>CAJVRI010001418.1:4393125-5857500 GCA_911649635.1 Poeciliopsis gracilis | reverse complement strand
AGCTCCACTTACCCAGGATACATGCAAAAACCCAGCGAGGGAATGTTTGGTCTCGGTTTGGTTGGAGTAAACTTTGCCGTGGTTTGAATGCATATGCTGATGAAAGCAAACCAGCAATTGCTCCAAAAGCAGAAGACAAACTATAACTAAAGCCATTTTGGGTAAATACAATCAAATCAGACATGCTAACTAGCGCTAGCTGGAGAAACGGCTTGCGGTCTTTGACCAAAGACAAAAGAGAAATCCAACAACTTGCAAAATCTGATCACACTACGTCTGTATTTCCATTTCGTAAAGGAGGAAGTTACGCCCAGTGTCTTCTTCAGTGGTTCTTAGTGCAGCGCCATCACAGGTGAGGAGGGGAATATTTTTTCCAAAGGGTTTGGCTGGTTTAACTCGGTGCAGTGTGAAAGTGAACCAAATGAAAATGTAACAAATGCTGCTACTTTGTTCTCCAACCAAACCAAATATACAGCTGGATTTACAGTAAAGGAGACTGGATACAAATGCAAGCCACACTTCTGAGATTTTTTATTTCTAAATAAAAATGGCAACTGTGTACTATTTGAGTTTATTTCACGATTATCCACTGCTCTGTGTTGGTGCATAACAAGAAATCTCAAAATAAAATAAAATTCAGAAGTTATAATGTGGCAAGGTATAAAAAACTTCTGGCTTTTTATACATAAACATGCAGTTTTTTCCTGTTGAAACTTTTTCCATTATGTGGGATGGAAAGCCTTGACGATTGTGGAATTACAGCGCCCCCTGTTGGATTGACGGTATCTAAACAACATGTAATTAGTCAATTTAGATTGAGATTAATTTAAAAAATCTACACAGATTTTAATTTGCTTTACTTTCATACAATAAATGTTCATTAAATGCTTTACTTTTAATTATATTTAGCCAGATAGTTTATTTATTTATTGCAGTTCTAGTTTGACTCAGCATCAGTTGTTCATAATTTTAAGGTACGCCAACAAATCCCCAGCAGGAAGGAGATTATTTTAAATTTCTATTCGGTAGAAATCAAACTGAATATTTATAACCATGACACAAACTGAAAAAAATCCTGAATGATTTCAGAAACGTTTATTTAGAAAAAGAAATCAGGACATTATCTGAATGTTTCCTCCTAGTTTTTACAGATCACACAAAACTAACATTTCATTGAAACTATTGGCTACTTTGGTCACTGTAATCTGATTACAATGTAACTGTAATGCCTCTTTTAAGCCTCTTTTTGTCCCTGCAGTATCAGGTCCATGTACGCTCCGGTCACCAGATGGTCCTCTGAGACGCCCAGCTGCTCCATCAGCTCCACAGCCACCTGGGAAACAGGAAGCAAAGCAGGTTTTATCCTCTGGAAACAGGAAGTACTGCTGCAAAAATGTGCTGAGATTCATCTAATATGTTTAAAAAAATCTAAATCTCATGCTGAAGACAATTCTGCATGAATAGCAGGAAAGAGAATTAAAAGCAAGACAAATATCTGAACACACTGCAGATTATTGCGAACCGGCCCAATTTAGCAATAATCTGCTTGTGTCACTGTCCTGCAGAAAACTTTTAGTAAGCTTCAACATGCCTTTTCTTCAGCAGTGGAGTCTTGTGCTGTGAATATGTATTGGTTATTGTTTTCATGCTAATTTCACTGAATGGTCATTTTGTGACAAAACACAAAATCCTACCAAATATTTTTATCTAGTTTCTTGTAAACATATTAAACACTTGAAAAGATATAAAACTAACTTACAAGTGACTTTTTAACAATATATAGGAGTTTTAAGTGAATAATTTCTTAATATTGATGAGAAGGTTCTAGTTTCATTGTCAGATTATTTCACTTAAAACATGGGGAAAATGTCTTGTTATAAGTAAAATAATCTTCCAATGTTTTGGTTCCGACATGTTTTTAATTTCTTTTTAAACAAAAATGTAAAAACATCTAAAAATAGCTTCAAATGTAAAAACCCAAATGTTTTGCGTCATTTACCTGCTGTCCTTCATCAACGCTCTGCTGCGGCCGCATCACCACCTGATAGACAGACACATTCCTCCATCAGCAGGGTCACGGTTCCGTGTTTCTGGGTCGATCTGCACACCTGTCTGAGGCGCACCTGTTCATCTCTGACGCTCTCTGACGCACAGCGCAGTCGCTCAGCACCTCCTCACTGTCTCTGCTATAGTTACCGTGGAAACGCTCGCAACACTTTGATGACAAAAGGCTTTTCTGATCCAGTAGCAAAATGAGTAGAGTACGAAAACATTGTACTCAAGTAAGAGAAGCGCTACTTCAACATAAATTTACTCAAGTAAAAGAAATTACTTACGTGTAAAGAAGTATTTGGTAAAAAGTACTAAATAACTGATCAAATTATCAAACATTTAATATTTAAAAATTGCATCATCAGATGGACCAAAATACAAAGTGAAGTGGAAATTTTGGTATTTTCAGGAAAACAGTGATAATTTATATAAGCAACAAAAAAATAACAAAATGAGGCAAAATTATTTTTTTCCAAATCAGTTTCTTTCAGTAAAAAAAAAAAATTATGAAACTTTAACAAAAACCGCAGGTGGTTAAAAATGTTCTGGTTAAAACATGTTTTTATTTCAGTGGGTAGAGAAGCCAGAAATTTTACTCAAGTAGAAGAATCATCACAATAAAAATACTCAAGTAAAAGTGAAAGTACAGCATAGTAAAAATAATCCTAAAATAATACTTTTTCAAAAACAAATTACACAAGTAAATGTGATTAGTTACTAGAGAACTCTGTTCAGTAGTTTGATTCTTGCAGCTTGAAAACTGATTGGACGGTTTAACTGAATCGTGTTTTAAATCAGAAGTGTGAGTGTGTGTGCGTGTGTGTGTGTGGGCATGTGTGTGTGTGCTGACCTCCAGCTCCATGAAGTGTCCCAGTCCCTCCACTGTGTCCAGGTGGACTCTTGTCTGACCAATCAGGAACAGCCGCCGCTCCTTCCGGACTTCACCTTTAACCCCGAGCGCGTCCGACAGCACAACCTGCAGACGCACATCGTTACTACTGCCATCATCATCGCCATGGTTACGCTGTGAGGGGGGCGGAGCTTCACCTTCAGGCTCGGCGGGTCGCTGGTCGGGCTGATGGAGTAGCGAGACAGTTTGGGTCCATCGGTGTCTGGACGTTCGTAGAAGATCAGCTGACCTGATCCGTTCTGAAACAAACAGAAAGTCAGAGTTTTTCTCTCTCTTTATACTGAAAAGACTCAAAATCTGACCAAGTATTTTTGGTCTTGTTTCTCAACTTCTTTTTGGACTTGCAAAACTACCTTGAAAGTAACTTTTTAGCTTGTTTTAACTAAATAATTCCTTAATATTGTTGAAAATATACTAGTTCCATTGATACTCTACTCTACTCTGGTTCTGCTCGTACCATGAAGTCCCGCAGCTTCAGTCGTCCTTGGCTGCAGTTGAAGAAAGTGTCATGCTGGCGTATTATCGTGCCCTCTGATTGGCTGAGCTGGGCGGCCATCTTGGCAAACTCTTCCGGGTCGCTCACTTTGGCCTTGATCTCCACGTTGGATGGCATGGCTCTATTGAGCATGTGTAGAACAGACAGAAAAATGAAACCTCAGACTTATGTTTATTGCTAACCTGATTCAGAAATGCACCAGTTAATTTTGTCTTTGTCCAGCATTTTGTAACTTGAAACTTTTATTCCATATTTTTTATATGAAAGGACAAGAAGCAATTATTTTATCTTACAACCTGTTGAGCAAATATTGATTAATAATTCATTTATAGGCAAAAACCAAACTATTATTGACATTTCAGAAATCTACACAAAACAAAAAACTAATATTTTGTCTTTCAACACATAAGAAAAAAAATGTTCAAGGTAGTAAAATACAAATCAAAGAATCAATGAGTTTTTCAGTTTTGATGCATTAAGAAAAAGGAAATAGCATTCAATAATTTTTTTTAAATAATTATAATATTTATCAGCTAATTGTGGATCACAGAAAAATTGGTCAATTGTCTGGTCTATTGATTGGTTCATTCTCTATCATTTTAACCAATTGATTTTGAAGCCAGCATGCAGCAACAATTACAAGACGCAGAAATAATGTCAAATTTATTTACATACATTTGGAGACCATTTTAAGTGAACATCAAACTGCCCTTGCCTTTTGTGACGTCACCCAAACAACTGTAAATACCATCATGATTCTACACCAGTTTGTGTTTTATTTATTTAATTCTGACCAGATTTACTTTGTAACTCAACACGCATAATAAATTTTTCCACTGTAACTTCATGTAAATCTGGTCTTTTTCAAGTTTATTTCTCCTTTAACGGAACGTCTGATTACATATCTGAAATTTGTTTCACAGTTTTAAGCTGAAAAATAAAATGCTAAAGCTAAAGCCAATAACTATACATTTATAATATTAAGTAACTGATCTAATGACAGATGTATTCACATATCGCACAGGTAGCAGATGAAATGAGAACGGCAGATTTTCACTAAAATACAGCGAAACGTCGAATTTAAAACAAAGATGGCGACCTAACGGTTAATTTGGCGGAGTTATAAAGCAAGAGAGAGCACAAAAAGGTTCAATAAACGATGATTTAATGAAAAAGATAGTTTGTTTGAAGGTTTTATTCACATTTAGTGTTCCTACCTGCGTGTGTTTCCGCAGCTGCTCCTTAGCGTCTAATCAACGCTTGATTTTACCGCGTCATGCTGCCTCCTCCGGCTCGGAGCGGCGGCGCAGACCTGAGATCAGCACCCCGAAAAACGGAAGGCAGAGCGAAGATCCAGGGTCGAGACCAAACTGACTGGAGAACAGCGCTGAGTGTGTGACACGAAATGCGTCAGTCTGCGTCACTTCCTGGAGCAGATCGAGTAAAGATAAAAAACATACTAAGATGTTTCACTCCTCAAATAATTACAACTGCCTTTTCAAAAATAAAATGATCAAATTAGGCTTATTAGTTTATAAAGTTAATTATTTTGATTTTATTTGATATTTTTGAGTTTTTATCATATTCGTCTTCATCACATTTAACTAATCCTCCTTATTGTCATCTTTGTAAAATAATAATTTGAAAACTGCTCTTTGAATTTATGCAGCTACTCATTGTCTAATGAGTAGCTTGACCATGAGTCTTGCTACTCATCTGGCTTGATGATTTATGATTTATGAACATGAAGTTGTGGCAGTTTTTAAAAATACATGTGAATTTTTTTGGGCACTATATGAACAAGTACTCAAGAATTGTAGATATCATGGATAAACTTTAATATTTTTCATCCCTCGTTTTCGAAAGTGAAACTCATCTATTACAAACTGCAAACTTATGGCACCAAAATGAACTAATTTATTTTCAATATTCCAACTTTCTTTTCTTAGAATTTAGACTTTTTTTCAAAATTGTGTCCTTTTTTTCTTAAAATTTTATTTTCTCAGAATTTTGTTTTTTTTCCTCAGAATTCTTACCTTTGATCTCAGAAGATTAAAGTCAGAATTTTAAGAAAAAATTATGAATTCTTCTTTTTCTGAAGCCTAAACTTCTTGCATACAGAGCTGTAACAAATGCCAGAAGATAAAACACATAGTAAGTTGAGTAACACAGCTGCTGTTCTTCACATAACCACTAGATGAAATTCCAACTAGAAAAATGAACAAATTGTTGCTAAAAACATTTTTGACATTTAAAACATCAGTTCAGCTTCAGCGTTTGATTAAATGTTGTCCTTTAGCAGCTTTAGTGAAGCCACTGCCTCTAACCAGCTGCTTTCATCTATTTTCTGCCACTGCTATGTTTCTGTTTTTGCACGTTTACCTCCACAGCTGTCTATGCCAACACACACTGCTGAAACATGACCACATTTAGCCCAGCGACTCATCAATATAACCCACAGTGTGTGTGTGTGTGTTTGTGTGTGTGCTGCCTTGCATTACTGGGCAACTGGACAGCATCACGATGAAGAGAAACAGGAGTGCGAGAGAAGGGGTTGGGTTGGAGCAAAAACAAATCTGGACTGCAGCCTGATGGAAAGCAGCTCTGAAACGGAACTGAAGATGATTGTTTGGATTCATTTGGCTGCAGCAGTCTTAAGGAAACAGGAGATAAGAGTCATGAGAAGCTAGTGGGAGCGTCAAAGGCCTGTGGATTCAGGTTGCCGTCTCAGGATGACCGTCACTTATTCCAGTAAAGTAGCCAACGCCACCTTCCTGAGTTTCCACCGGCTGCTGCTGCGCTGGAAGGGGAGCATCTACAAGCTGCTGTACCGGGAGTTCATCCTGTTCGCTCTGCTCTACACCGTCCTCAGCCTCGTTTACAGGTCACACACTCCAAAAACTAATTACACACTTTAAATAGACGAAATAAACTGTCATAAAGTGATATTGTGTTTGCATTGTAGCTGGTTCCTTGTTTAATAAGCTCTAGTTCGGGTCCAAAGTCTGTGTCAAGTTTATGTTGTGGGTCAGATGCTGAAATGTGAGGAAATCTGGAAAAAGTATGGAAGTTTCTTGAGCCTGTGAAATATCTGGATCGTTCTCTGCTGATTGAGAACGATCTTGAGTTTTCTGAAAAGTGTGGCATGCATTTGTATTGAAGAATTATTACAAATATTAAAAAAATCTTAATTTATGCAATTAGCTGTTATTTTTTTAATATACAAAAAGTTCAGGAACTTTTGTATTCATACGTTTTTGGTACGCCAGTAAATCTAGTGACAAGTGACAGTCACTAGCAGCCGCTTCACTTGGGGCTCGTTTTTGCTCCTAAAATTGATCTGATTGGACGCTCAAAAAATATTGTTGTGTTCAAGTTGTGCTGACAGAAGTTAGCCTATTAGTGAAGCTACTCAGGCCTAAAATAGCATCTCAATGCTAAACATTTAGCAGCAGCGCTGACGTCCCCAATGCTAATATTACCATCCACATTTCTAAAGAAGTTCCATGAAAGTTCAGAGGTTCCTAAAACACTTTGCATCAATGTGATTGATAAATATAATGAATTAAACAGATTACATGTATTTGATCTTGTGCTCATATGTCTATATTCAATAATTTTGTATTTAAAAAGTTTCTCTACAATAAATCACATAGATTGCAAAATTTGGCAGCACAAACATCCTGCAACAAAACCGTCTTCTTTTCCCTCAGTTATTGTTGTTTTCGATTTAATTCAACAAATGTTTGGTTTTTTTCCATCTTCTCCGTCCTGCAGACTCGTCCTGTCAGAGCAGCAGAAGAGATTATTTGAGAAACTTTCTATTTACTGCGACAGATACGCCGAGCAGATCCCCGTCACCTTCGTCCTGGGTATACCTCTGCTTCCCAAAATCAATTTTATTGGGAGATTTATTCATATGTTATATATGTTTATAATGTTTGCATTTTCTATCTGGATAGCACTTTTAAAATCAATTATTTCTTCTTTCTTTCTTTCTTTCTAAATATTGACAAATATGAGCCATATTTTTGGCGTTCTATGGGTTTTTATGTCCTTCTTTATTAATTTGGCCATTATTTTTGTATATGTGGATTAAATGGGGAAGAAGAAACATTGTGAGTAAATTTTAAGTCAGTAAGACAATTAGAAATATTTCTGCTCATACACTGACATCAATTTCATCTGAGTTGTTGGATATCTTGTTCCACACGAATGAATAAATGGGCACTTTGGTGTAAGAAGCACAAAAATCTCAAATTTATCAGCATGTTTTGTGTTTCCAGAGACAGCAGAGCCCTGCAGAGGCTGGTGGGTTTGGCTGCCTCATTAGCAGCGTACTAATGGAAACAGATCATTAAAGAACACAGAAAACTAAAAGCAGGATGAGTTTTTTTCTCGTTTTTGTCCAAACTCATTCACTCTGGCACTGTGGATAAAACATGGATGCTTCAGCCAAAATAAGTTAAAGTTTCTCTTAGGTGGTTGCTACAAATGAATAAAAACATGATTAGTATTCTAAAAAAAAATTAAAATGTGTTCGACTTTTGAGACAGGATGAAGAATCTGAGTATTCTTTGAATTCTTTAGGTTTTTATGTTACTTTGGTGGTAAATCGTTGGTGGAATCAGTTCGTTAATCTTCCCTGGACAGACAGACTGATGTTCCTCATCTCCAGGTAAGTAAAGGCGCGCTCACACCAACCATGTTTAGTTCGCTTCAATAAAAGTCCAGTTTGTTTGTCTATGAATCTGGTTCATTTGGGGAGGTGTGGATGCAAAATTTAACCACCCAAGATAATTTTGGTCCGTCTACAAGCCTCAGCCTGAGTTCAATTGAAGTGAACTCCGGTGTCACCTCAACCAAAGTTCATTCGAACCAATGTACGAATTGGTTCGAATGCATACATTGCAAATTTTCTGGGCAAATAAAACCAAAACAAACATGGGAAACCAGCGCTAGACGGAGAAATGGCTCCTGGTCTTTTACCAAAAACAAATGAGAAATCCTCCAACTGCTAACATCTGGCGCCACTCTTTTTTTTGTCTACATTTTGTGTAGAAGGAAGCTGCTCTCAGTGTCTTCAGAGGTTTTCGAATCATTTTCTTCAGTGGTTCTTGGTGCAGCGCCCCCACATTGCACTTATTTCACTTCATTGTGTTTGTTTTCTCTGCTTCTTTTAGTTGTGTTCAGGGTAAAGATGAATACGGACGCCTTCTCCGACGAACGCTGGTACGCTACGTCAACCTGACATCGCTGCTCATCTTCCGCTCCGTCAGTACGGCCGTCTGCAAGCGATTCCCAACCATCGACCATGTGGTTGAGGCAGGTGAGAGGCGATTTGTTTGGATTATTAATGTTAAGAGTCCAAACTGAAAATGGTGAATGACAGATGAAGGTTTGCATCTTTCCTGGTTCTGTATGTTCCTGATGAGGCATTTGAGATCGGCTCGTTAATAAGCAATTAGAGAAGGATTGTGAGCAACAAATTGAATTAAGAGTTAAAATCTCAGAGGCTCCACAACATAAAGAAAATTCAAATAAGTCAGTTGATTTTACAATAATGAAGTTTCGAATCAGGTTGATTCTCTTTTCAAGTTTAACCAAAATATCAACATTCAAAGGAGAAAGTTTGATTGATGCGTCCTTTCATCGGCAGGTTTTATGACTCCTGAGGAGAGGAAGGTGTTTGAGAATGTCCGTTCTCCGCACCTGAAGTACTGGATACCTGTTGTCTGGTTCTCCAACCTGGCATCTAAAGCCCGGCAGGAAGGACGCATCCAAGACAGCATCGACCTGCAGAATATTCTGAACGTGAGATTAACTCTGTCAGAGCGTCGGTGGAGCTTTTGATAACTTTTAATCTCCAATCCCTTATGGCCATATTCACATAGATATTGATTTATAAAGCCAATAGCTCAAAATCTACAGAAGATTGTTGAAGTTTGACATATATAAAAAGTGAGAAACATCCAAAAATGAGCGTTTGGTCCAAAATGGACGACTTTCTGTTGGGTTTAGGGCATAACTCCGAGATTTATTTTCTTGTTCCAAAGGACTCTGCCTATGTACCAAATATGAGAAGAGCTCTCTATATCATGTTAGGGGGCGCTGTAGAGCCGTTTATCTGTGCCCATTTTTAATTACACTACATTATTAAAATTTCACTTGTGACAAATTTGGCCAAAACTTTATGAGTTTTAAGTTTCCAGAATGTCATGTCTTTTCTGTCAAGAATAACATCATAAAACATTTGGATTAAAATAGGATTTGCTGCATGTTCTTTATAATAATAACAATGATAATTAATTATTTGATGTCTTTTGATCCAATTATTAATTTAATTTGCAAAAGTAAAATTAGAAAACAGAAATTAATTTACATCTGTTTAACAGAACCATTCTTGCTAAATCTGCTAGGAACCACAGGACCCAGTACATATACAGAACCAAAAACAAATAATTGGTATAAAGTATTTAATTGTAAACTTCACAATCCTTTATAAACTTCCTAAATTCACCTAAAACTATAAATAAATGGCTCAAACATGTTACAAAAAAGCTTCATTTCACTAACGTCTGAAATCCTAAGAAATAAAGTTCCTTTGAATAATAATTTTCCAATTTGTGCAAATTTACTCTACACAAAGTACTAACATGCAGAATTAAACATTTAATAAGTTCTTCGTTTTAAACCAGATATTAATGATTTACCTGTATTTTAAAAACCTTTTCAAAATTAAATTTGAAAACATTATTTTTGAGATAAAAAGTTCCTACTGCAATCACAAACCCATTTATATCCCACTTAGTGACCACAGAAACTGGAAATGTGAGTATAATATGACACTGGGTTTGCTCCAGAGGGACGGATGACGGCGTTTTTCCATTTACTGTATCAGCTTACAGAAATCTGAGGTCTGTAGCCGGTGACAAACAGCTGCTTCCTGTCTGTGCTCAGGAGATGAATCTCTTCAGGACGTGGTGTGCAACTCTTTTCGGTTATGACTGGGTCGGCGTCCCGCTGGTTTATACGCAGGTCAGTCCTGAAAAACGGATGCAGCTCATGTAATCTCATCAGGGGTAATCACTGTAACCAAATCAGAGCTCTGGGTGGGATGCACTGTTTGTGAAATCCGTCTTTCTGTCTTCAGGTTGTCACTCTTGCTGTCTACACCTTCTTCTTCGCTTGTCTAATTGGTCGGCAGTTCCTCGACCCGACTCAGGGTCACCCCGGCCACGACCTCGACCTTTACATCCCCATCTTCACCCTGCTGCAGTTTTTTTTCTACTGCGGCTGGCTTAAGGTTTGATAACAATTCCTTAATGACGGGTTGTAAAAAATAACCTTGAATCTGTAAATGTAAAGTTCATAAAGTTTTTAAAATAAAAGAAGAAGACAGAATTAAAATATGCAAGATTTGCTAATTACGCTAAGAAGCTAGTTAGGGTTAGCGCAAAAATTAGTGCGCTAACCCTAAAACACTAATAATAAACATATGTTATGCTAATGCTAACACACTCTAAAATTATATTTAATAAAAGCTAATGCTAAAGCGGAAAATTAAATGACACTTGTCCTCAAAAGGCTCAAATTTTTTATTACAGGCCTACCCACGTTGTTTTCGCTTCAGTGTAATTATGCCCATTAATCTGCAAAATAATGTAAAGCTGTTGTGTTGAGATTTTTTGCTCATTTAAAAAAGTTTAAATGACCAGATATTATGGTCTGGTTCTAAGGTTCAATATCTACTTTAATCAAAAGTAAATAGATTAAAAGAGAGATGAAACTCGCCTTGATCTGTCAGTTTTCAGAGAATCCAGAAAACAGCCAGAAAAAGTTTGTTATAAATCTGAAATCAAGTAATATTTCTATTTTCCAGGTAGCAGAGCAACTGATTAACCCATTTGGAGAAGATGATGATGACTTCGAGGCCAACTGGATCATAGACAGAAACCTTCAGGTCAGCAAATTAAAACAACATTTTAATAAACTCTTAATTATTTCCTGCCCAGTAGGTGGCAAAATATGGCGGCATTTGTCTTTATTTTACTAATAATGTCTATCAGAGAGAAAACAATTCAAGTTTAACTCCCAAGAATTAAAGTCGATAAACAGGCTTGATTATTAGCGAGTCGGTGGATTTTTATTATTAACGGCTCAGAACAACATGTTTATGTTAGCTGTAGCTTTATAATAACGACCACATTAACGTTTCTTCAATTTAACGCTGTTTTTAATTACTCATTTAAGAACAAAATAAATGTGACTTACCTCCGACAATTTCTCGCTGCTATGCTAATGGCTACGTTAAAAGGACACTTCCTGCTAAGAATATCAAAATAAAAGCGCTTCCGGTTCAGTATATTCAGATTGCTTTACTTTCTGGAACAATTTTTCTCGTTCATGTTGTAATTTGTACTTTAAATTTGAAGGTTTTGCTATTTAGAACTGAGAACACAAGTTTTAAATGTGGTTTAGAGAATATTGAAATTCAAAATTAATTTACCACATTTTTTTATTACTCAGCATAAATGCACATTTTCCACATCTCAAATCTGACCAGTTTCCCCTTTCAATGAACCATTAGCAGTTTTTTTTTAAAGCAAATAATTTATTAAAACAGAAAAAAAATAACTGTCAATAAATATTAAAAGGTATTTATTAAATGTGCATGTGATAATCTGGGCCTGAGAACAAATGGTAGGTTTTGATTGTGAACTAAGGAGCTAAACTGGGGACATAAAGTTTGTTAAAAAGAACAAAAAGTAAAACAAAATTTTTTAAAAAAAAAATAAATAAATTTAATAAAAAGGATATGACATTTTTAAAAAATGTTAAAAAAATAATTTTCAGACTTAAGTTTTATTTCAGTTTAAATTTTGTATTTATGGCTCCAAATTAACTCCATAGTAACCTACTTAGATAAACAACTTAACATCTCAATATTATCTACAAGACTTAAATAGGAGTTACTTTACTACTACATCCCAGTTTAGTTTCTGCTATATTTTCAAACTTTAATCAGTTTTGGACACACTATTTAAATGAACTCTAAACTAAAAATACATAACAAAAACTAAAAATACACAACAATAGCTATTTATAATAGAACAAACCCATGTTTACAAAGTTATCAAAATAAATTAGATAAACTTGGCATCGTCTCTGGATTACTACGTGTTTTTCTTTCTTTTAGAAACTGATTTGTAAAAAGCTTTTTTTCTGAAATTAATTTTAGAAACTAAACAGTTTTATTTCATTTGGAACATGAAAAAATGTGTATTTGAGAATAATCTTCAAACTTCCTGAAAAGGAGGAAACGTTTTGTTGACCTTTGGCCCCCCTGTTCCTCCAGGTGTCTCTGCTGGCGGTGGACGAGATGCACATGAACCTCCCTCACATGACCAAAGACGTTTACTGGAACGACAGCGACGCTCGTCCGCCGTACACTCTGGCTGCCGCAGATTACTGCATCCCCTCTTTCCTCGGATCCACCACCGACATGGGGTCACGTTTCCCAACATAACCCTTCATTCATTATGTTTATACATTAATTTGGGAATAAGGGAGTTTATTGCCATCATTTTAATGAGGCTTATGTGCATAATTTTTGCAGACTTTCTGACATCTTGCAGCTTGATGAATGTGAGGTTTCAGACTGTCGACCACAGCAGCAGGAGCTGCTGACTCGACGACAAGAGTCGGTAAAGATACGCCTTGTATTTTATAATATTGTACATATTTTTAATTTTTTTAGCCTAATATTAGAAGAGTAGAGTGAATATAAGAACAGGAATGTGACTAACTGTGTTTTTATAACATATTTCAGCCTTAATGAGATAAGATCAGATTAATCTCAAAATTTCAGATGCTCCAGTAAACGTTAACTTTTCAAACTCAGAAATTTCCTTGTTTTTTTTTTTGAGAAAATGTTTGAGGATAATATAAAAAATTCTGAGTTTTTTCTTGCTACTTTTTTTACTATTTACACTCAGAAATGTTCTATTTTGATGTTTTGGTGGAAATTTACTCCAAGCCCTAATTTGCTGTCGGAAGTTATCTAGAAGGAGACTTTCTATTCTTAATTAGGACAATATTATCACACACAAAGTAAAAATCTTCTTACAACAGCAAATATTGGCTTCAACACAAAATATTTGTCTTTAAATAATCAGGTTTTCTGTATCAGCTGTAATTTTCACTCAAAACAAGATTTTGTTGGATCTGGAATAATTTACTCAACAATCTGACTACTTTTTTGTTGTTGTTTACTTAAAGTACCGATGTTTTATTGTCAAGCAAGTAAAATAACTTTTTTGGTTCTAAAGTCCTTTTGACTGAACAATTTTGATCCCAAAAAGTTTTAAGACCCCTGACCTATGCTTTGCCTACCAAGATGGCGGTTCAGTGGTGAGGATCACTTCCTGTTCAGACTTGTGGGAACTGAATGATTTCATGTGATTGTTGTTTTCAGGTTCTGGGTCGAGTCCGACGCTTGCTCAGTGTTCAGGAACCTCCTGACCTCCGACATCCTCGACCCGTCTTCAAGCGGCACAGCAGCGACGCAACCAGCAGCTTCTTCCTGGACTTCAGGTATCGGCGCCTTAAACACAATCCGGTGGTAATATTCAGATGTTTTTCATGGTTGTAATTTTTCTGGTAAAAATCTGTCAGGGGGAACGCAGGCCCGGCGGACCTGGGTCCTCCCTGTTCCTTAGCCGTCCCCCCATCGTCTCTGGACACCCTGTCCACCTTAAGGGAGGTCAACAGCAACCCGCCGTCACCTGAGAGTTCATCCTCAGTTGTTTTCCCGCGGCTGGTTGTCAGCCCGCCATTGTTCTCCGACGCCTGTCACAATGGGGAGTCTTTAGGGAAACAGAACGGTCTGGATCACTCCCCAACTGAGGAAACACCAAACGTGGAAACTACCAGGTGACCATTGATTCGGCTGCCGTAGACGTCTTCAGTCTATTTAGATCCACAAGAATCTAAATAGGTTACCCAAACCCACCCGGCCCCATTGAGGAGAAGCAATTGTTCACCTTGTTAAATCAAGAATTTCACCAAAGTCTAATCAAAAAAAATCTTGTGAATACAACATGAAGTCGACAAATTTTTTTTCAAATAAGCGTTTCCTGCCTACAGAAATCCAAAAACACGTCAGATGGTCGACGTCTGTCTGAAGTGGAAATCCTTCAGACTTTATAGAACCACAGTAACCAAGTTTTTCTGCCATTTGATATTTTGAAGATACATTTGCTTGATGGAAACACGGCAAATTTGAAAAATCTCGTTTTTTCCGTTGAAAGGATTAAGAAGTTTTTTTTGGCTGTATTATAATTGGCTTATTTCGCAAAACTGCAATTAGAACAACTTTTTTCAGAAACTGTAATCAAGTGAAAATAGAACCACTTCAACATATTTTTACTCAATTAAAAGTAAAAAGTATGATGTAGTAAAAATACTCCTAAAAGTAAATGTTTTCACTTACGTAAACGTCTTTGAGTAAGTTTAGCGAGTTTCTACCAAACTCTGAAGTGTTTTATTGCTTTAACTCTTTCCGTCTCCAGTATTTCTAGGACCGACTCCATTTGTTGTTCCCCAACTCAACTTGGACCGAAGGAGTTCCGCTGGACGACGGTCACCGTGAAGAACCGGCCGCCGACCAGGCCGCGGGGCCGGCAGTTCTCCCTGCAGTTCTCCCGGCAGAGCTCCAAGGCGTCGATCCGCAGCCTGCCGAGTCCGAAAGGACTGGGGCGCCGGAGGAGAGGCCTGGGTCGGCATCAGTCCCGCAGATCGCCCAGTCCGACCGCCAACACGCTCCAACTGCCGGAACCGGATTACGACGGCGAGTTCCAGGGAACGGCGGGAAACGAGGACGATGAGGAGGAAACGGAGCAGAACGACGAGCTGAAAGACGCAAAATCTCAGCCGTAAAGTTTGGATTAGAAGAGAGAAAATTGAGAATATTCAGTTTTTTGAAAATTCTGACCTCATTAGGAGGATAAGAGGAAAGGAAAAGAGTATAAAACACAAGAGACGGCAACACCGCAACATTGATGGATGCAAGAAAACGGAGACAACTGGTGCTGAACGTGGTTCTGGTCCAAATGCTGAGCTGAACACGGACCTGGAAACTTCCAGCACTTTCCTACAGAGTCAGCAGTCTGAGTTTGGTCGGATCCGCTGCACTTCTGGCCAATTTGCCTAATTGGGTCTTAATGAGTCAATGGGTTTTAGATTGAAAAGAAAGGAGAACATTTCCACCAAAACAAGGTTTTCCTAGAAAAATTACATTTCAAACTCAGAAAATCCAGATTTTTCTAGAAAGGTTCTGAGAGTAATCTAAAAATTTCAGAGGTTTTTCTCAAACTTTCAACTTTTCAAAACATTTTTATAGAAAGATTCTGAGGCTAATCACAAATTTTTAATTTTTTTTCTTGCAAATTTTCAACTTTCCAAACTCTTAAATTTCCAAACTTTTTCTATAAATTTTAATGTTTTTAACTGGACATTTCCTCCTTTTTTAAATCCAAAATGGCCCTGCGAGGGTCATAATGAAGTTGCACTAAAATTAGATAAAAACACAAACATAAACAAGCCAAATGTATCAGAAATTGGTGATCAACGTAAAATGAACACATAAAAAGAAAACAATGTAAGGAAAGACAAGCAGGTTTATGGTTTTTAATCTAACACATTAGATGACAAGACAGAAGCTAAATTAGCCGCTAACTTCTTGGCCGCCATCTAGTGGTCAAAGACAAGACTGCAGTCCTCGTTATTGCGATTCAGTGGAAAGGGGAGCAAACCTCTCAGCTTTAGTTTGAACTTTAACATAAAAGATAAATGTCCAGGTTTATCTTAAAAATAAAACTTCAGCCTGTTTCATGAAGAGGCACAGAAAAACTTATTATCTCCTCGTCCCAGAGGAAGAGCTCATCACTGGATGGGGTGTCTGGCATGGGCAAGCCCGATTCGGTCCAGTCCTCTGTCGAAGATGCTGTAGTACTCAGTCAGAAATACATCTCCCAGAATCCACAGCGGGCCTTCAGGGCTATTGATGTCAATGGCCTGGAAGCCGCTGAAACACAGATCCCTGAAGCCAAACGGCTCCTGACGGCCGCAGACCAAAAGGAAGAAGATAAAAACTGATTTTTATGACAAATTATTGCTTTGTTCAACATGTAAACATGGAATGCTGGAGAACATTAACTTTTTAATTTTACTAAACTCTTGCAGTGACGCAGCTTTACAAATTTCTTCTGCTTCCATGAAGGAGTACAAAGTGGATTTTTATTCATTTTCATAGGAGAATAAAGTTGAAATGTTGAGAATAAAATGGAAATAATATCTTCAATAAAAGGCAGAATGTTTAAACTGCAGTTTTTTACAAACAAGATGTTTATTTTCTAAAAATATAATTTCTCTGTTCATTTGCAGATAGTAGTTTCAGTTTTTGCTTTTTAAGTTAAATGGTTTTTTCTATTTTCTCATAATGTTGAGCTTTTTAAAAAATTTTTTTTTTCCTTTCTTCCAATTTTGACTTTATTCTCTTAAAGCTTCTTGCTCTTTCTTGCAAATTCAACTTTTATCACATCAGCTCTTTTCGTACTTCAAAATTTTTATTGTAATTTTGATTTTCCTCATGATTTCAATATTTTTTTCTCATCATTGCAACGTCTTTCTCATAATTTTGACTTTTTATCTCAAGTTAATGTTTTTTATTCAATTTTTTCCTTAAAAATTTGACTTTTAATTTTCACATTTTACATTTTCTCATAAGTTTGACCTTTTATTAATAATGTAAACTTTTTCTCATTTAATTTTTTTTAACTCCAACTTTTCTCTGATAATTTTGAGATTTTTCCCATAATTAAAGTTCATGTTGCATTTTTTATTTCTTTTTATTTTAAACTTTTCCTCATAATTCAAACTTTTCTCTTCTAAATCATACTGTTTCTGTGTTTTTGTCACTATTAAATGTTTCTGATCATAAAACATATTCAAAAGGACAATTTTGAAATGCTAATCTTATTCATTAAGGGAAAAACTGTTCAACCCAACTTTTGTCAACAAAGAAACTTGGCAATTAATTTAATTTGAAAATTCCATTTTACGTCAACTCTTCTTATCTCTGCTTGATATTAATGTCAAAATTTGACAAAAAAAGCAAGCAGGAGAAATTATTAAGGGTTTAAACACCCAATAAAACCATTTAAACAAGCAAACAAAGAACATGACACTCAACAACAAGGTGACGATTCCATCAGCGGAGCAGACGGCGCCTTTACCTTCCTAACGTAATGCTCTGATGTCAGTGTGTATTCCTTCCCACCCAGGATGAATGTGATGTGAGGCAAACTGGACAATCTGGCACAGTCGATGACAAACTGAAACAAAACATTTCTACAAATTAGTAAACAAGCTAATATGATTACATTTAGCTAAGTTTGATAAACAAAAGCAGATTTTCTTCAATGTTCCTCAGAGGCTCGGTAGAGAATATTCAGCGTCTTGCTCTGGGACAACACACTTTAGATTAGAGTGAAGGTTCACCTTCCTGCACAATAATAACCTGAAACATGAAGCCAGACATATCATGAGCTGTTTAAGTAAAAGCTTACCTATGTTTTAGAATGGCCTAGTTAAAGTATGTATCTAAATCCAGCTTAAAATTTGTCAAAATTATAAAACTGTTTTAAAAAGTTGCAAAATGGGTGAAAATGTTGTTGTGTTGATGAGAAAAGATGGAAAAGAAAAGCATCAAAAGATATGAAACTGTGTTGACCCAGGAGGTTGAATTCAAAGGCATGCCACACTTTCCAGATTTTTATTTGTAAAAATAACCTAAGATCCCAAATTAAAATTTGGAATAAAATCTTGGAATTTTCTGAGTTTCAAAAGTAAAAAAAATGTTTTAAGTTTTGAAACTTTCAGAGTTGAAGGTTTTGCTATGTGGAACTGAGAACACAAGTATTCTACTGGCGATCAAGAATACGTTTTTTTCTTGCAAATTTTTGACTTTTACAATTCAGATATTTTTTTTCTTTTTTCTTTTTTTTTTTTTAGAAAATTTCAAATTAATCTTAAAATTTCAGTTTTTCCAAGTTTTAGGAAACTTCTGAGATTAATCTGAAAATTTTAGATTTTTTTTCATGCAAATTTTTGACTTTTGAAACTCAAATTTCAAAGTCGGTTCTGTAAAATATTTTGAGATCATTCTTTAAATTTCTGAGTTTTTGTCTCTAATATCACGCCCCGCGCGGGGTTTCAAAGAGCTCCACCTCTCCACTATTTGTGGGCGTGGCTCCAATCAGCTCCTGCAGCCTCACGATCTCATTGGTCGGTCCACCAATTAGGGAGGTTCCAGTATCAACGATGGCATGACATCCACCTTGGCAGAAGGATCTCATGCCTTGCACCACCACGCTGAAACAAGACGGCCATGTTTATTTTCTGCAGCATTTACATTCTTTACTGACACCCAGTGGTAGCAGAGAGTAATGCAGCTCAATTGACCTGTCCATCCTAATCTGCCAGTATCCTTTTGCAGTCACAGGGAGCCAGTTGATTGGTTGGTTGTACATCGCTTCATCTATTCCTCCCAGCAGGAGTTCTCCTTCTGGAGTGCTGGTCTTCGTTCTCCTGCAGAAACAGAAAAAAGTTTCAACGGATACGATAAATCTCATCTAAAAACAAAACAAGTGCTTAAAAAAAACAAACACCCAGTAATTAGTTTCATCAGTGTTCAAGTTTTTTGGTGTCTGGAAATTGAGTTGTTTCAAAAACCTTTGGAATGAAAAGGTGCAGTTGCTAGGTAACTGCACAGTTAAATAGCAACCCCAGCAGAGTTCCGCCTGTTGCCTAGTAACCCAAAGGACGATCTGGCATATTTGATCAGCTCGTTTTACCGCTGTACAAGTGCTTTGTTGTTGACTTACCATCCAAAAAACACTTTCTGTATTGTTGTTGGGTGTGCAGGAGGCTCCATTTCTGCTTTTCAAAGACATATTGTTGTATAATTGTGCGCCAGTTTCCAGATATTTTCACGTAGAAGTGTAAACATTGAGTTGAGAGGTACTAAGCATCTTTATCTGTAACTAATTTTATTCAAAAAAAAAAAAAAATGTAATGATTGTTTTGTTTGGCTCATACACCTACCCTAACTTATTCATAGTAGGTCACCTTTAAGACCTGCCATGACTTTAAAGGTTCCTGTTGTCAAACATACCATAAACCAAAACTCAAGGTAAGACCAATCTAATTACATACATGTAAAGTAATAGAGATTTGTCCAATCACTGCCTTATTGGTCAGGAAAGCCATCTTCAGCCGACCACCCAACGAGCCTTTTGAGGATCTAAGCAGGTGTGAATGTACCTGGTGAGGTAGAAGGAGAACACCGGCTGGTCCACTATCTGCTGTGCCAGCATGTTGTCAAAGACGGGATTTCCCAGGATCTCTGCCAACGATTGGTAGGCCAGTCCCAGAACGCCATCAAACTTTGCCGTCACAAACGCAGAACCTGGTTCGTACACGGATTCGCCAAACTCTTGGTTCAAGATGGTCATGTTTCCAATCTGGAACAAATCACATGTAGAAGAAATGCAGAAAGTTATTCTCCAGCTTGAACAAACAAACCGCAGGTCAAAACGGACACCTGACCTTCACGGTGTCTCTACCAATTACTCCCAGCAGGTGTCCTGATCCATAGTGGATCCCAAATATCTGTCCATCGTGGTGGAAGGTTTTGGATTCGAAGGCGTTGAAACGTCGGTGCAATGCTGCAAACAGACAGGAATGCTCTCAGACAGGGAGCTGCAGCGACACACAGACCTTGAACTTCTTATCAGTTTGCAGCAAACTGCAGCAAAGTCATGCCGTCCTGACCAGAACGCATCCCTCTAATATGAGAATTTATCCTGGTACAGATTCTTTGGCAGCCTGTGGGCACTGCTACGCTCCACGGTGTGTTTCTGATGGCGTACCACAGGCCTGGCTGACGCAGTACGATGACGGGACCCAAAGGTCGGCCGATCCGGTGTCAAAAATCACAGAGAAGTTCTGCGGCGGAGTCCCCACGCTGATTTCACCGTAATACTGAGCCTGGGACACAAAAACACCAGAGTTTACTAACTGAAACCACTGAAACCATGCTAACACTTTGCTTAGCTTATGCTAAAGCGCTACGCCAGCATGTTATTTAATGGAAGCTACTGCTAAAGCAATACATCAACCCGGTGTTAGCTTAAGCCAGTGCTAAAATGCTACGCCAACACAGTATTTAGCTGATTTCAACTTTAATAAAGTTTTTTTTAATTTAAGCTTTTAATCAAACAATACTTTATTACCAAACTGTGCAGTTTGAATGTTAACCATGTAATTGAAATTCAAGCATTTTCAAAAATTTTAAGAACCCTGCAACAGCAACAATGCTTTGGATTGAACATCATTTAGTCCTGGACTTTAACTAGGCCATTGTAACGCATGGATAAGCTTTCATTCAGAAATATCTCCTGGTTTTGGTCTGTGACATAAAAACTGTAAGCAGCTGCTTCACTTACATCCATAAAGTTGTAGATCTTCTCACTGGAGCGTCTGAGTCGGAGGGACGGCGTTCCGGGCGGGAAGCACTGAGCGTAGCGGCGGTTAAACATGTCCGGCCTGTGGTCCTTCAAGAACTCCTCCAGCAGACCCTGAGTTCTCAGCTGAGCACGGATGGAGGGAACCCGCCTCAAGGGAACCCTAGGGGATAAAACTTTGACTAGGTCAGGGGTTCCCAAACAAGAATATGGAAAGAAACATCAACTTTATAATGTTTTTTATTCATTATCCAATAATTATTACATTCATTTAGCATAACTATTGCCTATCTGATTTTAGTCATGTTATCAGTTAATATATTATGACTTCATTCATACAGTTCTTATGGTTTTTGTAGCAGAGTTGGTTTTTTTTGTCATAAACTTTTCCATTTATTTCTCACTAAGCTAGAAGCAGTTTGATGAATGAATCAAAAATAAATTTAAATCTATTATTTTTATCTTATAATTTATATTGAGAAAAAAAATTGACTAAGAAAAAACAAAAATTATGATAAAAATATACAGAATAAAATATTTTTATCTCATCGCCTCCTGAAGCCCTGTGCGGTTCGGCGCCCCCCCCTTTGAACAACACTGGATCAGATCACTAAAATCTGCATTTTCTGTGAAAAAAAAAATAAAACAAAGAGATCCCAATCCCGCTATATTCAGTAGTTTTAGATTTTTCAGGGAAAGTATTGATCTTGATTCATGTTATTTGTAAACTTGTGATGCAATCGAGTCGTTTTGCCAAAGTTTGTCTGTAAAGTGGATGAACAGGAAGCTGCTGTTTGTCCTACCTGACCATCGCTGAGCCCGTCCAGGTGGTCAGCAGCAGGATCAGCAGCCTCAGCATGTCGGTCCGGGTCGGAGTGACTGACTGCGGTCAGCAGAGGTCCGAAAGGTTTATCAGAGCCGCCGGCTGCTCTGATTGGACGACACTGAACCAGCTAAACCCCGCCTTCAAACTGCACTCAGTCCAGATCAATGTTTCAGCACCAAACTTCACTCAGAGATAAAACATCTCTTTCTTGATCAAAATTAAAAGGTGAAATGAAAACAGCAACGTTTGCCAATAAAACGAGTCATTTCTCTTCCTGGTGCCACTGAATCCGATTGAACTCAAAGTTCAGCCAGATGCTGAGACTCTAGTTGTGCATGTTGGAGCAAAAATCTGATTCTGAAAAACGACTTTAAAATTCTTCTGAACACTATGGGAAATTAAAAATGAAGTTATTTCTCAGTGGTCCAATTCCATCAGATGGAAAACCCTCCAGGCTGGACATGATAAACAAACGGCTGATTAAAAGCTGCTCTGCCAACTCAGTGACCTTCATCGATGACCTCTGGCGGGTCGACTGGCAGCGCTTTCACCTCTTTGGAAGAGGCCGAAGATGCAATCCTAATAAACATGAGATAAAGATACTCACTGCAAACCTTTTTCATTTTATCAACAAGAGCAATAATGTGATCATCGCTTCAGAAGAACAGGCTGACCGCCGAGGATGGAGGCGTCCGCATATCAGGAGAAACTATTCAAAACAAGCTGATAAAACATCGACTGGTTCTGCTCCTGCATCCTCCTTCATCCTCCTTCATCCTCCTTCATCCTCTCCTCCACTCATTCACTGCATTCACAGGATGCCTATGAACAAACGTCTTCTGGACCAGTTTCTTTAATTTACTGCTGAATCAGCAGGTTCGTCTCCTTCGCGCTCAGGAACAGACAGACCTCACTTCATTTGGGCCTCCTGCCTCTGACTCCAGAGGATCCATCACTCTGCGTTTCTGAGGTAACAGCTGCTGTCACAAAACGTTCTTTCACAGAAAACAGCAGAAACATTTAATCCAATCTGTTCTTCTTCCTCATCCTTAAGCTGTAACGATGTAGATAAATTGGTAGATGATTTTCAGTCTAAAGTTTCAGATATCATTGATTCCATTGGCCCAATTAAAGTAAAGGTTGTGTCTGGCAGGAAGAAATCTCCATGGAGAAATGCTCAAACATTTTTCCTCTCAACTTCACGATCATAATGACATCTATAAAGAAAGATTACGCAGCTATCAGTCAACACTAAAACATGCAAGGGAGGCTTTCTTTGCAGATGTCATAAACAAAAACATGAACAATGCTACAGCTTTATGTGCAACAGTTTCACAAACCCAGGGTCACAAACCCTGCAGTGACTGAACCACCTGAACTTCAATCCAATGCGCCTGCAACCAGAGAAAACTCAAAAAATCAGAGGATTAATCTGCACATCCACTCTGAAACCAAACAAAACAAATACAGGACAAATGACCCAATTTCAACTATTTAGTCATAAAACACTGTGAAGTGCATAATTCAGAGACTGAGGTCCAGACAAAAGTCAGGGAGCAAAAACATCTTTAATTCATCTGCAGACAGAGAGCAGAAATCCACTGCATTAGGCGAAAATCATTCTGCTCTAACGAACTCAGAGTTGCATCGTTGCTTTATTCACCTCTCTCTGCTAACAGACTCAATCTTCTAAGACCAAACAAATGAAACAAAGGAAAACAGATGGAACAGTTCAACCTCATACACTCATCCACTATCATGTCTACGGGATGCGAAAACTAAACACTCTTATCTTCATGCAGGAAAAACAGCAAGTTCCCAGATAACCCATCTGGGAAACTTCAACAGACACATCTTGTTCAATTAGTTTGTACAAAATGGAGGCTGACAGGCTCTGGGGAACAGATCTGCACAGAGGAGGTGATTAAACCATTTCATTCCAGAGTTTTGAACCTGCGGCTCATCTGAAACCGGCAGGAAGAACAGCGACGCTTCAGGCCTGGAGGACCGAAACAAACGTCTCTGGATCTGAGCTCTGATTGGACGTTAAAGGGTTAAATGTTTAACTTCTTCTGCCTGATAATAAACAGCCAGCCATTACCATTTCTATCTGTTTTGTCAGATAATTTAAAAATATATTTAAAAAAATATTTAAGGACTAACAGATTAATTTGTCTCTATTAAAATTAAATAAATAAATAACTCTGCAAAGTAGCAAAATAAATCAAATGCATCCAGCAGCAACATGTCTGGTTCAGACGATACATTGCTTTTGTGTTTAAGGTGACAAAATGTGAGTTTTTGGTTTGTTTTGATTTTAATGATGAAAATCCTCCAGTAGAACTGGACCGTGTGGTTCTGTCGACAGCCTGGTTGTGTAACATTGTGTTGACACTCTGAGGTCTCGGTCACTCTGACCTGAAGAGGAATATTGTTGCATCAGAGAAAACTTCCTGAAACTGGAGAAGAAACACAGCGCCTTTATTTTGAAAGGATTTTTATTCATCTGGATGTATTTCAGGAATCATTTGAGGTCTAAAGTTCAGGTTTCATCGTGTTAATTGGACCAAACAGCAAATTAAAATTAACTTCTAAATGCTCAGCTGGAATATTTGCTGGGAAACTTTATCAACTGGACGCAGTTTTATGGCTGTTACAGTTTATTACGCAAGTAAAATAACTCAGAACTTGAAACGATTATTGGAAACTTATCATTTCAGGTCTGTGAAATCAGAGGACTAAAAAAAGAAAAGGATGATTTACAGTCAAAAATGTTTAAAACAGGAATTTTGACAAACATTTCAGGAAATGTGCAACAGATTTTTTTAAACTTACATTTGTGTAAAGTTTGCAAATTCTTTCAATCAGCATTTAAACACAAAAATAAAAACATCCATTCTTTTTTATTTACACTTTTAATGATGTCCATTCAAATAAATTATAACATCAAAACAAATTAATTCAGAAATGTTTTATGATCTTCACCTCTGAGGAAAACTGACCATTAAGGACGCAAGAAATTAAATTACAGATTAATTGCATATTAGATTGAAATCAGTTCAGTTATATTGACTATTAATATCCGTTTAATTTTTTTGTTGTCAGTTGGCCGCCATCCAGCAGAGGGCGCCGCTGATTATTCTTACTCAATACAAAATTAAAGTTGGCGGCAAAATTATTCTAGGAATAAAAATGGTCCAGAGTCGATATGTGAAAGTAACTTATTGTGGTTCTATGTAGAAATATAAACACTCAAAAAGCTCCTTACATTTCCATATTTTATTTTTCTGTACAGTTTTGTTATATTTTATAAATATCTAAGTTTAATGTCTATTGAGTCATTAGTTAATGAAGCTGAGTGTTTTTTTAAATTCAGTATCTTATGAAACATTTCGCCCCTTAAGTTGTGGAAAAAGTGAGAATTTTAAGAAAATGGCCACTTAAAAATGATCGTTAGTCAATAACACAGTAAGATTTGGACACAAAAATGTCACTGATAAGGAGCTGGCTACTAAAAGTGCTGCCAACAGAAAGTTGAGTGGAAGGAAAAAAGTAGACATGCAACAAGAATAAGTGAAGCCTCAAGTTTTATATTTTAACCACCAAAAACATTTCACTCAAGAGGCAGAAACTTGAGCTTTCGTTTTTATTTCAGTAAACAAAAACAACATCCAAACTTCCTTCTCTAAATCTTGACAGCAAATTGTAGCCGGACAGTGCGGCGCGGCGATGCTAACGGGAAAACAGAAACTGTGTCTGGATTACAGAGGTGATAAATAAATCTCATCCTGTTTGTCGTCTGAATCCTGGTTTAGCAGGGGTGATGGTCGGGGACTCTCTTCCTGCGGGAACAGTCAAAGTAAATTCAGATGAGGGGAATAAATGGGAGGAAACCGTCTGCAGATTAGTGAAAGTCTGACCTGGGAGCAGCTTTGATGATGTTGTCGACTCTGAGGATCATCTCCGCCGCCTCGGAGGCGCTCAGCAGCATCTGACGCTTCACCTGGAACGACTCGGTGATTCCCAGAGTCACCATGTCGCCTATCGAGCCTTCGGACATGTCTGCCGCAAAACCAGGAGGCTCACATGTCACACAAACACTTCAAGCATTTTCAAGGCAAGACGTCAAACAACAAACGTTCATTACTGTTATTAAGTTTTTGTGGTAATATTTCACATATTAGAGCAGGGAAAAGTTACATTTTATGTTTGGACTGGTTTAAGAACAAAACACTAAAGAAACCAGCTGCTGGTTCTCTCACCCAGTCCATATGTGGTTTTGTTCTCTTGGTGTGCAGCTCTCAGTTGAGCCACCAGGTCGGCGCTGTCGTATCCGGCGTTGTCTGCGATGATGGTCGGCAACTAGAGAAGAAAACAGGAACAAAAGGGGAAAAATGCTCAGTTTGTGGAAGTTTTGATGTTCATTTTTAAGAGAAACAAACGCACCATTCTGAGCGCCTTGGCGAATGACTCCATGGCAACCGCTTCCTTTCCTGGCGTCCTATTGGCCAAATCGCTCACCACCTTCGCCATCAGCATCTCAGAGCAGCCTGAAGGGGGCGATAACGAGCATATGAGGGCAATGAGTGACCACATCAGCAGAAGCTCCTCAGTTTTGACTGAATCCCTCGAATTTTAAAGTTTAATAGTTTAATATATATTTAATATTTAATATAGTTTTAATATATACAGGAATCTGGACAAATTCTTCAAAAAGCTTCAAATACACATGATTAGTTTTCAGGATTTATTTTTATATTTGCCGTTGGGTTTCCATAGTTACGACTGGTGTCAGCTCATCGAGGGCGGCCATTTTGTTCGACGAGCGTGTTTTACAGCTTCTATTTATTTACAGATTGAATTCAGGTCAACTCTACCACAGAATGGGGCGATTGAAAAAAAGATGCATTAAAATTGGAAATCTGCTTTAATCTGAGTGTTTATTTTTAACAGGCGTCTGCGATTTTGTCACTGTACCTCCTCCGTAGACGGTGCGCGGCTCCTTCACAGTCTGAGCCAAAACGCAGAGGGCGTCGTGCAGCGAGCGCTCCGCCTCGTCCAGGATCTGCTGCGTCGCTCCGCGCAGGACGACGGTGCAGGCCTCACCTGGGAGGGGGCCCGGGGTCAAAGGTTAAACTACAGGGAAGGTGTCACAAAAGGCAGCTTCAATCTGCATTAAGGTGGTCAAATAACCTCATGTATGGAACAATAAAAGGGCCCTAAACCATAAAAACTAATTTTTAGGTTTATGGCAGAAATGTCAAAAAAGTCTCCACATAAAATTAGTCAAATTTAAAAAAGGTAAATTTAGTAAAAAGAAAATATTCCCTGGAAATTTACAAATGAATAAAACAAAACAAATGAAAAAACAAACATTTAACATTTATAATTTTTTTACCATTTCTGAAATTAGTTACTTTGTGCTTTAATTTTTTTTATTTATGTTATTTATTTATTTTTTTTTATCTTATTATAATTTTGTTCATGTCCACATTTTTGGCACTGTCATTACTCCGTAAACTACAGCATTTACATGCACAGCTTTAAATCTCATTAAAATCAAACTTTGAGGCCAAACTACTGCAGAGATTCAAACCTGGACTAACTGCATTTAATAATTATATTTAAATCCGAAATATTTATTACTGTTACTTTTCATGCATTTATCTTTAAATTTACAATCCAAAAATCTGATTTGTACAATAAAAATATGTGAAAATGTAACACTTAATCTATCAGAAACATAATGCTTCCAGAAAAATAAACTTTTACTAAAACTAAAGTCTCTAACCACAAATCCAAGTGAAGTTGGAAGACATTTACTTTCTCCAATCAAATGTTTTTTCTCCCCTGAAAGAGAAATTATTTTCTGTGTGAAGAGGATTTATATGTTCGTACCCATGGCAACCCCAGAGAAGTGGATGAGCATGTCCTCGCCGATCATCACCTCCTCGATCAGCTTGCAGTGACCGAGCTTCACCATCTCCGGGTGGTCAAAGGTGGAGGTGATCTCGCCGCCTGCGGACACGGATCCATCAGAACCGGAGCTCAAAATCCGCCCGGTAACCGCAAATAAATCCATCTACGAACCGCCTGACATGGCGGACAACCAGAGGTGCGGATGAAACGTACCTGTGACGAGAGCGAGGCGCTCGACGCCGGCGAAGTCGGCGTGTTCGATGGCCATGACTCCAGCCTGAGCGAACAGCTGCTCTGGGTAGTTATAGATCAGCTGCCTGTGGCAAGAACAGAAACATCAAGGATTTATTGAAGTGGCTTAGAAATACAAACTTCACTAATGCTGGACCAGAAAACTGGATCTACAAAAAATAAACTCGTTTTTGGGAAATCTATTTTGATAATGATTTTGAACCAGGATTCAATTTCACTTTATTAAAATCAGCAAAACTGCAACGGCGACTTTTCCTGCATCAGGCAAGTCGACATTAGTGGAATATTAAAGTTTTGTGCAAATTTATAATGGAAGTAAATGAGCATCTACTGACTGAAAATTGTGCAAACTGGATTTATTAATTCCAGCTAATTTAGAAAAACTAAACAACAAAAGCTGATTTTTTCCAGCTGAACGTTTCCTGTTACAATGAGGTTTTTGTGTTGATTGAAATCAACGTCTTTTGAAAAACTGCGACTGAAACGACATGCTGTGATAGCAGGACCTTTGACCTCTGCCGCCACCCTGAGCCTTCATACCTGTTGATGAAGCAGTTGATGCCGTGCTTCAGGATCCGGTCAACTTTCTCCTTCATCTTCTGCTTCTCGGCGAGCTCGATCTCCGCAACCTTCGCCGTGGAGTCGACGCGAACTCTGGAGCCGAAGATCTGCCCGACGTCAGCGCAGAACAAGAAACAACGTTAAAATGAAATTAGTTCTGATCGACAGAGCGACTTAATGCCCACTTGGACTTTTAGTAGTGTAGTTTGGCCTCCATCCAGCAGAGGACGCCACACGTCATCCATTAGCGGAGCCAGTTGATACAAAACAAAGATGGTGGGCCAAACCAGACCGGGAAAGAGAAACGGCCCAGCAGTTTGTTGTGGATGAGAAAAAAACTTTAAATTTAAACACTCGACAAACTCTTTAAGCCTGTGCAGCATCAACTTCTCAACCAAACATTACCAGTAATGTATTGCTATAATAAGCAATTAACCAATTAATCACATTATAAATTAAAAGAAACTCAATAATTTCCATTTGCATAATTTATCCTGTTTCTCTTTTTACCAGAAATTTGACAATAAAAGTCTGACAGGCCAACCAGAATTCAACAGCTGGCAAAAATATTGTTAAAATGTAACAAACTTTTTAATAATTCACCATATGATGACAAATGTTGCCTTCGTGTTAGGAAGACGGTCAGCTTCCTAGAGAAACTGCAGGTTTTTAAGAAAATGGCTGCTTATCAATCATTAGTCGTTACATAAAACTGATCAGCTTTAGATCAACTCAAATCGATAATTTGTATCAATATTGGATATTACTGAGACTGTTTGAGAAAAAGAGTGTCTTTAGTCAGAGGCTTCTTCAAATTCGCTGCAACACAGACTGTAACAGCAATCTATAGCTAATAATTCTGAATTAAAATGAGTTAATCAGGATTTAATTTGTGTTTGGATCAGTTTGGTATTTCTGAGCTGATGTTTTGATTGACTTTGGATGTTGTGCTGATCTGGAGCGTTTCTACCTTGATCTTGTCTGTGTCCATGCCGGTGTTGGCGATCAGGATCTTGACGTTCTCCAGCCTCTTCGGTTGGTTCACGCCGATCTTCTTGTCCAACAGGAAACCTAAACGGGTTCACCCAAACGTCACAACGAGCCGATTGGCCAGCAGAGCCCCTTCTGTCCGCGGGCCTCACCTTCGTCCAGGTAGGAGTCGGTGAGGCTTCCTCCCAGCTTCTTGATGACGTGAATCGCCTCCAGGTTGCCAGAGCCTTTCAGCCTCATGACGGCGTTCACCGCCAGCTTGGCGAAGTGGTCTTTGTGGTGCGTCAGCAGCTTGGACGACAGCGTGGTGCGGGCGATGTTCAGCAGGTCCTCCTGGAAGCGGTCCGGGTCGTTGCTATGGAGACCAAACAGGACGATCATGGGAAATTTGTTTCATGAAGTTTGAAGACAGGAAAACGTTCAGGATTCGTTCAATTCAAAACGTTATTATCCATCATGTATTATTGCTGTGAATTTTTATGGTAGTACAGGGTTTCTGTAGGACCAATTCAAATTTAAGACTTTAAGACCATTTAAGTTTTTTTTATCTGAATCTAAGATTTTTTAAGACCATTATGAATAGAGTTTAAGATCTATATCTCCAGAGAAATGTACAAACTTTGTGCAATAAATTGGTGATAAATTTGCACCGACCTATGATTCATGCAAAAAAACAAAACAAAAAGCAAGCTAGCTAGCTACCAATGTATGTTAGCATCTAGTTAGCGGTAGCGTCAACAGTCTTGAGTGACGGATGAAGTGAAAATCTCTGAATTCGACTCAAATTTATGCTGACAGAAATGTTGCAAGAAAAAAGAAATAAAAACAAAAAATAAAAACAATAAAAATGGAGTGCAAGATTAGACGATGCAAAATTGTTTTTTCCTCATTAGTGTTTCAGTCGAAATAAAGTTTCGACTGAAACAAACAGAAATCAGTTTCCAAACCTTGAAAACACCTGATTGAAATTCAAGCGTTGTCAGGATGTTTTCTGACCTGTGGTCGGCGGCGGCCTCCCTCAGAGCCTCCCTGGCCGCCTGCGTCGCCTTCCTCCAGCCTGAGATGATGGTCTGAGGGTGGAGCTTCCTGGCAATCAGAAGCTCCGCCTCCTGAACCAGGAAGAGGAAGATTAAGTGGAAGGAAAATCTCGAATGCCTCCCAGGTATGAGTTAATGCATTTACCCTCAGCAGCTCGGCGGCGAGCACGGTGACCGAGGTCGTCCCGTCTCCGACTTCATCGTCCTGAACCTTCGACATGTCTGCAGAGAAATGACATCAGTTTGGCTTCAGGCGCCGCCTCATATGAACAAACAGCGATTAAAGTTGAAAACTCGTTTCTCTGGGAGCAACGTTCAGTTTCCACCCACCAACAAGAACTTTGGCAGCTGGGTTGTCGACGCCGATGGCCTTCAAGATGGTCGCTCCATCGTTGGTTACCGTCACCGATCCGCCTTTTGCTCCACTGAGCAAAATCTTATCCTGCAAAACAATCGATGCACGTTAATCACCACAGAAAACCAATGGTATATTTATGAATAATAGCTCCAGGTTTTTTAGGCGACTCACCATTCCCTTTGGCCCCAGAGTGCTCTTCACCAGATCGCCAATGGCGATGGCGCCAACGAAAGACGACTGCAGATAAAACAACAACAACCAAGAAACGATCATTTCACCCATTTAATTAAATGCCAGAGAGTAAAATGATGCTTTAAAAATAAACATTTGGTCAAAAAGCCCCACCAGTCGCGCAGTTTCTGCTTTTTCTTCATCGGCTCCTTGTTTGAAGATGCTGACCGGGGCCATGGATAAGGACGCCTGAGGAAAGGAGGCTCTGAGTTAACAATTCACCGCCGATCTTCTTTTGCTCAACATTGAAATTACACAAATCACACAAATGTTATAATGTGTGAAAACAATAACGTTTCATATAAACACAACAATTCATCAATTCATAACTCAACCTGGTGAATTTTCACCAAATGCTGCTACATTTTATTTCTGTTAAAATTCTACTAAAACGACATTTTGGCCAATAAAAGAAACAATTACCTTATTAACATAAGCTTTGGTGCATAACTTTGGGAAAAAGGGACTATTTTTCTTATTAGTTATATTGTTCATTTTGATGGATATCTATAAGAAAAATGTACTGTTAATGTTTTCTTTAAATATACAGAAAACCTGAAATAAACAAAACCTGTTTAAAATGATGACAAATAAAAATGATTAATACACAGAAGGGACTTTAGATGTCAGCTTATGCAATTGTGACATTGAACAAGCTGATGTTTTGCTGCGTATTTGAACAATGGAGGAGTTTTATGAGTTGCATAGCTAATTTTCTCCATCTGAATAAGTTTATTTGTATTTCTGCTCCTTTTCATTCATAAACACAACAAGTTTATGAACGAAACTTGTACTTGTTACATAAAGTATTCATATTCATTTGATCAAATCAATGAAATACAAATAAATTGGGAAAAATGCAGAGTAAAACAATGTTTGATCCGTTAAGAGCTACAATTATATACAAGACGTGGCTACAACTTCATTTTCTGAGTACACGTGAACGCAGCAGTAGCAGTTTAGTCCCGCCCCTCTGGAAACCGCTAGAAGCTTTTAACATTAATAAAAAAATAACACAAAAGCATAAAATATCATGAACACACAGCGTCACAAATAAGCTATAATAAAATTAGCAATTTTATCTCTACATCAGCTCATGTTAGTCAAGGTCTAGTTCTTTATTCCTGACAGATTTAAGTCGCTCATTTGTTCCTGAATGACAGCCACAAAGAGCAGCGCTGAGCTAACTAGCATGCTATAGGCTAACAGGGAAGAACAAAACCAACCGCACTGAAAATAAGACATACGAACTTAGAGCCATGTGTGCGCAGATGTAAACCCGACAGCTTTGACGCAAATGAGTTACTAAACATCTTAAAACCAAGCCGTTAGCTGTTAGCCGCTAGCGCAACCACACCGCCCCATGTGCCTGCTTTTCACCGGTTTAGCACAACCTGCTAAAATAGCGTTCAATTACCTCAAATCCTGCGGAAAACAACCCCGGGACCAATTTAAAATCTCTTTAGAGGCCAGTTATTGTGAAAACTTTCATCTTAAGATCTGAAAGGAATTTAAATAAAAAGGAAACTCACCATGATGTCTGTAATTCAAGGGTGGAAGCAAAGCACGCTCACCGAGGAAGGGCTGGACGTAACCGTGACGCAAAGACGTATCTGCGTGACGGTGCGTTCAAGGTACATAATGGAAAACAATCCATCGTAAAGCTAAATAGAATTAACGTACCTTTTGTGATATTACATGAGCTTTAACAAGATCTTCATACCTTTAAAGCTGTTTAAATACTTAGAGTTGGCCGACAAATTAAGATAAATTTTAAAATATTAAAATGTATCCCTCACTTGTGGATCGCTCACTGGGATCCACAAGGCTTTTTTTCTGAAAGCAAAACAGTTCAAATTTCCCTTTAACTTCAGTGAGTTGCTAAATTCTCAGTGATTAGACTAAATAGTTTCAGATCTTGCAGTTCCAGGATGAGGAAACCGCAAAACACCAGCAGAGATGATGCATAAAAGTGTATAAAAGCCTTGTGGTAATTTAATTTGAATCCAATTATATTCTTTTTGAGGTAATTTAAACATGAGAAATGTAATTTTTTTACATATATAAATTGCATAGTACCGACAAATTGTAATGAAGTAAGAGTAGCAATACTTCAACATATATTTACTCAAGAGTAAAAAAGTTTAGTATTTGATCAAATTATCAGTCATTTAATATTTAAAAATTACATCATCACAGACAAAAATGACTCAAATAAGTGTAACTAGTTTCTACCCAACTCTGATAAATTGCCAAAATCACCAAGTGAGTCCAGTTCTCCCTGGAGGAAAACCGTATCAGGTGTTTCCTCTCGTCCACTAAATGATTGAGACACAAGTGAGGTGAAAAGGTCACATTTATTTCCTCATATGTTACTTTAACTTCTCTTTTTGCATCATCTCTTCCTTCGCCTCCTGCCGTTGTGGCAGGCAGACTGGACCGGGAGACAGTAGATGTGCATGGGAAACGTCTTGAAGTAGCTGCTCACCCAGGGTCTGCAGGAAATCACAGGAAATGTAAATGACTTTTATGAAAATGTATAAAAATTCAAAGCAATGTTGACGCATGTTCAGCTGTGCTGTGTCTGTAATTACTTGGCCACCCGCTGGCTCAGACTCAGGAAACACAGGTTCTGCCACAGCAGTTTGTTTTCCTGCTGACGGACGAATTGAGCTTCCTGCTGCCGCGCGGCGTCCAAACGCTGAGACTCCCGCAGCTCTCCTTCAATCTGCGTCAGCTGGGAAACAGCAGCAAGAAAATTAATCGATCCACTCCGGTTCGGACAGAGAGCTGCGACCAGGGCAAGAAAACAAAACTATGTTACAAAAATAAACTCAGAATATTATGAGAATAAAGCAGAATATCCTGACTTCATTCCTGTAATATGACGTTATTCTCTAAATATTTTACTTGAGAATAAATAGTTTTTATTCAAGAATAAAAATATTTGAATTAATAAGGAATTCTCATAATTTTATTCTTATATAATTTCAACTTTATTCCAGTAATATTATGATGTTACTCTCAAAGTATTTTATTCAATAATAAAATATTTATTCTCAAATATTTTTATTTGAAAATGAAAATACTAAAATTAACAGAACAAAGTTATTCTCCATTTATGACTTTTTACCCACAATTTATTAATTAGTTTAATGGTTGTGTATGTAATTATTGTTTTTGTTTAAAAAATACAGATTTTTCTTATAAATAAAATCTTGGATCTTAATGAGAAAATATTTATTTAATCTCATATCAAATATTTCCATTTTATTGACATTTACAGAAACTAATTTTCATTTTGATAGTTATGATTTTTGTAATTTATTACAATTAAAACAGAAAAACTATGTTGATCACAAATTGATTTGTAAAGAAAATAAAAATGTTTTTTAGAGCTTTAAAAGGTTTAAAATGCAGAATTGGTTCAAAATATCCAAATGTTATGATGTTACAACATGCAGCCTTGTGCAAAAGTTCTGGGTCATGTCTTCATTGTTTGTTCATTCCTGAAGTAAAGTTTTCATCCTTCACTGGTCCAGATTTTCTCTGTTGGCTGAAGGAAAAAGGACAGAAAGTCCATAAACGTCACCTCCTCTAACAGAGTCCTGTTCCTCTCCAGCTTCCTGGGCTGATCACAAACAGCCAGAGGAACAGAGTTGGACCGAAGCCGAACGTCTCGTCTCTCTGTCCTGGTCACACCTGGTTTCCCTGTTCCACCTGTCTGCTGCTGGGCGATCGAAGGCAGAAAGCCAGTGCTATGAGACCAGGAGAGAGAGAGTGATGAGTTCATATTTCACCTCATCGTGTTGTCATGTTGTTGAACAGCATGTGCGTGTGTTGACTGACACTGCTAATAAAACCCAACACACACAACCGAATCCTCTCCAGATGGAAACCTCAGCAGGAAACAAAAATACATTTTAAAACACTGAATATGATGCAGCCTGATGCAGAAAACCCCGCAGCATCCTGAGTGTTTTTCTGACATATTTTGACATTCCAGGACACATAAACACAGTTACAAAGTCAACTTTCTGTCACCTGAAGAACATTTCTAGGATTAAAGGATTGATGACCCAAGAAGTTCTAGAAAAATTGTCTACAGTTTCCTAACTCATCAGTCAAAATATCAAACTGTTTTGAGAAAAAGGTCACTGGGGATTTGTGGCCCCATTTACTGCAACATTAAAATAAAACACTGGTTTTGTCCCTACAGTTTTCTATTTTGGATATAAATTGTCATTTAAAAGTTTATAGAAAGAGAAACACAAAAAGTATCCATCTGCACCAGTACAGTTTAAACTAAGTTGATCCGAGGGCCACTGAGAACGACTCAACGGACCGCAAATGGCCCCTGGGCCACACATTGAACACCCCTGCTTTAAAGCACAACTAAAAACCATATTTGATACGTAATGATGATTTAGATGAAGGAATTTGACAAAATATCATGTTCATTTCTTGTTTCTTTATTGGTAATTATGTTATATTTTATGTGTAAAGCAAATAATTGCAAATAAATTTGACTTAAATGGTTTTTAACCTCGACTTTATGTAGAAAAATTCAAACTAATGTTACAAATAGAAGATTTTTTTTTGAGAATTAAAATTTGACAAGTAAAATTTAAAAACGGTGTAAACCGTCACATTTATTATTAAGTATTTAAATCAGCTCGGTTGGAGCAGAGACTCACTCTGATGCAGAGTTCAGTAACTTTTGTGAACAAAATTACTCCACTGTGCTTTGAGTAGTTTTACTATGAAGTATTTCTGCTCTTATTGACTAAAATAAAACCCTCTGATGTTCAGTAAAACCTAATTCTTTTAGCATTTTGCCCCAAAATGTCCTAGGAAGCAAATCTAAAGGTTGATTTGTTTCCCACAAACAGAAAAACAAACACGTTTCTGTTTCAGATTTGTTTTCGGATCCATCTGATCGGGGTAATGTATCCCACAGCCGAGATCCGCCAGAGTATCACAAACACACACGCTTATCAAATTCATCCGACCCGACCGAGTTTCCGTCGCCGCTTCAGATGGCAGCAGTTCTGCAACACGCGGTTAAAAATCTACCTTCCATCTTCAACGCTTTCTCTCTGTGAACCAGCCCTTCAATCCCACAAAAAGTGGCTGTGACGGTCCGATTCGTTTACCTGTGCTCTCTGCTTTCATTTTCCTCCTGGATCTGAGAGAGATGTCTGGCTCCCATCCTGCCCTGCAGCAACAAAAACAAGAAACAAACACAAAGGATACAGTGTCAGTTAATTACAGACGGAGAGCTGGAGGAGGAGAGAGACTGTTTCACCACAACGTTACCGCGGCGACAGGAGACCTCTGCCCATCAGTATCGGGGCTGATAGACGATACCAAACACACACACACACACACACACACACACACACACACACACACACACACACACACACACACACACACACACACACACACACACTCAGACAGCTGAGTGGAGATTAGTTACCTTTATCCTCGTAGGAACGTTACACCTGGTTTTGTCTTCTTTTGTGAGGTTTTACTGGAGCTGAATTACGATTCTCCACAAACAAATTAATATAGAAAAACACAACATTTCTGCAAGCAGAGGCCACGGCAATAAAGAATTTAACAAGACTTGGTTTTTTTTTATAAAATAAGAATTAATATTGCTGACAAATAATAAATACTACTCGACCAGATGTCGTTTACCTGGGCAGCAAAACAAGAAACACGTAACGACCCAAAAACTTGGAAATTGTCTAAAGTCCTTTTTATGTTTTATTGATATACATATTTCATAAAAATAATGTTTATTGTAGAGCAGGTAAAACAATAATGAAAAAAGCCTGTAGTTTAAATTTGATCATTTTGAGGTCAGGGCAAAAACGTTTGGACACTGCGATTAATTTAATGTTTGTGCAAACATTAATTTAACCTGAAATAATTAGAAATTAGTGTTTAGTCTTTAGAAACTAATAGGCATAGGTCTGAAATATTAAATAAAATCAGAAATATCAGTCATCAATCCAAACATCCCCCATATCTTAATTGGTAATTTTATACAGCAATAATATTATGACAACAAATATGAACAATAATGAACTGAGTATTAAACTGGAAACTGTGAATTTTATGCTAAAATGCAAGTGTTAAATGCTTTTGGTGAAAATGGCAAAAACGTTTGAATCAACTGCTGAAGACTTGCAGAAAGAAATCCTCCACACAGAGTGAAAAACCCAGGTAAAAGACAAAATTAGATAAAATACTAATGACAGCATCTAACATGTTGGGCTACAGTAATAAATCCCAAAAAATAGAAAAACTCCTGTAAAAGCTCAAATTTGAGAAGGACAGAAACGCCAGCAGCATTCACACTGAGACCAGGTTTAGGATTGCTGCTACTTACAGGGTCCATTTCTGGTCCCGTCTCGTTTCCTTCCTGTCTTCAGACGAGGCGTTTCGCTCTGAGACCTCGTTAGTTCGGCGTTTGTGCGGCTCGTCCTGCACCTGAATTAGTCATCAGTCTGCTGGTGAGTAATCAGCTCAGGTAGATGACATCATTAAGAAGGGAAATACTGATAAATATTACATTTACAGAAATCCAGAAACAATTTTACCAAAGCTCTGAGTATGATGCCGTCTTATTCTGATAAAGAAATGCTAATAAATGTATCTTGCAGCAAACAGATTGTTAGGTAATTAAGACCTCGCCTTTGTTGAGACTTCTTTAACATAAACAAATAAATCAGTCTAATTAATCAAAAATCAGAGTGGACACTGAAAAAATGTAAAGAAATATCAAAATAACAATAATTACATTATGCTGATAATTTAAATAAGCTGTAAGAATAATGGAAGAACAAATTTCAAGACCAAAACTCCAAACAAGTTCTACTGACGGCTAAAACGATAACTTCTATGAAAACATTAAATTGATTGAAGGTGACTTATAACGCTGAAAAAATGAGCCCTTTCAAAAACCTCCAAAATGTAACATTAATCTGTAGGCACTTTCCGTTACCTAGCAACCCCAGCCAGCAACCCGTTACCTAGCAACCCCAAACAATTCTAACAGTTTGGTCAGCTAGTTTTACTGCTTTATGTGCTTTACCAGTGTTTTGTTGTTGACTTACCATCCAGAATTAAACAAAGGAGAGATAAACCGTCTTTTATATCCAGATTATTCTTCACTCCTCGCAGTTCTGAAAATCTTCTGGTTCCTAAAGTCTAAATTAGTTGCAGTTCTGTCAGTAGAGTGAATTAAACGTGTAAAAAGTGAGAAGGTTGCCTGGTGAGAAAAGCTCTCAAACTCTAAAACATCACGCAAAACGTAAAAAATGTAAAACAACCATGCAAGAACATTTAAAAATACTTTATTAAAGCAGTTGGGATTCACTCAGCTCATAGAAAAGATTAAGTTAAAACTTTTACATTCATAAATAACTCACGACGTCACTATATCTTTCTTTCAGGTAACGACAGCATTTTTGTATTATTTAGACTCAATCCCATTTCATCCAGTCCACACAACTGCAAACTCTTGTTTTTTTTTTACATTAGCAGAATATTGTAAAGGTTTTACGCATTTTTGTAATGAAAATAACACCGGTGTCTTTTTCGAAAGGTTTTGTTGCTTCCTTCAGTAGTTAGTGGTGCAGCGCCCCCACAGGCGAGGAGGGGAACAGGTTTTTCAGACTGACTCAGCGCAGTGTGAAAGTGAACTGCAGCAGCTAAAATATAACAAATGTTGCAATCTTATCAGTAATCAACCAGTTGTGAAAACACACTAATTTTGTCTAAAATGTCTGATTGAAATGTCAGAATCATTTCAATCAGGAGGCTTTCAGAAACTAAACATCAAACGTAAACAGAACAAAACATCCAATAAGACCAGAACCAACCCAGGTTCACATCAAAATGATCCACAGAATCTGGGTCAGTGAACATTTACAGGCCTGGATATGAAATGGGATTGGGTTTCAGACATCCATGTTTGTATTTAATCATTTATACAGTTGGCATTGTAATTTCAGATTTTGTTAAAAATATGTTTTCTGCCAGTTTGTGCTACTTTAGTCTCACAACAACAGAAACATCAACTAATTGAAATATTTTAAATACTCAACAGATTTAAGAGATTTGTTTCTTTAAGTGGCCAACAGAAGTGTAAACTGCTAACCAACATTTCTAATCCCCTCAGCAAAGATTTATTAATCCACAAATTCAGGTTTTTGCATAAACAAAGGAAAAACTGTCAAGTGCTTCACTGGGGAAAAATACAAACATCCACCCCTTTTCCGTCACCCTTCTCCCTGACGGGGTCGGGAGGTGCTGGTGCCTCTCCAGCTGCGTTCCGGGCGAGAGGCGGGGTCACCTGGACAGGTCGCCAGTCTGTCGCAGGGCAACACAAAGACAAACAGGACAAACAACCATACACACACACACACACCTAAGGAGAATCTGGAAAGCCCAATCAGCCTGACAGTCATGTTTTTGGACTGTGGGAGGAAGCCGGAGAACCCGGAGAGAACCCACGCAGGCACAGGGAGAACATGCAAACTCTGTGCAGAAAGACCCCGGGCCGGGAATCGAACCCAGGACCTTCTTGCTGCAAGGCAACAGCGCTACCCACTGCGCCACACTGCAGCCCCACAATACAAACAGCATTTTCTAAATTATTTATTTTGTTTTCGAGATCATCAAAGCGAGAATCCAAAACAGATTAAAAGTGAGAAATTATGTAATCTGAAGATTTGCCTTCCTTTCACAATAAAACGCATTTGCAATTTATAAAAAACAAACAACATTACAACAGTGCAGTAAAAGTTTTCAGGGTGTTTTTGTCAGTAAAAGCAGAGATCTGCTCAATGAGATCATTTGTTTAAATTAATTTTCAGGAAGAAGCTAACGTTTATGTCTTTGTGCAGCGTCTGTAGAAGTGGAAGTAATAATCTGTAAAGAGCGCCCCCGCGTAGTGGTGGTCAGTACTGCAGTTTGCTTGACCCTGGAGAAACATACAAAAATATTTCCATGGTTTAAATAAATGTTTATATAAATTATCCAAGGGATTTTAAAGCTTGTAATAAAATTAAACTTTGTCAAATATAGTTAGCTGCTGTTTAAATTCAATGAAAATGCTTAATTTTCTGATTCTCTTATAAGTGTGTCACGAGGTATTTGTGATTTGAAACAGAAATAATTTGTTTCTTACAGCTACTGAGGAGCGGAAGTGATATGAGCTGTGCTGAAGCCGAGCCACATGAAGAGGCCACTCATGTTCCCCCTGCAGGAACAGACAAATCAATCAAATAAGTCAATTATTTTTCAACTCAATCCACTTTGTGTAACAATTTTACCTTCACTGCATGAAGAGTTTTTCAGTTTTTATGAATGAAATGTCTGTCAGGACTCTGGGGTTTTCAGGTTTATGTCATGGTTTACCTCTATCCTTCCTCTGATTCTAGTTGGTTTATTTCTATCTCCTTCTAGTTATTCTAGTTTCTCAGTTCCTTAGTTCTTGTTATTAGATCAGACTTAATTATTTACGGTTTCTCCTTATGTCTTTGTCTCTTCCTAGTTTATCATGTTTCCTGTAGTCCTGATGTTTCTTCAGTGTTAAGAGTTATTTCTCGCTCTCTTGTGTTCATCTGAGCATCTACCTTTACCCGACTCTGTCACATGTTAACCTATTTATGACTGAACAACCTGGACCAAATACATACAAATCTTCCACAGAGGGTGAAATCAATTTTTAAAAGGTTTTTCTATGATTATTAACCATTTATGTTTTCCAATTTTTAGTGTAATATTAAAGCTTATTAATACAGAGCTGCAATAAAAACAGAAAATGTACCTGTGTATTTGATGGGTACCGATGTTCAGAGTCATCGTCTTCTTTCGTTACCACAGAACAAGGGCTGGTCTCCTCTACAGCACATAGATGAACCACCAACAATTCAGCAGAACTGAAACATAATATATAACATTTTACACAATTAAACAATCTTCAAAGAAAGTCATTTAGTTTACTGTTAACCAGAAGTCAGTTAGCAATAATCTAAAGCTTGGATCATTTATTATATAATTATTTTTTTCAAAGCAGCTTGGTTTACTATTTGCCAAGGAGCAAAAAAAAAAAAAAAAGCTACTGCTGATAAACAACAAAAATATGGTGCTAACTGGCTAACTGCTATTAGCTAGCCAATAATAATATGATTATTATTAGATGAATAATTTAAATAGTAAGACGTTACATAATGAATAGGGCCAAAATATGAGGGGAACCATATTACCTTGAAATATTGTTCAAAGAAAGTCAGTATGCTATGAGCAGGGAGCAAAAAGACCTCTACTAGCTAACAGCAGCAGTTTCATGCTAACTAGCTAACAGTAATTTTGAGGAGTTTGACAATTTTGGGCAAAATGTTTAATAAATTTCAACTTCATAGGAAGCAGCCACAGATCTGATCTGATTCAAGGTTTAAAATGATTTATTAGAGGTATTTTTTATCCTTTGGCAGCAAATTAGAAGCAGCTAATTTTACCTTAAGCTAAGAACTTATTAGGAATTTGTTGATGCTGACAATTTAATGGCAGCTGAAGTGTGAAAAGGTTTCAATATTCTTAAATCTGTCAAGGAAAAAGTTGAGTTCTTACATGAGAGACGAGGAGTTACTGCAAAATATTTAGATAAAACGTAGAAATTAGTTTTATTTTCTGTGCTTTGATTCCATCAGTCCTTACTTCATAAGCAGCGTGACTCTCATGTTGACAGGGACAAACTGGCTGATAGGAACTCTAAAAACGTATCTCTCAGGCCTAAATAAAACAAAACACACAGAAATGTTACTACAGCTCATCCAAAGAAGCAAATTAAGATTAATTGTTGATTTATCGTTTAATGTTTTATGAATCTACCTACCCACATTCATCCCTCATGCAGTATTTGCTGTCAATCACCTGGTCGTTCTCTTTAATAATGAAAGTATGAATAGTTGTGTTTCGCCCTGATGGAGAGGAAATAGTCCATCAATCACATCAAACACAAAGACTTATGTTTGCAAAATGATAGCGTTCATGGGGTATGAATACTTTTGCGAGCTTCTTTTATTTTGACATTACTTTACATTAGTGATATGTAATACTCACAGTCTCCAGTAGCTTTCAGCTGCTTAATGTTTTCTGTTCCTGCTCCTGTTGAACAAAAGCACCAGCCTGATTCTGCTCTTTCATGATGCTGTTCATCTGAATAACTTATCCGGGTTTTCTGGGCTGCTGTTACCTGTTCTTGTCAAGTTTCTGGCTGGATCAGAGGTCGGCCAGAAGGAGAAAGCGCTGCCCGCTGGAGACGAAGGGCAGCAGAACACCTCATCGCAGAACAGCAGCTCACAGAAGCTCACGTCCGGAGGCCAGGAGCCAGGAGCCGTTGTTGTTGAGACCGGAATTGCTGTTGTTGTGACTGGAAGTGCAACTTCCGGTTAGCATATTCACTTTATTTTCTTGCTTTATTTAGTAATAGTTTGGGGCTTTTCATTTTAGAGCCGCTGCAGCATAACGTCATGCAGATCCCGCTCCCATCTCTCTGCTGGAGGGAAAAGCTGTTGGCTGACGATGACTAGCATTGGTTTCAGCTGTCAAGTTGTCAAAATAAAAAACTAAATCTTAAATGTAAGCTTGGTATATATAAAAAAAAGGGACACAGCGTTTTCTACTAATTGCCAACAGTAGAACAGCTAAATAACAAGGTCAGGAAAATGTTTTCATTAAGAAAAAAATAGCAAGGGAGAGCAAAGCAGTGCAGTTGTGCTAGCTTGACTATGACAACCTTAACATGTAGATCTACTGTGGGATTAAATGTGTTTCTGTTCAGTTAAACATATAAAAAAGGCGACAAAAACACCCACTGAGACAGATCATCAGTAGAGAAGGTGTTTAAATTAGGTAATCAACCAATGCAGTGTTAGCTTTGCTACTAGCAGCGGTAGCTAATCTGCCACAGTGATCACTCATTAATAACCTGGACTGAATGTTCTGTTCTTGAAATGTTTGAGTGTTTCTGATGTTAAATCCTGAAACATGAAGTGACGTCAACGTGCAGCGTAGCAGAGAGCAAGAAAAAACGTTGACAGAAACAGTCCTGAAAACTAATGAATCGATTCATAAATATAAAAAAGAAGATTAGTGATAGTTTCTATTTATTTCAGTTATCAAAAATGTTTTCTTAATTTCAGTTTTGCTAGTTTTATTTAACTACAATAACCTTTTTAAGAACATAAATATGGGCAATGCAGGACTACTGGCAATAATAACATCTGCAAAGGTAATTTTTAACAACAATAAGAAAATCTAAGCAATAATATTTATGAATGTCGCTTGTAAAAAAGAAACATGTTTTGCTACATCTAAATGTTTGAGATCATTAAATCGAGTATTTCCAGACTGATTTAAGTGAAGAACGGTACCAGGTGATTCTTCTGTCCACATAGGCGATACAGTGCTGGTGCTAAAGGAAAAAATACAAAATAAAATAAAATCACACAACAACAAAAAGGTATCTGTATCATCTTTCTTAATGGAGAAGGATGATAAAGATAATCAGTTATTAATCATCTAAAAGTTTTTTTAAGAAAAAACTTGATGGCTACCTGTTAATGGGACGGATCTCAATGTCTACCGCCTTCAGATTTACCAGGTAAAGAGCTGAAATGGAGATTACACTGCAACCAAAAACACACAAAAATAATTTTTACTTATATTTAACTTCATATAAAAATGCAGGCAGTGGCATAACTTTCCTCACCAGATAGCCGTAGTGATCAGGAAGGTAAAGAGGCTGGCCAGGAAGATTTTATTGTGAAGAAAGTGAGCGAGTTTCTGACACCAGACACGGTTTTTCTGAGTGGTTGCGGTTCTACCCGGTTCTGGGGTTGGTGGCACTGACCCGTTACTGTTGACCTGAGCTTTACTGCTGGAGAACAAACAAGAACTTCACCGTCTAGACACCAGCAACTGTTAAAAACCTCAGTAAATGCACTAATTAAATGCTAAATAGATTCATTAAACATGAAGTGATATATCATTTTGTTAGTTCTGTATGGAGCTAAATTGGGCCCAAAATATTTGTTTAAAAAGATTAAACAAAAAACCCCCCAAAAAACCTGAAACTGAACAAAATTTAACAAATAAAAAAGTTAAAAGCAATTGAAAAAAATCCAAACGGAAACAAATTAAACTTGAAAAAGATTTGAAACTGAGAAAAAAATAAAATAAAAATGTATCATCCAATCAGAGAGGTGACTTAACTGTGATGCAATACAGACTTGGTTCATAAATTAAGAGCTTTCAGCATCAAATCAATCTATTCCTGCAAATCGCTCAGAAATTACTCTCATAGTGTCTTTTGTCGCCGATTCGCATGAATCCATTTTGCTTTACGCTCTCTGAACTCTGAGTTGCCTGAAGACTTTTGCCTGAAAAATTATTTTCCTCCTCAGTTTCAACCTTTGACCCTGAGGAATCATAATGGCTTTGGCAGGTGTGTTGCATTCAGGAACAGTGGGAACATTGACAATATCTTTAAAACATTATCAATATTCTCTGATTATGAGATTGTTTTTTTAAACATGCTTCACCGATATAAGCTGCTTATGCCAACACATTTTTCATAATAAAAATATCAGTGAAAAAATAGAATCCTGACAAATTTACATAGCATTTTCAGGCAGTGTTGGGTTTTTCCCACGCTGTTAAAGTAGGACTGAAGTTGGTTCATTCTGGTATTTACTGTTTAGATAAGTAGTGGTGATTTCTGCTGCAGCTCCAGTTATAGACGGGGTTATCAGCTGCTTCCAGACATATAGATTATGGGATGTGTTTAGGATCAGAAAACCTCTAAATTATCAGGATACATAGGAAGGTAAAAAGGTGAAAATAATTGTCTGTTGCCTCCTGACTGTCGTTGACCTGCAATACCTGAGTAAAGCACCCAGAGTCAGGCAGCATCTCGTGATGGCAAAGCGGATCAGGATCAATGTTTTTGTCTAAATTAGATGGTTGAAAAGCTGCAGGAGAACTCATGAAACCTGTCCTTGAACTGCAACGTCCTTCAGCTTCTCTGCAGCCTCAGTTATGCAATAGAGTCATTTTATCAGTTTTTCCACGTTGCTGCACGGTTACAAGTAATCTGACTCTGGACTTAGAACCACAGCTGATCAGAAGTGGGTCAAAAACAAACACATAAAGCTTTTTTTGACTTTAATTTTACTAATTTGTTCCAGGAAAATGTAAAATGTTGCATTTTACATTATCAGATCAAATGTTCAGATCCAAAATGACTGGACCAGGAAGCAGCTCAGATACTTTGGCATCTCCATGTTTTCTGCTGCAATGGTAGATGTGTTATTGTATGGAAAACCAAAAGTGTCTAAACCCAACATGTTAAGATGTGCAAATTGTAATGGTACTGAATTGTGCATTAAATAAATTACATTTATATAAATACAGATTTATATAAATGTAAAGATAAATTTATATATATATTTTTGTTTTTTTTATAAACTACATATTACAATTAATCACAACGTGAATTTTTAGCATTAACATTTGTAGGACTACCATTTGAAATTAGCACTTTACGGTTAGCGCCACTAACCTTTTAGTTAGCAGCGCTCACTAAAGCATCACTTTTAATATGATGCCCTGAATGGCTTCTATTATGAAGTTATAAATTCAGACATTCAGAGGTGGAGGCCAATCTAGGATGATCTTTTCTTGACCCATTCAAAGCTGTCAGTTGATAACTGCCTGTAATCTCGTTCATCTTGTTATTAAACTCCACCCTTACGATACTTTCTCCTCTCCAGCTACAGATGTAAAGATTAGATAAATAAAGATGAGTACCTGCTGGAGCGCAGACTGCCTGTTAGGCTCTTCAACTTTGCTAGTCTGCGGTTCCAAACTTCCAGCTCCTGGATACGAGTTTCCAGGTTGTCCGTAAGCTTCGTCAGCTGCTGTACAGCTCCCACGTTCTCCATGAAGATCTGCTCCTGTAATGGGAAGAAAGTGATGTTAAGGCTGTACCTAACATGTTGTGAATTTTCTTAATCATTAGCATGGCTTTCTTGGTTATTTAAAACATGTTTATTGCATTTTTGCACAAAACATTGTTATATAATTACATTTTGGTCAGTTCGGAATGAGCTGTTTTAGGGCGTCTTGTCTCTTTAAATCCAAATAAGCTGGTGCTGGCCACGCCCCCAACTCAACATTTATGATCGCATATGAAAACGGCTGCAAACAAATGCGCAATTATACAACTGTACATCTTTGAAAAGCAGAAGTGGAGCCTCCTGCACAACCAACAAGAATGTATCAAGTGGTTTCTGGGTGCGAAGTTAACAACAAAATACTTGTATCTTCCAGCAGCCATTGTACACCACACACAGCGGTAAAAACAGCTGACCAAACATGTTGGAATTCAGGTTAGGTTGCTAGGTAATGGGCGGAACTCTGGTGAGGTTGCTAGGTAACGGTGCAATGTGACTTAATAATTAGGAGGCTTTTGAAACGGCTCATTTTCCAGACACCAATAATCAAACACACATTGCCAAAAAAATGGCCGAACCGTTTTTAGAGATCCAAATGGAAGTGCAAAAACGCCCAGAAAGTGAATTCTACAAAGTAGGTCCCCTTTAAGGATTGCACATTTGAATACAGATGATAAATGTAAAGACACCTTATCAACCATGAGGAAATTTTCTATCACTTCTCCATCTGAGCAGACGACGTCGCCGACGTCCATGACCGCCGATGGAAGCAGCTCCTTCACCTCCTGAGCGATCACTCCTGAAATGTCACATGATTTTAATAAATATGAAATATTTAACCCTTTAGAAGCCACAGTGTAGCAGTTCTAGCTGTGAATACCGTCACCTGTCTGATGGGTGTGATCTATTCCCATGTTGGAGGCAAACTCTGGCCTGTAGTCAAATTCAACTATCCTCATCTGATTGATTCTCTTAAGCAGTTGCTCAGAGTCGACCTAGAAGACAAAATTATTTCACTGAACTCACAGAACTTCTGTGGGAACCGAAAAAGCCCGGCTTGTTTTGTCCTACCTCCTGTACGTTCTGCTTGGCTCGGTTGTCAGACGGTTGCATGATGGCACCCATCACCTTAGCATTTCCACACACCACCAGCGCTTCATCTGGGGAGTCGGTGTTGATACCGACCCGACCGTGACAGACCGCGGCGTCCAGCGCTGACCCACGCTGCCACAAGGTGTCGCTGTCCGTCTCAAACTGGCCGGGATTGGATGCCTTAAGGCGTTGGACAACATCAGTTTAACTCAACAGTCACATGTAAGGCTGGATTATAAGTCAACTTCACTGATTAACAGAATTTTTGGTTTTTGAAGATTTCATTGTAGAAAAATCTCGATTTTTTAAAACATTTTTAAAACATTTTTTAACATTGAGCTCATCGGGCTTCCATAGTTCAGAGAACACGCCCAGAGCGGCCATCTTGTTTTCAGTTTCTATCTTTTTACACTTTGAGTTTAGATCAACTCCATGAAGGACTATTAGGACCAAGCTGCCATTTTTTATTTTTAATTATAAGAATAAAGTCATAATATTACCAGAATAAAGTTGTAATATCTTCATTAATCATTAAAACTAAGTTTTTCTTGTAATTTTTAGAGATTTTCTGGTAAAATTCCATCTTTATTCTGCTAATACTATGACTATATTCTCGTAATTAAACAGAAATTCTCACAGCGTGACTTTAACACTTATATACAACTCACAGGAGAGATAATTGAAACAAAAGCCACTTTCTGAAAATTTCTCATTTGCAGTTACTGTTTAGTAAGAAAAAAACTAATAACATTTAAAATTTGACCTGGTATGAAAAAATTATTTCTAAGCCACATCTCCCAGCCCTGCCTGTAGGATTGATTATTTAAATATTGTGACACAGAAAGTGGTTTTACCCTAACAATAATCTTCTCTGACACCAGGCCAGTCAGAAGAAAAGTCTCGTCTTTGACGGCAGCATAAAGGCCAACCACCATCTGAAAGTACCTGCACACATTCACACAGTTAGCATCTATTTCCACTGCAGCTCATTGTGTCATTGCGCCTGCTGTCATACCTCTGGTCAGGGTTGGGTTTGCCTTTCTTCCTCATGTTGTTGGCCGTTGTCTCGCTAAAGTGCAGTCGTCCAAGAGTTACTGTGGTTATTTTGCCACCAGGTAAACTCACCCTGGATGATGACAGAGACATGTTTCAACACATCATTTTTAAGGTTTTCTGCTTTTAATCCTACAGAAATTGTATTCAGAAAGTCAAGAAAGAGAAGAAGCTCTACACCCATCAAGCTATTGCTAACTTGGTTAGCTTGCTAGCCGCTACAACATTTTAGCTCAAATAAAGCTAAAATTTGAAAATGGGCTTTTATAATTTACTATTTTTATTAAAATAAATGTTTTGTAACATTAAAGATATATATATTTTAAGCAGAAAAACTAGTCAGGCTCATTTTGATGCTTTGGCTTGCAAAACAGCTAGCTGTTATGCTAGGTAGAGTGCATTTATTTTAGCAATTTAAAGAAAACCTAAAGACCAGGTTGAAGTTTGTCATGGAAAGACAAAAAATGTTCTGGAACAATTTTCTTTGGATAGTTGGATAAAAGTTTAATTATTTGTACACTAAACAGAGGATATGTTTGGGATAAACGAAATGGAGCGTTCCTTTCTACCATTTATCGAGCAAAACAGCCAGCTGCTATGCTAGCTGTAATTAGCATAACTTATGATTACTCTAGATGAGTCACAACTCAGATTTCATAGCAGAAAGTGAGAAGAAGGACAAACGTTGCTCAGCTACAAAATGTGTAGCAGTGAATGTGAAAAGTAAACATTTGCTCTTCAAATTGGCTGATTGGTTTATGAAGATTAATGTAGTTTTAATCCCAACCTGACGGGGTGGAAGGGCTTCTTGCTGCGGTCAGGTTGAGACTGCTCTATCATCACCTCATGGCTGGGTGTTTCAAGCTGCAAAAAATACAGTTTTGATTTGTATTTCTAAGTACTGGAAGGAGAAAGTGTCATTTCTTGAAAAAAACAAGACGCTGTGAACCTTAATCCCAAACACTTTAATCTGGAAGTGGTCGATTTTCTGCAGATCGCTGGGTGTTCTGATATAATGCGGCTCTGCAGCCACACCAATGTGAACTGTGACCTGGAAGTGGTTCTTCTTCTGGCACACAAAAGCCTCATCAGATGGAGAATAGTTAAAGCCTTTATCTGTATCAATAAGGTAGTCAGGAGACGCCCTAAAACAGACAAAGCAACACATTTTCTGTTGATTGATGCAACTTCCTCAACATTATGGGTTGCCATTGGTAAAGTTAAGTTACTCAACCAAAAATTAACAGCAATAACTTGGATTATTTAGCCTACAATGAGAGAAAAAATGGGTGTTAATTTTTCATAAGTCATAATGTTATTCATTCATTTATATATTTAAGTTTCAAGCTATATGTTTAGTTATATATATATATATATATATATATATATATATATATATATATATATATATATATATATATATAGTTGGAGCTATAGGTAAACATTTAGTTCCAACTAAATAGTAGTTTACAAACTCCATAAATACTAAGTGAGCAGGCAAACTATTTAGCTCTAAGCTAAATATTTAACTAACCAAAATTTTAGCAAACTAAATATTTAGCTCCAACTTCTGCATTTTTAGCAAATTAACTATGTAGCTCCAAACTAAATATTTATAGCTTAAAGCTTAATATTTAGTTACTAAACTAAATATTTAACTCCAACCTAGAAATTTAGTTTGCAAACTAAGTATTTAGCTCCAGAAAGAGCAATGTAACTCGCTCCACACTAAATATTTAGCTCTGAGCTAGCCTACTATTTAGCTTACCAACTAAATATTTAGTGACAAACTAAATACTTAGTTAGCAAGCTATACATATCAGACACTAAATATTTAGTTATATCTGAGCTACCTTAGTAGTTAATGTTCAACCTCACTATTTAGTTTGCTCTAACCAAGCTAAATATTTAAGTAACAAACCTAATTTTGCTTCCAGCTGTTAGCTTGTTGCCTAAATTATTTAGTTTGTTGCTAAATAATTAGCTGTAATTTTTGACTGAGTAATTTCATGCCCCTCATTAATCAATCCTAATTTGACCCTCTGGTTCAGAGGGATTTTTACTTACAGTGTTTGGTAGCTGGTGCTGCATAAAGTGCTCCAATGTTCCCGCCTGTAGTGTTCCCATCTGAGCAACTGGGAGGAACTCTGACCCGGTCCAATTAAAGTATTTCCAGTGTTATGAATCCCATCCCTGTCACAACTGGCAACATCAACTGCTGCAAATGATTCCTCAGACTCAGATCTCCTTCTCTTTTTACTGTCCTGGGAACTGATGAAAAATTAAATACAATTTTGTAAAGATCTAAACTCACAATAATGTCCTGTTTAAATGTAAAATATGAGCCAGTTTAGTTTTACCTTTACATTTACTGTCTAAGTTTTATTAAGAGCCGTCGAATCAAACTAAGAATAAATCTATCAATAAAAAGAGACAACAGCCTGATAAGAAGTAATATATTATGTAAAGATCAAACCATTTACACGTCTTGGTTTGAACTCTGATCATAAAATAATCACATTTTATCCACTGAATGTCATCAAGTTCATCAAAAGTCGCCCAAACTGAACAATGCTGACATTTAATCCAGGATTATACCTGGACATTGTTGTTTTAATCCAGTTTTTAACTGAGAGTGCTGCGTGTCTGTTCACCCTCTCATCTTGATGAGTCACTGTAACTCATCTCATCTAATGTCAAAATTTTACAACACTGCGGTATTTTTGGACCTATAATACCGTCATAAAACAGTGGGGTGATGACAACCTACTTCACTTTCAACTTGACTGAACGGCTTCATAGATACACTCACATCAAACAAAAAGGCAGAGGAAGGAGTTGTTGCAATGATTTGAACAAAACCATTCTTAGATAGTGAGATTTTAGTTCTTTCAGAATGAGATGTTTTTTGGCGTCTTGTCACTTTAAATCAAAATAAGCTGCTGCTTAACTCAACGTTTACACTTGAACGTGAAAATGGCTGCAGGCAGATACACAATTATACAATCGTACAGTTTTGAAAAGCACAAGTAGAGCCTCCTGCACAACCAACAAGAACCCAGCAAGTTGTTTCTGGTTGGTTAGTCAACAATAAAACTCTTGCCTTTTCCAGCAGCCATTGTACAGCAAATATTGGTAAAACCACCTGACCAGGCTCGAGCTCTGCCTGGCTTGCTACGTAGCGGCCGCAGTGCTGCTGGGGTTGCTAGGTAGCGGCACAGTGCCTGTAAAATGTGAATTAATATTTGAGAGGTTTTTGAAATGACTCATTTTCCAGACACCAAAAAAACAATCTATATTTTTTAAGTGCTTGAGCTGTTTTTAGAAGCAGCCGAAACCCAAGTTGAAGCATAAATGTGAATTTTGCATAACAAATCCGTTATAAAGAAACAGACTTTGAAGGTTCTGTTAGAATGAAGCAGAACTTTTGGGATCAATATTCAAGCAAAACTCTTATCTTTTCCAGCAGCCATTGTACAGCATGTACAGCAAGAACACCAGCCAATCAAACGGTTTTAAAGGGGATCTTGAGTATTCCCCCACAAATCCAGACAGCCACATTTAAAAAACAAGCGTTTGCTTACCAGGAGACTGAACCCAGCACACAGTGTGAAGACGACGCAGGGAGGCTTTGGACCAGACCTTGGTCAGTCATGGCGGAGACATAGGTACTGGTTGGAGGTAAGAGTGGGGAAGGAGGTGTGGGTGGAGTGTAACCTTGCAAAATGCTTCCTGAATTCAAGTAGTGTTCAGGTGGGAGGTTGGTGTCCTGATGAACGGGTAGAACATGCGGATCAGGTGGAGTCCTAGACTTTACAGAAGAGTCTGTGAGGCCCAAACCACAGAGCTGGTTGTGGGTCAGAAAGTCAGAATGGGGTGCGCAGCCGCCATCTTTTAACCGACAGGAAGTGGGCTGAATGAGTCGGTCAGACTCGAGGGGAGCAGAGCCTCGATTCTTAAAGTGACAGTACGTTGCTGGTTGAAACACCTCTGGACGGATGGACCAACAGGGCCGTTCATATCCGAGATCTGGCAACAGGAGAAAACACAGCATGCATTAAAACTATAAAAACAACAGAAGCCTTTATCACATGAATGTATAACTGTGTTTTTATACTATTCTAACAATTATTTTGATGATTAATCAATTAATCAGTATGTGTATGTGTTTCATTTAATCACTTAAGTTTATTTTATAAAACATACAGAAATAAACTATAAACTTTACAGAAATAAACAAACTTTAAATAAGAAAATAAACATTGTATTACCTAAAATTAATAAAGTAATTAGTTCATTCAGCGATTAATAATTGAATATGAAAAGGTGCTTAAATGGAGACTTTTTTATCTGAGTAATGGACATTTACAGATTTACAATGTTTTTATCTTAAATGCAAAATGTATGTTTTATGCAGTTTTGGCTTAATTACTACTCTGAATGTGTTGTTCTTTAGTCAAATTAAATTTATTTTGAGTTTTTATACTCCAGTTCATTATTTGATTACTAAATTAGTTGATAATTATTTAAATTAATCACAATTAATCAATTTAATTGTTCCAGCCAGACTGTATTTCTGTTAAGAAATGCATTATTATCAAAACAAAAACTACTGTAATGTTAAACTGAATGCATCTTGATGCATTACAAGTGAAAATAGGTTTTAGTTGCAGTAACAACAAGGGAAGAAAATTTGGCTTCTGTCATTCGACTGGATCAGAACAAAAACACAAAACCTTACAAATCAGTTTTGGTTCAGGTGTCAGATTAGAAATAAGTCAAAACTAACTTGAAAGTAACTTTTCAGCAAGATGTAGGAACTTATTTTAGTAAATAATTCCTTAATATTGATATTAAATTATTTTATCAATATTAAGAAATTATTTACTTAGAACAAGTTTCTAGTGCTTAAGCTCTTGCGTTTACGTGTGTTAGATCTACCTGGTATCTGCGGAGGAGAGCAGGCCTCCGAGTCGGGAGGAGACTCAGGAAGCATGCTGGAAAATAAAACAAAAACAAGCGGCACTCAGTGATGGTGGTTCCGTCCGACACGGAGCCGTCTCCGTCTGCAATCTTCACTTATCTGAACACCAACTGGGTCAGTGTTAAATTATGATGTTACATAACAGAGTATGTGCTCAGATAGCAGAAAGTTTCCCACATTAAAACCAATTCTCATTGTACTGAGAATTGGTACAATGAGAAAACAACAGGCTGATTCTGACCAAGTAAAATCTAACCAACAACACAAGAACACAAGGATTTCTGGGGATTCTTGGTTACCAAATAACTCAATGGAGACAATAATTAAACTATTTTGTAACCTGTAGTTTTATTTACAGTTAATCCTGTAAGTGTTTTATTGGTGCCTGAATGGGCATTGATCAGTTCCTTGAATGATTAAATGATCTTTCTCAGAGACTCACGAGTTGCTGGGGTCCATGTCGTTGCTGAGGTATTGCTCCAGGATGCTGGTGTCGACAGCAACGGAGCTGTCCAACACACTGCTGACGTCCTGACCTGGAAAGGTCAACATGGCGGATCAAGACTCACGCAGAGTGAAAGGAAACTAATATACATAACTCTATGATCACAGTTGGTAATTACTGTCACATAATTAGATTTTGTTCGTCATTCTTCTTAATAAAATCAATTAGGGATTCACTGATATGAACATTTGGGCCAATAATAATAAATGATATTACATATATTTTCATACTCCTTCAACACCACTACATGCTGACAATCCTGCACTGGATCACTATCACCAACCATGTTTCATCAATTGTTTATTGCATTAGAAAAGGTCAAATTTGAAGAAACTTCCTCGATTTCACAAAGAAAGTGTTTTGTGGTTAAAGCACTAAAAGGGAGATGGAAACACAAAGCAGTGAACTGTCTCAGAAACATCACCTTTTCAATGACCAGCACAAGCTTCCTGAAGATCTCATGAACCTTGTTAGCATAATTTTAAGAGCATAAAGAGTAGGAAGACCTGATCTTGCTATAAGTTCACCAACCAAGCATTAAGAGTCGCCTGCATATCTCTCAAACCTCTTCTAAACCACGTCTTTCTTTGGCACTCAATGGTGTGTTGCATCTTTGAGACCAACCAAACTTAAATTGAAAGGTCATTGGCAGACTAAGTTCTGCTTGCCCTGTATTCAGTGCAGTTTGTTTAGTTACACCTCAAAAGCCTTAAAAACTTCATGAGAGCAACTAAATCATGACACACTGGAGTTCTCCAAAGACAGTTCTGGTTCCCTCAAAGGTAGAACTACCGTCACACATGCCACAGCTCTAACAGTCTTTTAGTATAACCTATAAAAAAAAACACTTGAACAGTTCAACTTACCAATCTTTTTGAGTTCCTGAAAACTTTCTGAACAGTCTAAATTCTTCAAGCACATGTCAAACACTTCATAGATGCCAGAAGCTCTTGATACAGTGGAGATACTCTCTTTCTCCAAGAACAAAGATGTAAAACTCCAGTCCTCGGGATCAAGTGTCCCGCAACCTTTGAAAGTGTCTCAAAATGAAAGCAACTGACCTAATTATGGGATTCAGGTGTGTAGATATAAAGACATTGGTCCTCAACTAGAGTTTGACATCAGCGTCCTTGAATCTCACTTTAGACTGAAGAAGATGAAGAAAAGCTTTAACTTCTTGAGATCTGCCTTCAAAAACCTCCAGTACAAACTGAGAACTAGCTTCCAGGACAGCTCCTCAAAGAAACACCTGCTTATCGAAATACCAGAACATTCTTCAAATAGCCCAGGACTTTCCTTGTTTAAACATAAGTGGGTTCAAAGCATTTGTGATCTCTTGAGGCTGAACTGTTTTAACCAATCTTCAAGAGGACCTGCTTGTCCATGAAAAACAAAACCACATCAGTCTGGAGAATCCTTCAAACTGTGGAGCGCCTCTTGAACCAATGTTGGATTCTTGTGAACATCCTTGACGTTCTTTAAAACCTTGTTTTGCAGTTGACTGGTATTTTCAGGTATGCTGTGAAGATTTGTGGAGCGTCTCACCGCTGAAGAATTGTTGCAGTGCTTCGTTCTCTCCTAAAACCTGGAGCGGTGGCCCACTGGCTCCAGGCTCCATGCTGCCATGCATGGGGCGCTGCTGCGCTGGAACGCGGAGGCGTCAGGAGGATCTCCACCTGCAGCTACTGCTGACCACCAGACTGAGAATATCACAATGCAGTGAGCAGGTAAATATTGGGGCTTTTTGCTTTAGGAGTCCCTGTGTTGTGATGATCCAACAGTTAGATAATGATCCAAAGTTCAACGTTAAAAAATGTTGTTAAATGTAAAGAAGCTCATAAATGGTAAACGTTCCATCCTTATCTTGGTTTATAACAATCACCCAATGGCAACCCTTTTACTTATATACTACCTACAACACAGATTATTCATCTATATTGTAGATGAATAATGCTGCAGATGAAGAATGGTTTAATACCTTTGGCTTACAAGAATAACAAACATACATTCACCTCTCCAAAAGACTCGTCAACAGTGTTACTTTCCATCTAAATCGATCAAATGTCCAGAGAACTAAAGACTTTCTGATGTACTGATGGTACCAAGAATGAATAAATGGACTTTAAGCATCAACTCTTAAAACAGGCGATGGAGGCTGTCGGGCTGTGGTTGCTGAATGGACATTGCTGGTGAGGTAAAATTAAAAGAATCTTGAGGCGTCCATAGTCAGGTAAGACTATCATCATGGTACCAGAGCTGAAAGCCAAGCCTGATTATTAGAGTTTTAAAACAATGATTGGTGAAGAGCAATTACAACAAAGACTAAATCAACTGCTTGTTTTCCCCCAATATCTTTTCTTCAACATAAACAGTTCGGTGCGAAGCTCAAATTTGGCTCTGGCAAACAGAGTTGATCAAATTTCCCTTCCTGGAACCTTTTTGTCTCGATCCATGAATCTTTGTGTTTGGTTTTCTTTTGAGTTTGTTTCCTGTTGGTTTATTATTGCTGTTTATGTTGAGGTCATTTCTCTCTGTTGTTATTGGGGTTTTCCATGCGGCAGTGGATGAAGGTATTTATAAAACGCTAAATTTAAGACCTAAATTAACGTAATTTAACACAAGTTATGAAAAATCTGACTGTTTTAAAACTTTTTCAAACTTTAAACTTAAATTTTACACTTTTTAATGACACAATGGATAAGAAGCAGTTTAATAAATCAAGGCTTAATGATGCAGACATGCTAAATGATTGTGATGCTAGCAAAGTTAGCTTGTTTGTTAGCAGTGGCCTTTTAACATGAGATTGTTGTTACAGTAAGTCCTTTGTTAGATATGTTATATCCCTAAATTACTTTTGATTACAGATTGTTTCCCATAAAGACAAATAAATATCAACACTAGCAAATCCTGCTGAATCCTGTTAGTAATCTTAAGTTCTAGGACTGTAGATATATTTTACCACAATATTATCAATGGTAAAAGATGTCCAGATGATTGTCTTTAAAACAGCTTTATTGTTTCCTTAATAAAGCTGTTTTAATAAATTGGTCATAACACTAAGCATACACCAATCCTCGTTCTGACTTTGACTCCAGCTCTTAAACGTTTTGGTTGCATCTCAGTGTCATAAACTTTAACTAAGCTCTAAAAATTACATATTTTAACAGCACATATTTATTTCCAGCTCTGGACATCATTATTCTGTTCAAACACCACAGAAAATTAAACGTAACCTCATAACCTACTGAACACACCCCTCTGTAAACTTCCAGTGCAGAGTTCAAATTGCCTATTTGTCAAGCTGAGAACTTCAACTTTTAATGTATTTTAAACTTTTGAATCAACAACTTCCTTTACAATCTGCTAAACTTTCCCATCAGCAGCAAACATCTTGATCAGAGTATGGAAAACATTAATGTGGTTCATAAAAGTTACATTAAAGGTTTAATGTGGTTTTATGAACAACAATTTTAGCAAATTAGATGTTGCTTAAACTGCAGATGGAGTTCAAAGACCTTTGACCAACTCCTAAAATCATATTTTAATGTAACTAGTTGATTTTCTTTGCAGTCTTCAAACTTCAAACCTATAAATATTCGTGATATTTACAGTTAATGACATAATTATTTGCTAAAACTAAAAGAATCACTGTGATCTTTGTTTCAGCTGCAATGGTTCACCATAAGGCAGATAAAACCGTCTTGTTTAAACAGAAACCATCTCAACATGTTTGCTCAAACACACCTGGTTTGTGTCCAAAATGGCTGCCAGCCAGTCGGACAGCGGCGAAATTTATCCGACCCGCTCGTCTTCAGGTACCATCCATGTGTGAGGGCGAGTTCAGCTCCAGAATCACAGTTTCTACCAATATACTCAATGTCAAAACTCTTCTTGTGAGGTTCCAGCCGGTAGAGTCACTTCTTTTAGCTATTTTTTTAAAAAATCGGTTTGTGGTGCCTGTCTGTGGACCGCCTACGTCTGTGTCTGGACTTTGAGCTTTGAACAGAAAAAGGTAAAAGGTGTTCCCTCATCTGACGCAGTCATAAAACAGCCAGTCACCTTCCTGTAACACCAGTTTACCTCCATTATGCTGTACTTCAGCGCAAGTATATCACTTATTGTGCTTTTTTAGCTGAAAAGAAACATGCAAAACCTGCAAAAACATTGTTTTCTCAAATTAATATTTGATATATTTAAGTTGAAAAATTCTGTAACAAAGTATTTAGCAAAATTTTATTCCACATTCATCAAAGGTGAGTTGACTACCCAAAAATATACTCAAGAGTAGAACTACTTCAACATATTTTTAGTCAAATAAAAGTAAAAAGTAGCCGTGCAAGAAATTATTCAAGTAAGACTAAAAAGGATTTGGTAAAAAGTATTCAGTAACTGATCAAATTATCAAAATTACATATTCAGATTTTACCAAAATATAAAGAACCAAAATGACAATAACTCGTGTATGTAACAGAAATAACAAAATCAAATAAAAACGTTTTTTTCAAAATAAATTTTCCCTCAAAACTAATGAAACTTTAAAGAAAACTGCAGGTATGTGTGTGTGTGGAAAATTTGTAATTAAAGTATGTTTGTTTTGTATTCTGTGAGTAGAAAATCCAGAAATTTTGCTTAAGTCAGAGCAGCGATACTTCAAGTAAAAGTAAAAAGCACAGCGTAGTAAAAATTTGTCTAAAATTTCTCAAAAAAGCTACTCAAATTTTACTAAACTGAATTTTATTCTAACAGAAGTGTCCAAAAGTCCTATAAATTCAGGAAATTATAAAATGTCAGAGCATGAACTCAATGGAGTAGGGTTTGGTGAAACACGCACCTCCAAATTGTGCAGCATGACTCATAAAAAAACTAATTTGAGTGTAAAAATTAGACATCCTGAAATCCAACAGTGTTGTCTAAAGAAAAAACTCCCACATCTCTCACTCACATCAATGCATTCAATCATCCACACATGATGAAGAGACGATTTGCTGAAGTTCAAATAAATCAACAGGAAGGGGGAAAAAAATGTTTACATAAATTTTAATTTTTATAACTACAGATGGACTGATTTAATGGGTTTTAGTGAAAGGAGAAAAAAACAATCTTTAATTTGGCTTAATGAAAAAACGTTTTGGGGAAAGTCATTTAAATTGAGCTCTACTGTAATTCCACGTTTGCCCAGTAGATGGCGATGTAGCATTATCTTTAATTTTTGGATCTTTGAATCCAAAACATGTGACCCAGCTGGAAAAAATGAGTAAAAAATATAAAAGAACAATTAAAATAAATAATTCACGTCAATTTACCCAATTATATAAATAATTATGGGTATGAAATAAACCCAAAAAACAGTTTATACTACAGATAAATCTAAACTCCATTTTGGTTCATTTGCGTTGCAATGAGTACACATCATCAGCAGCTATGTGAGTCAGACTCTGCGGTTTGTTGTGAATAATTGTGCGATTGTTTTAGAAATAACCCAGAATGACTCACATCAGTTGAGTTTGAACAACTGGAACATAAAATTAGCAGCTTAACACTAAAAATCCACCCAAACTGTCAAACAGATGTAAGAAAAAAAAACCTGAGGCTGGTGGTGGACAGGTGGAGAGAGAACCAAAGCAGACGTAAATAATGCAAGAGTGATAAAACATTTAATTAAAGACAAACAATAAGTAGAAATTGAGCTCAATTCAAACATACTTTATTTAATCAAATGTTGTTGATCTCCAGTAGCAGTCAGTCTTGCAACGGCTCTTGAGGTCTCTGATTGAAGCCTGTTGCTGTTTGCTGCTAACAGCTTAATTTAACATGTCCTCAATTCACCATCAGTTGTTGGCAAGCACTGCTAATCCAGCTCACTGGCTTCCTCTTTAAATCTGTCTGGTAGAAGGTTTAATCAGTCAGGCAGAAGGATGTTGGAGTAGGGGATGCGACCCTTGCCCTTTATAAGTGAAAGGAGCGGTAGTTTGAACTCCTTCCTTCTCTTTCTGCTGACAAAAATCCACGAAGCTTTTCTTTCAACTCATCTGGCAGAACTGGAAACAGTAAGTCCAGGGGTGTCACATCGACCTCTTCAGATCAAATTGATCAGGATCCTTAAAGAACATTTAATATTTGGTAAGTTTCCAAACATTAAACTTCTCAGTGTTAAAAAAAATCCACTTTTAAGTTTTATTTAGTGATTCATCCACATCAGTCAGTGAGTGTGACTGACGAGCTGCTGTGACTCATTCTAGCCAGATAAAGGTTTATGTTAAGTCAGCTATTTATTCAGCAGCAGTCATGGAGTCACTGTTCCACATCGGTACATCACGAAATACGTATAAAAACTCAAAAAGGTAGAGGATGACTGAGCCAATTTTATACTTCACCAGGGCCGATCATAAAGATTTAGTCATCAGTTGTTCTAAAAATGTCTGATAAAATGGGGGGAACTTTGACGCACCTTCAAAGAGGAGGAAAGTCAAGACTGCGATTATCAACGTGTTACAAGTGATTTACTGTAGAACATCAACCAGCAACTCCCAGGCATTCAGACACGTCACCAGAGACATTAGAGTAACTGTCTGGTCAGTAGTAATGTCCACCTGCCAGCCTGTATTCGGTCTCCATGGTAACCATCTATTTAAAGGGCTGATGAGTGACTGTAGGCTCCATGTTTTGTTTGCCATCACCAGCATCCAGTCGGATTTGGACAGCGTAGCATTGAAGCATCATAAAATATATATTTAATCTCTTCTAATAGTAAAACCCGTATTATATCAATTTAGTAGAAAGAATTAGATAGTTTAGGAACTTATTGTAAGATCAGACGATATAAAAGTTTGGAATTATAGATATATCTAGTATTAATATTGCTGTTATGGCTAATAACCTGTATTTACCAATATTATAAATATTTTCCTACCTTTTCATCATGAAATAGTGACCACCAGGCTGACATTGCATCTCTGCTTCAGGCCTTGCGCACACATCGCCGGTTATCTGGGTAAACGAATATATTTGTTTTATGTATGTAAACCTCAGTTTAACATCACTAAAATTAATAGAAAACGCAGTATAATAAGGTATTTTCTCTTAGCAGAATATATTTCTGGTCATATTAAAAAAATAATATTACTGCGTCAATAAAACGCTGTAGCATAACCTAGCTAAAATGCTAACTCACCGAATCGCTTTTCTTCGACACAATAAGCGCTGAGTTACATTGGAGAGGTTATTTTCCCCCTCAATACATTTATTTTAATTTTTTATTTCGAACATTAAACCAATTTGTTCATAATATGTCTCTCACATAGAAGCCTGCAGGAACCGGACAACATATTTTTGCCATTAGCTGTGAACTCTGACGTTAATACGTCACACAATGGACGTATGAGGCATTCAGGGAGGCTCCGAATTTAGAATGAAAAAGGATTTGGCGAAGTTAGTAAAGAAACCAACTTGGTTTACATTAAATGTAAACTTGTTTGCTAATGCTAATAGAGATAATAACAGACTCATCTTTACATTTTGCAGCACTGCTGATTTATTTACGTCACAAACTGTAACTTCAAGCTAAACTTTACAAACTACACTCCAACAAACACTCAAAGTACTTTACAAAGATTTACAAGAAGAACATTTGGAGGGAAGAAGCATTTTACGTTTCAGCAAACATTTAATTTGTTTACATTTTAAGTGCTGATTACAGAAAAGTGCAGCAGCAAACTTTTAACACAGCACACATTCATAGTCATGCTTTGTGATTATTATTTTTTTTTATATATTCATTTGATTGTTGCTGTGGTAACACATAAAAAGGGCGGGGCTTAAGCTTAAACCCCGCCCTCTTATTTCACCTGGTTTGTTTTATTTTGAAAGCGTTAGATATTGAAAGTACAACACTGGTGTTTTTACCAGAAATCACAACTTCACATACAGAAAAACATATCAAGACAAATTCTTTGACCAAAGTTATTACATTTTGTTGTTACAATTAGACCAACTGTGGGGCAAATGTTGAGGAAGGCAGAAACCATGATCTAAAATAATTTCCATCTACTTGTGTATTTAGGTTATCTGTGCAATTAAAAAAATAAAATGGGACGATATCAAAGAAAAATATGCCAATATAAGACTTTGGGTTAAATACACAGAAAAAGCTGATATAAAAACTAAATGAACATGATAATGAAGGAAAACAGAGGAAATCCAACATAAATACAAAGATAGGAATACTATAACTTGTTCAAACCCTGTAATTTATGCAATGCGTCAATAACAATATATCAAGTAGTCTTGCTGCAATCGGAAGGTCACTGGTTCGATTCCCAGTCCCTCTGATCAGATTTCTGTTATTCAACTATTAACTTGTGGTTACAAATAAATTGAGATTTTATGTGTTTTTTCTTGTTATAGCTATTAATATTTGATGCAGACTCATCTGAAGTGTTGCTGAATTTATCCACTTAAGTTTGTTTCAAATGAAATAACTATTTTCTGATTCCCACCTGAAAAATACGGCAAAAAGGTTATGAAAACATGATTCACCCAAAATAATAAAAATAATTTTGCTTTCCAAAATACCGGCAAATAAGTGTGGAAATAATTTAACACTGAGAAAAATGCTGTTTGACAGTGAATTTATCCTTTTTTTATATATTTTAACAACTCTACTGTTTGAATATATATTTTTAAAAATCCTCTTTTAATGATTACTTTGTCAAAATTAATTTTTAAATGCCCAATTGTACAGAAAATTCACACAGCTGGATTATTTTAATACTACTTATGTAATCAAGGGAAAAGATTAAAACAAATCTTTTGCAACATTTTATTCGTCAGTTAAATGAAAAGTGTGGAGAAGTTTGAATTTCAGATAAAAACCCCAAATCATTTCATTAAATATTTGCATTAAATTTACTCAAACAGCAAAAAAATGTTTTTCATCATCCATTTTTGTCATTTGTCTTCAGACATGTCCTTAAATTGCCACAACTATGGAGCACTTTACTGAAAATAAGAAATTATTTATTTTTGTTAGTTTAATATTTTATTTGATTATAAATAAAAATTATGGTTATAAATCAAAGTTTCTATGTTAACCAAAGCAGGTTTCACTTCTTAAACTTCTCAGCCATTTTTTTAATATTAGATTAAAAATATACTGAAATACATAAAATAGCACAAGAAGCAAAGATTAAAATTTTCCTCTAAAATATATATAACGTCAGACCATTTAAAAAAAGAAAATAAATAAATGAAGTAGAAAATGTTTCTCCTGCCCAAAGGTTTAGCACGAGAGGTGAGAAAATCTGCAGGTATTTTAGGTCACATTTATGTGAAACAGTGTTCACAATCACCACTTCACATGACAAACATGAAAAAGACGAGTGTTAAAAAAACCCAACTGTAATATACATACAACAAAAACCTTGAAAAAACAGATTTCTCACAGTCTACGTAAATGAAGATTGTCACAGTAGCGCCTATTTACAACACAAAAACAGATTATTTTTATACTCGTGACCTGAAAATGAGGCCAGAATGAGCTTAAAGACATAAACATTTCAGACTGAATGGATGGATAATTCTGCAGCTGGTTTTCTCCTCCAGGTTGACGAAACTCTCAGGCGGGCTGCAGTTTTCACACTCGCTCGCAGAAACACGAGACGTTAGCGCGAACATTTGGTGGCGCGTTGCTGCAAAACCATGTTTTAAAATGAAACCCTTCATGATGTCTGCGACCCTCTGAAACAAACCGTCTGGTCAAAACAGGAAAAAATAGAAAAATGAGTTCAGGCTTCTCTTCTTCAGCTGCTACATTTGCTGGACTTTAGGTTTGATCTCACCTGACAACAGCTGGAAAAGCAGAGCAAAAATTCATGAAATCTGGTCCCTTAAAGTCATTTCTGGATGTGTTTTGGCCTCATTTACATGGGATTGCCACATAAAAACACCAAATAAATCAACAATAAAACCTAAAAAATGTATTTATATTCTCAGAAATCACGTCAATCAGCTACTTGTGCTTCAAATTATCAGGATTTCTTATATCGGGAGAAGAGTCACTCAAACCAGCTGTGTTAGTGATGTCAGGGAACAAATGGAGGAAATACAACGACGTATTAGAATCATTATTGAAGAAAAAATTATTTATGCCAAGAAATTGGCATAAATATTGACTTTTCAAAAAATTGAAAAGTTGAAAATTTGTGAGAAAAAAACCCCTCAAATTTTTAGATTAACGCCAGAAAATTTCTGAGTTTGAAAAGTTGAAAATCCGTACAAACAATTTTTTGAGATGAATTAAAAAAAAAAACATCTTGAAATAAAACTTTGTAGTTCCCAAAATTTCTATATATTTTTTACTTTGGAAACTCAAAGTAAAGTTTCCAAACTTTACTTTGAGTAAAGTAAGTTAAGTAAGTTAATCTCAGATTAATCTCTGAGATTAATCGAGAAAATATTCTGCTTAGTTTTCTTCTAGAGAATTTCTGAGATTAAACTGAAAATTTCTTAATTTTTTTGAGGAAATTTACCCCTTTTTTCCATCTCCGTCATAGAAATTTGTTTCACTAAAACATGCAGGATTGTCCCCCAAAGGCTGAAGTTCCTTTACTTTGATGCCCTGAAACCTAAAGGATGATCTGTTCTGCTTTCTGGAACAGGTTCTTTCTATGGCCTATACAAATCATGTTCATTGTATTTTTTGCACAAAATAATTATTAGATAATCAGATTTTAGCCGTTTTAGGTCTTGTTACTTTAAATCCAAGTAAGCTGCTTCTGGCCCCCAACTCACTGTTTACACTCACACATGAAAATAGCTGCAACAGATGCACAACTATACAAGCGTACATCTTTAAAAAGCAGAAGTGGAGCCTCCTGCACAACCAACAAAAAAGCAGCAAATAGTTTAATAGTTTCTGGATGGTGAGTAAACAAAACTCTTGTCTTTTCTAGCAGCCATTGTACAGCGCATACAGAGTAAAACCAGCTGACCTGGGTTGCTAGGTAACAGGTGGAATTCCACTAGTTGCTAGGTAACGGCATAGTGCCCGCAGAATGCGAGTTAATATTTGGGAGGTTTTTGAAATGGCTCATTTTCCACACATCAAAAACATTAACTTACTGTTTTTTTTTAGTGCTTTATCTGCTTTTAGAAGCAGTTCAAACCCAAATTGAAGTGTAAATGGGAATTTTGAACAACAGCTGCCTGTTAAATGAGGCAGATTTTGAAGGTTCTGTTAGAATGAAGCAGAACCTTTGGGATCGATCTTCAAGCTTTTGTCAGGTGAGAACAACAAACGCTACACGTGTGAGTTTCATGTCCGTTTAGCGACGTTGGGCGGCCGACAGCGACGGTTGCGTCTTGCTCCTCTGCTCCTCCTCTTTCTTCACACCTTCCACAACCACCAGCGCTTGAGTCGAGTCACACGACTGTTTCTCCGCGTCTTCGTCGTACGTTGAATCCAGCGGCCGTCCTCCGGTCATGCCTCTTCTCTGTAACTTTGACCCCTTTGCGCCCCTGCAGGCGCGAGCCACCAGCGCCGCCAGCTCTCCCCTGGCGAGCGGGTTGAAGAGGAGATAGAGAAGCGGGTTTACACAAGCCGGAAGCGGCGTCACGAGCAGCAGGACTCCCTTCGCTGCCTCCGGCCCGGTGGCGGAGAGCCGCAGAAGGGAGGAGAAGGAGAGGAAGGCGACGGGGAGGTAGAGCAGGCAGTCGGAGAAGAGCAGCCAGGCGACGTGACGAGTCAACGCCGCGTCGTCGTCGGAGTTTGGCGGAGCTTTGCTGGCGCGACAGTAGAGGCGAGTGTAGGCGAGCGTCATGACGAGGAAACAGAGCGAGTCGAAGAGCACCAAGGAGACCGTGAAGGCCAGGGAGGAGGAAGAGGAGGACGACGAAGGCAGCGGCAAACAGAAGGAGGAGCTGCTGTGACCGGCCATCAGCGGCGGCAGAGTGACAACGAAGCCGAGCAGGAAGCAGAGGAAGATCGACAAACGGATGAAGAGCGGCGACGAAGAGCGACCTGCAGGAACAGAAGGTAAAACATGGAGGAGTTTTAAAGTATGAAATAAGATATCAAATAATTCAATCCTCATAATTCAATGCATTTGAAACGTCATGCTACATATCTTTTATGCTCTGTATTCAAATTTGTGATTGATCATGTTAAAAACAAAACATGTTACAACAAAATATATCTACAACAATTAATTAGGGTCATTGATCACAGAAAAAAGGAGTGAATTTCCACCAAAAACTAAAAGTTTTGGAAAAACCACGGAGGTTTCTGAGCTCCAAAACAACTCCAATGTTTTCCAATTAATCAATTAATCAAACATTTTCAAGAATTTTTTTTTACATTAATCTCAAAATGTGAATTTTTTTCTTGCAAAATTTTCACTTTTCAAACAGAAATGTCCAAGTTTTTTTTCCCAAAGTTTTCCAAGATTAATCTGAAAATGTAAAAATGTATTTATTTTTCCTCTACAATGGTTCTTATTGGTAGTTTTACAATAAATGTGTTATTTCACGCCAACCTCCTGGCATAAGATTTGAAGTTGTTGAGTTTTGCTAACTTTGTTTCTGATTTTGCCTAATTGATCACTTCTACCATTGGTCAGAAAACATGGAGGACATCAACATATCTTTCAAAATGTCTCCTGTTCTGCAGCAATGCATTCTGGGTGCAGAACAAACATTGGCTGATGAAAACTTCATCCCAGGCATCAAACCTTATTCAATTGTAAGTTTATAAAACCGCCATGTGAATTAGGATTGGTGACAGAATATTTGACCTAAAGTTACATGGTGACAAAATGTTTGTTGATGTTTCTCTCACCGCTGCTCCGGTCAGTTTTGCTGCTCTGCGTTGCACCTGCAGCAGACAGACATCGCTCCAGAGCCGCGACGGTCAGCAGAAAGAGTGCGGTCTGAGACGCAAACACACACAGGAAGCCGCTGAGGCGACACAGGAAGCTGCTCTCCCACTTCACCCCGTACCTGCAACAGAACAGACATTAAAACCAAGGAGGAGGAAGTTAGCCAGATAATAACCGTGTTCAAACCTCCAGAAGCTGCCAAACGTCCAGGCGTCCACCGCCGCCAGCCAGCCGCTCCACACTCCCATCAGGCCGTTCACCACAGCCAGCAGGCCAATCAGGAGCTTGGGGGGCGTGACGACACTGGCTGGTGAGAAGAAGACCAACAGGACGACGAGGCCGTTGCTGACCAATGAGATTGCAGCGATGAGCCAGACGCCGCCTCGGATCATCCAGCTGCCGAGAAGGCGGAGACACGGCTGGAACGGACCTGAGAGCGATCCGAAGATTAGCTCATTTACAGCTGCGGTAACAGTTTTTACATCTTAGTTTAAACTGATGCAGGATAATATTCCCAACCAATCAGAGCCAGGAGGCAGGTCTTAGCGTTGTCAATCACCCTTGGACTCTGCTACATTGCAGTTAGCATAGCCTGTTGTCAATGCTAAGGCTAGTTAGCCTAGCTGCTGTTGACTGCGATCAAAAAGTTTTCCTGTAATGGTAATCTATTTCTCTGCCATTAGTACATTTAGCAGCGAGTACATGAGTTGATTGACAGCGCTAAGCCCCTCCTCCTGGCTCTGGTTGTATTTAGTGCATCTGTTTAGAAACCTATAGCATCTCATCTGCATAATATTAAACTATGACAACATAATGTTAAATATGTAAAAACATTTTTTTATAGAAGTTAGAGTCCAACTTTAGTCACAGTTTACATCCAATTATAAACTGACTTTCTTTGTGCAGTTTGTTATCCAACTCACATCTCTGTTTTCCCAGCCAGCCCCGAACACATCACCTACTCTCTCCCTGATTGGCTGACTGACTCCACTGCTAATAAAACTAGTGACTGTGGCTTTAGTTTGTTGTTGGACCCCAGGACTCTGGATTTAAAGCTCTAGGAGTTTGGATCAGTTTTCTGCCCTGCTGGCCCAAAATATAAACCTTTGTGGTTATATTTGCCTAACATTTCCTCAATCTTCTCATCTCCGTCCTGGATCGTAGAACCCCGGCTGGTAGACGAAAGATTATGGGTTTTATTTTTGCACAATTTCATGTTTTGCAGCATCTCTCTGTCCAAAACTTCCAATTTAAGTTTAAAGTTCCCACTCATGACAAGGTCCGACTGGTTGTACAAAATCAACCAATGGACAAATAGTATGCAAATCAGATATATATAGTGTTTTTGTAACTTGAAACAAGTTGAAAAAAGTGAACAAAGAGACACTTTGTTACCTGGAGCCGGGCTGCAGTGAACAGAGTGTTCAGGTTTGGGTTCGTCTTCAAACTCCATCAGAAAATCGTCCCAGTCCTGGTCCACTGCACAAACACACGGGAAGGAAACTGCTGTTTGTACAATACATAAATTACTTATTAAATGTGTTTTTAATAGAAAACAATGAAGTGTTCTCGGGCCACTTTTATTGAGAGCCTTTGTACTCAAATATATTAAATGTCTCATATTTTCTCCAGGATGTATAAATTAAATTGATACGTATCGTTTTATTTTGATCGATTTATTTTTGATCCATTTCAGCTTCATAGTCACAGTTCGGGCGAGTTCGGTCCACTGTAGACAGAACAAAATATAATTCCAGGCAATAAACAAAAACAAAGAAATTTCTAGAAAATATGTTCTGAGTTTCAAAAGTCAAAAACTTTTGTTAAAAATTTGAACTTTTTTTTTTACTTTTGAAACTCAAAAATTGTCAGCATTTTCCTAGAAAGTTTCTGAGATTAGGTTCAAAAAGCAAATTTGTAACTTTTGAAGCTCAGAAGTTTTGGGGGTTTTTTTCTAAAAAAATGTTGCGATTTATCTGATAAATTTTCCACAAAAAAATGCGGAAAGTTTTGAGTTTCAAAAGTTACAAATTTAGCAATTTTTTTCTGTCTACACAGTTCGGCCCTGATACGGCGTCGTCCTCAGTTGTGTCTGTTTTGTGTTTTTTTATATTTTCACGTTTCTGTCTCCCTCTGATGTTTTCTTTTGGATCTTTGCATCAGGAACTCTGAGGTGCTTCTTGTGGCGTTTACCGTGACTGGAAAGGAAAGGAGCGTCTCTCGCTGTAGAGTCTGCCGCCTCTTCTCTTTCCCAGGATAATCCTCCTTCTCCTCTCGTCTCACAGGAGATGAAGGCGCAGCACTGGAAGGCGAAGGGAAGCTCCATCACCCTGAGGAAACACTTACAACTCTTAGCATTTATTCCTAGAAACTGCAGAGTAGGCAGAAAAACCAGAATCTCAGGACCGCACCTGACTCGTGGCAGGTCTTCTCGGGGTATCAACTCCATCAGCTGATCGTTTCCCACCAGCCGAATGTGAGTTAAACTCTGCAGACCAGTAAGAGGCAGAGAGGACAGCTGATTGGACGACAGGTCACTGCAGAAACAGAAAATGGTCCAGTTGTTCACAACAAAGTATTTACATAATCAGTAATCTGATTTTGCTGCTTAATGCTTTTAACAAGGGCAGTTAAACCTCCTGAAAGGGAATGAGGCAAAATCCTCTGATTTAAATGCATCATAGGGGTTTGTAAAGAGTCTCTGGTGTTGCAGAAAAACTCACAGTTTGGAGAGAGACGTCAGCGCAAAGAATGAGTTTGGCTTCACAGATGACAACCGGTTCCAGGACAAATCTCTACAAAAGAAAAGGGATAAAATTTCAGCATCAATATCACACAACGCTAACTGACTGAGGATTCATGTTTGGAGAACAGTTCAAACTCTTTCAGCTTTCTCCTAGTTTCTTTAAATGTGATTTAAAATGTTCTCAAGCGGGATCTCCATTCAGGCTGCATGCAGTGAGCAGCACAGCATCCGCATGTCCTTCCTCTGTCCCAGGTTGCATCGAACAACTTCTCCAAGGTTGGGGTAACATCTCCATCTCTTGCATCACCAGCATCATTTTTGCCTCTCGTCACTGATGGTATCCTGATCAGTTCTCATTATCATCATCAGAACTGTCTTCCATATATATTTACTCCATTATCTTCAGAGTCTGTTTCTCACATCTCCATCAGACCAGCCTTCATAATCAACCACTGGCCTCAGACAGAGCCTCCCTTCCTACAGTCCACTTCAGGAGCCCCTGGTGCGACTCCTGTAGACTTCCTGTAGACTTCCTGTAGACTTCCTGTAGACTTCCTCAAGTCTTCAAGGTGTCGGTCTGAGTCTTCAGAGTGCTGGTCACTCCTTCAGTCCTCTTGGGCCGTGGCCAACCCCAAAGATTTCAGAGCCCCAGTCGTTATGCAAGCTTTCTAAATGCTGGTCACTCTCTTGAGTCTTCAGAGCCCCAGACATCCTTCGAGTCTTCAAGGTGTTTGAGTCACTCCTTGAATTTTCAAAGTGACGGTCACTGCCCTGGTGACCAGCAGCTAAACACTCCTCAAGTCCTCAGACTCAAGGCCACTCCTTCAGTTTTTCCTCCTGACTCTTCTGAGTGCAGGTCACTCCTCGAATCCTGAGAGCCGCAGCCACTTCTTGAGCTTTTAGAGTCTGGGTGACTCTGTAAGTGTCCTGAGTGTTGGTCACCTGTTTCTAGTCTTTACAGCCTGGGTCTCTCCTCGCCTCTCAGCAGCCCTTCCATGCCTCCAGTCTTCAGATCCCCGGTACGCCCGACCTGACTCAGTCTGCAACCACCTCACTGTTAGTCCCTTTTTGGCAGAATGATCCGAGGATGACTCTCCAGCCTCTTCATCAGCTTGTTTTTTGGTTTGTTTCATTCAATACATTTAAAACGTCATTTGAAATGTTTTACAGGTGGCTGCAGAAATCTGCTTCATATTTTCTGTTAACTGCTGATGTTTTATTGTCAGAGTATTTTGTCAATTTGAAATTTTTCCATTCTATTATTTTTGTGCTTATTTGCTTTGCTTTTCCTGAGCTGGAGAGCCTTGAATTCATTTCAGACAGACGGAGCCCCAGCAGTCGTGGTTCCTCTCCTCCCTCACTGACTCCATGACAGCTGCTCCAACGACAAGCGGACCACCTGGATCAGCGCTTCCATTTGGAAGTACTTAAAGAGGTCCAAGTTGGGTTCATGGGTCAGGATCTGAAGACTAATTAAATCTTCACAGTGTGTGTTCTTACAGCGAGCGAAGGGTCATCAGGCCGGTGAAGGTGTTCTCTCTCAGCTCCTCGATCTCGTTATGGTGGAGATCACTGCAACACAAAGACCAGCCACACTGTTTCCATTGCATCACTTTAAATTTTCTACTTTAAAGCGTTTTCCTGGCTTCTGATTGGTCTTAAACAAACAACACTACTGCTAATTGCTCCCATGATGCACAGCTGGATGTGTTTTACTGGTTGCTAAGGTAACCAGAGACTTGATAAATGTGCTTTACAGGCCTCAGAGGTTGACAAAAGTCATTCCTTGCCCAGATAAGAGAGATAAAATCCTTCATTAAAAGGAAATGAAGATAAACCTCACATCTTCTGGATGCTTTCACAGCCAGTGAAGCTTGGAAGAGTCTGGATCTTGTTATACGAGAGGTCGCTGCAGACACAAACACAGTTTTTGCTATCAGCGGCCGTCAGGGACGTCCAACGGTCCTTAAACGCAGCACCTTGCTGCACATTAAGGTGTTGTGTTGGGACTATAAAGGACTGGTTGGGATGGAGATGATGAGAAGACTCACAGCAGCTGAAGGTTTGGAAGCTGCTCACACATCGAAGTGGGAAGAGACGTGATACGAGCTCCAGTGATGGTCCTGAAAGCCCAAAAGGAAACGTGTTACATCTGTTGGAGAGAGCAGGAGCTGCAGCTTTAACGTTCTGTTCCTGAATACTCTAAACCAGCATTTAAACCTAAAAACACAATTTATAAATGAAACATGCTGCAGTTCAAGACCCCACCTGGACGTCCTATGGACCAGCAGGTGTTCACACATACTGGACTGCAGCTCTTCCAACTTAAAACATGTTTTTAAAGATTTATCATTGGACTTTGGCTGCTTTTTCACTTTATCTCAGTCCTATTCTCAACGAGTCATGACAAAGTCTTGCAATTATGAAACTATTAACTTCAGAATTGCGAAGCTCAGCATGTTGGAGTATCTCTGTTACTTTGCATCTGATTTTGTTCAGATTTTCTGGTTGAGGTGCTTTTTTTGAACAATTATCTCCTCTTGTTTCAGACAGTTGTTATGAAGTGTAGCAACCTGATTAGCGTCTGACAAAGTCAAACAGAAGCTGAACTTTGACCCAAAATCCCAGAGGAGTTTACAATGGGGCTTCATGGATGCAGAGCAGGACGGTTCAAACCAGGTTTTCCTTCCATATTAATAAGCAAAGATCACATCCCCCACTCTAACATCTCGACTTTGTAACCAAACAGCCAGATGGATATTTAACCAGGAGTGGCAAAAGCAACGGAGGTGGAAAAGCAGAGTTTGCCAACAACTGATGCCATCATCTCTGCTGCCCAGATATTCAGCAACAGTCTTCAGTCAGAGGCTTCGACAGATTGGTTGAAACACTGACTGCTACCAGAAACCCTTCCCGTCCACAGAATCAACATCCAAAGCGATTCTTTACTTGGACGACAAGAGTTACGATGAAATTACGTTTTTCTTTGGGATAAAACAAGAACTTTTGAAAACACCAAATGTTGGGGACATTATGTACGGTAAAAATTTAGATAACATTTTAAAAATCTTAATTTATGTTGGGTAATCAAACTGAAATTCAGGAACCGTGCTCTTCAACGAGTATTTTTTCAAATACTGTTGTGTGAAAACACTAAGAAAACATTTTGAGTCTTTACCACTAATGATCTTCAGCCCACTCTGCTCTGCACAAATGTTTTAATTCAGCCACATTTAAGGCTTTTCCATAATGACTAGTAAAATACATTTTCATTTTGTTCTATTTATTCGATTTACTCAAAACTTTTACTTAATTAGAAAAATAAAAATAAATCTGTAATTAGACAAAATGAGTTGTAACAACATTCTGGGATCATTTAATGGAACCGGGTCAGACTGCAGGTCATTTTAAAGGCAGACAGTGGAAAACATGGGATGCTTTGTTTGGTTGCAGTTTGCATTTCCACCTACTGGTTACAGCTGAACACATACCACCTTCAGAAATGAGTTTAGATGGGAAAATACAAGAAAATAAACTCTGCAAACGTGTTTATTATCACTTGGAAATTTGGCTTCGCAACGGGAGGACAAAAGGGCTTTTTAATTTCAGGCTGAGCTGCAGAAATAATAAAGCTCCAGCCTGCCAGATAGGATAATAACTGCAGTTTTTAATAACAACAGTTTGATTTGGGGTTAGCAAACAGATATGAGACATTCCTCTGTGAGGGTGTGTGCGCGTCTTACAGGCTCTCCAGACCCTTGGTTCCCGACAGATCTGGAAACTCTGCGAGTTCTGCCGCACCGTTCAGAGATCTGAGAGAAAACCAGGCAGAGTTCCAGCTGAGAGAAGCGGATTTACGTTCAGGAAACAGAAAATGTTCTGGCCGCTGTTCAGTTTGAGCGTTACATTCTTTGTGTAATTAGCACCTGATTTAATGAGGCTCAAGCTAAACACTAAGTAAGCTGACCTTTACTTTTAATCTGTGAATGAAAGGAAAATGAAGTTCGATGGGATCCTCTGGCAGTGCAGAGAGAAATTCAATCTAGACTTAAAAAAAAATATTGATGAATAGAAGACAACTGATCACAAAACTAATATCAATCTGGTTTCTAATTTTATGGCCAGTAGGGGGCAGAGTTGGTTAGTAACTAATTATATTTACTGAAACTACTTTTAGACTAAAAATACTTTTATAAATACATTTACTACACTGTACTTTTACTTGATTAATGTCACTATGAAATATTTCTATTCTTGAGTAAAATTTCTGGATTTGAATGAAAAACAAACCAAAAGACACAAACCTGCAGCTTTTGTTAAAGTTTCATAAGTTTTTTATGTTGACATTTATTTATTGCAGTCACTGCGCTAATATTGAACTAATCCAGCAGAATTTGGACAAACAGCTTAGATAATTTTGACATTTATTTATTGTTTTTGGAGGATAGATCTGGGAACGACGTCTCACCAGACTTTAAGCTGCTCCAGTCACACCTGAAAGGTTTAGCTCTTTGTTTTGGTCATGACGAGGCTAACTACGGTTAGCAACACACTCACACAATGACACTCCTCTGCAAACGCGTTCCCAGAAAATGTGGACTGCTATGCGTGACTTATTTGGTTTATTTTTAAAAGCAAATTCAATCTTGAAGTTTTGAACAGATTCGTGTAAGTGTGTGTTTTCCTCACAGCGTCCGAAGCTCTGGAAGGTTCTGGAAGGCCGACCGTCCCACAGACTGGATTGGATTGTCATAAAACAATCTGTCAAACAAAAATTTATCTATTATAGACAAAAAAAGGAGTAAATTTCTCCCCAAAATTCTGAAATGTTGAGATCAAGTTCAGAAAAAAAAAAATTCTGAATTTCAAAAGTTGAATATTAATCTAAAAAATGTCCTAGAAAAAAAACAAGAAAAAAAAAACTTGAAATAAGCTGTTAGCATGTTGTCATTGACTGACTGGTTTTTGATGAACTGTTCAGCTGAGATCAGATAAAGCTGAGGGATCAGTACTGAGATTAAGTGCTATAATGAAATTTTAACCCAACACAAACAATCAAGTTAAAAGCTGATCTCCTAACTTAAAAACTGATCCTGGGATCAATGTTGACAAAGAGCTTCAAAAATCCAAAATTTTGAATGAAAAAGCTCAGAAATGTTGAAAATATATCTCAGAATGTTTTTTGAAAAAAATTGGAAAGTTCTGAGTTTTAAAAGTTGAATTTGTGAGAAAAAAAATACTCAGAAATTTTGAGATTAATCAAAAAAATTTCAGGGAAAAAACTTGGACATTTCTGGTAATTTTCTGAGTTTCAAATGTCACATTTTCTGAGAATAATCTTAAAAATTCTGACTTTTTAACATTTTTTGGATCTCAGAAATGTAAAAGTTTTTTCTATAAAATTTCTGAGCTAAATCTAAAAATTCATGATGTTTTTGGCAGACATTTACTAAAGACTAAAACAAGGTTTTTGGTGCGATTCCTTAATAAATCCAGGCATAAAAGAAAAATTGAATATGAATTTGGGCTGAATATCCAATATCAATATAAACCTGTGACTGACAGCAATGTTGAGCGTTTTCTGGGTCGTTGGTACCTACAGGGAGATCAGAGACGGGTTCCCGGTGAAGGCGTGCTCTGGGATGGACTGGATGTTGTTGCTGTGAAAACCTCTGAAAACAGAGACAAGAGAAATCATATTCATCCTTTCTTTCCTGAATAGATTCATGATTTTTTTGAACTTGGTGCTTTTCACACAGTGTTTTCAGCCAGAACGTTCAGACTTACAGCTCTTTGAGGTGGCTGAGTGAGCGGATGGCCGTAGGAAACTCAACCAGGCTGTTGTAGTTTAAATCCCTGAAAACAGATAAAAAATATTTACAAGACAATTATTCCTGCTGTTGAGACACTCGCTTTCTGTGTGTTAGGTTGATTATGACAAATAAAACTGATTTAATGTTGTTTTCAAATGTTCTGGAAAGCATCTCAATGCTAACAAGCAGAAGCTAATGTTAGCATCACACAACCACATTATAAAGGCTGGAGGAGCATTTTGCTCCAATCTGATGGTTTAATGACCTAAATAACAGATTAAAAACAATACATTTGTTGTTGAGCTCATATCTTTATTTATGAAAAAATGTAGTGGCAATAAATGTTTCTGACTTGAAAATGTTGCTTATTTTGTCGATATATGGTTTTCAAATAAAATGTGATTTATTTTATTTAATATGATGGCATACTAAAGCCATTGTAGACAGCAAAAGTGGTAAATTTCTGCTCAAAAAATCTCTGAAATTGTATATAATCTACTTGTTACTGTCTGGATTTCTGAGTTTGAAAAAACAAAAAGTTGCTAGAAAAAAAAATCAAACAGATTATCCTCAGAATTTTCTAGACAAAAAAAAAAACACTGAAATTTGAGTTTGAATAGTTCAAAACATTCTAGAACAAACTCAAAAATTGAGACTAATTTTTAAAAATTCAAGTAAATACATGACAATTTCTGATTTTTGGAAAATGAAAATGTTGAACTTTTGAAACTTGGAAATTTCCATGTTCTTTTCTGAAAATTTAAGAACTCAATCTCAATTTCAGATTTTTTTCCTAGCAGGTGAACTGCCTACAATGACCACAACACTCTGCAGTAAGTCATAAATCCTGCAAACATTTTATGCCTTACTTTATCAAGAAATGAACGAAAAAAGGAATAATATCAGCCACATCTTTTTTTACAGCCTATTATTAACAGAACCAATAATGTTGCCTCTATTGTGAAAAACTCAGGATCTGGCAACACCTCAGATAATTCCCACCACCTGCTCTAAATTTAGACGGCCCAAACCTTTTGGAGGCCATGTTTCCATGTTCTGGACATACTTGAGCAACAATAATATGACATTTCTGTCATCTTGGAGTGGGTTGGGAATTGTGTAACAACCCTGTGTTGGGTTCCTGGTACTCTGGCCTTGTAAATTTCTGTTAGACTGTGTTTGTGTTCTGCTACAACAAGAGTCCGATTCTCCTGGGAGAGACAATAAAGGCCAATCTTATCTCATCTTATCATTATCTTGTTTTATTGCCTCTTTATTATCTACTACATGCTGGGCCTACCAAATCTCCAACAGTTGTAAGTTATTGACCTCTAAAACAACAAAAGGCTGAATTGTGAATTGAAACTTATTGTACCTTTATAATAGAGGTAAATTAGGACAGTATGTACCACGTCAAGCTATTAGAGAAAATCAGGAACAGTTTCTTCAACATTTCCGTTTGAGTCAACACTGCAAATTCAACATCTTGACTGATTTTATGAGAACCTTCTAGACAACAGACACAACATCAACTTGTAACCATTGTAGATTGGAAATGGTCTGTATGAGAATGATGGAGTGAAAACACAACCACTTAAAATGCCAGATTTACATCGGGAATCCTTCAAAATAAAACAAGAATTTTATATATATACAGGAACTGTCAGCTTCAGACTTGAAATAAAAGACCTGGTGTTGAATGGAGTCAGCATGTCAAACCAAAAATGGAAAATATCTATTAAATTGATACCTATATAATCATTTCTGCACTGCAGATTGTGTTTGTAGCTGAGATTGTCGGCTTTAAGGAAGTCTAGAAAGAAACTTCATCTCTAAGGTTGCTTTCACACCTGATTGTCCCCTAGATTTGGTTCGAATTGGGATCAAAATGGCAACCTTTTCAGCTGCTGTGGTTCTCTTTCTCACTGCTCTGAGGTAAGACAAACATTTTGAAAAACCTGTTCCCCTCCTAACCTGTGGGGGCGCTACATCAAGAACCACTAAAGTAAACTACATAAAGACACTGAGCACAACTTCAGATTTTTACGACTGCACTTGTAGACTGAAAAACAAAAGTAGTAAATTCAAATTGAAAAACTCAGAAATTTTTAGATTATTCTCAGAAATTTTCTAGAAAAATTTCAGAAATCCAAATGGCAAAACTTTGCGAGAAAAGAAAAAAACTCGACTTTACAAACTTCGGCCTTGGTTTGGTTGAAGTTTGTGTGTGAATGGCAAGCAGACCAGAGACCGCTCCAGAAGCCACACGTGGACTACAGTGCAGAGCATTCTGGGTAAACACAACCAAAAGAAACCCGTTAGCCTAGCGCTAGTGGGAGAAATTACTCGTGATCTTTGGACAAAAGAAAAATCTGACTCCGCTCCATTTTTGTTTCCATTTCGTGAAGAAGGAAGTTTCACTCAGTGTCTTCTGCAGAGGTTTTCATGTCATTTCATTCAGTCATTCTTGGTGCAGCGCCCCCACAGGCGAGGAGGGGTACTGGGTTTTATAGGGTTTGGTTGGTTTGTCATCATGAAAGAGCTGGAAATGAAATAAAAGCTGAAATTTGGTCCAAAACCAACCCGAATCATTGGACTACCAGATTGGAAAACAGCCTAAATGTTGTGAGAGAAACTTTATTGTGCGAAAAAAACTCTACTTAAATTATCATTATCTGTAAACTTTATGTTGTTATAAGAGCTTCACCATCATGATTTCCTGCAATGTTGGTTTTGCATTTATTCAGAAACTGATACAAGAATCTTCCTCTTCTTCTATCAATGAAACATGAAAAATGAAAAAAGCCTTTTTGTGTTTTCTGTTAGTTAAGGTAAGAACAAACTCTGCATTGGGAAAAACAGATGACTGTTGCCTCAAATATGAAATGACCATCTTTACGATGCATTTGGGTGGAGATTTTAGGCTTGGAAAAAAGCTCATGTGAACGTTTTGTTTTTCCAGCTTCATGTTTTGCTTTAATCTTTTTTGTTTTGTCTTTTAACTTTATTAAAGAAACATTTAACTGTCCCTCCTTCCTCCTCTCTTCTCTTTCATCACCAGTAGAGACTAGAGCATTCCTCGAGTCCACATGTGGCTTCAATTAGGTCCTCTCATCCATCTCTGGGATGCAGGTGGCTGCTCCACAGACACACACAGCTACTCACAAGCTCCCACATTGTGAAAATACCATTAAATTGAAATTGTTTCAATCTGGTTCTGAGCATGAGAGTCCATGTGTGTGTTCAGAGGATCACTGCTAACAACAATAGTTGAGCTGCGTTCTTTCCAGAGATCTTTTTATGGAGTTTGGAAGGTTGTGATTGTTGACGATTTAGAGATCCACAAACAGTTTGAAGGTTTTCATCACGTTTTATAGCGAGCGGATAAATTTTAACGAAAACTGAATCAAGCGCAGGTGGAGCAGTAATGTGTTTATCGCCACTTGGTTTAATTTCCATTTTCATACCTTGCTGCTTATTTCAACAGGAAAGCGTCGCAGCGAACGGAAAAAATAAGTAATCACATTTTGTGAGGGTAATTTTTGCGAGTTAGTGCTATAGATTTGGAAGAAAATTAAGATGATTTCAAAAATTACGTCCAGAAAAACTAAATCAAACAAGAGGGAGCTGTTTGTAAAGTTAAAGCAAAAAAAATTAACAGCAATATTTTGGGTTGTTTGGCTTCTAATGTTTAAGTTTTATTTTTATTTCACTGTTATTCTTTGTTTTCTGCTTAATTAGCAGGCTATTTAGTTAGCTGCAAACTAAATATTTAGCTTATAATTAACTAATTTTTTAAGCTAAATATCTGGTTAGCATAATTTAATTAGCACCAACCGTAACATTTAGCTTCTTGCTAAATATTTAGCTAATATTCAAATTCACGTGCTGATAACAGGAAAAGAACTACCAAAATAAAAGTTTTATCTTGCAAACTTTTATCTAAACTCCTGCATGTTTGTAATTTTCTTTTCTCTCAAACTGCAGATTGTGAGCTAACAATGTAGCTTGCCTGATAAATACCTTGTTAGCTAGTAAACTAAATATTTGGTTTGGCACCAAATACCTTTTTGTATATGAAATCTTTAGCTTGCTCACTGAATAATTAGTTTGGACCTAAATTCTGTGTTTGGCTAACTACATATTTAGCTTTACAGCTAAATATTTAGCTTTATGGCTAAATATCTAGTTAGCCAGCTAGATAGTTAGCAGGTAAGCTAAATATTTGTCTTGGTCCTACAAACTTACATGGAATTAAATATTTAGCTTACTAACTAAAATATTTTTTGGAGCTAAATATTTTGTTCATCAACTTTATATTTGGTTTGGAACTAAGTATTTTGTAAATTAAATGTTTATCTTTCTAACTAAATAGATTTTTTAAGGCAGCTGGCTGAACTTTTTAGTGGAGTCATAATAAAGGGACATGAATACAAATGCACTTTTGAGATTATTATTCACTAGTTTCTGTGTAATAAAATCCCAGTAAAACACACTGAATGTTGCGTCTGTCGTGTGATGACTTTGATTTCAGTTCTGTTCGCTTTTTCCTTCTCAGATTCTTGAATAAATTAGTTTATTCTTGATTTGCTGCTTCCTGAGAGACTTCTGCGTTTGGTTTCTCCTCTCAGCTGAAATCAGCCTGAGCTGAACCAACACGGCTGAATTAATTAATCCCCGTTTCCGTTTGCTTCTCCCCGTTTGTGTTTGTAGTTTTGAGCGAGTATCAGAGTGCACCACGGTTTATTATTGCTGATTGTCCAGGTATACAACCTCCCGACTCGCACATAAACACATGCGGCCCGTGTGTGCATAATTAAGATTAGCATAGAGGCCGGGCCACACACAGCGCACATTTCTGCTCAAGTATTTCCAGAGCAGCGTTTAAACCTGAAAAATTCATGTACACACACACACAGACACACACACACACACACACACACACACAGAGACACACACACACACACACACACACACACACACACACACACACACAGACACACACAGAGACACACACACACACACACGCATTCCTCGGACAACACATAAATACACTGAATCACGCTCGTTTACATCCTGGCTCCTCAGTTATTTTCTGTAAATACGCCTTACAATAAGTAATTATGTTATTTGGGAAAGAAAAACACATGGCTGGTGACATAAATCAGTGAATTATTCGTCTGATTTACTGATTTATTTTTGTTTTTTATCATCAAGGCAGTTGCTGTTCTGCGTTTGATGACAACAAGAAGCCAACTGGGCAATAAATTCACTTTTACAGTAATAAATACCGGATTTACAACGATGTGGGCTGGAAACGGTTTTGGTTCCCTTTCCAGAAAGAACTAAGTATTTTAGTAATGCAAACTTATAAGTATAAACTGTTTAGTTGTGGTTAAATATGTTAACTAGCCAAAAAAAAGTCAATATTTTCCCAAAGAAATCAGTTACAATTTCATAATTTTCAAATTCTTGAATATTGTTTATCTTTATAAATATCATGAAAGTGTTCATTAGTTTTGACCATTTCATGCAACAGCTCACTCACTAAAATATATTTATTAAATCAAAATATAAAGCAGAGACGTAAACAAATAACTTTTCTTTTGATTAGGATTTGAATCATAGTTCAGGTGAAATAATAATATTTGAGGAGATGTAAGGAAACTTTTAAAATCCTAAACAAAAAGGAGCAAAACCAGACATTTAATCTGATTTACACTTTATTACATTGTTAACAAATTATTAGGTACTTTTCACCTAAAGTTGTTTTAAATTCAGACAGATTTCATCGGTTCCTCATTGTAAATACTGAATTTTTCATTCATTTTTTATTCTCCTTTTACCTTTTTTTCTGGGATTCATGTCAATTTTTGTATTTTTAAATCCTGATTTTCAAATTTGGGATAATTCTGAATTCTACCACAGCATATTAGAGCAGGAGTCAATTTCAGAAACAAAAAACACAAAACTTTCAAGGTTAATTACATTCAGTCACAAGAAAAAAAAAAACTATGTAAGTTTTCAAGAAAAACTAAATAAATTTTCCATGATTAAAGGCATAAAAAGACATTCTGACATTGTAATGTCCTTTATTATATCAACATCTTCAATCTGTTATTTATAATTTAGTAAACATCTAATCTTTCCATTTTCTGACCTTTAATATCATAATGAATGCCTTTAATCAGAGAAAATTACCCTTTTATTCTTGCAAGTCAATCACTTTTTGGACTTTTACTTGAGAATATATAAAATTAATTTCAAAAATTGCTGCAATTTAGTCCGATATTTGTGTTTTAGTATTTCATTGTTGGGAAGTTATCAGAAAATTAAATTAAATCCTAATTTAGAACAATTTAGATGTTTCCTGACATCAGCATGAAGTGAATCTGTTCAGAAAGGCTCCCTGGGTCGAACACGAACCTGGAGAAAACGTTGTTTCAGAACAAAAATCTGCCTCCATGACCCCGACTTAACCTTTCTGCTGGAACTCGTCATCAGAAACAAAACGCACAGACAGAAACTCACAGCGTCTCCAGACTGTGGAGTCCGTGGAAGCAGTTGTTGCCCATGGAAACGATCCTATTGTTGTTGAGATGCCTGCAGAGAGAGCGAGAGAAACTGATGGACTAATGAAGCGGACAAAGAGTGTGTATGTGTCTTTTTAAAAGGGGCCCTGAGGCCTCTCAAGAAGGCTTTTTTTCTTTTTGGTAATTTAATGCAGATTAGCTTCAAGCCGATTGGACAAAAGGAATGACAGCGGACTTCAATGACGCCGCTCTGAATGCCATCGCACGGACACAAACGGGGAGTTTGCATGTTATTAAAGAGCTAACATGGACAGACAGGGACAGCGCGGATCAACAACACATAACACAGATATTTCTATTTGATTTACATCCATATAGAGCATGACAACTAGATTAAAACCAAAAATCAATAAAATCCTGAATAGTTCAAGATTTTATATGTCTCTCTATCAAGATAACAAAAAAACTTAGTCTTAGATTATATAGATTCTTAGAAAAAGTAAAATATTTCAGCCATTTATTTAGCATTTTGCATAAATTAGAGCATTAAGGCAGCGTTGCAAAATAAAACATACTTTAATAAGATAAATGTGCCATTATGTCCTGAAACATTATGGGGAAAACATTTGTTCAGCCACTGACAGTATTCCATCACACAGTGCTGCATCAAAGCATTTTCTTAAAAAGTTAAGTGGAAGGAAAAACTACTAAATGCTAGTGATGCTAAAATTGAATGTATGCTAAACTTGCTAGCATAACTTCTGTTTTGGCGTAGATTCCACTTTATCATTAGCTTAAATGCAAGTTATCCTAAAACCTGTAATCTGTTTTAGCATCACCTTAACATAAATTCCATGTTGTAACAATTTTTTAAAAAACTTAAGCTATAATACACTTTCTGCACAAAGCTTTTAGCTTTATGACAATTTGTTTTAGCATGAAACGTTAATTATTAAAATCTTATTAACATAGAGCTTCAGTTATAGCATAACATTTCATTTAGCATAAAAAGTAAGTTATAACAAACTTTCCAATATAACTTCTCTTTGGCATAAGTTCTGTCTTAGCTCTAGCTAACGCTAAGATGTACATTAAGATCAAACAGAGATTCTGTTATAAGTCAACTTCTATTTAGCATACGTTTCATTTTTGCATTAATTCCATATGCGAAAATGTATAATTGTATAAAAACAGAATTTATGATAAATATACTAGCAAATTTATGGTAAATTTGCTAGTATAGCTCAGTTTAGTTTTAGCATGAAGTGCAAGTTATGACCAACCTTTCAGCACAATCGTCTTTGACAAAAATGTTGTATTGGCATAAAACTTGAGTTATGACAAACCTGCTAATGTAACTTCCTTTAACAAACATTTTGTTTCAGCATGTAATGCAAGTTATGATACATTTGCTAGCATAGCTTTGCTGTAGCATTGTGGTTTTTGCATTTCGCCCTTCTGGGCCACCATTAAAATGCACATTATTAATTTTGGAGAAAATGTAACTATACTGAACATGAAAGAAAAACAGAAGATGTATTGCAATGGTCCAGTATTAGTCTGAAAGCAGCTGCTTCAGATGCAACCGGAGGCTGTAAAATAATTTCTGTACGTACAGCACCACTAGGCGACCCAGCTTGCTGAACGCGTGGTCGGGGATGTGGGCGATGTGGTTGAGGGCGAGTGTCATGGCCTGCAGGGTCGGCAGCTCTCCGAGAGCCTTCACTGGCACCTCCGTCAGAGCGTTGTCATCCAGCCAGAGGTGGCGAAGCGAGCGCAGACCGAAGAAACAGCCAGGCGGAACGCCAGAGATGTGATTCGCATCCAGACGTCTACAAATAAACACAATGCAAAAGGAATTAGGACATTTTTTTCTTTTGTTCCTGATGAATCTTTATGAAAGTGTCTCAGTAGTTTTATGTTGTTTTGTTTCCTGTGATTATAAACTTTTCTGTTCGAGTCCAAAGTCAAACAGAGGCGCCATTTAAAGTGGTGTCACAAACAAACAGAAAACCTTTTTCAGCCGTGCTAGAAGAGGTCTGTGTTCACGAAATAAAAAGCTTTGCTAAATCTGAAGTAGTTTAAGAGGAAAATTAGGCATCGAGTGTTTGACCAGGAGAGGAATGATCGGCAGCTGGTTCGAGAGCCTCTTAACCAGCCAGCAGCCTCTCTGGTCCAACTAAAGCATTTTAATTAGCTCTCACACTGACTGCTCACAGAGTTTAAGGAGAAACGTATTCAACAGGAACACAAACGAAAATATATATTTACAAACTCCAAATAATTATCCTCAGCTCCTTCCTGAGGATAATTTAGAGATTTTTCTCATTGTTTTTGTAGCATCATTGCTGGAAAAAGCAAAGAAATTCTGAATATCTGCAATTTCTTTCTTTTTCAACAGAAATTCTGGAAATTTTACGTATCCATTTAGTTTTGAATTTCTTAATATTACAGAAATTCAAAACTAATATTTAGACAACATCTGTAAAATAACATTTATTTAGCCTGAAAGAATAATCTTTTCACAGAGGCAGACAGGTGCAAATATGCAGCAAAGTGCAAAACGTGTTTCAAACATGAAGAATGAAAACACAAAAACCCCAAATGTAACAGAGCACTGCAAAAAATGTTGTAACCTGCGTATTAATTAATTAAAAAATTTCTTCAACTAACTTGAATCGTCAAAAAGTTGAAGATTTTTTAGGATAAAAAGATCATTTTAAGAATCTCAGAAATCATTGAGAAATAAACATAAGTTCAAAAGTCCAATTTTTAAACATTTGGAAAGGTCCAAGCTTTTTCAGAAGTAAAACATATTTAACTTTTGGACATTTTTTGAGTTTCAAAAGGTTTTTCTACAAAAATTTCTGAGATTAATCAATAAAATTTCTGATTTTTTTTGTGGAAATTTCTCTTTTTTTTATCTACAATGAAAAAATATATTACTCCGTTGTAATATATGGCAAAAATTAGTTTTTTCCCTTTACATTTCATTTATTTACATGAAAAAGCTCAATTTGATCTCCCCTTATTGTTTAAATCACAGCTCTTTGTCGCTAGTGGGGTTAAGAATCCAAAAGAAAGTGTTTAAATGTAGGTGAAGGTGCTGCAGCTTTAATTTTATAAATAATACTGTCAGTGAATGGATTGAAATTAAGAATTATGTGCTTTTCTTTATTACTCTGGTTCCGTCTCTTAGGTTTATATAAACCCAGCAGGGCTTTCATTAGGCCGTCCTGCAGAAACATGTGGAGCGCTTTGTGTCTGTCTGAGTGTCCGTCCTAACAATGACTCCTCTGTTCGGCCACAAAGAGACGAGAAGGATGGGACTTCACATAATCGTCCATCAGATAAATTAGAGACCTTAGTCCTAAAGACATCTCCATTCTTAAACCCCTTATTTGAACACACACAGCTTCAGTTTCAGTATAATTACTGCGCATCATCAGGCTGAGAGTACACACTGTCTGCACTGCATACGTTATCGCATGTGTGTGTGTGTGTGTGTGTGTGTGTGTGTGTGTGGTGGGGGGGGGGCGTTTCTACCCAACAGAGTAAAATGAGACAGGATGAGAGTTTGTGTGCGTGACTGAGTCAGTACAACCGGCGACCACTAGGGGGCATCAAAGCTGTCGGCTTACCCCAAATATTTCAGAAATACGTTTCATAAATTCATTAAAATAAAAGGAACACGATAAAGACAAGACAGATATTTACTAAGTCTCCAATTCGGAACAAAGTTGGTTGCTTGTCTGAAGTCCCAAAGTGCAACAACAGCGCAGGTTCGTAATGAGTAGCGGTTAGCATTAGCCGAGATGCTAGCGGTATTTTAAGCTCCTAACTTTTTGCCACGTCGAAGCATCAGGTTGGTGTATTTCGCTCAGCTCAGTCCTTTTTCACCTCTCCTACGTTTGGGTCGTTTTTACGGGGTTCCGTGTTCTTAGGATTCCTCGGAAGCCCGATCACTATGGCGACCATCACGACGGCGCCCAAACCGGAAGTGACTTACCAACTATAAAAATATAGAGTTGCTTTGATAAATAATGTCGGCTCTTTGTGACGTCACAGCTAGCTAATGGCAATTCTGTTATGCAAATAAAACAGCCTTATACAGTCTGTTAAGTTGAACAAATTAGTAGTAATCATGAAACAAAAAACATTTCTATATATTCAGATATTACTAATAGTATAAATTATAGGGGAAACAAGGATTGTACTCTGAAAAATACAAAATTATGGCCGACAGTATTTCTAACTCAATGTTTTGAACTTGAATCAGCAGGAATGTATCTCTTTTTGAGTCAATGTGTTTTAGTTTTCTAATATCTACTAAGAACTGTAAAATTATTCTTAATTTTGACTTTTCATTATCTGTGTGAACCAGGTCTTTGAATCTCTTAATCGAAGAATCTAGAAGCAAATTTTAATAAAATTTTTGTCTAGTAATTTAAATATCTTTTTTCCCAAGCAACATCTCAGGATGACATAGCAAAGCAAAACATAGCATAGCATAGCATAGCATAGCATAGCATAGCATAGCATAGCATGCTTCTTTTCAAACAGAACTGATTCTTGTACTCATTACTTGTTTTATTGTTTTGAAAAACCTGTTTGAAAATAAATAAATACAACATAAATAGTATAGCGTAGCATAGGATAGCATACCAATCCGACCCAAGGCATAAACATTAAAAAGTTTCCAGGAAATCAAATCTCTTAATCAAACCATCTTCATGTGAAATCAAAGAAAAAACAGAATGTATTGGCATCTGACTCACTTTTTAAAGGATTAAATTTGAATGAATCTTACAGAGACTGAAGGTTGTGAAGGTTGGTGAGTGCTTCAGCAGGAACTGATCTCAGCTGGTTGTTCTGGAGCATTCTGTGAAAGTAAAATGATATCACATTATTGGACCTGTAAATATTTGCAGTAATCAGAAGAGTTGCGGTGCAAACATCTGGGAGCTTACAGCACTTTGAGGTTGTAGAGGCCACTGAACGCTCCTCTGGGGATGAAGGACAGATCGTTTCCTGCCAAACGTCTGAGACAAAAACAGATTCTGGTGACTTTGGTTTGATTTTATATAAATTTTTATCATTTTACGTCAAAAAGAGAAAAATAAAGTGAAGATCAATGGCGATTTATTTTAAAGAGAGACTGAAGCTTCAGGTTTTTCTGCCCCAGTTTGTGTTGGTTTGCAGTTTGTGGTTGGAATGTGAGAAAACGTGAAACAATTCAAGGGTATAAATACTTAAGCAAGGCACCACATCGTTAGGAGCTCTGACTTCGAGCCAGGTTCTAATTTCTGTGTTTGCAAAGTGTGCAAGAATCTCTCTGCGAGGCTCGACTTCCAAGCCCTGCGGAGTAAAAACCCGGCGGGAAAACGAATCCTCCAGGTCTGTTTGTTTTCCAGAGGCCGTGCAGAGTTCAGCCTCCCTGCGTGCCTGCGGTGTCCTATCGCCGCCGTGACGTTTCTGACGCCGCGGCGACAAATATCACACACACACAGCTGGCAGTGGAGCAGAACAGCGGCCAGAGTCATGTTCAGGTCTCGGTGAGGTCAGGCCGTCTCTCCCAGCTGCCTCGCTGCTTTTTAATTTAGTCCAGTCGGGAAAACGTTCGTACGCGACGCGGCGCTGCTGGGAGGTGAGGAGAGATGAGATTACATATCGCATCCTCCAAGATATTCGAGCTCCTCGCCCGATCAGACACCCAAACTTCAGACATAATCCATCTCAGCCCGCCAGGCACTGACCACACATCAGATCTGATCACACAACATAACACAGAGTGTGCAGAATCACAAAAAACTATTTACCACTGCTGCCCAGACAACACCTGATCCGAACCTCTGTTTCGCAGCTCACCGATTTTTATTTCAGTGACTTATGGATCCAAGCAGTGGCTAAAAAAAGATATTTAACCCAGAAATCTAACTGACCGAGTAAAAATAGACAGACAATAACCTGAAATAGGGAGAAAATTACAGTATAACAAGCATACAACACATTACAAAGACAAAAATAAACACAAACACATAAACTAAGGAACAGAAAGAGAGTCGCGTGGTGAAACTGGCATCAAATAAGAACAACCAACCACTAACACATGGAAATACATGAAAAGGAGCACAGAGACTGAAAACAAATTACAACTAAAACGGTCATAAAAAAGGTTCATTCTGACCAAATAAAACCACAACAAATGAGTAGAAAACAGAGGATTAGGGTCAAAGAAAGAAAATACAAGGATAGTCAGAATAATACGACAATAAACTAAAACAATTACAGGAATAAAGTCCTCATACAATAAAAAAAATTATAATACTTTGAGGATAAATTAATAACAATATGAGGAAAAAGTCATGATATTTCTAGAATAAAGTCAAATTATTCTGACTTTATTGCAGAAAATATGACAAAATACTAAATATATTGCTAAACGGTTTCAAAGGAATAAATACTCTGGTTCTGCTGGACATTTCTGTTTTTCTTCTCCACTGTCACCACTTGCTTCCTGAAGCTGCAAGTCAATGACTTGATGAAATCTACTGGGTTTCTTTAGGTCAGGGGTGTCCAAAGTGGGGCCTGGGGGCCGTTTGCGGCCCTCTGAACAATTTTAGGAGGCCGTTGATCACATTTCAAAAACAGCTTAAATTTGGTTTAAAATCTTAAAATGGAATGATATAAGGTGAAACACAAAGTTTTCATTCAGGTTTTTGCTTTGAATTTTATTTATTTTAGTAACGAAAGAGACCAAAAACATCCAAAATAAGGCAAGAGTCAGCCATATCTGGCTTTTGTTGCTTAAAATGCACAAAGAAGATAGAAAAATATGATCAACCTGAAGAATTTAAGGATGCATGTAAAGTTTACTGTGTTTTGTTTAATCTGTGGAAACCTGCAAGAGATTTTTTATGTTTGAAAACTAAAATGATTTTGTTTATTGTTGAGCAAGCAAAAATAATAATAAAATAATATATGTTCTATTATAATTAAAAAAAAAAGAAAAACAAGTAGCATCAACATGACATTTGTGGTCAAAACTTTTAGACGCTACTGTCTTAAATTGACAAGTTCTTAAAATAATTTGTATAATTAACAGAACCTAATTAATTGGTAAATATAACCGGTCATGATGGATTTATGAGCGGAAGGAAGCACCTGAGATGATAAGACAGAACTTTAGAACCGTATTTGGCCGAAAAAAACATGAACAATTGGAATAGAAATAGAATAGAATCACTTTAGGCAAGTTAAACTTGGTTAAATCAAACATTTCCATACTAAAATTTCTATTAATTACACATAAAGTGGGATTATTTGTGCAGGCAGTGAATGTTTGTTGAATTTACTCACAGTTCCTCCAAGAAGTGCAGGTTGGACAAAGCTCCACTGGTCATCACAGTCAGATTATTCATGCTGAGATCACTGCAGAAAAAAAAAAACAGGATTATTCAACTATTTTTACACCTTATTGTTAAAAACTGATGGAAATGAATGATTAATATTCAAGACATCAGGAAATATAAACCAATAAGCCTGAATTTGAGGTCAAAATTATGCTTAAAACCGTCTGAAAGCAAACAAAAACATAAATCAGACGTATAAACAGAGCAAATGAGTCATGAATTATTAAAGCTGGCTGTGTTGAAACACTGAGGCCATTCAGCCGACGTCACGTGCAAAAACATTTCGGCCCCACAACCGACACCGCTGGTAACTTTTCCATCTCTGTGAGAACTGTCGGCTTGGCATGGAGTCAGAAAAAAAATAAATAAAAAATACGGCTGCTTGAAAAGGGTCGACACACACCTGAGTGAGAAACAAGAAATGACTGGAAACACGGAGAGAAAACAGGAAGGAGAGCAGGAACGGCCGAACGAACAAACATGGAGGAGAGAAACAGGATTTATTAAATAAAACCTGTTTCTTTCTCACACAAGTGTCTTATTTTACATCTTTTTAGCTTTGCATTGCTCTTAGTTCAAAAGTGATGTAATTACATTAGATCAATGCAAAAAGTTTGGCTAAAGTTTGTTAAAAAAAAAAGTTTTACTCCATTTTTGTCTGGGCTGGGCTTTGACTATGCCACTGCAGATCCTTATTGTCTTCACTCATCTCTGTTTAGCTTTAGCTGGATGCTTTGGGTTGTCGTCTCGTTGGAAAATAAATATTCTCTTATTTTATATGAAATATTTTTAATTAGTTGTCATTAATTTGAAGAAATCGGTTTTCACTTTGACTTTAAAGCAGCGTAGCTCGGATGAAAACTGGCAAAATTAAATTAAGTTCAAAATGCACCAGAGATTTTTTTTATTTTTCAATTTTACCTGCTTGAGAAGGACAATAAATAAAACAACCCAACAGGAGCTCAAAGCTGTAAAGATGCAGAGCAATAATTGACAACAGAAACAGAAGGAAAATGTTGTGAAATCTCCAGTTGGAGCCAAGACCTGGTTACCAAAGCATCGCCTCTGCTGCCAGTGAAACCAGAATTACACACATGAAATGCTCTGCACCTCAGGAATCTGATGTGACTTCACCTTTATTGACCGGTAAACACCAGAAAGAGAAGAACGTTTTGCTTTTCAGAGTCAAACAGGCTGACATCAGCGGGATTTCAGCTCCACGCTGTTGTTGTTTGTGTGCAGCCGTGACGCTCTTCCTCCTTTCTTCCCCTTATCTGACTCGTCTTTTCTCTGCTCTGTCTGATAAAATCGGCAGGTAGCGTCTCTCCGCTGAGGAGGGCTGTGGTCTGAAAGGCCGTCTCTGTCTGAAACGCTGCGAGGGCGTGTCTTGGTGTTGAATATGCTGGTTGTTAAGGAGCTTTCTCAACACTCCATAAAGCCTGTTAATGTGTGCGAGCTTTACAACACCGTCCGCAGGTAGACCGCTGGCACACAGAGAGGGTTTGTTTGGCTGTAACAGAGCTACGGCTGATTGGATTTTACTGCTGCTCAAAACAACACACTGTGCATTAAAGCAGATTTTATTCATCCATTCATTAGCCTGTACCCATAAATTCGTGGTTATGTCGACTGTGAGGGCAGATTTCCAGACAGTAAGTTGTTCATTAAGCCAGAATGAGGCCTCTGTGATTCAGATGTGTTCATATGCTGGATTTGGACATAAATATTTACAGTTATGACCCAAAAATGACATAAATACAGATTTAAAATGAAAATAATCCAAGTTTATGAATTAAAAATGAGTTTCTCTCGACATATTTAGCCTGTTGAAATTTGCAAAACTGATATTTTTTATTTTAAAAACTCAATTAATGAAAAACAACGGACTTTAGTGATGAACGTCAATTGATTCTGAAAAGTGTGGCATGCTTTTGCATTCACTCTTTACTCAGAAGTCTCTAAATGAAATGAAGAGCAGACACATTCAGATGGCTAGTAAACAGACTGCAGCTGTGCTTTAATCTCAGCATAAATGCAGCTGTTGAGGGAGATTTTAAATAACTCCCACCCACATCATCACTGTTATTTATGCAAAGTTTTTGGCATTGCTAAACTTGATACTCCAGACCAACGTTTTGTTGATGTTGTGGGATTTATCTGCTTTAGCTATGTGTGGCGCTACATGAAGTGACGCTTCAGTTGCCTTGTCATTTACAGTACAAAAAGTACAAGCAAGCTAACTACTTCAAACTAAACATTTAGCTTGCTTCATATCAAGTTGGGAGCTAAATGTTTAGTGTAACAAAATATATAGCTTGCTAAATATTTAGTTTGAAAGTAACTACTTAGCTTCAAAATAAATGTTTAGCTCACTAGCTAAATATCTTAAGTGAAGTTAAATATTTAGCTTGTTTAGTTGTTTAACTGAACTATTTAGCTTTATAAATAAATATTAGACATCAAACTATTTAGTTTGTTATCTAGACATTTACTTTGAAGCTAAATATTTAACTTGCTAAAAAGATTTAGCTTGAAGACAGATGTTTAGCTAGTTAGCGCAATATTTTTAACTTCATATTTAGCTTTCCAACTAAATATTTGGTTTGAAGCTAAATAGGCTAAATACTTAGCTTGCTAACAAAACATTTAGTTCAGAGCTTAATTTAGTTGTTTAAATAATTAGCCTGCAAGGTGAATATTTACTTCAAAGCTAAATATTTAGTTTGAAACTGAGGTATTATTAAATGAATGAATGACTCGGTTAAATTATGACTAAAATTAGTGTAGCGAACCAAACTGACCCATACCGAACACCTCAGTATAAACGAGGCAGAAACGTAACTGAGGTGTGAAATTTCTGAAAATTTGCCATGATTTTCACTTACAAATGCATCGATTTATGAAAGACTAACAAAAGGTTAATTTTAGCCAAATAAGTCTGAAAAATGGCATTAGAACGTTTCCTCAAACCATTGTTTAGTCAACATGTACGGCCGTTAGAGGAGATCATAATACAGATACTTTTCGGTCCAGACGGGAACTAAAGTCGCGTAATATCTCAAATATCGTCTGTTTACGTTCTGAATCCTGAGCCGTCGCCACAGAGACAGCACCAACAGTGTTTTGATTCCTTTCAGTCGTGACATGAGGGACTGAAAACGCTGCAACAATGACGACACGACGATGCTGGTGGTTCACAAGAATAACCTGATTGCCCTGCTGGGAAAAAAGGTTATGTCATATGACTTCATAAGGAGGGAACAACGGCTTAATTGTTCTGGTTTTCATGACATCTTACAGGTTGGACAGCTTTTTGATTCTGCTTGAGACAAGAAGAACAAACCCGTTATTTTCATCTGTCGGAACGGCCGCACATAAATCTGGTTAATCTGAACTTTAATCATCAAATATTAATACTCAAGACGCTTTCATTTTTAAAAACTCTCGACTTATAGAAATAAATTCTGAGTATTTTAAACAAATTTTGCAGGAAGATAAATTGTCCCAGAACTTATCGTGATAAACAATAATATTGCTGTTTTGAGACCATTTTAATGGTGTAATAATTCTCAAAGATCAATAAAGGCTAAATTTGAATAAACATTTAACACAGGAACTAGAAGAAATTTTAAATATCCAAAATAATAAAACAAAAAATGACAGAAACAAGAAATAAAACAAATTATGAAATCTCTAAACAAAATTCCCCTTTGACAAAAATTCATCAGACAGAAGATTTTAATCATCCAATTTTTGGTAAAAACTGGATAGAAAAATGATAAAGTGTGTGATTAATAAAGGAAAAATAAACCTGTTTTTAAAGTTAAAGCTACATTGAAATATTTAATAACTTAACCTTTCACTTGGGCCTTTTGCGATTATTTTTCCGTTTGGATGATTAGTTCAACAAAGATTTCACCGTGATTAAAAACAAAGCTGCCATTTTGTAATCTGATGTCTCCTGTTTATAGATCACATGGATCCTGAGGCATTTATTAACTTTTTTAAAATCTTGTGAGTCTCAGTTTGAGCAACAGATCCAAGTCCGGGACCTTAAGATGTTTTGATGATTAAAAGTTTTGAAGAAGCTTTTAATCCTTGTGTGTTTTTGCCTTTTGATTGTGCGGCTGTTGGCCTTTTTGCGTCTCCTCAGGCTCAAACCGATGGATATCAAATGATTATTCAAATGTCGCAGGCATTTGGAGAAAGGAAGAAAGAAAGCAGAAAAAGAGGCGTAGTGGGACAGTGAGGCCTCTCTTCATGTTTTGTCCTCTTTCGTTTCTTCTTTCAGTGTTTTTGGAGGCGGGTCAGCGGGGGGCCCCCTGGGCAGCAAAACATGTGGGGGTTTGTTCATCTCCTGGGTAGAAGAGGACAAACAGCAGCTCTGTCAGGTCCATTTCTCTGAAGGAAACCCAAAGCTCCTGAGGTCTGAGGACTCATTTAGGAATCGGATCATCTTTAGGTGTGTCTGGTCAGGGATTTAAGGAGGTCTGGAGAAGCGAGACAAATGTCACCGGCAGACGCGGGGGAAGTGACGGGTGTGTCCTGTCAGCCCGAAACCACGAAAAAGAAAGTCTCATAAACGAGGGAACACGAACGGGGTTCACTGAAAGAACCTGAAATGAGCTGTTCTGTTGCTCAAAGTACTGAACCATCCAGGCGAGTTAACCCTGAAAGCAGACGCTGCTACATGCTGAAAGAAGACTGGCATGAATTCAATATCCACATCCTCCAGTCAGCATCCAGCTTCAGAGAGATCAGCTCTGAAATATTTGGCTTTTCATCAAAATAGTAGCACATTTTGACCTTCAGGGTGACATAAAGTCAGTTACAAAGTCAGGCCTCAATCACCTGATGAACGGATTGGTTTTTGCAGTGTATAAACTAACAATCTAAACCTTATCTTTATTGCTGCTCTGTCCTGCTGTGATTATGATTAATCTTCACTCTGATTATAAACAAAGCTGCCATTTAGTGTCAGATTGATGTGTCACACTGACCTCAGGCACTTATTATCCTGACTTTTTTCATGTTTTACTCTTTTTAGGTTACAAATGCAAGTTGTGGACGTTAGAAATATCTAAGTTTGATCATTTAAAAGATTAAAATATTTACAAACAATCAAAGACAAGCAAAAGCAGACGAGAGCCGCTCCTTAAGCTAAAGTGTCTTCAAAATAAAACAGACTCACATCTCGCAAACTTTAGATAGATAGATAGATAGATAGATAGATAGATAGATAGATAGATAGATAGATAGATAGATAGATAGATAGATAGATAGATAGATAGATAGATAGATAGATAGATAGATAGATAGATAGATAGAACTAAACAGACATTTTAAAGAAACTAGTAAACTAGTCTGATTGAAGACAGACCACACAAAGTCATTCTGAGGGCCACAAACGGCCCGCGCGCCCCACGTTGAACACCCTTCCTGTTTTACTTTCATTTCCCCCCATGTGAAAAACATTCTTATCCATTGACGCTCCTTGTTGAAGGATGTTGAAGTGATGGAGGAAAAACTGTTTCCTCCTGTCCCGTTGCTACGGTAACGGCAGAAACAGGAAGTGGTTTTATCCAGGTGATCTGAAATATTTCATCACTTATCAAACAAAAAAATTTCTTCTGAAAAATGTTTTTCTATGGAAAATTTTGTAAATAAAAAGGCCTGTTGCGATAACAAATTAACAGTTGTCCCAGAAATTATTGCAATAAATGATAATATTGTTGTTTTGAGACCATTTTCAACAAATATATAGGATAATAAAACAAGTTCAGCCACCAGAGACTGAAACTTAAATTTGGCACATAACACTGGAACTAGAAGACATTTAAAATATTGAAAAATAAAAACAAAACAAAGAAAAAGGAAATAAAATCCACAAATAACCAAAAATCAAATAGATTATATAGATTATCAATATAGACTGTTACCCTTCAAAAAATATTAGTGATCAGAACAGACATTATTATAATGTGATTAACTGTTAATTACATTAGGCTCAATTAATAGGATAAAAACTTGGGCAAATTCTACAGATTTTTCATTAACTGCATCATTTACAGAATATTTCTAATCCATTAAAAGATGCAAAAATTATCCAAGTCCTGTTTTAAATCAAAAATTAACCTTTTAGTGCTAGAAGCCAATAAAATAGTTTTCATTTAGGGAAAGTGAATCCGTTTAAACTAAAACTATCCCAATTGAGGAGTTTGGGATAAAACATATTTTGAAGGTTTTGTCATTAATCCAAAGTGTGAAATAAATGTTTAATTTGTGCATTTTTAGCTTAATTAACTAAATTAGTTGACAATTATTTCATAAATAATTAATCCAACTAATCATTTCAGCCCTAAACTCTGAAAACAGAAACTTAAATTCATGCCATTCCCGGCTTTGCAAACATTTGTAAATCAGTAAATTTGCCACATTTGATCTCATATCTCCAATAATCAGTGGACTGAATCTCCCGCTGCCAGAGAGCTTGACCTCTCTCATGACCTCTGACGAAGATGGATCTACCCGTCTGTGATGTCATGTTGCAGCTACCTGTGTGAGTGTTTGCTGGACCGTAGAAAACATTCAAACCGTTTCGGCTGGCCTTGTGGAAACGTATGAACCTAAAGTGAGGTAGCCGCATCTGAATGGCCCGACCTCAGGAAGTCCAACATGGCTGCCAAAGGGGGCGTGGCAGCAGAATCCTTCATATGCACATGGGTTCATTCATCACAGCGAGGCTAAATGCATTCCTGTCAGTCAGAGGGGAGAAAGGAGACTCGCAGGCCCATTCACGCTTCAGGCAGCGCTGCTTAGGCATGCAGCAAGAGCACACACATAAAGGCGTTGACAGATGGCAGCATTCACACTGATGGCGGTCAGACAGGCAGAAGGCTGGAGGCTGTTAGCTATGACGTCTGATATCGGTTACTCTTTACTGAGAAGGTTGTAAAAGTTCGGGTTGAAACGCAGAATCTCAGCTCTTCCAGCTGGCTGGTTTGCTGATTAGTAGACAGCTGAAAGAAATTGGTTGATTCGACATAAAGTCGTGATCAGAGGTGCCGCTGTGACGCCAACGATGCATTTTCACTTCTTCAAACACAGAAAAAAATATCAGATGAAGATATCAGAAAAAGATATCCTGTTTATCAGGAAACAGGATTTGGTTTGTCAAAACAACCAGATGTGTGAAGACTTGTGTCCTTTTTTGTTAAAATTATTAATTTAGCTTGACTACTCACATTTCTTGGAATGCAAAAAACAGTTAAATCAAGAGCACAAGGAGCACAAGTGTGTTTCACGCCGGGTAAATCTGTCGTCAGTTTGATTTGGGACAAAAACATTTGTTACATTTTCAGCTGCTGTGCTTCTCTGTCCCTCTTCAAACCAAACAAATCCTTTGAAAAAGCTGTTCCCCTCCTCGCCTGTGGGGGCGCTGCACCAACAGCTATTGAAGGAAACGACACAAAAACCTCTGAAAAAAACACAGAGTGCAACTTCCTTCCTCTTGAAATGTAAACAAAAGTGGAGTAGGGTCAGAATTCAGCAGTTTAAGGATTTCTCTTTTGTTTTTAGTAAAAGGTAATGAAACGTTTCTCCTGCTAGCGCTAGGCTAGCATGCTTGTTTTGGTTGCCTTTACCCAGAATGCCCGACATTACAGTCCACTTTTGGAGCAGTAAGCATTTGAACAGAACCAGAGTTCTCTTCAACCAGACCGAATTTGTAGACGGACCAGAGTTTAATGTTTTGGTCCGATTAGCATTCACACCTCCACAAACGAACCAAACAAACCGAATTTTCTCGGCAGATAGACTGGAGTTTGACTAGGAATCCTACTCCAGTCATTTATTTAATTTAAAAAGCTCAAGAAGAGTTTGAGCTTCAAATTTCACCAGCTCATAATTAGCACAGTAACAGTTGCTAGGCAACAGGACAAATACTGAGAGGCAACAAATCTGAAGGGCTGGAGCTTCAGATTATCGAACGTGTGATTCGTTAACTGAACCTAAGGAAGCTGAACCTGCATACAGATCCAGGGTACGAAAAAAGGCTTCTAAATTCTGCAGACCCCACACATGCTGGACACCATCTGCTTAGCTTTTACTTACTTCAGGTCAGTTCGCCAGGTGATAATAGCTAATAACCTTACAGCCGGAGTTATTAGCTATTCTGGTGTTCAACAAAATAAGCAAATCGGCATAATCACAACCTGATGTTTGTATTCCTTTGACGCATCACAGGGGAAAAAGTTGGTAGAAGTGGCAAAATTTGAAATAATTTTCTCAATTTTGCACCAAGCTTTTCTCACTTGCTTAGAGGAGGTGTGGAGTCAAAACATTTAACAAGTTCTGACGGAGCGAACTTTCTCATCCGCTGCTGGGTCTGTAACCAGAGGCACGAAACTCTGGAAGAGTTTTAAGCCCAAACTTTAAACATAGAGAAAAACCATCTAATTTTTTCAATGTGTTTATGCTAGTTTGCAACTTCTACTTCCTGTTTACGTGGCGTTATCATCTGACGAAATTGATGGACACACACCTTGTTTACAATTTCTGCAACATTTTAAAACAATGTTGCAAAACATTGTAAACATTGTTCACATTTTCTTTGTTTTTTTTCTTCTTCACTCAATATTAACATGATAATTGAATATATAGGCACTGTTTTATGAAACTCCACTAATTATTAAAGTTACTTTTCAAGGAGGGATTAAATACTTTTAGACGGCATAACCCGTTAAAGGCGTCAAGCTTATGTTTTTACTTGTGTTAAATCATTAAATTACTGCAAAAAGCTGCTAGTTTGTACATTTTACTAACAAATTAATCTGCATGAAACATTTAGTCGCAACTTTACATGCAGACAAGTTCAGATTTATTTTATTTTATGTCATATCAGCTTGAACTCTACGATAACCAGCACAGAGCAGATTTAAAAGTCTAATTCGTTCAGTAAAAACAGGCGTTCCTCTTGGACAACTTTACGGCTGGTTGGAATGCATACTTTAAAAATTGAGCTTCACGCTCTCAAAGGAACTCCTTGATGTTTTTGTTGCATTCAGCTCCTGATTGCAGCTCTAATAAAGACCCAAAAAGCCTTTGATCGACTGTCGGTGCGTGTTTTTGTGCGTCCATCTGCCCTCCGCAGACAAACCCAGAGGAGCACACACACACACACACACACACACACACACACACACACACACACACACACACACACACACACACACACACACACACACACACACACACACACACACACACACACACATGGCTGCGCTGAATAGAAGTGAGTTTTCTTTAATGAGAGTGAAATTTAAATCCAAGACATTGTTCGGTTTTCGGGCTGCAGCCAAGACAAGCAGGTTCCCCTTCCTCACAAACACACCACTCAGTGACGTAATGCTTCACCGGAGCGCAGACATGTGTTGTATCAAAGCCAGTCACCTGCTGGGAGGCGAAATACATTTCAATTAGTTTTATTGTTTGGCCTCTGCAAGAATTTACACTCAACTAGAAACAATAAAAGTTCACTACAGTTGTTAAACGACTGCATCAAAACCTGGAAGCTCTTTCAGAACCCCAGAGATCCCATGCAGACATCTGACACCTCCGAAACCGCTTTCAGGAAACCCAAACCCCGACACTTAACCAGCGCTCAGGTCCTCAGACGTCTTTCACAACCGTGAAAACTTATTTACGCCAGTTTAACCCCATTCACCCCCCAATTTCCCTCAATGGGACGTTTATTTAACACCTAGAACTTTTTAGAAACTCTTGGCAACAATCAGAGCTCTTCAAAGAAAAAAATCATTGGAAACTTTCCAAAAGCCATAAAACAAGTTGCGCTTGGACTCATTCAAATCGTTGAACTTCTGAAAAGCTTAACAATCGCGGAAGAAAACCCGTTACAGAACCAGTTAAATCTTAAAACACTCAAGGAATTTATGGAACAGTTGCTAAACATTTACCTACCTACAGATTTCTAAAACCTGTAAATATACACTGAAAACAATCTAAAACTTTCCGGAGCATTTTTTATGTTCTCTAAAGTGAGTTTTTTTTCCATTTCTGCTTAATTCAATGCAGTTTTTCACATAATGACTTCAATAAGTTCCTGTAGATTTGTTTTCCTCCATGCGGTTCTAATAACTCAGAGCTGCTGGACTTTGATCTTTGGCATTAGAGTCCATCAAGGTTCTTTGGTGATGTTACATTTGAAGATCCATTTGGCCGCGTCAAGTTTAGGACTAAACTGAGATATTTCTTACATTTTCAGCTACAGTTATTCTTTCTCACTGAACTGAGTCAAACCAGCCAAACCCTTTGAAAAGCCTGTTCCCCTCCTGGCCTGTGGGGGCGCTGCACCAAGAACCACTGAAGGAAACAACAGAAAACCTCTGAAGACAGGTGCCAGATTTTACTTGTTGCAGATTTTACTTGTCTTTGGTAAAAGATAATGAGACATTTCTCCCGCATGTGCAAGACTCACACATTTGCTTTGCTTGTGTTACCCAGAATGCCCTGCGCTGTAGTCCGCTTCCTGCTTTTGGAGCGGTCTCCGGTCCACTTGGTATTCACAGAGTTCGCTTCAACTGAAGCTGCCCTAGAGTCTGATTTTTTGGTCCGGTTACATATTCACCACTCCCCAAACAAACTTTTGGAAATTTCTGAAATTTGTCAAACTCAGAAAATTTCCAAAAGCTGAATTTTTTGCTCAGACATTTTCAATTTTTTTTCTATAAAAATGTATCAGATTAATTTCAAAATGTCTGGGTTTTTTTTTTTGTTTTTTTTATTTTGCAGTTCGAAAAAACAAAAATTTCAGAAAAATTTCTCAAATTAATCTAAAAATGTTTTCATTTTTTCAAATATTTCCTGCTCAAAGGGATAATTACAGACAAGCACCTTACAGTTTATCTGCTGTCTTCAGTGGCTATGCTAACTACCCTTAGCATTCACAACATGCCATGCTAGCTGCAGCATAGCAGAAAGCAATGGTGATTGACAGCGTTAAGACCCGCCTCCTGGCTCTGATTGGTCACAGCATGATGACAGTTTCAACAAATATGTAAAAAAACATTTCTTATAAAAGTTACAAACTGCAGTTTTAATTGGAGCTTATCGTGATTTTAAATTTAAATTCTTACAAGAAATTTATCACAAACGATACAATAATGCCACGATAACTAGTTACTACCCAATGTTGGGTAGTAACTAGTAGTAACTAGTTACATTACATTAATGGGAAAAAAATACTTTAGGAGTATTTTTCCTTCTCTGTACTTTTTACTTTAACTTGAGTAACTTTATTGTGAAGTATCGTTTCTCTTATTTGAGTAGTGGGTTTTCTACCCACTGTGAATAACATCTGGAGTTTTTGTTAAAATTTTAGAAGTTTTATATTGAAAGAAATGTGGAAATTTTTCAATTTTGCTTTTACTTTAATTTTTAACTTTATGTTTTGCCCCATTTGATGAAGTAAGTTTTAAATATTAAATGATTTTATGAGTTACTCAGGACTTGAGAAGATTTTACCAGTTGAGTAATTTCTTGGACGGATACTTTTCACTCTTGCTTGAGTGTAACTTTTGGGTGCTCGACTCGCCTGTGCAGGTGGTCATAATCTTAAGCCTGATTGAAAGAAATGTGAAAATAAAACTCAGAACCTCTTGATGAGGAAAGAGAGCAGAGTTGGACACAAGTTACATTTACTTTTTGGAGAAAATTTACTTTTAGGAGGCTTTTTTTACCACACTTTGCTTTTTACTCTGACTTTAGTCAAATTTCTGGATTCTTTTCCCACCAAATGAAAAAACAAACATGTTTTAACCAGAAATTCACCAGACACACACCTGCAGTTTTTGTTCAATTAAATTCTTTTTATTAAACGAAACTAATTTGGAAAAATTGTACTTTTGTCTAATTTTGTCATTTAAAAAAAAAATTATATTAATTGTTGTTATTTTTGTCCTTAAAATATCACAATTTCCACTAAACTTCATATTTGTCTGTTTGATGATGTAATTCTTAAATATTAAATGATTGATAATTTGACCAGTTACTCAGTACTTGAGTAAACTTTTTACCAAATACTTTTTTACTCTGACTTGAGAAATTTCTCGGTTCCAGAGCCGGCCCAATGCAGATGTGAGTAAAGCGGATGCTTAGGCCTCCACACCTCTAGGGGACCCACAAGAGCACAGAGTCAGCATAATAATTTCTTTAACAACTTTAATTAATACAAACTAGATACTATTACACATTATAGTTTGTATACAAATAATAGGTTAAACTCTTCCTGCTGTTGTTCCACTGTCTGTGTTGGAGAAATGTAAGATATTAAACTTCTTAACTTGTTTATTGTAAATTCCTTGTTTTGTTTTTTTGTTGATGTTACTTTCAAGTAATTAAAAATAATGTGGCACAGATCCAAACCTTAGAAAGGGTTCTACTTATTAAAAATTATTTTGCTGATCTTATAAGTATCAATAAAAAGAAAATAGAACACAATTGAATCAATTCTGACCAATAAAATAAGGATATAGGCTACTCTTTCTTTCAAAATGATTGCTGTATTTAGCTGAGTTTATTAAATTAATTAGAAATGAATCTTTTGTATTACAGCCAGTATTTTCTATTATAAGAAGATTTTACTTGTTTGTGTTAATTTTGTCCTAATTAAAGGTGGAGAGTTCAAGTAAATGAAATACCTGAATCAGGGGCCCAAATTTGTATCCCGAGGTCCACATACGGCCCCTAAGCCCCACTTTGGACACCCCTCAAATTATGCTAAAGCTAGCTGGTATATTACACACCTATAGGTAGAGTAGTGTAGGAATGATAAAGCATCTGGTGGTGAAATGTTGATATGGGGGGCCTCAAATGAAAACATGCTCAGGCTTGGATCGCTGCTTTTTACTTTAACTTGAGTATAAATGTATTAGAGTAGAGCTCTTCCTCCTTCATTATATTTTTGGTTGCTCTACCGCCTCTGCATCAGAGTAAATTCACTTTTTTGCCGCCAACGCTACCGGACATGCGCAGAACAGACAGGTGTTCTGATTCCCACCGCGACCGTAGCATGTGTGCACTCTCACACAACAAAGTCAATATGAATAATGAAAAAACAATGACTTACAGGTAGGATGTGAACACGCTCAGGTTGCTCGGTATCTCCCGGAGCCCCAGGTCCGAGCAGTCCACCCGGTGCAGCAGCCCGTCCCCCTCGCACCGACAGCGGCCAGGGCAGGTGGCGTGTCCCGCTGCTCTGGAGCTCTCCTCCCGGGAGTCACCGGAGCTGTTCCCCGCTGCCGCTTTCTGCATCCTCACCCCGGCCTCGGAGCTCCACAACCCGACCGACAGGACCGCAAGCACCACTAACAAAGCCCCGGACCCCCGCATGTCCCGCAACGGGTGGAAGTTTCTTGCCCGCGGCAGAAGTGGGAGAATGAGGGAGAGAAGTTGCGGGAATTTGTTGGTTGATCCTCTGATGAGGAAAAGCAGGTTGTGGGAGCTGGACGCTTGCAGCTTGTTGTGTTTCCAGGCTGAACGCGTGGAAATGCGGAGTGTGTGTATGTGTGTGTGTGTGTGTGTGCGTGTGTGTGTGTGTGAGTGAGTCCCTCCACTCAGCACAGCGGCGTGAAAAACCCCGTCCACTTATATATATACACCCAGCCCCTGCAGGGGGGCCACTCCGCTTCACAACAGCCAAATCTGGGATCCATCCCATCAGATGCATGATTCAAACTGCAGAAAAATGAGTTTTTAGAATCTGATTTTGACATTTAAGTGGGCAAAACGCTTCTTTAAATCTTTGAAATCAAATGTGCAAAATTTGTTTTAAACTTGCAGTTTAAAGCAAATTCAAATAACTTTATTTTTACATGTTTTGTAAACATTTTAAAAACACTAGAACCTTAATATAGGCCTTTAAAATAAGTTTCCCAAACCACATATTTGTTTTTTATGTATTTATTTTATTCAAGAGTTTTATTGATGTTTTCTTTTTCTTAACCTTGTTTGTTTATGGAACAGACCAGATATTAGCATTTTGCTAAATAACGGATTTGGCAAATTTCCATTAGCAAAATAATAATTTTTTTGAATAAATGTGAAAAAACATTTTAACAACACTATGACTAATTTTTGCATTTTGCTAATGCAAAAATTAGCAAAATGCTAACTCATCATATCTGTTGATGAGTTTGTTAATGGAAAATTACCTAAATTATTTGCCAATTAGCAAATTTTCAATTAGCAAAATTGAAGGTTTTTTTCCTAGATGGATGGATGGATGGACGGATGGACGGATGGACGGATGGATGGATGGATGGATGGATGGATGGATGGATGGATTTGCATCTTTAACTTCTTGCTCACCAGGTGACTCAGCAGTAAAACATTTCCCACAGCATGATGCTGCCATTTTTTCCATCTAGATGTGATTCTGGTCATTATGTCCAAATTTCTATTTTAGTTTCATCAAACTGTCAGATGTGACTTGATACATTCAGGATTTTCTCCTTAAATTTAAGAACTGTAACTTTCCTGGATTTACTTTCCTTTATTATTATTATGTGTTTAATTTTTTATTATTGCAGATGTGTTTTTTTTTTGGCTTCTTGAACGTTTTCTGTCCGTTTCATATCTGTTGATGAGTCAACTGCTGGTAATGGAGTCGATTGTTAAGTAGAATTCATTCTTATGATGGAGCATGGAGGTGGCAGCATCATGCTGTGGTGATGCTTGGCAAAAGGAAGCTGGTTGATGGAGTTAAAACCAGAAAAACCTGTTAAATATGCAGCCAGAGATATTATGGGATAGTTTAGATCAACGCATGTTCATGGGTTAGAATGGCCTAGTCAAAGTCCAAACCTAAATCTATCACGGAATCTATAGAAAATCTCTAGATGCCCACAGTTGGGAAACCAACAACATACAGATTCAAAGGGCCAGATTTGTAAATGTACGCCACACTTTTCAGATTTTTTCATTACTTTAATCCATCGTAGATGTTCTTTTTAAAATAATTGTCTTCATCTTAATATGTTTTTTTTTTGCATTTTTCTCTCTTCCTTTTGTTCTTTTTCATATTTTGATCCATTTTATTTTTAAATTATTTTCAATTATTCTCTTTTCTGTCATTTTTCTCCTTTCTTTTTGTATCTTTTCAAGTTTCAAAGTTTATATTTTTTAACATCTGAGGTATAACGTATTATCAGTTTGTAAGTTTTTCTATTTATTAATTAATTTAAATATTTATTTCAACTGTTTTCCTTATTTTCTGATTCAGTTACCTCCATGCAGTTTTGTATTTTTTAAACTTACGGCAGGTTTTCAAGTTCTAATTTCTGTTCATTGGGAATTCTTCTACCTAATTTAATTAGCATGTAATATCACTATTTAATTATTAATTTGTAAGTAATTGTCAGATTAAGGTCCTGACATTAACTAATATTTATAAGCAACCAAATTCTGGTTTCAGGAGTTTATTTTTAGGTTTGTTGAAGGACCACGTGTCAGAAATCTGACAGACTGAAGTTAATGATTAATGCCGCTCACTTCCTGTGTCAGTGCAACTTATGGAAATCAGACAGAGAGGCTTTCTATGTTACAAATATGTGCAGAGGGGCAGGGGGGCAGGAAAAGGTGAGATATGAAGATGTTATCAAAACCTCAGAGAGGCAGTGATGATGCAACATGAGGCGACCTGAGGAAAAACACGATCTGCTTCAGCGTCCATTTAAAGAAACAGTCGACCATAAAATCCCTTTTTGTTGTAATTTTTGTGACAGACATGCTGTGGATCTTTAGATGAACTGGAAAATCATTTACTGAAGTTAAAACTCACCTGAAGGAAAAGGAGTAAAGAATTAGTTGAGGTTTAAAAGTAAAAGCAACATTTTTGTTAAATAAATCAGATAAGCTACTGTGTAAAATTAAACCACTTAGTTTTATCAACATTTAAATGCAGCTTTAATGGAAAGATTTAAAACTTTCTAGAAAAATATAAAATAATTTTTCTTACTCTGTTTAGCGAAAGTGCTTTATTCAAATCAAAATCAATCAATCAATCATCAAAATATTAAAATGACTGTAATTTATATTTTATCAATATTTGTGAAATTTCACAGTTTAAGTTTCAGATTCATTGTTTTTTGGTGATACACTGAACTCTAGTGGCGGATCTGCGACATTGCAATGAATTCCCAGGTTTTTGTTTATCCCGAGTTTGCAGGACTGAAATTTCACGCAGAAATTTTCACGCATAAAACTTGTTTATACAATAAACGGCAGCTTATTATTTAAGTTAAAAATTAATTTGGTTAATTTTCCTCCAATAATCTCCTGATTCACAGCCCTGTATTTGTCATATTTCCATAAAGTTTAGGGTAATCTATTTTTTCCCATTTAAATCACTTTATAAAAGAGATGCAATTCTATTCTATATGAGATGTGAGCTTTTCTATGACTATGCATCATAAAAATAATAATTTAATTTAAGTGAAAATACTTAAATACAACGAATAATAAAGTGGAACACCAGGTTTACGTGTATAGGTACGAAATGGAAACTCGTGGTCACGAAACGGGGTTACGAAGTGGCGAATGGACCCTGAGCTTCTCCGATGTTTTCCTCCTTCAGCCTGTTGTCAACGTGAGAAACTCCAGCAGCGCTGACGGCCCGTACCACGTGATACAGCAGAGAGTAGGTTAAAGTGAAGATGTCTCACTCGGCTGCCACTTCTAAGCTCGCGATTGAGTGATTTTCTTTTAATCGCACTTTTAAAATCACCATTTATTGACTATTTGTAGCTTTGTGATGCAGCTTTCACTTTAATAATTAATCACCGCAAAATGATGGCTATAAGTTTTGATTTACTTTTTGAACATGATCAAAATGGTAAAAAACATTCATACTTTTTTTAAAAGTGCAAAGATAAATCACAGATACCGTAGCTAATTGACCATCAGACCATTTTTACATCAATCATTTTACTTTAACAATAAGTTAAAGTAAAATTGAGTTTCCTATGATTTTGCTTGATGTACATAAGTTCTGTTTGTAATTTTGCTTGATTCATATAAAGTGTCTTTTAGTTTTTAAGAAAGTGCTATACTTTTTTATTTTATTTTTATTGTAATTATCATTATTAATTAGCTTTAGTTGTATTGAAAAACATCTGTAGCCCTCACTCTGTAGCTATAAGTGGCTCTTTGGCTGACTAACTATATTGTGAAATGAAATATTGCCCTTTTTTGTTTGTTTGTTTCTGGAGCCCCTTGAAACCCCCCCCACCACGCCCCATGTAAATTTATATTAGAAACGTCACTAATCGAAACGACCAGCATTCAAATCTTCTCAACAGTGACTCATCGCGTTGTCAATTGGCGATCTCGATTGAAGCTAGCCGGCTAGCTGCTAATTCAGACTGACGCCATTAGTTAGAGGGAAGAAGGCGTAAGAATCTAGAAGAACGATCCGATTCCGATTCTAGACCCGTTCTCCTTTCAGCTGCGGACTGATACCGTTAAAAGTTCGGGTCGTGTGAGCTGTCAGGGAGCTATTCTGATGATTTTAGCCTCTTTTTTAAAGTCGGAAGTCAGTGCACGGTTCGGACTGAGTTAGCATTGTTAGCAGCTCGGAAACAAACGTCTGTTTTTCTGGAGGAAAACTCGAAGATTTTTTTTATTTTTGGGGGGGAATAAAGTGACACCATGGCAACAGCGGGGGCGGCCGGAACCAGCGGCAGAACCTACTCCTTTAAAGTGGTCCTACTGGGGGAAGGCTGCGTGGGGAAGACGTCGCTGGTGCTGAGATACTGCGAGAACAAATTCAACGACAAACACATCACAACCCTGCAGGTAAGACGGTCCGGGAGGAACCGAACCCCGCCGAACCGGGCTGCTGATGAGCCCCAGCCGTCTAGTGCGGGTTCTGGCTCCTGGCTGGAGAGCGGGGGGTCAGTCAGGTGTTTGTGAGGCTTGTTTACGTTCATCTAGACCAGGGAACGGATCCGGTTTCACTTCCAGACCGGATCAGTATTGGAGCCGCTTCCACAGCAGGTCCGGGCGGAGAGGGGAAAGTCCTTCTCACTTCTCTCCCATAAAAATAATATTTATGACACTCTCACATGTCCAACTGCTGGAAAGATTTGTCTAACATTTGCATTTTCACCGGCTCAGAGGCGTGATCATAAAAGAGCAATTGATGAACCCAGTTCAATTTGTTATTCAGAGGGTTAGAAAAAAAAAGCATGGGGCGACAGTGGAGAAGAAAAACGCCACCTTAACAGGAGGAAACCCCCACAATTAAAATGGTCTCAAAACAACAATATTATCATTTATTGCAATAACTTCTGGGACAATTTATCATCCAGAAAAATCGACCATCATGCCATGCTGATATAGATGTAACTAATGTGTTTTTCATAATTTTATATTCACAGAATGAGACTAAAAGTGCCAGTAATATTATTTCTGATCAGTTTTTCTGATCATTTGATTGAAAACAGTTTTTTCTGGTTCATATGAACATGTATCCATCCTTTTTTTGCAATAGTTTTATTTTGAAACCTAAAATAGGGGTGAAAAGTGGTGCAGGTTTAAAAGTGACTGATTTCCAAGTTTATCTCCATTCATCTTCCCAATAATTCCCACAGCATTATTCTGACTCCACTGTGTCTTCACATTGGGCAGGAAGCTTTATTGCTGTTGAAATGATTGAAATCATTCATAAAATAACTGGTTGATTAGAATAGTTGACATTGTTTCTGTTTTAAACTCTAGATTTGATCTTTTTTCTGGACATTGTCTGGATGTAAAGCGGAGCTGAAACTCTTCGTCGTCAGAGTTTAACTGCTGTTCAGGGTTTTGAAACTTAAACCTTTCTGCAGGTTTTAGGGGAAAACGAAAATGAAATTGAAAGCATGTCGACATGTTTGAACATCTCGGATGAAACGATCCTGAAATCTGAACCCAAAGGAAGGAAAATAAATCACTTTAGCTTCAGTCTGCAAACGGCCGGGACATTTCTCTGAAGCTGGTCGGATGTTCAGCTGCCTTAAACACGCTTGCAGAGATTACATGGTATAGATCAGATCAAAACATTTCCTTAGACTGGCCTAGTCAAAGTTCAGACTTAAATCCAGTTGAGAGCATTGCAAAACTTTAAAACAGAATAAAAATAAAATTCTGAATTAAATAAGTAAATAAGCCAATAAACAATTAATTTAAAAAATAAGTGAATAATTGATTAAATAAAAAATAAATAGTACATAAAACATCTAATGCATAAATAAATCAATAAAAAAATATTAATTTCATAAATGAAATATAAATTTTTTTATGAAGAAATATAAATAAATTAAATAAACTAGTTTAGCTAAATTATTATATAAATAATGTAATAAATAAAAGTAAACTAATAAATATTAAATACGTAAATAAGTGGCCCAGATGATCCAAAGCAGTGGAAATGTTGAACAGAACTCGTTGAACTGCATTGTGGGAGTTGCAGTCCGCCTCCCATCAGGTCAGCAGGGCGGAGGAGGGTCTGCTGCAGTCAGACGGTGCCGCTGCAGTCAGACGGTGCCGCCGCAGGCCGCAGCGCCTCACATGAGCCGCATCCCTGCTGCACGCAGGAAAACGATTAACTGAGCTGCTCTGATCCTCAGACGGAAAGCGGCTGATCACAGGATCAGGGGAAAGTTGGAGAAACTTCCAACACGCTTTGTTTTTTTTGTTTTTCCCTCCTTCATATGAACATTGGGTCTTTCTCAGCACAAGCTCTGCATTGATGAAACGCCACACTGAGTCATGGGACTCCATGTTTTTCCACCTCTCGCTGCTGTTTGGATGCTGCTCAGTTTAACGTGTGAAAACTGCTGATATGGGCAATAAAAAACCACTCAGGATCAATAAAAGCAGCTGCTGCTTCACACTGAGATCGTCCAGGTTTGAGGAATGATCTGGTCAAGTTTCGCTGGAATCGAAGATTTAAATTCAGAACAACGACGATGCAAAAGGCCGAAGTTTGTGAAAGAATCTAAATATCTTTTTGGTATTTAAAATAAATTAGAAAATCATTATAATGAAGCTGATTTATTCAAAACAGTTTTGTCTTGTCACAATAAGCAATAAGTCAATTAATCACATGATCAATTAAAACGATAATAATTTAAATTTGCGTGATTTATCATTTTTCTCATTTAACCAAAAACTGAATGAGAAAAGTCTTCAGTTTGTTTCATAAATCATTTTATTTGTTGTTTTGTGTATTTATGTTAGATATTTAAAATGTCTTCCAGTTCCAATGTTAAATATTATTTCTAATTTAAAGTTTCTTGATCTTTCAGAATATGTTCCTGCATTATCATTCTATTAAAACTCAGAAATGACCTCAGCATAAAAATATTATTATTAAGTTGTGGGCTGATTCATCGACCTTCCTCTGACGCTGATAATGGGAAACAGCAACATGTTTGGACCTGAAGCTCTCAGATTAAAGCTGGAGGCGTCAAAACTCCACCTGTTCCCCACCTGAGGGCTCTGAGTTCCTGACAGATACGAGTTGAGCAATCAGTTGGCAGAAGCTGAACATTGCGCAACTTTCTTCCTGTTCACTTTTCTTTACAATTGTTAAAGAGCTGGAGGGAAGTTAGTGGTAACTAGTGATGGACCGATCCACATTTTGACTTCTGGTACCGACGTCTGAGGTTTGACATCGGTTTATATGGAAACAGAAAAACAGCTGGAATCACTTTAAATGTTTCCTTTTTTTTTTAAGCACAGTCATAAATCTGCTGAATTAACCATTTATTTAATAACTGTTTTGCTATATAAACGTGAATTTGTTCAATCGGTGCAATTAGGACTAAAACAGCCAATGGGCTTCAAGCCTTTTTCAGAAATTACAATTAGGAATTCTAAATATAATTTAGAATAAGTAATAAAGTATAGAATTAGACTGAATAGATCATCGTTGTCACCAGCGCCCGATACAGAATGTTTATCGTTGGTACCGATACAGATAATATTGGATCGGTGCGTCTCTAATTCTCATCATAGTTTGCTGAAGTTCTGGTCCATTTCTCCTGACAGAACCGGGTCAGGTTTGTTTTAATAGGATTGTTGTTGTTTTTCACATTGCTCTCATTGTGATGTCAGCACGCCCAGGGCGGCCATCTTGTTTTTCGAGTGGATTTTACAGCTTCTTTTATTTGGACTTTGATTCCGGTCAACTTTACGATGTAATATTAGAGTCAGGCTAAGATTATTTTTTAAAATTATGACAATAAAGTTATAATATTGCAATAACACAGCCATCATATTAGGACAATAAAGTAGTAATAAAAAAAAAACGTTTAAAAAATAAAATATTAAAATGAGGACCGTTGAGCATCAAGTTAAACTTTAGTATCAGTTTTACCTATTTTTTTTAACACATTAGCACTAAATTATTTCCAGTGTTTGTGTTTTAATCAGTTGTGCAAAACATTTGGGTCTACCACAAATTGAGCTGGTTGCATCATATCCTGTTAAATACAATTTTTTCCTCATTATTTTCAAACCTTTTTTCTGGTAAATTTGTGTCTATTTTTCTGCCTATATAAGAAAAAAAAATATTTTGTCTATTATCAGCAGTGAAAACAATATTTATATCAGTCTTTATTTAAAAACAGTTGCTGTGTTTAGAAATGTTTGAATACATCAATTATAGCAGAACTATTTTGTTTTCCAGTTTTTATTATATTGAAAATAGAATAAAACTTGTAAAAATTAATGTTGCTTCTAATATTTTATGTAAGGAGAGTTGAACCTAAAAGTTGCTCTAAATCAAACAATTCTCCTTAAAATAATCATAGAAACTGATTATTTTCTACATGAAAACAAATTTAAGTTGAATTCACTTCATCAAGTATCATAGTTTACTTATGAAGTTTAAGCATTTCAAGTCTAACAGATAAATTTAGCTTATTTTAACTGGAACTGGACAAATTAAGTGACAGGAAACGGCTCAAAACGGAGAAAGTGTTGCCTCTCCTCTTCATTAATGTTTAATGCAGTGATTATTAACTCCTCCTCCTCTTCCTCTGCAGGCGTCCTTCCTCACAAAGAAGCTCAACATCACAGGGAAGCGGGTCAACCTGGCCATTTGGGTGAGACGCTCTCTGATGCTGCTCGTGATGCGTTCAAGTACCAAACTGAAGCCTGTGTTTTTGTGTGTGCAGGACACGGCGGGTCAGGAGCGTTTCCACGCATTGGGTCCAATCTACTACAGAGACTCCAATGGAGCCATTCTAGTCTACGACATCACAGACGAAGACTCCTTCCAGAAGGTGAAACCGCCGCGTTCAGTTCCTCTGCTCAGACCTGAGAACTGCTTCCAGAAACTGAACTGATTCCTTATTTTGAACAGCATCGTGACTCTCAAGATTCCAGAGTTTTGCTAATTAGGGAATCTCTTTTCCTGACTCTTCGGTGTCAGATACTGGTTCAAAATAAGGAATCAGTTCTTGTCAGGAACTGGTTCAACATGTAGACTGTTCAGAAACTTGATTCTCTTAAAAATTAGGAATCAGTTCAGATTACTTATGACGGTGTAGTTCCTGATACTAAATGATTCCTTATTTTGAACCAGGTCCTGACTTTGAACTAATTTCTTGAACTGATTCCTGATGTAGGACAGATTCCTTAGATTATTATTATTATTTATTAATAACAGTAATTAATTTATTTTTTCACGTCTGCTTCAGTTTCAGTCCGGTACCTGATGTTTTTTATATCTTTAAACACCTGAACTCTGACCTACAAAACATTTACAAAGACAATTTGGATGTTGTTTTTTTTTTGTTTTTGTTTTTTTTTTTAGCTTGATGTGTTAAAGAACTGAACATTAACAGTTGAAGTTATCAACAAATGTTTCCAAAACAGCTGTTGACTAAAATCTTGGTGGATATCAACAAGTAAATAAGACGTGTAAACTAGAGAATAATCATAAACAGTCATGCTTTAGTTAAAAGTGAAAAATGATTCAGCATGAAGTCAGAAACGTGACATTTGTGTCATGACAGTTTATCTTCACCTTTCTTTAAACCGTGCAGTCAGGGCGCCCTCTGCTGGACGCCTTGGGAATCATCTCCGGTTTAAACTTAAGCCAAATTTACAAAACTTTAATTAAACATGCTAACAGCACTGAGGCCAGAGTTTCACCTGAACCCTAAAGAAAGCTGTTTTTAGGTAAAAACTGTAACAATATGTCATATTTAGCAGGTTTGGCAGAACTAATCAGTGTTTTTGTGTCGTTGCAGGTGAAGAACTGGGTGAAAGAGCTGAGAAAAATGTTGGGAAACGAGATTTGTTTATGTATAGTAGGTGAGTTAACAATGTTACTACAAAAATTAAAAGAAAATTTATCTATAGGGACCTTCAGTATTTACCATCAGAAAATGTCCATGAACAAAAATCAGTCTCTGTGATTTTCTTCGGTTTTGTGTTTATTGAGTTTATTTCATCACTAATTGTTGTTCAGGTGAGAAAAGAAAAAAGAAGTTATATAAAAAGGAGGAAGAACGTGTCAGTTTCATTTTCTGGCTCCATCTTTGGCATTTCAAGCCAAACAGAAACTTTGGATTTTTCGTTGCGCCGCTGCCGTTGTCATGGTGACTGCAGCTCTGGCTTCGCGGGGGACGGAAACGTTTTCCAGCGTTTTAACTGGGTTAAATTGTGGCTGTCATGTGTGCGGACCAGATTAACTCTGCGGTTTGGAAACGGGATTCAGTTTTCAACATTTAATAAATGTTTTTATTTCCAAGCTCTAATTTTTGTTGTTGATCCAGAATTTTGCTGGTTTTTATCAAAAACCTCTATTTTTATAAATCTAGAACTTCTCTGACATTTTGCAAAGACATAAACATGTTATTTCTGCGCTTATCTAGCAAAACAAATTTTGCTGGACAATAAATTTTCCCAATAATCATTGCGAAAAACGATAATATTGTTTGTATTTCGACTGACATATTAATAATGCAAGTTTGCTCTTTTAAAGATAAATTAACTTTAATTCAATAAAGAACACACGACAACCAAAAACAATAAATGAAACGGAAATAAAGAATACGCACAACCGAAAAATGAATAAAATGGATTATGTCCACAAAATGATCAGACTGAAGAATTTTCTCCCCAAGAGAAAAATAATAAATTATTCAAGTGGAAATGAATAATCTCATTTTAATTTATCATGCGATTAATTGTTTTATTACTTGCTGCTGCAGTGTTTTAACTTGTTTGTGTCTCTGCAGGTAATAAAATAGATTTGGACAAAGACAGACACGTCTCAGTGGAAGACGCTGAGAGGTGAGCAGAACTGGAGGAAATCAGACGCTTTTCCCGCCGCAGGCGACAGATGGCGCCAACGAGACTCCTCTGCTGACCTCTGACCTCTTGTTTCTGTTGCAGCTATGCAGAGTCAGTGGGAGCCAAACACTACCACACATCAGCCAAGCTAAATAAAGGCATAGAGGAGCTGTTCCTGGATCTGTGTAAACGTGAGTCTGAACCACAATCTGATGTTCCATTTATTTATTGGGTTCAAACAAGTATTTAAAAACAAGAAAATAAATAATAAGTTGGAAGAGACTGATTATAAAATAATTGTCTTACACACACACACACACTGCCTGCAGACATGAAACCAACACACACATTTATCCATTTATGTTTGTTTCAGAATTGAAATGTACAAGAAAGCAAAAAAGAAATAGCAACTGTCATAAAATGTGCAAATAAATAAATAATTACATTTAAATAAGCATAAAACATATACTAAAACATACAGAAATAACTGGGATGTTTTTAATGCACAGTAATTCAGCCTTGTGAATTTGTATCAGCAATAAAGTTCTTTATGTTGAAAATTTAAAATAACATTTTTTTTTTATTTTTAAAAGGTTAAAATGTATAATTTAAAAAATAACAATTTATAATTTAAAGAAAAGAAAAATGCATTTTTCAATTAAATATGTATCAGTTAATTAAACATACATTTTTGAATTAATAGTTTAATCCAAAAATAAAATATAATATTCCAAAATTTTACCTTTGGTTCATTGATAAAATTGATTTATAGTCCCAACTCCAGCTGAAAACTTTGCAGGTCAAATTTTCACATTTTTTTCCTGTTTTTCCATCAGGCATGATGGAGACAGCTCAGGCGGAGGAGAGAGCGAAGGGCAACGGAGCCAGCCAATCAGCATCAAACAGGCGGGGCGTACAGATAGTCGACGACGAGCCACAGGCCACGCCGGCCGGAGGATGCTGCTCCTCTGGCTAACACACACACTCACACACACACTCACACACACACTGCCTGCAGACATGAAACCAACACACACATTTATCCGTCTGCCATCCAGTTCGTCCGCTTGAAAATAAACTCCGCCTCTGCTGCTGAGGATCATGGGAAATCATATTTAAGTTCTTGGTCTGTGTTCGCTTCAGAATAAAATTTATCCAAGTGTGCTTCTGTCGCACGTTGATCTCTGTAACCCGTCTCTCTCTGTGTGACATTAAACATGGCGGCTTCTGATTTCTTTCTTTTTGTTTGGGAGTGAAGCGGTTGTGTCTTTATTAACCTTCAGTGGTGTGACGGCTCCACCTGCTGGACGGAGGTGGCAGAGTTTTCTTTTTATCGGTTTGTTGGCTGGAAAACCTCAGAAACGCATTCAAGGTTGAAGCGGCGTCTCCGATCCAAGCAGCTACTGAGCATGCTCAGAAAAACTGCAAAAATAAATTAGCAGGGTTTCTTCACATAATGAGAAAGAAAAAGCTCCAAACTTGCCCTGTAATGAAACTAGAAACAGTCGGTAAAACGTTTCTAAGGGCTCCAGTTGGAGCTGCACTCATCTTAATAAATCCATGTTTAATCCAGAAGTGAACTGGAAACTTAACGCCAGGATTTATTGCTTATTAAATTTCATACGCTCTAAAAAACTGATTTCTACTCTTGTGTTGCTCCTCTGTTCTGATTTGTAACTTTAAAAGATGTGACAGAAAAATCAAACATAGAGGGAAATAATGATCAGTTGTCAGATATTTTAATGATTGATAAAAGATGTAAAGACAAAAGTAATCCATCTCCAGCTACATATGATTGCATTTTTCTTGCATCTGTGTTTTATGTCTGATTTATTTTGTGTAAGTAAAAGTTTACGAAATAAAACCCTAAAACATTTATTTCTGTCAAAATCAGAGCTTCAGCTTTTATGTTCATATTCTTCCCTAAAATTACGTCTTATTTCTCCAAGATTCAAAATATTTTCCACATTTAAACAGAAATATGAACAACGACAACGTGTTGTTAATGTGCCATTATTATTATTACTATTATTACTGATTATTGAAGGAATTTCCCTCGCTTGGCTCTGCTCCTCTTCATCACTTTGGATTTTCCTTTTCTCCCTGAACAGAGAAGTTAAATTGTGCATGTTTGATTCCTGTAAACGGCTTTGTTTGTCTCACTTTTAAACTAAATAAAATAAGTTATTTTACAGTGATGGGAATCTGAGTGTTTGTGCTTCAAAGCTTCCTGAATACAAATTAAAACTAGAACCAGTTTGAGTTGATCTGAGCAGGAAATGATGAACTTCAGCTACTTCCTGTCTGAGGGAGGAGCAGAAATCATCCCTATGTGTTTATTTGACAGCAACAAGGCAGTTCAAAGTGCTTTGCATCATAAAACGGTTATGAAACAAGCGGTAAATGTTACATTTTGCCAAGTGGCATCAAAATAATCAAGCATTTACTCATCAGATATGTAGATCAATGTTCCACTTACTATAAATTAAAGGCAACTCTAAGCACTTGGGTTTTTACTCTTGATTTAAAGTCAGGTCAGTTTTTCAGGAGGTTTATTATTGGAGAAGCAATATTCTCGTAAAGAGAACATGGCTAAAGCAAGAATACTTGTAAGCAACATTTTCTATTAAGAGAAAGATAAATTTCTCAGTGGAAATCTGAAAAAGTGCAGAAAGGGTTTCTCTGTATCAGCAGAAGACCACTAAATTATTCCAATGAAACTAAGTTGGGAGTATCTAGTTACATTTACTGTTTTACGTTTACTTTGTTAACCTTTGGAGGAAAAAAAAGACATTTAGAAGTATTCCCCTGTGCCCCACTCTTTAATTAAAATGCCTTATAAATTTTCACGTTTTTTTATTTGAAGAAACTGATTCAGATTTATTTATTTTACCTGAGTTTTTACATTTATTTTCTATTACTTGTATGAATTATTGTCACTTAAAGTGCCAAAATGTCCACTTAACTTTATTTTTTGGTCCATTGGATAATCAAATTGTTAAATATTAGATGATTGATAATTTGGTCAGTTACTCAGTATTTATACTTTTTTACCTGTGTGATTTCTTGCACGGTTATTTTTTGCTTTGATTTGAATGAAAATAGGTTGAAGTAGTTCTACTCTTAACTTTTTAAATAACAATTTTAAAACACTTTACTGTATTTTTTTTTTTTTCTTTCCGGCTGAAAATGATGCAAGAAAGAAATAACTTCTCCCTTTAAACTGTCATGGCTTCATTTTGTTGCTTCCCGACACTCACAGCTCATCATGCCGGGAATTTTCCACTCCTTTTTCCGGAGAACTTCTTTCGCTTCTGCAGCTCCCGGAAATGACCATGTTAACTCCGCTGGATGCTCGGAAGCCCCGCCCCTCCGAATATAAACCGAGTCCGGACTTGTTGCTGCTGTTTTTTATAAGCCCTGTTTCTCGGTCGCGGTTCTCCAGAACTCGAAGTTCGCCCTTAAGGAGAGTTCTGTTTCGGTGCCGTTTTGATCCGCAGCCATGGCCCAGATAAACAGCTGCCTCAAGCGGACCTTCATCGGGTTCAACTTGTTCTTCGCGGTGAGTTTTGAGAAGATCCAGAACCTTTCAGAATTTAAAGTGCGTAGTTAAAGCTTCAGCGGGTTAGCGCCATTCAGTCCAGTTTGACAAATACCAGCTTAACCGTTTAAAAACGGCCATATTTAGAGTTTGTGGCTAAACAAAGTGTATTTGATTCTAATAATTTAGAAATAAAATAATATTTGGTCCTCTTAATTTATTCATGTGGTGACTGAAGTTTCGGTTTCGTGTATAAATTCGGACCTTGATTCGGTTCTGGTTCGAACTGATATACACTGTAAATCATTGTATAATCTGATTATTATACACTGACTCCAGATTCGTTTTATAGTTTGTAATTTGTTGCCGCTTTTTAAAAAAATTAAAGTTGAACGTTTTTGTCACTTTTTGTCAGTTTTGTGAAGACAAAATTTTAACTGTTAATATGGCTTCTAAAATGTCTTAATCACTGAACCTTGTGAAACAACCAAAATAATGATAAAAAGCAGAAGCTGCTCAAAAAGATCAAAAGATGTTAAACTACACTGTAAAAATGTTTTGAGTCGATGAAAGTTTTCATAAATGAAATACAGAAACCCATTTCTGTATTGCATTATTATTTTTCAGTAAGACAATAAATAGTTGGTTCTCTGCCATAAACAATTTGAATGCATTTGCCCTTTTTTGTTTTCATAAAACCTGCAGATCACTTCTTCACTGTAAAATATTTCAACTGGATTTAGTTTCTTTTCATGTTTTGTACTAAAGCTGCTCAATTCTAGTCAATTCTTAAGAAAAAAAAAAAGCATGAAATAAACTAACTTTAATTTTTAAACTTTCCCATCTATTACATAAAACAACCGAACATTGCATGTGTTTTAATTCCACTTCCTCCTGAGGAAAAATATTTTTGCAAGGCAATTCACGTTTCATAATTGCTTGTAAAAGTGGTTTTTGTACCCGTTCAGTTTTTTAAACCTACAGAAATTACTTCTTCCCGTTTTATGTTTGTTAATAAAACTTGCTGATTTCTCTGCACTAGGTTTGCAAACTGACACCAATGTTTACTCAAGGCAGGACATATACAGGCGTCTGCCGCACACTTCAGCTTTGCAGTTAAACCTGCTTTTCTTGTTTGTTCAGGGAAATAGTTACATGCTTTGTAAGGTAAGATGTAGAGTTGCAGGTACAAAGCATTTTAGTTTGTAAGCTAGCACAAATATTAGTTTTTTGGCATCTACAGCTTTAGGACATTTTATAAGCCGATTTTATGTAGCTTTCACACTAAAACTGAATTTGTTGTTTAGAGTATTAAAATGAATCTTTGTCTAAAATTAATTAAATGTTTCTCCTAGCTTGTCGGAGCAATCATCCTCTGCCTCGCTGTGGTCTCCCAAGTCCTCACCAGCAATGAAGATGACGAAGTAAGTGCTCACACTTTGTTTAGCTGGAAAAACTCAATTTTAGCTAAAAATCTAAACGTATAACTGCAGATGGGGAGCCGGACCACTGGGCTCATCTGCCTGTACATCATGGGGACGGTCACCATGCTGCTCGGCCTGCTGGGAGCCTACGGCGCTTACAAGGAGCACAAGATCTCCCTGATTGTGGTGAGTGGATTTCCAGATGAAACAGGACGTTGCAAGTTTGGAGTTTCCAGTGATCTCATCTGAGATCTTGCATCACGCAGAGACCTTTATTTCGAAACAGAGGCCATGTGTTTGTGTGACACTTTTTTACTGAAATTATTTGTTCAATCTGTGTAAGTTAGCTTAATAGCTAAAAAAATCACCAGGATGTATTCATTTGGTTCTCAGGTTAGGTGTTTTTGTGTAATTCTGGTTTGAATTGTTTGTTTTCCTTCCCAGTTCCTGATCTGCATGGTCATCGGGTCTCTGGTGATGCTCCGATCAGGAATCCCAACAGCCATTGTTCGTCCTCAGGTAAAATCCCTTCTCCTCCAGCCGGAGCTCCTGACTGGATCGTCACGTTGGTGGAAATTATATTTATGATTTCCGCTCTAGTGTTAGCATAGCTAACTTTTTATTCCGGCACTGCTTATTGAAAACTCAAATTTGTTTTTATTCAGGTTTACTGGTGAAGAAGTAATTGTTTCCAAACCTAACTTAATTAGGAAATAATAATAAAAAAAAGTCACATTTGTAAAGATTTCTGTCATAAAATAGAGGAAGTTGGAACAAGTTTTTTTTTTTTATTTAGCATTTTTGTCAACTTAAAACTTTTAGCCCAGTTAGCTTCTTTTTTAGCTTCTGGTGATATTGTGTAGTTGAGGTGGTTTAGCATTAGCATCACTAACTTTTTAGTTCGTGATCCCCACCACTGCATATTCACAATAAAAACTCAAATTTGATTTTATTTAGGTTTAGATGTGCATAAATTACTTTCAGATATATTTTAATTAGAACAATGTTACGCAATGTAACCGCGGCAACAGAGTGTTGCCACGGTTGCCGTGTGATTTTTTTTAAAGAGTCACATTGTCAAGACTTTTCTATTATAAATTTGTGTCTGATTGAGCTGCATTGTGTTGCTTCTGCCTCTGAATGAATCTCTCCTGGTTTGCAGGTGCAGGAATTCCTGGAGGAAAAGTTCAGGGAGATGCTGCCTCTCAACAGGGCGACGATCCAAGAGAAGCGCTTGGTTGACAGCCTGCAGACTCATGTGAGACTCATTCCTCTTTCACATTGAAGAACTGTTTTAATGGAAAGGTTAGGAAGAAAGTGGTTCAAAAACAAGCTGCAGAGACACATTCAAACTTTGTTGTGTGGTTAAATGTTGGCAATGACCTCTTTTCTTACTTCTGAGTAATTCATTCTGAAACCCACCAGAAAACCACACTACACATCTAACATCAAAGACGTCAGATGTTTTTAAAAATTTCAGAAAACTTATGAGAATTACCTGCTGCAGTCTCAGTCACGTCCTGTTCCTTAAGCCAACCGTTCAGGCTCAACGGTTATGAGACAGAATGTTCACCTGTTGTTTGCTGTTCAGCCGTTATAAAACTTTGTGCTACCGTTTTGCTTTCTGTTTTCCTCCTGTGTGATTCAGAGTTCAGTCACTCCCACATTAATTTCAACTGAACAGAAACCAGAACCCTTAAGTGTTTATGCTCTGTTTTACTCTCTCTACTTAAGAAGAAGAAAAAAGTGTTTTCTCAAGCTTACTTCATTCGCATTTAATTAATTTCATGCCAATCTTAGCAAAAAGTAATTCTTTTAGTTGGTCCATAAAGATCCAACTTTGTGGAACCAAAATTTTCACAAAAGATTGACAAAAATATTTTAATTATTTTTTGTCATTATGACAGACATTAAATTTATGATAAAGAATTTTTAGTAGTAAAAAATATTCTCTTTATTTTAAGATGTAAAAATAGAAACAAAATGATGTTTTTTTTAAAACATGAGAAAACATTTTCTTTGGATATTTATCAAAAATGATTAGCAGACTTTTGTGAAAACATGTAACATTTGTGTCTCTAACAAAGTTTTATTTGTTTGGACTGAGGCAAGCATGGCTCTTTAAATTATGAATAATTACATTTTTTGGCTACTTTGCTCAGAAGATTATGTTTATCTATATAGACATGCGGCAAATATCGCAGGGTCCTCAACGTGCATCATCCGCGTTGAGGACTCGAGGCCTCCATATGTGGGTTGCGCCGTCTCCTATGCCACACAGCACACACCGACATCGATACATTTAACCACAACCTGAAGGTTCCACAGTCAGGCGTTTGACTCAAAGTACTTTGACATACTTTCTGCAGAAATGTTTTTTATCCTCCTGTGACCAAACTCTGAACCATTAGTTGATGTGAAACTAACAAAAGCTACACTTGGCTCAAAAGGAACTGAAGACATCCTGCTGATATGCATTGATTAACTGATTATTATTGACCATTAATCAGATGAAGAATTGACATATTTAACCAGTTAAGTTTTTTTTTTGTCTTTTTTGCAAAATCAGAAATGCATTAAAAGATGCAAATAAAAAAAATACTAAATTCCCTTTTTGAATAACCAAATAAACATTTCGTTGCTCAAAATGCTATATGTCAACCCTTTAGTGAACAAGGTGGAGAGTTTTTTTGTTTTTTTACAATCAAATTACAATTTTGGATTTTTTTATCTTAAATCCAAAAATATATTTTTATTTTTGCACAGTTTGGACTGAATTACTGCTTTGAGTGTTGTTATTTTCATGAAATGGCTTTTTTCCAAGTTAATGATTAATCAATTGCTAAATTAGTTGATGATTATTTCAATTATTGATGAATTGTAATGAATCCAATTAATCGTTTCAGCAATAATCTGTATCATTCCAAAGTTTTTCCAGTTAGTGTGGAGCAACAGCAGTGGGAACCACCTCACATGTCCTGCACGGCGGTGGAGGAATGATGGTTTGTTTTGATGCGCCTTCTTCTTCTGTGGTTTCAGTTGCACTGCTGCGGCCTGTTCAGCTACACAGACTGGAACGAAGACATCCCGTCCTCCTGCGATTGCCCCTCCAATGAGAAAGGGGAACCCGATACATGCAAGGTGGTCCCTTCCGTGAACCGCTACCATGTGAGTGTCTGCGCTCAGATTTGATCTGATTCACATTTCTATTCGACCTTGGGCCACTCATGACTTTATGTTTACGTCTCTTCCAGTATCAGATTTACAGCAGGTCCATCTACAGTAAGGTGAGTAAACTGGAGCTGATTGACCAACCTGAAGGTGAAACGGGTCAGATAAAGTAACTGCTGCTTCTCCTTTCCACCGGCAGCCATGTGTCCCCATCATGATGTATTACGTCCTGCTGCTGGCTGACATTTCACTGGGGGTCATCTTCACTCTGGCTACTCTGGCTGTAAGTTCACCTTTTGTCTCTTTATGAACCAAAAATACACAAAACATCCTTGTAGGGAGTATTTACACCAACCCTGTTTGGTCTGCTTTAATCAAACACTCGTTAGTCCAGAAAGTTTGGTCTGTTTGGGTGTCCGCACATCCTTAAAAAATCCTATGGGGGCAGTATTATGTATTTTCCAGCACAATCAAATAATTATCATCTTCAGTTGTTTTAGAAATGCTGCATATATAAAATTAGATTTTGAAAGCTAATTTCCTAATTTAACACTTTGAAATTGGGGCTCTGTCTCTTTAAGAAGCTCAAGCTCTTTCTGAAACTCCGCCTTCACAAAGTCATCACGACATCGCTTCTCTATTAGCACTTTAGCATTTTTACCAGCATTGCTCTGAGAAGTAGTTTCTATAATGAGTTCAGCAGTTCCCCCAGTTGTTTGCTAATTGGTGCTGGCTAGTCTGAAGGAGCTAAGTGGAGAAGGAGCTGCGCCTTGAAGCCGGGGATTGGTCCAACCAGGCGTTTTGCACACTTGACTTTACTCTGCTCTGGTGTGGATCAAAAACGTTTGGTTGAAGTAAAATCTGATGCGATTCAAATGAATATATGAACGCCAAGCGAACCGGAGACCGCTCCAAAAGCAGGAAGCGGACTGCAGGTCAGGGCATTCTGGGCAAATACTACCAAAACAAATCCACTAATTTATCGCTAATTACTTGTGTGTTTAGCCAAAAATAAAAGAGAAATCCTCCAACTGCTGAAATCTGATGCCACTCCATTTTTGTTTGGATTTCATGAAGAAACTTGCGCTCAGTGTCTTTAGAGGTTTTCAAGTTGCTTCCTGTAGTAGTTCTTGCTGCAGCTCCCCCACAGGTGAGGAGGGGAACAGGTTTTTCAAAAAGCTGAAAATGTAACATGTGTGAAATCACCCTAAAAGTAATTTTAAATCTCACAAACTACATCTTTACAACACGATCCCTTGCAAATAAGTTAAACGATCACAAATGGGTCTTAAGAAAAGAAACATTAAACATAGAAGTTTAAGTAGCAGATATTGTTTAAACTAAACTGTTTAGAGTTTTTTTTCTCTCTTCTTCTGAGTCAGCTCATCAGTGTAAATAAATAACCCATTAGAATCTCATCTGAAGGTTAAATTCCTCTCATGGAGACCAGGAATATAAAGAAACCGTCCCGCCTGATAAAATCTGTCTCCTGCCTGCAGTTCCTCCCATGCTGAAGGTTTCTGAAATCTTTCACTTTAAAGGAAACATTCAAGATCTGTGACGCATCAGGACAGAACAGGCCTAACAGGTCCTAACAGGTCCTAACAGGTCCTAACAGGTCCTAACAGATCCTAACAGGTCCTAACAGATCCTTCAGGATTCCTTTTCTAACAGAGTGTTCAGTGTTGGCGCCAGATTCTCCAGAAGGAACCTAAATGGATTAAACAAGAGTTAATTTGGAGTAAATAAACTCTTAGATGTACATTTAAGGTCAGAAATATTGCCCCCCTGATGAAATCACACAAATGATGCAAATTTATTATACAAAATTTGCATTTTGCATGTTTTTGTTTGTTTTCCATTTTGTCTCTACAACTTATGAGTAAATAAACTCACAAATGTTGCCCTATGACAAAATCATGCAATATTTCCATGCAAACGACCACAATAAAAACATTTCATATTTCGTCTTCCTCCTCATGGTTCAGGTTCTGGGCATGATTCTGTCCTCCATCATGATCCACCAGCTGCGTCATCCCAACAGGACCCCCGTCGTCCTCAGCGTTCCCACCATCTTCATTCCAGGACCACCAAAGTACCAGGAGCTGCAAAACGATCTCCCTCCTCCCTACTGAAGGAGCACTGCCACATTTCTGTTGTGCTTCAGGGTTTTTTCTCTTCTTCTGCCGTTTCCCTGACTGCTTCCAAAGTGCCTTTCATTCCTCCAACCAGGGAGAAACTCTCTAGAGATTACTCTGCCCCAGCTTTCAAAGTTTGATTTTTAAACCATATTTTACAGTTTTGTTTTTTTTTTTGATTTAATTATCTGGGAGAGTTTTAAGAAAAATAAGATATTTACAATCATCTGTTTCTAAATCGTCATGCAAAAAATTATTTTAACAAAGTTAGGAGAAAGCCATAAGACATTTCATCACAATGAAGAGTTCTAACCTAATTTAGTTTTTGTATATTAAACTTCCTTATATGCAGCTTTGTGTTTGTTTAACCAAAAGCAACTTCCTTGCACACTTAACGCCTTTTAAAGGAGCTGTTTAGATTTTATTTTTAATAACAAAGCTTAAAAAGGGACAATGAATGTTTACAAACAGAAAGCTAGTTTGTTTCTGATTGTTAATCTTTTTACTGTAAGCGGATTTCTGTTTGGACTTAAAGGGAAATAAAACTATAAAATAAAACGAATGTTTGTGGTGTTTCAAATTGTCAAATACTAAAGCAATTTGCACTTCTGAAGTATAAATGGTTGTAAAAGCAAAACGTTCTCAAAAAACATGGAGTCAAAAATTTGCAAGAAAAAAAATCCAACTTTGAGATTAATCTCAAAAATGTCTGTTTTAGCTTAATCTCAGAAATCTTTGAAAGTTTTAAACTTTTAAAACTCAGGAATTTCTTATATGCAAAAGTTAGAACAAGTATTTATTCTCAACTTTTCACGTTAAGAAATATCACTGTTTTTCTAGAAAATTTCTGAGATTAATCTCAAAGCTTCTGAGTTTTGTATAGCCTTTTTGTATAGCAGTTCAGAAATTCAAATTTTTTCTAGAAAAATAATTAGATCAATCTTAAAATGTATGGGCCATATGTGTTATCAGTGTTGAAGCATGCAGCAGTGAGTGTGAAGTGAAAAAAGCCGATGACACAAAATCACAGATAGTTGAATATTATTATTATATTTTATTTTTGTACACATTTAAATTATTCAAATGCCTGCTCTGAGGTCTTTTAATGATATGCATATTCATGGGGGAAGTTTTCACAGCGGTTTGACCAAAATCCCATGATCTCTGTGTGTACACAGGCCAAACTTTTCCAAATTAGACGTTGGGGTTGTTCTTGGTTTTTCAAATCAGGAACTGGGAAATTGCAAATTCTGGTTTAAAATGTTCTCAAACATCCAGAAAGCAGCCTGTTTTGGAATTACAATAAAAATCTGGGTCTGTTTCTTCAACCACAGTATGAGTTATTGCTATTAGATAAACATGATAAACATCTAAACTACATGCTAATGAGTGCTATTAAGGTTTGGCAAAAATGTTTATATCACTAACATTTTTAATAAAAGAATTAAAACATCTGAAAACCAGTGATTTATTTACTTAAAGTGCCACCTAGTGGACAGAAGACTCACAAGAGCCCTAAGAGGCCTTTTCTGAACAAACGATACTGAAAAATATTTAAATATTGTATGGAAAAGCTCAGGTATTATAAAGAAAAACATTGCTATGGTATGTCATAATCATGAGGTACATTAAACAATTTTGTTCTTGCTGAAATGGGTTTCTATATAAACTGTATTCTGTTAAATCTGTGTTTGAAGTGTTTTATTTGACTAAGCACCCAAATGCCATAGAAACCTACGAGAAACACAATTATCCAAGCACTGTTAGGGTGAAAATTACTCACTCAGGTTTACCTTGTATAAAATGAGAGTCATCCTGACCTCAGGATGCTCTGGAGCACAGAGCATCCTGACCTGCAGAGTTAGTACATGTTGTTTACACCCAAAAACAGAAGTGCAAAAATATTCACCAGGCAGACTGAGAGAACTGACTTCTTATAACTGCAACTCGCTCTGACAACATAAACTTCATTTATCCTTTACTAAAACCATTATTACTAATTGTTAAAAATAGACATACTTCTAATACACTCCAACTACAATGTTCCCTGAAGGGAAACAAACTTAACTACTGGTTTTCTGTAGATGGATAAATATTAAAGTTTTTCAAGATATTAAAAATTATTTTAGATGTCTGGTTTGCAGTTCTTTGGCATCACCTTGACTTTCCCTAGTAAAATCTTTAGCTGGAGCAAATAAAGAAATCTTTGGAATATTTAAGTATGCAAAGTTCGTTTTAACCAACATTCATATTTCCCCCCATTAATAACTCGTACAACTTTGAAAATGCCAATTTCTACCCTTATTCTGGTCGCTAAATCTCAGGGTAATTTTTTTGTGTTACACCACCGGCAGCCATTTTGATTTTCTAATTTTGACGACGACAGGAAAAAAAACAATGTCTATTCTTATAATTATATCTTAGTTTTCGGATAAAACTAAAAACTAAAATGTTTTGTGGATTGAAAATGCATGTTTATGAAATATAACGCTTTATAACAAACAAGTATGTTTTTAAAGAGGTCCAGTGGCAGAACGAAGGAGGCGCGAGCGCATTTAGCACTTAAGCTAGCATAGCTGTAAAGGTAAGTTGAGTTCGAAATTTACATTTTAATTAATTTTTTTGGGTATTTTTTTTTAAATTAAAATGTCTTGCCTGTAAATGAGTGCATCTAAGATTTTTTTTTAAATATTTAAAACTCAATATATTTTATCGGGCTTATAAAGGGCTAAAGGATAACCGTTACTGTAATCAAAAATAAGTATTTATCGATTTCCTTTAATGATTAAAATGTTTCCAACATCAGAAAATGATGCTGTTATTGAAGATTTCTCCTCCCCTTCCTTTCCTCTCCCCTCTCCCATCGCCAGACCTCCACCTGAGCGTCATCTTTCCTCATTATCTCTCAGACACGGATGGAAATAACCCTTCTCAGTTCGGAGCCGCCTCCGCCTCCACCACCTCAGACCGGCTGTTCCCCCGTCGCTCAGGCCGTTGCAGGACACTGCAGGGCGGGGAACGAGCGGTAGGAGCCCCGGCGGCGGAACTGCGACGGCTGCTTTCAACGTAAACAAGCATCTTCTGCTGCCCTTGATGTTCCTTGACAGCGCTAAGAGGAGCTTCAGAGAGGCAATTTGTTTGAATCTGACCCACAGAAAGGCAGCATGAACCGCAGCAGAGGAAGAGGAGAAGGAGGATTTTTCACCATGTTTTTCTCGCTGTGTTTAATTTGGACACAGCTGCTGATCCCAGGTAAGCGTCTGCTGGCTGTTTGCTGCCTCAGACATCAAAAACACACAGAATCAACCCAACATTTTGCTAAATTAATGTCTTTTCCATAACCTTCTTAAAAATAATAATAAAAAAATGTCACTGCTGTATGTAGATCTGACACTGAATCAATCATATATCTATGCAGTTTACTTAAAATGTGTTTTATGATGGGCATTTATTTAAATATTGCAAATAGACTGAATTTACTGTGTGTAAAAGCAATATAAAAATATTCTAAATAATTGTAATATTTGTAAATAAATTGTTTCCTACTATAATCCATAACATTCAAAATCTAACTGTGTTGTGTTAATGCACACCAGATGTGTCAGTTAAAGTGCAGCTTTAAAAAGAGAGAATGAAATGTAGTATTTTTAGCTTGGAGAGATATTTGAGTCAGCTGCAGAAGATGCCAGCATCCCCACTGCGTCTTCAGGGGCTGTTCAGTGATGCAGTTCCTGTGTGAACGCCTTAAATATGAATATAGGTCAAAGTAGACCTTCATACTGAGTCCTCATAAAAACATAATTGACACCGAAAGCAGCTTTATTTAATTAATCAAAAGATTCTAATTCAAATCTAGAAAAACTGAGCTTTATTTTTGGTAAAATCAGTTTTTTTCTTGTAAAAACAAGCTGGTAATAGTTGTAGTCTGTTTGTAATAAAGGGCTTCTGAGTATTTTATAGGTGAATGAAAAAGAAAAACAAAATAATAATCAAACCTGATTCTTACAGACATAAAATATCAGTGTTGGTGCCCAAATTGTTGTTTATTTTAGTCAAAATTGACCCAATCTTTGGAAAATAAATGGGTCAAAGATTATATTAACACAGGATATAATTTACCTTTTGTTTATGTGATATGTTTCAGCTGGATGATAATGTCAAACTTTGGTTAAATTTTTTCTGAAGATATGTAGATTTTTTTAAAAATCAATGTGTTGTAGAAGTAGTATATTTAACAAAAAAGATCTCATTTGATATTAGTTGAGCCAAATCTTATGTGAAAAGAAAAAAAATCGTCTGTAAACTTTACTTTGTAAAAACGTTTTGATGTCAGAACTTAACTTTTTTCTGTTTTTAATGGTGGTACACCAGGATATTATAATGAAAATTTGATTCAATATGTGCAGCTCTATATTAAGTTACAATAAATTTGACATGTTGAATGATTAGATTTATTGCAAGTCAATTAACGGACACTGATTCACTTAAAAAGGTGGAACATTTCCTGAAAATCTAATGCAAAATACAAAACGTAATGTTTTGACCCAAGTCATCCAGCTTTAAGATGCCTTAATTTGTAACAAATGTAGATTATTTTGGTCTGCTAGGAAGACATTTTGTCCTCTGTAAATGAACCTTTTAGAATGTTGCCAACATATTTAGTTACATATCTAAATTTAAATAAACAAAACAAAACAGATTTATCTAATGAGGTTTATGTTGATGTCAAGTAATGAAAATGATGAAAAGGAATAGTAATTAAAGTCTTCAATCAATGTAATAATTAGGTCTGAATGGTACGAACACGACGTAATCGCAGTCTATATTGATAATTAATCGATAAGTTTTAAATATCTAAAATACTACCAAACTAGTGGAGTAATGTTTCCTGTTTCATCCAGTTTTCACTCCGCCATCTTGTTTTTTTTAATTAATTTTTAAGCAGTTACGAGGCTAAGCCTGAAACTGCTGCTGCACAAGTTATTCAACTGGTTGTTGCTAGGTAACCAAAGTTGATGGGAACTTGAAAGTGCTTATTACCCAACAGGTTGTTACTAGGCAACCAATGAGCGAGTGAGTTAGTTGGTTCCACCAACCTAGCCTATCTTAGTTGGCTAAATCTTTCCCTCTGCCTACATCTCCCATGATGCTGGATCAGAGGCCAGTGAATATTCACTGTTTTAAATATTCAATGAAACGTATTTTTTATTGTTATTGATAGCAAAATATATTATTAAGTTATTATTCCGGCCTAGTAAGAGTATCAATAGTTAATTTAACATGGAGCACTAGTTCTTCCTCAGTAGTGTTTTATTCTAACAAATATATAAAATATGTCATTTAAAAAAAAAATTTAATTCATAATGATGTTAAAATGTCTTAGATTTGAGTTATGAAACCTGCAGAAATTCTGCCAGGTTACTGAAAACCATCTGAAACCCTCAGTCCTTCATTCTCATCTGGATCTTTGAGATAAATTTGTGTTTTTTTTTCTCTGTCAGGCGTTTTCCATCATTGGTTTTGGTCATCTGATGATGACTAATTGCTGCTGTAATTCCCTCCTGTAGGCTCTCATTGTGTCTCTGCTTTTAAACGGGGTCTTCAGGTTTGCTCTTCTTCAGGAGGAAAACAGCTGACATGTTTTATTCTGTGGTACAGTCTTGGTTCTGTCTGTTTATTTAATTTCTGTTGTCTTTATCACAGTGGGTTTGCTTCTGGAGCAATTTAGCTGATTAGATGGAGAACATTTGATTAGTCTGTCGTGGTCAGCAGGTTGCTCTGACAGAGAAACTGGGAGCCAAATTCTGGTTCTTGTGATTGATGATTCAGCTGTGAGGCAGCAGCTGTGATGCTAATTACATGAGAGGAGCAGACTGAGCTTCTAGCATTTTCTACACAAAACACTCAAGCAGTCTGCCTGTTCTCTGCATTTGTACTAATATCGGAAAGCAGATGATTTATTTCAGCTGTGTGACAATAACAAAAGGAGAAATCCAATATATAATCTCAAAGGAAAGGGAAATGCCTCTCTCCATTTGTCTCGTAATTCAAATCCAGCCTGAACAGAGGCATGATGGTTGCTGTCCAATCAGAGCTCACCTCAGCATCCTGCATAGCAACCAGGACGCTGTCGTTAGGTAGAAAAGAAGTGAGGAGGGGATGCAGAACGCTGAGTCAGGTTCACAGCATCTCTGAGGAGCTAAATGCAGATTTCAGCTGTTTTTTCAGTCACAAAAGGTCACAGATATAGAATTTATTTGGCTTTAATGTAAATGCAGACATTTTGAACCCAAGCTATTTAATTCCTGCCCCGTCTGTTTAATTTAATTAGTTGCTATCCATTCATTTCTGCTTGTCAGGCTTTTACATAATCCAAAAATTGATTTTAGGAAAGAAATATCTGCTGTCAGAGGAAATGTGACAATTTGGACAAATGTGAATTGGTCCGTTTGTGTAGATATCACATATATCACAATATTTACCAATAATATCTCCAGTTTTTCTAATGTCACTCTATTGATTTTGATGCAAATGAGAAAGTAGCATCGATTTTATTGAGATATTGATTCTTTTCGTAACTAGTTTCCTCTGTATGAATTGCATATGGTGATGGCTGCCAAATCTGTTGGTAATGAAAGCTTTGGTCTCCACCTTTTAAACTATAACCGATCCTTCTGTCACTGTTTATACTTCATAAACAATATAGAGTAGAACAGCTACAGCCGTAACTTATGACTGTTTCACAATTTACACTCTGAAGCACAAATATAATCACTTCAAAGTCAAAGAAAATTAGCAAAATTCAAATATTTGTAATATTTAAAGCCTTAAAGCTCAGCGTAACACAAACCACACACGTATATAATATATGTAATTGCGCAATTACCACAAAAAAGAAGCCGGCAGGAATTAGAACCTCTTAAGAAGTCTCTAAGCGCTGCTTCTGTTTTCACAAAATATAAGCCAAAATGGAGCGGCGTCAGATTTTAGCAGTTCTACTTTTAGGAGCAGCAATTCTCGCTGCATTTCCATTGACATATATTTGCACAAATTGGAATTACAAAGATAAAATTACTTAATGGAAACGGGCCAATTTCAATAAACATTTTTGCTCTAAGATTAGGTGTTTTTCAGCCGTATCTAAATTGGTTCATTTTGCAAAACTGCAATGGAAACTCGTATTTTCTAATCACATCTTGTGACAATGCGGTCAATATTGGACGTGAGCATTAATACCTGCTGAAAAAACTTCCTGGATCATAAATATGCTTATAGATTTTTCTCTTTCTCACTCAGTGTAAAAAAAGCTCCTGAATGAATTATTCAGGGCTCGTCTTCCTGGCGCTTGGTTGGGATTTCCTCCATGCAGCCCACAGACGTGGGAGTCGAGTGTGATGCGTTCGAGGTCCACATACTTAAAAGCAAAAAGACACAGAATGCTGCTGATAGCCAGAGGTTTAAAAATCAAACAGTGAAAGGATGTTTCTGCTTCATCCTCTTCCTCCAGACTTCATAATCCGGATTAGAGACGAAACCGTTACTGGTTTTACTTTTTAAAGACATTTATTGACCCAAAACATGTTTAATTATGGATTGAATGAGAAATAATTCAACAAATCAACAACTGGAGTTAATTTACTGTTTAGCTTTCACAAATATAACAAGATGCTGTGGTTCAAAGATTCCTTAATTTTTTTTTGACAATCCTCAAATTGGACAAAAAAAAAAAAAAAACACTGAGGATTTATTTTGTAATTATAGTTTTCTAACAGACCTGATGGTATTAGAGACTGAAAATCTTTCTTTGTTTTATTTTAAAAATGATTTCTCCTGTAATTAATTATTTAGTTTTATTGTTTTTTGGCATTTTTTATCTGTTGTTTAAATTAAATGTAATATTTGGTTTTGTTAAACTTAGTCTTAGACTAGACTTCCTTTATTGTCATTGTACAAAGAGAACACAAGGTGAATCTTGACAACGAAATGTCGTTACTTGGCTACCAGTGCAACAGAGCTAAAACCTTACACTACACAATAAATACATTATGGCTGAAAAATATATAAGAGCTGAGAATAAAGTGCCATAGAATCCACAAGTTCAGTATTGTAAACAAAGCTAAAGTGCAAAGTGTTGACCATGTCCATGGGGGGGTGGTTTGGTTTGTGAGTGTGTGATTATGTTTCATTTGTTTAACTTTTACTACTTATTTTATATAATTTATGTGTGTCTTTGTTTATTTTTATTTTATGGTTTTGTTTTATTATTTTTTCATCCTAGTTTTACGACTTTCATCAAGATTTTAAAAATCTGTTTCTTTGAATATGTTCATTTTTATTGTCAGGCCATCTGCATTCATCTTCATTTTACTCTTTTTTTCCATTCTTTGCCTTGTTTAATTCTATATTTCTGTTTTTAGTTTTTCATTGTTTCCTGTGATCACATTTTGTATCTGTGGATTAAAGCTGCCCTATAAATAAACTATAAATTGATTGATTGATTGATTGAATGTCTGCTATCATCTTTCTCTCAGAATATTTCGCTGGCGGTCCGTTCCCAACTCACCGTCCGGGTCGCCACACTCTGATCACTCAGAGAGATGTGAATGAGCTGCCAGAGTCTCGTTCCCACCTCCATCTCCATCGCCACCACCATCAGCACCAGAACCAGCACCAGCACCAGCACCCAGCCCGGTCGGCCCGGCCCGAGTCTCGGCTTCAGCAGGAACTCAGCGCCAGGCGGAGCTTGGACCTGCTGGAGCAGCTGCATCAGGATGTGGAGCCGGACCACTTCGGCTGGCGTGTTGTACCAGGGGAATATGTGGTTACCATGGTGAGTGCTTTGTAAGCCTGTTGCTGTGATCTGGTCATAAATTGATCTCATGATAAATTAAATGAGCTCCATTTAAGCACACATAAGCAGTTATGTGTGCTTTTGTTTCCGTTTTAGTTGTGTTTTACATTGAATCTTTAGAGCGGGAGTCCCCAAAGTGGGTCCTCGAGGGCCGGCGTCCTGCATGTTTTCGTTCTCTCCCTGATTGGATGCACCTGGATCAAATGATGGCTCTTCAGAGGCCTAAGGAGAACATTGGCATTCTGAAAAGGTTGTCACTACCACCAAGGAGAGAACTAAAACATGCAGGACGCCGGCCCTCGAGGACCCACTTTACTTCCCTGAACTCTGATTCAGAACCGCAAAGCATTCTGGGGGATGTAGGCAGAGGAAAAGCTTTAGCCAACTAATCTAGGTTGGTGGAATCAACCAACTCACTCATTCTTTGGTTGCCTAGCAACATCCTGCTGGGTAACAAGCATTTTCAAGCCCCCCCCACCCCTTGGCTTTGGTTACCTAGCAACAACCAGTTGAGTAACTTGTGCAGCAGCAGTTTAAAGTTTCACTGCTGTGCCACATAGAAGCAGGTATTTATGGTGTCGTTTATTTTTTTATTGTGATAAATTTCTTAGAAGAATTTTGATTTATCCTCATAATAAATGAAATTAATAATGGTTTAAAAAATTCTGTCCGTATCTTCAGGATCGTTAATTTGATCATTTTCTCAATAATAACTTCAGTAACTAAAAATAAATTTGAAAATATGATGAAATGCAGTTAGTTTGTGCAAATTAATGATAAAAAAAGACATTTCTTCATGTAACCGGAGTTGTAAGATGTGTATTACAAATCTGAATAATTTCCAGGACCAGTTTTTGTTTTTGTGTGACTGAGAGCCATACAGCTCCACAAAAAAATACTGTTAACCAGATTACTGATGCACCTGAAATCTGTCACTGTTTTCTCATAGGTTGGTTGTTTTTTAAGGCGGTGATGTCGTCCTAGAAACATGTTAGAGAAGGTCAGGGGTCAAAGAGCAGCTGGAAAATGATTGATCACATGCTGCAGATTTCTCTATGTATGGAGCTGCAGTCTCTGTTGCCATAGCAATGCTAATAGCGAGCGAGCAGACCCAGTTCCCTCCACAATGGGCGGTTGTGTAACTCTTAGATAAACAGCAGTGACCTTCAGAGACAGACAGAGACACGGGGGACGCGTCTGGGAGACAGAGACGCGGTGAAGCAGGTGTTTCTCGCCGCATTCGTCCTGCTAGTGTCCCAGTTACCAGATGCCGGGTCGGTCCGACTGCAGCTCACACGCTCTGACGAGCCCTTTGGCTGGATGTCAGAGTTCTGCAGATTTTCCCGAGAGTTTTCTGAAGAAATCAGATTGGACAATTTCTACTCAAAACATTTCTACAAGCTTGGTTTGACTTTTTGTTAAATCTTAAATCTAGATCCTCTTCCATCTGAGGCAAAAATATGGGGCTGATCTATGAACCACTAAACCATCGAACTCAGATTTTCATTTGCTGTTTTTCAAGCATCTTTTCTCCATAAACCTCGCTAAGATGTCTGGATCTCTGCAGAATAAATGCATTTAGAGTTACAGGGTGTTAGCATAACAACCGCCAGCAGATCCACAGTCTGCAGACAGAACAGTTGGAGGTGTCATGGACGCAGATGCGTCGTGGGAGTGGCGACAATCTGCAGAAACCTCCTGTGGAATCTCAAAGACAGATGGGAATGCTGGCAGTCCGCAGACGGCAGTGTCTCTGTTTTTAATGTTCGTTAGGAAAATAAAAGCTGCTCTTTGGACAGATTGAGACTTCCTGTGTGGTCACGTGACCCGGCGTCCCTTCAGGCTGTCTCTCTGAAAAGCATCCTCTAATACGCTAAGTTGTTTCCTTGCAAGCATTCAAGCTGGGAGAGACCCCGACATGCGGTCAGTAGGCCTGCCGCTATAAACAATGAATCAATTAATTGCAAGATAAATTAAAACTATCAACTTCATTTTAATTATCGGCTTTATTGTTTCTTCTGGCCTTTTTCTCTTTCTGCTGATGACACTGAATGAAAAAAGGCTCAACTCTGGTGCTCTCCACTGACCCGTCCTTCCTCATTTCCTTAGTGTAATGCCCAGCGCACGACATAATCTTGCAGCTGTCAGCCGACTGTCGGCCCAGTTTCAAAACCTGAGAGACCACAGACTAGCTGGCAGAAATCCGAGGTATAACGGTTCGATCGGGTTTGATCGGGTTCAATTGTGCCTTTTGGTGTCCAACAATGGGTACAAAATAATGGCTACAAGTCCAGTTAACTAATTTTAAAACCAGGCACTAATCAGTGCTTTACTACAATCTACCTGCAAAGCATGTGGGTAGTGTCAGTCCTGACTGAATGAAAACCATTATAACCTGTTTATGTCACGTTAACGAAGGGTTCATCAACTGCCATAGCAATTTCGCTCCAACTCCTCCCCTTGTCATTTCTATATTCTTTGCACTAAACGTTTAATAAACATTAATGTTTCTCACTGCTGTGTCAGCTGTTTGGGATTTCCATCCGTAATTTCCCTTCAGAAAGCTTGAAGGGGAATCCCAAACAGTTGAATAAGTTGCACTGCTGCATTTTAAGGTTTCGACTCATAATTTCTTATTAAAAAATAACACTGCAGAGTGAAAACTGGATAAAACAGGAAACGTTATTCAACAAGTTTGTTAGTATTTCAGATATTTAAAACAAAAAAAAACCTAAAAGATAATTATCGAAATCAACTGATATCAAACGGTTATATCGTAATATATTTTCAGCCATATTGTCCAGCTCTACCTTCATTTAAAAACACTCAAATATTTGTTGTTTATTTTGAAAGTAAAATATTTTCATATCAGTATTTTCATGTTTTATCCACAGTTTACCTCTAGAGGAGCTGAAACTGTCTTCATCTTGTTTGAATCAGCTTCCCCGTCCTAGAGGCTTTAAAATGTTGCATTGATCCTCTGCTAATTGCTGACTAATTGATTGAACCCTCTCCACATCCCTGAGTGAACTTTGACCCCTTGCCCCGTCCCCGTTCCAGCCTTCTCCCCACTGAGCTGGGCTGTTGGCTAATTACAGCCTATAACCGCTAAAGTGTGTGTGGCTTGGACAGAAATAGTACCTGATCCCAACAGGAAGCACAGTGGGATAATGGCATTACCCGGGCGACGGCCAATCAGGTGGAGGGTTGAGCTGTGTCAGGCTCTAAGCCAATCAGAGATCAGGGAATGAGTGGATCAGGAAATGGAGCGAAAAGTCCCCGGTCGCTAAGTGACAGGCGGCTCGCCTCCTTTCATTCAGAAAAGCTTCGCGTGGTCGGCTTGGTAAGGTTGTTTATGTTGTTTATCTTTCTTTATTTTAGCTTTTATCTCATTGTTTTTTGTTTTTAATGTGAAGCCGTTTTATTATTTTCCTGTTGGTTGAAAAGTTTAAATGACTCCGGGGTCATTATCTGCTTACACAGAAATCGGTGGATTATTGCTGCCTGGAGATTTTACAGAGAAAATCTCAGAACAGAAAAACTTTAGATTTTAAAGATCAGTTCAAACAAAAACCCAGGTGTAAACTGATTATCATTTTAAAATATTTGTAATATTATTGGATAATTTCTTTTGGTCAGGCTGTTTTTCTTTGAGTGAAACCAGCAACCAGCCACAGTCTGATAACATCGGCTCTGGGAGCTGCAGGTTTTGTTCCTCATATTGAATTAAGTGGCAGCAGAACATGTTGTTATTTTAGCCATTAGCAAACAGCCGCCCACACACACACACACACACACACACACACACACACACACACACACACACACACACACACACACACACACACACACACACACACACACACACACACACACACACACACACACACAGGGATGTTGAAGCAGCCGGTGGGCTTCAGGTTGGTGGACAGAAAGCTGCAGAGGTCAGACTTCTTGTTTGTTTTCCTCTAATCTCGTTTTGAAAAGCAATCTGATACACTCTGAGTCTGTTCTGCTTTATTCACTTAGAGGAAATGATAAATATCAGATCAGTAGGTTTATGGATAAGTTTAGGACAAATAATAAAGGCAGAGATGATCTGCATCATTTTTGGATCATTTAATGTCACAAAGGACTCTGGAGTGGAATGATTGTTACATTTTTGGTGCTAATTGAATATTTACCCAGTTGGACAGAATCTGAGCTCAAACTGGACACTGATGATTTCTAAAAGCAGAGTTGGGTAGTAACTAGCTGCAATTAATAACTTGCTAAATGTAGCTAATTTTAATGCATTTAACCAGTTACTAAGTATAGCTAGTTAGTACCTAGCTATATCTAGCAAGATACTAAATGTAGCTAGCTTAATAACTACCTACATTTAACTCGTTAGTTATTTACTAACTAACTGTTTTCTTTGTTTCAGTACTTGGCGGTGGGAGTGAGGAGGCTGAATATCAGTCACCTCCTGTGGTTCCGGGACGGCGTAGCGGCTTCGCTTGGCGTCGCTCCTCAACACGTTCACATCAACAAGCTGAATGTAAGTCTCCTCCTCTCCCAGTCCGTTTCGTCTCCGTATTTAGCTCACTTCCTGTTGGATGGATGCTCCTTACAGGCCAGAAACGGCATCGAGCTCTTCGTCTCCTCCGAGAGGCGGGACATCTTTGAGCTCCGCCCTGCAAAGGAGATCGTCCAATCACTGAACCGTAGCGTTCTTCATCACCATCTGGCCGACTTCGGCATCACGGCGGTCAAACCAGAGGTAAATGTGTGAAGTCCCAGAATTCTCAGCTCTTTTTTGGCCAAGTTTTGACGTTCCGCCATGTTTCTTGTCCTTCTAGTGCTGCAGAAACATCCCAGACTCTTCCCCTTCGTCTCCAAAGAAAAACGTCCTGCAGGACAATCAGAGGGATCACGCATGGAGCAGAGATGGCCTCTACAATGTCGTCCTCTTCTTCACCTTCTTCCTCATCATCATCACCTGCCTAATGGTAAACAACACACACATGAATAGAGGAGGAACTTTCCTCTGCAAACCCAGCTCAGTCTGTTGATTAACTGCATGATAAAAAAGTCAAATTCTTCCATTCTTAGACTTTGATTATGTTGAATATCAGTTAAGAAATCAACTTATTTCTTCTCCAAATGGTGTAAAAAACCTTGTTGTTATGGTAACAACAAGGTTTTTGTTATGGTAGATCAATTTTCTTTTTTTAAATCTGATTAATAAGGTATGAAGAAGAATTTACCACCACTAAGCTTCAGTATCACTTCCTATTCGTACCCATTGCTGTGATTCTATTTCCTTAAAAATATAAATAAATATAGTAAAAATTCTGCTTTATAAGTATCCGTATAGCATTCGGAGCTTTATTTTAGAATATTGCTTATAGATCAGATGATCAGAAAAGATTAAAAGTGCTTAGCAAAATAGACTTCTTAAAATTTCCTGGTCTTTTTCTGCTGTCTCTTGTTTGTGACAGAGTTATATGTCCAGATGAAAATGTTTTGTTTTTTTGTTTTTAATTTGGAGAATAAAGTCATAATATTACGAATATAATGTTGTAATATTATGAGAATAAACTCATAATTTCATGAAAATTCCTAGAAGAAACTGTTAAAATGAAGAATGTTGAGCTTCATCTGAAATTATTCATCAGTTCTGCAAATAAAGAAGTAATCTTTTAACACACCAGCAACAAATTATTGTGAGTTGCTGGACATCCATTGTGTCAAAGTTCTGGTTGGCATTAAGTAACAAAATGACACTTTCATTCATAAAACATAAAAAAAAAGATAAGAAATGGGGAATAAGATAATAAGCATAGAAATTAGACATGTAGAAGTAAAAAGAATAAACATAAAAATAGATGTTTTTATTTATTACATGAAATAAATAAAAATAAGAGGAATAAATCAAAAACATGATTATTAAATGTTACATAAATACGCAAGAAATTGGAGAAAAAATTTAAATTAACATTAATATTGTGCTAGAACTGATAAATGCTAAGAAAATAAAAAATAAATATTTAAATAGATTTAAATGGCAATTTAGTAAATAATTAATAACCTGAGTTCTAAAGAGTAAATCCATTTACATTAAATGTGTATATTTTCCATTCCTTCCTTTGTAGTTTGACACTTTGACCTCATGGGGGCGCCCCAACACACAGAAACCTCAAACACTTCCTTCAGTTTCTAGCAGGATCTCATCTGATTGCTTTTATCTATTCAATAAAATGTTTCCAACAACTTAAAATTGCATGGAAAAAAAAATTGGGAGTTAAATAGAAATTTAAAGTTAATTTATATCACAAATGTAAACCTCTCTGTGCTTGAAGTCGTCACAAATGTCTCTAAATGTCAATATAAACAAAAAATATGTTTCAAAATCAGACCAAACTTCAAAAAAACTACATTTACACAAACAATTAACACATTTTATTCATTCGTATTAGAAATGTTTTCCTAACTTTAATTAAAGTAAATTAAACACTTTTTGAGTTAGTAAGATAATAAAAATAAAATATGTCTATGTTTTATGTTTTAAACAAAAAATATAAAATTGAAAAGTTTTGATTAAAAACATTTTTCTTGAAATATAAATGTTACAACAATCCTTCACACATTATTCCTTATTTGTATTTGTAGCTTAATTGATGTTTGATTATATTAATATCTATACATTTTGTCTGTTTTATGTATTTTTTTGTATTTCTTGTTGCAAATATGTTCAGAAATAAATTTCTGAAATAACAACCCGCAAATAATTTATTAATAAAGAAAAAGCTAAATTAGTAAATTTATTTTATTTTTGTTTACTTTGAATTATCCTTGTTTATATTTTCTTAAAAATTTTGGAATATTTATAAAAACAGATTTTTCCTCTATTCACGCCAAACTGGGCAAAGTTTATCTGATCAGACTTTAACCTTTAATCAGGTTATTTTTTCCTCAGGTTTTGTACCGAATGAAGCAGAAAGTTCCCGTGACTGAAAAGCAGCTCAAAGCTCCGCCCCCTCACCACGTCGTGAGCCTGACCCTCCCCCCCGACCCTCACAAGAGGTCAAAGGGCACCACGGTCTGGGACACCAGATTTTTTTATTTTGCTGGTTTTGTGAAATGTTTCTGTAGCGGCATTAGTGGCTGTTTCATTTCAGGTTGTGACGTCAGAAAGCATGGTCCAATCTGAGCTCCCGCCTGCTGTAGCCACGCCCATTCACCAGCAGCAGCCAATCAGAGCCTGCCGCCGCCTCGCTCCTCCTGTCGTCCCTCTGCCCAGGTGAGCCGACCAAAGGAAGATTGTGACCTCGTAATAATAAACTCATAGATTTTTATTTAAATCCAATAAATATGTGAGAAAACACTAATACATTTTGAGTTAAATCTCAGATTTTTTTTTTAGAGAAAACGTGGAAATTTTTTAGTATGAAAAGTTTAAAATTTAATAGAAACACCCCACACCATAAATTTTTACCTTACACCAATAAGTTTGCAAGAAAAATTTATAAATTTTGAGATCAATCTAGTAAATTTTATAAGAAAATGTTTGACCTTGAAAAGTCTAAAATTTGCAAGGAAAAAAAATTTGAAATTTTTAGATTAATGCCAGAGTTTCGAGTACATTTTTGAGCTCAAAAGGTAAAAATTTTGGGGTAAAAAACCTTGACTTTTGCAAATCAAAAATTTCCCCAAAATTTTAGTTATTTTGCAGAAATTCACTTGTTTTTTTCCTCTGATTGCTGTGATACACAGGCAAAGCATGAGTTTGTCCTTGTTTTTGTCTTGTAGTTTGTTAAATCTCGTCCTGACCGCCATTTTTCTGTTTTGTTTTTTTTGTAGCCCTGTCCCTGTGCCAATCATCAACACCGACAGCCACACCCCGCCAACGAGCGTCCCCCCGGTAACAGGCGCTAACGAGCTGAAACCTTGCCCCTCCCCCTTCAGGATGAAACCGGCTGCAGGCCTGCAGGAGAGGTGAGCGCATAGGGAGTGATTAATAAAGTTAAAAAACTAAAATAAGTCCAAAATATTCCTTTAATCTAATATCTTATCTTCCCCTAAATCAATTTATTTTAATTTGTCATCATTTACCAGCTGTTTAGCCAGTCAACTGAAATAAAAACTATATTAAATCTGTTAATTTGACCTTTTCAGATCCGCTTTATGGTTATTTTGAGACACATGACAGCAAAAATAATTGGGCTCCTTTATGGAACAAAATAATTAGAAAACATTGAGAAATGTGGAAACGTTCATAATGTTTGGAGGGGAAAACCGTCCTAATGAGCCACCAGAACAATTCGCTGTGTGTGTTTAGAGTACAGTGACCTCTGACCTCTGATTGTTGAAGCAGTCAGGTGTTCGGTTCTGTACGTGCTGCAGAAGAAGCAACATGAGGAATTGTCTTCTTCATTTTTATCCCCATTAACTTGATTTTTAGCAATTTCACAGAAAACAACAGAAGAATTAATAGGTTTTTTTTAAATAAATGTATTTTTAATGCTGAAACTTTCTGTAGTTAGTAAGCAGGGCTGGATAATACTGCTTAAATATAACATCTCACATTTTTTCACATCAGATCCAATTTTAGACTTGTTTTTCCTCACTTTCCTTACTAAATAACTATTTATAAATGACATAAAATATTTCCAAAAGTGTTTTTTAGTACATTATGCAACAGTTTTAGGACCAGACTGTGAGAATTTTAGTTTAATTATGAGAATAAAGTCATAATATTTGCAGGAAAAAAACACAATTTTACCTTTAAATTACAAAAAAAAGTTTGGATAATTTATTTTGTTTGTGTGAGAGGTTTTATAATATTACTACTCTATTCCCCAAGAAGACCAACTTTATTCTTTTCATTTTAATAAAAATGATCTTAGCCTGATATATTTTTACCACATAATAAAATTGGTCAAAATCTGCTTTTTGTTTTAGATAAAACACAACTGAAGTATGTTCTTTTGGATTTTGAGTTTTAAAACTGCATCATTTCTGCATAAACTACCACAAAGCCACATATTGTAAAAGATTTTAATCTCTCATCTGAAACTGGGTCTGTTTCCTGGTATTAATGACCTGTTCTGCTCCCATCATATTAACAATACGAGGCGTTTTTAAATAAGGATGCTCGGCTTATGTAAGGCTCATTGTTTAAATACTTTCATTCTTCTGCTCGGCTCTGAAGGAGAATCATGATGTTCTTGTTGAAGTTGGACTTCAGTTAGCAGAGCTTCCTTTAACCATTCTGCTTCTGATTTAAAATCCTGGTGAACTAATTGTGCTTTAAAGCAGATTTTTATTTTTTCTCCAAAGGTAAAATTCTAAAGAGCTGATTAAAATGAAGAAGTAAGTTTGATGACCAGCAGCACATTATCTATTGTTTGTCATCATATTTATCAGATTTATTAGTTTTATACGTAAAACAGTTCATGACTTACAGAGAATTTTAAAAAGAAAAGCTCCAAAATTCACCTTTCAATTTCAAGAAGGTCCTGGGTTCGATTCCCGGCCTGGGCTCTTTCTGCACGGAGTTTGCATGTTCTCCCTGTGCATGGTGGGTTCTCTCCAGGTACTCAGGCTTCCTCCCACAGTCCAAACACATGACTGTCAGGTTAATTGGTCTTTCCAAATTCTCCCTACGTGTGTGTGTGAGTGCATGGTTGTTTGTCCTGTTTGTCTCTGTGCTGCCCTGCGACAGGCTGGTGACCTGTCCAGGTGACCTGTCCAGGTGACCTGTCCAGGTGACAGTTCACCTGGACAGGTCACCTGTCCAGGTGACCCCGCCTCTCGCCTGGAACGTAGCTGGAGAGGCACCTGCAACTCCCAACCCCGTTAGGGACAAGGATGGATGGATAGCACATTTCAGCAACAACACAGCTTGAGATTGCAATTAATATTCAACCATTTCAGTTAAATAGACAGACAGGCAAGAATATTGCAAAAGTAAACATGTCAGGTATAAAAACTACATGTTGAACCTTTTTCTTTAGATGAGTTTTTTTTTTTCATTTTACTCCCATTCATCATTAGTTTAGATTAGATTAAATAGTTTTTTTTCTTTTAAAATTCAAACAAGGTCAGGTGTATCAGCAGAAATATGTAAATGTATGAATTTTAGACACTAATCTTTATTTCAGTGACTTCTGTAGTGTCAGAATTATTCAATTGTTTGAACAGGGATCTTTCTAAAAGCCCATATTTCTAAATCTAGAGATAAAACACCTAAAATACCTGGAGGGTTGAGGTTTATTGCATATTAAAGGTTCAGAGGCCCTGAATGTTTCTGGAGACGCTGCAGGAAGCTTTGTTTGTGAGCTTAAAGTTAAACCAACAGTTGCTACTCAGACGCTGCATTTCCATCTGCTGTATCTTTAGCAGCTCTTTAAAACCTGTTTGAGACTCATTTCCTGATGCTAAGTAGTTTCACATCTGTAAAGAAAACATCTTTGTCGACGCCTCAGCTCAGTGCTGAGCTCTTTATTTAATCTGCTGCTCCGGTCTCTTCCTCTGAGAAGCAACGAAGCTGAACGCCGGACGCCATTTTGTTCTGATTGTTTGATTGGATGGGCGGGTGGAGCAGGGAGAACACTCGGTGTTTCTTAAGGTAACAAAAGGAAGGAAGATTTGAGGCTCAGGAGTGAGAACAGGATGTTTTTCTGGTGTCTGTCAGCGTGTGTGTTGTCCACTCTGGATGCCAGCCAATCAGCAATCAAACAAATTGGAAGCAACGGCATCCTGGAGGGGAAACCGGCCAACACGTAGCCAGACAAAGACCGGGTCAGCCCACTCATGTTAACCCACCAAACCATTCTGTTGTATTTTACATAATTTGTTCTTTACAGCAAGAAAAAGCTGCTAAAACCAGAGGAAGTCAGTGTCAGAGGCTCATCACAAATAATTAACCTCTGGACAAACATGGCTCCACTTATTATAAAAGCTTAGTTATAAAGAGATGGATACTTTGTGTTGTTCTCAACATTTTCAGTAATAATTTTAGTTTAATTACAAATAGAAAGTCTGCATCTGCATCAAACACCTGTGCTGGTTGAGCAAAATTGGTATCATTCTTGAATTGTGGTTGAGGGACACATAAAATCAGTGCAAGATTCATTGGTGTGAACAGATACATAGATGGACATACTTTTAAATAAATAGAGTATAAAGTTAATAAAACACAAGTCTATATGTTGACTGAGAATCATGTCAAAAACAAGTATGTAGATATGCTGATGCTTTATTTGTCACAGACTGTGGGAATTGTCTTTAATGTCTTTCAGTGGGGTTTCGTGTGGATAAAAAAACCCATAAAAATTTATTCAATTTCCCAGATATCTGACTGTGTGGACTGAGTATTTTTATGGAGTTTGAAGCTTATCTAGACAGAGCTTAAGTGTCGTAATTTCCTTGGCTTGATGTTCTCATGAACAGAAATATTAAGCTTTAACCTCACTGAAGTGAAAGAACCTCCATCTATCATCAGTTTTCTCAAGTTTCCTTTTGAGCCACAAATCCTAAAAGCCTTAAACTTCCAATAAAACTCAGGAAGGAAGCGATAGACTTTCCACTCCTGACACTAATCTATGTGTCCTCTCCCATCCTTCCTGCACAGACGAGGCTCTAACGTGTCCCTGGTGCTGGACATGTCGGCTCTCGGATCGGTGGAACCTCTCAATGTTTCCGTGGTAACCCCCAGAGAGGCGGCGGCCCGAGAGTACCTGCTGTCGGCCGGACGACCGTTGACACGGCAACAGCTTCGTGACGTCGTCAGCAACACGCACAAGCTGCACGTTGAGTTCGCTGTGAGTTCGTTAAACGGTTTATTACTCCACAGAAACACATTTTAGATGTGCTGGTGAAAACTTCACAATGTTTGTACTTATTTAGACGTATTAGAAGAGCATTTTGTCTTTACTGAAGGATAAATTAAGTTATTTAAATTTCTTTAAACTTTTTCCATGTCAGGATGAGTGCTGAAAAGCATGAACACAATCGCTTTAAAGGGGAATCATTATGCAAAATTCTGAGCTTGTATGTTTTTATACTTCAATTTGGACTTCAACTGCTTCTTGAAACAGTCCAAGCACTTTAAAAAAAACCCCAGTTAATGTTTGTTGGTGTCTGAAAAATGAGACGCGTTAAAACTTCACAATTGTCAAGTCGCATTTGAAGGGCGCTGCTCCATTACCTAGCAACCCCAGCAGAGTTCCCCCTGTTACCTAGCAACCCCAGCAGAGTTCCGCCTGTTACCTAGCAACCCCAGCAGAGTTCTGCCTGTTACCTAACAACCCCAGCAGAGGTCCAACACGTTTGGTTAGCTAGAGTGTAAACGTTGAGTTGGGGGGCGTGGCCAGCAGCAGCTTATTTGGATTTAAAGTGACAAGACACCCAAAAACAGCTCATTCTGAATTGAGCAGACTAAAATCTAATTATTTAAGAATTATTTTGTGCATTAAAATGACATGTTCATTAAAATGTAATGAACATGTCTTGTATTGCCCATAGATCTATCCCGACCTGTTCAAGAAAGCTCAATAGGCCAAAATCCAAAGAAGAATTAAACAAAACCCAGAAAGTAGAGCTGCTTGAAGAGGAAAGGAATCATCTTGTGCAGACATGGACATTTCTTGCATCCCTTTTTTCACAAATTTTCTCAGTGTTTGGCCTTGTGGTTTTCCACATCGTATGCATAAAAACGAGCCCAGCTTTTCTTCCTAATCAGACCAGTTTGTACGAACCAGAAGATATGAGGCCATCAGGTTCAGATTGTCTCGTCGTAAACATGATCGATCAGTGTCAATGATGTTCAGTTTATCTCGAAGGTAACGTGTTTTGTCACTAATGTCCGTCTTTCCTCCCATCTCAGGAAATCCCGATGAATTTTATTGACCCTAAGGAACTGGATATCCCAAACCACAGCACGAAGAACAGATATAAGACCATTCTGCCCAGTAAGTCCTCCGTGTTGCTAAGAAGCAGCAACTCTTCCAAAACATCTTATTGCCTCTTGAACCAAGAAGTTGTAAAAGGTTAACCTTCCCAAACACGAGGAATATTTCACCCTTCCTCTCCAATGATTTTACTCTGAGCACAGTCTGTTCTCACAGTCAGACGCTAACTGATTAAAACGTTACATAATGAACAATTTCTGGATTGTGCACTCATGTTTTGTAGGGTGGGAGGTGAGATTATCAAAAACAGAAGTGTTCCTTCCTGCAGCCAATCAGGACAAAGGAATGTTCTCCTAAAGCTGCTGTCAATCAAACCTCTTCCTGCGCTCCACTTTCTGTTTTCTTTGTAAAGTGTTCATTGTGCTGTGCAGGTCTGTGGTTAGTCCTAACAGGTCTGCTGATCTGCTTTGTCGGATCTGTCAAATCCAGAGTAATCCCTGCTAATCGATCCTAAGCACTTCATCTGGGTCAGGAGTTCAGGGTTTAAAGGAGGCGTTTCCTAATTACGGCTTTGATCTTCCACAGTGACATTTAAACTTTAAACACCTTTACTGGTCACTAATTATGTAAAATCAACACGATAAATCAGTTGAACTGAGACAGAAACATGCTGATCCAGTTTTCAGCTTCGCTTACATTTGGAGTTCCTCAAGGCTCCGTTGGTTTTTATTGTAAATGTATCTTTACAATGTATGTTTAGATTCACTAAACATACTTATGCCCCACACGGAGGCAGCATGTTGGGCTGAAGTTAAGCTAAATATGTTAGCTTCAAAGTACAAATCTTTAAAGCTTTAAAGCCTTTTAGCTTTAAAGCTAAATCTGTTACTACTACACCGTGCTCTTTCTTTTCTCACCTTTTCTTCTTGTGTCTTAGATCCTCACTCCAGAGTGATCCTGAAGTCAAAGAGCTGCAATGATCTACTGAGTTCCTACATCAATGCCAACTACATAAGGGTGAGTAGCAGCTGTCATCCACAAAATTTCAGCCAGTTGGTGTAAAGTTTTAATGAACTTTTAGCTGCATTTATTTATCTGATTATGTATTTTATTGATTATTTCCAAACCTTAAGCTCTTTGGACACATCCATGAATAATTATGTGACATTTTTTGCACCTCCTAACCATTTGCAAGTAATTTTCAGTGATAAAAAAATTTTATTTAATTTTACAGACCATATCTGAAGTAGAGATTTTTAAAACTCAGTTTTGTAATTGATCTGGAAATATTAATTGTAGATCTGAAGATTTATTGAGAGGGAAAAAAGGAACCATCTAGTAGTTTCCTGCTTGTTGTTTCATGTTTTTGTCACATAAATGTGTGTTACAAATAGCTAATATACTTTTACCAAACAGAACAAACTACAGGAATCTGAATATTTGCGTCGAGCTTTAGGTTGTTGTGTCTGCGTCTCTGGGATGTTTTGTCTGTTTTTCTCCATCAGTTGAGAAGGAAAATGAAAACCCAGAACGTGAAGGACTCTGTCATTAACCTGGAATGTCTGCAGCGTTTCTTTGTTCTTCTGGATTCCTCGTGTTGAAACGTTGTGAAAGTGAACTCCCGCTGCAGTCTGTAATGTCGCTCTCAGACTCTCACACAATGGAGCGCCTTCCTGTCAGGAAACTCTGCAGAAACAGTTTAAACTGTCACACTTGAACTCTTTGTCCTACTGTACATAATATCTCTGAAGCTGACTGGGAGAAAACATTCCCCCGGGTGGGCTCAAAAACACGAGGCACTTTGTATTTATATGAATAAATGTTAAAAAAAATCTAAGATTTCAGAGTAAAACTGCAGTTGCTCTTCCTTTAGGGTTACCTAGGCGACAGCAGGGCCTTCATCGCCACTCAGGGCCCCATGGTGAACACGGTGAACGATTTCTGGCAGATGGCATGGCAGGAGGAGTCGCCCGTCATCGTCATGATCACCAAGCTGAAGGAGAAGAACGAGGTAATCCGAACAAGAGGAGGACAATCCCTTCATCATCCATCCATTTAGTTCACTACCAAACAATGACAAAGTGATCATTTTTTAATCAGATACAAAATACCAAGAATTAAAATAAAATACTGTAAACATGACGTGTTTAGGCTCCTAATACATTTGAAGATAAAGTTGGGACATAAACAGTATTCAGGTGGGGGAAAAAAGAATAAAGAGCAACTTAAATTATATTTATTGTGCACAACTGTACTAAGAAGCATTAATACCAAACTATGTTTCTGCATCAGAGTCCAGTGAGTCTTTGGCTACATTCAAACACCAGCTCTTTATTATCAATTCAGATCTTTGTGCTGAAATGCAATAATTTTTTTTTACATGGTTGTTCATATCAATCAGACTTCTAAACTATGAGACCCAAAAGCGACCCAAAACATAGACGCCACACAGCAGCGCTCTGTTTACAGGAGACACTGTTTATATCTGAATTACTGCGTCAGGCTGGACCATTCAAACGATGTTGAGGTCTGACCTGTGCATCACATCTGAGTGCGCTCTGTATGTCTGCAGAAGTGTGTCTTGTACTGGCCGGAGAAGAGAGGGATCTACGGCAAGGTGGAGGTTCTGGTGAACGGCATCAGGGAGTGTGAGCACTACGCAACCCGCAGCCTCACGCTAAAGGTCGGCCCTCCTTTGCCCTGCAGAATGATAATGGACCCGGCTTCAAGTTCAGTTCTGACCTCTCCTGTGTCTCTGAGCAGTGTGGGAATCAAACCCGCATCCTGCAGCATTACTGGTACACATCGTGGCCCGACCACAAAACTCCGGACTCGGCGCTGCCGTTGCTGCAGCTCATGGCTGATGTTGAGGCTGAGCGACGCACCGCCGCCTGCGTGGGGCCCGTCATCGTCCACTGCAGGTACCGACACAAGTTTCTCTCCCGCTGCCGATAAAATGTCTGAAAACACTCAACCTGTGTGTTCCTGTGTTTGCAGTGCTGGGATTGGCCGGACGGGTTGCTTCATCGCCACGACGATAGGCTGCCGGCAGCTGCAGGTGGAGGGAGTGGTGGACATGCTAAACATCACCTGCCAGCTCCGAGCCGACAGGTAAAAACAGTTTAAAGCTCTCAGACGTCAGAAAGCTCCTTATCTGAGTCACTAGTTGCAATTACACTGCAAAAAATCCAAATCTTAACAAGTATTTTCTCTAATTTCAAGTACAAATCTCTTAGTATGCTTGAAATAAGACAAACTAACTTACAAGTAACTTCTTATTATATGTAGGAACAAAACATTGTAGTTCCACTGGCAGGTTGTTTAACTTGTAACCTGGGAAAAATAACTTGTTATAAGTGAAAAAATCTGCCAATTGAACTAGAACTTTTCATCAATTAAAAAAAAAAATCGTTCAAAACAAGCTCCTATATCTTGAAGAAAAGTTACTTGTAAGTTAGTTTTGTTTTATTTCAAGTGTGTGAACATATTTGCACTAAAAACTAGACAAAACACTCAGTAAGATTTTGTGGTTTTGCCATGAGACTGATGTGAGCGGATATATCTGACCTCAGCAGAATAAGCGCAGTTAGGGTGAAACTTAAACAGCTGTTTGAGTGTTTATATTTAAAAACAGAACCACATGAAGGGCATCTAGCGTCTCAAACTGAAATCTGTTTTACATGGACCCACCATCTTTGTTTCTGTCTCAACTGGTTCTGCCTCAGTATGACCATCAGCGCCCTCTGCTGGATGGCAGCCAAACTACAACACTAAAAAAAGGTCTAAGCGAATCTAATAAGCCAGTAATTGGGAGTGGATTCTTTATTTCTGCTTCAAGTGACAAACTTTATATTTACTATATTCATTAATAAATGCCTTAACTGAGAGTGATTAAAAAAAATCAACCTGTAAAGTGTGATGCAGTGCAAAAAAATAAGAAAAAAGACGAGCATAAAATAATATAAAGTCAGTCTTACTTTAATGTAGCGTTTTAGGTTAATTAAATAAATAGTGACCAGTGTTTTGTGTTCCCTCTTGTGTAGAGGTGGTATGATCCAAACAGGTGAGCAGTACGAGTTCGTGCATCACGCCCTGAGTCTGTACGAAGCGCGGCTGTCAGCTGAATCCGGCCAGTGAGCACCCGCCGCCGTCCGACTTCGGCTGTTAACGGAAACGGCTGATGAACTTTGGAAGTTCTCTGCCAGCAGGGGGAGACTCTGAGACGCTGAAGGGTGATTATAGTGAACAGAGACTGGAGAAGAAAAGAGGGGAAGGTAAACTTCAACACTCGGGATGTACCCCTTCTTCTTCTTCTTTTTTTTTGGCGATCAGTGGCACTCGATGGACTTCTGTCGCCCAGCCGACTGGGATGGTTTTTAAAAAAACTGACTGGACACGTCTCTCTGTGTCTAACATGGATTTTAAATTCTTTTGTAATGTGATGTTCTTCTCAGAAATCTATTGGAAAATGACTGTTACCTGGTTTAGTTTTAGCTGCTGTGGAAATATATATCCCTGTTTGTGCGATTTACTCTGGAATTTCATCACATGGAAAACGTCTTGTTGAACAACAGGGTTTACATTGAGAAATGTTTTACATTCTTGGCATCTTTTATCAAGGTTAAGTTCATTCCCTTTTAAAAATCCAAGTGGGAAATCCACAGAATATTATCCAAAACACAGCCAGGATTTTATAATCAGTAAGTTGCCAGACAATCCAACCATCATTAAACCATCTGAAAATATAGAATGAGTTCAAATGTTTTTCTGTTTAAATTATTAAATTCATTTTTCAGTCATGCTTCAGTTTTTTTATGACAAACTGACAAAAAGCAGGAAGCACCCAGATAGAAAAAGCTGCCTATAAAAAGCTAAATAGCTTTTTTGTGTCCTTCATGTGTAACTGCACATTTCACACCAGTTTGCTGGATGAAATTCATATTATAGGTCTTAAAAACAATTCATTGTGGTTTTAAAAAGTATTCAAAAGCCTGAAATTATAGTTGTTGAAACATGCAGAAGCCCTGAAAATCCACACAGTCACTACAATTAATAATATTTTCAAAATTACTGATATTTACTGGCTCTCTACTGGCTCCAACATTGGAGAAAAGGTAAAAACAGTGTTTCCATAATGTCAGTTTGTTTTTATAACGTCATTAATTGGAACGTTTTGAGACAATAAATCAACATTCTTATCACAATGAGGGATTTTTACAATAAATGAGTAAAATGCGATAAATGCTTCAAGAGTGAAGAATTCAACTGCAGTAGCAATCATTCAACCCATGGGGGGCAGCAGTGAGACGGTTTTAGGCAAAATATTCCAGAAGAAAACAAATTGGCACAAAAAAAGGTCAAAATTTTAACAAAGACATAAAGTTCAAACCCTAAGTAACCAATTTGGACAATTTAACATAAAAAATATGTTTATTTGTGAGTTAGTTACACTAATTTTAATAAAATACTAAATGACCCATTTTTCTCAGCCTTCCCTACAATTTCGCTATTAAGGCTTCTTTCAACAACAAGGGTATTTTAATGCGACTTTTACAGCAAGACTTATTGACGTCTGCTCATATTAAAAAAAAAAAAGAAGAAAGAACTGAGTTGAATATATTATTTATAGAATAGAATATTGGCTGGTGCTAACCAAGGACTTAAACCAGTTTAGTACTGGAAACGTTTTATTGTTTTACATGTGAACCAAATTAAACTGTTTCTCCTGGGTTCTGAACTTTAGTTTTTGTCAGTTAGTTAAAATAAAAATAATAATCCAGTTTAATCTACTGGTTGTGAGCGCCTACATGGAGCTTTTTTCAGCCATAAAATAAATGTTTAAAGCTCCCAGCTGGATAATAAGCTTCTGGTGCAAAGAAACCAATTAGTTGATTTTAGCTTTAGCAGCTCCGTGTTGTATGCTTTAACGCTGAAGCAAGTAGTTGCTGTAGATGACACGCCTTTCTGATGCAATATTTAGTTAAAACAATCGCTAATAATGTTTGTAAAATATTTACTTTTTTACTCTGTAATAAATGCAGTCTGAGAGCCAGAGCTGCATTGGTTAAAAATAAAATAAACATTGAAACGTTTGATGGTAGAAAGGAGATGTTTAACAAAACAAAATGTATAGATCTCATAAAAAGGTTTGGTTTTGTTTTCATCCAATTTTCAGACATATAATGAGAATATTAATTACTATTATTATATTATTAGAAAATAGCTGCTTCACTTTAGTTTTTTATCAGCTGGTTTTATCCCAGTCATGTTTATTCATCAGAAACATCAAATTTGATTTGTTATTTTACGTAATAAATCCAGAAAAAAGTCAAATAAAATACACTTAAATAAAAAATACACTAAATATATATATTTTGATCAACTTTTCCGTGTTTAATTCTTGAAAATGTTATCTTAAGAAGTTAAAGCTGTGCTCTCTAGACTTGTTGTTGGCAACATTATCAAAAAAATACTATTAAAATAAATAGTTTAATAAAAATCTTTACAGTCCAATGGTAATGGTAACCCCGCTTTATACCAAAAAATGTGAAATAATCTTAAGCAATGGTGCAGGATTCTCATCAGTGTGCTGGTGTACATTTTATGTGATACATTATTTTGTTTCGTCGAAGTGATATCTTTATTTTACATATTTTTAAACATATTTCTTAACTTTTTTTAATCTGAAAACCCAATTTTCCTTGATTAGGTCAGCAAGAGCCAAGTGGAAACCCATATTTATTAAAGTGAGGAGAGAAAACAATGCATAAAAACAAATAAATATGATCCAAAGTGTTTCAATCAAGAAATTAATTGTGCATTTTAGAGCAGATTGTGATGAAGCTGAAATATTGAGGTGTTTTGTGTTTGTTTCCAGTGTTTCGTGGAACTTAGATTTCTAATGTAATGCCAGTAACGAAGAACATGAGCTACTCTAGCGTCTGATTGGCTCTCTGTGTGAACGGGACCACCTGTACAGTACCTGTACATATAAGTGCTTTTAAACTTGTGTGTGGAGTTGAACTTCAATCCATTTGCCACAAACACAAGTGTCTTGCTGCTAAAACTGGGATTGTTGGGACTGAATTGGACAGACCGCACAGACGAAAAAACTTTTAAAGACTTTTTCTATGTACAGATATATTTTTATTTACTTCTTTCATTAAGACACAATCATGGGACATGAAACTTTGGACTAAAAACCCAGCCTGCCTCCTGGGAACACCATCACTCTCTCTTTTCACTTTGGGCTCAGTCAGGGATCGGATGGAAATTCAGACGTTGGAGTAACAGCCCTGACCGAAGAGAGAGTGAGTTCATTTCAACAGGAGCTGGTACAACAACACGCACTGCCTCTGACGTAGTATTGTGTCTGTATACTAGGATGTGGTACATGTTGTGTACTTGAGGTTAAAGGGACCCTACATGGTTTGAGTTGGAAGAGAGAATCGTTAACGTAAATGTTAACGAGTTAGCGTATTTTTAAAATTTTAAGTCAGCTTTTCCCAAACTACAGTTGGATTATCACAACAAAAACAAACATTTAGGTTCTAGGTTTTATGAAAAAAGGAAAGACAATTTCCAAAAGAACTAAAATGGCACCATGTGCTTAATTTGTTGGCCTTTTCACAAATTAGCTTCTTGTGCTATCCATGTTTGGCAGTGATGAGGAGTTAAATTTGTTTTCTTTTTTCTTTTTTTAATAACCAAATTATTTGGACTAAGACCTAAAAAGTGACTCAAAGTCAACAGAAATTTTATTACGAAGTTGTAAAATGGAAAATAAAATATAACTGAACTGGCTTTTCTGTTTGAATTTAGCTAGTTAAATTAAATCAGATAAAAACAAACAAAAACAACAACAAAAACCCAAACCTGGACACTAGCGTAGAAATCGAAAGCCGTTGAAGGAAACTGCATTCGATCTGGTTTAAACCGGTTTGAGCTAGCTTCTTTTTAGCTAGCATTAGCTAACCTAAGAATGCGCTAACCACTCTTACATAATAAATCTAGCTTCTAAAACATTCTCTGTAGTATTTTTGAGCATTTAAAAAAACTATTATAGCCACTTTTACAGTTAATTAAATGACACGGCAGCTAGCTAAAATGGTGTGAGCTAATCCTGAATAAAAGCTGCTTAGAACATAATTCTGCCTTACAAGTGGGTTATAACTTTGTGGTTCACTGTTATCTTTATGACAAATACATTTGATTTCTAGCAGCCAGATAACTTGGGGTCCCTTTAAACTGTTTGGACACAACGAGTCATCGGTCTGAGTACACTTGATGTTGATTAGTGCACAACGGTCTAACTAATATACGTATAAAACATGACTTATAATGTACTACAAGCTAACTTGAATGTTGTTAATGGTCCAGAACATTAGCCACTGAGTAGTGGTGTAACCGTATCTACTCTACCCTCATATATACCGTTACCTGTAATCTGTGCAATAAATACGCTGAAGAGAAAAACTGTGGTGTCTTCACAACACAATGGCTTCAACAACGAGACTCCACTCCTGTGGGTTTTATTTTCATTTATTTTGTTATTGCTGACTTTACATTAGAGGAAAGATGTTCAAAGTGAGGAGTGAGGGCCATTTCTGGGCCCTGGGTTCATTCTGTGCGACCCTCTCGATCACAGTTAGAGAATAAATTATGACAAAACTACAACTTTTAAGTTGAAATGTACTTGGATGCAACACAAAGTGATCATCGTTTCCAAGCTTTCTTGTTTTTTTCTGTTGTCATGGTAACTAGGATCACATATTCCCAAATTCACCCAAATCTGCTTTTAATTGATGTATTAAAACTTTGCTAAACACAGCGAGTGTTTTCAAATGAAGATTGATGTAGATTCTGTTTTTATTGGAGCGAACAGACAAAATATTTTATTTTTATTTTTAATGGTGCCTAAAATAAAAATAAAACTAAAAGGTTTTCAATTAACAAGTAAAAAACATTGAACGTCTTGGACTTTTGATTCATTTCTGACAAATGAATTTTGTTTAATCAAAATAGTTTATTCTCAGTTAAATAGGTAAAATAAAATCACATTTTTTTGTGATCTTAGTTTTCAAAATGATATTTTTTGGCCTACGAGACAAAAAGTTGGACATTAGACATTAGAGGGTCGGAGCAAGTTGGCAAATTGTTTCTTTAGCTTTGCTGGTTGGCATTTTGTGAAGCAGTGCAGCTGTTATTCCTAGAAACAGCAGAGAAAGAGGGCAGCAGGAAGGAAGGAAAGAGGTGTGGATGATTAAACGTAGCTAAAATCAGCTGAAACAAAAAGAGTTTGGCCTTTAACCTGCAACTATGGTTAACAAAAGAGTTTACTCCAACATTTGTGACTTAAATTAAGTGTCAGCTTGCAGCCAACACATTTATGACTCATTGAGTTGTAACAATGAGGGCTGTGCTGATATATTTAAAATATGTTGAACGAGTCTGTAATGAAACAATCTCAGGATAATGTTCAAAGGAAATGAGCTGTAAGAGTTAAAGTTTTTTTATTTTACTGGTTGAATCAAAATAGGAACTTTGAGTGCAAATCGTTGCGCCTAGTAGAGGAGGTAGGATTATTATTAATGCAATAAATGCTACAGATTTTAGCCAAAATTTCTTATTCTCATTAAAAATATTTGACACATTTTGTCCTTCTAAAGATGCATTTTTCTTTAGAGAATTTTACATTTCTATAAAGAAATAAAACATGTCAAAAAACTTAAAATTTATTGTTCTTTTTATATATTATTATTTTATTTCTGCATCAGATATATTGATGATTAATCAATAAATCAGACAAAAGTAAATGATGCATTCTACATAATTTTCTTTAACTATGTCTTTTTTATACAATACTAGAAATACATTAATGAAGTAAATAAATATTTTACTTCCTATTTTCAATAACAAAATAAACATTTTACTGCAGTAATGAAACATTCCTTCAATTGATCTGAATCGGGTGAAGAGAAAATATGCCACATATTTACAAACAAAAGTGTCTTTTATCTTAAATGCAAAACGTATAAATATCTTTATTTATACTGTAGATAATTAATAGTTGGCGATTATTACAATAATTGCAATCGGATTAATCATTATTTATCGATTACTAAATTGGTTCCCAATATTTCAGTAATCATGATTCACAAATAAATTTTAAATTTTAATAATCATGATTAATGAGATCAATTATGATTAAACATTCACCAAATTAGTTGATGATTATGCCAATAATTGATTAATTGTTCAGTCTTAGTCTCCTGTGTTGATCCTTCCAATATGACATATAAAGAAATATCAGTGAATTATATGTTAAACCTTATATTTATATAGAATTGTTCTTGCGATCTTTTCTGTCTTAAACTTTCAAAATGCTGAGTAATGATGCTCCATTCATGAGCATCTGATGTTTAATTGTTTCTATATAAAGTAGGAATAAATGTTCTAATTTTATTCTCCAGAAATGCCCATTTTTATCCGTCGCTCTATTTTTATCCTCTACCTCTGTTGTTGGAGCAGCTAGGTGCGCCGCGGCGGTGGCAGCAGGACCTATTATTAGTCTGGTGTGTTGCCTTTGCAGCGACTCACAGTGAGGAAGTCCGTAAGAGTCGGAGCGTCGACACCTTGGACAGACAGACAGACAGGAAGAGCGAGGCGTACCGCTGCTGAGAGGAAAAGGTCCAGTCTGAGGAGCTCTGAGCCCAGGATGGACACCAGAAGTTTCCCTTTGCACAATTAACTCGAAATAAGGAATTACTTTGTTTCGCAGGACACTTTGTGCTTGTTTCCAGCGAAGACGGCAAACGGAGGGAGTATCAGTCTTTAAAACTCTCGGACCTCAGGATTATGGTGGTGCATGGTCCGGCTGCGGATCTGAAGGACGATCAAAATGCTGAAATGTAAAGCTGGAAGTTTCTCCTGCCGCCTGGGGTTCGCCTCGCTGCTGCTGCTCCAGGTCAGTCCAGACAACCAGGCCGACATTTTACCCAATTCTTTATGCTGATTTAGGGGGAAATGTGTCAAATTTTACAAGTCAGGCTAAAGTAGAACCAGTTTCTGTTGCTGCTTTTCCTTTTGCCTCTGATTGAATCCAAGGAGGGTTTTTCTCAACTTTCTTAAAGTAAAAATCCCTCCTAGGTAGAAGATAAAGATGAGTCACTTATTTTCCTTTTTTTATCTAAAAACTCTGAGAGAAATAATGTTTCATTACATCTGATCATGTCTTTAGAAGAAAACGTTGGAGATTGCTTTTTCTTGTTTAGAAACTTTGTTTAAAAGGCGCTTTCTGGCTTTTATTCTTTTATTCTGGGTCATGAAATCTGTTATTTGCACCAAAGCATCAACTCAACAAGTAAATGGAAATAAAATATCTTCTTTTTCTAATAAAATGACCAAAAATGGCCCCATAAAAATGCTTCAAATCATAAAGTCTGAGGTCTGAATCAGAATTTAACTCATCAGTGGGGAATATTTCAGGAAAGTTTTAGAGGAAACTATTTTGTGGTTTTTATAACGATGAAGATAATTTAAAACTTCTTTGCTGTTTATCAAATGATGCAAACACAAATGCAGCCTATTAAAAACACAGTTATCTGAAATCCAACATATCAGTTACATGTAGGTCTGATACACTAATGAGTTAATCAATTAATCAATGAATCGGATGATAAATTAAAACAAGCTCAATGATTTCCATATGCTTGATTTATTGTTTTTTTGTTTCCACAAAAACCTGGATGATAAAGCTTTTCACTCTGGGTCCTTTTATAAAGGATCATTTATAATTCATTTTATTTGTTGTTTATTTATTCTGCATGTTTAAAAGGTCTTAACGTTCCAGTGTTAAATGTTCATTAGAATGTAAAGTTTATTGATCTTTGAGAATAGTTTCTTGCTTTGTTGAGCTATTATTACTTAAAATTGTCTCAAAATAACAATATTGTCGTTTATCGCAATAACTTCTGAAACAATTTATCAGCCAGCAGAATTTGCTGTTGTGACAGTTAGATGAACAATTAGCTTTTTTAATCTCTAACCTGCAAACAGTAACTGCATTAAATGATATTTTTGAGTTTATAGCTATTTGCTGCCCTGACGGAAATTAGATTTAGGATTTATTGTGATAAAAATAATACAATATTATACTCCCTGTAGCTCATTTCTTTATTTAAAACTGCAAACAGGAAACATCCTGTTTGCAAATGTAGCTGCTGAAAAGATCCATTAAGTTTCTCTTTTCATGTTTTTGGAGTTTTGCTACAAATGAATCCTCTTTCTTCCAGAGGAGTTGAAGTTGTTGCCTGATTCTGCAGATTGAAGCTGCACCAGTTTGGCATTCGGGATTCTGTTATCCAGCTTGATTTTCCTCTGGATCACTTCCTTCTCTTCCCGTCTCTGTCCTGAACGCTCCGCTGTCGTCTCTGAACTCCCTGAACTTCGTTATCTGCCAGCCAACAGGCGGCCGCTCGACCCAAACCCTGACGGCGGCGAGCGGCCATCTTTACATAACTGCAGCTGATTATCTGTCGCAACAAGTTGCTTGAAGCTCCGCAAAGGAAGAAACTTTAATTTATCCCAATTTATGCATCATGTTCAGACGTTAGACATGTTTTTCACTTTGGACAGGATTTGTCCTTTTTCCACTTTATTCTCCTTCCCTTTTTTTCTTGTTTTCACCTTTAATCCTTTTTTTCATTTTTCTTTTTCTTCTTGTTTCTCTTCTTTCTCCTTTTTCTTTTTTCTTTCTTCCTCTTTTCTTTTTTGACTTTATTCTTTTCCCTTTTATCTTTTCCTGATTTTTATTTTTTCCTTTTTACCTCCTTTTTCTACTTTCCCCCTTTTCTCCTTTATTTGAACAAATATTTAGTATTTTTTATACATATTTTGAAAGTTTTACATTTAATGATTTTCTCCTGTTTAAACAGCTGATTGATCAAAAACAATATCCATAAATTGAACCTGGCATCTTTTTAGAGATCTTTTAACCTCTGAGGTGGAACCTGCACATTTTCTCCAGCAAATCAATCAATTTATCAATAAGTGAGCAGATCACTTTACATACAAACTAACATAAAGTGCTTTGGAGCAGGTCACTTATAGAAATGATCAAACTACGTATAAAAATTCAAGAAAGCAATAGAGACAGAAAGAAAATATAAAGAGCTATAAAATTCAAGTACTTGCTTAATTGTTATTGGCTGAAATGGAAGTAAAATAATAAAACAAATGGATGAAAAAAATGCACATCTTATTAATTAAGATGTTTTGATAGATACTGATTACAGCTTTTCAAATTTGGCAACTTGTGAAAGTTTGAGTCTCAAGTCAAACTAAAACTTCAGACTAAAAACTTGAGACTTGACTTGGACTCTCGGTCAGAGACTCGAGTTCTGATCCGATCTGAAGCTAAAAACTGTTTCACTGTGAAACTGAGCTGGATTATTAGCCAGAGATGTTGGTGGATTATTCTGAGATGCTAGTGCAATCTGTTAGCGTTAGCTTGATAATGACGACAACTTAATTATTACAGCAGAAATTCAGCAATAATAGTTTCTTTCTATTTTTCTTTCTTTGAGCATAAATACATATTTATACTTATCTAATGAAAGAAATACTACATTGGATAAGTTTTCAAAATAATATCAATCAACCTTTAGCAGTTTTTGTGATTAATTAAATGTTGAATGATTAAAATGTAACTTTTAATCAAATTAAATATATTTAAACATAATTATTAAATGTTTATGTCATAATTTTGGACAGATTTCAGATCTAGGTGACGCAGAGTGAGAACTGGCCTACATGTTGGAGAACAGATTAGAAAACAGTCAATGGAGGCTTGAAACTTAACTTGGACTAGGACAAAATGACTTGTAACCGTCTCTGGTTTGAGGACAAAAGGTTTTAATAGTTGAGGTGCCTGGATGCAGAGATGCTGCTGTCAATATTTTTCCTGATCATCATCAGATGTTTAGATTAGAGCAACGTCTGGAAACCGTGAGGAAGAATTTGACCTTCAGATTCTCTCCAGACTCGATTTAAGTCTCCTCCTGAAAGTTTCCCAGAACAATGGCATCAAAGCGCCGCTCCGCCTTCGGAGCTGTTTGTCGTAGTCGGACACCTGTCCCCTGCAGACTTGAAAGCTGGCTGTAAAAGTTTGCTTTTTCCTGCTTCCCAAACAGGTTCCCATCCCTCATGTCTGCAGAGATTTCACTAGTTTCTCCTTTTCAGCTCCAGCATTTCTCATTCCTGAATCCAGTTTTTCTTTTGTATTTTTGTATTTGTATTTTTGTGTTTTAAAACTCAGAACTGAGTTTTTTTTATTTTTTTAATTTTATTTCAATAATCACAATTAATTTGTTCATTATTAAAAACACTAATAAAATATATAAACTTAAAAATATATATACTTTTCAGGAATTAATCACAGAAAACATCAGACTGAAACACCAGAAAAATAAATAATTTTGACACATGAAGCTAAAAGTTAAATTTTTTTAGACTCAATATGAAATTTAGTTTCTGATCAGTGAAGGCGTCCTGTTATTCATCAGCAATTGACTTTTATAGGGTCTAAATGCTCCAGTTAGTGATCAAACCATTAAAATTAGATGACAATTATTCAAATAATAAATTCATTGGGATTAATTGTTGCAGATATAATCTAGTGTTAGAAATAACACTAATAAAATGTTTAAACTTAGTTAAAACAAAGTTTATGCTTTATAATTAAAAGAAAAATTATTTTTGATAAAAGATGCTAAAAGTTTTTAGACTTTATTTATTCATTTATTTAGGTTTAGTATTTATTTAAATTATTATATGTCTTATTTGTACTTGCTAAAATGTAACACTTTGGATGGAGTAGCTTGTCAACAAATAAATAATTTCCTTTTGAGGATCAATAAAGATACATCCTATTCTGAGACATTTTAAAATATACAATATTGTCCCATTTTAATTTATTTTGTCCCTGCGGTAGGATGTAGATTGTTTGTCAAGATATTTTTAATAACAGTAATAAATGTCGTAAAATTATGGGTTTAAACTCTTTATCAGTCCTTTTATATTATTTTAATCGATCAGAAAAGTTTGAAAACTTTAAATGCTTGAATTTTACTGTGAGAAAAACATGAACTCTAGTAAATGTTATTTATATTTTGTGTAGGTGTGAAGTTAAGGCCATAATTGTCCTGAAAGTTTGTTAAAGTGCTCTGTGTGCTGCTGCAGGTTGTGAGCAGTGCAGCTCCCACAGAGCATCCAGCAGCCTCTGCTCCCTGCAGCATCTCTGTGTCTGGATCGACGTCCGGTCCGAACTCCATTTCTCTGACTCTGACTACTGCTGGACTGAACTGCTCCTTCTCCGTGGCGTCGCCGGACGTCGGAGCAGACGCCTCTGAGTGTCGCAGAGTCCCAGAGCGCGAACTTCAGGGGAACGAAACGGAGCGGCCGCGCGGCGCCGGCGGCGGAGTTTTTAGCTGCGTGTTGGATCACCTGGAGCCTGGAGCCGCCTACCTGCTGCAGGTCCGATCGCAGACGGACGATGAGTCGGCCAATGCCACGCTGCACACCAGTGAGTTACAGAAACTGAAGCTTAGATTTGATTAATTGCATCATAATTTAAATAATTTCCTTTTGCAAGATTTATCGTTTTTCTCTTTCTATCGAAAACTGGATGCTAAAAGTTTTCAGTTTGGCGTTTTGGTCTCAACTGGCTCCTTTTTTGAAGGACAATTTTGTTTCAAGAGTCTTCCTAATTCATTTTATCTATTGTTTTGATTATTTATTTTGTATATTCAAAATATTTTCCAGTTTTAGTCTTAAATTTTTAGTTGAGAACCCAACAATCTGAGGCTCAAACATTAATAACGCTTAATTAATTTTATTTAGTTCAGAATAGATGAAAGATCAATTTCTCTTTCTCTTCCCATGTTTGCAAATTTACAGTTGATAAACACACATTCTGGACAAATGTTATCATATTTAAATCAACGCAGACACAGATTGACAGAAAATATAATTTCACATTATTGTTATTCTGACTTTATGCAAAACGTTCTATTACATCTCCGTCTATTAGCCGTCCTCTGCTCTCCTTCTGCATATTTAAGCTGTTGCCTGCAGAGGCATTTCCTTCACTGGGACGACATTCATAATGTTGACAGCCTCCGAGCCTGACTGTCTGATTACATATCCGCTGTTTAAAGGTCATGGTATTCTCTTCACATGTCTCCAACTGATATGATTTATGCAGCCACCGAGTAAAGAGGCTTCAGAACAAAACGAAGGAATCTAATAAATGAAAGATCTGAATTATATCGTTCACAGAGCCAGATATTGGGGAAAAAAAGCAAATTTGAATCGCCTAAAGAAACCTTTGATTTGTAATATTCTTCAGGCTGCAATTATCCACCATAGTTTTTTCTTCCACTCAACTTTCCATTATTATTTGGTGGATCCTTTTGTAGGGTGGCGAAGTCTATCTGCTGTAGAATTGTCTCAACTTAATAGAAAATGGTCGGGTAAATTTCCGTCAAAAAACAAAATTTTGAGATTAGTCACATTTTCTAGAAAACAAATCACAGTTGTTTATTTGTAAGTGATTAAAAAATCTAAAATTCTCTCTTCATTGAGAGAAGTCAAAAATTAGCAGAAATTTTTCTTGACATTAATCTAAAAAGTTTTCTAGGAAGAACTTGGAAATTTAACTTTCAACGTCAATAATTTGATGGAATTTGCTGAGATTAACTTCTGCGCTTTTTGGCAGAAATGTACTGGTTTTTTTATCGGTCATGGTCCAGTGCACCGTTGTACAAACTCTCCTGTGTAGTTGAGAAATTGACGCTCCTCCGTCATGAAGCTAAACCTGAAAGAGTTTGTTGAGTGTTTATATTTCTTGACAGAACCACATAAATTTTTCATCTCAGACTGGATTCTGTTTGGACCGTTTCGCTCTCCTGTTCTGGTATCGCTCTGCCATCTTTGTTTCTGTATCAACTGGCTCCTTAAGGATTACCACCTGCGCCCTCTGCTGGATGGAGGCCAAATTACAACACTGAAAATTGGAACTAATTTTAATATAATAAACCATTAATAAAGTTGATTGTTTCCATCTTTAGTTGAACATAATTACAGAAACAAACGAACATTGTATTTTGACAGTTAGAAGTGAACAAACCCTCCGCCCTGCATGTCTCAGAGTTAATATCATGACGCTTCCTCTCTCTGCTGCTCTGTGATTAGCTACAGGAACCGCAGCCCTGCTGAGGCAGAGTGATAGAGCTCCAGCGCTGCATGTTAGCATGCGTGTGTGTGTGTGTGTGTGTGTGTGTGTGTGCATGTTAGCATGCTGGCGTGCGTCCAGAACAGAAGTTGGACCCTTGGTGTGTATTTCCATGGTGGGCAGAGCTCTGGGTTCAGCCATTTCCTGCCTCCATTGTTTCTTTGTTCTGTGGGAAAGGGTGTGAGGCTGCGTGCGTGTTGCGTTTGGAGGAAACGGGGCGTTGCAGCGTCCAGTTGAGTCCCGAAGGTAACCTGCAAACAGTCCTGCTGGAGCGGCCTTATCTCTGGAGGCTCAGCTGACCTTTAGAAACTTGTTTTAGTTTCTGAACTCTTGAAACTCTTGATGGTTTGACCACAAAAACATTATGAAAACATTATGGACGCCCCTTTAAATGTTCAGATCCATTAAAGAGAAGGTTCATTATGACAATTAAAAATTGTGGTGATGGAAATTCAGCTCAATTTACTGAAGAACATGTAAAATTTACAGTCTGAGGGATTGAGGAGCTTTAGGAGCTGCTGTCCATCCGTCTGTCTGTCCATCCGTCTGTCTGTCCATCCATCTGTCTGTCCATCCGTCTGTCTGTCCATCCGTCTGTCTGTCCATCCGTCTGTCTGTCCATCCGTCTGTCTGTTCATCCGTTCATCCGTCCATCCGTCTCGACCCATTTTAGAGTTCTGGTTTGTTTTCCCACCAGTTCTGTCTCTGAGGACTGATGGGTGTGTGTTTGGGCCTATCTTATCATCTCATCTCTGCTTCTCCAGGTTTTTGTAGTTGAATCTTTAGATCTGAGCTGTGTGTGCACTGTAAAAGCTGATTTAAATGTGTTTTGTTGCATCAGGGCCGTCAGCGGTGGTCGGCCTGGCTGTGACCTCCAGGACCTGCAGCAGCCTGGGCCTTTCCTGGCAGGCCGGCCCAGGCAGGACACAGCGCTTCAGGCTGCAGCTGCGGGAAAAAGCCCAGGGCTCCAATCAGTCCAGTAAGTTTAGAAAGTTAACTTTTTATTTGTCTGCACTATAAATCAATATGATAAATTAATCAAATGTATGATTTTCAAAGATAACATTTTTGACTAAACAGGATTTTTTTCCAGCAGTGCATTCCTGAGGGTTATATAGTTCAGAGTGATGTTGGTGCCCATGGCGGCCATCTTGTTTCACAAGCATTTTGCATTTCTATTCATTTAACCTTTGATTTCAGGTCAACTCTACGACTGAATATCCGCGCCAAGCTACCATGTTTTGTTTAATTATGAGAATAGAGTCAGAATATTTCAAGAATATAGTCATACGAAAATAAAGTTGGATTAATAGAAAAATAAAGTCATATTAGCAGAATAAATATGAAATTTTATAAGAACTCAACACAAAAAATGACCAAAAAAAATTTAAACGAGGAACGTTGAGAAACTTTAGTTATAAATTTTAGAGATAATACTTGAAATAAATATTTTATTTTTGATATATATATTAGTATCAAATTATTATCAGTCACAGAGTTTTAAACAATAAAACAATCATGCAAACAATTCAGTCTATTTTGAAGAGAAAAACACAAAATTGTCATTAACATTTTTTGTAACTAATATTGTTTCTTATAAAATATAGTTTTGTGTTTTGCTTCTATTGTAACTCATTAGTAATCTAAAGTTCTCTGATACTCACTGAAGGGATGACAGAAATAAAAACAACTTTAAAAATATTTTTTGTTCTTTTTTAGAAAAGAAAGTGAGCCAAAAAAGCCACATTGCCCAGCTCAAACTATAAAATGATGGGAATAAACTGTGATGTTTATACAATAAACCACTCAGAAGAAAACTTAGTTGTGCGTCTCAAACAGAAAACGTTAAAACCAAATATTATCCAATAAACAAGCAGCTTCAGGGTCATGCAACTTTTTGTAACTCCAGATCTGCTGAAGAATGAGACTTTAGGAAGCACGACGACGCGGCACACGCTCAGCGGCCTGACGCCAGGGCGCCTGTACGTCGTTACCGTGGTGACGGAGGCCGGCGGCCTGCAGAGCAGCAGGATGGTCGAGGCTCGGACAGGTAATGCGAACAGAAACGGAGCCATGTCGATGAAAAACAAGGTTTTAACGCTGTGTTCCCTCACCAGCGCCCGCCGCCATTTCCAACGTCACTACGGAAAACAACGGCACCAGCCTCTGGTTGTCGTGGCAACATCCAGAAGGGGATGTGGACGCCGTGGTCGTCACTTTCTTTGATAACGACAGGATAGTTCAGAAAACGACTCAGCCTGGAAACGCCACCGAGGTCGCTGCCTACCAGTTGACCCCCGGCTCGGCCTATCAGGTGGAAGTGATGTCAGTCAGCGACTCTCTGACGAACCAATCAAAACTCACCGTCAGGACAGGTGATAAAAAAACGAAGCCAAACTCCTTATGTTTGTTTTTTATTCCTTCTTCATCATCATCCTGCTTCTGTTCGACCTTCAGCTCCGGCGGCGGCGTCACGCCTCCAGCTGTCTCCTTCTTCCGCCGGCGGCCTTCTGCTAATGTGGGTGCCCCCTGCTGGCCACTGGGAGAATTACAGCGTTTTCCTGTTTGACGGCGCGCAGCAGCTGATCGACACCGCACTGGGCCGGGATGCGGTGAACTTTAGCTTTCCGGGGACACAACTGACGCCTGGCAAGCGGTATCGAGCCACGCTGAGAGTGCAGAGCGGAGGACTAGCGGCCGAGAGCAGCTGTGACGGGCTAACGGGTCAGACTTTAACTTTACTTACTTATGTGGAACAGACAGTAAAAAGTAGTCTAAGCACCATTGATTTATTTTAGCTTATTTTTATGATTTGCTTTTTTTTTCAGACTTTATAGTCGGTGTTTGTATCTTTAATAATGTCCTCCAAATAACACAATTTCCAAGTGTTATTTTTAAAAAAACATTTCAACTCTAAAACAGTGTCCCGCTGGATGACTGCCCTGTTTTGGGTTTATTGCGGTTTCCAAACATTATGAATTTTAGTGATAATTAATTTGAACCAGTGTTTAGTTGCAAAATATTGTTTTTGCAAACATCATCAACGTGTTTATCTATAATTAATGTGGGTAAAACTCTCCTGCAGCTCCTGCTCCGGTGGCAGATCTCCACATTCGCCACTCGGATGAGACGTTGCTCAGCGCCATGTGGAACCATGCCCCTTCTGGGTCACGTGACGACTACTTCCTCACCATTCGCCATGGTAACGCCAAATCCCTGCTTGAGCTGGATGAATGCTTTTCAGAGCTTGGATGGTTTTTTTTGTATAATCGCTGCCATCTTCCAGGTGACACTATCGTGGACACGCGACGGGTGGAGCCGAACATGAGGGAGTGCACTTTCAACGTGCTCACACCTGGACGGCGGTACGTCATCACCGTGACAACGAGGAGCGGGAATCTGAACACATCAGTATCAGTGGAGGGAAGGACAGGTGTGTCAGCGATCCTGTTTATTGAGGTGATTAAACAAATGAAGTTGTAGTTTTGCTGAGTTGGATGTTCGTGGTGCTTCAGCTCCGATGGCGCTGGATAAAATTAGCCTGAGCAAGTTGGGAGTCGACAGCCTTCAGGTGACCTGGCAGAAACCACCAGGAGACGTGGAGTCGTACAACCTGACTCTGCTGCAAAACGGGTAGGTAATTATGAGTCAACTTTGCTTTCTAACGTTTTTTGGTTGTGACATTTAGTACATTACAATCACAAACGCTGACATATTTTATTGGGATTTTACCTCAGAAATTGATTCACATTAGCACAAGATTGTGAAATGGAAGAAAAATAAATAATTTTCAACATTTAAAAAAAATAAACGCAGGTGGGAACAGGTAGCTTTGTTATTTGTGCTGATGCAAAGACACTAATCATAAATATTAGTTCCACTAACAGCAAAGCGCTAAGCCAACACGTTACTTAGCAGAAGCTAATGCAAAAGTGCGATACGAAAATGCTATTTAGCAAAGGCTAATGCTCTAGCACTATACCAACACTGTGTTAAGCGTAAGCTAATGCTAACGTGCCAACTTTACTGCCCTTGAAAGACCCTCAAACACCAATTTAATCTTGACATTATAATTTAAATGTTCTATAATGAGAGGACACTAATGGTGCTAAACATTTCTGATCTTTATTTGTAGAAAAGATCAAAAACCATGAATCATTTTTATTCAATAAAAATGCACTAATTTCTGTTAATCACATTAAATCCCAGTAAAATACTTTGAAACTATTTTGTTTTCTGAAAACACTTCAGTTTCTCATCAAACTCCACTCTTCTGGTCCTGCAGTGTTGTTGTCCAGAACCACACCGTTCCAGCTGGTTCTAACTCTCTGGTTCTGACCGGTTTGACACCTGGCGCCCTCTACAGGCTGCAGGCTACCACTATCAGTGGGGAGCTGCAGTCCAAACCAGTCAGTGTGGAGGCTCGAACAGGTGAGTTTATGCGGCTTTGTACAGTTTGGTGTGCTTCAATAAAACAGCATAGACTGTTTTCTGCACAGGGAAACTTATTGTTCAGATAATGACAAACAAACACACAGTGGCTTATGTAACCATGTTTGGTTGGAAGTCAGTTGGGATCTTATTGTGTAGATACAATATCCCCATCCAGCTTTTTTCTCAACGAACACAATCAGCGGGAAAACAGGAAACCTCAGCGAACTGTCGACCCGAACAATCAACCGAGCAGGAATGTTCAAACATTCAAAACGTCCCGATGTGACCGAAGCGCGGCTGTTCTGAAAATAAAACTTTACCATAAGAATTACCAGAATTTTAATTTAGTTTTTAGGATAGTTTATCAGAAATTGTTTCTTTTTTAAAAATTTTTAAGAATTCTTCGTCAGAAATTACTTTAAAGTATTTAAAGATATATTTGTCTTTGGGAACAACAAAGTATTTTTGAATTTAAATTGAATTTGAATGTTCACTAATAAAACTCTTATACAGATCTCCCTTATCTCTATGTTTAAAGAAACGTTACATTTTTAGTTTTTTTTACAATGTTCTTATATTTTGCATTTTATTTCACTTACAAAATATTCAGAATAAGACCAGAAGAGAAAAATACATTTTTTTAATTACAATTATAATAAATTTATATACATTTTAATGAACAAAACTTAAAAAATGACTTTTTCCCAGTAGACTTTTCAAAAAGAAATATCTGTTTAAATAAAGTAGATTATTGTAGCTCCTTTTTAAGGCTACCTTATATACTCTCTAAGCATCAGCTGCTTAGAAAATATATGTTTATATACATTTATTATTACGTTTAAAGTAATCGAGTTAAATTTAAACTGATAATTTAAAACACAGACTTGAATGGATTTTATAGGGAAATAGGGCCATAATTTAACATAAATATGAATTATTCTATTTTATTTTTGTTTTTATACACTGTTTTTGTAACCTTTATATCTTAAAATATTTATTTCTTATTTAGCATTTATGTTGTTCAAAGTTAGGAGCCACAGTGGAGGCCAGTCAGCAAAACTGCATCATCTCCTTAAATGGTAAATTTTTTTTTTTAAAGTTCAGGATTGAGCTTTGTTTTTTTCTTTTTTCTTTTTTTTTTGTGTGTGATTTGTGTGTCGGGTCACAGTTCTTACAAAGAATGTGATAATATCAGGCGCTGCTTAAAACAATGTCCGACATGCCTAAAAAAGAAAGCTTGGAATGTTCCACAAGGACAAAGACATTCCCAGAACACACACACACACACACACACACACACACACACACACACACACACACACACACACACACACACACACACACACACACACACACACACACATTACAATGTTTTGACAATAGGCGGATAAAATTGTGTCTATACAATAAATTTTCTTAGCAGAAAATTTGTGTGTGTACTTGTGTTTGTGGTTTGTGAGGACCAATGAGTCTTATGATTTTTATGAGGACATTTATTAAATAAATTTACTTTCCCTTTCAAGGCTTCAGTATTTTTGATTAATTTAATCTTAAATTAGGGAGCCGAACATGAGATCTGAAAGCAAAGCAAAGAATAATAACTTAACTCTAGTTATAAAACCCAATTTACAAATCGGAAACAATTATTAGCAATTGTGCAAATTTTTGGCAAACTTTTGAAATCTCGCAAAAAAGGAAGTAAATTGGGCTTGTTTCCATGAACTGGTTTATACGTTTTAAGATTAATCTTTAAAACTTAATTGAAAAAACAAGAACATTTCAGAGTTTTAAAAAGTAAAAAATTTGCCAGAAAGATACTCAGAAATTATTAGATTAATTTCATAATTTTTTCTAGCAAATTTTCAACTTTTCTAACTCAAATTTCCCCTGACTTTTTTCTAATTATAATTTTTTGTATGTTTTCTGGAAAATTTCCAACTACTGAAACTCAGAACGTCCCTTGTTTATTCTAGAAAATTTCTACGATTATTTGATGGAAATTTACTATTATTTTTCTATATTCTAAGGTCCTAATACGCCTTCATACTCTCCATCTTCCCTTTTCCTCATTGACTCTTTCTTAGAAAATCGAAAACAATCTCATGCAAATTAAAAAACTTTTTTGTAAAATGAAGGTTTTGTGTAGAATTTTCTAATGTGTTTCTTAAATATAATAAAATCTTGATGGAATAACTGCAATTGACAAGTTGAGCTTATATTCTCTTGCCAGTTTGTTTTTGAGTATTTTGATGGTTATTAGATGTTTACTGGATTCTCACAGTAGAAAATAATCCAACATACATAAAATTAACTGTTTATTACATTTGATCCTTTGGATTCCAGAACATTACTGAGTTTTGTTGACAGGTTTTCCCACTATCTTTTCCTATTTGATGTCATTTCTCAGCGCCAGCCGCCGTCTCCAAGGTGACGGTTGCCAACGGCGGCAGGTCGGACGCTCTGTACGTCTCGTGGCTTCCTGCGGATGGCGTGGTGGACAGCTACCTGGTCCAGCTGGAGGACAGGAAGCGGACCGTCCACATCCTGTCCGTGTCCAGCTCCTCGCCGCCTGAGTGCTCTTTTAACTCGCTGGAGGCCGGACACCTGTATTCAGTCAACATAGTAACCAGGAGTTTCGGACTGGAGAACACCACTGTGGTCCAGGCTCGAACACGTGAGACTTTCCTGGATGTTTCCACATGTTTGTTATTGTTTTTTCTTTTGTTTTCTTTACTGTTCCAATCTGGGTTTGTTCTGTTCATCTTACAGAACCGGCAACGGCGGGAAACCCAAACGCCGTTCACGCTGGAAGAGACGACTACCTGAAGGTGAGACAATAAAACAAAAGAAACTTTTTCCCAAAAGTAGTAAATGTTTGGTAAACATAAATTAATTGATTAAAAAATAAAAAATATCACCACCTCTTTATTTTCAAAAGATATCTTAGGCAAAACAAACGACTTTTAGTAAAAAGTATTACGCCATTAATTTAACATTGCAATATTGCAACAAAACTGGGCAATATTTTAAACTGGCTGAAAAGTTACAATGAATCTGCAACATTTTAACCGATTTAATGACTTTGCATTAAAGCTACATTTGATTAAACTGTTGCAGTAAAGCAGGAGCATCACTCAGCAGCCAGCAGACCTGCAGCTGTCTGCAGCGTAAAACCTGCGGTGCTCCTGTTAGCAGGCAGGTGTTTTAACTCCTGCGCTGTCTGCAGGTGTACTGGCATCACGCAGCAGGAGATCTGGACCGCTACGTGGTTCTGATCAGCTACAACCACACCGTCCTGCAGAACCAGAGCGTCCCCACCGGACACAACGAGTGCGCCTTCTCGTTTCTCACTCCTGGGCGACTCTACACCGTCACCGTGGAAACATGGAGCGGCAGCTACGTCAGCAGCATCTCCACCCATGGACGAACTCGTGAGTTGGAGTTTCAGGAGGGGAACCGGACCGGCGGTGCTACGGTTTCTCACTGACGGTTTTGTTTTTCAGTTCCTGCATCTGTGAGGAATCTGTCAGTCAAAAACGCAGGAACGTCAGAGCTGAACGTCACCTGGAGCCCCGCCCTCGGAGACGTCGACCATTACGAGGTCAGTTCTGACGTAGCATCTGTTAAACACTAAAACATCTTCACATTTAATCAATAACTGACATTATTCGTTTAGTGCCGATTCACCACAATCACAGGTGCTTTAAATCCATGAAAATGCTTGACTTCTGTGTTTTCAAGGTTTGGAAAGTACACAGTTTTGCGATAAAGTGCAGTCGAATGTTTGGTTCAAAGACTAATTTTTTAAAACATTATTTACAGATGAAACCACTTATTTTCATACACCTCATAAAAAGACACATTTTTTTCTCTCTGTCTGAAGTTAAGTCAGATTAAACTTTTCTTATTTAAAGTCAGCTAGAATTACTAAAACTATTTCTACTTTCTAAAATACAGAAAACTTAAAAATATGTTTTAGAGATTATTTTGTAACTTTCTTTCTGTATTTTATCATTTAATTTGCGTAGGTTTGTTTGTTTGGATTGTTTCAGTGTAGAGAGGATTTATTATTCCTAATGATTTATTCGTTTCCAGGTGACTCTGCTCTTTAACGACACGCGGGTTTTCCCTCCCGCCATTCTGGGCAGCGACCTGCATCATCACCTGCTGACCTCTCTGACCCCGGGGCGCCTCTATAAGATCATGGTGTCCACCTTCAGCGGCTCTCTTCAGGTCGCCCAGGTGATGGAGGGACGGACAGGTGGGACCAAAGTCTTTGTCTCTCCTGATTAAACAAATCTGAGTCCAGATCTTATTAAAGCAGATTCTGCTGTCCAGTTCCCAGCGCTGCAAAGAACCTGAGGCTGATTCCCCAACCCGGCCGAACCGACTCTGGCGCTGGGCTGCTTTTCTCCTGGACATCGGGACACGGAGACCTGGACCTGTACAAAGTGTCTCTGTCAACCATGGTGAGACGGATTTACTCACATTCTCCCTGTAGGACTGGGAAGTAAATCCATATTATTGACTAATTGAATTTCTAAAGTCATATTCATCTTTTCTTTTTCGGGGGGTCAGAGGGTGTTGTTGCAGGTAAAATTATGAATGTCTTGGTTATTATTAGTTATTGGTGTTTTCTGCCAAATATAATTTTTTACCAAATTTAATTTTATTTACTCCTGTTTTTTATTTAGACCAATAATTACTCTGTAAGGTTTTGTGTTTTTGCAGTGAGGAGCGTTTTCAGATGAAGATGGATGCTAACATTTGGCTGCTTTTGTCTTTTCCAGGATGGCGTTTACATCGACACTCGTCCCGTCCCCAAACACGTCTCTTCCCTCGACTTTTTAGATCTGATCCCGGGCCAGGCTTACCGGGTCTCCATCCAATCACAGAGCGGGATGCTGACCAATAGCAACGCAGCCTCTGGCAGAGCAGGTAACGCTTCTGTCCAGTTGTTCATAATAATGAATAACCACCGTGGATTTTCCTTCTTATTGCTTGTTTTTGGTGCTGCAGCTCCAGCAGCGGTCACCGCCCTGCAGGCTGATAACGGACACACCACCCACAGCCTGACCGTCAGCTGGGAGCGTCCGGTCGGCGTGTTCAGTGGGTACCGCCTGCAGCTGCTGGACGAAGCGGGAGGCGTGGTGAGGAACCGGTCGGTGGCGCCGGACAGTCAGAGCGAGCAACTGGAGGGTCTGACCTCTGGGAAGACATACCGGGTGAAGCTGGTGACGCTCAGCGACGGCGTCACATCACTGGAAGCGGCCACAGCAGAAGGACAAACCCGTGAGTCATTTTCCTTTTTCAAAGAGGCAGTATCACATAAAATCTGCTTTGTTTTCATCTTTCCATCATGGTATAATCTGCTTCCCTCATCTAAAACAAACCTGGAGTGTTGCCTTGATTCTTTCATGCATGTGTGAGAATCTCCATGGCAACCATGCAGCTGCACAAAACGCCTGGTTGGACCTAGCTCCGCCTTCGAGGCGCATCTCCTCCCCCACTCAGCGTTGCTAAATGGAAAACACCCAAAATTCAGAAACTTTGATAATTTAACAGTCCAAAATATTAAACTCTATTTTTTATTTCTGCTCTAAAACTGAAGGAATATTTTCTGCTTTTTTAAAAAAAAATTTAACATTTGATTCTTAAAGGCGTTAAAGTGAGTTTTGTTCTCCCTTTCAGGTCCTGCTGCTGTTCAAAACCTGACGGTCGTCATGGCAAACACAACGTCCCTCAGCTTCTCCTGGCGTCCCTCAGACGGCCATGTTGACGCCTACGACCTGTCGCTCTACAGCGTCTCTGAGGCTGCGGCCAATCACAGGAGGGAGCATCAGCAGGTGAGGCAACGCCTTCGCTCTGTGGTGAAGCTTCATTTCAGAACTTCCTGTTGCCACCATGTTGTTTTGCTTCCAGACCGCCGGCGAGCCAGTGGACAGGAAGAAGGTGGGTCCCGTTGCAGACAACTGGGTCTTCTCAGGTCTGAGAGCGGGAAGCCTCTACCGCCTCCTGGTGGTGAGCTGGAGCCACGACATGAGCAGCGACTCGTCGGTCCTTGCCAGAACCGGTCAGTCGGCACGACGAGTCCCACTGTCCCCTCATTCTGTCTTCACTTTAACCCTCCTCATCTGTTGTCGTCTGCAGTCCCGGCTCCGGTGTCGGCTCTGCAGGTCCAGAGTTCTGGACGGAGCGACCGGCTGACGGTCAGCTGGCAGCACGGAGCGGGAAGCTGCAGCAGCTACCAGGTAAACACACTTTGATTGGTGTTTATGAAAGAAATCCAAACATTTAAACGCATTCTCCTGAATGTTTGTCTGGGGCTTTTACACTTTTTCCTGCCACTCAACTTTCATGTAATGTGCAGATCTTTGTGAACAGCTAGTTTACTATAAACTTGTCCTCATCAAAATCAATAAAAATTATGTCTGACTGTAGATACATCAACATCAGTAGAAATTCTGTCTGATCGGATATTCAATAGTTTCATCAAACCGCATGGCATTCTGGGGGATGTAGGCAGAGGAACGTATCTTTATTTATATGAGCTTAAACCAAGATTCATTTGATCCACTTTTAAATATTTTTGATTATTTTATGATAGAATATTATATTAGATATAGAAAGAAAAGTAAATCTCAGCCATAAACATAACATTTTCTGGAAAAGCAAGAACATTTCTGAGCTCTGAAAGTCAAAGATTTTCCTTTCCTTGTTCTGTCATAAAATGTTTTGGAGTTTATTCTCAGTTTGTTGGTGGAAATTAACTCTTTCTTTAATGTTTTTATTACTAGTTTATATTATGGTGATCTTATTTTTTTATTACTTGAAATAATCTATAATTTGAGCTTCTTAAATTTTGGATTACAATTATTTAATTACAATTAAGATTTTTTAAATATGTTCCCCAACAATGTCTTTAAAGTTAAGTAAATCTTTTTGAATCTGTGTGTTTTTAGTTTTTAGATGTTATTTAGTCTTTTTTAAAGTTAAATTTTCCAATAGGATATTTAAAATCACATTGTGTTAGAATCTGTTCAATTTGCTGCTGTGGAAATCAAAACAAATGTATAAATTACAAATAAAAAAGGAACAATTCTTGGAAAAAACCCTGAATATAATAAATAAATGTTCCCTAAATGGACGCTGCAGTTTTTATTTATTTTTATGGTTTAAGGTTCTGCTGTACGACGCGTCCGGATCCGCTCAGGGCGCTCACATCCTGGGGGCGGAGCACAACAGCCACACCTTCCTCGGTCTGACCGCCGGCCGGCTGTATCGCGCTGATGTCATCACTCACAGCGGCGATCTGACCAATAGCGTCTCAGGATTTGGACGAACCTGTAAGCCATTAAAATGAAAAAATATAAAAAGCTAAATTGTTGATTCTAAGGTTATTTTTTCTGTCCTGTTAGCTCCAGAGCCGCCCAGCCACCTGTCCGTCAGACCTGGCCCGACCAATCAGTCGGTAGAGCTGCTGTGGTCTGGCCCCGCCTCCGGGGACTATGACAACTTCAGCCTGCAGTGGGCGCCAGAGGACCCGCTGTCCGTCACACAAACGCACCTCAGCAGCCGCATCGTCAGCGGGATGTTTCCAGGACGACTGTACAACTTCACCGTGACGACCGTCAGTGGGGGCGGAGCCAAAAGCGGACCTACGGCCAGCAGCCAACCAATCCAGAGGAGCGTCAGAACAAGTAGGTGGAGCCAATAAAATGTACTGTTAGAAATAAAGCTGCTCAAACCAAGAATACGTTAACTAATTTTATTTATTAAATGAAAACATTTTATTAGATATTATTAAACAAATAATTGTGGAGATAAACTAACTTTCTTTTTCCAAAAATTAAAAACTGAAATTATTTCAATATATATCAGTAATTTTATGTGCTGCTTTAGTGAAAAACAGGAACAGCAACATTTTTGCTAATTTTATCTAATAGATGAAAAAGTATTTAAATAAATCATTCTGGAGAGACGGACTAACTTTTTATGGGGGTTAAAAAACACAGAAATTAAATAAATTCATGTAGTTATTTTGACATATCAATAATATGTAAATTTCATGAAATAAAAATGGAAAAACAAGCATTTATCTGCTGAAAAAACAATGATCTTTTAGGTAATTTTACTCAATAAGGGTACATTTTATTTAAAATATTTAAGCAAATCATATTCTAGAAATAGACAAACATTCTGAGGGGTTTAAAATTAAATAAAATAATGAAATTATTTTGTTATACCAATAATCAAGAATGATTTGAAGACATTGAATTAATATAAATTATGACAACATTTAATTTCTGTTTGGGATCAATATAGTATTTTTTCAATTTGATATATAAAATTGAATTTGCTGCTTTAGTTCAAAGATCATAAAACCATTTAGCAGATTGGCCACCAGGTGGCAGCAGAGTAACAGCTGCTTGTTCTTTAATCCATTTTTTATGACATTCTGTGTGTTTGTGAGATTTTGGCTGCAGGGATCAAACTGATCGCTGCGAGGAATAAAAAATAAATAAATAAAAGTAATAATCCGGGACACATTTGAAGTATTTATAAATCCGACCCAGTTTGTTCTGGTCGGCCTGTAGAAGTAGATTTATGTCACTTCTGAAAGTTGACATGCCACATGGAGAAAGAAATCAGGGTTTATCTTCACATTTTAACATTACAGAGTTACAATATGCTGTTTTACAGTCCAGTCAGAACCAGAACCTTCCTGCCACACTTATCAGAACTCCATCCTGCAGGTCCGTCTCCTCTGCGGTCCATCCACTGCTTCCCACTGTCTTCTTCCACCCTCTCCTGCTCCTGGACGCCACCGCTCGCTGACTTCGACTCCTACGAGGTCGAATGCCGTCGCCATGACAACGGGGAGCTGACCTCGACCCTACGGTTGGCCGGCGGCGTCACCGCGGTAACGCTGGACCATCTGGACGCATTCAGGAAGTACTCGGTGACGGTCAGGGTGTCGTCAGTTGGGCAGACGAGTCCGGCGGCGATTCAGACGGCCATCACCATGATCGACCGTGAGCTTAAACACTAACACACACACACACACACACACACCCCCCCCCACACACACACACACACACACACACACACACACACACACACACACACACACACACACACACAGAGCTCCAACCTTGTTTTTCTGCTTTCGGCACTTTGAGGAACTTTCTGGGATTTCATTTAGTTTTTGGAAAGAACAAAAATCTAAATGGTAAAAGTGTAAATCAGTGACGAGGAATTACAGTTTGAACAAATTCAAACTTGACATGAACTGGAGATCTGAAGCTGCTAAAAATAATTAATCCTTCGATCTCAGTCGATACTAAAACCAAATAATAATCCAGATATACTCATTGGTATTAGTATAGATTAGAACTATGACAGCTTATTTGGGTCGATACAGAAGGGAGTACATTTCCACAAGAAACTCAGAATTTGTGAGATCAAGCTAGAAAAAACTTTTCTTTTAGCTCAAACGTTGAGAATTTACATCTTTAGAGTCTCAGAGAACTTCCACGTTTTTTTTGTTTAGAAAGTTTCTGAAAACTAAAAATTTCTGATTTTCTTTGCTCTCAAATTTACTCTAAAATGACCCTAATGAGCCACTGATGTGTAGAAATCGATTAAAAACTGACCCATTTTTTAAACCCAAATCGTCTCTTTCAGCTTATGCTGGAAGTTTTAAACTACTAAAGTACATCCCGAAAAAACTTATGCAACCCTCTATAGCCACACACAAGACACAGACTGGAAATTATAAAATGTTAATAGATGCTACAAACAAGCTGTGCTAATGCTACAATAAATCATATAACCATAAATAATTTATTTAGTAGAATTAATTGAACAGATTTCTTATTTTCTGAAGGTTTTTAGGTCAGAGCAGAATTCCTAACATTCCTTCCGGTGCAGATTTCCGTTTCTGAAAACACTCCTGGCTTAAGTTAATTAACTGTTATCAAGGTCACATGGACTTCCTCCTATCTGAGCAGCTTCCTGTTGTGCTGCACTCTTATTAACCAATGAATCACTTTATTTCTCTCTTTGACCTTTCAGAGATGAAGTCAGTGTGACCCAAAACACAAGTTTCTTCTCTTTTTCAACCTTTTCTTCCGTATTTGTTCTTCCACTTCCTGCCTGTGCTACACCATAAATCAACCTGACACGAGGACACTGGGAAAAAAAGACATTAGTAGAAGAAGAAGAGACGATACTGGAAGTTTCTAACCTCCACAGCAGCAAGTTCAAGAGTCCATGTGGAAGATTATACTGATTTAAACTGGAGCTTTTATGCAATATTCACTTTTTATGCCTCCATTTTGGTCTCAAATGCTTCTAACAACAAACAAAGCACTAAGCTAAGTTAATGTTTTTTGGTGTCTGGAAACTGAAATATTTCAAAAACCTTGGAACCTAGCAACCCCAGCAGATTTCCGCCCGTTACCTTGCAACCCAAAGTGAGCTCCGGCACATTTGGTCAGCTGGTTTTACTGTGGTTTTATTTGCTGAACAATGCCTGCTGGCAAAGACAAATGTTTTGCTGTTGACTTACCTTCCAGAAATTACTTGCTGTGTCCTTGTTGGTTGTACAGGAGGCTCCATTTATGCTTTTCAAAAATGCACAGTTGTCTAATTGTACATCTGTTGACAGCTGTTTTCATGTAAATGCTGAAGAATTGCTTTTAAACTTTTGGGTGATGAATGAATTTCCTTTCAGGTCCCCCCATCCCACTGCCTGACGTTCATGTCAGCGAGAAGTCGTCCAAATTGACGTCGTCCTCCATCTTGTTCCGCTTCAACTGTTCCTGGTTCAGCGATGCCAACGGAGCCATCAGATACTTCTCTGTGATCGTAGCCGAGTCAGACGGTACGGAAACTCCTCCACAGCAGTTTTTATGCTTCTCAGATTTTCCTCCCTTTATGACAAGAACTGAAACTCCTCATTTATCTCATCAGCCAATGAAAATCTGCAGCCGGAACAGCGCCACCCGCTGCCATCATACCGCGATTACATCAGCAACTCCTCTGTCAGAGCGTATCAGACGGCATACTTCCCGAGCCGCTGCCCTCAGGACACAGAGAGCGCCGGCGGCCAGGTAGCCGCTGCAAAGACACTGAGCCTTTACTGTCCAGTTTCTAGAACAAATATCTTGCTACACTAGAAATGACAATAAGACAAGAACATTTCTGAGTTGGAAAAGTTCAAAAAACTTTCTCAGAAATTTGAGGAAAAAACATGGAGATTTTTCTAACAAATTTTTGATTTTCCAAACTAAATTCTTCATTTTTAAAAAAAATTTCTGAATGTTACTTGTTTAAGAAAAAAAGGATTCTTTTCAGTAAATAATTCTTGAATACTAATAAAAAAACAGTTTTATCAATAATGTTATAATAATACTTACATTTTACATACATAATAAAATATTTTCTTGTTATCAGTGAAATATAATCTGCCTGTGGAATTAGCATGTTTACATCAGTATTCAAGAATTATTTACTGAAAACAAGTTCACACACATGACTTGTACTGTTTGTATAAAAATACTTGGTAAGATTTTGTGTTTTTACAGTGAATTGAAAGATTAAATTGTTGTTTAAATGAGGACAGAATCATTTGTTTTCTGTTGATCAGTTAAAAATGATCAATAATGTATTCCTTAGATAGTAATTATTCGTTACCTGATCAGGTGGTGGAGGTGAATCTGGGTGCAGGTGGAGAGCGGCTGGGCGGAGCCTGCGATCATTACCATGACGACGACCTGTACCTTGGTTACAGCAGCTTCTGTGACGGGCCGCTGAAACCTAAAACGTCTTACAGGTGAGAAGAAGCAGAGACAGGTGAAGCAGCAGGAGGCGGTCAGTGATAACCAGGCGTGTGTTTGTGTGTTTGCGTGTGTGTGTGTGTATGTGTGTGTTTGTGTGTGTGTAGGCTGAGTGTGCGAGCCTTCACCAAACTGTTTGATGAAAACCACAGAGAAGTGGCCGAGCCGCTTTTCTCAGACACGTATCTGTCGCCGCCGCTCAGGACGCATGCAGGTGAGAAACGATTCACACCTGAAACATTTTCAGTCTGAACCCGAAGCTTCACTCCAATCTGGCCTCTTCCTGCCAGAGCCTCTAGGGGGCGTAGTGGAGGGTCTGAGCGCCGGGATGTTCCTCATTGGCCTGATGGTGGCCGTCGTCTCCCTGCTGGCCTACAGGCAGCGGCTGCGCAAAGTGTGAGTGGAAAACAACATTTTAAAATTTCCACGCTTTCTAGAAAATCTCTGAGATTTATGTCAAAATTCTATTTTTCTCTAGCAAATTTTCACACTCAGAAATTTGCAAGTTTTTTTTCCAAAATTTCTTAAAATTTATTTTTTTGTTCATTTTCAAACTCAAATTTCGATATTTTTTTCTCAAATTTCTCAGATCAATCTAAATATTTGATTTTTTTGGTTGCAATTTTTCAAACTCAAAATTTTTTGTTTTTTTTGTAGATTTCTGAATAAAATGATTTTTTTCTACCAATTTTTCAAAGTCAGAAAATTTTCTATTTTATTTTCTAAAAAAATTCTTAGGTTGGTCTGAAAATTAGATTTTTTTCTAGAAAATTTTTACTTTTCAAATTCAAAATGTCCACATTTTTTATTTTGCTTTTTTTTTTTTAAGCAGTTGTTTTTTTTATGAGTCTGAATATTGAAGGTAGCAATTAATCAAGTATTAAATTATATTGATTAATAAAAATGAATCATAGCTGTTGTGACCAGCATTTTAAAGACCCGGTTCTGTCGGTTCTGTTGGTTCTGTTGGTTTTGCAGAGCCGTGCAGGAGAACCCGGTGGCGAGGATGAGTATGTGGAAAGAAGTCCCGGGTTCTGGGATGTATATGGGAGTGAGGAGGTGAGTCTGCATCTATAAATATTCTGCAGCAGAACATTTCCAGCTTCTCCCACGTCCGATGTGTGAGGCTGTGAAGAATTAGTTTCCAATAGAGTCCGGTTCTGTCGGCCCGCTGAGCTCATCAGTCACCAACAGAACCTGGGACTGAATCACTCCGAGTTTACAGGGAAACAAAACATCAGCAGCAAACATTCAGAGATGATTTTTCCCTTTTCATAGGTGAAATCATCTGCTGATATTTCTCATCAATATTTAAGAATTATTGGTGTATCTTGAAGCATATTGTGGGGAAAAAACATTTCTGATAAACGATACGATAAATATATTTGTGTATTTACTGTGAACATTAATTGACTGTTTTCTGTTTCCCTGCAGTAACCGGCGGGTCACCAGGTGAGTTTCTCTGTAAATCTGAGGCTGATGCAGCAGATTGTTGTTCACATGTTGTTCACATGTTGTTCACATGTTGTTCACATGTTGTTCACATGTTGTTCACTGTCCCCCTCCTTCCTCCAGCCCCGTCAAAGTGTGCCACTTTGAGTCCCATCTGAACAAACTGCAGGCCGATTCCAACTACCTGCTGTCCAAGGAGTTTGAGGTGATTTCAGATGAGAAATGTTTGCAGCTGTTTTTTCACCTTTTACATTTTCCATCCTCTCCTGCTGATGTAAATCATTAAAAAGTTAGTTTATTTCAATAATTTGGCTGTATTTATAACATCAGAGAAAGCTTAGTGAGCAGAACCAGGATCCTGATCTTCTCTGGACTTTGTGCTTCGTCCTGGTTTTTAGCTTTCCCGGCACAGATTGAGTTTTCCCTGCAGAGTGAATCTTGTGTTTTGCAGGATCTGAAGGACGTGGGCCGCAACCAGACGATGGACGTGGCCAGGCTGCCGGAAAACCGCGGGAAGAACCGCTACAACAACATCCTGCCGTGTAAGTTTATTCAGCAACTCAACATCTGCTGATGTTCTGCTACCATTAAAACAGGACGGAGCTTTAAGTAATGATATAACACAATTGATTTCTGCAGCAGAGAGAAAATATTCACGTTCAATCCTGATTCTTATTGGCAAGAGGTGGCGCGACCTTTGCTCCCAATTCAATGCATCAACTATAATCCCAGCTTCATGTGGATTATAGTCACGGCCTTTTTTCCACCTGATAGTTTGGCTTTGGTTCAATTTTGGACTAAAGTTGAAACATTTGTTGCATTTCCAGCTGCTCAAGTTCTGTTTCATTGCAATGTGTCAAAAAAATCAAACCGTTTGGAAAACCTGTTTTCCTCCTCGCCTGTGGGAGGAAAACACCCACAGGCAGGAAAAATGTTAGTTTTCATAAAGAAACTAACATTTTGTTTTCTAATAGTGGAGTTGGTTTTGCCCAATCAGATTTAACTAATTAATTATTAGTCATGATGTTTGTTTCTGTTTCCAGACGACTCCACCCGGGTGAAGCTGTCCTACCTGGAGGACGACCCCTGCTCCGACTACGTCAACGCTAGCTACGTACCTGTACGCACACACACAAATACAAACACACACACACCCACACACACCCACACACTCCACACCAACATGTCCTCACTGTCCCTCCAGGGCAACAACTACCGCCGGGAGTATATCGCCACCCAGGGGCCGCTGCCGGGCACCAAGGACGATTTCTGGAGGATGGTGTGGGAGCACGGCGTGCACAACGTCGTCATGGTGACACAGTGTGTGGAAAAGGGACGGGTAAGAACAGGCTGATGGAGATCTGGTCGCTCTCATCTTCCTCTTACTACTGAGAAATACCTTTAAGGTTCAAGTCTAGTCAGTTTGCACAAATGTTTTCCTTCCACTAAATTTTCCATTTATTAGCATCCAGAGACCAATAAATAAATTTATTTAGAGCTGCAAATGTAACTTTCCATGTTGAGTTTCAACAATGTTTAATTTCCCTTTGGGATCAAACATCTACTCCTATTAAATTATTTTATTTAAAGTAAGGAAAAAAACAAAGAAAGAGCTTGAAAACATTTTGTTTTTATTTTAACTTAACTTTCTCCACATGGGGGTTAAACAACAAAAACTTTTCGCTAAAGAAGCTACATGTTCAAAAAAGAGCTATAGCGAAGTATATTGATGGAAGGTTGAGTGGAAGGAAAAAATATGGTAGAAAAATAATGTTTTATTGACGTAAGGATGAGTCGACCTGAAGGCCGAGCTCTTCCATGCTACGCTGCATTGATGCAGTTTTTCATGCAGAAGGAGCCTCAACCACCTGCTGGTTATCTGCCGACTGCAGATACTAAAAATAATGGATTCATTTGGACTTAATAAACTTCTCACTGTGTCTAGTTTCCTTATTTAGTGAATTTAGAACTGATTATTTTAGTAATCAGTTATTTTACTCCTTAGATAAAAAAATTCACACATTCCTTAGATTTTTCATTTAATCACTTCAGCGTATTTTATACAAAATTATAAGTTCATTAAAAGATGGAAAAACAAATAATTAAATTAAATAATTTTTGAAATATTTGGGGGATTTTTCAGTGAATGCTCCAGTTAGCGATTAATCGATTCATCACTTCATCATGATTAATTGATTGGTCAGTAGATGGTGAACTAATCGATTCATCACTTCATCATGATTAATTGATTGGTCAGTAGATGGTGAACTAGCGCGGCGTTCTGTTTGCAGGTGAAGTGTGATCAGTACTGGCCCGCCGACAAGGAGCCGCTGTACTACGGCGACCTGGTCATCCAGATGCTGTCAGAGTCCGTCCTGCCGGAGTGGACCATCAGAGAGTTCAAGATCATCTCGGTACGATTCACCAACGATTCACCAACGATTCACCAACTTCAGAACAATTCATTATGAATTACAGCCGACCGTTTTGTATGTCTTTTGCTTCTATTTGGTTTCAACGGCTTCTAAAAACAATCAAAAAGTTTTAAAAAACCTCTTGGGTCTTTAATGATGACATTAAGCTGGATGATAAATTATCCCAAAGGTTATTGTGATAAACAATAATATTGTTTAGTAATTAATATAATGTTGGCATAATAATAATGCAAGAACACACTCTCAAAGATCAATAAGTTTTAATTTCTAATGAACATTTAACACTGGAACTGGAAGACATTCTAAATATGCCAAATCAATAAATCAACAAATACGATGAATCATGAAGTTACTGCAAACAATATTATCCTTCAATTAAAGGGCAGGTTGAGACCAAACTGAAGAGTTTTATCGTCCAGAGAAAAACAATAAATCATGCAAATGGAAATTATTGAGTTCATTTTAATTTAAGATGTGATTTATTGATTATCGTGACAATGAATCAGCCCCACGTCTGCTTTTCAGAGATGTTCGTTTGCATAATTGCTCATCAGTCTGCAGACTTTGTAAACATCGAGTTGGGGGCGTGGCCAGCAGCGCCTGATTTTAAAGTGACAAAACGCCCTGAAGTCTACGAATGATTCTGTGCTCAAATGTGATGAACATGTTTTGTGTAGGCCATAGTCGTATCCTAACCTGATGAGGGACAGGTAATATGTGACCTTTGACCTTTAACACCATCCTAGAGCAGAAACTGAACTTGCTTCCTGGTTCTGAAGGAGAACAGCTGCAGTTATCCGCGGATGCTGCGTCACTTCCACTACACGGTGTGGCCCGACCACGGAGTTCCCGACAGCACCCAGTCCCTGATCCAGTTCGTCCGGACCGTCCGGGACTACGTGGACCGCTCCCCCAGCACTGGCGCCACCGTTGTGCACTGCAGGTGGGTCAGAGGTCGGCGGCTGGACCTGCGGCGTTCAAACAGAACCGTATTGTTCTGGGCCGTTAACCAGGTTTTGTTCTGGCAGCGCCGGAGTCGGGCGAACCGGGACCTTCATCGCCTTGGACCGGGTTCTGCAGCAGCTGGATTCCAAAGGAGGCATCGACCTGTACGGCTGCGTGTTCGACCTGCGGCTGCACCGGCAGCACATGGTCCAGACTGAGGTACGGAACCAGAACCAGAACCAGTCCGTAGCTGAGCGGAGAACCCAGCAGTGTTCTGATCCGGTGTGTGTTTCAGTGTCAGTACGCCTTCCTGCATCAGTGTGTGAGGGACGTGCTGCGAGCCAGGAAGTACCGCAGCGAGCAGGAGAACCCGCTCTACCCCATCTACGAGAACTTCAACCCAGAATACTGCCGCGGTGAGTCCAGAACCAGAACCAGGACACCACACCACCGGAGTGGTTCCACTTAAAACAGACACAACATTCGATTTAAGTTACACTTTGTTTCATTAGTGTAAAAAAACACTTGAGTTATCAGTACCGGCTTGTTCCTGTAGGGGGAGCACATCCTGGACACCAGGGCCGGTCCAAACCCTTTTGGGACCTTAGATTTTAATCCCGTCCCAGCATGTCAACAGCAGATACTTCATCATTGTTAGACAACAATGAGTTACATTATAATTATTACCATTATTAGATATTAGTTTACATCATACTGGTGCTTCTATGGATGTTTACTTATTTTAAGGTGTAGCAGAAAAGAAAATATGTTCTAATTAATGTGCATTTTGAAATGCATAGTGGCGGTTTCTGATGCAGCGCCCCCACAGGCCAGGAGGGGAACAAGTTTTTCAAAAAGAAAACTGGAGCAGTTGAAAATGTAACAAATGTAACTTTGGTTCAGAATCAAACCTTTGTATCAGTTTTATAGATAATCTTCTGACGCCTCAGTATCAGCTTTTTTAAATGACTGCTTTGTAAATAAATAAAAAAAAATATGGAGAATTCATTTCCTGTCAGGTTTCCAGATATTAATTTGATATTTAGGTGATTGATCTGATTTAAATGTCAGTTTTCTGTTTTAATCCCTCGACTCACTGCAGTCGATGGGAAACATTAAGAATTTATATTTTTGTAAACAGAAAAGTTTGAGATATTCAAATACAAAACAAGCAAAAATGACTTTCTGACACTAACAGGCTCTCACCGGTTTCTGCTAAAGTTCATATAAACTAGAAAATACCAGCGAACAAACTAACCTTTGAGAAGAAACACAACTTCTAATATAACAAGTAGAAAATAAATGTTGATGTAAATTAGTGGCTTTATTAGAAATTAAACATTTCTTTGCTAATCCTCCTTTCTGTTTAACTTAATAAGCTTTATGAATTTATTTCATTTCATTTTTCATCACATCATCATTAAAATCATCATTATTTTTGCTCAGATTTCATCTACAACGGACGTTAACGAGGCGCTCAGCCAATCAGGAGGGAGGAAGCTCACCATGGAGACGTGTTCAGTAACGGGTCGGACGTTGGCAGTTGAATTTCTTTGGTCAGGATCACCATTTTAACGGTGGTAAATCACCGTGGAAACCAAACTCATCACCAACAGGATTCAGGTTAAATGTGCTGTAAAAAGACATTTTTACATTTTATAAACCCAGTTTGTGTGTTTTTTTTAAGCTGATCGATTTTAAAGTGCCTTCAAGTTCAGATTGTTGATCTGCTAAGAAGCTCTGCTGTAAATTATTATAATTATACTTTTAGAGCCACTTAAAATCAGCCGTTTTATATGTTAGCATAGCATGAGAAGTCAGAGAAAGCTGTTGCTGCACACTACTGGTCAGCTGGCTGAAACAAGGGTAATAAAAAAAGCAAAAAACTAAAGCTAGCTAGACACCTGGGCAAAGAGCCTGACAAATTATCAGTCTAATATCAGCTTTTTTAAATATTATTATTAGAGCAGAAAAGCAAATTATTATGTGCAGAAAACTGTTAACATTACTTGGTTCTTATTCTCTTTTTTTCTTTGCTCAATTTGCAGGAATGTTAGATATTAATTTAACTGTTAGATTTGTGGCATTACTGTCAACCTGTAGCATTTCCACTCAAAAGTCTGTTAGTTTGTGTTGAAATTTCAAAATACAAAAATAGATATTTAACTTAATGAACTTATAAAATTTATCTGTTATTTTTATGAGTTTTCTATTCAGAAAACCACCAGCAATATTTTAATCTGAAAATCTAAACAGGAAACTGTAAAAACTTAGACGTGTTTTACAAGGACTGACAGGAAGTGGGTTGAATTGACCCAGAGTGACAGGGTGTGAAGGGGGCGGAGCCTGTGGTATGACATCATAGCGGTCAGCTCCTCTATGCTGATTTATGTTAGTTCCCAACATGGCCGACGCGACTGTTTGATTCAGTCAAAGCTCAGTTTTACTCTTATGAACAAACGTGTTGTTACCATGGTGATCTAACCAGGTCAAAAAGACAGATGGTTTGTTCTGACCCAACAACCGAACCCTAATATGATCAATAATCAATACAAGTCCGTCGTTTAAAGCCCAGACTAACCTCATGCTTTTACAAATTTATCAGAGAAGCTAAATTTAAATCAGAATATTGTTATAAATGGTTCTGAAGTTGTTTGAGAAAATAAATTTCCTATTTTTCTACTTTCTCTCCTCCATATAAGCTGTTTATTTAAAGAAAATGTCACACAATGCTGTATGTAAATATTGATGTAATAGTGGTTTTTCTACTGCTGGGTTTATATTTGTGTTTTCATTTTTTGCTAGATTTCTGCTTCAGACCTTTAACTTTTCGCCTCAGAAATTAACTTTAAAACAACTTCAGTAAAAAGTTGAAACACGCCTCAAGTTTCATTTGAATAAATCAGGAATCTGATAAAATGTGTTTTTACACACACACACACACACACACACACACACACACACACACACACACACACACACACACACACACACACACACACACACACACACACACACACACACACACACATATATATGCAAATGCCATTGTAAATGTTTTTAAAAGTTACAAAAACTCCAGTTTGATTCATTACATTTTGTAGAAAAATTTGTAAACGAGATTCAAGGATTGTATTTTGAATATAAAATACTGAACTGTTTTTTTTAACCTGCCATCAGAAACATGTAAACTTGATTTTAAAGCTCATTAAAATTAGCCGCCATTCCCAAGTTTCTCTCTGTTTTTCTTCCAGTTGGTCACATATTCTGCGACCCGCTGAGACGGTTCTGATCGACTTTTTTCCAGGTTTTCTGAGCGTGTTGCGTCGCTGTTTCAGTCTGATCTTTACGATGGTGAATTAGAAACATTGGAGAGTAGATTTGCACCAAATAACTCAAAAATGGTCAAATTACGCTCAGAAATTTTGTAGAAAAAGTTTAAAATTTCTTAATTTCAAACATCAAAACTTTTTCTTTTTGAAACTCAGAAATGTTCATGTTTTTTTCTAAAAGTGCTGAGATTAATCTCAAAATTTCAGAATTTTTTTTGTCGAACTTTTTCTGTTCTTTTCCTATTTATCTTTTTTTTTAGCCTTATTTAGCTTTTTAACAAATATTGACCTCAAGAGAAAAACAATGAGCTGCAGATAAACTTCAGAATCCAATTATTAGGAATTACAACAAATGTGCTGCTTGTTGTGTTTGAAGAATAAATAAAGTGAGTTTTATGACATGAACAGTAAATATCTTGCGTCTTACAGACTGACTGGTTAGTAATCAAGGAAAAGTTTCACTGTTTAAACACAACACAACCCAGCTGGACTTGTCCTACATTTTGTTTTCTCCCACTGAAAGAAAAACTTTCTGTAGAGACCAAACTGAGCAACACAGTTGCAGCATTTTGCATCAGTGGCGCTGAATGTTAAACTTGTGATTTCCATATTGATCTGGGCCACAGCGAGGCCGGAGCAGAACTGGGTGACCCAGTTGGAGCCGCTGATGGAGGCGAGGAGCCCCAAATCCAGCTGGGCCTTCCCTCTGTGAGCCCAACGCACAGAAAAATGCAGTTTTATTAAACCCAACGATAAAAAACATGAATCTGAAAAGACACGAAATGAAAATCATCAGATGATTTTAGTTAATGGAGGATCTTAAGGTTTAAAAGGCATCTGGTTTAGCGAGAAGTCCAAACTATTTCAGATCAATTTAAAAGTAAAACTTCATGGCCTCCTTTAATTATTGTTTAGACAGTTTAGTATGACGTCAAAAAACTTTAGTCATAATATTTTTGACTAAATTTTAGTCCAAAAAATTTGGTAAAAATTTTTTTGACTAAAAAAACTTGACTAAAATTTTAGTGAATTTTAATGAAAAAGTTTTCATGTTTTTTTTTTTAAAAACCATGAAAAAGTTGGCTTAGTTTAGTATGATGTCAAAAACCTTAAAAGGTATGATGTAAAAAATCAGCAAAATGAGTCATAGTTCAGTGTAAACAATGAGTCATATAGTATTATAGTATCATGTTATTGTACTGTGTCTCATAAACCATATAATATGCATTCTGTACCATATATTCATGTTAAATATTATTCATACTTTTAAAGTATCAGAATGTTTACTAGCTTGCATGACAGAATAATGTTTAAAATTATTTGTATGATGTAATGTTTGTCATACAAACACTTTTTCTGATGTGACAATGTTTAGTGTGTTTGGTCATCATGACCTCATGGAATAAAGACACAATGATGATGCATAACTAATGGCTTTTATTATGTCATTATGACTCAGCAGACTTTAATAATAATGATGAATATGAGGGTAAATTATTAGTCACCTTGATGTTCATGGTGTTTTTATTATGACAGAATAAATTGACAGTAAATTGACCCAAACAGAAGAGTCTCTGTGACCTCCATCATCTGACCCGTCCAGTTTACCTCCACCTGGTTGAAATGCTTTATTTGGACCTTAGAAGAGCCGCAATCCTCCCTGAATTGAAGCCATTGTGCTAAAATCAGAAGAACTGTGCAGCTTGTGAACCAGGAAGTGAGTTTCCAGCTCTTCCTGTGGAGTGGACTGGAAGGTCTCACCTGTCAGAAAACCTTAGAGCTGACCTTTCCCAGCCTGCAGCGTCTCAGACAGTGACATTTTACATCTCTTCATTAAAACTAAGAACCGAGATGAAAAGAGACAAGGTGACTGAAAATGGTTTCAGCTCTTTAAATATCATAACGGATGAGAAACCTTCAACAGGTGAGAAACAGCAGAAACGATTCACATCAGGGATGAGAAGAATTTAAAGACATTTTACAGAGGATAAACCAGGAATTCAAACAATCAACTTATGACTAATAGTCAATAAATGGTTTATTAGATTACATTTAGTTCAGATTCATTAATAACGTCCACTTAGATCTTCTTTTAGTGCTGTAGTTTGGCCTCCATCCAGCAGAGGGCGAAACTGGTTATCTTTATTCTGTTGACAGAAGAACCAACATGGCAGCCAAACCAGAATGGGAAAGAGAAATGGATCAGTTTTGCTTTATGTGGGTCTGTTTTAACATATAAACTCAAGAAACTCAAGAAGTTTGAACTTGTTTCATGAAGGAGGAGAAACAGAATCACTGATTAGCTCCAACAGCAGGGCGTTACGACAGAAACATGGCGGCCATGGAGACAAATTAATTACTTAAAAAACTCAGAAATTGCCTCTTTTTTTTAAGAAAATGACACTAATCTAAACATTTTCTAACTTTTCAGGCATAAATTTAATCCTCACACTTTTCAGCCTTCAGTTTCAATTTGATCTCATTTGTTTTCTTCAATCATTTTAACATAAAAGCTGAACGTTATTTGAAATTGTTGGAATATTGAGTAAAACTCTTGGTGTGCAGAGTTCAAACTAAGGATAGAAACACCAGTTTGATTTTAAAGCAAATATTTGGAGACTTTAAGCTGCTTTGATTCAGCAGAACTCGCTCAGCTGAATAAATATGCTGAATTTATGACAAACTGAAGCACAAATCAAAGCGAGTGAGTTTGATCCCAGCGAGTGCTGAGTCAGTGGTTTGGCATTAAACACTGCAGTCGGCTGAATGAGTGTCAATATGTGACTCAGTGAATATTCATTGAAGACAAAGAGTGAGTAGTGACTCAGGCCTTGTTAGCAGCTGTTTCTGTTGGAGGCCATTCGTCCTCCATCTGATCTGTGAATGAAACGATGAAGACGAAGCCGGTCAGATCAGAGGAAGGACATGTGTGTGACTCAACGTGCTACTTTGTTTCTGCAAACAGACAATTTCAAATTCAAACAAGCTTTTTGTGTAAATTGTTAATTTATCTAGGACGTAGTGACACCTAGTGGTTGAGGCTGTCATTGCACCTACCAAAATGTCTGACTTTGATGACTTGATTTTCATTTCTTTAAATCACAGCATGACGTATTTCTTTACCAGTCTGGTTCTACTAAATGATTTTGCAGGTCTGGAAGTGATTGCTACAAAAACTCTGAAAATTTTAGATAAATCTCAAAACTTTCCAGAAAAAAAACAGAAAATTTCCAAGGTTGAAGTTGAACACTTTTAAGAGAAAACATTTTTAAATTAATCTCAGAAATTTTAAAGATTTTCTAGAAAAATCTGAGTTCAAAAAGTCAAAAATTTGCTAGAATTTTAGTTATCTTGAAATAAAAAATTTTTGGGAAAATTTCATTGAAAAGTTGAAAATTTGCCAGGAAAATAAAATTTTGAGATTAATCTCAGAAATCTTTTTAAAGAAACACTTGGAAATTTCTCAGTTTCAAGTGCCAAACCTAATCAAAAAAAGTTTCTAGAAAATACATGGAAGTTTCTGAGTCTGAAAAGTTTAAAGTTTCTTGAAAAAAATGTTAATTCTCAGAAATTCTAAAGAAAAAACGTTGAAATTTCACAGTTTGAAAGTTTGCTAGAAATAACTGAGAAATTTTGACTTTAATCTCAGAAATTTGAGAATTTGATTTCTGAATTTGGTTTGCTGCTCCGTTTCTGTGGGAAACAAAATGAAACAAACCAGAAGAATAAAGTCGAGTGACGCTGTTTCAGATAAAGTTCGTTTTTATTTAGAGATCTCTATCAGGCACAGCAGTCATCATGTTCATCAGTGAAACACGAAGCGAAGCGGCTACCTGGGTCACATGGTAGAGAGCCGAGGTTCAGACGGGACGACACAAAGATCCGAAGCTGCTCGCTTATTACAACGACACAAACACTTTATTTCATCTCAACCATCAGCTACTGACGACACAGCAAAAATAAAGTTGACATTTCAACAGAGAAAATCTGAATAAATACAAAGGTTTGTTGTTTTTTGTTGCTACAGCAGATTACAGCTCAGCATATGGCTTTAACTATTAAATCTAACTTCATTAATCCCAGATGGAAACATGACAAGCTTGGAAAGTTCAATGCTACAGTGAAGCTACATTTTCTTTAGATGAACAAAGAGAAAAACGATGGATTTTAATGAACAAACGTTACTTATAGATACTGAGAAAATGAATTAAACTCACTGATTTAACTACTAAAATAGTCAAATGTTTTAAAGAAATATATTAGTGTTTCATTGTGACTATTAAATGTTTAAATTTGAACAAAATAACTCAAATGTAATGATTGAGACACAGCCAAACAATTTTCTGTGTATTTCTGCTGAAATAATGGAAGATAAAAACTGATCATCTATAAACTAATAATGAACTCTCCTAAAATAAACATCATTTTTAATCACATCAGCTTCCAGGCTGACTGAGGAAAAAACACACGTAGATATTAGAAAACAGGAAATGTAGAAATGAAATTACAATCAGAACGAGGGAAGAAGAAGCGATAGGAAGACAGCCTGGCACCGAGTCACAGAGGAAGAGGAGGCACTAAGTGTTTTCATGAAGCTACATTCAGAACCGCTCCGCTGGGAAACCGGCCAACATTCTAGAACCAGCAGTTCCCTTCAAATTAAAACTTTATCAAATGGAAAATCTGATGTTAGGAAGGTTTGACCTGTTTTGAAGGAGGTTTGTACTCAGCACCACTCAGTGGAAATTAGGCGTCAGCTGAACCAGTTCAGCTGATGGTTTCCAGTTCTGAACCAGAAAGTTCAGTTTTCTGTTTGGGTTTTCTAGATCAGAGCTTCTAAAACCGTCGACCAGAAACTGTTTGATCCTCTCAGTTTCATCAGGAGTTTCTACAGACGATCACCAGGAGGAAGTTCATCAATAAAGATGATTGGAATCAAATCAGCTTCCTGAAAACAGATCTCTGAATTTATAAACTTTCTTTCAAGCATTTGTGATCGAGAAGGAATATTTTAGAAACTTCAGTATTGATATTCTGATTTGTATTTATAAATTGATGTGAGACAATTGAACAGTATTTAGAGATGCATTGATGAACATTTGGAAAAAAGAGGAATTTATTTGATTCTTGGAGAATTGAGATCAATATTATTAAAATCAGCTTCAGTTAATTAAAAACCTTGTAATTATAGATATAAGCTTTTCTTCCATCGGTTGTTTATGTTCTCTGAACTTTTACATTTTGGGCTTTAATTCATCGAGCTGCTTTCAATTTTTACCAAAAATATAAAATGGAGGGAAGTTTTGGGTGAAATCTAACTTTATTACGGAGGAATGGATGATGATCAGGAATCAAAGTGCTGAATCAATAATTCCTCCAGAGGCAATCATAAAACATTTTGGCTGCTGGGATTCAGAAGGAAAATGCTTTTTTACACAAAAGCTACAATAAAAAGCGAAAATGTTCTTGACTTGCAATTTATTTTTAAATGTCAAACCAGTTTGATGGTCAGTGGAAATGAAGCTTGAGAGATTTTTGGTCTTTTTTTAAATCCTGACGACAAATATGACTAAAATAATGCATTAAAAACACAATAGATGCACAATAAAAATGATTATAAAATAAATATTAAGTGTTATTTTATCAGTACATCTTTCTGAAAAGTCCAACCAAACCTAAGATTCAGTTTAATCAAGAATGATAATAAGATTAATCAAGATTAAATACCTATAAGTTGTTTCTGATGTCTGAAGTGGAACAATGTAAGAAAAGCTGCTGATAAGCAAAGAAGGAAAAACATTAATCTGAGATCTGCTTTGGTTGTGATTAGTGGATTTACTGCTGTTGTTTTGCATATTCTACCGGATCAGACTAGAAGAAGCACTTTCTTGTTTTATAATAAGCTCTCTTGGGGATTTCTGGAAGTGCAAAGTGAAAGCTCAGCAAATAGATAAAGGAAAGTTTCTTTTCTTTATTTAAATTATCGCACCTACTTTAATTTCTCTGCCCAGAAATAATGATTAAATATAGAAACTCTTTGCTTTTAACAAAGAAAAATGTAATGTACTTCATAAAAACAAACCAAGTATATTTGGTCTAGTTTGTAGTGCAAATATCTTAGTGGACTTAAAATAAGGCAAAACTAACTTGAAAGGAACTTTTTAGAAAACTACGGACTTCCTCCAGGATGATGTCACAGGTTCTCACACCTTCTGGCCGGAGGGCAAAAAGCTGCTTGCTAACCAATAACTAGCATTGGTTTCAGCTGGCACATTATCAATATAGCGCACTAAATCTTAATAATTGACAAATAGATAATGAGGTCAGGAAACCGTTTTAATTAGAAAAAAAATAGCGAGTGAGAGGGAAGTCGTTCAGCTATGCTAGCTTGACTATGACGACCGTAACATGTAGATGTGCTGTGGAATTCGGTGTGTAACTTCTAAGTTAGCTAAGATATTTGCACTAGAAACTAAACCAAAATGATTTGGTAATTTTTGGTGTTTTTGTCGTGTAAATGTGAGAAATAAAAGCTTTGATAGGAAATTCAGAAGACTTTCTAGTTTAAGATGAAATGTGGGATTGGTTGAGGTGGGTTCAGCTCCTACTGATCAGGCTGAATGAGAAAAGCTGCTGGACTGTTTCAGGTGAACCCGACACACATCAGAGTGGATTTACCCTCATCTTCCTCCTGATGAAGACCACAGCAGCCCTTCATCGCGGCTGTCGCTCCTCCATGGCGTCCAGTCGCCCATCGGCGGCTCCGATTGAGAAACCAAGTTTCCTCTCTGGCTTAATGTTCCCGATCCCGTCGCCTCACCGGCACCGCAAACAGAGGAAGGGTCCTTGATGGCGACGACAGCTCGGGGTCAGAGTTTGTCGCCAGGAGGTCCCCGGGTTTGTTGCCGCGGCGATCAGAGGTGGTGAGGGACAAGTCCTGGCAAACCTCGTAGGAACATTTTCTCTTCTGCAGCGCCTCGGCCCTGACGGCCAGGGAGCGGGCGCAAACCGTCAGCAGCACAATGAGCGTGCCCAGAAGGAGAGACACCATTGGCCAGAGGACGCAGTGCAGCAGGACGCTGGTGTCATGGGAACGCTGCCACAGCACGTCGTCAGGCCTGCAAAACCAGAGAGAAACAGAATCAGCATGAGGATTTATTATGAATATTAATAAAAGGCTGTTTAGGAACAAATGACAAAATTCAAGACTTGCAATTAACATATGTAAGGCTCAGTTGTGATCTGGTAGCACTTAAAAATACAGACAAAACTTTCACAGCGTTCATTCATTGAGCTGCATCATTTTGGTGCTTTGTGTAAAACCCTGCAGAGCCTCACAAACGAATCCCTCCGCTGACACCGGCACCACGTCGCTTTGTTACAGGAAAAACTTCAATGCTTTTTATTGGGATTTTATGTGCAAAGTCGCACATGGCTGGAAAATTAAACTGGTTCTAGAGCTGAGATGCAGCTGCAGCACAAGTTTCCTACTTGAACTGAAGAATCTCTCAGGTAAATTTCAATTTTTCTGAACTCAGGTTCCATTAAGCATCTTTTTTCAGAAATGAAAAGAACCTTTGGTCCCGTGTTATTAAGCCCCAGAGGTCCAATCAGAGACATTTCAGTGAAAAACGCTAATGAGCAGAGGTAAAGCTCATTTATATAATGGAGGCATATAATGCAGCAGCATGCCGCACCTCGATTGGTTACCCGGGTAATGAGCCGTGCTTCTGAGAAAAGGTCAGAAATATTAATAACGTTCTCATTTCTCTGGATTTATTTTTTCTTCAGGACTATTGAAAAGATTTTAATCCTTGAAAAAAAAAAAAAAAACACATTTAAACTTCTTCCAGTCCATGAATGTCCAACTTTCCAGCTGCAGCAACATTTTAGTTTCTGTAACCAACATAGAAACAACTATTAAATGTAGCAATTTATTATCAATTATCTTTTAATTGTTTCACATTTAATTAATGATCCAAAAAATCTGCTAAAGGCCGATTTGTATTAATATAAAAATTGATCAGATGTAATATTTACCAATTAGAAATAGAAAAATACTAGAAAGAAATCAAAAATTTGTATTGATTAATTTCAACGTTTAGCATTTACAGTGATTAAATTAACAACTTGATTGTTTAATTAAATCAGATTTGATTGTTTTCTTCTACTGAGTTGGAGAAATCTTCACAAAATTGGGAAAAATTTTTAGGGCTTCTAAATAGTAAAGATGTTTGAATTTAAGGTATAAATAGCAACATAATGAATGGGACAAAGTGAAGGAAGTAAATGAGCATTAAACGTCTTAATAAGTGGAACAGGAAGTGCTTTTGTTTTGATATTTCCAGCAGGAAGTGTCCCTCTGATCATTATCAATGATCCAGTCATCCTGTTGGAAACACATTCATGTGGTCTTGAAGCTAACGCTAACATAAACAGATTGCTATGAGTCGCTAACATCCCATAATCCACCAACATCACTGGCTAAAAATCCAGCTCATTGTTTCACAGTGAAGGTTTTCAGCTTCCTGTCTCTCTTCATTAATCTGATGGAAACGAGTCTCTGAGTCTCAAACAGTCGTCCGGGATTCTTTAAACTAAATACTCTTTAAAACAGCAAAGAACTGGTTCAGAAAAATCACTCATCATGAAGTTTTAGCTGCTGTTATATTTAAACATTCCTTCCAGAAACACATAAACCCAAAGCGCCGGTGTGTTTTTTTTCAAATCTTTAAATAAAACGGCGTGCAGTGCTCTAGTTTTCCATCTAAATGACCGAAGAGCCAATGTGCAGCATCAACAAGCTCCCGCTGGGCCCTCATTTACCAAGCAGAGAGTCCTCACCCTGCTGCAGAGATAAAAATAAAAGCAGCTGAGGTCACAGGTAAGCAGCGGCTGAATAATAGGAGGATAAAGCTGACACACAACAAGCTCCTCAGTTTTTCTTTGTCTCATCAGTTTGTGGTTGCACCTTAAAAAGGTTCTGTGAGGCTGAACCCAGAAAAACATCCCTGGGTTTTGTTTAGGAGTTTCTGCATAGAGAAGCATGGAAACAAATACATGCTACAAATTTATTAGTAAAAAATTAAAACAAAACATGATGAAGAAACACAGTATTTCTTGGTCGTGGTGAAAGTTTATCAGTAAAGAGTTTTGGTGCATTTGTAGAAGAAGCAGAATCTGTTTTTCAAGAAATGGAAACTCATAATCTGCTTGATTATTTTGTAAAATCTTTCCTTGCATAACTAGTGAGAGTAAATGTTTCTGGACGATAAATTGTCCCAAAAGTTATCGCAATAAACGATAATATTGATGTTTTGTACGGAGCCCCCTAGGGGACATGGGGATTTTTTTTTTCTTTTGCGTCCCCTCGCAAAACTTTTGCGTCCCCTCGCAAAAGTATTGCGTCCCCTCGCAAAATGCAAAAGTATTGCGAGGGGACGCAAAAGTATTGCGAGGGGACGCAAAAGTTTTGCGAGGGGACGCAAATGAAAAAAAAATCCCCATGTCCCCTAGGGGGCTCCGTAGTTTTGAGACAATTTTTGAGTAAAATAATGCAAGAACACATTTAATAAACTTTAAATGCTAATGAATATTTAACACTGGAACTGGAAGACATTTTAAATATCCAAAATAAATAAAACGAGAAATAAAATGTAAACTAAGCTGCTCTTAAAAATGGTCTAGTTGAGACCAAAACACCAAACTGAACTTTTATTATTCAGTTTTTAGTAGAAAGAGAAAAAAACAATAAATCATGAAATGGAAATGATTGAGTTTGTTTTCATTTACGAAGCGGTTAATCTGGCGACAGTCCTAACAAAATAAAGTTACTAAAATAAAAGCAAAAATGCTCCTAAAAGCACATTTTCTCCAAAAAGTTACTCCAGTAAATGTAACGAGTTACAACCCGACTCAGGTGTTGAGATGTAATAACCAGGAAATGGAGTTTTTTTTTTTTCAGCAGGGTCACAAGCCAGTCATTTAGGAAGTGGATAAAAGCAGCAGCTCCTTAAAGCCGGACGGCCGTCTGTAATCTCCTGAGGTGAGATCGATCTGTCAGCCAGGGAGCTTTCACACCCTCACACGTCCTCCTGCTTCCAATTTGTCCGTCTCGCACCTGGAGGTGGACGAGTGTGTTTGTGTCTCACCTCCTCTGCTGGTTGAAGAAGCAGGTGAAGGACTGGCTGCTGACCTCTTTGGTGAAGTAATCCTCCCACAGCAGAACGTTGTCTTTGTTCTTCTGGTTGTCCCTCTCACAGGGGGGGACATAGGAGCACTGGGGACACAGACGTAAACCTTTAATAATACAACACTAAATGAGATCAATTACATCTTAAACAGCTGTTTTACGTGTTTTCCAGGCACATTGTGCCTCTTTATACACTGCAAAAACACAAAATCGCACCAAGCACTTGGTTATTTCACTTATAACATGGGAAAATGTTTCAAATGAAAATAATCTACCAGTAGAACTAGTCAACAAGCTTGCTGAAAAGTGTTTTGTAAATGTACAAAGATATTTGCACTAAAAGTAGATCAGAATTACTTGGTAAAATTTTGTTTTTGCAGTGAAGCAAAAGCAAGTAACTTTTACCTTCTGTTATAAAAATGCTGTACAGTGTGGAGGAAATTAAGAGACCATTTAAAATGATTTGTTTCTCTGGTTTTACTTCTTATAGGTTTATGTTTGAGTAAAATGAACTTTGTTCTCTAATTCTATGAACTTGACACATCTCTGAAATTCCAAGCAAAAATGTATTTATTTGCAGAAAATTAGAAATAATTAAAATTACAAAAAAGATGCAATGCCTTCAGACCTCAAATAATGCAAAGAAAACAAGTTCATATTCATTTAGAAACAACAATGAAACTAACGTTTTAACTCAGGAAGCGTTCAGGAATCAGTGTTTGGTGGAACAACCAGCAGGTTTTCAGTGGGGTTCAGTGCAGAGGCCTCTTCAGTTTTTCCAGAGCTGCATAAGAAAATGTTTTATTTATTTGGGCTGACTCCGTGGGCGGGCGATGCCCCCCGATGTCTGCCCTGCCGGCGGCCCTGGAGGGGGAGGAGCTGCGCCTCGAAGGCGGAGCTAGGTCCACTCAGGCATTTTGCACAGCGAAATGGTTGCCATGGAGATTAAAGGAATTCTCCAACATGCATGAAGGAATCAGGTTACATCATGTTATTATGATAAAGCTAAGAGGAGTAAATTTTAAATGTACTGCTCCTTTAAATGAATGAACATATACAGAACTGCTCATCTGGCGCCTCTCCTAACAAGTGTCACTGATTGCCCTGCAGGAGGCGCCGAAATGGGGTCAAAAACAAGTTGAAAACTGAACACTGATTGGCTGTCTTTTCCTTTGAGCCGCTGAACACAACTTAACTTTCTGCACGTTTCATAGCAGGAGGCTGATTGTTGCCTGGTTGGAGGAACGAGAAGTTGCTCTGGTGTTGGAGTGATTGGTAGAGAGGAAGAGGAAGGAGGGGAGTTTTAATCACAGAGGGAGGTCAGTTTAATCATTTTCACTCTGTTGCTTCATTTCATTCTAGTTTAGCATTTCAGTTCAGCTGAGGTTTGGTCTTTGACTAGGCCAGAGGTCTACAACCTTTAAAACTATTTTTCGTCTTTGTGAAAATTCAATGCAAATTAATTGTTTAAAAACTTTTATTGAAATGTTTGAACATTGGTTGGATGTTTTTAATTTTCAGCCAAAGCTTTTGTGAAAGATTCAAAAAGCCACCTCTGGCTTTTCTAAGTTTCCTCACAGAGCAGCTCTCTCCCACTCAGCTCCTACAGACTAGCCAGCAGCAATCAGCAAACACCTGGTGGAACTGCTGAGCTCATTATTGGAGCAATTTGTCAGTTCAACGCTGGTAAGAATGTTAAATGGTTAATAGAGGAGCCATGTTGAGATGACTTTCTGAAGGTGGAGTTTAAGAAAGTTCAGGAGCTTCTTAAAGAGACAGAGACCCAATTTCAAAGTGTTACATTACAAAGTAACATTTATTTTGGATGATACTTGGTCTATACAGCATCTATATACTTGATTATGTTAGAAAGTGCCTCTGTATGCCTGGAAAACACATAAAACTGCCTCTTTAAATGTTTTCCACTGGTAAATATGCGGTTTCTCCCTGCAGACATAAACAAACAGAACCACCTGTTCATTTTCATAGACAATGAGCTGCAGAAACTTGAATTTGTCTGTAAAATATTAAACTATTTCTGGAAGAGGAGCAGGTTAAGTGGCAACACTGGTTCAGCTTTAGGTTTATTAAACTCTACATTGTCTTTGAACGCATCAGTGCTCTGAATATGAAGCCACTGAAGTGATGGCGGCGCCTCAGAGAGGAATGTAAATGAGCTGCTGTTTTCACGCTGCCACTACATCCTGAAGGGAGTGTGAATCTGCAGCCGCTCTCGTCGTCGTGACGGCACACACACTCCACATCGATCTCATTTAGGCCGCTTATTGCAGGCAGGAGCGCGCTCGTCTGCGATTGTAACCTCGGCCCGTTGGCATGACAACCGCAATCATCCGGCAGAGCGGCCCGCCGCTGACGTCACGGGGCGAGGTGCGCGCCATTGGCCGGCCGAAGCCGCGGCGTTTGTGAGGCGACAATTACCTGAAGCGAGAGGAAAAAACGGAGCGACTGACGCGTTTGACGCTGCGCAGCGGCAGCCGGGTCGTCACTTTTACAGAGAATTTCTGCCATCAGTTTATCGCCACATGTTCCCAGCTGGCAGAGCCTCGTCTTATTTTAGTCCCAGCAACAGGAGAGGGGAATGGATTTCGACTGTCTGAAATGTTGGAAAAGCAGAACCGGAGAAGAAGAGTTTATTCAGATTCATTTAAATATAAAATCATCGAAACTCAGGTGTGTCATTAAACCAGTTTCAGTTTCCACAACAAAACATTAAAACAAAAATTCTCTTTAATTGAAGGGTTTAGTTACGGTGCGAAACTGAAACAAATCACCTTTTTAACTGTAGTTTTATTATTTTTGAATGTTTATGATAGTTTAGATTTATTTGTTGTGACTTTTGTTAGTTTTTACAGTGTGTTTGCAAGTTTTCATTAGTCACTATTAGTTCAATATTTAGTTATTTTTTATTAGTTCTAGTTTTTTCTCACTTGGGTTAATTTGTAGGTCCAGAATTAAAAACTACGAATTGTGATTATGTACACATTAATTTGGTAATAGTCTAAAATTGTGATCAATTATTCTTGATTGAGGAATCGACTGACATTTCAGTCAATATGGTGACTTTTGCTGTCACCATATTGCAGAACAACGTAAGGCTTACAGAGGCTAATAAATAGAATCGGTTTGTTATCAACACTGATAACAACTGGATATCAATATTATCAATATTTTGGATCAATCCATTCTCCTCTAATAAAAGCTGCTTTATATGCAACAACATCTAAATAAACGTGATTCTACTTGTTATAAAAACTTGGTTATTATAAAATGATGAATACTTTGTGTCAGTTTAAACTTTTTCACTTGCAAAAACATTATGTCAGTAATAATTTTATCCTGATTAAAATAAAATATCCACGTCTTCATCTTCATCAAGCACTTTATGCCGATACAAAAGTAAAATGTCTCATTTTTTATCCTCTCTGTCTAACATTAAACCAGTCCAGTATGAAATTAACTTTCCAAAGAACAATTTTGACAACATTTCTGTCCTCTGGCCGTTTCCGTTCTGGTCCAAACAGCCTTAAATTAAAATGATGAAACATTAATATGACAGCAGACACTGAAAACAATTAACTGTGAGCGCAGCAGCATCCATCACATCCCATCAGGATGATCAGATCAGCTCCACGATTTTATGATTGGACTGAAATTACAGACAGAAAGAAAAGACAAAGTTCTCCTTCCAGCCTGCAAACCGGATCTGAGGCCAAAACACAAGAGGCTGAGCAGCAAAACATGAACAGAGACAGAAATGAACCTGAATCAATTCAAAACGACAACAAAAGGAACGAAAACGTGATCAGGAGAAACAGAAAAACACAAACATGGAAAATGACAGCAAAACATGAAGAAACATGAAAAATGTTAATTGAATTTACAAACCGGCTGACTGGATGGATACAACATTTAACATGTAAAAACTGGAAAAACAACTTTTCTAAGTAGATCATCATTATTTAATATGTTTTTAGTTTGTTTATTCTTATTTATTTCATTGTATTTTTTTACCATTTAATTTTACTTTTCTTTAAATTATTCTATTTTGTTAAACGTCGTAATCTTTCCCTAGAATATTGAATTATAACAGGTTGTTTTATTAATCATGATGCAAACCTTTTCTTTTATTGGGGTTATGGTTTTGTGATCATATGTCTAGTAAAATTAGCTTCCTTGGGAATTTTACATTTTCATAAAAATAAAATAATAAAAAGGAATTTACAAATCAGCCACTACAAACATTAACCACAAAACATTTGAGAACAAAATAAATGGGTTTATTAGTTTAGTAGTTAATGACAGAAGAAGATCCACATATGAGATTTTTTCTGTAATCTGACAGCAGAGCAGAAAGTGCTGACATTATGGAAGCGCAGCGTTTATTTCTGTAATGAATTTAAACAGATAATCAGGATCTGTGAGAGGCTTTCTGTCTGACTCGACTAAACGGATTAACACGAAGCCACGTCTACCTGTCTGACAAACAGCCATGACTCAGCAGAAAAGCTCTGAGCATTTCTGCTGCATCATGATATCGTCACGTCGCCTGATTAAATCACAAGCCGAGTCTGAAGTTGAGATGCACAAGTCATCTGAAAAATCCCAAATCAGACAACAAATCAAGTGCAACGTAAATTAAAGGCGTAAAAAAAAAAAAAAAAATCAGGATTTGTTCATTTTCTCTCCGAAAAATTCAAACATTTTTTAAGTATTTTCAAAGTACATTTCCAAACTGTTCCAGCGCCACAGTTTGGAGATAAACTTGAAAAACATGTTTCTGTCATGGGGGAGTGGTTGGAGGTGGTGAGGCAGACGCTGGAGGCCCAGGTAAAGTGAATAGTGAGATGTTTATTTACAAGGATAGTCCAAAAAACGACAAAAACAGTCCGCGGCCAGGCAGCACGGTTGAGCGGAAGACCAGGGCTCAGCACCGGTAGCAACTGGTCATAAAAGCGGTGAACACAAACAAATGGCAGACTGACTATGTGCAGCAATGACAACTTACGACAAGGACCCGACGAGGAACAAAGGACACAGGAGGGACTAAATACACTGAGGGTAATCATGGGAACAAGACACACCTGGGGGCAATCAAGGGGAAGACAGGACAACGAGGAGACATGACAGTACCCCCCCTTCAAGGGGCGGCTACCAGACGCCCCAAAGAAAAACACAGAAAAAAAAACCAGGGTGGGCCGAGGGGCGACGGTAGGGGGGCCAGGGTCCAGAAACAGAAAACTACCCACAAAAGGTGGGCGAAAACACGGAGGGGCTAAGAGTCCAAAACTAAACAGAAAACTACCCACAAAGTGGGCGAAGGCGTCGAGGGAGGTCCGGAGGGCGTCCGTGGCGCCAGAAGAAGACCCCACAGAGGAGGTCAGGAGGGCACCCACGGTGCCAAGGACGGCTAGGGGACTCAGGAGGACGGCTAGGGGACTCAGGAGGGACGGCTAGGGGGACTCAGGAGAGGGACGGCTAGGGGGAGCACTGAGAGGAGCACTAGGGGGGCACGAGAGGAGCACTAGGGGGCACGAGAGGAGCACTAGGGGGCACGAGAGGAGCACTAGGGGGCACGAGAGGAGCAGGGGCGGCCGGAGCGGAATCCGGCAGAGCACGGGGAGCAGGGTCCACGGAGGCCGGAGCGGAATCCGGCAGAGCACGGGGAGCAGGGTCCCGGAGGCCGGAGCGGACGCGGAGAGCCGGGAGCTGAAGTCCGGCTTGGGAGGCAGAGGGCTGCCCCTCAGCACGGCGGCTGCCGTCTGGAACTGCCACTCTGCCTCCTGTTGCAACTCCACCAGCCCCAGGCCTGGAAGTCGCGGGATCCACGTGTCCAGCATTATGAGGAGGCGGGTGGCCATGCCCAAACGCCGGGGAGCCGAAAACGGGCCTTCCACCTCCGCCAGGTAGTCCTCGACCGTGTCCCATAACATCTCCTCTGGGTCCATGATGGAAATCAGCAAGCCTCACCGTATTTGTGGTCGGGTCCTTCTGTCATGGGGGAGTGGTTGGAGGTGGTGAGGCAGACGCTGGAGGCCCAGGTAAAGTGAATAGTGAGATGTTTATTTACAAGGATAGTCCAAAAAACGACAAAAACAGTCCGCGGCCAGGCAGCACGGTTGAGCGGAAGACCAGGGCTCAGCACCGGTAGCAACTGGTCATAAAAGCGGTGAACACAAACAAATGGCAGACTGACTATGTGCAGCAATGACAACTTACGACAAGGACCCGACGAGGAACAAAGGACACAGGAGGGACTAAATACACTGAGGGTAATCATGGGAACAAGACACACCTGGGGGCAATCAAGGGGAAGACAGGACAACGAGGAGACTCAGGACACAGAAAACTCAAATAAACACAACAGAAAAACACAGAACATGACAGTTTCAATCCATTATTTTATATACTTTATTACTGCTGTTAATATTTTTATGTTTCCAAATGTTTCTCACGTTGGACGATTTTACAAAAAAATCCCCTAATTTCAATAACTTTGTTTAACGTACAAAATAAATCCGATCTTTATTCCCATTACAGATATCAGATTGATTCTCAATGACGACGTGAGTCACTGAGGCATTAAAATAATAAATATTCCATACATCAAAAGAATCAAAACATATTGTATTAAGATAAAGACCATTATGAATCAAAATAAGTTCTTAAATATAAAATATATTTGTTTTCTGAAATTTAGCAAATAGGAAATTTGGGTAATTCCAGCTGACATAAAATAAGAAAAGATTGAACTGATTTAACTTCAGAGAAAATAATGTGTATTTTTATTAGATTGTATATAAATGTCTGGTTTCAATTGCAAATAACCTTTTCCAAAATTAGACTTTTAGTCAAACGTTAGATTGAAGTATATTACCAAACTGCAGTTTTATACTTTCTGTATAAAATCAAGGACTTTATAGAGAACTTAAGTTTTTTCTAGATGTGGAAAAAAACCTAAATGAAATTAAATGATTTTAAGAATTCCAAGCACAGGATGGACCAACCCGACCCAAAGATGAATTTGAGTTTTTAAACAAGTAAACTGACCAAATGTGTAATTTATGTGCAAGAACAAGCAGCTGAAGAAACTTCATAAATTTGCTCCCTCCTGGATTTGATTATGTTTATTTTCTGCCTTTAAATTTCCCCTTGGGGACAAATAAACTTTTATTGAATTAGATTGAATTGGATTTCCTCACTGCAGACGAAACTCTCACCATAAAGTTCTGGATGATCCAGGAAACCGTTTCTCCAACCGCAATGTTTCTGTAAGTAGTTTCTTTATTGAATTTATGTCAGAGCAAAAAATACAGTAAAACTGTTTTGTTTTGTTTTGCGTTTATAGAATCTATTCTCACTAAATAATTGCACATCTCAAAGATCAAAAACAACATCCAAACTTCTGGCCATAATATTTGAATTATATTATTTTCAGAAAACTTTAGAAATGCAATTAAACCCTAACAGTTTGTAGCAAGAAAAACACTTGTAGAAATATAAAGCTAGGGGGTAAAAAATAAAGTACATTGACAAAAAACTTTGCAAAATGTTTTTATTTACTCATTTGCCAGTTTTGTCTTTGGCATTTAGGATTATTAAAAAAATATTTAAGGAGAGAATAACTAAAAAAGTGCCTTAAATTAGCAAATATTATTATCTAATTTAAAGAAAATGAGCTGTCAAAGAAACAATCTTGTTCCTGATATATGATCAGTTTTATAGATTATCAGCTACATTACAAGAATGCTAAAGACTTGAAAGGCTTAATATGAATTAATGATGTCTATTTTTGTGTGTGTGCAGCGTTGCCCTCTTGTTACCCACAAATCTCATCATTTACATTTATAACATAATTAAGTCATAAACTAGGAAATTACTGGAGCAGTAATTGGCTGAACGAGGCCGCCCACCTGCCCGTCTCCTCTCTTCCTTCCTCCGTCTCTTTTCTGTCACATCATGTTCGTGTCGCCGTCTCATTATTGAGACGCCACATGAAGGATTTTAGGCCCAGAATTGGTGAAATTTGCTCTTCAGATGACAGAAACTGAAGGAGGTTAGTCTCTAATCCATCCGATTCGCTGGAAGAAGGCCAAAGGTCAGCAGCTGCTTCCCTCTACAGGCTCAATAAATCAACCAAGATTGATTTGATCAACATCTCAATGATTCCTAATTATCACACAGGGATTTTGAAAGCTATCACTGCTTCAGATATACTTTGTTTAAATAAAAATATAAAATGTAAACAGATTTAGTGAACAGGAGTTATGTAAAACTTTACTCCGTTAATGTTATTTTAGTTTCCATAAAAATGTGATTCTGTCTGTTGGTTGTCACTTTGTTTCAGCTAAAATCACATAATCTGCCTGTAAAACTGGGTTTTCTTCTGGACTTTTTAAATTGTTTTGCTGAATGAAATTCACACCTGATAGCCCAGTAGATTCGGTTCGATTGGGGATCAAAACTGCAACATTTGTTAAATTTTCAGCTGCTGTGTTTCTCTTTCAAACCAACCAAACCCTTTAACGAAGCTGTTCCCCTCCGCGCCTGTGGGGGCGCTGCAATAAGAACCACTGAAGGAAATGGCATGAAGACGACACTGAGTGCAACTTCTGTTTTCACAAAATGTAAACAAAAATGGAGCGGCGTTAAGATTTTAGCAGATGTCGGATTTCTCTTTTGTAAAAGACAACAAGCCATTTCTCCTGCTCAAGGTAGCAAGGCATTCTGGGTCTTATTTACCCAGAATGCTGTGTGCTGGAGTCGATTCCTTGTCTTGGAAAAGTCAATTTTAACTGAATTGAGACCGAGGTTTGTAGGCGGACTGAGTTCACTTTTTCAAATCCAATTACACATTCACACCTCAACAAACGAACCAAACTTTAAACGGACTGAAGTTTATTAGAGTGGACTAGACAACTTAAATATCCGTAGGCTGACTATTTACGTGTCTAAAATGGGTAACAGTGGAGCTGCTTGAAAGCAAAATGGAAAAACATTTAATTTATTTATCACTTCAGTCATTAAAAGCAGCAGGTTTCTAACCGTCCTGCTAAAACCTTCGGATTTCCATTCAGAAGGAAGAAAATCAAGTTTGAACCACTGGAGGGAAACTGCAGCAGGAGCTACATGCAACAAACAAAATCTCTGAGAAATGAGCTCTGAAATCATGTGGAGTAATCCTCATCACAGCCAACATCTGTGTGGAGGTTTTACAGATCACCGGTGGAGCCAAAGCAGCTTTAGTTGGATGGAAAGACTTTCAGGGAAGGACGTAGTACCTTTCAGAACAAGTGAAAAGCATTCTGGGAAAGCAACACTGTCTGAACAAACGTGTATAAGTGCTGATATGTTCGGGGGTAACGGAGGCTGCAGAGCAAAGCGTCAGGGTTTGATGAAAGTTATGTTTTATGATCAACCAGAGGAATGTTCTGAACTCCAACCAGAGTCCACAGACGAATCAGCTAAAGACCTTCCAACACAGGGAAACTGATCTATTTCCTTTATTCACCCACTGCTAAAGGTGACCTATTGTACTTCCTTGAGCAGATTAATTCTGCCAATTTTGGCTTCCTGTCACTTTAAACCCAAATAAGCTGCTGCTGGCCACGCCCCCAAAATGACGTTCACACCAGCAGGTGAAAATAGCTGCAAACAGAAGCGCAATTATACAACCGTAAATATTTAAAAAGCATTAGTAGAGCCTCCTGCACAACCAACCAGAATGCAGAAAGTGGTTTCTGGATTTTAAGTCAACATCAACAAATTTGTGTTTTCCAGCAGCCATTGTGCAAGGCATATAGCGGTAAAACCAGTTGACCAAATATGAGGGCACACTGTTTGAGTTGCTAGGTAACGGGTGGAGTAATGGAACAGTGTCACTCAACAATTGGAAAGTATTTGAAACGTCTCATTTTTCGCCAAAAATTATTAACTTATCGCCAAAAACCGACTGGATGTTTTTTTGTTTTCTAAGTGCTTGGACGGTTTCTAGAAGCAGTAGAAACCAAAACAAAAATATAAAATGTCCTCTTTAAACATTTCTCAACCAGAAAGGAAACCTGGATTCACCTGCACTGCTCCGAGGGCAGCAAATCCATATAAAACACACACACACACACACACACACACACACACCCACACACACACACACACACACACACACACACACACACACACCCTGAGCCATCTTTCCTTTATTGAGGCCAAGAGTTCATTTCATTTTTGTTCCTACAGAAATGATCTGTAGAAATAAGAACAGAAAAAGTCTAGAAGGATAATAAAAATGATGTGAGTTGTTCCAGAAGGTTTGGGCCTTATGAGGACGTTATTACGGCTCCACTGAAGGGCGGGGTCGTCTCACTTGTAAGGCTCAGTCAGGTATAATGAATCCCTTTTTAAAACGAAAGCACTCTGAGCTCGGCGTACATCCAGCTCCTGTTAAATAGAAAATGATGAAGTGCTGTTTTTCATCAGATAACCATGCAGACCTGGAGCTCTAATTAAAATGTGACAAAACCATCAAACCTGAGTGTGTGTTGATGCATTACCATGCAAATTAGAGCACTCTGATCAGCTGATTCACAAAGTGTGAAGTCAGACTTTACTGTTTTTCATTTTGAGTTATGGGAGGGAAATGATGCACAGAAAAGCTGCAGCTCTGAACCAGTTTGTCCAACCAACCTGCAGGTAAGTTACCGTAACAACAGAATAAGTGGTTCTGTCAGCTGATGCAGGATCAAGATTTAATTAAAAACAAACATTGTGGTGGTTTAACTCCCTCACAGACAAAAATATGTAAAGGTCACCTGAATGTATTTTAATTTTGTGCTCATAACATTATTAAAATGAGTTATTAACTCATTGGGAAGTGGGAACTCGGAGCTGGGTTTGACGTCAGAACATGACCGGGTCCATAAACTCTTACAAACTTCATTTAAGTTTTACTTTCCATCAGCAAAAACGTCTTTCAATTTGTTCAGTTTAGAGTAACGGGCGCTAAACATGTTTCCGCTTTATCATGTTGATGCGACAAGCGGCCATCTTGAAACAGGAAGTTGACGTTTCAAGTCATAACTTTGGTAGTGGGTCTTGGAAATCCAACTTTGTTTCAGTTTATTTTTCCAGCTGGGAAATCAAAATTCCCCAGTTCTGAGTACAACTGGAACAAAACATCAGACTTTTGGGTTTTATTTTGAGCTTTTCATCTCCAGTTGAAAGAGAAAAAACAAACAAATCTCAAAAGTTAAAGGTGACTGTATTTACAATGCGTCTGCAACAGCACTTTTTCGTCAAATATGTTGAAAAAAATAATTAAAAACATGAATGAGAAAAGCAGTGTTGGGAATTAAATGTTGAAAGTGAAGATGTGAACTCAATTCAAAAGGTTAAGATGGTGAACATGAATCAATTCATTGTAACCAAACTGAACTGAGTTTTAAGAACTAGTTCATGTTAAGGATATGTAGTGATCCATCTCCTGGGTTTGTTTCTTGAACATCTTTGCTTCACACACACAGACTGTGAGCTGACGTAGATCTTAATGTCATGTCAGTCATTTAGTCTGCGGGCGGCTCCATTAACTAACCGCCCCCTATAGACACAACACCAATTAACTGGGAGAAAAACTCTCTTCATCTGGCTCTCAGTCAGCCGGTTTACATCCACAAAGTCCATTTCAGACGAGTCTGCAATTAATGCTGCCTGCGTGTCTGCTGGTGAAAGGTCACAGAGCTCAGGAGGAGTTAAAGGTAAATGAAATGTTCTTTATTTCTCTGTTTATTTGCTGTCAGTCAGCTCTTGCAGCTAGAAATCACAAATACAGTAACAGCTGCACAGATAGCAGAGCGGCAGTTCACTGTGTTCACTGAGTCACTTCTGATGCTGAAAGGCTCAACCTTCATGCTTTCATTTATCTACAATTAATATTGTAACTTCCAGTGTTCAGTCTGATCACTCATTAGCTTTATTACTGGACCTGCAGCTGGATGACTGCTAATGATCCACATCAAACAGGCTGCAGCATAATTACTGAATTAATACAATTATGCTGGTTACCGGGAATCAACTGATATCTGGACCCCAGAATAAGTTAAACACCTGATAACACAATGCTAAGTACGGTGGAGAATCCGTGATGCTGTGGGATTGTTTCTCCTCCAAAAAGCCTGCGAACCTCATCAGAGTGTTCAGCATCGGGAACTCTCTGGAAAACTGAATATCACTGCAGTTTTCAGCAGGATAATGATCCAAAATTTACAAATTTGTTATTGGTCAAAAACAAAAAATAATTCACTTTATTCCTTATTCAGTAAAGTTTTAAAAGAAACACATGTATAATTTAGGCCATTTTTTCAAACTTTTTTTTTAAAGTGAAAATAACGACAGTAAATTGTCAATGCAGCGTATTGAACAGTTTTCTTGCTGATTACTTTTTCATTCTTTATAATTATTCTGCATTAATTCATGCATTTATGTTTGTGTTCTTGTTTGCCTTCCTGTGTGATTGGTTGAGGATAAACAGAGTTTAATCCCTGAGGTTAACCTGGCGGCGGCGATGATGATGATGATGATGATGATGATGTAAGCAGTGGGCGGAGCCTCTGAGGTTTCCTTTCTCCCTCTGGGGAGATTAAAGGATTCCTGAATGAAGCGTGACTCGCCCTCCCTCTCTCTCCTTGTCTCCACATTATCGGTCACCATGGCGATGGAGCGCCATAGCCGATGCGAGATCTCTGCCCTCTATATTTACTCTGTTGCCGTGGTGACGGCGAGGTTGGAGGGGGGTAAACTTCTGGGTTAATGTGGTGCCGTTTTATTATTTTGGCCTGACTCTCACAGATGGTGAAGACACCTGAACGTCCCAGCTGTGTTCACTGCTCTCTGGAAATAACACCTCAGACATCAGCTTAACATATTAAATGATAATCTCTACTTCACTGAATAAGACATGTTCGGGTGTTAAAAGGGCCACTATTTTCTTTCCATCTAACATCCAGAGGTGGGAGCGGATCTGAAGTGTTAAAAACTTGACGGTCCTCAGGAAGGCTGCAGCTTTTAATTGATGCTAATTGCTGGAAATGTCCCCAACCTGTGCCAAGAACAGCAACTTTAAAATCTTACTGCATGAACCAGGCAAAATCCGACCCAAACTACCTGAATGTTACAACTAAAATTTTTGGTCTGTCTGTACAAACTGTATTATGTGTTTCCTGTTCTGAGAGAAGTGATAAAGTGTTTCTCATAAAGCAGCCGCTGTGTCTCCTCTGTGCTGGGAACAGAGCTGGACAAAAGGTTAATGGGTTGAGGAAGGAATGTTTTTACTTTTTGGACCCGTTATTTTACCAACTTACTTAGAATAAGTGGAAGATGATGGATTTTACAGATGCATTTTTACTTAGATGTGATGTTTCTGACCTGATCGAGTTTACAGCTGCAAGCGACTAATTTTTCCTCGACAGTCTGAACGGACAAATCTGATCTTTCCACTCCCAAAAGATTTGAACTAAATCGGATATCTAGTTTTTATTCAAAGCGTCTTCAGTCTGAACGGTCATGTCGCTTTTTATCCAACATACAACGTTGGTGAGAGACGTGCATTGTAATTCACAATAATTCTGCTCCAGAAAAAGACAGACGACGTAAAAGATGACGATGATTCTGAAACTACGAAAGCAGTTTGTTTCAATGACATCACAATCCCACCACTCTTGGTTCTGATTTCATATCCAAACAGATTTCTCTGCTGAAGTTTCAGGCAATGCTCCACAAACACTAATATCAGCTTCTTCTTTCTTGTTACAGTCCAGTGATGATCCATTGTTGAATAAACTTATCCATAAACAGCTCAATTCTTTATTACTTCTGTAATCAGAGCGCTGAAGTGTGCCATCCACGTTCTTCTTCTGTGCTTTAAATTTGCAAACACAGAAGTTTGGCAGGAGTCACGTTTAATTAGTAACACGAGGGACTGAACAACAAAAATGTTATTTTAGTCATTGCTAAGTCGTAGCCTTAGCAACAACCGTCTCCACTGAAGAATTATAGTTTTTCCTGATGAACTTTTATGTGGCATTTGCAGCTTTCAATGCAGTTCAGATCCATGATCACGAAGGCTCAGCTCAGATTATGAAGGCCTGAACAAAGTGAGAAGTTCACTTGAAAACCTGATGTGACGCGTCTCCCATCAGCTGCTTCTTAATGACGACGAGTTTTTAAATGCCTCGCGTGTCTCTGAAGTCCTGAACAGAAATAGATTTAGACGGCTGCAATCCAAGAAACGAGCCGGCAAACACTCCTGGCTGGATGGGAACAAACAGCATCACTGCAGCTGTGCCTCCATTTTTATCTTCATCTTTCACATCCTTTATTTAATCTTTAGTAATTCAGAACTGAATACCTTTACAACAGGTGCTGTTGTATGAATTATTGTATCAGTTTCCTCTCATATAGACTCTTTCTAACCTGTTAAAGTCAACCTCACAGTTTGTAAAGGCTAAACTTTTTGGTGCAAATTCAAGATAAAAAAGGCAAAGTGAGATTTTAAGAGACAAACTGTTGGCTGCAAACTCCACTAATAAACTTCACTGTCATTGTATGACATATCAATGACATTGGCATGTAGATATGAGCCAATTTGCAGGTTGGTGTGAAACGTAAATACACAAAAAACTGTAATAAAACTACTTCAGATGCAAAATGATACGAATCTGAATACTCATGTTAACGTCTCCTCCCTTCTCTCTGCCCATTTCCTGTCTGGTGACTGTCAATAAAGGTTTCTAGTACCAAAAAAAACCCTAAAGTAAAAGACATCAGAGATGAGAAAAATCTGCTGAAGAACTTTTCCTGATCTCTATCAAAGTGGAGAAAACTCCAACAAAAACCTGAGAAGTTTGCTAACTAAAAAACAATGGAAAAGATTAGTTCCCCAGCCTCTTATTCAGGATTAATCCAGCTGTTGAAAACCAAACTTTCCCCTAACAGCTTCAACAAGGCCATTAATGCTTGCTGATAGTAAAGTTGTGTTAGCCACAGAGGTCGATGCCGCTCTAATATTTGCTGGATCTCAGAGAACCTGTGGTGTTTACCTTTGGATTGAGGACCAGCTGCTGTTCGTCGAAGTGCAGCAGCGCCACAGAGTTGGACTCAGAGTTGTTGACAAAGATCTGCAGGCAGGGATACAGCGACGTTCCCTTACAGTCGGCTCCACACGTAAAAACACACTCAAACATCTCCTCAGGACGCAGCACAGACACCACCTGCAAAACAAGATGGATGATCAGCAGAAGCACCAATCATTTACCGTCTTCACCAAAAACAAAATGAATATGTTCAGTTCTGGGAAATCACTTTGTATGTTCAAGGAAAGGAAGCTTTAATTAATGCCTTGAAATTTCTGAAAGTTCCAGAGAAGTACACTGTAACATCCTGGGTGTGTGAAATAAACAAATAAAATGCTGTCTTATCATATCTAGTGCAACATCTGAGACAATGCAAGTGTCTTTTGCCACTGCTGACATTTACCACTGGACTTTGACGCAGCAATTAACCTTCTTTAGTGTTTATAGACGAGTCAATACAGGACAGTTTGTAACAGGACCAACATTAAACCCAACGGCATTTTACAAAGAAGAATCACATTCTGTCAGGGAAACCAGAAAAGTCAAGAAAAGTGGAAATGAGAAGTTTGTCTAAAAGATGAGTGGCCTCTCATCAGCGGTCTGAAACGACGAAACGGATGAACAAACAACAAATGGAAACGACGCCATCAATCTAATCTGCTTCTATAAAAATCAAACAGTCTTCACTCAACAGGCCAAAGAGCTGCAGTAAACTCAAGTTTTCTGATTTATGTTTTATTATGTCACAGATTCACTAATGGCACATTGGAGGAGCTCTAACACATGACCAGAACCTGCACAATTCAGGAAAATACCCTCCAACTGACGCATGAACATCAGTCCAAGATGATGCAATAAGCTAACAGCCGAATAAATCATCTGAATAAATTCATCATCCAAAGCACACAGCATAAAGTGCAGGCGCTGGAAGCCTGTAATTCATTTCATGCATATATTCCCAAAGGCTTTGAAATGCCACAGCCTGAAGAGCTGGACAAATCCACTTTTCATCGACAACCGAAAAGATTAAAATGAGTAAATCAGAAACAAAACATCTGTCTGAGGCTGATTGTTTGACTATTTTTAAAAAATACATTTAATTGTCAACACTAAAGGTCATGTTGGTCTCCTGGTTCAGAACTGACCTCTTTACATGTATTAGTGGCCAGCTGCAGAAGCTCCTTAGAATAGGCAAAATAAAACCATGGTGATGCTTCTGAAGATGAAAAATGAGTTAGATTCTCTAACAACATTAGAGTTTTTATAACTTGTGTCCAAGTCTAGAAATCAAGTCGCCATCTTTAACATAAAGACAAATGTTTTCACAGCCATGGTTCTAAATCTTCATTACAAGGAAAAAACTGAATTTGTGTTCCTCCACAAAAATACTAATCCTGATGTTCAACATGGTCAGTTGTGTTAAGCAGCTTGTGAAACATTTCTCTGTTTTCAGTCAGTTGTCAGGGAACCACAGCACTTTACCAAAAAGAGTCTGTCTCCTTTAATCAGGTTGTTTGACTTACTGCTGCCAAAACGGATGGCTGCACCGAGAACTGAGCTCTACAATCAGAAGCAAACATCAGGCAGCAGACACTTAAGTATACATTTGGCTTTTGTCCAATTTGTGAACACATGAAACTTCAAAGTGATGAAGATTAAAAGAGGTGCTAACCACTGTAAACACAGCGTGTAGTAATTACTGTTTCTATGGAAACCAATAGAGAAATAAATCAAGACAATGACAATAAAACGTTCATGGAATTAAAGCAAAACTGTAAAAAGATGACAGAAACAAGACAGCTGAATACTTTCTAATACATTGTATTGCATTTTCTTATCCAGCTCTTTAATTAGAGCAGGTAACACTTTCTCCTCAAACAACAAAAGTGATCTGAAGTTTCTTTATGTAGAAAAACTAGATAAACTTCAGTAGTTCGACTAACGTGCGTTTTTTTTTCCTGACACATAACCAGACTCTGCAGCCCTAAAACGGCATAAAAACTCAGAAACTGCAGATCTGGTTCTAAACGGTGCAATTATCTGAGACTGTTTTAATAGACTAAGTTATAGAGCACTTCTGTAGCAATTAGACTGCAGGATGACTTCATTTCTGTAGAGTCAATGATTCAGGTCAGTCAAGGCGTCTCCAGATGATAATACTTCAATATAATATTTACTGTAACTGGCTGTAAAACTCCCTGTGAATGGACAGTAACAGGATAAATTCAACTGATTTAAGCTGAATTTGATACAAACCTTATTAATTTATCACTAAACTAATTGGACTAAAATGAATGACTGTAATTAAACTGTGCAGTCAGTGAGGCGGTGACGCACCAGGCTTCCCTGGATGAGGAGTGACAGCTCAGCGTTATAGATCCTGTCAGATCAGATCAATCATGTTCCACTGATCACCTTCACTTTACATCAACTTGATCAACACTGAGCAACATCTGATCGCTACAGCCTCCTTCACTGTTTTAGGAATTAACTGGTCATTACAAACAGATTGGAATCTGAACAGTTTTACACATATTGGCCATATTAAAGCTGCTGTTTGTGACTTTTATTAAATATTTTTACGTTTTAACATATTTGTTGAATCTGTCACTAAACTGTGACAGATTGGAATGAGGCAAATAATCTGTGAAGAAAAAAAAAATCAAGCTCCTCTGCTGTTTCCCAGCACTACACAAAAACAATCAATCACATCCTCCGTTTAGCATCCCTTTGATCTCTGTTGTGAATGCTAAGGCTACTTAGCATAGCCATTGATGTTGGCAGATACATTGTTTTCCAGTAACAATAAGTTGTTTCTCCCGATAGAACATTTAGCTGCAAGTAGACAAGGTTGATTGACAGCACTAAGACCCGCCTCCTGGCTCTGATTGGTTGGTTTTGACGTTTCTTCAGATGGCAATACCAGCTCAGGGAGAAGGTGGAGGCGATTGGACGTTTCACAGATTATCTCTCATATTGTAACTGTCATGACTTGGCGACAGTTTTAACAAATATGTAAAAAACTTATTTTTTTAAAGTTACATGCTGCAGCTTTAATGAACACTGGATAAGCAAATTAAAGCCTCCAGTAAAATGCGTCAGTAATTTTTCAGCAGACAGAAATGCAGTGATAATATAGTTTCTTTAGTTCTTCACTAATTTAAGTACAAATTATTGTATTTAAACCTGAAATGTTTCACTTTGTTAGTACACTTAGCAGATACTTTGTTATCGCCTCAAGGCAGGTGGACAAGGTGAAGCCGATTGTCTGAACATCAAATGGGGTTGAAGTGTCTGAATGTGATGCATTGCTGGTACCAGATGGACTGGTCGGACTGTTTCAGAAATGTCCCATCTACTGGGATTTTCACATACAATCACATCTATCAGAGAGGAGAATAACACACTTCCAACAAACTAAAGGGAATATCAGCTGTAAATGCACAGCATGTTAAAACTCACAAAAGGGAACTGGGAGAAAAACTGGAAACATCAATTCAAAAAGGATCAATACAATTGGTAAAATATGACTGGCAAAAACATAACTGTGAACATAAATAATAAAAATGGAAATGACTGCCAATAAAACCTGTGTGGTGCAGTTTTTAATCATTCATGGCTTCCCTTGCAACATATGAAGTTATCCCCAAAGTAAACCAAAATAAACACATTTAATTTTACTGTTTTATGGGTTATTGACCAAGCTTCAGAGTTTGCAACTAAAACATCGTAAAATTAATGCAAATAGATGCATGCTGCACCGTTCAGGGCTCCCAGACATAATTAACACACTAAATCAAAGTCTTACTGGACCAGATGACTAAAAAAAGTAGCATTTTTTTTTTTTTCTCAAAGTGCATTTTGGAATCTAGCTAAAAAGTTTATTCAAAATTAAAACTGTGTTCCTAACATAAATAACCTGCAGCGCGATTAATCGCTTTAACCGGTATAATTTCAGCTCGGTGCCGGTTCGGTCCGGTTCTGACCCCACCGGAGCGCAGCGCAGCTCGCCGCCGGGCTCACCGTGCAGTTGGCCGGCTTGCTCTGCAGGCTCTGCAGCGTCGGACTGAGCCAGCAGAAGCCCAGGATGAAGAGGCTGAGGATCCCACAGGCGATCAGGAACAAACCCAGCCGGATGCTCTTGTCCTCAGCCTCGGAGTACTCGTACGACACCCGGATCTTCGCCATGGCCCCCCGCGGAGACCTCCGCCGGCATGGAGAGCAGGAAGCGGGGATGAGCGGCTGAAAAGCGGAGGGAAGGAGGAAGATGAGGAGGAGAAGCGGCTGCTGCTCACAGCCTGAGTTAATCAGCGGCTGCTTTCAGACTCTGAGTCCGTTTTATTTACTCTCCCTCCATCCTTCACTCCCTCACCATCTCTCCATTTTTTGTTGCATCTGTTTACTGAGATTTCCATAATCTGCCCTCCTCCCATCGCAGTGCTCTCTCTCCGGCTCACTTCCACTGTTTGCTTCAGAAACATCACAAAAAAGCTCTGAAAAATGGTTTACTTTGATATTTTCTCCAACTTACAATTTTAACATTTGTTCAACAAAATCTTAATTCACTGGATGATTCTTTGTAAATGTTAAAGTCACCTATTACAACTAGTGTATGATTTTTTTTTTTTTAAATTAGCTTTTAATAAAGATTTCACTCATTTATCAAGGAGAGAAATAAGTGCTTTTAAGCTGAAAGAGTCTGGTGGTCTGGGGGAACTTCCTGTTCGCCATATTGGAGGACAAACAATAGATTCATATTTTCCTTCCATGTCTGAGGACATTTTATGTAAACTGACACAGTCTACATATCCAATAACATACATACTAAGTTCAGACCAAAACCGTTGGTAGATTTTGGTTCAAATTGATAACAACATAAAAGCAATATGAAAGTTTCAGAGCAACAAAGCAAGAGCCACAACTTGAATCTGATAAAGAATCAGTGGGAAAAGTTAACAAAGATGTGTGTTATATAGGGTAAAAATAATTTTTGACCCAATTTATTTGGGGTAAAAACCAAATAAATTCCTCCCTCTCCAAATTAAAACTTCTTTTGTGCTGTATCATTTTATGAGTGATGAGTTATTTCCTGTTACAGAGAATAAATATTTTAAAATCTTTTATTGTTATTACATTCACATTAACCACACAGAATGATTTCTGTATTATATTATATTATATTATATATACCGCAACCAATATTAAATCACAAAATAAGCTGATTAAAGTTTAACAAGTACTTAATTTACATTTGGCTTTTATTGTGAAGTCCTAGGGGAAGTTGTATTAATTCACTTAGCTAACATGAGACTACAAAACAGAAGCTGATGTACAAGTATGTAGGACCGAAACTGACATCATTTAAATAAATAAACAAACAAACAGACATTTAGCTTCAACGTTGAAAGCCAAAGCTAGAAACAAGTCAAACTATCAAACCTGAACATCCTGAACACAACAAACAAACATTTGGGGAAATGCTAACTTACTTAGCATTAGCAGTTAGCTTCCGGAGGCTAGCTGCCTGTAGTTCAACCTGTTTGTAGTGAAAACCGAAGGATCTTCAAAACGTCTTTCTGGTCCCGATAAAAGTCCAAACCGGATGTTTTTAATATTTGTTGCCGAATTATGCCCGGTCCGCTTAACTTTCTCTACCCGTTACTTCTGCTTCTCAGTCGGTGCGTTTGAGGCACTGATAAAAAACCGGAATTTTTAATAGCGTGTTTAATTTATAGTGTTTTACTTTTCATTTTAACCTGAAGCTTCACGCTTACTGAATATTAATGCTATATGTTGAAAACATTAACTTCTACAGGCCAGCTACATAAAAGTTCAGAAGAGGACATGGTGAGTTTAATAGATTATCTTTGCTTTGGCAAATCCTCAACACATTCTAGTCCTTCAAAATCAAATATCGATTTAGATACCATCATTCAATTTTTTTTTTTAGCCTAAATCCAACAATGCATGCCATACTTTTAAGAGTTATTTATATAACAAAAGAAACAAAAAACAACAAATTGCTTTCCTCTTCAATATTTTGCTCGACTGTGTGCAGATCTGTCACATTAAATCCAAATATCTGGAAGTTAGTTATTGTTATGTGACTGATGTGGGATTTTTTAAAGAGGAAGAATAACTTTTGCAAAGCGTTGCCTGGTGAAGACTCTGCTGCCAGCAGCTCATTTCTGAGCTTGACCTTCTCACAGGTTCAGGTGTTGACACTCCTGGTCACATGGTGCAGCAGTGTGACAGTTTCTATGGTTTCACCTTTCTCTCTCTCTCCTGTTGTAGTGATGTTCGCTCGCTCCTGCAGCCTGATGATTCAATCCAGATCTGAGTTTTATTACGCCGCTGGCTGCTTGTTGTTCTCTCACTGTTACAAGCTGCATGAGATAAGCCTCTTAGTGGAGGAAGAGCACATCAGTGTCGCTCAGAAACACACTGGACACTTTTACACCTCGTTCTTCATAACGAGGCTGTGATGAGCCATGAATGAAGATGTTGTTACTTAGTTTATTGAGAGCATAGAAAACAAATGTGACCCACTTGTAGTCAAAACCTGAGGTGAAAAATGATCCTTTTGTAAACCCTGTTTATATTGTGTTGTCAGCAGGTGGCGCTGTAAACTACATCATTGTAACAAATATGAAAATAGGCTGCTCTTAATTTCCCTTTGGGATTAATGAAGTGCTTTGAATTTGATCTGAATCAGATTTTGTTGTTTTAAAATAGGAGTACATTTCAACATGTTCTACTTAAAGGATTTCACTGATTTAACAAGTAATAAGGTAAAAATCTGGTGAAACTGAGCTCAGTTGAACTCAAGAAGTGGTTCAATTCATAATTTCACATCAGGTGAATGATCACTGTTCATACTTCCAGGTTGGTTTGGACATTTTCCTCCCTGAACAAATTAAATCATCATTTGAAAACTGCATTTTGTATTTAACTAACAAATAAAGTTAGTTTGATGGCTTTAAAGATTTAGGTGTGACAGAGTATTTCCTAACAGCACTGCAATGTTGCTTTTAAAAACATTAATCTAAACCACAGAGATGATTAGTTACATTTTGTTCATTTAATTTATTTTAATTATTCCGTTTATTGATGTAAGTTTGTCTGCCTGGGTTTTATTTCCTGTGGGTTTCCCTGTGTGTGCAGTTTGAGATGCAAACAGCCGCCTAAAATGTTCTTCACGGACCCAATGATCAATGAGTCGACTGAGACCCGATCGATTTCCGGTCCTTCCAGTCGGAGCTGAGGGTGTGAGGAAATAAAAGCATCGCTCTGGGCGAGGCTGCGGTTCTGTCTGAGTCACCTTCGGTTTGTAACGACGCCTGGGTGAAAAATGTCCGCCTTCTCTAAAACAACCATCACTTCTTCCGATCAGACATGAGCTGATAGTAAAACATTTGGACCTGGAGCAGCTGTGTCCAGCTGAAACAGACTCAGAAACGTCTCAAAACTTAGAATGTTATAAAAAAGTTCCAGATTTTCTGTTCTTCATTTCAGAAACAGAGTGAAATATTTCAGGTGTTTATTTCTTGTTATTGCGACAATTCTGGCTTAAAGAGAATGAAAACTCTCAATTTTTAATCCCAGAAAATGACAATATTATGGGAAGGTCATTGTATGTTCATAGAAAGTTAAGTGGAGGAAAAAATGCACTGATGACCAGAGTAGCAACAACAAGAAGTGAACAAAAACTGGAGTTGGAACATTAATTACTTATTGCTACAATAAATTATCCAATTTATTGTTAATATTTCTAAATTCCATTTGGAATAAATTGCTTTTTAATCTTCTTGAATATGTAAATCTGGAAAACTGAAATGTTTTCCAGAGACATAAAACATTTTTTCAAACCTTTTATAAAAAGGATGGCGATTAATGACAACAAATGAGTTTCATAAATTGAACTTTTTCATGATGTCATTTTTGAGACATTCATCTGATCAGGAGGAAACGTTTTGGATGGATCTAAAAGTTGCAGGAAGGATTTGGCCGCCCTGAAACTGTTTGATCTCAGAAATCTGCAGCGGGTCCGAACAGAACCGCCTGAATCACCTTAGCAACCTCTGCTGGTGTCGTCTCTGCAAAAAGCCGGAGCTCTGAACAGCCGAGTGAATCCATGGCGGCGGTAATCAGGGAGGCATGTGGCGGGATTATCATCATCTCTGGAGATCAAAAGATTAGAAATAATAACGGGAATCGGAGCAGGAGAACCAGGCCCACATGTCTGTGCAAGCAGAACCATCAGACAGTTCAAAACAGGGACTTCAGCTTAAAGTCGAACTGGATGTGATCTGCACAATATTTGCTCCTTCTGTTCAGGAAAAACAGAAGCAAGCATGACTGGAGCAGAGGAAACATTTGGCTGGAAATCCCTCGGTCAACAGCGACTGACAGGCTGGAGGCGACGCTGCGACCTGGAGCTCTGATGCAGCAGTTTGATAGTTTCAGGCTGCAGGATGGAGAGTTTTCAGCTTTCCAATGACGTTCAAATCAGGGTCAAAAGGTTACAGTTTTTTCATATGTTACATTGAAAAAATAAAGATTTCATTACCTTTGGGGTATTTCTGGGATTATCCAGCATTGCTAACCCAAAGCTAGCTCTGTGTGGATCATGGCCAAGAAACTGAGATCATAGAAACTGCTTTTTGTTTGGAGATGAAGGGATGAAGCTGCTGTCAAGGTTGGACGTCAGCAACTAATGTGAAAATATTTAAGACAGAAGAAATGATTCGAGCATCTAAAGTTGGGTGTCTTGTTTCTCTGCAGGGGAAACTGACTCACTCTGCGTGAGCTAATGATGTCTGTTGTTGCTTCAATAAAAAAAGAAATGAGCTAATTAACTGAAGTGAAGTTTTAATTTGCTTCATTCGCCCACTCTCACACTGCTACACTTTTTTTTTTAGATCTGTTTGTTGGTTACATAACTTCTATACAGGCAAATTATTTTTACATCGTCACGTGTTGGAGGAACAAGTTAGATTTGAAATGTATGATCAGATCTCAACATCTCATTTTCACAGTTGATTAAATCCGCCACATTCGACTGGTTGGTCTCAGATTGAATTTAACAGCTGCTGTAAATTCTGCTATGTAAAATATTTAGACTACGAGGTCATCAGTTGCTCTCTGAGCCAGAGGACATGAACCTCTGAGTCCAGACAGACACCTGAAGAGGTGATCTGACTGGAAACACTGGGAAGATGCTGGGGAAGCCTAAAAAGATGAACGAGGACCTCTACAGGTGGTGACATGAAACTGCAGCGACTGAGAGACTTAGTTTAATTCAAAACTCAGAAAGACAACATTGGTCCATTTATGAAACAAAATGATAAAAACAAAAACAAAACACGAGACTGAGACCTTGAAAGGTTTCAAACCCTCTGGAGGGACGAACTGGGTGGAGAGAGAGACTTCCAGTCTGGAACTGCAGAACCAGACCTGGAGGAGCAAAGGATGGTTGGTTGGTTGGTTGGTTGGTTCTGTGTTTTGTTCAGATGCATGGATAACACAATGATAAATACAAGAATAAATGGATGAATTATCATTTTCAGAGTCTGACAGTGGTTTTGGTTGAACGATTCAAGCCTTACATCTCATTAATTATCTTGCCAAAATGTTTTTCATGCTGTTTCTTTCTCAATCTGTTAAATGAAACCTGGAAGTGCTGAACATCTTTTATTGTTATTACATTCACATTAACCACACAGAATGATTTCTGTATTATATTATATTATATTATATATACCGCAACCAATATTAAATCACAAAATAAGCTGATTAAAGTTTAACAAGTACTTAATTTACATTGGGCTTTTATTGTGAAGTCCTAGGGGAAGTTGTATTAATTCACTTAGCTAACATGAGACTACAAAACAGAAGCTGATGTACAAGTATGTAGGACCGAAACTGACATCATTTAAATAAATAAACAAACAGACATTTAACTTATATTTAAAACTAAATATAAGTTTAGTTTTAAATCCTTTTTTGGTTGAAATCCTTGATCATAGAAATCCATCAAGGCTCCTTCTGAACTCATCAAACATTAATCTGCATAAATCAGTCAATTAACTGAAAAAATAGAAGAAAATTTTCTTGATTCAACTTGGTCGATCATGTGTTCAGCCAAGACGAGCTCTGTTACCACGAATTTAATAAAGTTTTCAAATGAAAGGCAATAATAAAGTGTCCTAAATAAACCTTTTCCAGAACAGGTTATTTATTATTCTTTACGGTTCTGCTGCCCTCCTGTGGACAAACACCGACCTGCACGTGTCATCAATTAATGCTGATCCACTGAAAGAGAAAATAACTGATTTTAAAGATAAGGCACTGTAAAAACAAACATATTCAGAGGAGTCATCACCATGGAGACGCCTGTAGGATCCCCAGGATGAGCTGGAGCAGAAATTAGACATCATGATGAAGGATCAGCTAATGTTTTAGATATAAATAAAATAAAATAAAAAAAGATGGTTTAAGTTTCTTATATAATAAATTGATATTCCATGACAGATTCACACTGAGATCTATTATTGTTATAAAATGGGGATGAAAGTAGTTTTCAACTTAAGACTTATATAAGTACCAAAAATATTTTTCTTTATTTTGAAACCTAAAAAGAACAATGAAGTCCATTTAATAAATAAATAAAAGAGATTCCTGAAAAACATAAAATCTTGTAACATTTGTGGGTCTCAAGTCTTATTTAGCTGGACTGGAAGCAGATTTGGCTTCTAAGACTGTAAAAACTAAAGGTCCCTTCAAAATAAGAGCCTGAATTATACCAGAGTAAAGTGGCTCAAGATAATAAAAGTTTATTGGTTCCTGGACTGAAACTGAATGAAAAAGCAGCAAAAATTCAAATAAAATCTGACAGATAATCGTGAAGTCAGGAGAATTACCAAACCAGTTTAAAACATATGAGGTAAATCTGACGTTACTGAAACATAAAACTGATAGAAACAAATTAATTATGTTAGTATAACTATTTCCCTCTTCATCTGGAGGAAATATGCCCAAAATAAATCCAAACTGTTGATGGATGATCAAAAAAAAGAAAAAGAAAATGAACGAACCAAAAGGTCGGGAAATTGACTCTAACAGCCAACGTTACGATTGTGAGTAAACAACCAGAAAGAAACAGTCTGGACTCGGCGTTCAGTTTCATTACCAGAATATTTATTTTATTCTTTTTTTCCTATTAAAACACTAGCTGCCATATTTGATAAAACAGCCAACGGCTAAGTCCTCCAATCAAATCTCCTCAGACAGGTCACATGGGTCTGTGGGCTTGTCCTTGGCTTGTTGCTTGTGGCATGACCAAGCTGTTGTCATGGCGACCGACATAACAGGAAGTCTCATATTGCATCATTCAGAGGCCGGGTCTCCTTGTTTGGGGCCAATTTCTCTTTCTTTCGTTCTGCTGCCCTGGTGTCGAATATTTATTCAGAAACACCCACATGGGACAGTGGCGCCTCCTGGAGGGAGTTTAGGGTAACTGAATGTAAAGTAAAAAAAATGCAGGAGTTTGGTTTGGTTTTCTTGCAGACAGTCTGAGTTTTGTTTTTGTCTCCATCCACTAATTACAGCCAGCTGTAAATTAGCTGAGCAGGATGGCAGGTGGAAGCAGCTGCTCTGACTCCAACAACAATGAATCCGCATAAATCAATTAGCACCTCTAAAAAGCTGCTCTAAAAGGTAAAAATGTCACGCTGCCTTCAGATTCAATGGTCCCAAACCAGGAAAACACAATCATGAAGATTTCAGCAAGAAAACCAAAGAGTCAGAGTAGCTTCTGGGGGGAAAGAGGACGAATGTAGCAGGGGAATAAAAACAAAGAGGAATGGAAAAACAAACATGGATGTTTGGATAAAATAGAAGAAAAGTGAAAGTAAAGGTCAGAGCTGACTGTGACCTGAAGAAAGGCTGCCGTTTCCATTTCAGTCCAGAACAATCTGAACTAAAATCTTCCTTTTTAGGTAAACAAACAGAGGTAAGAGGTTGAATGTTGTTTTTTACTGTCAACAAAAGCACAAAATCGCACTTGAAACAAGTTTAAAATATTCCCTAAAGTCAGGATTTTAAGCAGCTTTAATTTCTGACTGAAACTTCCAGGCCGTGTTGATTTTTGGTCCATTTATCATAAAAACCAATTAACTGCTGCAGGTTTCCAGCAGATGTCAGGAAACAGGAAAACATCCAAGAGACATTAGAGCCTCTATTAACGGGTTATGAGAAGATAATGCATCAAACCACTCAGTGGTATTTATTTATCTTCAGTTCACTTGAAGATAAATATTATAAACATTTAAAAACTCTAAGCTTATTTGTTTGACAGTAAATTCAGAGCAGCTTTTTACTGTCTGACGTTTCTTTGGCTGTTTTTATATCAGATAAAGAAAATGTTCAATAAAGCTACAAAATGCCTGCCAGCTTCAGCTAACTCTGGGATTATTCCAGCAGAAATATCTGATTACATGAAAATTATTGTTGGTCAGAGTTTTAGAGAAAAGTAAAGGATTTTCATGAGAAATTTAAGAAATTATTTTGCCCAAATCAGAATCTAGAGCCTTTAAATACTTTCAAACAAGTGGATGTTTATTTTTTTTTCTACATTTAACTATAAAACGTATTTATTTTTATTTTCTCCTTAAAAAAGGAAAAAAAAGCATTTTTTTCATGATCAATATACTTAGTTATATTAAATTGAACTTTTTGTTAGTTTTATTGATTGTTTTTGCCTGTTTCCGTTTCAAACATCTTAGGTTGTTTTTTTAACTATTGAAATAAAACCTTAGAAAAAACTAAGATTTGCTTTAATACTAAACACCTTCATGAAGACTAAATGTTAGTGTGATTTGTTGACAATAAAAAAACCTCATTTTGATGTAAATAACTGAGTTCACTAAGAAAAAAAAAAAAAGCTTCAGGAAACACAAACCAACCCGTTCCAGTTAAAGTGGCGTTTCTGAGTTTTCTACATAACATCAAGAAAACAGAAAAAATATATATATTTTCTCTTTTATTATGAAATAGTGCTACAATGTACATTGCATTTTGTCTCCTGATTGCCCACTGAGTGGTGATGTGTGTCCTGATCTGTAATTCTGGTAAAAACGAAAAAATATTTTCAGCTTCTTCTGCACCACAGAGTGAAAAATTCTCCATCCTGACGGGCGAGTAAACCCAGTTTTCTCTGTTAAAACCTGTTTCTCCATAAAAGCTTCTTTAGAAAACAACAGTCAGTGTTTGAGTTGTTACCAGCTCTGTCTGTTTCACTCACCAGACCAAAACAAGTCATGGAGAAGAAGCGGGAATAAAATAAAAACAGAAATGAGGTAAAAGACAAACGTAAAAGAGAAAAAGGTAAAATGATGAAGTCTGTCAGAGAGGTGGGCACCGTCCTGAGTCCTTACAGGCCAGATTCATGTGAGTGGCAGAGGCGGGAAAACCTCCAGGGGCGGGACTGATGAGCCAGGAGGGCCAATGGCAGGCAGTCAGGAAGGAGGAAGAGCCAATCAGAAGGCCTGCTGGGCAGGATTGTAGTTGAAAGTGGAGGGAACGTGAGGTCGCTCTTCTAGTTTGTCATATTCAAGATGAAACTCCTGAAAACAAAGAATCAAACGCTGCAGTGAGATTCACCAACACTGAACCAGAGCAACAGATGAAACACTTTATGCTGCTAATGAACCATAAACTGTCCCAGAAATTAATGTGATATAAGTGACAATTTAGATGTTTTTAAAACATTTTCAATAAATCTGATAAACACAAATAAGATGCATGCTCAACTTCTAAAAAGTTAACTAATATTTGATTTCTACAAAAAAGTATTTTGAAGAAATTGCCTTTCAAAAATACTAATCAATGGAATCAGAACAAATAAAAAAAGATGAAAAAATAGGCAAATCTTCCTGTCAGCAAAATAAAAACTCCTGCGACTTTGTACTGCGTGTCAAATGTTTGCAGCATCTCTTTAACTTTTAAACAAACTAAACAAATGCAAATTATGGAGGTCACTTTACTTTATGATGTGATTAATTGATCTATTGCTTATTATGACAGGTTTAGTCATGACAGATGAACTCATGTTGATCTGAAACAGTAAAAGGCTGAACTAGAAACCTTCAGTTTGACCAGATTTACATCTTCAACGTTTTCTGATTAAAATCCATATAAGGCACCGACAGTGTAGTTATGGTTAATTAATTGTTAACCATTATTGTTGTGGTTGACAATAATGGTGTTTAATAATGATGGAATTCATTTGTTTAATGCTTTATCATTTTTGCTATATTTGAAAACATTTAGCAACTTCAAACATTTAGTGTCTTCAAAGTTTAGATGTTTGAAAACACAAGTTTATGTTCATGTTACATAAGAAACCTAAACCTAAATCTAACCCTTTGCAAACTTTCAGTTAAATGGAAAGTCTAAGTTCGACATACAAAATTTAAATTATAACATGGTGATTTAGCATTTGGTTCCACTAAATGCCGTGTTGGTGTAGCGCTTCAGCGTTAGCAGAACTAGCGTTCTAAGCTTAGCGTCGCTAACTTTTTAGCTTATATGGAAACCGCTTTAACTGCTCCTTAAACATTCTGGGGACATTTTATCCAAAATTAGGTTAGTTACAGTAGCAAAGTTAGTGGCATCATAACATATTATTTCAAATGTTATATGAAGATGTCATTGAGACACAAAGATGGTAAACTAATAAAATGATCATAAAGTACAATTATTCCAGTTTTAAAAACAAAGCCAGTTCACTGCAGGAACCAGAAGTACATATGAACGACTGTAAACCTAATCTTTGGTTCACCTTGGCAACCTTCCTCCAGTTGAGACAATCGAAGAAGTAGTAGGTCCCTCTTTCGTAGGCGTTGGTCTTTAACGTGGGCTCCATCCCAGGGGCCCGCGTTATCCAAACCCGCTCCTCTTTATGATACCGCCAGTCCCGGTTAAAACTGGACACAGAAAGGCAGACATGCTGGTCAGTTCGCAGCGTGCGGGCCGGCTGGCCGGCCGGCCGGGATCCCAGCAGAGGACGGCGGCCTTACAGTTCTACTGCAGCCAGCAGCTGGAGCAGGTCTCCTCCGTTCATGTAGTAGAGATAAAACAGCAGATCTTCTCCGTACCGAGACAACTTAATGGCTGCTAGCTGCAACAGAGAAGGAAACCCGTCATAATAATGCAGATTACACAAATCTAAGACATTTTGACAGGTTTTAAACCATGAATCAGAGTGTTTTGCTGCGTACCTTGTCCCTTATGTGGATGTTGGTTAGATACTCTGATGGGACGTGAAAGTCTGCAGAGACGAACCAAAGAATGGTTTCAGAACTCATTCTGAAAAACACTAAAACATGCTAAAAAAAGGACTGAACAAGACGCTGAGGGAACAAAGTCTTAGTTAAATATTTTTAATTTTAACTTCAGCACATTTACAATAATCACAGGTTTGTTGTCAAGGAAACTCACCGATGTCCTGCGGCCGACACGGCGCCGACGCCCACGGAGACGCAAACTTAGGATACAGATTCCTGACAGAAACACACACACACACACACACACACACACACACACACACACACACACACACACACACACACACACACACACACCTACTGTCACACCAGGAGTTTCAATTCAGCAGAAATATTTTAGAAATATTTTAGAAATCTGTTAAACGTTTCTCCACTTCGTCTCAGTTCAGCCGGTCAGATAAAAGTCAACAGGAAGCAAAACATTTCATTTTCTCCAGCAGAGAATGTCAGTCGATCTTTTATTAACAAAAATCTGATAAGTGTGGCATGCATCTGTGATTATAAATAATTAATAAACACAAGCCTGTAATGTTTTAATGTGATTTCTCATGTTTTGCTCTTAATTCTTCTATTTTCTGTGCTCTTGCATTACATTTACTCGGTTAGAAACAAAATTAACAACATTTTAATAATTAATACATTTGAATTTCCCAGAAGAAGAATGAATCCATCCATCCTGTATTTAAAGACAGATTAACATTTCGATATTTCTAATTTTAAAGCAAATCCCAGCAGGTTTCTAATCTCAGACTCAACTGACTGATTTTCATCTGTCGGCTAACAGAGCGAACCAGAAAGTTCAGAAAATCCAGAGAAAAGAAGAACAACTTCCAACAAACTGCAGGAAATATGAGAGCAGATTAAAACTGAACCGGATCAGAACCACAGCCTGGAAGATGCAACGTGCTTAAATACACTGAATGAGGTGGGAAACTCTAAAATCTTTCTGTTAAAGTTGAGTTTCTGCTTCTGTTAGTGTGTGTGTGTGTGTGTGTGTGTGTGTGTGTGTGTGTGTGTGTGTGTGTGTGTGTGTGTGTGTGTGTGTGTGTGTGTGCGTGTGTGTGAGAGCTCGTCTTACTCAGGTGAGTTGAGGTTCAGGCCCAGTGTGGTGAGGTCTGAGCCCAGCGCTAGGTGAACCATGCCGGGATCCGTCTCTGCCGCCCGGATGAACGTCAACAAGCCGATCATTCCAAACTGGTCCGTTACCATGCCGACGGGAATGTTGGTCACTCGGCCTGAGACGCAGCGTTAATGAGGAGACGGACTGCAGCAGCGGCTCGGTGGGGAGGAATGAGGAGTTTCTTACCATCGGGAAGAACCTGGATGCCTTTCTTCTGCTGGTTGTTGTTGCTCGGAGCCGAGCTTTTATCGCCGGGGAACTTGGGACCGTCGGCGCTCGAAGACGCCTTTCCCGACGAGTTCAGGTTCTGCTGGGAAACGGCAGAGAGCAAGAACTCAGAAAGGAAATAGCTGAGAAACAGTGAGCTCATCCTATCTGAGGTGTTCAGACCGTTTTGTCGTCACTGTTGCTGTTGGGATCTTTAGTTTGGTAGTTTGGACCGGGGAGAGCTGGGAAATCTTCATTATGGATCGAAAAGTCCTGCGACTGTTCACTGGATGGCTTGGTTACCATGCCAACTGGGAATAATGAAAACAGAAACTGATCCATAACTATATGCAGGGCTCGTTCAATTTTCGCACAGAAAAATTCAATTTTCAAAATTTTCCAACATCAAATAAATGAACAAAAACAAGTTTAATTTACTATTATGTAACATCCTTTATTACTGTTATTAATAACGTCTTGAGATATTATTCAACTTTCTACAGCAGAGACAAAATAAACTAATAATTTTGATCATTCTAATGTGGAAAGTTTAGCCTGAAAATTCTGTTGCATGTTGGGTTTATGTAAATATCTCATTTAAATTGCAAATAACTTTTTCTAGATGTTACATTTCACTTAATTACAAAATTTTAAACTGCAGTTTAAAATCAAGCACTTTCAAGAACTTTATGCAGAAATTAAATGATTTCAAGCATCTGTATGAACAGCATCAAAACAAGAAATATTAAATGCAATCAAATTTTTACATTCATGTAATAACTACAGGAAGAATAAAACACAAATGAAATCAGAAAAGGTCATTTGACAGTTTGCAGTAGTGAAATAAAAAGCTGCATGCTCGTACGGATGTTTTGTATCGTCTGTGTGTTACCGTAGGGCGCCCGGCCGGCCAGCGGGTTCAGCTGCGGGGTCGGGTTCGAACTCCCGTCTCTCCGGCTCCGGTCCGCCAACGCCGGGAAGTCGGACAGATCCAACCCCGTCACATTCTCACTGCCGTCTGGGGGAGCAGAGACAACAAAAGGCCTTCAAACGCCGTTTCTACAAACCTTTACTTTCATTCCTGACACTGAAATCTGATCCAGCAGGTTTCATTTCTTGTACCTGTGCCGTTGAAAATGTTGCTGGTTAAGGAGTTGCTCATGTTGAAGCCTGGATTCCTTTTAGACAAAACAAAAAAAGGTGAACTTCTTCATGAAAAAAATAAATAAATCATCCAGAACAAAAGGCAGTAAAATGAGACAATAAAGCAGAAAATGTTCTGCAGACAGAAAAATGTTTTTAAAGCGTTTTCTAAAATACAAAGTGCCAACATGAGAAAATAAAAACAAACTAAAATCATTTGAACTGTAATGAGACGATTTTTATCTCTTCAACAATGAATTAATCATTAATTGAACAAATAAAAAACCTCCAAAGGATTTTTCACTTTTAAACTTTAATCAATTTAAAAGTGACCAGTTTTGGTTCAGTGTGAGTTTCTGTAGGTCAGCTGAAAACAAAACATTTTAACATCTACAGAGAAAACAATCCAGGCAAACAGAGGATTTCAGATCATGATGGCGTCATGAGAACCTGTTGAAGGAGAACCGCGCCTGCTGCTGTTTGGGCATGCCGATGATGCTGGGAGACGACCTGCTGGGACTCCCCATGGTGGCGCTCCGCCCTGCGCCGCCGCCGCCTCGCTCTCCTCCCGTCTGCCCCGTGGGACCGCCCACCTGCTGGTTGTGGTTCAGAACGCTGCGGCTGCTGGTTAAGGGCATGATGGAGGCCCTGCACCAGGAAGAGTCAGGAAAACGTCACATTCATCACATAAAACATCATCGTGATGCAAGTTAAAGAAACAGATTCTGTGTTTATTATTTCAGCATCTACACTGTAGTTAATATTAGACAGGAGCTTTTATATTGAATTAAGGAGGGATTATTTTAGTAATCGATTAATTGAATAAAATTTGTCCTTTTTGCACTTAAGTTTTTTTAATGCAATATTAGAAATACATTAAAAGACGCAAAGAAACAAATACTTAGGTTCATTTTTTTGTTAAAAAAAACAACAAAAAAACTTGAATTTCTGTTTCTAATCCACGATGAAACCAAATTAAAACCATAAATTCACTGCAACAACAAGATTCAGTTCAACATTTTAAAAGTTCAGGCTGTTTTATAAATCAACAGAAAACCTAATCCACAGAAAAACCAAATCATGACAGTAAAAACAAACATGAGGGAGCAAACCTGTTGGGCGACGAGGGCGTGTGCAGCGGTCCAGAGTTGGGAGTACTGGTGTGATTGGAGAGCTGGCTGGCGGGTTGGGTCAGCGAGCTTCGACTGAGCTGCGGCGCCGCGCTGCTGTTGATCCCACGGATGGGGAAACCCAGAGCACCTGCAGAGAGAGGAAGTGTCTGTGTTTAGCTAAGAGAATAAAACTAAAAGGTTTTATGCTAATCTGAGCCGAGCAGAGCAGAGCAGAGAGGTTGGAGAGATTCATGAAGACCTGAAGAGAAAGACGGAGCTGAAGATATGGAGGCCGAGGTGACATGTCCGCGCTGAGGCCGTGTTTTAAAGAAAACCATAAAACCTTCAGCAATGACGCTTACACTTCCTCAAAGCCAACGCCTGTAGCTACGTTTTGATGCATAAATTATTTCCGGAGAGTGAAATATTTGCAAACGGCAGCATTTGTTTGTGAAAAAGGAGAAAACTTAAAAAGGCGTCAGTTGGTTGTAGCAGTTGAAGAATATCGGGTTACATTGAAAACCTGAAAATGGACAAAAACTTACATAAAACTAAAATTATGATTTTAGCAAAAGATTAAAAGATATCAAAAAGCTGGATCATTTGAAGATATCTTCTGATTAGTTTAAAAGTTTATAGGTTGAAGATGGCAAAAAGCACAAAGATTTTACTGAATTTTGTATAAAAGATCAAATATTTCAACAATGATAAAAAATAAAATTAGTTTTAGTATGCAGAAATATTTAGGTTGAACAACGTTCAGAAGACTGAAAATTGAAGAAAAACACAATCTTAAGCATTTTCACTTGAATATTGATTATGAAGTCTTTGACTTTATGATGGTAAACAAGAAACATTTTGTTTTCTTGACAAAAAATAACATTCATATTTGGAGTGAAGGTACAACCAGCTGTTTGTGAGCCTAAAGTTTCCCACAGAAGAGAAAGTGAAAACAGGAGCAAAAGTTGTAAATTTGATATGAGTGCTTCAGGATGAGAATTTTAGAGTTTTTAATTATATTTTTCACAGACAGACAATGTTCACCACACAGAGCTTATAAACCCTTCTATAGGGTGCGGGTCTGCTAGGTCTCTAGCCTCATTTCTCCTGAGCTCCTCCTGAAACTAAGTAAATAATCACTTTATAGACCTAAAAGCTTAGTGAAAAAGTAGCTAAAATCTGAAGAAAACCAGTGAAAAACTTTCAGAAAACTGATAATGAAAATGGAAAATCTGTGATAATGAGGCAGAAAGAAGCAACATGTTTCAGTGATGAACTTTAACCAAAGCCAGCCGGATCAGAGGCATATTGGACCTCAGCTGGATCTACTGGACCCTCACTGGAGAGGCTCAACTGGTCTGAGTGTTGATCTTACTCTGTGGGGCGTATAAACTGGCTCCCAGCTGCGACAGCTGACTGGATGAGGAGGAAGACGACAGCATCTGAAAAAAGAACCAAAACAAATTCACCACTAAACAACCAAAAACACTAAACCACTACAGCGCAAAGAGCTACAGCAGCTAGAATGAAGCATTGACTTTTTCTTCATATTGTCAAACTCATGCTAACTGGGTTTTCAGCGTTGAAGCTGTGAAGCACAACAGAGACTTACGTCTTTGTCGGCCCGGTGAGGAGCGAACATGGACGTGTGGTTGTAGTAGAGGCTGGAGTCGTCCGAAGCGTACTCGCTCTCGATCCCCCCCTCCATGAACTTCTTCCTGGTAGCACCAAACATTCCGCGTGTCACCTGAGGAACGATCAGAGACGGTCAGAACGCAGGAAACTGGGATCCAAACGACTGGTCACACATCCGATTCATGGCAAAACAGACTAGTCACTTTTATTTAAGGTTCCCCGCAGAGAGACTAAAGATGTCCTGATCAGATTAGGATGTGAAGAGGAAAACATCCTCCCTGAATAATCCAGACTGGGATTTATCTTTCTCTTCCCAGAACTCAGGAACAAAATGAACTTCTCTCTGCTGAGTAAAGGTTCATTTCTCTGTGGAAAAATTCTGCATGAACTGTTTATTGCTGTCAGATGTGCTGCTGCACAACATCACAACACCTGATCAATGTCAATAGGTAACTGCTGATCGAATATTCAAAATTCAATATGTAGAATATTCACTGAACTCCATTCTGGGAGATGTAGGCAGAAGAAAGACATTAGCCGCTCAACCTCTCATGGCTAGCCAGGCTAGGCTATGCTAGGTTGGTGACTCACTCTTCCTGCTGAGTAACTTGCGCAGCAGCAGTTTAAGGTTTCACCACCGTGCCTCATAACTGCTTAAAAATAAAAAGCAGCGTTTAGAGTAAACTGGATAAAAGAGGAAGTGTCACGCTACCAGTGTGACATAATTAAAAAAGTATATCAATAATTATTGATAGACTGATAGGAAACTGCTATAACATGATAAACTTTTCAGGTGTATCATCCTGCTCTAGTTATATCATTTTCTAGGTGAGAAGCAGGTAATAATTTCACTACTTTGGTAAATAAGAAGCAGTTAAAGAAAAAGTAACGTCGCAGTTTATCCAGAGTATACATCATAATCTCCAAAACGTTGCATATTATGCGTGTAAACCAACTGGAAGGCAGAAATGATTTAAAACAGTTCAACTGATTAATATGAAAACCTTTTTGTCAAATAGATCAGACCTTTATCATTCAATACAAGAAAATTGTAACTGACAAAATGTTTGATACATTTTCGCTTTAATAATTTGGATGCACAAGAACATTTTTTTTACTCTTTAGCTAAATCTTTTTAAACATTTAAAGCAAAATTTCTCGTTGCTGAGCCACTTATTCCAAATTCTCTTGTTGTAGGTGAACACACACACATTCAGTGCTTGCATTCACATGCTGGCTGGTAGAAACACAGAACTTCATAACTTCAACTCTCAAAGTAGTCTCACATGTGGAAAAGGTTCCTGATAATTCAAGATCTATTTTCAGTTTTCCACTTGCACCTGAATTAAGATGTTTTAATGTCAGATTTGATCAAATTTCATCAAAATGTGATGATCAGTCCAACAGGCACAAACATTACACCGTTTTTTCCAAGACATCCTGGGTTACATATTTAAACACAAAAGGAGCCATAAAGCAGATGAAATACTAATCCTTGTTGCAGCGTCGATCGACGCTGGTTCTTTTGTTTACCAGAGCTGGTTAAACATCATGTATCTACAGAAACTAAATAGGTTAAATGCAGACTTACTTAAAATAAAAATGTAATTCATTTGAACGACAGTCTGCAAAACAACCGCATTATAGTCCTCCAGTATAAGTTATGAAAGCGAGTCGGTCGGTTTATAAGCCTGGATGTGTAGCAAGAAGCTAGGAGATGTAGGCTAATGCTAGCATCAATAATAGTCAGTTTACAAGTAAAAACGCATGAATAAATAACTACGACTCGTCATTATAGTTTGTTTGTTAGTTTGGTGTGTATAAAATCTGTTTTACGTGTCAATGTATACGTTTTAAACGATGCTCATAGCTGCGGCTAGCCACCGTTAGCTTGTAGCTAAATCCATAGAAAACGCTAGGTTATTAGCATGACAGCTAACAGTTAGCTATCTAGCTAGCCAGTCACAACTGAGCCGTGAAAAATATTTTTTAAGTATTTATTCCCAGAAATATGATCGGTTTCACTGTGCTCCAACAGGCAGACTACAGGAAAGAGATAAGAGCGGGAGAAAACTGTGTTTTTGTCCCTGTAGTTGACGGGGAGGCCTGCTGCGGTTCCGTCAGCTAGTTCCCTCAAAACAACAACAAAAACCAACCAACTGCTGGTTTTAAAGCTTCTTTTCACACCGTTTCTCTTCACTGCGCGATTCATTTAATCCCAGAAACACATCGTGTGGCGGTTTATAAATAGTATATCCCAATAAGCATTTAAAAGATCAATGAAATCAGGAAAAAATACAAAAAAGGAGCTTACCGCATCAATCTGTCCTCCCACTACAAGATGGCCGACAGGATGCTGAGATGCTGACCTCTGAGGGCCATCATTCTGCTGTAGTTTACTGATCTTTCCTGTAGTTTTCTGAAATTAGTTCTGATTTATTGCGTAGTTTATTTAATTCTGCTTTAGTTAACTGACATCTACTGTTCTGTCCCTGAATGTCACTGTTATTTATTGGAATTATTGCTTCTACAGTGCATTAAATTTAAAATAGCTTACTTTTCTGTAGTGTATTAAAATGTTCTGTAGTTTACAAATGTTAATTGTAATTTACTGAATTGCACCATAGTATTAATGAACTCAGTTGTGATTTAATATAATTTACTGCTTTGCAGTTTACTAAAATATACACTTGTTTAGATAATGCAGTGTGGATTCTACTGTAGTTTGCTGATTTATGATTTAGTTTTCTGAAATAAACAGCGGTTTTTTAAACATTATAATGCTGTTTTGTAATTTAAACTTAACTACGGCTTACCACATTTTTTGTAGGTTATTGAACTTCATTGTAGTTTACTAAAGTCTGCTGCAATATATCCTAAACTAGTTTGTTGGATTCTGCTGAGGTTTACTGAACTATTTAGTTTTGCTGCTTACTTACCTCAGTTCATTACAAATGATTTATTGATTATATTTCGACAAGATGTTTGTAGTTTATATATATATATATAGTAGTTGCAGTATATATATATATACTGCCACTACAACCTTCTAAATTGTCTAAATTGGAGAATAGATAGTGAGATATAAACTCAAATTCAAAAATATTTTATTGATCCACAAAGGTAATTTAATAATGATACTTGTTATTCTTAAAAAACAAAAAATGCAGCTAAAAACTACATCCCCAACTTACCTTTGAAGTAGTTGCATTACTTACTTTTATTCATATTTAAATTTATAATTAGTATCAGGCTTTGATGTGCATAAGTTTTACATTCCCAAAAAAAGTTTCACTGTTTCCATTTGTCCACAATGAATACAATTTGTAGCATGTATTTTCTAAATTTTAATTTTAAATGTTCGCCTTATCTTGAAAGGGACCGTGTCGGAAAGTGGAAATTTGCGATGCAAACTGAAAATTGACACGAGCTCTACAGTGATTGGACAACCCTCCTAATGTTCATGCTGACCAATGAGTGAGCAGCAGCGTCATGTATATACAGTTGACTTCAGCCTGGAACGATCATCTTCATCTGTAAAGAAAGAAGAAATACAGAAGAACATGTCTGGACGTGGAAAGACCGGTGGCAAAGCCAGAGCCAAGGCCAAGACTCGCTCGTCCCGTGCCGGGCTCCAGTTCCCAGTGGGCCGTGTTCACAGGCTGCTGAGGAAAGGAAACTACGCTGAGCGCGTCGGCGCCGGAGCTCCAGTCTATCTGGCGGCGGTGCTCGAGTACCTGACCGCTGAGATCCTGGAGCTGGCTGGAAACGCCGCCCGCGATAACAAGAAGACCAGGATCATCCCCCGCCACTTGCAGCTGGCCGTCCGCAACGACGAAGAGCTCAACAAACTGCTTGGCGGAGTCACCATCGCACAGGGCGGTGTTCTCCCCAACATCCAGGCCGTCCTGCTGCCCAAGAAGACCGAGAAAGCAGCCAAGGCCAAGTAAACCTTTACAGCTAGAAACAACAAACCCAACGGCTCTTTTAAGAGCCACCCACATCTATCTGAAGAGTCGAATCCTGGTTAAACTAGCTATTAAAATTGACTAATAAAACTGTTCAAATAAATTAACGGTAAAGTGTTGCCAGTTGAGGCGGGTTCCCGCCAAATTGAGCTGCATATGAACGTGTCTATCTGGTGGAGAGCCGTTTTTGGGCTGCTGTTAACATGTAATGGGTTAGAAGTGTTTCAGAAATATTTTTGTAAATACTTCATTGTTATGGAACGGCACGAAACTATCGTAATCATCTCTAGAATCTCAGTAGTAGTTACTTGTTAATGGAAGTGTAATTTTGTGTTAATGTTCAAGAACACCTGAAGTCTCTGTTAAGAGTGAAGTTCTTTGCATCCCGATAGGTTGTGGTCAGAATATAATGGATTATGTCAAGAAGTGTGAAGTCTGATGCTTGGGACACCATAAATATGACATACATAAATTTAATTAGCAATAGACTTTTTTTTGTTGGGCAGATCTGGCAACCCAGCATGTAAACACATAGGACACATAGGACTGAGTGTGAAAAGTCCTAGTCAACGTTTATAATGCTCCAAAGCAAACAAGAACATCGAGGAAAGGAATCTGATGTACAAAATTCAAAACTGGTTACTAAAGTAAATTTTGAGGTAAAATGTTTTGTTTAAAGAAATATAACATAGTATAACAAGGTGCAGTGATTGAATTAAATGTTAAATCAAAAGCTGATCCCATGTAAATGAACCGAACCAGTTCTGGTGTCTTCTCTTACGTCCGCAGTTCCGAAATAGAGCTTTTCTAACGGAAAGGTTTTACCGGTGGTCCTTTTTTCTTCACTCTGAGTATCCAAGAATAATTTAATCAAGTAAGGGTAGCTAAGTACCCGCATTTGCTACCCTTTTATATAATAAAAGTGAAAACTAGGTGGTAAAACTGCTCCCAAAATATTTTTTCCCCAAAAAGTTACTCAAGTGAATGTGACTGAGTAAATGTAATAAAAAGATATCTACCTCCACAATCACCTGAGACATACCTAAAGTGAAAGGTGGAAAAAATGAAAAAAAAAAAATTATGTAAAAAGTGAACATATTAACATGTTATTCAGGGGTCATAAGATATTAATAATATGCAAGTGGCAAATGAAAAACTTTGATGGTTTCTTTAACATGTAAAAATATTAATAATTGATCATTTCTGCTTGAAATAAAAAAAAAACATAAAACAAGGGGAAATGTCAAGGCAGGGCTCTAGAGAGCGCTCACAGCACACAGACACTCTAACCTTCCGATGAGCTCAGCCAATCAGAGGCAGGCGTCAGCGCACTCTGATTTACATGCAGCCTCTATAATACTAGTTTGCACGGGTATTTCGTCATTCGTTGCTGTTTCCCAGGAACACATCAAGATGCCTGAACCCGCCAAGTCTGCGCCCAAGAAGGGCTCCAAGAAAGCCGTGACCAAGACGGCCGGTAAAGGAGGCAAGAAGAAGAGAAAGACCAGGAAGGAGAGCTACGCCATCTACGTGTACAAGGTCCTCAAGCAGGTCCACCCAGATACGGGCATCTCGTCCAAGGCCATGAGCATCATGAACTCGTTCGTTAACGACATCTTTGAGCGCATCGCCTCCGAGGCGTCCCGCCTGGCTCACTACAACAAACGCTCCACCATCACCTCCAGGGAGATCCAGACGGCCGTGCGCCTCCTGCTGCCCGGTGAGCTGGCCAAGCACGCTGTGTCCGAGGGCACCAAGGCGGTCACCAAGTACACCAGCTCCAAGTAAACCAGCTGTTTACCTTCACAACAACAAAGGCCCTTTTTAGGGCCACACAAATACGACTTGGAGCAAAAGTCCTTATTGTCTTGTACGTTACTTCAGAAAAACTGTTTAAATCTTTATATATTTTTGATTTGCCATTAACACTGGGGAAAAATTACAATGTTCTACTTCAAACACCATAAATTCCCAAACTACTTTCTACCATGTTTCTCTAATCTAAAACCAGTTTAAGAATAAATTGTTTAAATAACTATTAGGTTTTGATGAGACACTTGCTTGATGGAAGCAAATAGCAGCTTCATATTTTACTGATTCCTCCAATGTTGAAAACTGCCAGCTAAATTTTAGTGCTAGAATAATCTTTTAAAATCAAGCATTTAAAACCAATACAATTATACTTTGATTTTTCATTTCTGTATAGGTTGGGAAAATTATTCTAAATCCATATCTATTGTTGAAACAGATTTACAATGGAAGCTAAACACATTCTAACTCTTTAATATGTAATGTCATTCACCTGAGAAAAAGTTTTAATCATGTCAAAAATGATCTGAATGACATCATAAAGGTCTAAGTGTTGTGCCCTAAACTTTCCAACCCTCACTTTCTTAAGTTGCATTAAAGGCTGTTAAATATTACTAATCAATATCTTGAAATGTTTTACTTGTGACTATCAACTGATTTTGAGAGTTTAAATAACATAAAAGTCTACAGAATATTTAATATACAAAGATTTTTTTAGTTAACATTTGTGAAATGAGTCCATCAATCTGATTTGTGAATGGAAATTCAGATATAATGAGGAAATAAATCAATTTTCTACTCCGAAAAAAATAATCACATACTGCATATGTGAACTTCTACATCAAAATCTGATATAAAATTCTGATCATATTTATTGTTATTGTTTATTTGATGGGATATAAGCCATTCCTATTGGATTCTTCCAGGAGAGGAATCCTGACTGGTTTGTTCATAGACAGTTTCTGTGTGTTTACGGCAGGGAAAACCATCCCTATTTAATACCCACATAATCCGAACATTACACCCAAAATACTTTTATTCTGTCCGCAACCTTCTTTTTTATCGAGAGCCCTGCGATTATGTCTTCCGTAAAATGGTTTTGTATGTTTTAGGAGAAGAAATGTGGGGAAAACTCGCTACTCGATGCACAGAGTTAAAGGGATTCTGACACCTTCCAGCGCTCCTGGATCAAAAAGGGAAAGTCCTGCCAGACAAATATGACCTTATTGTAGAGAGAGAACAATCGTCTTTCCGTTACGATGATAATTAAGGTAGAAAACGCCACTTTAGTGGAGATTTAAAGCTTTAAATGTGACGAAGAAAACACAAATGTGGACGGATTTCAGACGGCGGCAGAGCGGCGGCCTGAGTTGTCTCTTTACGGTTCTCATGAATGTTATAAGTTCCGCCTCCTGCTGGACGATTCAGAGAATCATTAACAATAACTGAGAATCATGGCAGAAGTTGCTCCAGCAGCCGCACCGGCTAAAGCCCCGGCAAAAGCACCGAAGAAGAAGCCCGCTACCAAGGCTAAGAAAGATGGACCCAGTCTACCCAAACTCATCGTGGCCGCCGTGGCCGACTCTAAGGAGCGCAAGGGGGTTTCGCTGGCGGCGCTCAAGAAGGTCCTGGCCGGGAAAGGCGTCGATGTGGCCAAGGCCAACAAGCGCATCAACACCGCCGTTACCAAGCTTGTGACGAAGGGAACTCTTAGTCAAACTAAAGGGACCGGAGCATCCGGGTCCTTCAAGCTCGCTGCGAAGGAGCCCAAAGCCGCCAAGCCGGCCAAGAAGGTGGTGAAGAAGAAGGCTCCCGCCAAGGCAAAGAAACCAGCTCCCAAGAAGGCCACAACACCCAAGAAACCCGCAGCTAAGAAAGCAGCAGCCAAGAAATCTCCGAAGAAGGCAGCGGCCAAGAAAGCTCCCAAAAAGGTGGTCAAGAAGAGCCCCAAAAAGAGCCCTAAAAAGCCCGCCGCTAAGAAGCCAAAGGCTGCTAAGAAGCCTGCAGCCAAGAAAACGGGAGCCAAAAAACCCGCAGCGAAGAAGGCCAAGAAGTAAACAACTTTTCTCTTCCAACCACTGCTTAAGGCACCAAAGGCTCTTTTCAGAGCCACCACTTCTACAAATTAAGATATGATTCCTATAAATAATCTGTTATTTTGTTAACAGCATACATGAATATATATATATATATTTTTTACAAATATATCAACTGGATTAACTGTGAATGTTAATGTTGTGCTCCATAGGACAGCTAAATACAATTATATTTTTGATATTCTATTCTAGTATATGCCTGTTTCAAAGTATTAATTCCTTTTAAACTGCTGATAGTAATATGCAGAATCAGGGAACTATTTGAGATTGACTCCCTGTATTAAAACTGCAGCTAATTAAGTTTTGAGTGATTTTAGATTAAAATTGTGTCCTTTTGACAGATGGGTGTAAACTACTGAAATAATTTATTCAACAGGTTTAAATTTATATTTATTATTTAGGGTGTGAACTAAAAAGAATACTGAATATTTCCAACTCAAATGAAACAGAAGGAGCAATAGGTTTTTTTTTTAATGTCAATTTTATGTAGTTTATTTTTATATTTTTATTCACTAATATTTAATAATTTAGAAGGCAATACTCATTAGCGAATAAGCAATTTCTCCATGGAGATCAGTAAGGTATATTTTATTAACTAACTTGTACAGATTTTCAAATGCGCTTATATCACATACATGTAATATGTGTGTTATATTTTGGTTGTATTTATGTTTTATGTATTTGAAGGGACCTGCTGAAAATGAGATCTTATGTCAACTACAAACAATTAAGTAAATAAATAAAGGATAATAGGAGCAACATGAACTTTTGTGCAGACAACTGTTTTATAATAAGATAATGTTTAATGATGCAAATAATAGTGATCAGCAATAGTTAAAATTATTTTAGTAATAATTATTACATTTCAAAAGTAGAATATTTCGTGGATATTGTAAGAATCCATTGATATAAATTTTAACGTTTTCTTTAAATGTGTAACATCCCCCCATCCCCTCTTTCCTTTTCGACCTTAGACTTCTCTCGCGCTTTGTTTTGAAAATTCAAATCTAACCAATAGCTGAGTGAGGCTGGTCTCACTACGTCAGCAACCTCAGCGAATCAGAAGTGCCCTCGCGACGCTTGCCTCTTTATAAACCCTCGCTACGGAACAGACCTTTCATTACTTCAGTGTTAAACACGAAGAAACTTATTTAATCGCGATGGCAAGAACCAAGCAGACCGCTCGTAAATCCACCGGAGGAAAGGCTCCCAGGAAGCAGCTGGCAACCAAAGCTGCCCGTAAGAGCGCCCCAGCCACCGGCGGAGTTAAGAAGCCTCACCGTTACAGGCCCGGTACCGTGGCTCTGCGAGAGATCCGCCGCTACCAGAAGTCCACCGAGCTGCTCATCCGCAAGCTGCCCTTCCAGCGCCTGGTTAGGGAGATCGCACAGGATTTCAAGACCGACCTGCGATTCCAGAGCTCCGCCGTCATGGCTCTGCAGGAGGCCAGTGAGGCCTACCTGGTGGGTCTCTTTGAGGACACCAACCTGTGCGCCATTCACGCCAAGAGGGTCACCATCATGCCGAAAGACATCCAGCTGGCCCGCCGCATCCGCGGAGAGAGGGCTTAAACTGATTCCTGACTCGTTTCAACAAAACCAACGGCTCTTTTAAGAGCCACCTACATCTACCTTAAGAAAAATATTTTTCAAGTGTCTGCCAATATTTTAATTATGAATAGTGGGCCATTCATTTTACAAGTAGTATTAATCTAGAAATAAAGTCAAGGATGTTATCTTGGCTATGTGAATTACAACAGATAAAACCTTTTGTTTCATTTACTTTCCTTGCATTTTTTAGTTGAAAGTTATAATTCTATCAGTTCTTTGAACTTTTAGGGATGATTGGATTTCATGAATGAACATGGATTAGAAAAATTTAAATAGAGGTTGAACAGAAAAGCTAATTTAAGGTTATACAATATAGATACATTTTTTTGCTGTCTGTCACAACCAACCGACCAAAAATAGGTTTATTAAAATAGAACAATCTTCCATGGATATGACAACTGAAATCAGTACGTTTTTACAAGTACAAAATAAAGTGAAAACAGTCATGATTCTTTAATGCTTTTACTTGACCTTTCTTACGTTTAATACAAAGGTTCAACTTTTCAACAAACTGGATTTCTGCTCCAAGTTGTATTTGTGTGGCCCTAAAAAGGGCCTTTGTGATTGTGAGGATAAACAGCTGGTTTACTTGGAGCTGGTGTACTTGGTGACCGCCTTGGTGCCCTCGGACACAGCGTGCTTGGCCAGCTCACCGGGCAGCAGGAGGCGCACGGCCGTCTGGATCTCCCTGGAGGTGATGGTGGAGCGCTTGTTGTAGTGAGCCAGGCGGGACGCCTCGGAGGCGATGCGCTCAAAGATGTCGTTAACGAACGAGTTCATGATGCTCATGGCCTTGGACGAGATGCCCGTATCTGGGTGGACCTGCTTGAGCACCTTGTACACATAGATGGCATAGCTCTCCTTCCTGGTCTTTCTCTTCTTCTTGCCTCCTTTACCGGCCGTCTTGGTCACGGCTTTCTTGGAGCCCTTCTTGGGCGCAGACTTGGCGGGTTCAGGCATCTTGATGTGTTCCTGGGAAACAGCAACGAATGAGGAAGTACCGTGCAAACTAGTATTGTAGAAGCTGCATGTAAATCAGAGTGCGCTGACGCCTGCCTCTGATTGGCTGAGCTCATCGGAAGGTGTGCGTCTGTGTGCTGTCAGCGCTCTGAAGCATTGCCTTGACATTTCCCTGTTTTATTTAATTAATATTTTTACATGTTAAAGAAACTATCAAAGTTTTTCATTTTCCACTTGCATATCAATAATATCTTATGACACCCGATTAACATGTTAATATGTTGTCCGTGACTTTTTACATGGATTTCTGGTTATTTGATGTCTTTCAACCTTTCATTTTAGGAATGTCTGCGTTTATGGCTGAGGTGGATATCTATTATATTTGCGCAGTCACATTTACTGGAATAACTTTTTGGGAAAGAAATTGTAGGAGCCGCTTCACCAGTTTTCCACTTTCACTATGTAAAAGGGTAGCAAGTTAGGGGACTTAGCTACCCTTACATGGGTAAAGTATTGGATACTCAGTTAAGAAAAAAATATTCAAAATAATTTTTTTTTGAAGTTCATTGAATGCCTTCTAAAAAATAAATTGAGGTAGGATTTCATTTACTTGAGAATGAATGTTGAGTACTCTACTAACAGAGGATGACTTTTTCTGTGGACATTTTACAACCCCCCCTCCATTTTATACATGATAAATGTCTTTAGTACGATGCAATATAAAAATTTACTAGGCACAATATGGGGGTTAAAGTCGAATTTATCAATACATAATGCTAGCCCAAAAAATCAATAGTGTTTGTTCTAAACATAAAAGGCACCAAGTATTGCACAACATGTTTTTAACACCAGTGAATAAATATTAAAATTCAGGAGCCGTCTCTTTAGAAGTGTGGGTGGCTCTTAAAAGAGCCGTTGGTTTGTAGCAAGGAGCTGCTGGATTTAACCGCCGAAGCCGTACAGAGTGCGGCCCTGCCTCTTGAGAGCGTACACCACATCCATGGCGGTCACAGTCTTCCTCTTTGCGTGCTCGGTGTAGGTGACGGCATCACGGATGACATTCTCCAGGAAAACCTTGAGCACACCGCGGGTCTCCTCGTAGATGAGACCAGAAATACGCTTGACGCCACCACGGCGAGCCAAGCGGCGGATAGCGGGCTTGGTGATTCCCTGGATGTTATCACGGAGAACTTTACGGTGACGCTTGGCGCCTCCTTTTCCGAGACCTTTACCTCCCTTTCCACGGCCACTCATTATGCTTCAGTTGTATGACAATACTGACGGTGGAAGGCTGAACATCTGAATATAAATTGGTGTCACGGACGTAAGAGAAGACAGTCAACCCGCCAGATTTCTACTTCCGCCTCAATATTACGCCAAAGAGCGGACACGTTTCCCCTCAATATTACAAAATAAAAACAAATAATGCATAGGAACTTATCATCAATTACAATGTCTAATTCTTTTTGTGAATAAATAAAAAGTGAATTTAATTCACATTAAATTAAATTTATTTACATATCCATCTATGTACAATGTATTTTATTATATTAATGATCTCAATCCTTTTGATACCTTTTTTGTTTAAACAAATCCTAATTTGAGTATTTTTTCATCTCATATTGTATAATATTAAATCTCTTTGGACTGTATTTATCTAAAAATAATTTTGTTACTCTAGTGCAATTAGTGGATTTTACATATTTGGCTTACGAGGATTGTCACAGTAGCTTGAGAAATGTTTCATTAACCCAATCTGGTGGTGGTTTGTAGACAAAGCATTGTTATTAAAATTTGACAAATTCAGAAAGCTATACTTGTTTGTATATTCAGTGTTTTATAACATTTTATTTCAGGATACTTTGGGAATAGTTTCAAATTTCATGAGATATTTAGTACTGTATGTCCCACTGATTACAAGAACAACTAATGTTGGCAGAAAAAAACAATTTTAAATTTTGTAGGCCAAGTCATGTACATATGTTATGGTCTGCAGATACAGTTGAGGACCTTGCTGTTCAGATAGATGTAGGTGGCTCTTAAAAGAGCCGTTGGGTTTGTTGTTTCTAGCTGTAAAGGTTTACTTGGCCTTGGCTGCTTTCTCGGTCTTCTTGGGCAGCAGGACGGCCTGGATGTTGGGGAGAACACCGCCCTGTGCGATGGTGACTCCGCCAAGCAGTTTGTTGAGCTCTTCGTCGTTGCGGACGGCCAACTGCAAGTGGCGGGGGATGATCCTGGTCTTCTTGTTATCGCGGGCGGCGTTTCCAGCCAGCTCCAGGATCTCAGCGGTCAGGTACTCGAGCACCGCCGCCAGATAGACTGGAGCTCCGGCGCCGACGCGCTCGGCGTAGTTTCCTTTTCTGAGCAGCCTGTGAACACGCCCCACTGGGAACTGGAGCCCCGCACGGGATGAGCGAGTCTTGGCCTTGGCTCTGGCTTTGCCGCCGGTCTTTCCACGTCCAGACATCTTGAGTAGTTGAAGTTGACTCCGACTCAGACAAAAATCAAAATGATGCCATGTAGGCGGCGCTTTCAGCACTTATATGTCTCATCTGCTCACTGATTGGTCAATATTTACAAGAAGGACAGCCGTCCAATCAGAATAGTTTGAATGACTTCCGCTCACCAGTGCCTTGAAGTTACAAAACAAAGCACCAAAGCATAATAATTTTAGTTGCAGTATAATTTCCATACTCCATACAGGAATTAAGATTGTTTATTTCAGATGGACATATTTTCTTTAAAAAAAATTAAGAAATAAAACATATTTTTGTGAAGATTCGTCAAACTTTATTTCATTAAATGCAGTTATTCATCTTAAGACAAAGGTTTAAATAAACATGTCAGTGCCCCACAAATGACTAAGTAATAACAGAAAACTAACTTATTGGTTTGTATTATGATTTCGTTATATTATACCGATATTTTTTTCATTTGGTTGTCCACCAGATGGTGCTGTATACTTACTTAGAGGTACAGAGGGACAGTTGGTAATAAAACGTCGTGGCTGACATTTTTCAAACTCAAAGTATAACTAAAGAAAATATTTTAGGGTCTTGAGAGCCAAGAAATGAATAAATAAAACTGAATCTGTAGTCTGTTGATTCTTCTGAAATCTGACACTTGTTATAAAGAAATATTACTTTCATTAAATTATGAACACTAATTAAGATGGTAGAGAAATGATTGTGGCTCTAAAAACATGCTCTGCGTTATATAAAACACATTTTTGTTCCTTCATTCACATTATCAGGGTTTACAAGTTAAATATACAAACACGTATGTTGTGACTTATTTAGTTAAATTTCTTTTTCAGAAAATGATCTCAGCTCCACCAAAATTATGTATATAAATATAAAATTAATTTGTACAAAGTAATAGGACACACGGTCAACAATTAAAACTTTACATTTTATAAAATGTCATCATTACACAGCAGATAGTAAATGATATTTTTCCTCGGGTTATCTCCCGCCCTCCACCCAAACAGTGACCAGAGCTGCAATCTGCTGGAAGTTTGCGCTTAGACCGATTTTTATTTGTTTTATTCCAAAACATTATTTTAAAAATAATAATAGACATTGAAAGAGCTCAGTGTGAGGCCGCAGCAGCCGCGGAACGTCATGTTGCGCCGCGTTCAGGATCTTCTGAAATGCGGGACAAACGGCACATCGGGGCAGATCGGACCTCCCAGCATCTGGTTCTTCAGCTCCTCTGGGATGGATGATGAAAGGCGGAGCCACATGTTCCTCTAGATCAGGGTTTGTCAGGCGGCGATGCAGGTCGAGCAGACCGCCGAGGCAGCGCACAGGTTAAGGATGGCGTCCTCCTTCTGCTTCTTCCATCACTTCTCAAACAGGAAGTTCATCTTGGATCCAAATAGCAGAGCGAGGTTCGGCTCCAGTGGAGAAAACGGCGGTTATCGGAGCATAGATCGAGACGATGCTCTAATTGTGGCGAGTTGAGCAACTGAACCGGACTGGTTGCCTATGAGAGCTGAAAACTGAGGCCATATTGGGTCCGGGCGCGAACCGATCCGAACTTTTCCGGCAGTTGATCCGATCGAGGCGGAGCAGGCTGCGGGGCGGTGAGACCTGTAGAGCTGGCTGCTTTCTGGATGATCTTGGGCAGCTCCAGGAGGAGAGGCCCGACCAACGGAGGTTGGGCCATAGGCAACATCTGAAGCCCAGAGGACCGGGCATTCGGCCTCCCGGTGTTCAACCAACCTCTGCTGCAGCAGTCCTGCGAGCCGAACCCTCATCCGGTTCCCGCATTCCATTAGCTAATCCCACGGCCTTACCGAGAGGCGGGAAGGGTCACCAGCATCAGCGGTGAAGTTAGCCATGTTTCTCTAATGGCAGGAGAAACAGCAGGACTGATGAGTCAGGGCGAGGCTAACATGCCGGGGACCGAGGCACATCTCAGGTGATGTGAGGGTCAAAACTCAGGATGTAGCTGCGTTGGCAGGTCGGGCACAGAAGGACACCGGGGCTGGACATTCTGCTGGCCTATCTTTGGTTCAAGCAGCGGTACCCAAAGTCGGTCCTTGATGGCCGGCTTCCTGCATGTTTTATTCTCTCCCTGGTGGTAGTAACAACCATTTCAGCATGTCGGTGTTCTTAGGCCTCTAATGAGCCATCATTTGATCCAGATGCTTTCAACCAGAGAGAAAACTAAAACACGCAGGGTGCCGCCCCGAGGACCCCTGCGTCCTCCCTAATCCCTTTGGGTTAGGGATCAAAATTCTACTGGATGATGACGAAAAGCAGGCAGATTCCCACGCTGAGCCTATGATAGAGAACGAGACAGGGGGTGTGGCCTACCCAACAAATGGGCGTGGCCGACCGGTCTCGGCCGCAATGAGCAAAGACAGTGAAACAGAGCAAAATCTGATTCAAGAAGAATTGAGAAGTGACAAAAGCATTTATAATAAACAACACCTCCCTCCTCTATTTTCACAAAGAACTTATGTTTGTATATTATGCTGGGTTTTATTAAGGACCATCCACAGTCTCTGACTTCACTCACAGAAACATCTAACATCGCAAAGCTGCAGTATGTAACGTTTGTGTTATATATAAATAAACAAAGTCTATGAAAAGAACAATCTCCTCCCGGTCCCTGACCAACAACAAGCAAATAGACCCAGGAGGAGGGTCTTAGCACTGTCAATCAATCTCATGTACACGCTGCACAATGTACTATTGGTGGAGCAACAACAGGAAAACCTTTTATCTGCTGTTATTTGTTTTCTTGCTAACTAGCCTTAGCATTTACAACAGGCTCTGTTAGATTTATCAAAACAGGGGGTAGGGCAGTGCCACACATTCTGTGATTGACAACGCTAACACTTCCCTCCTGACGCTGATTGGTTGTGTCCAGATAGCACTGGGAGCAATGGGAGAAGGCTGAGGAGCTCTAGTTTTTCCACACATTATTTGTCTCTAAATATGCTGTCATAACATAGTGACAGTTTCAACAAGGATCAAAAAATATATGTATAAAATGTTTCATAAAATGTACATGCTGCAGCTTTAAGTCCAATGTACCTTTTTTGGCCAATTTCAGAAATCCCCACTAAATGGCAGCAAGTGACTGTCAATCTGGAGTGATGAAGGACAATGGCTCTCAAACAGCAGTAGAAAACGCTACTGGATGTTCAAAAAATATTTTTTAAAAAATCATTTATTGTTAAAATAGCAAAATTTTTAACTTTTCGATCTTTTAGTAACTCAAAACACAAACTTAGTTTACATTTAATGTTTAGGCCTTTAACAACTTTGCTGTTATAAATGTTTACGTCTCCCTCTGGTTATTTCAGGCCAACCTTCCTGCATTACAGTACATCACTAAGGCTGTAAAGAATCCTCCGACTTGGGAGAGGAAGCTTTCGAGCAGCTTCTCATTTGTTTTCAGATATTTAGGTGAAATCTGTTCCTCTGCCTTGACTGAAATCAAGTTTCTCACTGAAATAAATGAGCAAAAAGATTCAGTTCAGTTTTAATTTTACAGAAAGTTTCTTTTTGTAAAAAAAAAGAAACTTTCATGAATTTAAAGTAAAAAAATAACTTTTAATTCATGAAAAGTGCTCTGCAGATTGAAAAAATAGTCATAATTTGTTGTTTGTGAAGTGGAGTAAAGTAGTCACTGGTAGCACAGCTCTGCAATTTACAAATTATATTTTTCCTCTGATGCATTACATGTTAAAAGTAATTTCCTAATATACCAGAAGTCATCCGGATGCTGTTATGTTCAGATTCCTGAAGAGGTGTACCTTAATGCTGTAAGGGTCTAAAAATCAATCTGAAATCATTGCTGAATGGATCAATATTGTTTTCTCATCTCCTTGGGCGAATCTGAATGGAAATAATTGGACGCAAGCAGCTGATCCATTCTGCTGATGGATTAGTAGAAGAGTTTCCTTTCTGGTAACCATAAGTCTGTTCCATAACAGTGTTCTTTAACAGTTATTCACTGACAGCTTCCATGTGTTTGCTGCCAGAGAAATCCTCCCCCTTAACCCTCCAACAAATCGCACCACCTCATCATTTACACCAGTACTTTGCTTAAACATGTCTCTGCTAACGAAAACACAACATGTATACTCTGTGAAAACCGATTTTAGATGTTTTAGGAGACGAAATGTGTAAAAAACCCGCCGCTTAGCGCACAAAATCACAGCGTGTCTGACGGGTCTGATGGGTGCTGGGAAAAAAATACAACGTTCTGGAAACCAAACACAACGTCAGTACATAGGGAGGTGGGTTTTGCTTCTATTAGAACAACATTTTAGTTATAACACCTTAATTTAGTTAGGATTTTAAGCGTAAAATGAAGCCGAGAAAACACAAGTATGGCCATGTTTGAGGCGGCAGCGTGGCGGCGGGCTGAGTTGTCTCTTCACGGTTCTCACGCCTGTTATAAGTCCCGCCTCTCCGCTCTAAGTTTGACACAAGAGACATCAACTCAGAAACATGACGGAAGTACCTCCGGCGGCTGTCAAAACCTCGGCAAAAATCTCCATGAAGAAGTCCACTTCCCGGACTAAGAAGGATGGACCCAGCATCTCCAAACTCATCGTGGACGCCGTGGCCGACTCCAAGGAACGTAAAGGGGTTTCTCTGGCGGCGCTCAAGAAACTCCTGGCCAGGAATGGCGTCGATGTGACCAAGTCCAACAAGCGCATCAACAGCGCTATTACCAAGCTAGTGACAAGCGGAAGCCTGAGCCGGACTAGAGGGACCGGAGCATCCGGGTCCTTCAAGATAGCTAAGGCTAAGAAGCCCAGAACAGCGAAGAAGGCAACTCCGAGGAAGAAGAAGGCTCCCGCCAAGGCAAAGAGACCAGCCTCCAAGAAGTCACCGAAAAAGTCACCGGCGAAGAAACCAGCCAGAAGGTCTCCGAAGAAGGGATCGGCAAAAAAACCAGCCAAAAGGGCAAAAGGGGGCCCTAAAAAAGTCACCAAAAGGAGCCCTAAAAAGAGCCCCAAAAAGAGTCCCAGAAAGGCCTCAGCCCGCAGGCCGAAGCCAGCGAAGAGACCCGCAGCCAAGAAAAGGCGGGCACAAAAGCGCCCAGCTAAGAAGGCGAGGAGGAGCTACTGGTAAACACCTGCCTCTCCCACTGCGCAAAGCACCAAAGGCTCTTTTAAGAGCCACCACTCCTTCAACTGAGGAGACGGTTCCGAACAAGCATATAATCAGTTACCTTAAAAAATAGAATGTAGTTTCTGACAACAATTTATGAAATAATAGGGTTTTAAACAATATTCTGGTTTGATAAGTAGTGAAATATACACCTGTTATTAGCTCAGATCCTTTGTTGCCAACCATGTATTGTTGAATTACTGAATATTCTCATGACGACCGGAGATTAATCCGTATGAAAACCTTATAGAAGGAATATCAGCCATCAGCAGCCACTCTACTGCGCATGTCACATTCAGAATGCAGACAAGAATATATTTTATTTACAGAAAGGCTAATTAAATAATTTCCAACTCAAGGCAAGCAGATCTTCAACCTGAGCAACTCCGTCACGCAGCTTTGCGGTATTTGCAGTTGTCAGGTTTTTATTTCAACCCGCTGCATATTTGAAGGCTTGGTTTATCAGCTGCCTTGATGGAGTCAATTACATTTTAATTGTCACACTAATTGTGACCAAATTAGAAAGAAATGATTTGCACGTTAAATATGAATTTAAATATTTTAAAATAAAAACTTGGTTTTTATTAAAAAAGGAAGTTGCTCTTATTGCTCACCCTGTACGTGTTCATTTTAGAGGAACTCCACTGAGAGCTCATTGTGAACAATTTGCTTTAATATTTGCTAGTACCTAAAATTTTGTTCCATTTTCTCTCATCATGAATTTTATGTTTACTGGTCATTAAGACGCATCTCATTCACTAACTTTAAGTTTGTAGAATAACTTATTTTATCACATTGCGTGATAAGCAGTTGTATTACGCTGCTAGCATGCTAGCTAATATCAAAACCGCTAGATAAATGCGGGTAACCATGGTAACAAGTGAACGTTTGAAGTCTGGTTGCTTTGTGTTTACAAAGACATAATCCATCTTTGAAGAAGACTCCATTTACATTTTAGGTGTTGGAGCCCTAATCAGGGCGGTTAAGTGATTAAATCCATCTGAATATTTACATACATGTTTCATCTAAATGCCTCGTTAATCCAAAATAAGACAGTAGATTTCAAACGATCACATTAAACTTAATCAAAGAACATGAATTTGTTTTTATGAAAACTAGGTAGTTTTTTTTTTAAAGTCACAACAAATAAAATGATTACAGATACAGAAACCTAAGACATTAACAGAATAAACTAAGTAGAAGCAAAGCAATCCTGGCTAATGCTAGATTTTCTGAATAATAAATCACTTAGTTCAATATGACTCACTGATTTTGCCATATTTAACATATTATTCAGAAGTGTGGGAAATTAATTACAAAAGTTCTTTGCATCCATTAAGTATCCTACTGAATCCAACCGTTAGAATCATCCATAATTTTGGTTATTATGAACACAAAAACAGTAGAGCTTTAAATTTGAAGATCTGATGGAATTTAAAACCACTCAAGTTATATTTAAGACATCTTGACATAAATGCTACCTGAGCACATCCAGAGCATCTTTAATGAAAGAGAAGGAGGATATAACTTTAAGTAAAACTTAAGGATTTGTAGTACACACAAGAAAGAGCTTTTCCATTTAAATTCATGGGGTAAAATTATAGAAGTTTAATGTGGAGTTAAAATCAAGCTATAGTACAATTTAAAAGGAAATATAAGGTCATTTTAATATAGAAAGATGGGTGAGAGACAGCACTGATATGTAAATTAAGGCTAACACATACAAGTGTGGGTATGGATATAAGATGGAAAATTAAGTCATTTTCTATTTTTTAAAATAATGTTCCATCTAATATTGTTTGAGTTCATGGTGTACAAGTTTCTTAATTCTTCCTACACCTTTTTGAGTATGTTAAGTTTATTGAAAAAAAAAAATTTGTCCATTCCTTGTTCATGTGATATAATTTATCTTTAAAATAAATACAATCAGCACCCCTCCACAATAAAAATATTTGATATCCAAAGTATTATTCAGTTTAAGACTTTTCAAAATTTAATAACCTTCAAAACTATTGGAAAAAAGGATGTTTAAAGGAGATTACAACATAAATGTCTGTGAACAACAGATTGTCTATCTGAAAGGCACATATTAAAATCAAAACTAAAATGTCAAATTATTTCAGTTTTGCAGAGAGTATTCAAATCAAACAATTTGAATTAGTTCAAATTAGTTTCTGGCTTTATTTAGATGTTTCAAGTTAAGATTTTGATAAGGGAAATACAAAAAGTACTCAACAGGGTTTTATTGACAACAGTGCAGTAATTCCCTTTTACATGAGCATTTGAGAAATTAGGCAATCTGATAATGAATGGTTAGTGAACAAGTTATTTGTCTCAAGTTGTATTTGTGTGGCCCTAAAAAGGGCCTTTGTGGTTGTGAAGGTAAACAGATGGTTTACTTGGAGCTGGTGTATTTGGTGACCGCCTTGGTGCCCTCGGACACGGCGTGTTTGGCCAGCTCACCGGGCAGCAGGAGGCGCACGGCCGTCTGGATCTCCCTGGAGGTGATGGTGGAGCGCTTGTTGTAGTGAGCCAGGCGGGACGCCTCGGAGGCGATGCGCTCAAAGATGTCGTTGACGAACGAGTTCATGATGCTCATGGCCTTGGACGAGATGCCGGTATCTGGGTGGACCTGTTTCAGCACCTTGTAGACGTAGATGGCGTAGCTCTCCTTCCTGGTCTTTCTCCTCTTCTTGCCTCCTTTGCCGGCCGTCTTGGTCACGGCTTTCTTGGAGCCCTTCTTGGGCGCAGACTTGGCGGGTTCAGGCATCCTGATGTGTTCCTGGGAAACAGCAACGAATGACGAAGCGCGCGCCGAGAGACCAGTGTTATAGAGTCTGTATGTAAATTAGGGTGCGCTGACGCCAGCCTCTGATTGGCTCAGCTGCTCATAGCGTTTAAGCGTCTTCAGGCTTCGCTCGCACGTATAAGTGCTTCAATAGTAAAATAATGAGTATAAATATACATTTTTCGAAATTTATTGTGGAGCTCTGCTTTATGTTTTCCTTCAGGCGTTTTTAACAAAGCTGTACTTTAGAATTGGAATTTAGCATTTTTGTAACATTTTTTTAATTCAAAAGAAAAAAAAACTCGCTAAAATAATTTGCTAGACCAAATATAATCTTAATTGGTGTTGTTCATAAGTCTTCTTACTTAAATTTTTCAGTAGAGGATGTTTCTATTTTATGTATTGAGATTAATTTAAAATGTTATTTGGCGGGAAATGCCGCACCTCAACATGTGAGCATGAACTGTTGTTTTCCCCAGTTTATTTTTCACACTCGGGAAGTGCTTATACATTTCCGCTATAATGCATAACAATTCAGTTCTACAAGTGAGACAAAAAAAACACAAACCGGCGTTAAAAAGATACTTATTCATCTCGTTACAGAGCACATCATACAAATTATATAGGAAAAATCTCTTGAGAAGTGTGGGTGGCTCTTAAAAGAGCCGTTGGTTTGTAGGAAGGAGCTGCTGGATTTAACCGCCGAAGCCGTACAGAGTGCGGCCCTGCCTCTTGAGAGCGTACACCACATCCATGGCGGTCACAGTCTTCCTCTTTGCGTGCTCGGTGTAGGTGACGGCATCACGGATGACGTTCTCCAGGAAAACCTTGAGCACACCGCGGGTCTCCTCGTAGATGAGACCAGAGATACGCTTGACGCCACCGCGGCGAGCCAAGCGGCGGATAGCGGGCTTGGTGATTCCCTGGATGTTATCACGGAGAACTTTACGGTGACGCTTGGCGCCTCCTTTTCCGAGTCCTTTACCTCCCTTTCCACGGCCACTCATTGTGATATCAGAATCAAATCTGTCTCAACACTGACTGAAACTTTGGTTGGCGTCTGTATTTAAATACATATCACGGACGTACGTGAAGACAGGCTTTTGCCAACTTTCAACTTCCGCCTTTAAGTCCGCAAACAGAACAGGAACCATTTCCGTTTACTGGACAATATTTCAAAATAAATACACGTATTTTAAAACGGTCATGGCAATAAGTAGTGTATTTAAAATTAATATAAATAAATTTAAACTAAATACATTTAAACTAAATTTCTTCGTTCAGGGAGAAACACGCGAACAAATTTTTTCCTCTTAGAATTTGCAGGGCCATTAAATGGACTATTGACATTTGAAAAAAAAAAATTATATATATATATAATTTGGATTTCCAAAAGTGGAACAATCTGGTTTACTTATAAACCAGATGGACTATGCTCTACAGCCTCTCATTACGTTAACCTCCCAAGGTAAAGAATAATCCAGAACTTAGTTTTTAATACATGTTCATTCATCTGAACAAAACAAGTCTTAATTGGCTTCCCCACAATGGTTGCTGCTTTAACAATTTTTTGCCACCCAGTTTAAGATATTACTAGTATTTTTTTTTTTAATTATAAATACCTTAATGATTCATGTTTATTTCCTCACTTTAATTGCTAAATTAAAATTGTAACTTCACACGTTAAATACTTTCAGAACTTTACTCTTTAGATAGATGTGGGTGGCTCTTAAAAGAGCCGTTGGGTTTGTTGTTTCTGGTTGTAAAGGTTTACTTGGCCTTGGCTGCTTTCTCGGTCTTCTTGGGCAGCAGGACGGCCTGGATGTTGGGGAGAACACCGCCCTGTGCGATGGTGACTCCGCCAAGCAGTTTGTTGAGCTCCTCGTCGTTGCGGACGGCCAGTTGCAAGTGGCGGGGGATGATCCTGGTCTTCTTGTTATCGCGGGCGGCGTTTCCAGCCAGCTCCAGGATCTCAGCGGTCAGGTACTCGAGCACCGCCGCCAGATAAACTGGAGCTCCGGCGCCGACGCGCTCGGCGTAGTTTCCTTTCCTCAGCAGCCTGTGAACACGGCCCACTGGGAACTGGAGCCCGGCACGGGAGGAGCGGGTCTTGGCCTTAGCTCTAGCTTTGCCGCCGGTCTTTCCACGTCCAGACATTTTGTTTTCAGTTGGGGTTGATCGGCTCTCTGATAAAATGCAAGTGAGTGAAACGAAAACGCAGCGTCGTCTATTTATAGGCACAGTCTGTTCACTGATTGGTCAGAGCTGGGCTGAAAGCTAGTCGTCCAATCACAAGTGCGTGTGTCACGTTTTCACAGTGTAGCGAAGACTTCCGGTTTATCCGCGCTGGATTCTTCAAAAATAAAATATACAAGCTCATAGATATGCAACATTATTGGTTTTGTTGTACAACACAGCTATTAACTTCCCTGTGACATAATTTTCGGTTTAAAATAAAACAATATGTATAACTATGTACATCATAAACACTTTTTAATAAACTAGACTGAATGAAATCACAGAATCAAGCTTCATATTTAAATTATAACAAAAATAATACACTTTTTGCCTTCAGTGGAGACTTTTATATTGGAAGTATAGTCACCAGCACATTCATACAAATTAAAACAAACATTGACAACAAAATAAACATACTGTGCAAAACTTTTAGTGTGGATTAAAACATTGACAAACCACTTTAATCTGAAGAGTGTAGAAACCTGAATGGAGATGGAAATGATCTTTTTGTTTGCATAGAGCAGAATGTGGGAGTTTATGGTGAAACCAGACCTCACTGGTTTCTTTGGTCCTTCTCCACAAACACAGTTTGAAAACAGTGTTTCTGTGAAAACAGAAAGACTGTTTTCACTTTTTTCACAAAGACTGTGTTTTCACTTCCATCTCATGGTTGTAAACTAACCATTTTATATCCATGTATAGTGTAATTTTAAAAAGCTGAGTCTTCCTGAATAATTATGTTTTATATTAGTATTTTAAATAATTTTCTTACAGTTTACATTTTGCTTCAGTTCTCTATTTGACTAGTTGATTCTTTAAAAATTACAGATTTTGAGTCCAGATCACAGCAAAGCAACTTGAACCTCATGTTGAGGCACAGAAAATGTTGAAAATGAAAATTGTATTTAGTGTAATATTTTGTACTGTCGGTGTTGAGCATGTAACTTGAATTAGCTGTAAAGAAGTGTTTAACATTTGACCAATGATTTGTTAACTGAACACAAAGACTAAAGTTACTTTTACTGTGTTTTGTAGCTCCAATAAAGGTTAGTTGTTTCTATTTAACAGGAAGGTTAAGAGCAAGTCAGAAAAGCCTACAGCACAGACATAGGTAATATGGCTAAAGAACAAAGCTCAGATTTGTTTTTCAATTCTTATTCTAAATGCCTTTCTCCCTTTTAAATAAAGGAATTATAAATAAAGTATTATTAGAAAAATGCTTTTATTTCAATCATCTTTTCTGGTTGTTTACCTCAATTATAACTCAAAATAAAGGGAAGCTGTAAAACAGGATGGGGGGCCAGGGAACATGATCTTCATAAACAGAAAATAAAGTTTCTTGGAAGAATTAGTCATTTTAATAGGAACCATTAGAATTATAAACAAACATTACCATTCTCTTACAAATAACCCAGAATTACTGAGGAATAAAATTGATTTCCACCTTTTAAACAATGCTTTCGAAACATACACATTCATTACTTTACAACACCTATATAATTAAATTACAGCACACTGAGCATGTAACTCACTGGAGAGTCTCAAAATAAGTTTCAAACTCCAGAAGCAGTTTCCTGAATCCTGGTTACATATAAATAAGACAGTTGATGTTTTTATGTGATCTGTCAGAAATGCTTTGAAAGCAGATGATTGTGCTTGCAACAATCTAACCAAGTCAACATGAAATCAAACTGAAGCTACAAGGATTTGCTGTAGGACAAACCATTTTGGTTGGTTATTTGGAAAATGAAGTGAATCACAGGTACATAAGAATTCATTGTAGCTGCTTCTGTTCAACAATATTTCTTTTAGACTAATTACTGACAAATGTAGTTTTCTGCACACTGAATTAGTCATGTTTAAATGATTACCAGCAAAGAGTACAATGAATGAGTGAAAAATGTGGAGGCAGAATGTTATGAATATCAGTAATGAAAATTCAACTAAGTTTTTTTTTTTTTTAAATAAAATTTATAAAATTGCATTAAGTAATGAAACATAAGTGCACTTAGAAGTCTTGCTTTGAGCTGTTACATAGGAATTAGAAGGGAAATACTTTCTACCAATGCTTAACGTTTCAGAATAACGTTTTGATATATTCCAGAAATTGTCACTCTTTAAAGTCATGTAAGTGGCTCTTAAAAGAGCCGTTGGTTTGTCAAAACGAGTCAGGAATCAGTTTAAGCCCTCTCTCCGCGGATGCGGCGTGCCAGCTGGATGTCTTTCGGCATGATGGTGACCCTCTTGGCGTGAATGGCGCACAGGTTGGTGTCCTCAAAGAGACCCACCAGGTAGGCCTCGCTGGCCTCCTGCAGAGCCATGACGGCGGAGCTCTGGAAGCGCAGGTCGGTCTTGAAATCCTGAGCGATCTCCCTAACCAGGCGCTGGAAGGGCAGCTTGCGGATCAGCAGCTCGGTGGACTTCTGGTAGCGGCGGATCTCTCGCAGAGCCACGGTACCGGGCCTGTAACGGTGAGGCTTCTTAACTCCGCCGGTGGCTGGGGCGCTCTTACGGGCAGCTTTGGTTGCCAGCTGCTTCCTGGGAGCCTTTCCTCCGGTGGATTTACGAGCGGTCTGCTTGGTTCTTGCCATCGCGATTAAATAAGTTTCTTCGTGTTTAACACTGAAGTAATGAAAGGTCTGTTCCGCAGCGAGGGTTTATAAAGAGGCAAGCGTCGCGAGGGCGCTTCTGATTGGCTCAGATTGCGGACGTGATGAAATCAAATCTGACACAGCTATTGGTTAAAACTAAGACTTCAAAATAAAGCGCGATAGAAGACTGGCAAACTAACAAAAGATGGATTATGTTAATGTTTTTAAAGAGATTACGTTTCTTTTTAAATTTACACAAAATAAACACAAAATATATATATTTTAATAATGAATAGTTAAAATTTTGGGGGGGGGGATTTTATATCCATAATTTCCAGTTTTGCATGACTGCATGATCTTTTATGCTCAAATGTACACAACTATTTTTATTACACTAGTTAGTTGCATGTTTCTCTTAATCTGATTGTACTACTTTTAGTATTTTTTTCTAATGTAGCAAATTTTCCTGTACTGTACAGGATGCTTTATTTTGATATTTTTATATGTATTTATCATTTCATTTACATTTAACCTCCTGATGATATATACCTGAATTTTCCCACTGAGTGACAGGAAGCACACTAGTATAAGAAAAGTAATAGTTTGCAGTGATTCATTATCAGAATTGAGTATTGAGAAGGGAAGTACAAATAATAATCAAAATATATTTTATGAGGTGATGGTTGTTCATCATAGAATGTGTGAACAAAACAAAAATGTAATAATATTTTGGACTCATGTCAGTAATTTGGGTAATGAAAAAGCAGATAGCAAATATAAATAAAGAAGATATTGGTATGCCAATAAAGTTATCTAAATCTGAAGGCAAAAATATAGTCTGGAAAGAAAGTAAGAAATGATGAAAAATTAGGTGGGATAATGAAATAAATAGAAGGCATTTATGTAGGATATAAATGCAGTTGATGTCATAAGGATTAGCAGAATAAACAGGAGGGAGGATATAATTATAATTAAAATAAGAACCACTTAGTTTTTTGAATGGACTCTTTAAGATGGGCAAACATCTTACTGATTTATGGAATTGGTGTGATACTGTAGAAACAATGAGACATATTTTATTTAGGAAAACAATGTGAATCAAAGAAAAATTACTGAATATGGAAACAGATTTTATTAGGTAATTGAAATTTGAGAATGTTGTTGCTAAGTGAACTAGTAATGAAGGAAAACGGAAGACATTTCATTTTACAAAAAATACCAGGATTATTGAGAGAATTTGAGGAATAAGTATTAGGATCCAACAGATGGCAGTAATGTAACAATAATGGAGGCAAGCTGCTGTTAACATCTAAAGAAGAAGATTATATGTAGTTTCAAATCTACATGTTGGAAACTACTAACTCAAATGCTCATTAGGAACCCTCTCTTTAGTTGAAGGAGTGGTGGCTCTTAAAAGAGCCTTTGGTGCTTTAAGCAGTGGGTGAAGCAGAGTTACTAGAACCTCCTAGCCTTCTTAGCTGGGCGCCCTTTTACTGGCCTTTTCTTGGCTGCTGGTTTTTTAGCTGCGGGTCTCCTAGCCACCTTTTGTTTCTTTGCAGCCTTCGGCCTCTTCACAGTCCTCGGCCTCTTTGCCACTGTCTTCTTGGGGCTCTTCTTTACCTTTCTCGCTACTTTCTTTGCCGGTGACTTCTTCGGGGACTTCTTGGCCGCTGCTTTCTTATTGGCGGGTTTTTTTGGAGCGCTGGCTTTCTTGTTGGCTGGTCGCTTTGCCTTGGCGGGAACCGTCTTCGCCTCCTTCTTTGGATTGGCTGCTTTTGGCTTCTTCCTCTTAGGCTTAGCGAGCTTGAAGGAGCCGCACGCTCCGGTCCCTTTGGTTCGAGTCAGGGTTCCTCCTGTAACCAGCTTCGTAACGGCGTTGTTGATGCGCTTGTTGCCCTTGGCCACATTGACGCCTTTCACTGCCAGAGCCTTCTTGATAGCCGCCAGAGAAATTCCCTTGCGGTCCTTGGACTCCGCCACAATGGACACGATGAGTTTGTAGATGCTGGCTCCCTTCTTGGGCCGGGGAGGAGGCTTCGGTGGGACATCCTGGAGTACAACAGATGATTGACCTACCTCTGACATATTTCTCACTTGTTGAGCTACGTGCCCAGCGTGCGGCGGGAGGCGGGACTTATCACAGACGTGAGAACCGTGAAGAGACAACTCGGTCCGCCGCTCCGCGGCTGCCACAGAAATGGCCATACTTGTGTTTTCTTCGCCACATTTAAGCGTTAAATCTTCTCAAATGTGATACTTTCTAACATAAATATTACTGTAACGGAAATGAAACTGATTTGACTCCACAGTGAGGTCACATTTGGTTTCTAAAAGCTTTTCTTTTTGTTCCAGGAGATCTCAAAGGTGTCAGAGATCCTCTGATTCTATACATCGACCTGTGAATTTTGAACACATTTCGTCTTCTAAAACATCTAAAATCACTTTACAGAACAAATAAGTGTGGTCCTATCGTAACAAGAGAAGTCTGTGGAAAGAATAAAAATAAAATGGTTGTGGTAATTTGATTATCTGAGCTTTAAATTTGGAAGTTTCTCCGACAGTAAAAACACACGGAAGCTGTCGATGATTCCGCCCCCGGTCGGGATTCTTCTGGGATGAATCTGAAGGGGGAAAATGTTCGCCATATAGTTATTAAATATAAGTAACTACATACCTATCACGCTGTAATTTAAAAATTAACTAACGTATGTTTGTTGTTTTCAGAAGGAAAAAATAGATGAAAAACGGTGATAACTTTATATTGTACACATTTCAGATCACTGCTGTTATTCCAGCGCAGCTTGATGCTATAATTATGAAGTGACTTTTTCATATTGTAGAAATTTTAAGCAAAATTGGAGCATTGATAGTTGAATAATTTGAACTGCCATGAGGCAAACGCTGAGGCAAGTTTAGTCTCCAATGCTTCTGCTTCCCTTTTTCTAATTTATTTGGCTTTGAAATCATCTCACATGCATTTTTGTAATGTTGTAATTAATTAATGTTGTAATTAATCACTTACAACAACGTAAGTCATCTCATCAATATTTGCATTTTCTGGCAGTGGGAAAATTTTAGAAAACAAATTTCTAGTTAAAACATCCCATGGAAGATGAATTGGAATTGAAACTACTGGCAACACATGACAAAACTAACAAGTATCTTAATAGTTAATCACCAGCAAGCATAAAGTGGTGTTGGTGCATTTACTGACCAACATCCTGTAAATGCACACACTTTGGGAAAGCAAATGTGATTTAGTTACCCTGCATTAAGCAGATGTGTGCAGTGCTTCTGAGCAGATCAATATTGAGATATTGTTACTTCTGACATTTTTACTTTAAAATCAATTCTCAAATTAAAATATTACTTATTTTGATACCTCAGTTATTTGCAGGAAGTGTTTTCCTTCAACAAAAATTAAATGGAAAGAAACTATTGATGTCTTGCATAGACTTTGTGATTTGTTAGAATGACTTTTCTCTGACCTGCATAAATGAATAACTTGTGGTTTCAGTCATCTGGATGTCACAGCTGCAAGCAGAGCTGTGTGTTCAGAGATATGCAACAAACTTTGTGAAACACTTCAGGTCAAAACACATCACAGAGTATAATGTCTGATGAACACACTGAAAATAGACATATTTTATAGATATTTTCAGACTAATTTGCTTTGACTATTAAATAATTTACAAATGTAGGTAGTGGTAAACTATATCTTACTTAAATATTTTACAGCCAATATCAATTTGAGTGATTCTGCATAATGAAACATTTTTTTAGATTTACCATCCATCTGGAATTGAACAAAGTATCACTGATACAAGCCTGAAAAAGTATTTACACAGTATTGGATCGGGAAATAAATCTGTATCAATCTTTTCCACCAGGCAGTTGGAGCCAGATAATAGACACAAAGTCTGTATCAGATTTAATTCCCTCTTGAAATATTGTATTTTTGGAATGTGTCAATGCCTCAAAAAAAATTCTCAATTTCTTGCGTTTCACAAATTACTTAATAAAACATCTTCTAATTATGTTAAAATATTTTGTAGACATAAACTTTGTCCAAATTCTGTCCTGTGTTTTAAGATAAGAGGGGGGATTAAAAAACACAGGAAATGTTACTTTAATCTAATAAAAATAAGTATTTTTTATTGAAGCAACAGCTGTAGTATCGATTTTGAGGAATAAAATATGACATTTAAGTGTTTTGATGTTAATAGTTCCAAAATACTGTCAGTAAAAGTAATTTTGTTTAAATATGGAGAGGACTACTTGCGCTTAGCTGCATTTGTGTGGCCCTAAAAAGGGCCTTTGTGGTTGTGAAGGAAAACAGCAGGTTTACTTGGAGCTGGTGTACTTGGTGACCGCCTTGGTGCCCTCAGACACGGCGTGCTTGGCCAGCTCACCGGGCAGCAGGAGGCGCACGGCCGTCTGGATCTCCCTGGAGGTGATGGTTGAGCGCTTGTTGTAGTGAGCCAGGCGGGACGCCTCGGAGGCGATGCGCTCAAAGATGTCGTTGACGAACGAGTTCATGATGCTCATGGCCTTGGACGAGATGCCGGTATCTGGGTGGACCTGCTTCAGCACCTTGTAGACGTAGATGGCGTAGCTCTCCTTCCTGGTCTTTCTCCTCTTCTTGCCTCCTTTGCCGGCCGTCTTGGTCACGGCTTTCTTGGAGCCCTTCTTGGGCGCAGACTTGGCGGGTTCAGGCATCCTGATGTGTTCCTGGGAAACAGCAACGAATGAGGAAGCGCGCGCCGAGAGACTAGTGTTATAGAGTCTGTATGTAAATTAGGGTGCGCTGACGCCTGCCTCTGATTGGCTCAGTTGCTCAGAAGGTTGAAGACGTTTTCAATTCATCTCATATGCGTGTAACTGCACTTGTCGGCGCTATACTGAATGTATAAAATGTTTTTAAAGTCATTCATACTCCATGTTTCTTTAATTCCCGTAGACGTATGTTACATTAAATACAAATTATTTTTTGTTCTTTAACATATACCCAATTTCAAGTAATCCAAATCACCCAATTCATTTCATCTTCAAGTAAAAATATTTAAGTAGCCTTTTGTACCAATTTCGCCATTCAGCACATGTTCTCTTAACTGATGTTAAAATTTTAAACCTATACTGCTAAATGACGCACAAGCTGAGAAAATCATTTGAAGTATAGAAAGGGTTAACTCATTTAAGATAAAATAAATCAAGTAACAGTATATTAAAAATAAATTCTTGATAGTTCATCCTTTTTTCGGTTGACGTTATACACCCCAGGCATTTCCTAGTATTTTTAGTTACTTTAGAAAAGTGATAGCTCGCTTTAAGAAGTTCTTAAAACAAGCAACATAGGACAATCTCTTTAAGAAATGTGGGTGGCTCTTAAAAGAGCCGTTTGTTTGAAGTACGGAGCTGGTAGAGTTAACCGCCGAAGCCGTACAGAGTGCGGCCCTGCCTCTTGAGAGCGTACACCACATCCATGGCAGTCACAGTCTTCCTCTTTGCGTGCTCGGTGTAGGTGACAGCATCACGGATAACGTTTTCCAGGAAAACCTTGAGCACACCGCGGGTCTCCTCGTAGATGAGACCAGAGATACGCTTGACGCCACCACGGCGAGCCAAGCGGCGGATTGCGGGCTTGGTGATTCCCTGGATGTTATCACGGAGAACTTTACGGTGACGCTTGGCGCCTCCTTTTCCGAGTCCTTTACCTCCCTTTCCACGGCCACTCATTGTGCTCTTCCTGTGTTTGGCTAAGAAGCTACACTAAAGGACAACACCCGTAGAAGTCGAATTTAAATGCATACTGCGGACGTAAATGGAGACAGGCAGCCCGCCATTTTTCTTCGGTCTTTTCGCGCTCAATTATCTTTCCATTTATTCAAAGAAATCTCAAAATAAACTCCCTGATTTATTCAAATATATAGGAGTCGCAGAGTTAAAATAGCGATTGGAATACAAATCCACAATAAAGTTCAGTTTTTCCTTTGTCAACAAAGCAAAATATCCATGGAAACCTGAATAATTTTGCACCAAATTTAACATCTGAAAATTAAAACTACAATAACTATTACAAACACCTGATATATTTTAATCTTTTATTGTTTAAAAAATACATAAAGCCACCTTCTACTTAAATACTTAATGTGTTTAGATTCCCAGTAATACACATTAAAAACACACAGAGACCTGAACAAAGTTCTTTCTACCTGAATTTTGTTCAAGTAGAAAGATTTTCATCATACATGTTAAGATCCAGCGTAAATGTATCTCTTCAACACTCTTCCAACGGCTCAATTTCCAGATCAGCATTCATTCATTGTTTCTGCTCTTATGAGACCTGGTAATATTGCATTTATTGACTCAACTCATCAGACGAGATCGGGCGTTCTCAAGGTAGTGTGGCCGTAGGCCACAAACTGCAAACTCATGTGAAAGAATATTCAGCAGAAACTTTGTGAACTTAGATAAATATTATTCAAGATGAAAGAACAAATCTACAGTGCATGAGTGAAAACATGAAGACATGATGATGCATTAATATCTAGGTATTCAGCTGAAGAATATAGGACTATATTGAATATAGCATAATATCTCTGTGTAGGTATGTACATAGTAAAGCTTACTGAGGAAAATGTGAGTGAAATTGAAGACTTTCCTAGGGGCTAGGAGGTACTTTTAGCAGGTATTAAGATCTGTCAAGTAAAAATTGAATGGCTAAGATTAAATCATCCCACAACTTGTGAATATCCAAAAATTTCTCATTTGTATCCTCTTTTGACTTTAAATATTGGGAATAGTCATAAATATATAACCTCCCTGATCTCAGTGGTGACCTCAGGCCCTTTATAAATACTTCAATAGACTTTTAAAAAGTTCAGAATTTGACTCTTTAGATAGATTTGGGTGGCTCTTAAAAGAGCCGTTGGGTTTGTAGTTTCTAGCTGTAAAGGTTTACTTGGCCTTGGCTGCTTTCTCGGTCTTCTTGGGCAGCAGGACGGCCTGGATGTTGGGGAGAACACCGCCCTGTGCGATGGTGACTCCGCCAAGCAGTTTGTTGAGCTCTTCGTCGTTGCGGACGGCCAGCTGCAAGTGGCGGGGGATGATCCTGGTCTTCTTGTTATCGCGAGCGGCGTTTCCAGCCAGCTCCAGGATCTCAGCGGTCAGGTACTCGAGCACCGCCGCCAGATAGACTGGAGCTCCGGCGCCGACGCGCTCGGCGTAGTTTCCTTTCCTCAGCAGCCTGTGAACACGGCCCACTGGGAACTGGAGCCCCGCACGGGAGGAGCGAGTCTTGGCCTTAGCTCTGGCTTTGCCGCCGGTCTTTCCACGTCCAGACATCTTTTTGAGATTCGTTCTTCTCGTATCAAGGAGAAATAATGCCACGCGAGCGGCCAGCAGTATTTATACACACCATCTGTTCGCTGATTGGCGAACAGATGGCAGAAGAGACGTTAACCAATCAGAATGCTCTACGTCAAGTTTCCGCACTGCAGAGACGATTTCTGCTCTTTAGCGGATAGGATATGATTTACATTATTTTAATACATGAAAAAGTATTTGCTTACTTCAATGTTCCATGTTTTGGTAATAAAAAAAATATCTGTATTAGATATTTTAGTGACATTTAATAAATTATTGTTTAAAAATCATATGATTGTAGGTATTTAGGTTTAAAATTCTGTCTTTATTTTGGCAACTTTCTGTATGTAAATTTGACCTTTACAAATTTTACTGTAACGTTTAGTTCAGCTATAAAACTAAAATGACATCTAAACATTAAAATTCAAACCACTTCAATTGTTCAGCAACATACTTAAAACACCTGAACAAAACCACTCCACAATTAAGAAAGTAAAACTTAAAAATATACATGACAGTAACAGATGACAAGTGTTGCTCAGTTATTACGCTCACCTTCCTGGGTAATATAGAAAATTGTTGCTGTGCATTAATACTCCTCATTCAAAACGTCCAACATCATAGACCTGCCATGTAAGTAGACTCGTTAATACAAGATAAAGTATTGAAGGAACCGGTTATTATTTGTGTTTAATGTGTTATGTGAAACCTTAACATAACTTAACAGATCTTTTTAAAGGGGTTTAATAAAGCTTGGTTCATACAGATTTAATATTAAATGAATCGCTCTTTAGATTAATGTAGGTGGCTCTTAAAAGAGCCGTTGGGTGTTTATCATGTCATTTAAGCACGTTCTCCGCGGATGCGGCGGGCCAGCTGGATGTCTTTCGGCATGATGGTGACCCTCTTGGCGTGAATGGCGCACAGGTTGGTGTCCTCAAAGAGACCCACCAGGTAGGCCTCGCTGGCCTCCTGCAGAGCCATGACGGCGGAGCTCTGGAATCGCAGGTCGGTCTTGAAATCCTGTGCGATCTCCCTGACCAGACGCTGGAAGGGCAGCTTGCGGATCAGCAGCTCGGTGGACTTCTGGTAGCGGCGGATTTCTCGCAGAGCCACGGTACCGGGCCTGTAACGGTGAGGCTTCTTAACTCCGCCGGTGGCTGGGGCGCTCTTACGAGCAGCTTTGGTTGCCAGCTGCTTCCTGGGAGCCTTTCCTCCGGTGGATTTACGAGCGGTCTGCTTGGTTCTTGCCATCGCAATTCAGTAGGTTTCTTCGCGTTTTAGACTGAAGAGATGAGATCTCGGGTCTGCAGCGGGGGTTTATAAAGAAACCGGCGGCGCGAGGGGACTTCTGATTGGTTCAAGTTTCTGACGTGGTGAAACAAATCTGTCTCAGCTATTGGTTGAATTTGAAATTTCAAAATAAAGCGCGATAGTGCTGTGGCAAACCTCGAAGGGGGGGTGGGGAGAAAAGGACGGGTGTTTAAACGTGTTTTAAAAAAGAAAAAGTAAAGACTGGAATTTATATTAATAGATTCTTACAATATCTAGTAAATATTGCTTTTGAAATTCAGGAACTTGTCTATGGCTCACCGCAACACTGGCTTTATATTATGAAGCTGTTGTTCTTTTAATTTAAAAAACTGACTGTACATATGTGCATTATGTGTCCTTTTGTCCCTTATTTTACTTTATTTCTAAAGTTTATGCATTTTTATAACAGGATTTTTTTTTTCTGTTTTAATACAATTTTGACCAGTAATTCTGAATGTGATTCATATCCAAAAGTGAAATCATTTGTTTCTTCTATTTTATTTGTGCAGATGCTCAGCATTCTTTATGGTTTAGTTTCAATATTAAATATAAATTAAAACATCCTCACTAAATTGCTAACTTCAGTGATTTAAGTTTATTTTACAATGTAAAAAAAATAAAAAAAATTATTGTAGAATCTTTACTGAAAACTTACCTCACTGCAGTTTGACAGGGAGAGTCATTAAGTTTAATTGTGAATGTTTCTGAATCAGCTTAAACTCAGTAACTGAATATAGTGTGAAGCTCTTTGGGCTCTTCAACACTAGTGTTATTACACTTACTGTATTGATGTAATTGGAGGTAGTTTAATCATTTCTAGTACTATATGAACTGTGATTAATTCGATGCTTTTTGGGAATCATGTCTTAATTTGTAGAAGTGGTGGCTCTGAAAAGAGCCTTTGGTGCCTTAAGCAGTGGTTGGAGGAGAAAAGTTGTTTACTTCTTGGCCTTCTTCGCTGCGGGTTTTTTGGCTCCCGTTTTCTTGGCTGCAGGCTTCTTAGCAGCCTTTGGCTTCTTAGCGGCGGGCTTTTTAGGGCTCTTTTTGGGGCTTTTCTTGACCACCTTTTTGGGAGCTTTCTTGGCCGCTGCCTTCTTCGGAGATTTCTTGGCTGCTGCTTTCTTAGCGGCGGGTTTCTTGGGTGTTGTGGCCTTCTTGGGAGCTGGTTTCTTTGCCTTGGCGGGAGCCTTCTTCTTCACCACCTTCTTGACCGGCTTGGCGGCTTTGGGCTCCTTCTTAGCGAGCTTGAAGGACCCGGATGCTCCGGTCCCTTTAGTTTGACTAAGAGTTCCCTTTGTCACAAGCTTGGTAACGGCGGTGTTGATGCGCTTGTTGGCTTTGGCCACATCGATGCCTTTCCCAGCGAGGACCTTCTTAAGAGCAGCCACAGACATCCCCTTGCGCTCTTTGGACTCGGCCACGGCGGCCACGATGAGTTTAGTGAGGCTGGGTCCATCTTTTTTAGCCTTGCTAGCAGTCTTCTTCTTCGGGGCTTTAGCCGGAGCTTTAGCCGGTGCGGGAGCTGGAGCTACTTCTGCCATGATTCTCAGTGAATGCTGGAGTCTCGAGCGCGAGGCGGAAGTTATAACGTCCATGAGAACCGTGAAGAGACAACTCAGTTGGCTCGTCTGCAGCGGTATGAAAAGCGTCACCATTTGTGTTTTCTTTGTCACGTTTTAGGCATTAAATCTTTGCCAACTTTACATTTTTTTGTCATAAATGTTACTGTAACAGAAAGAGAACAGATTTATCTCTAGACTAGGGTCATATTTGTTTTTACTTTTCCCCCAGGAACCTTCAAACCTCTTCGATACTGGATGTTTTACTCCAGCTGATGGGGAGTTTTTTCCACATTTCATTCTACAAAACAACTAAAATAAGTTTGTGTGGAGGATATTTAGGTTGCCTCCGTTAACAGAGGCATGTGAAAATAAAAGAACAGAAAAATAATTGTAATTGTGCAATTTGCTGAGTAATTAAAAGGGATTTATTTGCCGGAAATAAACACAAATAAGGATTCATTTCTTTAAGTGTGCTGGAACAGATTGCTTGTTTCATTAATTTCTTTAATGAAAACTGGTGATTTTTGAGAACAATGTAAAAAGAAGTTCACCAAAGCAGTGTTTGTGATTAAATCTCTTCATCACTTCCATGAATTATGTTTTATTTGATGTACATGTTGCAGTTTCCATCCGTTTCTTCTAATTCAGCAAAGCTTTGGGACCTTGTCTGTAGTTTATTAATAAAGTCTCATGTTTTAACATAAATTTGATGGTAATTGATCAGAATAGGGGGCAATGAAGAATTTAAATATTAATAATCTAATCATAGCAATACGCCAACCAATTTAAGATTATTATAACTACAGCACAAACTTAATAGTATAAGAATGGTGTGTTCTGGATGTTCAGATCTTTTTATTGCTTGTAATCTTCATAGGTGCTTTTTGGAGGAATGAAGGAGATTCTACCTTTATTCTAAGAATATCAGGCTTTGTATTTTTTTAAAATGCATTTTATTTAATTTCAAGTATGCTGTTTATGATGAATACAGTGTAAAGCCTTCCACTCACAGAAATTGACTTCTTACTAATCTTCTGAGATGTTTTAAAATTTAACATGCAAAAAAGTGTTATAAGCAGCATTCAATGTATTCAGCCTAATTAATCTACATAAATTTCAGTGATGCCTGGAGTTTTAAAATGGGCACAAATTCAAACAAATACAACTCGTTAAGACATGCTGGTGTAACCGGGTTCTGCTTCACTCCACTGTACCAGGCCGACCCAAGTAACCCCTCGACTCTGCGTTGTGTAGATGTTTTTAATGAAGACCAGGAGTTTCTGGGTGAACTGGCAGTTTATTTCCTGAATGAGAACAAATCGGGTTGGACTCAGTGCAATTGGTCAGCTTCCCTCAGCGCACTACAACAGAGCGTTATGTCAGCTTTAACTTAGCACAGAAAGTGTTTTACAATATTAACAAAATTAAAAGTACAAAATTGGTGCCAGGCACACAAATTTGTGTAAGTTATTAAAAATGATATTTTATGTGTTTCTAACACTTTTCCATGCTGTGTGCTGAAAAATGAAACTCACCTCTCGTGCAGCTTTAATAGACTGGCACAGATTACAGGGGCCAGCAACATATAACCAGCCACACAGAGAGGAGGGCGCTATTTCCCATTGCACTGATAATATAAAGCAAGTGGGATTCTACAACCTAAACTTTGTTATACTGGGAAGGTAACTCACTTGTGTTTGGTTAAATACCTTCCTTACTGTGACATGCTGAGGATTTAATTATTCATTTGCAATAATGTGAAGTTTATAGAAATAAACAAACAAAAATTCAGAATATCCCTTTATTTACCAGGAAGCCTATTTCTTCTTTAACACTATGCCAGTTTTTATGAAGACAAATAAAACCTCTTTGTGCCATTAAACACCATTATAAAAAATATTTTAACAAATTGTAGCTATAATGTCCCTGGCATGACAAAGTTAGAGCTGTTTAATAATAATACAACTGTATTATTATGAGTAGGATGCCTCTGGAACTGGTGGTTGTGTTATTAGGGTAAGACTTATGTTTTATTTTTTAATCACAGAATTCTATAAAAAAACACATTTATCACAAATTAAATGTTATTTTGGTGGAGTCATTATCCAGCAGGACTTATTGTCCACTAATTTTAAAAATTAGTTTTCCTCTAGGGAAAAGTCGCTTGTTCAGGGCACCATCATCTTTTCAAGAGTATAAAAAATATATATTGCTCCAGACGCTGAGGAAGAATCAATAACGTATAAAAATTTACAAAAATATCACAATTAAATTGAAACATCATTTAATTAGAAAATTTATAGTCAAATAAAAATAAACAACTTTGACGATATTTCCTAAAGCAGCTTTTACTTTTGACTTTTATTTTGAAAATCTAAAGCGGAAGTTTCTTTAAGAGGGATTTCCGGCAATGTTTGTCACCAAAGAAACGAGATGAAATCTACGGAAAATTTGCCCGTTAGAACAAAATGTGAGTGTTTTTCTGGTTATTTTTGACCTTATGCTGCAGTCTGGATGCAAACGGGAGGTTTAATTAACCAACCAGTCAACTAACAAGGTTAGACAAAAGTCTTAATTGCTGTTACGCAGCGACTTGAATAAAACGTTGCTAACTTCCAGAAACGAAACAAAAACCAGCTGATTTCTAGAATAGTTTTCTATTACGATTAATTTAACAACATCTGTTTTGTGTGAAGTCATTGAATAACGACGGCAGTGTATGTTATCGTCTTCTGTAAATTCAGAGTTGTTCATTGTGAACAGGAAGTAAAATGTGTGGGAAAAGAGCAAAACAAAACGAGAGTGACGCATCAGAAATTAAATAACTCAGACCACCAGTTAAGATTCAGGACTAATAATACAATTGTTTCACAGTTTTCCCTGACAGTAAAAAAGCAGTTATGTGTAAATAAAGTTTGCCTCTAACTTCTCAGAGCTTCTTTTTGTTTCGATGGTCTAATTTATAAAGTCATCAGCTTCATTGCGTTTAGATTGTGGATGTTTTGGGTCCAGAATTTCCTGAACAGACTGTTGGTATGAAACGATTTGTTCTAACTGGGTTTAGAGCTGATCATGTAATTTTTTGAAGTAGAATTAGGGCACCTGCTTATTTTATTTGGGGTTTGTCGTCAAGAACTCTGAATATGATGATATTTCTTTGTATATCTGACCTTTAAGTGTAATGAAAACATTCGTACCTGCATGATGAGTTTATGCAGACTCAGCTTTTCTCTGCTGGCTTTCTGTCAGTTTCCAGATTAAATTAAAATGTTTCTCTTTGGAAGTTTACAGTTATATTTACAGATAATCTGTTAGTAATACTGAATCTCAAGTCTGCAACTTTCTATGTTCAAAGCTACTTGATTTATTTGGTTTGCATTTTTTTGTTTGTACAATTAAAATGTGTTGTTGTTGTTAAACAGATGTTGATTTTTAGCTTCAGAGTTAAACTAAAACTGAGTGAAGCCATTACATAAATTGCACTACTTGTCAAACATTGCCTATTCGCCCATATGAGAAAGCGCTAGGAGCAGTTACAGCAGAATCCATGCTGAATCTGATGCATGTTTTCTGTCCGCAGGATGAAGCTGCGGGTTCGGATCAACCGGCAGACCAGCAGGGTGGAGTTACCAGGCGAGGAGCCCACCCTGCAGGAACTCTCAGATCTCATCAGGCAGACGATGCTGTCCGATCATGGACTCAGGTCAGGCTTTACTTTTCTTTCTCCCTGGAAAGGTGCATACAGATAAAGGCGTGTGTGCTGAGTTTGATCTTTGTGTCTGTCTCTGTTCAGCGCCGACACAGAGTTCAGTTTGTCGTTGAACGGCTCAGAGCTCCTCTCAGAATCCGGTCAGACTCTGTCATCCAGTGGAATCGTTTCTGGGGATCTGATCTGTGTCCTTCTGCCGCAGCCACCACCTGCTGCCATGGCAACCTCAGAAAGGACCACAAGCTCCACAGAAACAAACAGCCAGGAGGATACCAACCGGACCACTAGCCAGGTGAGATTATATTGAGTACACTTGGGAATTCTGGCTGAATAATCAAAACTCGTTTCATGAGTTTAATGTAGAGTAACAGTTCTCCTCCAAACGACATCCAAAGTGTTACATTTCAGTTTCTAAATCTGCGTTCACAACCTTCACTAATTCCAGCGTCGCCTCAGTTTTCATCAACAAACTGCAGGAAAATAAAAGTGGTTGTTCCATGAAGCGTTCAGGTGAAGCGCTGGAATCAGCATTTTTGGCTTCCAGCAAACTGTCTGCATCAGAGCTTTGAGCAGCCAGTAAAACTTAAATTTGGGTTTTAGACTAAAAGGTATTTAATACTGTATAAAATAAACGTAAGTGGTGCAATGAAAAATCTACACCATGTGCTAATTTTTTTCCGATTATTTGATTAATCATCAAAATAATTGATTAATCAATTACTAAAATTATTTTTTGTTTCACCTCAATTTGAAAATGAAGGAATGACTACAAGCGTTTCCACGGCTTCAGTGTGACGGGTTATTTTATACATCTAGAACATCTGCTGTGAAAATCTGCGACAGACTGGTGACCTGTCCAGGGTGACCCTGCCTCTCGCCCGGAACGCAGCTGGAGATAGGCACTAGCACCCCCGACCCCGTTAGGGAGAAGGGTGACCGGAAAATGGATGGATGGATCTGCTGTGAAAATGCATTAAACGATTGACTCTGACTCATCTCTCACTTCAGTCACCTGAATCCAAATTCAGACGATTTTCCCAATTTAGAAAATGATACTTTATTCGGCTCCAAACTGACGGTTTTGTTCTGGTTCTTTTGCAGGACAGCAGCACTAGCCCTCAGCTGCTGCAGCCCTGCAACATGCAGAGCTGTTCAGCAGCGCCCCCTATCTGGGAGCCCATGCTGTGCAGCGAGGCTGAGGACGGTGAGGCTCCTCTGTCCCTGGAGCTGCTCTACCACACGGCCAAGACCAGCAGCTCCAACGACGCCATCATGGTGGCGGCGCATCTCCTCATGCTGGAGACTGGCTTCTCCGCTCAGGTGAGACCGTGGAACACGCTGGTCCTTCTGCTTCCTGTGGATCACAGCTGGATCACAGCTGGGTCTGCTCTGTGTTCAGGGCAGCGAGCTGAAGTCTGGGGAGATGCCTGCAGGGTGGAGGTCTGCGGGTGGAGTCTACAGGCTGCAGTACACCCATCCTTTATGTGAAAACAGTCTGGTGTCGATGGTGGCCGTGGGCATGGGCCCCTTGCTGGTCCTTAACGGTAACTTCATTCTTCTGCTCCTGTTTTAGCTGATTCAGCCTCAGATCATTTGCTTTTAGTCTATAATCATAAACATTTGACCTGAAATCTGCCCAAGCCAGTTTGTTTTATCTTCTGCTTGAACTTTGCAGCGGTTCTGAAGGTTCCTGAAACCATCGACACGGCTCAGAAGCTGCTGCTGAAGACATCCAGCTACGTGACTGAAGATTTGCCAGGTACGGCCGAGGTTCTGCATGTGGATTCATATTCTCATTAGCATTAGCAGCGTGCTGGGCTCAGTTTGAAAACCAACCACATTTTAGATCTGCTTTATTTTACACCAGTGATAATTTTTAATATTGCTTAATGACGTATTTTACCAAACAACAGAGGAACAAATAAAATGAGACAATAGTGGAATTTGAATGACAAGTTTGTTCAGTTGTATATTAGAAAATCTCAGTTATCCCTGCTTACCCTTCCCTGCTTTTATTCAGGAGAAAATGCAGCCACAGCCTTCAAGAATCTGAAGAAACTTTCCCGAATCTTCAAAGACCAGCTGGCGTACCCACTGATCGCTGCTGCAAGAGAAGGTAAGCAAAGCTGAACTCTGCACAGCCTGGAGGTGTGATGATAGAAAGTGACGGTGACGGTGCGTTTTCCCAGCCATGGCGCTGCCGGTGGCATTCGGTCTGCAGGCTCTCCCTCCTGAGCTGCTGCTCCGGGTCCTCCGCCTGCTGGACGTCCACTCCCTGGTCAGACTGTCGGCCACCAGCTGGCACTTCAACGCCGCCGCATCTGACTCCACCCTCTGGAAACATCTTTACATCCGGGACTTCTCTAGTAAGACATCAGAACCAGAAACTGAAACTGTAGTTTTTATTTCTGCTCTTTAGATCAAAATAAAACTTCAGTTTGTTTTGGTGAAGAAATCCTGTTGCTGTGACGGTTAGCTAAGCCAATTCTTGGGTTAAGCTGAAATGATTTGTACAATTAAATTTATCTGATTATAACTTCTTTTTTTTTAGGTCCAGATACCAGGCTACCCACAGAGACAGACTGGAAACAGGTGAGAAACAAACATTTTTCTGCTTAATTCTTCTGAAATGAACATTTGTGCTGGGAATTTGAAAAAAAGGATCTTTTTGTACAGATCTCTTATAACACTAGGCATTCATTTAACATACATAACTTTAAAAATTAAAACAATGTAATAAATAGCTCTCCAAAAGTTTTATTCTTATCTTAAACATGAATTCATAATGTTAAATTACTCCAGCTTTGATGCCAGAATGTCCTACATTATATCTACTGACCCACCAATATGAAATCACATGTAAAATTAATACTGACCCAGTTTTATTTATAATTGTACCAATGTTAATGCAAATAAAATGTGCATCCATATTACGTCTTTTTTAATCTATCTGTTTTATAAGTTTTCACAAGGTTAATCACTGAGACTTTTTAATGAAGAAGCCTCAGGTGTATCTGTTGCTTGGCCTTCATGCACTGCTTGAATGAAATCCTTGCTTTTGATGCAACCATTCTCTCGTCGATGGCGATCTCCTGATCCCAAACTGAGTTTGGTTCTGGTTCTTTTATCATTATGTTCTGTAGATTTGCTTGCAAGTTTTTGTTAATTTGTTTATGTGTTAAATAAAAATTTAAATCTCAATTAGAATATCATACTAAAGATTGTCTGTTTTCGTAACAGAACAAATAGTTACGTAAATGTAAGGCTTCTCATAAAAAAACTAACTGCAATATTATATGGCTGAAACGATTCCTTGAATGTTTCGAGTACCTCGATTATTAAAATTCCTCGAGGAAACTGTACCTGCCTCGAAGCTTCATTAAATTGTGTTTTATTATTTAACGCACGGCGTTCCGCCCGAGTCATTATTTATGGTGGGCAGTTCTTTGTTAATCCAGACAAAGACCCTAAATTAATGGCCATCCTTTAAAGTCGTCTCGTAGCATAAGATGTTTATTTAAAGCTTAATTTTGTTATGTTAGAGTCAATTCAACACTGATAAATAATCAGGTGTTGCTGTGGGATTTCTGATGAATTCTCTGGTTCATTTATTTTTCTTACAGCTTTACAAAAAGTCCTACAAAGCCTGCTTAGACCTACAACATCACATTCGTCCCTACTCCCTGCCACCCTTCCCCATACGTGACATCATCACCACGGTGCCCCGGCCCCTCTTCCCTCCACTGCCAGGGATCATCGGGGGCGACTACGACCAGCGACCGAACCTCCCACGCAACCTGCTGCGACCTCGGTATGACCCCATCGGCCCGCTCGTGGATATCCCCTCAGGACATCCAGGACGACCCCGTTTGGATTTCCGCAGACCAGGAGCAAGATCATTAAACATCCGCAGAGGATTCATCTGAGTGTCGATTCCAGAACTGAACAATAAAAACACAACAAAACATTTTATTAAAGTCTGTTTGGTTCTGAAGCTCCAAAGATGAGACTGAAAATACTTTAAAATGGATTTCAGATCTCAAGGTCTGAATGTTTCCACTAAGATGACATGAATCTCTAAATGTCTAAAAATAAAAGAAAATTTACTTTAAAGAAATTAATAACATTGAAAACTAATCTACTTGGATATTCTCCAAGTAGTCAGCCTTTATGCTTCCTGTATGAGAGAGAGCAGCAGCAAACCTCTTAAACAGAATCAAATGTTTTTGTGGCAGATTTATGTAAAGAAAATATTATTTTCATCACTGGCAACTGAAAACTTTGTTTTATGTTCAGGATCTCTTGTGGTAATACTTTCCTAAGTATTCAGCTCAGAGGTGTGAGGCTTAGCAGATCAGTCCAGATATTTTTACTTACACTGTCTTCTCATGAAACTAATTTAAATTGAACAAACCATACAATGGATCATTTGTCAGTTTGTGGGATTTATAAAAATGTATTCTGTTTGTTTTGTAAAATCAATCTCCTCTACCAAGATAAAAGGATTATTCCATGTTTCTCCAGCTGATAACTTGAATAAATTAAGTGGCTAATCACTGATAAAAAATATTTTGTGAGTTATTATGACCAGCAGTCACCATTACCTAGTTTTTCTATTCCAAACTGTTAACCTTCATAAATATATAAATGTACAGTGGAATAAAAAGCAGGATATTTTCTATCAGACATATTTTTCAGAAAAAACATCAGAATGTTAAAAAGTATGTTAACACATAAATGAAGATTAAATTTTCCATTTAGGAGCTAGCTGTTCATTACAAAGTTAAATCTCCCTGGAACCATATTTTATTCACCTGGATAAAATATAAATTCTATTTTATATAAATATTTGTACATTTTCAGTGCTATATTTCGTTTTAACTTGCATGTTTCAGTGAGTGAAATTGTCTACAAACTGCTCTGATAATACATATATAATAGTCCAGGTTTTCCTTCTCCTTCCCAGAGTCCGGAGACCGTTTCAAATGACGTCATCTTTTGTCTGGAAATTTAGGGGTGCGCTTGTTTAAACCGGGACACTTGAGCCTGCGGAGAGGTGCAGTTCAGGGGGGCGGAGCTTGTTGTGGTGTAACGATGAAAATTGTCAATGGTCAGATTCTGACTTCGTTCCCAACGGATGTATGTCAACAGGATCCAGGTAACTGGCATCAGCTTCACCGGGTGTTAACCGTTGTTTTGACGGCTGGAGAATCAAAACGGTTAACGGCTTGAGTTTACCTCTGGTGCTGTTTTAATGTGACCCTTTAATAAGCTGCTTATTACTGTGTATTTTATAAAGAGAATTACCCCGTGTGAAACAGGACTACTTAGTCCAAATGATTTCAGCTGACTTGGCTCCGTTGTACGTCAACGTGGCCGCCATTTTGGAGATGGAAACACGAGCCACTTGGACTACTCAGGTGATTAATATTGCGAAAAAGGATTAGCAATGAATTATAGTTAACAACAAAATATGTTTGTTTTTGTTCTGATACGTAGAAGTACTTTGTCTTATTTTATTTTACCTTTAGTGTTAATTGCAATAATTAAAAGTGCTGTCTAAATTAAAAATTTATTTTCGGGCACTTAAAAAATTGTTATTTCTCTCTTTTGTAACTGTTTGCCTAAAGAACAATAATCAATTTGACTCTAAATTCTAATTCATTGCATTTTAATTTGTTTCTTATGCTTTCACACACTTTTTTGTCACAGAAGTTTGATTTTGAAAAGTCATGGATTAAAATTACACATATTTGCTTTGCTGTAATTTTCTTTCTTAAATAACTAACCTTTTCAAACGTCCTTTTCCCACAATAGCATTTAGTATATATTAAATTGCATCGTTTAGTCGTTCAGGGATTTTATACAAGTTCGTTTCTTTATTTTTATTTTATTCAGGCGGATCCAACCTTCAATGTCCATGGATTTAAGGAGTAACAGAATCGTCTGGGACACCTCTACGTGCTCTTGGTTCAGTTTGCGTTTCTGCGCCTTTTAGCTGCCCTGTCTCTTTAAGGCCTTCATGTTACCGGAAGTGCGAGGGGTGTTTCCAGCTGATCTGAACAACAGAAGTAGCAGGATCTCCCTAACACACCGAGCTGTCTACTGTTCTTCTCGGCCACCGCAGCACAGCGCACCGCTCCTGACCTCCAGCGGCCTCTTGGCGCCAAGATTACAATCTAATCCGGAGTAAATTTGAAGGAGAACCGGGGGATATCCCGGTGTCCCCCTTTTTCTGGTCCTCCTTGTAGCTGTTAGTTAGCTGCCGTGAACCGGTACCGTGGGCTGCTTTTAGCCCGGACTGTCATGATCCCAGCTCGGAGATGGCGTCCTTCCCCGGTTTGTGTAAGGCTGTCGGGCCCGCGGAGGAGGAGAACGGAGAGCTGGACGGCTCCCTGCAGCAGATGCTGAAGGCCATCGCCGACGAGAGGAACCGACTCAACAGCCGACAGGAGATCAGCGGACTCGGTGAGTCTGATCCTCCGTGGACCTGACGCTATTTGTGGGTGCATGGCTGCGTGCCTGCCACTTTATATCCGATTTGTCCTGATTTATTTCTGGAATAGGACAACCAATCAGAATTAACGTAAACCTTCTAATCGCTTTATATGTGCCACTATTTGTTGTTCCGTTTATCTTCGTCCAGCTTTGTTTCCAACTTTCTGCCCGTATCAAATGATTTTAAGAGACTTCAACTATGGGCCCCATTTTGTTTTGAAAGTGAGGATATCCTTTTATTGTCCATCAGTGTAGATATTCTGCACATGCAGCAAACGAAAGGTCAAATTTATTATTAAAGTATACAAAACAAGATGCTGTAAAGTTAGGCTGATTAAAAATGCCAGTAAAACTGAGTAGAATAGCTTAAAACATGTACCAGACCACCAACAACAGAGGTCTGACTTGTTCATTTGACGAAATAGCAGAATTAAGTGATTTTTTTTTTTTTTTTTTTTAATTAAAGCACAAATACTGAATTTCTTACATTGAACAGAATGAAAACAGGCCAGAGTTTATCTCGGCTGGTAACAAGATGGAGGCACCCAGAACAACTGATCGTTTCCCAAAGAAAGACAACTTTAAGTGACGTAAAGATTCATGTTTTTCCATTTTATACAATAAAATGTTAATTTGCTTCAGTAATGAAAATAAATACAATGGTAGCAACTTTTATTTAGAGTGAGAGGAAGCTTTCATGTGTTTTTACATATTTAAACTACAGTATTCTCTCATCTGCTAATTTTGTTGGGAGTTTTTTACTTCTCAGTTTGCACTCAGATAAAACACATTTAAAAATAAATCTTTCCTTAAAATATTCATGTATGCAAACCTGAAAAACAAAATGTGTCAACATTCAACTGAAAGTTCGCCGTTTGAATTCTACAATATCCACTGATCAGACATACAGATGCTGAGTTTGCTCAAATTCAACATAACTGTTTCAAACTGGCCTGGGTGGAAAATCTTGTGGTTTGTTCCTGTTTGTTTTGTAGCTGAAGTTCTTCTGCTCTGCTGGTTTTCAGATCCTTGGTAAAAGAGGAAGCTTTACAGATTTAAACATTGCCCTACTTTGAAAAAAGAACTGTAGTGAGACACTGAAGTAAAGAAGTACTTGCGGGAAAAATATAAGTTTTATTTTTTTTTTAAATTTCAGAATGAGTCTTTTATAGAGTCATTTGCAGCAACACATAAATATATAAAGATATTTGTGAGCAAAATGGTAGAAATTAGCTCTGCAGAATTGGAACCATATTGCAAATAAACCTCAGGGATCAGTGTCATAATTTGATTATAAGACTCAACATTAAACCCAGAGAACAATGAAATGAGGCAGAGTTATTACTACACCAGATGTATACGCAATAACATTTTCAATATTATAATGTTATTAATTATATTTGCTAATATAATGTTTTTAAAAAACCACTCCAGATTTATTTTAACAAACTAAATTTAAGCTACCAGCCAAAATGAGACACTGAATACATACATTACTGACTTATTAACAGTTTAGGAAAAAGTATCTGGGAGGTTCATAACACATGAACACAGTTCAAATGTTAAATTATATTTCTGTTTTTGTGTTAATTAATGATCTAATAATTGAAAGAGGCAAATGTAATGGTTAAAACTATGAGAAATAAATGGAAAACTTTGCCAGGAAACTGTAACTTTTCGAGGAAGTTTGGGCTTCCTCTAAATTTTTAAGGTTTTTTTTTAGGGAGACGTCACACAAACCGAAGAAGCTGAACGGGTCAAAGGTCACATTTCTGAAGAATCAGTTCAAACAGCAGCTCAAACAACAACAGGAGAAATTATTATTAACAACAAATTCAGTTAATTTGGGAATAATCAGACTCTGTGGGTTTCAATTCAGCTCCAAAAACGTTTGTTTTTTTTCTTTCGAAATGAAACAGTAATTCACTGATGTACTGATAGAATAAAACTGAGTTGACAAAACAAGATTTTATCAAATCAATCCAACAGATTTCTGTTTTTGTTGATTTTCTGCTTACTTGCTTTGTGAGAAGAAATAAAACGACATCATTAAAAGCCAGGATTGTAATTAAAAATCTGTATTTCCTAACAAAAACCTTTTTATCTGCTGCTTTACTTATTAGCCACCTTCATGAAGAACATGTATGTAAAGTCTCAGTATGTCTCTTTAGGCTTGTGGCAGCTGTTTGCAGCAGCTAAACTGTCCTGTTAGAGTCTGAATTGATCCAATCGTCCTGAATTCACACAAACACTCCCCAACTGATGGAGAAGTGTCAGCTGTGCAGTTTGTTGGCTGTTTGTGCCCCGTTTTATCGGCCCTGAAGCAGACAGTCGGTGTTGTTCGTTTGCTGTGATGCATAAATCAATAGAGCTCTGTTTGAAAAGCAATGACTTCATCACAGCTCGCCGCGCCGCCGCTGCAGGAAAAACACTTGCAGCTACTGAATCCCTCCATAAATTCATGCGCTTGTTTCTTTGCCCAGCAGTTTAACTTTTACAAAGTATTGAGAATTTTTGAACAAGCTGCCATTTTTGCTCCACCGCAAACCGTAGATGTGAACTTTTATTTTTTTTCTCTGAAAGTAGTTAAAAAAACAAATTATTTAAACAAACTGCAGTTAAAAAGTCTAAGGTCTGAAAATCTTCAAAATTTATATTGTGTTGCAGAAAAGGGAGTTTAAAAGAGTTAGTGTTAACATTTTAAAAGAAATGTTTGGGTCTCTTTTAAAGTGTCGACTGTGTTTAATCAGTCATTTTCAGTAAATGAGCCAGCATACTTCAAGAGTGAAAGGCTTTTTAAATAATTTCTCTTTTTACAAACAGGCATTCAATGCTTTTACTGCTAAATGTTTAAATATTACAATAGAGTTAGAGCACAGCGTCCTTAGAACCTCATCGCAGTGCAGTTAATTTATAAATGGCGCAGTAATAATAACCCGACCCTCTCTGCTGTAACTAAGCACTTTAAGCTCCGCCCACCAGAGGAAACTAGATTATTGTTGCCAATCATTGAACCCAGTTTAGTTTCTCTTGGCCATTTTTGTTAGTTTTAATCTAAAATACTAAGAAACAACCTGTGTTCATTTTGGCTTCACTTTATTCCATCCTAGCCTGATTTGAAAAAACAAAACCAATGAAATTCTTTCCAAATTAAGATGTTTGTTTTGTGTCTCAAGCCAAGTCGCAGCATGAAGTCCAGATGCCTACATCCATCTCTAAAACCTACTAAAATAAAAACGGTCTTCTCACTGAAGGTGGAAGACCATTTCATTTCAAACGTTTGACTAGACCAGAAGTAAATCCATTTATTTAGGCTCCATTCTGGCTAGAAGGTGGAGTTATAATTTATAGGGGAGTGAATGTGGAGTGGGCTAGTTAAAGTATTGTAGTTGAAGCAGATTTGAGCCTGAAAAGCAGAACTTTAGTACTTGAGGAAGTGAGCAGCTGGTGTGTTCTTGTGTCCTTGGATGCTCCTCTGCAGGCTGCTGACTCAGCACTCTTAAAGCAAATTACCAACAGTGACTCAGGTCTTTACTCACATCACACAGTGGCAACACAGTCACAAATATCATTTTCATAGGCAGTAATAATTTTACTCTTTAGTTTCCATGTTTAGCGTCTTAGAGAGCATAAAATCTCCAACCATTAAATCACCGATATTTCAAACAGAAGGTGACCAATCAGTGCAGTTACTTCAGCATCTCCCAATGTTGATTTAAAATACTGAAGTTAGAGGCTTTTAATGTGATGAAATATGGAAAAGTTAAAGACTTTTTCTACATGTTTTTTTTTTCCAACTTTCCAAGTTTAATAGTAAAGAATCAGTAACTGATCAAGAAATCTCAGATATGTTATCAATATTGTGTTAAAGCTGCCTATGGAGTCAGGTTGGTGATGCTGGATCTGATTACCAGAAGAAGAAGGTAAAGAGGAAGTGCTGTTGGATGATTAGGTGAACTTTACTGGTGTTATTTACCAGTGAAGTTTCCACTGTTAATGTCACAACACATTTTATTTTCTCACATTTTAAATCCCACCTTCAACTGGTTGAAACCTGAAGCAGAAACGTGGAGCTGCCTGTCAAAGGTTGGGCTTTTCATAAACCCTCACAGATAAATACTGACATCAGCTTGTTGTTCCCTGACGGAGGGAATAAATCACATCAGACGCTCGCTCGTCTGCTTCTGTGCAGTAAAAATAGCTGATCGCTCTGCGACTCGAATAATAAATCCTGCTGAATATTTAACCAGGCGCAGAGAGTCAGACTGGCTGAGCTTCTGCAGAAATGTTCATGTTTTCTGTGACACGGCTGGTTCACGTTGGGGCAGGGTTGACCCCAGCAGGAAATCGATTATCTGTTTCCTGTTTGTGCTCAGGTCTGCAGCTCCTTCAAAACCCGGGATGCACCGATCCACTTTATCACTTCCAATAGATATCTCGTGTCAAACAGCTGAACTGACTTAAAACAGTTATCTTTTATTTAAATGCAGACATAAATTAGCATTTTATGTCTCAGCTTTTTGCAACAAACATCTGAGCTCCACTAAAACTGTTGAGCAGGAAAACCTGCAACTGTTTCTCAGCTCCTTTAATCTGGCTTTGCTGCGATTCAGCTGCAGGAATCAGGAAATGTTTCAGGAAAACCTTTAAGACTCATCAAAAACCTTCAGCTCTGCCTCGCCTCGCGTTTCCTCCCGTCGGGTTTTAGGAACCAGGGCGTCTGCCATCAAGTTTCTGGGTCACATCGTACAAACGAACAGGAGCAGCAGGAAAACGCTCGACTCGTCTGGCATGTTTGAGCCAAACGGACGGACTGGGAATGTGGATTCATTCCTGCAGAGAGAAACTGACCTGCTTTGGAAACGACAGCATGTCATCAAAAACATAAGGAGAGCACAAGATAAACCCGGAGGCTCCGTCACATGACAAACGGGTCACACACATTAGTCAGGGAGGTCAAGTGACGCATACTTCGACTTTCTTCATCTACAGAGACAATGTGGGAGACTAATGGTTCAGTAACTGGTGCTCTAGTGGCCACCAGGACTGAGCAATCAATCAATCATATCAATTAGTCAAATTTTTGGAAAATCTGGATTATTTTTTTTCCTGCTCTTCTTTGGTTTCAGTCTAAATAACACAAGAGTAAAGTATTAATATTACCAGAATAAAGTCAGAATATTAGAAGACTGAATTAATCATTTTATGTGAACGCCAACATGCACAAAAAAAAACCAAATGAAATGAGGCATATTGAGCATCTTGTGAAGCTGTACTTGGTTTTACAGATGAGGAAATATTTAAACTTTTAAAACATAAATCAAATTATCAGTAGCAGGAGTTTAAAATGACTGAATCTGTTTCAAAGAATCAGACTGAGCAGCTCATATCAGATCCTCATGACTGGAAGATTTTTTCATTCAAATGTTTTTCTCATCATTTTAAAATGTCCTTCTGGTGAGATTATGTTTTTTTTTCTTACTTATATTATGGTTACATGCTTATAATTCAACAACTATATTAATCACCCACATCACAGAAGTTGTGATTGAAATAAAAGCCACTTTCTGACACTTGTAATTTCTTTCTCAGAAATGTAAGCGACAGGGGAAAAACAATAAAAATTGATCTGGTTTGAAAAAATAGATTTTACTCATGATCCTTATGACCCCACAGTTTTTGGAGGATGCAGATCACTTTCCCGACCGTGTGACGCTGCGCCTGGTTTCATCACAGCTGATGTATTTTTAAAGCGGGATGAGCAGCTATAAATAGATCAGGAGTCGGAAGAACAGCAGCGCTCAGACGAAAACCAAACTTTGATCACATCTTTGGTCGACTTTACTTTCAATTCCAAACTTCTGTTCAAACCTGACTGGAGAACTAAAATAAAACGGGTTTGAGTTTCATGAAGGTTTCAGCTCTGAGATCTGGACTAATGTTGTGACCTTGAGTTAATGACTTCCTGCGGTTGCCACGGCGCCACTTTCCTGATCCTCTGGTTCTTCCTGTTTGGTTCAGCAGCAGCTCTTGGTGACCCGATCACGTCGTCGTAAACAATGAGATTAATCCCGACGCGCCACCGTTAGGCTCTACTCATCACTTCACTGTTTGATTTCAAATTAAAAACAAGCTCTGCTGTGATTGGATCAGGGTTTGCTCGGTTCAGTTTTCACAAGGAGTTTGATTATGAATTGGAACATTAAATATGCAGACATCGTAATCCAGATTATGTTTCTGGGAATAACAACAGTGAAGCTTCATCTGGTCATAAGTTGTGGATCGTCTCCACTGCTTTTCTGGAGCAACAGGAGTCCAAATCAGATGTGATCTTGGTGGCGCCCTCTAGAGGTTTTCCAGGCATTGTGAGAAAACTACAGTCAGTTCCTCATGTAATTTTCTTATACTTTTTCTTTTTTGTTCTGTAATTATTTTTCACCTGCAGGCCATTAATCAATTTATAATAATACTGAATAATAGTAATTTAAGAAAAAGTTCAAACTATAAAATGTAAGTTAAAACATGCAGTTTTGGGTGAGGAATAAATTAGGACACATCCAAGTTTAAATGACTAAAATCACGCAGGCAAGATGAGAACGATGTCACTTAAAGAAAGCCTATCTGACAAATGTTGGAAAAACTTCAAACTGTATTTTTACGTTATAAAAATCATTTGTTTATATTAAATGTTACATAATTTTATGGTAGAAGATCTTGATTTCTGTCCACTCCGTACATATTTTACTGAACATGTTGTTAAACTTTACAGGTTTCATTTCTAATAAAACTTCTTTAAATTTGTTTGTATTGATTCAAAAAACTCAAAGCAAAAGAAAATCAGTTTAAAGCTTTTGCTGCAAAGAAAACCAGATTATTTTCCTCTTTTGTCCCCAACTACTCGTACTTTCTTTCATAAAAGTACAAATTTGTGTGATCAGGTTTAGTGATAAGCACCATTAACATCTCAACCTCCTCCCTCCTAGCAACTGTTGCCAGGTAACCAGACTGGTGCCTCTGGCCTCTGAAAGGTGATGATCATCCTGTGGCGATGAAGGGCAGACGGTCATCGTCTGAAACACAAAACATGGCTGTTATTTCTGACGCCTTTAACCTTACATCTATTGATGCCCAGCTGTTTTTCAAAATAAAAGCATCAACGGGTGCTTTTATTGTAACTGAGCTGTGGGTGAATAATAATGGCTGAAATATTAAAAAAAAAAAAAAAAAACATCTTGGGAATAAAATGAATCTTTTAGGTGATAAATCCTGCTGTTTTGTACTACCTGGCTATCTTTGCCCTCCTGACGTCCATTTTGTGTCTCCAGGCTGTTTTAAAGATGACCGCATCGTTTTCTGGACCTGGATGTTCTCCACCTACTTCATGGAGAAGTGGGCGCCGCGGCAGGACGACATGCTGTTCTATGTCCGCAGGAAGCCCGCGTACGTCGGCGCAGACAACGGCGAGGCCAAAAAGGTGAAAAATAATCCAACATTCTCAATTTCTACTGGTGTTTTTATCAGTTTCCTTTTAAATGCTCTGATTCTTTAACTCATGATGTTCAGGACCAAAACATCTGAATGCTGTCAGATATTATCAGTGGTTGCTAGAAAGCAAAAATGGTATTAATTCAAGGACATAATTTCAGTTTTTAATTCATTACATATGAAATGTTTAATTGGCTCTCATGATTCCAGCAGAAGGAATAAAAATCTATACTTTCTCTTTGTGAAGCTCACAGCTACAGCAATATGATAATTGTTGCACTATTAAATCATCAAAACCGTCGTAAAATAAACTGCAGTAGTTCTGGTTTTCTTCAGTCGCGTTCAGGTTGAAGCAAAATGAACTGAAATTTCTGTTTATTCAGCATTGGACCAGGATAATTAAAAAACAAACATATCTACTGTGTTTTTTTATTTTAATTTTTTTATTGTGGCATACATGTGTATCTTTTTGTAGAGAAACTATGCTTCACTTTAGTTCATTTTTAGATGAAAATACATAATATATAAAAGGATAAGTGCAGCTACCAAAATCTTACCTCCTTCCATTTATTGCAGTATTTAAATCCTTTTCTGTCAGGGTATGAATTATTATTTACATCTTGACTTCCATCATATTTTCTGCATCACTCTCCTCCCTTTGACTGAATCTAATCGCCACAGCAGAAAATAGTCTGGGTTTTCATTCAGCAGCAGATTGAATCTATATTTGCCATTTCAGGCCATCAGCGGCCATCATTTCCATCTGCAGGTCAGACCTCACAAAGGCCAGATGTAATAACACGGATTGAGGCGAAGGGCACGGCTGCGGCCATTGGTTCTCTGATCAGGGAGGCTTCGTCCAGCCTGCACTGCAGATCTTAGTGGGATCGTTTCCCGAAACAAAAAACAGAATCTCCTGATCTGTAGGCGGATTCTCTGCAGCAGAAGAGAGAAATGAGACTCCAAGGACAGAGAAATCCTGAACGAATGAGCAAAGTGAGAGTAAATATTTTATTCTTCATTTAATCAGTTTTTATCTCAACAATTTACCATTATATGTAACTTCAACAAAACATCTAAATACACAAACTAATGAAGTACTGGAATATCAGTCATAATTTATTTAAATATTAATTCCTTTTCATTTCAGAGTTTCAGTCTCTGTGTTTGTTTATTTCCATCATATTTATATTTAAAGTCACTCCAAACTCTGAGTGTCTGTGAAAGCTTTGTCCTTTTTCTCTTTTTATAATTACATTTGGAGAGCGCAGACTCCGTCTGCCTTTTGTAGTTTGTCCCACGTGCCCCTCCATCTCCGGTTGCCATGGCTACTGCCTTAGAGTCCAGCTCGGCGTACCAGTTTTCCTCCTCTTCAGACAGAGGAAAGGCTGACTGCTAATGTAGCCGCGTCACGTCTTTACAACTGGGCCGAACCTTCAGAACTTTTTCTCTGGATTCGCCCGCCGCTTTATTTATTCAGGTCAGATTTAAACGTGACGATTCTCCTGAACCAAGGAGAAGAAATACCTGAAAGAGAGTTTAGCAAAACGTTATTGTTCCTGGACTCGAGGTGTATTTGAAAGATACTTTCAAATAAAATCAATGTATAATTAAAAACAATGATTAATAGTTGAATGTGAATTTGAGTTATAACACCATTTAATTTCCCTTTGGGATGAAAAAGGTATATTTAAATTTGAAAACCTGACCATTGTCACGACTGGCATCAAAATGCTAAATTTAGAACAGCGCATGCCGCAGCCATATTAGTTTGTAGTGGTAAAGCAAATGTAGCAAACGAGTCAAATCCTATTATGATACCAACAAAACACTTTCGGGTTGGTGTATGTCGGTGTGTCTTAAGATGTGATTGTGACCACATGAAGAGTTTATTTTTAATTCTATTTCCTAAACTCCAAAGGAAAACCGAGAAATGTCAGCGCTGGAAAAGTAGGACAGTATATTAGGTTTCATTGTAGATAAGAGAGTAAGGGGGGTAATTTCCCACAAAAACTCAGAAATTATAAATTATAAGATAAATCTCAGAAATGTTCAAGAAAAAACTAAGAAATTTTGAACTCCACATATGGAAAATTTTTGAATTTTCAAACTCAGATATTTTCATGTTTTGTTTTTGTTTTTTTTCCTTTACAATTCTGAGTGTTCACCTTTTTCTATGTACAATGGCTCTACCTTATGTAATCGAGAGAGGTTTACTGTATATGTGATCTCAACATTTTGTCAGTGGAAAGGGGCCAACAATTGATTTTCCAGATCCAATACCAGCGACTGCAACGTGCATTTTTACATTGATATTGTTCAAAATGTTCATACGTGCACAATGTCCCTCTTAAGCAAATGAAAGAACTTGCTCTTCATGCATTTATTTCCACCAGATATTCAGCCTGCATAAAGTTTCTCTCTCTCTCTTCCTGGTAGATCTCTGGTATTATTCTGGCTCTGCCCCGATGTTTCTGTCCTGGTTAGATTCCTGAACCGAGACAGATCACAGGCACGTCTAACAGGAAATCCTCAAACCACATCATCTGGTTTTTCCAGTCATTACCTTAATCATTGTTAACCTTAACCGTAAATTAAAACTTTCCCTTTTGAGTCCTCTTCCTGTTCCAGCATTTCCAGGTTCATCAACCTTCTCTCTGCTTTCATCATCCTCATTTTAATTCGTCTCTCATCAGTTTTACCAGCAGAGGAAAGCAAGTCAGAGTTCTTAGCAATCTTTAACCTGGAGCAGCTGATCATGCATAACGTAATTAGTATGCATTTAATTTTCCTGAAGTTTTCAGGTTTTTGCCAATAAGTAAATTATGTACCCAGAAACAGTCACTTACATCATTTACAGTACAACTGGCTCAGTATTTGGTTTCACTAAAAACAGTTTGGTTCATTTTAATCTTTTTGTTTTAAGAAGATTAAAATAAACCAATGTCAAAATGTTTTAAGGAGGTTTTAATGTTTCTGCTACTTCTTTCAAAGAGTTTTATGTTTAATTTGGTCTTTAAAAATATCAGTGAAAGAGTTGAACTTTCCATGACAGTCGTTTCTGGGATGAGCTTAGTATTTGACATCCAAATACTAAATGAAGATCGGCGCCTCTCCTCACTTCCCTTTTAGGAAACATGAACCTCAGTCTGTCAAAAATCATTTTAAAGTTTTTTCACCAACAAGAACACAGAGATTTTATCATCGACTGGTTGTCTTGTTTCCTCCATGAAGCTTTTTCATCCCATCAGCTCGACACACACAAACGGGCGTCGCCATAGCGACCATTCTGGCTCTCTAAAAGGTCTGTGAGCGATTCCTGGCATTTGGAGACCTGGGATCTCCCTGAAGAGCATCTGACAGGAAGGAAAAACAAAAGCATGAAACGTCTCACACCTGAGGAGCGAAAGAAAGGATTAGAAACAATTAAACATTAAATACTCTTTAGTTTAGTTATCAGATTCCTCAACAAGGAAAATCTGACTACTACGTTTTGTGTTTTTTAGGTGGAGGTGGAAGTCTACAGGAGAGACTCCAAGAAGCTTCCAGGTCTTGGTGACCCAGACATCGACTGGGAGGAGAGCGTCTACCTAAATCTGATCCTGCAGAAGGTAAATCTGCTGAATCCTCAGCCAATAGGGCGACACAAAGAGACAATGGATCTCTTATTTAACAGCACAATTCATCACGGAAGATTAAAAAAAAAACAAAAAAAAACGACTGCATCTTTTATCTTTGAGTTCAGACAGAATAGAAGTCTGTCTTCAGTCGACTCCTCCTGGTTTTTGGCTTTTTAAACCCTTTTTATTCAAATTAGAGCTTATATTTGCTGAGCTGTTTCTGTTTTCCCTTTTTTGTTTGCTCATTTTCCAGCTTTGATGTTTCAAACATCAGAGCTGAAGTTTGTACGTTTTAAACAGCTTTGGGGTGATTTTTATCCCCATTAAAAGCTGCAGAAATGAACAGATCAAACCATGATCCGCCTCATCAGCCTGCAGTAGTGATAATCTTGGAGATTTTAGCAAACAAAATAGATGAACAGTATTTCATGAACGTCTCACTGTTTCGACACTAAATAACTTGAGTTCTCCGTTTTCCCCCAGCTGGACTACGTGGTAACGTGTGCCGTCTGCACGCGCTCAGACGCCGGAGACATCCACATCCACAAGAAGAAATGTCAGGTAGGAAATCGGCGCCACCACCAGGAAGTTGCCTTGACTTTGTTTCTTTTCCAACTTTCTCCTCCAACTTTCTCCTCCAGGAGGTTTTCGCCTCTCCCAGTAAACACGCCATGGACATCAAAGGAGAGGAGTCCAAGATGAGCTACCCCAACATCTTCTTCATGATCGACAACTTTGAAGAGGTAGCAACGCCTCTCTGATCCTAAAGCCAGCCAGTTGCTGCTGTATTGAAGTGTGACCTCTGACCTTTTCACTCTATTTAGCTCTAAGCTCCTTACTTAACAACCTTTTCTGCTGGAGGAGTCAGAAATCCATTGTTTTGATGTTGTGGGTTGAGCTCTCGTCTCCGCCTGTGTAGGTGTTCAGAGATATGACTGTGGGTGAAGGCGAGATGGTGTGTGTGGAGCTGGTGGCGAGCGATAAGAGCAACACCTTCCAGGGCGTCATCTTCCAGGGATCCATCCGCTACGAGGCGCTCAGGAAGGTTTACGACAACCGGGTCAGAACCAAAACACTCTGCTAAAACATGCATGTAGCTGCAGCGACTTCATGCAAAGTGTCATGTTAAAGATGACCTATTAAGCTTCTTTGAACAGACTTAAGTCCATATGCACATGAAAGTACAAAAATTGCAAAATGTAAGTTTTGCATAATAAGTCTCCTTTAAATGTTTAATTCCAGTACAATAAACTCAGTTGAGGTTCTTTGCAGTGTGTTGATGTGTGTATGGTTGTTGCAGGTGAGCGTCGCTGCTAAGATGGCCCAGCGGATGTCCTTTGGCTTCTACAAGTACAACAACATGGAGTTTGTGAGGATGAAGGGGCCACAGGGCAAAGGTCATGCTGAGATGGCTGTCAGCCGGGTGCCGACAGGCGACACGTCTCCCTGCAACACGGAGGAGGACCAGGTGTCCCCGATGCACGAGAGGGTGAGGCTAAAAACCGGCGGGTGGCGCCGCGGGAAGCAGAGAGAAAGTCCAATAGAGCAACAAGAAGCTTTATGATGAAACCAGGTCACCATCCATAATGAATGCAGGCAGAATGAATTATGTATTATTCTACAAACTGATGCTTAAAATCATGTCTGGTTTACAGCCTGAGCTCAGAAGGAAGAGAATCTCTTAAATAAATCACAAAATAATTAATCGTGGTTAATCGATCACTGAAATAATCAATTAACGTTACCTAAAATACACAGAAACAAAAAGGCATTTGGGCCTCAGACAAAGCAATAATTAAGCCAAAAATTGTACAAAATTCTAAACATTTTAGATTTACAATAGAAAATATATTTTATCTTCACCCTGTTCAAATTCTGTAACAAATAATCAACAGATCAGCTCTGAACTATATTGATAAATGCAGCAGAAAGGCTGCATGTTTATGTTAAAAGTATTTTTAGCTTCAAATAATCAATAAAGGAATGCTTTACTGCATTTTAGGTGATACAATGTTTGCTTTTCCTTTTTAAATAAAATAAACAAAAATGAATACTAAGATGTTTCTAATGTTATAGAATAAGTTAAAGTAATTAAATGAAAAATCTGCAGAATGTGCCAAGTTTTATTTATCCGATTGATCGATTAATTGTCCAAATAATCAGCTAAAATGATGTTGGTTTCAGTTTTATTTTCCTGTATTTCTGCTGCTTGTGTTTGTACGACCTCATCGGCCTCCTGTGATAAACGTGGCTGTTGTTGTCAGGTGACGTCGTTCAGCACGCCTCCGACCCCAGAGAGGAACCGTCCGTCATTCTTCTCTCCGTCGCTGAGGAGAAAAGTTCCCAGAAACAGGATTGCAGAGATGAAGAAGTCTCACTCCGCCAACGACAGCGAGGAGTTCTTCAGGGAGGAGGAGGACGAAGGTGAACTGGCCTTACCGGTTTTTATTTCCTGATGATTTATTCAGACAGATTTCAGCTCTGGTTCTGGTTCTGGGTTTGTAGTTACAGAGCGTTTGCACTGTGACATCACTGACTGTCTCCTCAGATATTCACGCGGCCACCAACCTTCGGTCGCGCTCGCTGTCTGGAACCGGCCGCTCGCTGGTCGGGTCCTGGCTCAAACTGAACCGGGCTGAGGATTACTTCCTACTCTACTCACACCTGACCTACGTCACGCTGCCGCTGCACCGCATCACCACAGGTCAGAGCGCTGCATCACACTGCCACCTGCAGGCGGAGAGCTGCCACAGCAGGAGAAACACGCCAGATTCTCTAATTCAAATAAAAACTTTTTTATTTCAATCTAAAAAGTGAAACTCTTAGCTTCAGATATTTCTCTGTTTGGAATGAACCTAATTCAGTTTCTAAAATAACTTCATCACAGAAATGTTTTATTTATTACATGATGGTAAAACTATCCTGTAACAGATTTACATGATAGTCTGACTATTATGTTTGATGACTTAATAAAATCATGAAGTATAATTTATTCATGACTCATTAGCACACATTATATTTTATAATTTATCAGTATGTATAGTAATTAAAATACTGATTTGATAGTGATGTTATGAGTGACATCAGCAGTTTCAAAAATGCATCATAAAAAAAGATATTTGTACATAATTCAAATAACTACATATGAAATTATAGTGGCAACCACAAAACTCTTCCCAGTCCTTCTCAAGCTGGATGCATTTTTTTGTCTAAATACAGTATTATGTAAAACATGAACTGAATGGACCAGACAATTTCTTGTCTCCACTTTATATATATACTTGTGCATATGAGGATGTGTACATATTTTCTTTTTACTTTTTTACCTATTAATGTATGCATCAACATAAAACAGTAGCTAAAAAGTAATTAAATTACTTAGGCTATCATTCATTCAATAAAACTAATTGTTTCTGATATTCACTGACTTGTAAGATGTTACAAAATAGTTGGTGGGGAAACCAATAAATCTAAGAACTTCTGCCACCAACATTTTCCCTCCGACCAACAGAACCTGAAGTTGTTTCCTGAAAGCTGCTCTTTGTGTTTGTGTGCCAGACATCCTGGAGGTGAGGCAGAAGCCCATCCTGATGACATAACAGAGCTGGATTCCCCCTCAGAGCATCTTTACAAAGTGCCTCCACCATCAGGCCACTGAAACAGCAGCGCCCCCTGGTGGCCGGACGGAGACCTGCAGTCAATCGCCAGCTTCACTCAGGAGACGACCGAGGTGCAGAGACGCTCCACAGACAAACCAGCCATTCAGGAAGTGCCTCCTCTTCTGTCCGATGCCCTGCCGAGCCCAACGTCGTCTCCATGGAAACGGACCGTCTGACCTCAGCGTGAACAGGCATTGGCCGAACTCTTGACCAGGAGGAAGAGGGAAATGAATGTTTGTTTTTTCTTGTAAATATCTGCTGCTTTACTCACTGAGACGCCTTGACTGAAGGTTGTGCTTTTAAAGACCGTCGTCTGTTGCCGAGCGACGCGTCACACAGCTCCTCTTTTCTAATCTCCTTCACTGCGTTCGGTTGACGGTCGATCATGTGGGATCTACGATTTTATCGCCACAAACACAAAGCATCTGGGTCAAAATCCAACTTTGTCCTCTGTTAGAACTAATACACGTTTTGCATTTACTCTTTAATCTCATGGGAGTTGTAATAAAGCTGAAAATGTCAAATTGGGAATAAATTCTCAATAAGGAAATTGATTTGTAAAATTGTAACTTTGAGGAAAAATAAATTTTTTGTTCACATTTGTATCACTAAGCAGTCAATAAGCAGGTTGTTTTTTTGTTTGTTTTGTTTTTTGTTTTTTTTGTTTTTACATAAAAATGATAGAATAAAATACTGTAACTGTAGTTAAATTTGCAAAATATTACTCATTTTATCTCATTATTTCAAAATTCTTGTTTTGACAGTTTGGTCAGATAACTTGTTCAAAATTTAACTTGAATAATTAATTTGACTTTATTTTGAAAATAATCTTGGTGAAAGATAATTTTGATATTTTTATTTGTACACTAAGATAATTGTGTTATTGCTTTTTAATTAAGTTAAATATATGTGTATTTATTTCAAGCAACTGAAATTGTAACAACTAAAAAAAAAAAATTTAAGTTAAAGCAAATATTTTAACTCCAACATGACAAACTTGTTTGCTTTTATTGTCAGTCTGACTTTACACAAAACTGACTTCAGTTCCAAACTTGAATTTAAATGAAAACAGATTTTAAAGGGAAAACTGTAGAACTGAATGGTTTGTAAATGTAAAATAAGTGAATCAATTTTCTCCTAGTGCTCCTGAAGCCTTAAATCTGTGTAACTTTCTTCTCTTTTCACTTTGTTCTTATTTGAACATTTTCCTTCCAAGCCACTGCACAGAAGCTTTACGCTCTTCTCACCTGTCCACTGGAAACTGCACAGCTTCTGTGCTAAAAAATGTTTTGACTTCATGCTTTTTTTCCTGTTCGTCAGGTAACCAGTTAACTCACCCGTCAGCTGTTATCGATGAGATTTGTCTGTACTTTTCATCGATCAAAGTTTGCTTTTCGTCAGTGTCGTGTGTAAGTTGTAAAGTTTTTCCTCGATCCAGGAGATCCAGGCTCGTCTCTTCAGTGTCATTGATGATGTAGTTAGTGGAGCCGCGAGCTGAATGTATCCTTGCCGATCAGAAGCAAAAACTGCTTTAACCCAGAGACGTATGACTGAGGACACGGTTTGCACTGTAAAACGCTTTTAGCGCCTTTTGGAAGCTGTTGAAATGTTTTGTTGACGTGTTCGTACATCACGGCTTTTGTACACAGTTATTGTGCATGTTGGCGGTCTTCTTCTTTTGTTGCTCACTTTACAAACTCTACATTTTCCTGTATTTATTTATTGAAATACACATTAGCAGAAAAAATATTTTGTCTCTTTTGGCTCTAATTACCTCTGCTTTTAATTCACTCTACAACAAATCTCATGCGACTCATAAGACATAACTAGTGTTCGAACTAAAATGGGTTTCTTAAAACATAGTTGTCCCAAAATAAGATGATTTTAAGAGTAATAAAATCTTCATAGTTTTATGAAGTTTCATAAAGTTCATTCATATTAAATAACATGGAAAGTGCCTTTCTAAGTTGTACATATGTATAGATAATGATTGAATTAAGTGATACTTAATCTTTGCATTACTATTCAGCTTAATGTATAAAAATATGTAAACAAATGTAATTGTCTTTTATAAATACTAATTAGTATTAATTCGAATTCCACCAATCCCGTTCGATCACTCGTTGTGACCACGCCCCCTCAGGAAGTCTCCCGTTCTTCTCCTATGTAAACAGCCGCGGCGTGTTTTGTGTTTATGTCGCGGTTCTGACGTCATGCCGTCCTCTCCGTACTTCATGCTACAGAAGAAAACCCGCTGCTGCTGCTGGTGGGTCAGATTGGGCTGAGCCTTTATATCAGGACTAAAAGCCTGTAAACCCACCTGCTCAACAACAGTTCAATAATAATAATAAAGCAAAAATACATTAGTATTAGTAACATTAGTAATCTAAATTTCATCCTGGTATTTAAAATTTTTGTATAGAATCCAAAATTTATACTCAAGTAAGAATAGTGATACATTCTAAAAAAAATTACTCCAGTAGAAAGTACAGATAGTAAAAATAGTTTCCAAAAAGTTACTCAAGTAAATGTAACTAGTTATTATGCAACTCCGGTTCATTTCAAAAATGTATATATACTTTTTAGTTCAAGTCACAGGATTAGACATTTGGTCTGAAAATTTCTTTAAAATGTTCTTATGCTAAATCAGTTTTTCTCCTTAAAAAAGGAAGAAACGTAATGACTCAAACCTATTTTAACTGAAGATACTTATGAGTTGGATGAGTTTTAGGAAACGTCCACAAAGTAATCCGAGCATAAAACGCTTTAAAATTATACAAACTCGTAATTTTATAGTTTAACTATTGAGCTGAAATTAACGGAACGCTGATGTTTCTGGTTAATAAATTCCTGAACTGATTTTAGGGATTATGCTGTAAACATTGCAGCGTTTTGAATCATAGTAACCGGATGTTGACATTTGTACAGTCCCTCATGTTTAACAGCCTGTGTTGCGTTTACTTCCGTCCCCCAGTTTAACACGCCTCCTCTCCCCTCCGCGGCAACCGCAGCACCTGCTGTATAGACACCATACAGCAGGTCTCTACGGTTAATAAACTCTGTTTAGGTCGAACATTAACACTTTGATTTTTGGCAGACTTTAATATGCAGGATAAACAAGCTAGCATGCTACATTTGTTAGCATTCTTTTGTTTTTCTGTAAAGCGGGGCGAGTCATGGTGAGAACCAGGATGCGCTATTAGCTTCTCTACACATTTGAAGTCCAGCCTTGAATGCAACTCTTGGCAGAATGACTTATATTTGTGAGTTTCTTTGTTTACCTGCGCAGCCATCTTGTCGGTGTTGGTGGAAATATTGGGAACCTTTCAGCAGTGACCCAATCTATTAGGGTGCAGAGATGCGGCCGTTTTACCTACAGACGGAGAATATTCTGGAACACACTTACACCAGCATTAAATTAATGCTTATTGTAATATTTTTATACATAAAGTTAAATGAGGGGATGTAGTGTTTAAAATGTTCCCCTAAGAAATGAGACGCCCTTCAACTATAAGGTACGTCAACAAAACAAACATGGCCGTCTTCCTGCTTTCTCTACATTTTACTCAGTTGCAACACTGGAGACTTTAAATGCAACAACTAAAACTCAGAAAAAGCTCATTTTGAATACATCCAAAGGTTTGAAAAGGCCATGTTGACTCATGAGAAATAGAAAACGAAAGCTGTTAAAATAATATTTTGAGCTTTACTTACTTTGTGAATAAATTTGTCATTCAGATGAGTTTGAAAACAAAACCAGGTATTGACAGCCAGGATCGTTTGTTTCCTTTTATTCTTTACAAATGAGTCTCATCCTGAAGGCCAAACAAAGGACACTTGGAAAGCCACAGTTTGTGTTTACAGGACAGAGTAAAAGTGTTCCGATTCACTCCCACACCGTTTCACTCGAGCTTCTGTCAGAGTAAAAATCCTGCAGACACAATAAATAGTTTCCAGAACATTCACTCAGCAGATTCACTCTAAACGCTCCTTAAAATATATATAAAAACAAATATTTCTGCAGGTGTTTAATTTGTAAAACCAAATCGACTGGCTCTTTGTTTGGAGGTTCACCCCCCGCTCCCAATTTCCTCCAACAAACCAACTCATTTGGATCCGCGCTCCGGTCCCGATCCATCCGGTCAGAACAGAACAGGGACGGCAGCGTGGACCCAGAGGGAATGTAGTCGCACTACGACCTGTTTCAGATTTAAACAAAAACATTTCACAGCATGATGACTGAACAGCTGATGTAGCAGGATGAGTTGGAACAGAGTGAGGGTGAGTGGGTCGGGTCAGGGAGGCTCAGGCAGCGCCGCTTGGTTCTGCCTTAGCCTTTTTTCTCCTCCAGCGTCTTGTGGAGCTCGTCGGCATCCTCGGCGGTCTTCACTCGGATCAGCAGGGGGACGGCCACGCCCGGGTTCTTGTCGTCAACGGGCGGGTTCGGCACACAGACCACCATGACGTTGTTCTTCCCGACCCGCGAGCACGGCAGGGTGGGCGGCACAAGGATGTTCAGCAGGATGTTTCCTGACCAGGAAAAAACAAAAGGAGTCAACCTTTTGTTAGAAAACAGATGAATAAAAACTCACTAACTTTTTATCTTCAATTTAAAGCAACTGAAGGTGAGATAAAACAACCATAACTAAAGATTTTACAATAAATCAGACATCAGTCTCTAACTCCAGTTCCTGTGTTTGTCCAGCAGGTGGAGCCGTGTGACCACTACTTTGAGGTGGCTCCTGCAACGCCTGATTGAAAAGTTTCATTTGCCTCATCTGATCAGCAGCCCGTTCATGAGCCACTTTGATCAGGTGTGTTGAATACTTTATTACGGACTAATTATTCTGAGGGTCTGAAAACAAGATTCAGTTGCTGAGAACATGGAGGACAATGAAATAAAACATTTAACTTTAACATGTCCAACCATTCTACAGCTGAGTTCAAATCTTTTTAATATCGTTCAGCAAAAACTCGGATCTATTTAAGTTAATCAGATCTTCCCACTGCAGCGCCACCTGGTGTCAGATCTGAATACATTTTTCTCTACACAGGTTGTTATGAACTTGACTGAAACAATAAAACAAGCAGGTTCATCTCAGTAATGATTCAAAATACAATTATTTATATAGTAATAATAATTTATATACTATATAGTAAATTCAAAAAGTGAAATATTTATTTCTGCTAATTTTGGGGATTATTGGTCAGTTAATGAAAACACTAAACTCAGTTTGTCAGAAAACCAGAATAAGAGCCAGAAATGATCTCAGATCCTGGTTTTACTGAGATGAACTTTCCTCCTCATCTGGGACGCTTCTACTGACTGCCTGATAGTGTGGGAATTTGGAGGCGTTTTACCCAGGTTGGTGTCGGCTCTGACGATCATCTGGGTCTTCCCCTCTGCGGTGCTTTTGAGGTGCAGCGTTCCCACGCCTTTCTCTTTGAACTCCGTCTCCTTCTTGTAGAATAACTTACACCTGATGGAAATGAGGAAACGCTCCGTTATTTCTGTAAATGACTGAGCGCCGCCGCCAGAGTTTCCACACATACTTCTTAGAGTAGAAGGCGTCGTCCTCTTTGACCTCCTTGACCTCTGGTTTGGGAGGCTCCTCTGATTCTTCGTCTTTGTCGTCTGGAAAGAGAGAAAAGTTCAGATTTCTTCCAGTAAACGAGAACACCAGCAACGTCCAACTTGAAGCAGAATATCCCAGAACAAAGAGTTAAACGATGGCGGCCATGTTGGCAACCTGCAGCTGGAGCATCTGAAGTTTTGGTCCCGCCAAAGGACACTGCAGCCGAGGGTCCAGCTGCTCCGAACGGGGAGCTCTGATTGGACGAGGAAGAGAAGGAGAAGCTGGGGGCGGACGGTTTGGACGTCAAGGACCCCAGGGTGGGTGCGTCCACCTTCTGCCCGAAGTTAAAGGAAACTCCGGCAGGGAGCGGCGCCGAGCCGGAGCGTTTCTGACCCGAATCTTCTGTCAAGGTTTTACTGAAGGAGAACAGAGCCACTGAGGAAGAGGAGGATGATGAAGAGGGAGCAGGTGGAGGAGGAATGGAGGCGTCTCCCTGCTGCGTCTCCTCGGCGCCGGTGCCGTACTGCCGCTCGATGCTGGCCAGGTGGCGCTCGTAGTCCCTGAAGATGGGGTTGAGGTCGCACAGCGGGTTGTCGTTCACATGCTTGCTGATCCAGTCGCGGACCGACTGGTTGAGCGCCGTCAGCTGCCGGCTGTACTCCCTGCTGCGGCTGCAGGGGGCAGGGCTAAGGCTGGAGGCGGAGCCATTGGTCTGCTGGGCCACGATGTCAGCGCCAGGCTGGGCTGAGGACGGCCCATTGAACGCTACACCTGAGAAGACAGAGAGAGAGAAAAAAGAGGCGAGTGAACAAGGAGCAGGAAAACAGTGAGAGAGAGAGAGAGGAGGGCGAACAAGCCCCTCCCCCTCCTCGTCACAGAGCAGCAGAGAAGCCTGGACCTCATAAAGGTGCATTTACTGCAGGTGTGTGTTTTCTGGGTTGAATGTTTGTCTTTCTGCAGGTGAAGCTTTGGCAGCTGATACATTTTCTCTCATCGGCCAGTCGAATAAAAACAAGATAAAAGATCAAAAATAAAGAATCAGACTCTAAACAGCAGATCAGACATCAAAACTGGAAAAGTCCGTTTCTACACTCCAAACATGTTTATAAAATAGTTCAACCTTCTAAATAAAATTATTCTTTTTCTTTGTGATTCAATAAATTGAGTGATTTAGATCATACTTTATACATAAACAGGCTAAAGACATTTATTATTATCTCATTGATAGCATAACAATCTCAAAAAATTAAATATAGAATATTTTCTTTTTCCTGACATGAAATAAAAAATCTAAAACATTAAAAACCTGCAGAGTTCAACATTCAGTTGAACAGCTGGAGACACTTTTACTCATCTTTCCTCCAGTTTAAGACTAAAACTGAAGATTCAACTTTTACCAACACGATGATAATCTGAAACTCTGCATCAACACTATTAACTGCCGGCTGTTCGTTCAAGACAAGACATTCAGTGTTGCTAAGGTAACAGCAGCTTTCCTCACCGGCCTTTGCAGCAGACGGGAATCCTCCAAACGAAGGCGTGGAGCCGGTTCCGTTGCTCAGGCCTCCAAAGCCTTTAAAGCTGCCGGTACCCCCAAACCCAGAGAACGCTGTGAGGCTGCTGGAGGGCGTGGTCGAGGGCGTTGCCATGGAGAAGCCTTTAAAACCTTTGAAAGCTCCTCCCCCTTCACTCTGAAACACAAACAGACCTTGGTGAGTTCAGCGGCTAACTTAGCGCAGGTTGGAGGGGCAGGAAGTGGTTCTACCTCTCCTCCAGTGTTTCTGCGTTTGGCCTTCTTTATGGCACGGCTCTTCAACACATCCTGACTCGCAACAGAAAACGTTCCAGCCTGGTGGAGAACAGCCAATCACAGCTCAGCAACGTTGCCTTCACATACAAAATGACAATGAGGCACCGTGAACCCACCTCCTCTCCCTCCTCCTCCTGGTCCCAGTTCCTGTCTGTCAGCTCCTTATCTGCGATCCTCTTCGCCATCACACCTGCTCTGGGAGAACATCGGCATCATCGTCAACAACTGAAGGAAACTCTTCCTCATTCCGATAGTCTTCCTCACCTTCAGTCTGGTTCTGATTGGCTGCTTTAAAATTAAAATGCAGTTTCAATAATTAATAGTTAAACTAGACGACAGCCAGATGGGCTTTTATAGAAACTTCCTGCTTTCAGTGAGTCGGGTCAGTTTTTTTCCAAGTCTCAGATGATTCAGTTTGTGTTTTTCTAAGAAGCATAATGTAAAATAAAACGAAAAACGAACTGAACTAATAAGAATAAGATTAATCCTCATTTTCACCCTAATCCGATATTTTTAACTCAAAAAGTTAATATACATGTTGTATGTAAAAGTATTGAAAAATAACGTAAAGCAAGCTTAATTTTATTGTGTTTTAATCATATAAATAAATATTCTGTTCATTTAACTGCTGCCACAAACCCAAGGTAACCTGAAGAAAACAAGTGGATGATTTAAAGAAAATCAAAGCAAAATATTCAGCAGCTCTAAGAATGTAACAAATAGAGAGCAGAAACTGGTGAGTTTTGAATTTTTTTCCTAAACGTTTCAATATTTTGGAAAAAAATAATAATTAATTAAATTTTAGGGTATCTCTACTCTTGCTTGAGTAAAAGTTTTGGATTCTCTACTCACTGAGTAACTTCACTGAATGAAGAACCAGTTCAGTTTAATGGCACCAAACAGACCTACAGTTTCATTAAAGTGAGATCTCTTTCTGTACACAATCTTGATCATTATAAAGTTATTTTCTGTATTTTTGACATATAAACACGAGTTACTTTAGGTATTTATTTTATGGTATAATATTGAAAATTATAGTTTAGAAAAGTGTTTATTCAACTTGAATTTGTTGCTTTGTAATTATATTATTTCCCATTAATGTTTTCATTTCAGTCTTTAAGATGCCAGAATTTGCCAATATCGTCACATTTTTGTGTTTATCGTGGTTGATTTTAAATATTACATCAGAGGTCCTGATCAGTTAGTTGTAGTATTTATTACTGTTGACCACTTTTTACTTTTACTTGACTGACAATCTGTTATAGTAGTGCTATTCTTACCTGGGTCTAATTTCTGACCACTCATCCTCCACTTATATCGAACATTTTAAACCAATCAATGTTGTGAATCAACACAAGATGCAACAGGAAATACAATATATACACAGCTACGAATTAATTCCGAAGATCTTGGAAAATCCAAATAACTAAAGTTCAAATCATGTCTGCAATACCTGCCGTTATTGGCAGTTAACAGTGATTTAGCTTCATTTATTAGCTTTCCTCGGGGATTAATCATGGATCAAAACTCCAACGTCAAAAATATTCAACTTTAAAGAGATGTGCTGTTGAACTTGTATTATTTTAGATTGCCAGACTCTGTTATGATGCCGCTGTTGGACTCGGATACAGTGTTAGCTCAGCTAGCCGGCTAGCCGCGGCTCACCGGGCGGCCTGTTAGCAGCTAACAGCTAACAACCACTTAAAGAGCGCTAATATCTGTCATTACCAATTTTATTAAAGTTAGACAAACCTTTAATATGGGACAAGTTCCGATCTCTCCCTCTGAGCGACTGTCTGGCTGATCCAAGTGAAGCAAACCGTTTTAAAACCTCTCCTAAATTCACTGGACTCGCCTCAGTGTGTTTCAAATCTGAGCCGCCATTTCACACAGCCGCTGAGTCCGCGCGCCCCACCTTCTCCCGCATGCGCAATAAGAGAAGCGGCATTCGCTCTGGGATTTGTAGTCCACAAACAGAGGAAATTACTGTACTGAATTCCAGTCGCTCCAAAAATATATATATAGGATCAAAGAAAGAGATGCTTTTGTTGCCAGTGACCAGACTAACTACTGACAATAACTTTTCTGTTTTGTATCAAAGCAACTTTGTCAGTTTTGATACTCAGAGCAACTCAATTTGTTGGCAATTTTTTCTGTCATCAGCGACTTAAAAAGGCAAAAGAAGCTTCTGTTCTGGACCTGCTGTGAAATCTCTGGAGATTCATTTTCAAAGAAGTATTACTAATAAAATAAAAAACATTAAGAAAAATCATTTAGCTTACACTCTGACTTGCGTTGGCAAAAAATAAATAATTTTATTTATTTACCTATTTATTTAGTAAGTGTTGCAGCTTAATAAAGCTCTACATTGACCAGTTGTGTGACATCTGCAAAGGCTGTAATGAGATTTTAAATTCAGCCCAGCATCCATTCCTAAAACAAGTTAGAAAACAAAACTTGGCTTCTGGATCAAAACTAACTTTCAACATTTGAGATAAGACACAAGCAGTTCTCCACCTGCATGAGGTAAAGCCTCTCTGCTGCACTTATCCTGCTTTGATTTAACCTCCACACTCACAGCTTTCCCCTTTGGCTAAATTGTGCTGTTTGGGATTTGTCAGTGAGGCTGTTCCAGCTTTTCTTCCATCTCCCAGTTACAGAGCAGGAGAAAATCACCAGGATGAAAGACGTCAGGGATTGGGGGTAAAATGCTGCAGAGTTGGGCAGCAGATGGCTCGTCTCCAAGCTTTCAGGATGCTGCTCGGCTCTGCCAAACAGAAACAGGTGCTGCAGAAAGAAGGAAGTGAGCTGTGGGGCCCAGCGGCAGCAGGAGACCCCCTGACCAGCTGGCGAGGAGACGTGGAAACACTTGGCAGTCGGAGAAATGAGGGTAAAACGTTTCTGTGAAACTGACTGACAGCAGCTTTTTAAAGGTTTTCATCAAATCCAGCTTCTTATTTACTGACTCAAGACAACTTAATGATTTGAAATGTTATTCAAATCAGAGTTTGATCATTTAAGTCCACACTGAAGAGAGTTTATCCCTAGTAAAGAAAAATACTGCCTCAAAAGACTATCAGTTAGTAACTTCCTGTTAATTTTTCAACATCCATTCAGGATTTTTTTTCTTGCATTTTTCTTTGTAGTCTTTAGTAAACAAACAAGCTAATTCTGTGAATTCATCCTGAGTTTATCTGAAAACCAAAAGCGCTTCTTGCACATTTCATTGTATAAAAATGACTGTAATGTCTGCATATTTTCTAGATATTAATCTAGTAAATGGTCCATGTGAGTTATAAACGGTATCAGTCTGAGGTTTAAGCCCTGAGGGATTCCTGCAGGAACACAAACGCGTAGCTTTTTGTTCGATAAATATTATTTCATCTACATTTTTTCTTGTTTTTATTGTCTTCAGCTAATTGATCTCACATTTAAAGACTTAGATCCATTTGATTATCATTCTGTTCCTCTGTAGTGGCGACAAAATCAATTCAGTTTTTAAAATTACACTATATTTATAAAGAAAAAAAAACATTTTCACCTTTAAAACGGAGGCTTGCTGGTTTGCAAAGCTTTCCCCCATGGAAAGCTTTTTCCAAACCAAACAGAGCAGGAGAAAGTGAGTTGTTTTCAGAACATCTCTGCTTTTACATTTATATGTTCAAATATTGAGCTGTTAGGCTGCCAATTGTTTTCCTCTCAGCAGCAGCAGATGGCCTCATCGCCGATTCTGCACACATGGAAACCTGGTAGGACTGACGGCAGATTGAATTTCTGAAGTCACAGAAAACTGTTTTATTTGGATGCCAGCCTCGCTTTGCTTATATACGAGGATTATTAACGTGGGGAAATGTTTAATAGTGTTATCTCTACAGCCAGGGGCGGTCCTAGTCTGGCTGCTGCCCTGGGCCAACAATATTTTACTTTCTCATCTGAAAAACGTGGCGCAGGTTTATGGGATGTTTGACTGAAGCAGAGGATGAAAGCAGTGAGGGAATTTGTACAGTGTTAAAAGTGCAAGAAAATACATTTATTTTTACTATGAGGGCCAAAGTCGCTGAGCTGAAAGCATTTTGGGCCACCAAGAATTGAAAATTTTTTAATAACATCTTTAAAACAAACTTTTTGTAGCTTTTATTTATTCTGTCTGTTCAGTACTGAACTAAGTCGTTTTTGATTTGATTAAAATGAACAAAATAGTTTGATTTTTGTTGATTTGTAAGTCAAGGCTCATAGTTATGATTTTTGGGTGGATTTTTTTTTATATATGAGAAGTAAGATTTGTTTTGAAAAACAGTAGGTCAAGGTTTGTGGTTCTAGTTTCTCCAAAATTTAGATGAATGCAAAAACCTTGTTAATAGATAAAAATATATCTTTTGTTTCTATTTATTTATTTTTTAAAGAATTTGTTATTTATCTGTAAAACTGTTGAAAAAGTATCTATCTGCATCAACCTCCTAAGCTTGCAGGCCAGATTAGCTCCAACTGGGCCGCCAGAAATCCTTCAAAGGGCCGCAAATGGCCCCTGGACCACACTTTGGACACACCTGATCAAAGTGACTGATATACTGACAGCAAAGAGCTGTAACGTTATGGTGCCTGAACTCCACCATAACATTACAGGTTAAACTTTTTTAACCTGTAATGTTAAAAAGGTTCACAGTTAAATTGTGTTGCTGTTGTTGATTTTACTGTTAAAATGGTGCGAGACTCAATGTTTTCATGTAAGAAACAAAATTTTAACTTACGGAAAAATGTTTTGTTTATGTTTTTCCTGAAATTAACATTAAAACAACATATAAAATGAATGAATTAAATGTACAAATTACAAACACAGATTTATTTATGACATTTTTCCTGTCACAGTCTTACTGTTTGTTAAATATACAGATTTTTTTTTCAGAGCGTTTTGTGTTTGGAAACTGGATGAAGTCATTCAGAAATGAAGCAGATGATTTAAAGCTGTCAGTTTGTTTCCAGTGAAGGAAATAAACTCTTATGTTTCCAGCCTTCTGCTTTGTTTTACCTGTTAAATGTGGATGTGATTTCCTGGTCATGGATGTAATGTCCTCTCACCTTGTTGAGAACCAGCAGCAGCTCCGTCCCGCTGTGCGCAGTCAGCCGTCATGTGTTGGTGGAGATTCGGGGCCCCTGGCTCGGCATGGGGCCCCTCCCAGCTGGAGGACGGGACGGGCGGCAGCTCAAAGCGAGTCGGGCCGGGCTCCTTGGATCTCAGCAGGGTCGGGATGTAAAGAACCGGGCTTCAGAGCCGTGAGCAGAATTAACGACCTTGTTTTACCTGAGCAGGACCAGGAGGTATTGATCAGCAGCTGTCAGGGGATTTCCAACATGGTGGATTAATGTAAACGAAGAACAGCTGAGCTTCTTGCCGGATCCTCAGAGATCAACATGCGTCATGAGAACAATCATTCATTCATCTGTTTACTCACTGATTCATCACATCAGGTCAGTAGTTTACTCATTAATTCATTCATTAACAAATTTCTTTAAGTTTGTTTATTCATTCATTCATTTACTCATTTGTTTGCTCATTTGTTTGTCATATTGATTTGCTCTCACCATGAATATTAATTAGTTTGTAATTTATTCACATTATATTGAGTAATTCCTTCACTGATTCGTTATATAAATTAATTGGTTTATTAATCCATAATTCATCCATTTATTGCTTTATAATTGATCAATTTGTTTTACTTTTTAATTTTCAGCAAATTTATTCAGTTAATTTGTTTCATTCATTCATTTTTTCACTCAGTTATAATATTCATCAATTTTTACTCATTATAATTTATTTATTGTTCACATTTTATTCTCACATTAATTTGCTCATTCTTTCTTTTCACTCATTCATTCACTCATTTATTCATTTCAAATATTTCATTTATTCATTTTTTTGTTGCAACCCAGTGGTGAACAGACAGAATCCTAAAATCGAGGGTTTTTTGAACGGAGTCTGGTGCAACCAGCAGTCTTTATGTTTTCCTGTTTGCCCTCAGACTGAGATTTCTTCCTTGGACTAATTATATGTGATTAAATCATTAACATCCGACTGTCACTTTATTTAATGCAGCATTTCATACATATCCGCTCTAATTGCCTGCTCAGCTCACAGATCTACATCTCAATTAGGCTCAAATGCAGCTGTAATTGGCTTGAATTAATTACCGGGTCATGTGGACATTAATTACTGGAAATGAAGCAGAGCTGATGTTTCTTAATGACCTTCAAAGTTGGTTTCATTAAGAGAAAAAAAAAACATATTTAAATTATCTGAGCTTTAACACAGGAATCAAAGGCCTTTTAAAACAGGATTCAGTGACAAAAAGTGCAATAACAGATTCAAAAAAACTCACATGAAACATAATAATCCGGATGTCCTTGAACGCACCAGTGTGTTCTCTCATTTGTTCTGGGCTGGTTGAAAGCTGCCAGTCGCTGGATTTGGATTTTGGTGGATTTTCCTGTGATACCTGTGATGTTCAGATTCATCCTGATGTTGTTTCAAGTGAGTGATGTACAAACCGACTGATGAACTGATGAATGGACATGTGAAATGTTTATTTTAAACTGTAAATGAATGAAAAAAAATAAATAAATAAAATAAACCTGTCCAGCCTGTGAGAATTGAGTAAAATAAAGCAATACAGAAACAATCTAAACAATCCAGGTTTTAATCACGTTATCTGCAGCTGTGTTTCCAACATGCCATTAAATTGAGCAGCTTGACATTTCAAAAATATATTTGCTAAATGGAAACCAGGCAATTTTGAAAAATCTCTCTTTAGTTGATATGAAGTTTTGGCTCCAGGGTGAGGTGGTTTTTTGATCTTACCAAAACTGGTTTATTTTGCAAAACATGTTTTTCGCATCGTACGACTCGGTCAACAACCGGATGTAGCTACTGGTGCAAACCAGTATACCAGAATACTGAAAGACTTTTACGCACATTTGTAATAAAAACACTGCTAATAATTTTTATTCATATTAAACAAAAATGTCTCATTAATATCAGTTCATTGTTGATCTGCTTGTTTTGTGTTAACAGGATTTCTGCTGCTGCTTTTCGGGTCATTCTGACGTCCAGGTGCAGATGAAGGCAGAGAGGCAGCAGTCTGTCGTTTCTCATCAGTCGGAACAGAAAAGATGCAGCAGCTGCATGAAGGTGTCGTTTGATGCCTCTCTGCTGGATGCGGCGGCAGCGGCAGTGGCGGCGGCAGCAGCGGCAGTGGCGGCGGCAGCAGCGGCAGCAGCGGCACTCGCCGTCTGAAGGTTTTTAGAAGTTCCTCCTCCCTGCTGCTTCACATCCAGCTCCCACCTGGGAAATATCACTCCGATAAACATGTTCACCCATCAGCCTCGTTAAAGCTGCTGATTACAGACTGTTTGCTCTGATATGAAGTGGCTCCACAAACACTGAAGGGACTCAGAGATAATCAGATGGAGATGATTGAATTATACTGATTAATAATGAATTCAGATCAAACAGGAGTGAAGAGCTGCAGTAGAAACTCAAGGATATTGATGAAAAGCTGTTTGATAAATCCTGATCATCCAAACCACCTGAGATGAATCAATCCAATAAGCAAAAAGTGGCTTCAATGCCTTCAATCCAGACTGAAGGTTTAGAGTCTTCAGTCAACAACATACCTGAAAAAATGCTTGAACTCCCTTTTTAAGATCCATTAATCTGGTTCAGGCATGTCAGAGAAGGAATGTGTCTCAGCTGCCTTTTGGTGTCTTTTATGCAGCACAAGAAATAATCATTGAGCTCCATTGCAAAAAGTAAACAAATCCTTTTTGCAGCACTTTTCAAATTTTATCTATACAACTGGGCAATATGGCTGAAAATACCAAATCAGATTTCCGATTCTAAATCTATTTTTCTTTTTCTTCAAAAACAAAACAAATGAAAAAAAATAAACTCATTGTTTCTCAAAGTTGACCTGAATTCAAAGTCCAATAAATACAACCCTCCAAAACAAGATGGCGGCCCTGGGCATGCCGACGTCACTCTGATTGGTGAAAAAAATAATACAGATTCTCCAAAACGAAATCTTTACAAACAGAAAATTCAATGTATCACCCAGCTCTAGTTTTAAACCTCAAATGTTTTTATAAACTGGTTTTTCTGACAGTGAGCTGCATATTTTCCTTCCACATTGAAAATCCTGTTGAATCAAATCAGATTTCATGACTCTGCTTATTTATTTTGCAGCTTTCTGCCTCCTTCTGACACACAAACACACCCTGAATCATCAGCGTGTCAGCATATTATTGCTGCCTGACAACTACCAGCCAAACTATCCACTTTTCTGCCGCTCCCATCAGACGGCTAATTTTGTTTATATTTTGTTGTGAAGCCACAAGCTCGGAGGCAGAGCTGCTGGCTTTATCTGCTCGGCTGGGCGCCAAAGCAACTTCGCAGCAGACTGTGTGTTTATTTATTTTTGGTGAAGTAAAGGAAATAAGCTCTGAAAGAGAGAAGTGGGTCACCGCCTCGCTGCGGTGTGTGATTGTTGAGAGTATCGCTTCAGCAGCTTTACCTTCACACTGTCAGCAGAGCAGCAGGAGACAAAAAACATCCTCTGAAGTCTGACAGGTGCAGAGAGCTGAGACGCTGAAGAGCTGCGATTCATTCATGTTATTTTAATTTATCCAATTACAGACAGAAACTCTGTAAAAAGGTGTGAACACGTAAGAAAGTCACAAGACTAATGGAAAACAATGTTCCTCTTATAAAGATTGGAAGGGATTTGTGTTTCTTCCTCCACAGAGCAGAAAATCATGAAGCCTTTCAAAGAATCTGGAGCCCGAGGTGGAGCGCCGCGGTTTCTGTTCCCTCTGCAGCATGAAGTCACATCAAGAATGCAAACCTTTCTGTGAAGAAAAGAAACACCTTAACTTGTCCAGTTATTTGGTAAAGCAACCAGTGAATGTACCAAGAAACTACCTGGATTACAGGAAGCCGGTCAGTGGAACCAACCAGAAAAATTATCCAGAGATCAAAAGGGAAGCAATGTAGGGAACCAGCCTGGAAACCAGTCAAAGTAAACAATGAAACCAACCAAAATGGAACCAACAAGTAGAATTTGCCAAAGAACCAATGAGAAAAATGATCTGTGGTTACGACCCAGATGACCAATCAAAGTAACAATGGAACCAACCAGGAGATCCAACAAGTAGAACTCCCCAAAGAACCAACCAGAAAGGAGATCCTGCTAGAGAACCAACTGAACCAACCAGGGGATAACCAGGAAACCAGTCAGAAGAATCATCAAATGAACCAACCAACAGAACTTACTGAACTTAGAAACTGACTTACCTTAACTCTAAATTATGGTCTTTATAATCTAATGTGATGTTTATAATATTTGAGATTATTTGGGAGCATAATCAAAACCTCAACACCTGCAATGAAAAGGTTGATTTCATCATACTCAAACCCAACAGTCTAACTGATGGTGAGAACTGGCCCAGGCTTTAATAAAGCCAACATGAACATGAGCTGTGTGTGTGTTCAGGTACATTTCTCTGCTCTGATTTCTGCCGCCAGCTCTCTGACTGATCCTGGCTGACATTTACCTTTTATAAGCCCAAAGACACGATCCTTGAAAATGTCACAGTATCTGTTCATCAGCAAAACAGGAAACGTTGCCCTCTCCACGGCCTGCAGGCAGCAACGCTGGTTGTCGAGCAACCGTTTAAAGCTCTGTGGTGATGGAGGACCACTGGTAAAATCAGGATACATTTAACCTGTGGCTGAAGTCTCTTCTATGCACAACTTGTTGGTTGGTACAATGCAGTTTCCCAAAGGTTCTTGGTTGAGTAAAAAGACTTGGAAGTCACTCAGCAGCAGCTTTGATAATGGCTGGATGAGTTGGTCAGTTGGCCGGTAAAACAGTGATGGAAATAAGCTTGTAGACTCTGTTGTATTTTTATTGTACAATGAAACCAGCAGAGCTGCAACTAAAAGACACAGACATCAAACCAGAGACTGAGAGGCTTTAGAGAAAAGTCAAAAAGTGCTTCAATGGCAGAATGCAAATCATGTAGAATAACTCAAGGAACTATCAAGGCAACTAAGGAACCCAATTAGGAAACCAACAGAGAACCAATTAGGGATCTAACGATTAGGAAACTGAGCAGGAAAATCAATCTGGGAACAACTAACCGAGGAAACAACTTAACCAAAAGAGTCAACCACAGACCCAACGAGAGAACAAATTAGGAAACCTCAATGGAACACCAACAAGAAAATCAGGCAGGGAGCATAACATGGATCCAGCTTGGAAACTAATCAGAAAGATCAACCTGCAAAGGAACGAACCGAGGAAACAACCTGGAAATTGACCAATAGAGTCAACCACTGGAACCAACCACAGAGCCAACAGGGAACTTAGCAAAGAACCAATCAAGGCCCAAGTCAGAAAGAAATAATCAATAAATCAATAAATCAATCAATCAATCAATCAATCAATCAATCAATCAAGAGAATTGATAATATAACCAAGCAGTGGATGAAATATGCCTTCCAACCAACATATTTTTATCACCATTTACTGTCTTATTCTTCCAGTGTGCTGTTGTTGATGGTGTGAAGGTTATGAAGCAGATTGTTTCATAAATACTAATGTATTAAATTATAATCCAATTGTTTCATTATTGCAGACTGGAATTCAGTTTTTTTGTCGTGTAAAGTGAAGTAACTTCCTGCTCAGGCTAACCTGATAAAACTAATGAAATTAATTCATTTTCATTAAAATTCAGTTTTCTTCCCTGTTCAGCGTTTCATCTCTCAGTTAAAGACTGTGTTACAAAGCAGAGTGAATTACAAAGAATAAAAATTAAAACTCCAGCTCTGATGTTTTTGTGATTTTTATCCCCATCTGAACTCATAAACTCTGTTTCTGTTGCTAATGTCTTCGCTCAGAACTGGAGGCAAATGAATGGTGACGATCACACAGCAATGTTCAGACTGTTTGTGTTTGTGGCCAGTCGAGCTGCCCGCTGCAGGCTGTTTGATTTCTAAATATCCCACGTTAAACATTTCCCGTCAGGCGGACGGCAGGATCAGCCAGGCTTCACTGGGTTCTGCCAGAAATGACAGATGGCCGGTCCAGGCCTGGCCCGAGGTGGACTGTGAGATAAAACTAACGTCCAGCTGATAGAAAGTCTGTCTGGGTTCCTACACCGCTCTAAAGGGAAAATCAGTCTGAGGAAAACTTCACCTGATAGCTGCGTGATTTTCCTCTTTGGGTTAATTCTGCAGGTTCAGAACATTGTTGATATTATTTAATCAGATTGATGACCCTAAATTTATTTCTGGAAGGCAAAATCCAGTATGCTTATAACTTCCTGGATGCTTTTCCTGATTAATTCTCTCCTTACTTGTCTTACAACTTTAGAGGTTTGCAGTTCTACCATATTTAGTCCTTTTTTTTTGTTTTGTTTTTATTTTTTATTGTCTTATAACATAACCCAGCTTTAAACTTCTTTATAACTTTCTTTCTGACATGTTAGCTGTGTTCTTCGGTCTTTATGATTCTCACACAAAGTCTATTTACCAGTCAGGTGACTTCTGAAGGCCAAGGTTTTAAGTCTAGCAGCATAAAAAGGGCTGAATAAAATTCATGACAGTTTTCAGATTTGTATTTCTAAACACATTGTATTCTTTTAATCTCCATTCTTTTGGTATAAAATTCAATGAAATACTTTGATGTTTTTCCTTGTAATGTTGCAAAATATGAAACCTTGTGGGATTGCGAGCAGAGCTTTTGTTGTTGCTGTATTAAGACTCTTTGGTTTAATCTTGTTAGTTGCTGTTGACTCATTTTCGAGCTTTTGTCTTCTTCCTGGTTTGTGTGAATTTTTCCAGCTACACTGTGTTTTATAGTTTATTCAAAGCTTTTCTAGAAGTTTGGAGCAAAACTGAAACAAAAGCTTTGTCCTTGATCTCCATTGTGGTGATCAGCAGTCCGACCACGACCTGAACGCCACATAAAATCCAAATAATGGGCGAACAGAAACACTCTGGGTGGTGGGGGCTCAGAATGACCTTCCTACTGCAGCTCTGCAGGAAAGTAAATAAAAGTAGAAACAGTTAAGCAGCTGCTGTCTTCATGTGAAGTCTGTGTCGGTGGCGGAGCAGCACCGGGAGGACTTCGGGAGTTTCAGCCGTTCAGCCGTGAAATGGAAATTAGCAGCGGTTGTAGCAGCAGAGCTGTCCGGCTGGGGGAGGGGGTCAGCTGGGGGGAAGCTGCCGACACTGCTGTAACTTTACTCAGTAATTCTGGTCAATGTTTACATGCGCTAATCCATTTTCAGCTCAGCAGTGTTGTTGTTAGCCAAACTGAGTGTGTAGCTTGGACAGAGACGGATTCCTCTGTCCATGGTGCTACTTTCTCTTGTTTTACTTCTCATCGTGACTTTAAACATGCTTTAAAATACCCAGAAAGATTGTTTAGCGTCTTATAGACGCAATATTTGTTTCACTGGGACGTAATTGTTCATATTAAAGTTGGTTCCGTCGACTAAAACTACGAAATCAAACATTAACTGCCATTTCTGATTCTCATCAACTCTCAGATCACATACTCCTGCGTGCAGCCCCACCCCCTCTGCTGCTGATTGGCTGTCCTTCCTGTCGCTCTTAGGGTACAACTCCTGATTGGCTCAGAGCTGTCGCCCTCTTTCCGTCATTGACCAATCATCGCTAAGGTGAGGTGGGAAGAGGAAGGAGGAGGTGTTGGGGGCAAAGCAGAGAGAAATGGGGGAGAACAGGGAGGATTTCTGAGAACAACCTGAACCGTTTGACCTCTTTGTGTTTGCAGAGCCAACTGCTTTACAAAAACATTTTCATTTAGAGGCTCTGAAAAGTCAAATCTACATTTTGTCTTTTATTTGTACTTCCTCGCGCTCTCTCAGGAAGTTGTAACTGTGAATGTTCATGCTGCCATTTTTAAACTTGCTGTTACAGTGTGGTAATGATGTGATCCATGTTGGAGTGTGAAGAAACAACAGAACTGTTTAAAAGTTTAAAAAAATAAAGCAAAAATAAATCCCCAGTTTACTAAAACACAGCAAACTGAATCAAACCTTTATTAGTTGAAGTATTTTACTGGCATTTTATGGGATAGACCAAACAAGGTTGTGTATTAGCATGATTTAAAATTAAAATTACACATTGTTTTCACTGAACTTTTTACATTTATATTAACTTTCTTTTCCAAAATAAATTCCAGTGCAACCAATTAACTTTAGAACCCAATTATCAATAAACTCCCTCTGTGTCAAAGAAAACGTTCCAGAGGATTTGAATGCAAGATAAGGTTATAAAACAATATTCCAAGGTTTGAACGTCTAACAGAGTGTGATCCATTATTCAAAAATGGAAAATTATGACACAAAAGTGACAGGTGGGGCAAGAAGAGCATTAATGAGAGAAGCAGCTAAGAGGCTGATGGTAACTCTGGAGGTGTTGCAGACACATACAGCTCAGTTGGGGTTGGAGCTGTTGACAGTACTTGACATATTTTCCTTTTTTGTGTAGACTAGAAGAAAATAAAAATATGTTTAATTTGCTACAAATCATAGCAAATACAGGGCAATCCTGGGAGAAGATATTTTCTCTGTTTACCTGAAAACAAGACAGAAAACCTAAACTGTCAGCCAGCGCAAAAGTTGAATAATTTAAGTTGAAGTGTATTTACATGTTGGAATAGTCTGTTCAAAGCCCAGACTCAAATCCACCCTAGAATCTCTGGAAAAAAAATAATGTGTTCAGATGCTTTCCACTCAGTTTGATTGAGCTTGAGTTGTGTTGCAAAGTAAAAGGGATTAAAATATTAATCTCTCGGTCTGAAAACCTTGCAGTGGAGACGCTTTGGTCAAACTAAATCAGAATTATGGATGGTTTTGAAAAGAGCTATCAATAAGTGGAGTTGTTTAAACTGAAAATAAAATGCTGACAAATAAAAAGCAAACATATGTTCAAGAAAAAAACACACTATTTTGTATTAGTTCGACACAGTAAAGTGAACTGTAGTTCAAACATAATGAGTTTTCACGAGGGAGCAGAATACAGCAGCCTAACCAGAAAGACTCTGTTTCCCTTTATATTGCATGACTCCATGTAATTTTTATCCACCTGGTAAAAGCGCTGGCAGAACTACTGGCTGCTACAAGCTGAGGAAAATAATTCACAGTTGAATTTGAATTATTGAGCTGCAAGAAACTGAACGTTTTATGAGACAAGCAGAAAAATGTAAAAGTGGTTGGAATATAACTGTTAAGGGAGCAGAAAAAAATGGATGCAGCCTTTAATGGGAACCAAAGTGTAATGGCTGAACAGTCCAACCAGCATAATATTAGGACTGCTTAAGGTACAGATGTGTCTCTGCTCACCTTCTTGCTTCTTATGTGTAAATCATTTTGCACTTTTTAAATCACCCAGACAAACTAAATTTTATTGATGAAATACTAGCATTACAAAATGGATGATTTCAATCACTTAAGTTTTATTTTTCACAATTTCAGATAGAGATTCTTCTTGAAACATATTTTTTGAGGTTAGGTAAAGCTGAATAAAATATTATTTGGATATTTGGATCAGTTTATACAGCTAAATGAGAAGATATGGGTGTTTTGTGCATTAATTTGGCAGTAAATATGGCTCACATAGCCGTATTTCTGTCTGAATTTGTTATATAGAGAAAATATACATTGTACAGTTGAATAATAGCTAAAATAACAGAAAAGCAATACAAATATAACAATAAATGTTCATTAATACTACTAAAATAATATGTAGACATGTAAATATGTTTACAGCGAAGTTATTTTGTCTCTACAGGTACAACAAAACCACTTTGTAGCTCAGAAATCACTCCTGGCTGTGATTCCTTTACTTTGCTCCATGTGTTTAGTGCGCATGCCCAGTCAGTGGGGGTCTGCTCCATCCGGGAACTTCAGAATTACCATTGACAGCCGAAGCGCAACTTTTCCTCAGGCAAAGTGAAATCAAGGCGCGGACTCGGACAAAATATAGTCCCCGTTTTTTAACTCGAAATTACCGAAAGGAACGGCGAACCGGTACCGCTTTGGACCCGTCCAAGTTCGACTGTGCCCCGGAGAGCAGCCGTGCCGGACTCGGGCCCGTTCCGTGGGGTTTGGAGCACTTTTGGAGACGGGCGGAAAGTGGGTGATGAGTCCCAGCCTGTGTAAAAAGAAGCGAGAACTTGCTCTGCAGCCTGGAGTAGTTCTTCTTTCAATTGTTATTGTCGCTTTAAAAAAAATCTTTAATTCACTTAAACTTGGTCTCGGCCGCGTCCAAAGTGGGAGAAAAGTGTTTTCCTGGTGGGAACATGGAACTACAAGGCCTACAAGAGGCGCTGAAAGTGGAGCTCCAGTGTCATCAGGTAAGTGAAACATGGTGTTGTTTCTGTCCCTATTTATCGCTGTTTGGGAGAGTGAGAGATCAAACACTCCGAGGGGGAAGGAAAACTATGCGACATGCCGCTGGGAATGGGAATGTCTGTCACTTCCAAGACCAACAATTAAAGCTACTTTTCTGCACTACTTTGTCCGGTGATGGAGGCTGTTTTCTGGGAGAATTTGGAGTGTTGATGCGGGGATGCTGGCTGACTGTGGCGATCAGGACGCGACCTGAATATTTATGAGCTGCTACAAACTGAGCCCGCTTTGTTACCTCCCTGTTTTAAACTTCACACACTTTCAGAAATCCGTGATTTTTTTTTTTTTTTTTTTTTCCTGCAGCCGAATTGTTTTGAAACTGGGACGGAGCTGGACCTACAGGTTAGCGGTTTGTTTCCGGGCTTCCAGCCGGTATGGCTGGCTGCTCGGCGGAGTGAGGCAGAAACTTTATCAGCATAAATCTGCTCCGGTTAACATCATCAACTCTCTCCCAGAAATAACCAAGCCTGCCTTTTTATTCGCCTCATATCGACTTCAGTGTTGGGAAGTTTCCTCAAACAGCCCTCCGGGGGGAGGACTGCAGCTCTGAAGTGTCCGTAGCTACGCACTGGATGGAAAAGTGGCCATCTTTTCTTCTCAAACTTGTGCAATGTTGAAAGATTTTAGCGTCCATTTTGAGTGGGTCGAACGGGGCTGAAGTTGGTGTGCGGATGGAAGTAGTCCAGTAAAGGGCCAATCCGCAGTTTTTAAGGAGTCTAAGCTAGCTTTAGCTTGCTCCAGCTGGTAAAACTAAAATATTTGGACTGGTCTTAGTCTTGCTAGAAAAACCCAGTATTTAGTCGGGTTTCAACTTTAATGAGTTATTTTACACTAGTCAGACATTCTTTCTAACAAAGTTTATGACTTATGCAACTTTTTTTTTTATTGTCTCTTTATCAATATTAAATATTTGATTCTAGTAGGTATGGGCATTTATTGTAGCAATTGTAAGAATTTTTATTTCTCATAATAAATTCCAAGTAATGATGCCAAGTTGTTACTATTTTATCCACTGTTTCTTCCAGGAGAGCATGAACTAATTCAGTAGTATAATTAGATTAAGTTGTTCTGTGCAGCTTACTGATAGAAATCATGCTGTTTTATGTCCCTGCTGTGCTCAAGAAGCCTATCACAAAATGTTTTTGTTTTTTTAAGAACAATATTTGTGTTTGAGGAGCTGTGAGATTCAATTACTGTCATATTGTTCCCTAAAAAAATCTACAAATAATTAGTTTTTTGTCATTAGGGCAACAAATACCATAAACTATTGTGATCATTTCTAAATGCATTCCACTCACCCCTAGTGTCAGCCAGAGAAATTTAATCACTTTGACTAGTCCAGTAACTGCTCTATATATTTATAGCAAAGATATTCTTTCTGATTTATTTAAACCTTTATGAATTATAAAAACGGTTTTCTGCTCTTGGTTATATGGAGCTTCACTGCATACCAGTAGATGCAAAAATGATATCAGAAAGGATTGTTTGGAATGTTGTAATTGTTGGCTAGGAGTTATGAATTTGCATTTTTCACATTAATGTAATATTTTAAGAGATTTAATCCTGCAGATGCTCAATTCAAAACATCACAACAGAAAAAAGGCACAGTTTATGATTAATATAACAATATTTACTAATAATTTTGCCTTTGGGACATTTTCTAATAGTTTATCTGGTTACATATACTAGCTGTAACAGTAGAAAATATCCCAAAGGATAATTTTCTGACATAAACAAAGCAAAAAGTTTGTTCTTGTATAAAAAAGTTTTCACAAACATTAGAATGAATTGTTAAGACTGCAGTTGGTTTAGCATCGTCCAGGTTAAACTTTACTTTAGATATTAAGGAATCCAGCCTTAAGTTTTTTGACCATTTACAAATTAGATAAAGGTTGCAATTATTCTAAAATGTGTTTTGAAGACTTTGCATTTAGTTTGAAATACATCAGATCCAACTTGTTGGATTGTAAAGTAGATGAGTCCTGATTGTGGTGGGGGGAAAAAAGCCTAAAAATTTACAAATACAATAGTTTTTATAAATCTGTGTTCAGAGTAATTTATGCTAGTCTCGTCTAGATGCTACATATTGCAAAACTGTCCCATTTAGTTTTCAATTTAAAAATACAAATATAATTTCTTATGCATTAGAAAAGATCCCGTCCAGTTTTGAGTCATCAAAGTATTTTAAATTTCAAAGTGGAGCTGCTGAAATCCAGCCCAGAACAAACAGCGGAATGCTCCTTTAACGAAGCAGCTTCATTCGGAAGCTTCGAATCAGACACGAACTTCAGCAGGTCGACATGTTTCAGGAGCCGGAGAGAGTATGTGGCCTGACTCAGACTTTTTCAGCTCCGCAGCAGAAACCAGCCCAGCCTGGATCCGTTTCGTGTTGAAACGAAGTTAAACACTTCGCTTTGGTTACTTTACGCTTCTGTCTGCTGGCATTATTTTTTCTTGGGTCACGTGACAAACAGCGATCCGTTTGATTCGCTCTAATCAGGCTTTCACTTTTCTTTTCTTTTCTTTCTTTCCTCTTCTTTGTTGATATTTGTTCTGGCTGTGCTGCTGCGGCCCCTGCTCGGTTCCGGTCGGTAACTTTGAGGGCGGCTCAGCGCGCAGTGCGGCCGGGGAGGAAGCAGCTCAGGGCGGATGCTGAGTGTTCAGCACCACGGTCAGCTCCTCCTGGTTCTGCTGCTGCACCGACCCAACTTCCACAGCAACAACATCCAACACTTTTCCCGTCATGCTTTGCTTGTTTTATTCTTTTATTTTCAAGCTCTAGTTTATGATTACAACTTGTGTTTCAAAGAAATCTGTCTTTGTAGAACAATAAGAGGTAGGAGGGTGAATCTTTTTATCTTTGTTTTTTTTTGTTTTTTTTTTTCTTATTTTCAGTTTTGTAGTGGAAGCTTCCATTTTGAGAGAGACATGGGGGTGGTTTCTGCCCCCCACCCCCTCCCACCTCTCTACAACATGGAGAGTAAAAAAAAAACTCTGCAGAGTTTAATGCAGGAGGAGGAAGAGGAGAGGAGGGGAGGGGAGGGGGATGGGCCCCATTCATGCCTAACATTACCATTTTGATTGCTTTGATGCTGTTTTTGGTTTGGATGGAGGATGGAGGGGGAGGGGAGGCAGAAAGCCCAGTCAGCACTCGCCGCCTGGCTGCACCGCCACGTTTCTAACTGCTACACTCATCTCTTACTTTCTCCCTGCTAATTCATGACATGCTGCTTTTCTTCCCCATGAAACGATCCCACTTTCTCACTCCAGTCACGTTCAGCTGCATATCTTTAAACCTGTTATGACGCTTTGCACGCCGTTTGAGGTGTCCCCACCCTGAAAAAGATTTTTTTTTAAAAACCTGACTGCACTTGAACACACCAGAGATGACCTCTACCTGCCAGTCTGTTTAAAATGACACAGCAGCAGCAGCAGGAGGGGAATCCACTCGCAGCAGAAATGTTATTTTTAATGGTTATTAGTTAAATTAAGCAACTTTTCATTCATGTCGTCCTTTTTTAACTAAAAGGAGTTAAAACCGCTTTGACTTAAACTCATTTCATTCCATAACAACAAATTTAAAGTGACTGATATTCATAAAGTTGTGCATTATTGTGACAGGAAAGGAGTTTAGCATCAATTAATCACATGATACATGTGTTTACAGAGACGTTTGTATTTCTTGTTATTTTCAGACTCTGGTCAGGTTTCATTGTCAGTTGAAGCTGTAGTGTCTCTGAGGGAATGTTAAAGTCCACAGTTTTTTGGGGGGAACCTGCAGGTCGTTTCGTGGCTCCAGTTTGAGTTTGGAGGTGGAAATTAAACCTCCTGTTTTCTGCTTTGCTGTTTATCGACGGACGGCTGGAGATGGGAACGAAGGGTGATCAGAAACTGGGAATAAATTAGGAGGAATGCCATGAATTTGACTCTCCTCGAGTTTAAATTTGGCCTTGGACGAATCGATTCCTTCTGGTTCTGCCGGTTTGCTCTCCGTTGCGTCATGGCGGCGGGCCTCACCGGCCTGTCAGGCTTTCAGAGCCTCCGCTCCGGCTTTTCCCCTCCGTGGTGAACCGGTGGATTTCTCCCTGTGGAGAGCGAACGTTTCACTTCTGTCCGACGTGTTTCCGGAGCAAACCGTTTCTGAAACAAACCCGCAGCTCCTTGACTTGAAAGCCGTCTGCAGGCAGCATCCGTAACCATGGATACGGCCGTTTCTTCCTCTCCGGCTCCGTGATGGTCACTTTTGGCTGTTTTTTGAAGTTTGTCTCGGAGCAGATCCGTTTAGAGAGCGAGGATGATGATGTGGAGGCATTTTAATTTAAAATAAATGTTCTAATTAGAACTGCTGTGATTCTGAACGGTTGGCTGAGCAGACGCTATCGCTAATTTGGTCTGCTTCCAGACCGCTGGGATATTTCTGTTGCAGGTCAGGTTATCCGTGCTTTCTTAAAAATGTATCCAAAATTCAGACCTTAAAATGTTTTAAATTAATTCAAAATAAAGCTGGCATTAAATAAGTTGATCACAAAATCTCAATGGCCCTGATAAATCGTCATATTTTAAATATTGCCTGACAATATTTAAAATATGACGATTTATCAGGGCCATTGTAGACAGAATAAAGGAGTAAATTTCCACGAAAAACTCATACATTTTGAGATTTTATATATATATATATATATATATATATATATATATATATATATATATATTTGTTTTAGAAAAAAATAGGAAATTGAAAAAAGTCGAAAATTTCTAGGAAAAAAAATATTGAGATTAGTTTAACATATCTTGTAACTATAATAATAATAATAAAACTAGAAAATTTTCTAAGCTCGTAAGGTTGAAAATTTTGAACTTTTGAACATTTTTAAAAGTCAAGACTACTATTTGAATTCAGGAATTTCCACTTTTTTTCTAGAATATCTGAATATTTGAGGGTTTTTTTTTTTAATGGAAGTTTACTCTATTTTTTTTTTCTGTCTACATTGGCCCTAATAAAGCAATGTAAATATGCAATCGTGCTACTGCTCTTAGGTTTCTTCCATAATGGTTTTAAGAAGTTTTAAATTTGAGTTGGCAAAACCTGCAGAAACCCTGCTAATGTGGATATTTAGAAGTTTGATTTCTTCATCTCGCCCTGAAAGCGGCTGCTCTGATTGGCTGGCTACATCAGTTCTTCAGCTGCTGAGTGTCACACGCTGCCAAGCAGGAGAAATGAGGTTACTCTGGAGCAGCGTGTTTGTGGAAAGTGATCCTGACCTTATTTAGGAAGCATTTTAATGATACATGATGCTGCTTCCTGCTCTGCTCGGCTGGAGAAGCCACTCGCTTTCCACTTAATCCACGTTTGCATTGACACATGTGACCTCTCGCTGTAGAAGACACAATCCAGTTAAATCATTCCCAGTTAGTAGTTTGAAAATAAACCTTGCTGTGTGAAAACGAGCTGCTGCGCCGCATGAAGCTCCCATTTAACCCAGTTTCTCTGCAGATTATCCACTTCTTGTTTCCCATAACGCTGTTTATGCTGCACTAATTGGATTAGAGCGATTTATTCGAGCAATAAGCATTTTTTTAGAGACACAAAAGTGGAATAAAAAGGTTTTAGAAGAAGACCTGTTGGGTGAGGTTGGTGCTTATGCAAAGCAGAAAAAAAGGTTGCTGAGCGGCTTTTAGCGAAGCAAACGGTGGGATTCTAGTGGAGTTCTCGTTAGGATCCGTTTTCTGGCCCATCTGGACTCCTTCAGGCTTTCTCTGTGGGCATGATGAGTTTTTTTCAACAGGAACCAGAACCAAACCAGATTATAGTTTACACTGTTTCAGGGTTAAACTGTAATTTTGAGAGTTTCACATGGTGATGTTAGAAGTATTGTTTTAGTTGCATCCTTTGCTGCAAATGAGGAATTGTTTACTGAAGGAATGCTACAGTATTGCATTTTAGGCAGTAAAATTGTTAATCTTTTATTTAAAAAAGGAATTTAATCATTTTTGTATTAGTGTTTTTGTTTATTTCTAATAATATGTAAATTAAGCCAAAGTTAAATGAAAAGCTTGCAGAATGTGATATTGTATCAAATTAATCTTCTTACTAATCAGTTACTAGAATAACCGTTAGTTGCAGCCCTAGTTGACTCAAGTGCAGCTACCTTTGGGTGAAATATTAAAGGAATAGGTGCAGGTAGCTTAAAGTTGACTATGTGTTCTCATTTTCACAAAGTTTGGAACGGTTTTGCTTAATTTTTAAACCATAAACGCTTAATCGGTCTGACTTCACGGTTTCTATTGCTCTACTGAAGTTAGCCACTTTTGAGCCTGTTAAGTTACCTAGACATCTTCATGTTGCAGTTTATCGACTTCGATTAGCTCTGAGCCAACAGGAGGCATCAGAGTCTATCAGCTGTTCTGTCAGGATTCAGCTGAAACATTTCAGGATGAAACTGGAGGCCTGTTTGTTTGTGAGTAGATGCTTTTCGGCTGCTGTTTCATCTCTTGTTGTCTTCCAGCTTTAAGTCTGAGCGCTGAGATTAATCTGGAGGACGCCCACGCAGCAGCAGCGGCAGCAGCAGCAGCGGCAGCAGCAGCAGCAGCGGCAGCAGCAGCAGCAGCGGCAGCAGCAGCAGCAGCAGCTCCGTCTCACAGGAGTAAATATCTGCCCTGCTTTTCTTCTCCCTGATCCTGACTCTGCTGCCACTCTGCTCCCCCCATCCAGTATTTTAGTTTGTATTTCTTGCAGACCTGCTTTAATCAGCTCTAGGAGAGCGAGAGAGGGATTTAATTAAGAGCAACATTGCAAGAAACCCTGCAATGACTCTTCCTCTGGGATGATCCTTCCTCTTCCTCTTCTTCTTTAATGCTGCTCAGATGGAGAGGTGAAGGTTTCTGTGGAAACTCTGACCTGCAGCACTCAGAGTTTCCCTGATTCGGCTTCAAAACAAAAACATGAGGCTGTCTGCCATCTTATTTCCTATTTCTACATTATTCTAACCTCTTCTTTAAGTTTGAGATGAAGGAAAGAGACACTTTCCCCTCAGGAGGAAGTGACGCATTTTAGTCTAAATCAAGTCTGAAATCTAGCAAAGAATTAAGAATAAAAAAAATAAATATATATATATATATATAGAAGACAAAGCACAAAACATCAGGACTCAGAAATCTATGCAACTCCTATAAATGATTAATTGAATATAACCTAAAACATGTGTGAATATTTATACATAGAAAATAAAAACGAGGTCAGATTGAGTAAAAAATTAATCTTCAACTTAATATTTGAAAAATATTAAATTGAATAAAGAGACGGACCCAATTTAAAGCCTTTAAATTATGAAGTCATATTTAATATGAACAACATTTTCATAGCAACTCAAGGTAACAGTTAGTTGATGTTGCCAGTTTATACCAGGCCTGGTAGGGCTGTTATAAATGAATATTTTAGTAATTGAGTAACCTATAGATTATTCTTACGATTAATCGGATAAAAAAAATGTCTAGAGTAAAATACTGGTAAATATGGTATAACACCAGTGTTGCTATCGGATATTGATATCAGTCCAATTTTTCATTTTGATCATCCCAAACAATTACTATTTTGTAGTTTAGAAAACTAACTTGTTACAATAAAAACTCACTTTCTAAGTTAACCTGAAGAAAAGTTATACAAAGATCGGAAATTCAAATGAATTTAATAATAGAGCTCCATGAAACGCAAATAATGTCCCCGCTGGAACACGACGCACTAAATAATAAAACATAAATTAACGGAGCTTCGAGGAATTTAATAATTGAGGTAATTGAACTACAAAATATTGTGGTAAATCGTGGAGCTCCAGGTCAGGTTTGCACAGCAGCTGATGAAGTTCTCCATCTTCATCAGTGAACAGTGAATCTGTGCAAACAGCAGCAGAAACTCTGAGTTTCATCAGCTCAGCAGCGGCAGCAGCTTCTTTATTTGTTGCGCTCGCAGCCGTCCCCCGGGGAAATAACGGGAGTTTGTTTGTAAAATCCGGCTCCTCGCAGGAAGTGAAAATGGAGCAAACATGGAGGCTGAGTGACGGAAACAGGATGAGCTTCAATTCCACTGCAGGTCCACCATCATGAATACAAAATATCCAATCAGATAAAATGTAAAGTCTTCTGGGTTTTGAATAATAAAACCAGGATACAACTTCCTTCAATCTCTTCACAATAAAAGCCTCAAACAGTTACCCAAAGTGCAGAACATTTAAGCGTCTTTCAGAGTCTAAGTTTTATGGTGGATTCCTCATTCCACAAGTCAATGTGCCCTTGGGCAAGGCACCAATTTATATTGATGTAATAATCATGAGTTTGATTGGGTGAAGTTTAAACTATTTTGAACGGTCAGTCATGCAAACAGCAGATAACAGAGGATTAAATGTTATAAAAATAATATATATAAAAATAAACCTATAATAAATATTTAAGAAATAATTAATAGATACATATTAAACTAAAACAAAGTACAGAGTAACTAAATATTACATAAATAAATGAATAAGTCTAAAATAATAAGTATACATTAAATACAGAAAAAAAAAATTAAATATGAAAAATAATTGTAAATAAATATAAAAACGAAGAAAATGAGTTAAAAAGATCTCTAAGATAGAATACTAGCACTTACAAAAACTGAAAATAAAACGGCCACTATATTAAACTTTTAAAATAGAAAAGTTAAATAAAAATAATCCTTCTTAATTTTGAGAAAAATTTAATATTTTAAGGTTAAATGAACATTAATAGAAGATAATACTAACATTTGCTATTAATATGATTTAAAAACCTGCACATGAAAAATGCTTGACTTGTAAAAAGACAAGATAACAGAATGAAGTAATGCTTCACTGTTGGTATAATTTAATCATTCTAGTAACATTTTACAAAGTGCTGGTAGAGCACTATTTAGATATAAAGTTTGTATCCTTGGGAATAAAAGCTGCTATTTTCTGGTGATTCCTGCCTCAGTTTGGTGAGCAGAGTGAAGAAGCCGCAGCCTGCAGACATTTTTCTTGTTGTCGTCAGTTTTTGGAGGTTTGCAGGTGAAATTGTCTTGGGGCTCCGTCGATTTGTCGTTGTCTTCTTCTTTTTCTCACTTCGGGGAACCAGGCGGTCATGTGGCGGCGAGCCGCGCAGCTCGGATTATCCTCCTCAAAAAGCCGTGAAAATCGCTATAATAATTCAGAAATTGCCTCTGTGCGCCGGCCTCCAGCGCTCCATCCTGTGTTTGTGTAGCAGAGACAAAGTGCCTCTTTGACTGCTGCGTAATTTGGATATTTGTTTTGTTGGAGGGTTTTTTCTCTTTTCTGCCCTCTTTTTGTGGTTCCTTCAGTGCAAGTCCATATCATCGCTCAATTTCACGCAGGCCTGAAAGTTAATCCTCTCACTTTGTGGGTAGAAATGTGGTCTCTATGTCTGCAGGCAGAAATATATACATTTATCGCACACACTTCTGTAGTGCTTATTAGTTCCAGTTTTTATTCATTAATCTGATTATTTACAACCTACAGCTGGAGGATGTAGATGGACATTTAGCCTGAGGTTGTACAAATTTTGAAACCACTTTTGAGTATTTAAAGTTGTTTTGTCTGAATTCAATTATTTATATTAAATTAAACCCAAAGAGACATAAATTTTGTTGTAACTTGTAATATGCAATGTTCTTAAAAGATTTGTGGTTGCTAATGGCTGCAGCTCCAGTAGCAGACAGTCCTGCAACGAATCTGAAGAAGCCTCTGACTGAAGACATTCTGTTGTATAACAGACTCATAAACACAGTGCTAGAGGTTGTTTATAATGCTCTTCATTTCTTAAAAATTCCTAAATTTAAGATGTATTCTTTAAAATAAACAAATTTGGGTCCACTACCTACCTAGTAGCTAAAACCTGCTGAAACTCGTAACCTCTGCTCCAAAAACATATTTTGATAGTTCAAACACCGGAATATAGCTTAATAATGCTCTGTGGAAACCGTCTTAGCCGTCAGAGCTAACCTCTGCGGTTTCCTTATCGTCGCTCTGGGGGATTCAGCCAGGCAGGACCAAGGGAAATAAATGCTGCCACAGGATGTGTCAAGCAGCAATTCCAAGTTTTCTTTGTCTTACAAATGTTTTAAATGCATTTCACAAAAAAATATATAATCAGTGAATAGATTAAATTTGGAAAAATTCACTAATAATGAACCATAAATAAGCTTCACTGTAGCTGGAAGAGTTGGCTAAGAGTTCACCAATGCTCTTTGGGTTTCCATAGTAATGTCAGCGCGGCCATCTTGTTTGACATCTTCTATTTATGTGGGCGTTGAATTTAGGTCAACTCTATGAAAGTGTTAGGGCCATGCTAAGATCTTTTTTTATTTTTTATTGTATTTACCACAGTTTTTCTGAGCTGCACAGTGGTGCAGTGGGTAGCGCTGTTGCCTTGCAGCAAGAAGGTCCTGGGTTCGATTCCCGGCCCGGGGTCTTTCTGCACAGAGTTTGCATGTTCTCCCTGTGCATGGTGGGTTCTCTCCGGGTTCTCCGGCTTCCTCCCACAGTCCAAAAACATGACTGTCAGGTTGATTGGGCTTTCCAGATTCTCCTTAGGTGTGAGTGTGGTTGTTTGTCTTTGTGTTGCCCTGCGACAGACTGGCGACCTGTCCAGGGTGACCCCGCCCCTGTCCAGGGTGACCCCGCCCCTGTCCAGGGTGACCCCGCCTCTCGCCCGGAACGCAGCTGGAGAGGCACCAGCAACTCCCGACCCCGTCAGGGAGAAGGGTGACCGGAAGATGGATGGATTTACCAGAATAAAGACATAATATGAGGAGAATAAAATTATGGTAATTTTATGCAATCTAATACACCCAACAAAGAACAAATTAAAATGAGAAATGCTGAGCATTTTGTGAAGTTATATGTTGATACTTAAGAGAAATACTTCATCCTTTACACATCAGTAGCAGGACCTTGAAACAATTCAGTCATAATTCTACCCAAGCTTTTTTCATTACAAAAAACTTTTTTCCTTTGACTTTAAGATGTTATTCAGTAAAATTGTCTTTTATTTTGCTGATAATATCATGACTATATTCTCATAATTAAACAGTGTTTGGCCTTGACTCTCCACCATCCAACTCACAGAAAGGATGACTGAAATAAAAGGCATTTTTAAAAAAATATTTTCACTCATTAGTGATTTCTTTTTCTGAAGAGGAAACAAGAAAAACAATTGAATAAAGCCAGACCTATGTTCAGAACAAATCTGCAGTTAAATAAAAAGAAAAACTAAACATTTTAAGCTGTTTTCATGGATTTAGAGACAAAATGTTGCTTTAACAAAGTAAAGTCAATTTTGCATCTCCTGAGGAATCAAACAGATTATTGCAGTCTCTTTTCTTTGGTCCATTTTTGTTGTATTTTCAGTGGATTCTTCTTTCTGTTTACAACCTTCTCCAACTATTTCCTCCTCGTTGCTGGTAGACATGAAACATTGCGACCTGTTGGTGACCTTTGGGGACTTCCTGAAGGGCTTCAGGTGGAGTCAACGCTGGGAAGAGTTGGTTTACTGCAGCAGGAAAGCCTGATTCATTGATTTTCTGTCTCTCTGTCGTCTTCATCCTCTTCCTCCACCTTAATGAACTTCCTCTCAGCTGTGGCCGTTTCGTGTCACCAGACAGCTGACACGATTCGCTGCTTTTGTCGTGACATCAGAGGGTTTGGAAACGGGAAATCTGAGACTGACGGTCTTTTCTTTTTTTCTCTTCCTGCTCCTCTCCATCCAGCGTAAGGAATGTTTTTCTGAGCCACAGACTGGCTGTTATATAATGTAAATATTGCACATGATGTGTGAAGCGTTCTCAACACGTTTTGGTGGTTTAGTTTCTGCTCGTTGAGTCGCGGCTGCAGGGGAAATAAACCGTCCCAGATGAGAAGAAGACACTGGTTTTGGATAAATAAGACGTGAACTGCAGATCGTTGAGTCTGGAGGAGATTCAGTTTAAAGGAAACTGTGGGTGGAGGAATCCACCAGAGAGCTGCAGCTATCACTGAGGTTTCACTATTGTTGTCATGAAGGTCGTTGCAGATTATTTTTGTATTCAGGGAGTACGGTGCTGCAAAAGGGACAAAATTAAGACTGTGAAGCGGCTGAATATATATATCCCTCTGCTTTCCCAACGTCCTTCCTGACGCGTTCAAAGACCAGAGTTCAGTTCAGTTCACAACCGTTTAAAGAATCAAGTTTGTTAGAAGTGAACAAACGACTCCAGTGGTTCTGGTTCTGAAAGGATTCAAGACTCTAAACATTCAATTAAATCAAAGTTCTGCCGTCAGAATTTTCTTGAAATCATTCCTGACTTTGAACAGATTCCTAAATCTGAATTGATTCCTATACCTGAACAGATTCCTTTTCTTATCCAGACTTTTGAAGAGTTTCATGACAGCAGATTTCTGATGGATCATATTTGAAACATATCTATATTTTGTAATTTAATAACTATTTTTTGTCATAATTTAAATTTGAGTGTCACTAACATAAATCTCTTGGAATAGAGACCTGGCCAAGATGGCCGCCATACAAAAGAACTAGAATCATCCACTTTTTGGCAGGAAGCTGCAGGTTAAAGTTCAGATCAGAAACCAGTTCTTCTCTGCACCAAACTTGACCTTTAACCTGAACTCATGTTTTCCTGGATGTGCTGACCTTCCCAAACAGGAAGTGAGGTCGTTAGAAGCTGCTGCTCTGTTTGTCTTCAGCTGAAGGCAGCAGCAGCAGTCTGCGCTGCAGCGTCAGCCTTCACGATCCAGTATCTGGAGAGGAAAAGTTTTCTGGCTGGTATTTAATCTTTTATTCATCCTCTGAACTAAAGAGGTCAGCCTGATTACACATGCAGCGCTGCGCTTTGGGGAGCGGAGGCTCCTCCTGACCCCATTCTATGTTTGTTCCAGCAGTTAAAACCAAGTTTATTGTTTTAAAACCAGCTGGACGTTTGTCTCTAAAGCTGCTGAATCAGCTGATCCTCCTGATGGGTTTAATAAATGTGTAATTACCCAGAAACCATTAAAAGATGCTAAACGAATCTTGCCGCTAATTATGGCGTTACTTTATCTCCTTAACGGCTGCGGCCATGTTTTAATCGCCTTTCCTGTCCTGGATTTCAGCGCGTTTACTTGCATCCACTCTGATTTCACTCATTTATCACTTTGTTCTGTAGTTTGGTGATTTTAAAGCTACGGTAGCCGTGAAACGCTAACAGATGGTTTAATCTTCCTAAAGTTGGTTTATTTATTTGAAACTGACCTTCAATCTACAGTTCAAATAATATTTATTTTAAATTATTTAGTTTAAATAATTTGGTTTTGATTCTTTAAAAGTCAGAAGTCTAAAAAATAAAAATGTTTAAAAATAGAGCAAAAAATTGGATTTGTAAAATAATTATTTTATTAGTTACAAATGAAACAAAACAAATAAACGATTAAACTACGCTTTAATACTTTAAAATGTCTGTATAACAAAATAAATATGTGAATCAAACAAATGGATTTTGTCTCCTATAATATGTGGAATATTTATTCTAAATTATAAAACGATGTGAAACTTTTATTTTGATATTTTTATTTTATGTAAAAGAGAGAACATCTTTGGTTTGTGTGAAGAGAAACCAGGATTGTTTTTTGTCTTTCTGCAGCTGGTTCCTTCTCAGCCCTCATTTTCTGTGTTGTGATGAGGTTTTTTTGGTGTGTGTGTGTGTGTGTGTGTGTGTGTGTGTGTGTGTGTGTGTGTGTGTGTGTGTGTGTGTGTGTGTGTGTGTGTGTGTGTGTGTGTGTGTGTGTGTGTGTTCATTAAGGCTTTTTCTGGAGCCAACAATGGAGTCTCTCCGCCAGCTAAACACACATCAGCAGAAAGAGGTCAATTATAGAGTAGAAGTAACAAAGCAAGAAGAAAGCCCCTGAGTGTTTGTCTTGATTAGTCTTTGTTATGGAAACCATTTCACAAATCGGACGCCTGCTGACATCCAGCTCTGATTTTCAGCTTTGAGCTTTATGTGATTTAAAAAAAAAAAAGCATAATTTTTCCTTTTAGATACAACGAAACTTCAAAAGAGCTGCAGGAAAATGTTTAATTTAGAAGGGAGTGTTTTTTTTTTGCTGGTTTGTAGACCACGGTGTTCATCAAGGCTCACTTCAAAGCCCCTTTGAAAAATTGATCAGGCCGGATCGGAGCTGAAGTGGATCTCAGGCTGAGTTTTTCACTTGATTTGCAAGCAAAACTCAAGCAGCAGCAGATGACGCAAACAGAAATCTCTTATTAATTCAGCTAAAAAAGCCAAAAAGGGGTCTGAAATTTTAATTCGTCTCCACAGAATATTTTATATTTTGAATTATTCCTCTTTATACATGTCAAATAGTTACTTTTCTAAAACGCAAAGGTCATGATTTTTCATCTTTTTATGCTGCGCATCAGCTCAGTTGAGAAATTTTAATATTTTAGCTTTAGTTTAAAATAAATTAAAACTTACAACTGAAAAAAAACAACTTTCATTTTTTTTTTAAAAAAAAAAATTGTAATAAAAATTATTCTTAAACCTAACGAAAAACAACAATACTTTTTTTAACAGAATATTTTTTCACCTCTTGGTGAACTTAAACGTTTATGTTTGATTCATTAAGTAGAAAATTGTAATATTTGATCAAACTGTCGTATTAAGGTGTTGCTGCTTTGAATGTGTTAATTTTCTGCACATTTGTTGATGGTTTTGTTTGTTTTGGTTTTAAATATTTTGATACTTTGAGCTCAAAGCGTCTCTGGGACATCAGGACCAGACTGGCGAACACCGTCCGGGTTGTTGTCCTCCGTCCCCCTGCAGGTCCATGGGGACTCCTTCTCTCAGTGAAAGGTCACGGGGTCACCTGCCCGGTAATGACAGAGTGTGGAAATGTCAGCGAATTTAAACTTTAAGAACCTGGAATTCTGATGACTCATCAAAAATCTGAAACTTGAAGGCAGTTTTTGGACAAACGTCTCCAAGATGTTGTTCTCCCCCCCGCTGACTGGGATCTGATCTGGGATCAGATGTTAAGGAGATGGAGGGATCTCCGTGGCGACTCTGGGATCACGCCTCCGGTAAGCCGCCATGAGCTGTCAGGTCTGCGCCTGGGAACGTCTAATCCCGCCGTCCCCTCTCCGATCTGATCTCCAGCGTGGCTGCAGGCGTCGCTGCTTTAATGCTGATAATGCTGATAATGCTGCTCGGGTCTGTGGGAAATCTAAGCTCTGAAATCCCTTTAATCAAAGCGGCAGCCGCACAAACACGGTCTGGAAAAAGGCCGAGTAACGACTTAACACCGCAGTGTTTCCTGGTTCTGATCCGATCTCCTCCTGAGCCGCTAATATCGCCTCTGATTTCTCTGAACGTAGTTTTGTGTTTTTACACTTTGTTTTTAGCTTTGAGCTATTTTAATTTTAACATAAATGCAACGAAATAAGCATTTTTAACAACATGCAGAAAACTTTATATTTTTGATCTGGTAAAAGTATTTTTGTAGCAAATATTTGATCCATAGCAGTAATATTTTTATAAAAATCCTTAGTTTGCCAGTGGCGTCCCCAAATGGGGGGTGAAGGGTGGCCGTGGCCTCCCTTAACTCAGCTTTGAACTCAGCGTCTCGGCCAGTATTTCACTTTTCTTCTTGAGGAAACGTGCGTTTCTCTCCTCCTACTCCAAATTCTGGTCCGTTTCTGTCTGGAATTGGTTCTCCTGGTCCCAGTCCCAGAGCTGTGGCTGTAAACCAGTGAGGCAATGTTTGTTATTGATGAGCAGCTGAAGGTGTGCCAGGAGTGCCAACAGTCTGTCAGCAGAATTTTATTGATCTTCATTTTCAAATTTTATCCTAATTCTTAGTATGACTCAATGTTTAATAGATTTTTTTTTCTTCTGATTCCATTATTTTTTGTCCTTATTTTACAGATTTTTTCAAACATAGTTTTGTCTTCGTTACTCAAGTTTCACCCTGATTTTATCTTATTTATTTATTATCTTTTAAATTCTGGTTTATTTTTTACTTTCATCCTAATTAATTGTATTTTTTTATTGTGATTTATTGAAATGTTTTTACATTCATCCTGATTACTTTCTTCTTAATATTTTTTATTTCTGGTCTATTTTAATTTTTACTTTTATTCTATTCTGTTTATTCAAGTTCATCCAAATTTTTAGTCTAAGTTTTATTCTAATTTTGTTTGTTATAATTCATCCAGTTTTCTTTAGTAATTATCTTTTTTTGTTCTCCTTGATTTTGCTCTGGTTAGATTCTACTTTTTTACCAAATCTTATAACCTTTTTTTGTCCCTCGTTTTTATTTTAAATGTTTTTGTTCCTTTTTTATTCCAGTGTTTTAATTTTTATCAGATTTTTACCCTGGTATTGAAGCATTAACTTTAGATAAATCTAGAAAACATTGCAGTAATGTGTTTAAATTCTCCGTCCGGTGTTTGCTCGGACAGCTGCAGTGAAACCTGTGATATGTGTAATTAATTGTGCCTCAGCTCCAGCTGTGTTGACCAGGCAGTGAATCCACAGCTGGATCTCTGCTGAGACATTTGCTCTCAGGTTCGGAGTGAAAATGTGAAAGAGAGAGAGAATAAAAATGTGGTTCTGTGAGTCACTCACCTAAAAATATCAGGCGTGCAGCTTCAGTTCTTCCTGCCGGGTTGCGCTGACCTGTGAGTCAGCGCTCCAGCTGGAGTCGGCGCTCCGAAGAGGGAAACCTGCCGGAGAGGACGGGATGGGAGCGGGTCGGGATGGGAGCGGGTCGGGATGGGAGCGGGTCGGGTCGGGCCGGGCACAAAATGGTCGCCGCGAACGGAACTGTAACTTGGAACGAGAATTTTATTGAATCGTAACAGTGAAAATGCAGTGTTGAGAACATCAATCTCAGCTTTTTGTTTTTTTTTTGTTTTTTTTTAGCATTTCCAGTTTTAAGTATTTGTTACCTGATGTAAACAGATGAAAGTTCTGGACATTGTTTTCCTCTGCAGACACATTCCTGACCAGTTTCTCTGTTTTTAGTTATGTAAAACCACAAGGCTGCAGAGCGAGTCTTCATGCAAACACTTCCACATTCTGATTGATTCTCTCTGTGATGCTGCATCTTTAAAAAATTTAAGATAAAACTGTCTTGTATATTAAAGCTAAAAACAAGCTTGCTTCTGCCTGTTGGATGGAGACTTTTAGCATTTCTGTGAACCTCAGTAAGGCGCTCAGTTTTCCCTTGAACTTCAGTTCAAGGATGATGCAAATTTTTCACGTCCAGCGCAGATGGCTTTTTCATTTCAGGTCAAATGAAGAAATTAAAAGCTCTTAAAGGGCCGGTTCTCCCAAAATGAATCAATAAAACCCATTACAAAATGTTTTAGCACTTTGAAATGCCTTGTAGCTGAAATGTGCTATACAAATAAAATTTGATTGATTGATTGATTGATTGTGTCAGTGGGTAAAATTATTATAGACATAATTATTTTGCAGTAGACTGTTAAATATTTCCGACAAAAAAGAAGCAAATTTCCTCCCACAAAAGCAAAATATTTTAGATTAATCTCACATATTTTGTAGAAAAAAAATTACTTTTGGAAATTTTCTAAGTTTTAAAAGTCAAAACAAATTAACTCAAAATTTTCACGTTTTTGTCTAGAAGATTTCTGAGATTAATCTCAAAGTTTTAGTTTTTTTGACAAATGTGCTTTTTTTTATTCTCTATCTGCAATGGTGTTAATGCGCCATCCTAAGTATTTGTTTATAACGTTGTTTTAGTAAAGGATACTGAACAAAGTAAAGAATTTTTACTTTAATGCCAGAATTTTTACTGTAATTGGAAAGTTTTCACTTTAACCTCAGAATTCTGACACTTTTTCTGAATTCCAAAACAGTTTTTCTTAGAATTCAGATTTGTTTTGCTCCAGATTGTAATTTCTCCTCTGCAGTTTTGACTCTGAGATTTTTGACCCATGTGACATAAAGTTTGGACACCGTTGGGACAAATCATTCCAACATGCCGCCAATCTTAACCCGAGCTGCTGTTTGCAGAGTCGTGGTTCTGTTAATCCAGGTTGAACTCGTCGTGGATCAGAGCAGCAGCATCTTCTCTCTCTGCTGCAGCCAGAAGATGGCATGATTCAGTTTCCTGTTCTGTCTCTATTAATAACCGCCATGTTTTAAAAATCTGTAAATAATCACCGTCTCTCTGCTCTGAATGCAACAGGAACAAATTTCTCTGCTAGTTCAAGGCTGATTCTCTGATTTAGGTGAAGAACTAAAAGAATGGAGGTGAATCGTTCTTCAGAGGAAAAATAATCCATTTGCTTAATCACGTCTCTTAAAGTGTGTAGCCAAGTTGCTTGGTAACTGAACGGCAGCAGAAACAGTCGACTTGGAGTCGTATTTAACAAAAGCAGCAGGCGCAGTGTTTAAATGCTGACGTGTTCAAGGCCTGAACACACACAGAGCTGCTCGAATCATTCTGCTTTTATCCTCCAGAGAACACGACTGTTGCCTTGAATCTTTGTCCTTCTGGTTGAGTGAAGCGGCTTTGGCTGCTCTGGGATCTGGTTATCTGGTTTCCATGAATCATTGAAGACCGTTTGGATCCAGTTAGTTCGAATAATTCCTTCAAAATCGTATTTTCCAGCTTTTTAGGACGTAACAAACCCTTCCTTGTTTTTTATTGATGATTTCTCTTTCAGTTTATCTCATAATTTAGGAGTAGTTCCCAAAGATAAACATTTTCATTTCGGGTCAAATGAAGAAATTAAAAGCTCTTAAAGGGCCGGTTCTCCCAAAATGAATCAATAAAACCCATTACAAAATGTTTAAATATTAATAAATAGTCATCTCTGCATTCATTGAGTACTTCTTGAAATTAAATAAAATTGAACATATTTGCTCCCTCCAGGATTTTATGATAAATTTTTTTTGCAATCTAAATCTTTATTTATTTTTTTTGTTGGTATTTTTATTTTTTTCTTATGGAGCTACTTTAGGAATATTTGCAAGAATTTTTGTGATATTTGTATGACTATAAATGTGAATTTTGTCGCTAGCGGACGATAATTTGACAGGCTGAGGAGCAAAAGTAGAAGAACGAAACACTGCCACCTGCAGGTTGGAGTTAGCATCGCTTAAACTAAAAGTGTCATGCAATATTCTGTTTATTTTTGCATGAATTTGTGCGATCGTTGATGTAATTTGGCAGCAAACTGATAAAAACTGCTTTGATTTGATCGATTTAAAATAATATTTGAGAAAGCAACTGTTGAGACCTGAGAGACTGGGATTCAAGACTTCTTGGTTGCTAGGCAACAGTGCCACCAACCACAGATTTTTAATTGGACTTGGGTCTGGACTTTGACTAAGCCATTACTGCCACAATATTCCAGAATAATTTTGTTTCCGTTTTATTTGTTGCTTTTGGTTTATTTTAGATGATAAAAACCTGTAAATGTTACTTACAAAATTAAAAGTTATTGGTCTTTGGTAAGGCAATATGTTACTCAAATGGTCTCAATACAACAATATTATTGTTTATCACAAACATTACCATTTAGTGTGAATATTTTTTGCAGGAAGCTGCAGGAAAACCACAGGATAAGACTCAGTTTTGGTCGGGTTTTTTTTATCTTCCTTTCTGGTAATATCAGCAGATTTCTGGTTAAAACAGAGAAGTAGTTGATGTTGAATAATTGCGACTCTGGGTTTTTTTTTTATTTGTTTTAATATTCCTGTGCTGAAGAGCAGCTGGATGTGAAATCTCACCATCTGAACTGATTCTGGAGTATTTATGAGCTGCAGCGACGGAGGAAGAGCAGTTTGTCGTCTTCAAATGGTTAAAATGTGTGTTTGCAGGCGAGGAAGAGGAGGGTGACGTTTGGGAGAGGAGGTGAGGTGTGAAGGTGGGGTGGGGCGGATGTCCTCGCTCTGGCGGTTGGCGGCTAACAGAGTGCTGCGTAACGAACGGGACTTTAATTTGTTTTTCCTCGACAAGGTCGACGAGAGTGATGGCTCTCAGCAGCAGGAGGAGGAAGAGGAGGAGGAGGAGGAAGAGTGATGATGGGAGATCTGAGGCAGGATGGAGGGGCAAAATCAACCCGGAAGTCATTTCTCCTATTTTAACTCAGTGCATGTAAATGCATCAAACCCGATAGCGAGGAGGAAAGAAGGAGGGAAGAATGGACTGACTGGTGAGATGTTATGCCGTGTCCATGGCAACAGACTGAGGATGCTCATGGATGCTGGAATATTTTGATGGTGGAGGAACTTCACTCAGTCGTTGGCGTTTGATGTTTGAAGCCGTGTTGATGTGGAATATTCTGGAAAACGTCCCGGAGTCTAAATCTAGAATTTGGCTGCTGACCCAAATTGACCCGATTGGTTCTGACTGGCAGCCGGCTGGTCTGAAACAAAAAATCAGTTTTTATTATCGTTAAGTTCTCTCACTTTTGATCCCAAAGCTTGTCAGTGTGGGAGCCGTTACCCAGGCAACGTGTTTTAAAGTTTATTTTCAGAGTCTTTGAGGCGGTTTAAAAAGGAAGCTGGAGAAATCAAAGTGATTTTTACTTTTGATTCTGGATTTGGACCGAGAGGAAGGTTTCACTCACACTAGTCCCGTTTAATCCGCCTTCATCCAGCTCTAGTTTGTTTGTTTAGAAAGTCTGGTTCGTTTGTGGAGGTGCGTCTGTGTGATCCAATGAACTCTGGTCCAACTCAGTTTGGTTCAGTTGAAATAAACTCTGGTGCGGTGTGAACGCCAAGTGGACCGGACGCTGCTCCTAAAGCAGGGAGTGGACTGCAGCGCAGGGCATTGTGGGTAAATAAAACCAAAACAAACGTCTTATTCTAGTGTTGGCAAGAGAAATGGCTCATAACCTTTTACAAAAGAGAATTCCTTCAGCGCTAGAATCTGACGCCGCTCCATTTTGGTTTTCATTTTGCGAAGAAGGAAGTTGTGTTCAGTCTTCTTCAGCCCCCAACTCAACTTTTACACTCAAACATGAAACTAGCTACAAATACATGCACAATCATTGAATCACATCTTCAACAAGCATTTGTAGGGCCTCCCGCACAACCAGCAATAATGCAGCAAGTGGTTTCTAGATGATAAGTCAGCAACGATACAGTTGTCTTTTCCAGCAGCCATTTTCTTGACTGTTTTTAACCATCTTTTCCAGTAAATAAGACATCCAGTGTTTGCATTAAAGGCGGTTATATTTCTAATATATCAATAATCCAGAGGCTGAATGCATTTCCAGCTGTTTGCTGCTGCAGACGTTTGTTCAGCTGGTGATGAACCGCTCTGAGCTCGCAGTGTTTCTTCTCCGGGACTCATTTAACCCTGGGCTCAGATGAGGCGATGCGCCCTCTCTGCCCTCTGACACACATTGTGTTTCTACACGCAGTCCGCCTGGAACGCCAGCTGCTTTGTTTGCCGCTCCATGGAAATGTGAGAAAACCAATGAAAGCAGCAGAATGAGCCTGTTTTTTTGTGTGTGAGCTGAATAAAGATGAATTAAAATCAGCAGCCAGTAAGTTTTCTTCCTGTGAAAGCGTTCAAATTAATTCCCCATTACTGGCTTGCTTATCAAGAGCTGCAAAGACACAAAGATACAGACAAACAGTGAAAAGCAATTAAAAATAAATGGAGTTTGGGGGGAAAAAGTGCCTGAGAGAGCGAGTTCATCTGCAGCCAACTTTACTTTTTTGTGTTTTTGCTGCTGTGGACGTTTTGTCACCATCCTGGGGCGCCATCAGCCTAAACGGCCAAATTAACCCAATTATTCAGAGCTAGCTGAAGTGGCGCTGCTGCCTTCAGGCGCTGTGGTTTTTCTGAGCGTCGTCCCTGGATGTGTGTGGCATAGACGCAGTTGGCTTCGGCGCCACACAGCTCCACGTCAGAGAGGCGCAATTTTTATTCCCCGCCGTCAAAGAAGAGGCAACAACAGTTCAAAGAAAAGCTGGTTTCCGTAGCAACGTGCCAAATATAACTAGACTTGTTCTGTGCAGTGATGAAGAGTTGTTAGGCTGGAGGAGCCAGAACAAGCTGCAGCAAACAGAGGCGGGCGTTTCATCTGCAGCACTCATGCAGCGCTGCATTTGTCCTGCAGCAGATTTAGAGTTACAAAAGACGGACTGGAGCGCCAGACCTTGAACTCACCATCAATGTCTGATCAATCCAATCCAGGTCTGATATCTGTCCAAAACCAGCCAACACCAAGTTCTAAAGTGAGCTCAGAACTGGCTGAAGACCAATTTTAAGGTCTGAGGTGGTCTAGTCCAAGACTAAAACTGGGATAAAACCAACTAAGCCATTTGTTGTGTTGTTACTTCAGCTCACAACCAGTTCATAAAATGGTTCTTTCAGTCAAACCAATTGTAACATCAGTCTGAACCGGTGCTGGCCATATAAAAAATATTATTATTAATAATGTTGGACTTCCCATAACACTACTGCTTCATTCTCTTGATATTACAACTTCATTCAAGTAATTAATAAAGACAAATTTAGTGCGGTCTTATTATTCCTTTGTAGAGTTGACCTGACCTTAAAGTTCAACTAAGTATAAGCTGTAAAACACGCTTGTCAGACAAGATGGCCGCCCTGCACTATGGAAACACAAGGAGTGGACTGGTGGAAAAAATACCACAATTATCCAAGAATTAAACCTTCAAAAACCATAAATTTGATTATCGCCCAGTCCTGGTCTGGACCTGGAAACTTAAAAAACAATTCTTAATCATTTCAAATTAATCTGAGACTCTTGCATCCAATCAAAGTCCAAAATTGTCCAAAATTCCAAAATTAGGGGAAAGCTGGAATAAGTCGATCTAAAACAGAACACTGATTGCTTTAAAATCAAGTCATATCTAAAGTTTATCTCACATAGGAACCAAACGGGTCCAGAACCAGTTCAAACTCAGTTTGAAACCAGTTTGAAACCAGTTTGAAACCAGGCTACTGGAACAGGCAGGAGCTCAAAAAACCCTTCAGATTTAGAATAAATGAGTTTGGAGTCATTTTACAAGCAGAAAAACAGAATTTAGCTGTAAATTTAATGAATTAATCAAACTGATAATATTGTTTTTAAACAGAATAGATCTTAGATATTTTACTCTAATTGGACAAATAGTTGGATTATGGCTGAGATTAATCCAGATTAATCCAGCTCTGACCATTTGATGAAGGAAACCTGCTTCAGTTTGAAGTCTTTTCATTCCTCTGCCGACGTCTTCATCCGAAATGTTTACACAAACTGAACTCAGCTTCGTTTTCTGCAGGTTACTTTGGGGCGATATTGATCTGGAATAAAGCCGCTGATGAAATGAACCGAAATGAGAATGAAATCTCTTCCAGCGGTGTTTAATGTTTCAGGTTGCAGTGAGAAACTCTGCAGAGATTGAGTCAGAAAATTGCTTCTTCAGTAGAAACCGGAGTTCAGTGAAAATTGGAATCCTGTGAAACATTATGTGCTGGAACATTACACGGAAATGATCAAAGCTGGGAGGAATTGCTCTTGTTGGAAAACTGAATGAGGAGCACAAAGGCTCCATTTCACTCCCAAACCTCTTTCTGTGGGAGAAAAGCCGAAGCAGCCAGACTCCACCTGCAGGTTTCAAAAACACGCTGAGAGGATCCCAGGAAGCGTTCCTGTTGTTTCGATTCAGGTTTAACACCTCCATGTTTCTAAATGATGGCTTTAGTGTGATTCACAGCCATTGTTCAGGCAGGTGAAGCCGACAGGAGTGACAGGACGACGATGATGATGTAAAAGCTTGAAAGAGCTTCGGCTGAGAGCTGCGGCTTTTAGTTAAAGGTCTGAACAGAGCGGCTCATTACGCCCATCAACGTCCAGCTTTACCTCCAGATCCGATTCACTTCGTCTTAAATCCATGAAAAAATGTCAGATTACCAGTAAAAAATAATCCAAAAATCTGTCAGTAAAGGATGCAAAACCACATATTTATCTGACCATGTTTAACATATTTAGACATTAAGATGCAAGATGCTGAAATAAATCTCTAAAACCTCTGAATGTTTTCATAATCCTGGAATCTGCAACATTTACAACCTAAAGAGATGGATTTACTTTCCGCCCAGCAAAATAACTCATTTAAAACCTCAAATGTCAAATAACGTTTTTAGAAAAGTTGTTTTATTTAAAATCCCAAAAATAGAAATACAATTGTTTCTTTAAAGACTACAACAAATTTAGATAGTTATCTAAATGTAGAAGATTTACATATATTATAAGGTTTTTGTGATCTTACAGCAAAACGGCTCTTTATTTATAAATGTTGGCCTAGTCAAACCCCAGAATAGAACTAGCAGAAACTCCTCAAACAGCTGAAAGTGAGAATTGGCACTAACTTTTATTTTGAAGTGAAAAAATATGCATTTATAACATAAATATGTTTTGATTTATGTCCTGTAAATACTGTAAGAAATCATCCTGATGTGCTGTCTAATCATGCAAAGAAACGCCGAAATCTTTCTGGTTTTTAAAGCTAAATCTGTTTTTTATTCCTCCCAGCGTTCAGCCTGCTGACAGGTTTCTCACTCCATAATGATGTCTGATAATAACAGCATCCTCAGGTGTTTCTCCTCCATCAGAGATAACTCTGTCAGCAGGATCTCTGATCAGCCTCTCCAGCCTGTAATGGATTTTTTTGTCCTTGCTCCTTCGCGTTCAGCAGCAGAGACGGAAGACAATTTCATTTACCTGCAGCTAATGAAAAGCTAGTTTTCAATGTGATGGTGGGACGCCGCCTTCCTGCCTGCAGCTGAAACGAATGACTGGATCATCTGCAGAGGCCCGTCTGCTGCGCCGTAAACTCAATCCGTTTTCCTGCAGTCTGTGGCTTTCTGACGTTTCAGAGGAAAAACAGGCAGGAGCAAAAAGAAAGAGGGAAATCAGGTGAAATCTTCCTGCTCTGAATGGCTGAGGCAGGATGAGTGGGCGCCGGCCGGGCTTTAAAAGCTTTCCTGTTTTTAGTCATTCAGAAGCTGAAAAACAACCAGTGAGTGGTTTGTTTGTTTCGTTCAGCCAGGAAGGTGTATGAAGAGTTCAAGTTCAGAAGCATTGAGGTGAAACGAAGGCAAGGACACAGAGTTTTCTTAAAGAAAAGCTGATTTGCTTCATTCGTCCTTGAGCAGATTATTGGGTTTGTATCTTGGTGTTTAGAAACGTGTCTGAAAAGCTTTTGGTTTGCAGAACAGATTCATTTCTTTGAGTTTGGCTGCAGAAGGAACATTATGGACCAGATGCCACTGAAAAGACGTGAGCTGATTAAAAGAACTTTTTATGACGGTCAAATGTCCAGGATTAATGAAGAAACACTTCTGTCCACGTCTCTCATCTGTCTTTCTCATTGCTTCGCGTTTTTCTCTTTCCATCTCTGCTCTTTCTTTGTCTCTTGTCTTTTTCTCTTTCTTTTTTATTGTCTCTCAGTCTTTCTCTTTTCTGTCTCTTTCTCTTTTTCCCTTCTTTCTCTCTTGCTTTTTCTTTGTTCCTCAGTCTCTATATCTCATCTGTCTCTCTTTCTCCTTTTGTCTTTTTCTCTGTCTGTCTGTATTTCTGTCTTTCTCTCTATCTGGTTGGCTCTCATAGATGGATATAAGTAATCTTATTTTATTTCTACATTAGTAGAAAATGGATGCTGATCAGTAGCAAAGATTGAGTTTTGTAAAAATTTGTTTTATTATTTTTATTTGGTATTTAGTTAATTTCAGAAAACATATTGGAACCCATGAAGAAGGAAATTTCCCAAAAATTGATCCTACCAGGAATGAATTTTACTATTGAAATAGTTCATCTCTTATTAAAAAAAAACAACAAACAAACAAACAAAGCAACACGTTTGGTATAATTTTGATATAGTAAGTTGCCTAAATTGTATTTTATTTGGCTGTGTGATGCAGTTAAAGGGAAAACGATCAGTTTGGGGTTTTTTGCGAGAGCTTAAGCCTTTCTGCTGTCAGTTCACCAGATGTTCAGTGGGAGAAAATCTGAAACTTTTCTTGATCCTGTGCTGTGATTGTCTTCATAATAACTGTGTTTTGGTGGAAATGATCAGATTTAATTGTGTGGATAATAATTCTTAGAGTTCTTGGTGGCGTAGCGACAGTATCTGAAGCTGAATGAGGCTCTGCTCATTTTCACTGTAACTTCCTCCTGCTGGAGCTGTGAATATGTGTGAGCCACACTTCTAATTGAGCGCTGACATGTGGGCACATGTTTGGTCGTCATGCTCCGGGGACCGGCCTCCTTCCTCCGCCTGCAGCTCCTTACACCTCCTCCACCCTTCAGACGGCCGCCTATCGTTTCCTGTCTCTGACCTTCAACACCTCGGCCTGTGGCAGAAATTACTCCTCAGGCCGGCTTGTCTGGACTCGGCCTCTACTTCGTCTCCTTAATGTAGCTCTTTGATGGAAATGCTTTTTCTTAGAATGTTTCTTTTCCTCCTTGGTGTGACTACGTCAACCTTTTTTTTAGGGCTTGCATTGGGAGGGATGTATGATTTTAGCATTTTAACACATTAGATCGATATAAACAACCTATATTTACTTCCATCTTGTTGCCATTTGTTTCTAGAGGAAACCAGAAAGTCTGGTTTGTTTGGGGAGGTGCGATCGTGTAATCGAACAATGGTACGCCCACAAACCTTGATTTCAGTTCGATTGAAGTGAACTCTGCAAACCGCATCTCCCTGCTGCTTCCAGATTTCCCCCGTGTGAAAAGCAATGCACAGAACAAATTTATCAGTCTGACAGTCATATCAGGAAAAAAATAAGTGAAGAGGTAAAGTCTGGACCAAGTTTTTATTTTCTGATCAGACGTTTGGAGCTTGCAGGGCGAGGAAGAGGAAGAGGAGGAGTTCATCAGGAGGAAGAAGAAAATAAATAATTTTATTTCCTGATTGCTCCAAACTCCTGCTCTGCCTCCTGTTTTCCTGAGATTCAGAAGTGATTTATGGGAACATTTTGCTCCTCTGGTCTTAGTTGACTTGTGTAGATTAATTCCGGTCCAGCCAATAAAATCAATCAATTCTGTTCCTCTTTCTTTACAGAACCAGACGTTGTGCAAAGGCCTCAATGAGCTTCAGAACGGCCAGGTAGGCTCCTGCTCTCTTCCTCTGATTGGCGGTGGTGGACCTCTCATGTAAAAGTCACATTTTGCATGTTTCTGTATTTCCATTTGGGTCTTAACTGCTTCTAAAAACAGTCAACATTAAAAAATAAATAAAAATAAGAAATAACACCAAGCTGTTTATGGCAATAAGTAATTTTTTGAATTTTTTGGTGTCTGGAAAATGAGCCGTATCAAAAACCTCCAGAATGCAACGTTACCAATCAGCAGCCACTGCCCGTTACCTAGCAACCCAAGCTGAGTTCCAACCGTTACCCAGCGGAACTCCAGCAGAACTCCAGCACATTTGTGCAGCTGGTGTTACTGCTATACAATGGCTGCTGGAAAAGACAAGTGTTTTGTTGTGGATTTACCATCCAGAAACCACTTACTGCTACATGTCCTTTTATCCAAAGATAGTAAAGAATTATTGACTTAAAACAAGTTTCATAAGTTGCTGAAAAGTTACTTGTAAGTTAGTTTTACTGAGATATTTACACTGGAAACCATACTTGATAAGATTTTGTGTTTTTGCGGTGAACTGGATAAAAGATGGTAAATCGTGAGCCTTTAGTGCGCTGTACTTTCTGTGAGCGGCTCTTTAACGGTCTGCAGCGACTCTTCTCACGCTGCAGACCAGAAGATGGGAGAAGTGAAAGGATTCATTATCCATCAGTGTAATTTCAGCGCTGCGATTCATTACGGAGTGGAAGTCGATTCGGGCCTGGTGTTGCGGCTACGCGGTGTTCTGCAGGAGAGACGAAACCTAATTAAAAGTCTGTGATGGGTGGATAATTGTTGCAGCGCAGCAGCGTGTGTAATTAAGGCTGGATCGCTTTTACAGGTTTATGTTGTAAATATGCATTTTATCTCCTCAGCTGCTTAAAGCAGAATTATTATATAGTTTCTGCTTACAACCGTCAAGTTGTAGGAGCTGTTTATATCATTACTGCTGCTGTTTGCTTAAGGAGGTGATTAGAGTGCTCCTTTAGTCCAACAGGAAACAGGAAGTAGAACATCTCTGATGAAAGCAGCAGAGCAACAATTCACCCAGGTTTGGGTTTCTCTGAGCCAAGATCCTTCAAAAAGCCAAAAGGACCTCGGTTTCCTCCCTGAGGTGTAATTAGAGCCAATCATGAAGATCAATTCCAGCAACATAATACAGCAGAGAGGAGCTGCTAAATGATCCAGCAGGTTCCTCTGCGTTTAAAGAGGCAGTACCATCTCAAATCAACTGATTGGAGCTTTAATTATGTTATGTTATTTCCCATTAAAAACAGACCTGGATTGTTGCTTTGATTATTTCATGCATGTTTAGGAAAATGCATGGTAAGACCTAGCCCCGCCTTTAAGGATGAAGCTCCTCCCCCACTCAGCTCCTGCAGACTAGCCAGCAATAATTAGCAGACACCTAGTTTAACTGCGCAACATGGTTACCAAAATCTTGGCATGAAGTTTCAGTGAGAAAATGTCTTCAAATATCAAACCATTTGAATTTAGTTTTGCTATATTTCACATTCAAGTTGAGGAATTTTCAAGTTCAATAAACAACTTTTAAAAAGTCCCAACACCAAGATTACAACAAATTTCAAAACTATAGCTCAGAAAATAAAATAAATACATTTATTTCCCAAAATACAGGAAAAATGTAATTTTTTTGTACGAGAACTTGTCTGCTATTTTCAACAGGTAATTTTGGTTTATTAATTAATGATCTAATCTTAAAGTCCAGCTGTGATCGCTGCAGGTTTTGTCACTTTGTCAGCCTGAAGTGTAAACAGTTTGACAGAAAGCAGAAGTAAAAGATGCAGTGCAGTAAAATCAGGCTCATATCCAGCTGAGATGATGGCCGCCACCATCAGAGAGGAATAAATGTAAGAAAATAACCAGGAGACCCAAAATAATCTTCCTCCTCCTCCTCTAAGCCCCGGTTTTTTCCTTGGAGCACAGAGTGAAAGAAGCTAATCTAAGGCGCCCCGCTGCAGACGTGGAAAGTGTTCACTTCACATCCACTTGGCCAATATTTACCTGCTGGCTCAAACCAAACGGCTGATCCTGGAAGCTGTCGCATTCAGCGAGGCGAGAAGAAGATAAAGAGAGACTGGCTGCAGAGAAACGGAGCTTCATACCTGCTAAACAAACACAGATACGCTTTCAGACGGATTCAAAAGGACCAAAACAGAGTCTGAGGACAAAACTCAACCTTCAGATGTTCCTCTGTTCTTCCTTTAGGCTTCCTGAACGTTTTTCTTGCTTAAGCAAAAACACTTTTGTCCGAATAACAGTCAGATAATCACAAACTTTATTTTCCTGAGGTTAGGTTTTAAATTTTCTCAAAAGTGTAGTGTGTACTTTTTATACTCAACCCCTTTTTCTTTGATACCATAAAATAAAATCCAGTAATCAATGAATATTTGAAAATTTAACCGTATAAGTCCAGATGTCCTCTGAAGGCTTCATGGGTTTTTTATTCCTAGATCACACTGAAAGATTTCCTCGTCCTTCAATCTTAAAGACGCCTCGATTATCTGGATTAAGACTGACGTGATTAATCCGATCAATCAGTTATTGAAATAATTGTCAACTAATTTAGAAAACCTAATTTAAAATAGAGTTGTCCTCTGAAACAGATTTCTACATCATTACAGCCTGGAAATATGATTAACGATTAATCATTAAACATGATTAATCATTATAAACCGATTATTATTGAAATAATCGTCAATTTATTTAGTAATGGATTGTTAACTGATAACCATTAATCTATTATTTTTTAATCCTTTAACAATTAATTATTAATTAACCAATTAATTAATCAAATAATTGATTGACGATTATTTCAATTGATTAATCGTTTCAGCTCTAGATAGAAACAGTCCCTAAATTGATCAGCAGTAGAAGCCTCATCATCCTTTTCTGATTTAAATTGATAAAATTATTTTGTTTCACTGTTTTGAACTGTTTTCATAAAGAGGAAACGCTGCGGATGCGTCAGGAACACCATCTGTTGGGTTATTCTGGGAAAATCGTATCAGCTGTCATTCGATGCGTTTGTGTTAACGGATCCTTCTGAGTGATTCCGACTAAAGAAATCATCGCCTCACCCTGCCCTCATGAAGACCACCCACCCCAGTGCATGTTGGGATGTTTCCTCTTTGCCCCGGGCTGAAGGAGGGGGGTTGTTGTCGGGCAGAGAGCGTCCCTTTGTCCGCTTCTCGTCCCTCTGGACGCCTGCAGGAAGTTCTCAGATGTCTGCAGAGACGCAGACGGACCTGCCTGCAGATGTTCACCTTTCTTCAACGCAAACTGCATTTTTAAACGATCCCCGAGATTTCTTTACCTCTTGATTTAGAGCAAAAGCTTTCCTCCAGGTAAATGCTCCGAGCATCTGGTTCTGGAATCTTCTGAAAGCATCTTTATGACTCCAGATGTTTTTGCTGGTCTTGGGACGAATCCAGATTCAGTCTGAACACATCCAGGTTCCAGATTAGGATGTTAGTCTGAGAGTTTTTTCTGTTTCTGCTCTTTGTCTGCCTTCATTGTCTGCAGGAGTCCATCTGCTGGCCTCCTCTTCCTCCCCCTCCTCTTCCTCACTCTTCCTGGCCCCTCAGTCTGCCTCCCCATCCTCCTTCCTCTCAGAAAACTTTATGAATCTAAAATATTTCTTTATTTTGACACAAACACAGCAGGCGGCAACAATTAGGGTAGTGCTGCAAAATTCCAACTATTGACAGAGCACATAATTCATAAAATAAAATTTATTTTTCCCCATTTTTTTATATGAAATCCCTAAATCAACAAATATCCAAAACATAAAAAAGGCTCAGGATTGTTGCCTCACTAAAAGAAAAACAGGAAATTTCCAAATTTTGGGAGCCATTTGTTGTTTTCTATTTTATTGACAAATATTTACCATTCTTGACTTTTAATCAGGGGCTGAAAAAAATAAACTCTATAAACTGTCCGGGGCCATTTGCAGCCATAGACCAGTTTGGATTTTTATGAAAAAGAATTTCAAATATATTAAATGATTTAATTTCAGCTCCACTTTTTACATCTATTTTGTTAGTTTGTTTTGATAGTAAAATTAAAATCTGCTTAGTCATTGACTTTGTGATCCATATGGCAACGAACACAAATTTAGCTTTTTCAAAGAACAAAAATGTTTTTATGTCCGATCTGCCTGTCTGTTTCTTTCTCATCTTATTTTTTCTATATTCAGATTTTTTAAAGGATTGAGGAAAAAAAAATTGCAAATTCTTAAAATATTTTAAAAATATAAAAAACCAAAAGTTTGTGATTTTGACATTTTGGCTGTCATAAGGAAAGATCTCCTAGCAGTCTGTATTGCAGCGGTTCTGAAGAAGCCTCTGACTGAAAACACTGCTGTATTCTTTATCATCTTGTTGAGCTGCAGTAATGAAATAATCTGTTGAATAATCCATGGATTAATCAATTTGCTGGATGTAAAATCCCAAGTTTTTTTTTTAGGACTAATCCAACATCATTTATTTAAATGAATGTATAAATAAGAGTCGGGTTGTCGCAGCTTCGTCCTGTCATGATGTTTTAGTCTCCTGTTTTTCTTTTTTTTTTACCACCATTTCATCTGATTTAAATTTGTTTTAAACCACAGTAAAAACAGCTACATTTAAATTTTAACTGCCTGTGTGAGACTTTAATCTAGTTTAAGAAAAACTTTCAGTAAGAACTTAAATATTGACCTTTGGAGATTTTTAAGGTTTTTTTTCTCCAGGTGTCATCCAGAATCCAGCTTTTGGTTTCTCCTTCCTCCTGGCTTGTCTGTGTGGAAGATAAAACATTCAATCCATGGCGTTTGCTCAACAGATGTCCTTAATCTCGGCTAATCCCGGATGTTAAACGGTTGTTTTCTGTGTGGCAGAGCGTGGGGCTCTGAAGCTTCCCAGTTGGACTCCCTCACGTCCTCTCTGGTCCGTTCAGATTTTACCCCAAATTATTTCCCTAGACAGACAATTAAATAAATAACTCAAGAACTAAAATGAATACATCAAATTAAAGTATAAAGTTAATTAAATATCCTATTGTGCATTTACAATTTCAGTCAACAACTTGACATTTTTGAAAGGCGAAATGAATAAATGACTTTATTGTTTGTGTTAAAAGTGACTGCTAAGAAAAACAAATTGTTTCATAAAATACATCATCCATTCAATCTAAATTCAGAAAGTGAAGATCTTAATGATGGAGGAAAACATTAGTACTGTTTGAGAGCAACAGCTTGGAGAACTAAAAAACCAGGAACCTACACAGGGATTTAAAAGCTCTCTGTGGTGAACCCAGTCTGCCTGCATCTACACACACTTCAATCAAAACTGTAATCCAAAAAAAAAAACAAACCCCCCAAAAAACAAAAAACTGGCAGCATTTAGACGGGTGTTTAAATTTCTGCTCCAGTTCTGACCTGCATTTTTACACTGTTGCACATAGAAATGTGTTCTGTGTCTCTGACTCTGGAATAGTTTACTTCATATTAATGAACCATTCAGTGATTACGCCTGGAAAATCAAACTTTTCTCCACATAAATTGGTATAAATTTACCCTATTTTCTTATCTGATTAACTTTATGCTCACAAACAACATCTGAGGTCATCTGAGGAAGTAAACAGTCTGGCCCTTTACTTCCTGTACAAAGGATCTTTGGGGAAAGTTGTGTTTTCATTAAAAATGTGTTTTCTAACAGAAAAGTCTCATAATAGATAAGAATTTCTAACAATTTTTAAGGGATCAGTAGCTAAAGAAACTTTTTTTAGAAAAACACTGAAAAAGTTTCATTCTTTCAATACATATACATTTTTTATTCTGACATATAATTAGCTTAAAATACATCATATTCATCCATTATCTGTTCATCCTTCTCCCTAACGGGGTCGGGAGGTGCTGGTGCCTCTCCAGCTGCGTTCCGGGCGACAGGCGGGGTCACCTGGACAGGTCGCCAGTCTGTCGCAGGGCAACACAGAAACAAACAGGACAAACAACCATACAGCCATGCACACGCAAACTCATACGTAGGGAGGATTTGGAAAGCCCAATTAACCTAACAGTCATGTTTTTGGACAGTGGGAGGAAGCCGGAGAACCCGGAGAGAACCCACCATGCACAGGGAGAACTCCGTGCAGAAAGACCCCGGGCCGGGAGTAGAACCCAGGACCTTCTTGCTGAAAGGCAACAGCGCTACCCACTGCGCCACTGTGCAGCTCATATCATATTCAGTTAGAAAGGATTAAAACTATTTTCGTCCCATTTGTCAGTTAAAAAACTGGAAAATGTTCAGTTTAACTTTAGCCTATTTGAGCTCTAATTGAGCCAGTAATTCCTTCTAATATGTGGATGAAGCTCCTGTTTTTTGTTTTTTTTTTCTTTATCGTCTGCGGTTAATAAAAGCAGAGTGGAGATTCACTTCTGCTTAGCGTTTCGTTTCAGATGTAGTTTGACCTTTTCTGCACCTTGCTGCGGCCGCTGGTCGATATTCTGAGCTTTGGCTCAAGGTTTGAACTGTTAGCTTCACCAATAAATGTTTTCATGACAGCGATGACCTCCAGCCACTTCCTGCTGCTGCAGCAGGTTCTGATCGGGCTGTTTGGTTTCTGATCCACGCTGAGGAAACACCAAGATAAGATAATTATAAAATATGTTATATATAAATAATAAAAAAACATATAAATAAAATACAAAAAATAAACTGAATATATGATAGTATAAAACGTTGTGGGTCTATTAGTAGTAATAATAGTTATATGAATAATAAAAGAATGAAAAATAAATGCTAAAAACTGGCTAATTTAAACTGCGTGTCACAAAATTGATGAAATAAACAATTTTTTTTGTAGTTTTACCTGCTCAATAATATTTAAAAGAATTATTACATCTTTAAAGAACTGAAACATAGAAAAAGGCTTTAGATTGTTCCCGTGGTGAAAAAAAAAACAGACAATTTCTAAATCACTGGATTTCTGGTTTGTGACAAATTTTTACCATTCTTGCAGTAGGTGCTGATCAAAAATTATTTGAAGGGCCAAAAAATGGCCCATGGGCCACACTTTGAACACCCCTCCTAAATATAATATATAAATATACACAGCGTGTAAACATTGTTCTTGATTTGAAACTGTAAATAGTTAAAAAAATAAAGTAGCAAAGTGATAACAGTGTTATGTAATTAGATTATCAAACGTGTTGGTTGAGATATTATATGAAATGTTTATAATTAATAAAATGAGATAAATTCACATTGCCAGTAATAATAAAAGTAAAGTTACAGAATAAAACCATAAAAAGAAAGTAGAAATAGTGAAATAATATTTCTCTTGAGCAATGTGGCAGAATACAAACCACTTCCTAAAACTTCTATTGGACAGGAAATCAAAACGTCCCTTCAGTATAAAAGCCCCTGCTGACAGAATGAAGACCCCACTCTGAGCTTTTAATTTGGAAACGGGTTCACGTGGGATTGAGCTGCTGTTTGTCTTGCCTCAGTGCGGTTGCGCTCCCGATGTCTCTACAGTAAAATAAAATCCGAGTTCAGCCCGGCTCGAGCGGAGCGGCCATGCTGTTTCACTCCTAATGAAACCTCGAGTCCTGAGCGTGAGCTTCGATCATTTAGGCTTTTATCGAGGAGAAAAGCAGACGGCGGCGATGCGTTTTCGATTAAATCCCCGCAGGTCAGCATGAAGCTAAAAACAACTCATAAGCTTTCCTGACAGCTTTGGTTAAAAGGAAAATGGATTTTAGACAAAAAAGCAGAACCTGAATGTAGCAGACAGAAAAGGAAAATCTGTTATTTTAAAAACAAATATAAACACAAGCTGTTGATAAAATGAGACTAAATAAGTTCAGATTCGAGGTGGACGACACAATAAATTGTGTCAGCAGTCTGCTAAAACCAGAGACCAGGGCTTAATTGAATAAATTAAATAAATCTGTATTTTTCACATAATCTCTTTTTTTTCCATGTCTTCAAACTGAAAATACATGGATTAGATTAGGTTGTTTTAATTTTTAAAGTGTGTGATGTAAGTCTGACCTTCTCATCTTTGTAAACTGCCTTCATCTTCACCACCTTGATGGAAACAGTTTGACTTTTTCAAAAAAATTAATTTTAGAAAGTTATATGATTTTGAAATCCAGAAACAATCATGGAGAACCCGGATTTAGACTAAAATCAATAAGCAATATTCTGTGTTTCACTTTGAACATGAAAGTTAGTCGGCCCAAGGCATATGTGAGTTAAACGGCTGCGTAGGCCATCCACACCACCAGGGGGCTCCAAGAGCGTGACTTGATCTTATTTTATAGTGATTGATTGAGGTCTATCACAATAACAAAAAAGGATGATAAATTGTCCCAGAAGCTATAAATTATAATATTGTTAGTTTGAGACCATTTTCAGGTAATATAATGGTAATAACGCAAGAACACATAAACTTTCAGTTATAATGAGGATTTAACTGGAAGACATTTTAAAATATTTAAAAAAGCAACAATAGAATGAGTCATAAAGTCTCTGTAAAAAAAATTAAAAAAAAACCTGTCTTTTGCAAAAGTGACTAGTTGAGTATGAAGACTTTTATCATCCAGTTTTTGGTAGAAAGAGAAAAATTATATTTGCTTGTTTCAATTTATTATACGATTAGTTGATTTATTGCAACAGGCCTATTCGAATTCCAAAATACTTTTTTGATCCCAAAGAGAAATGTAAATTTGTTGCAACTCAACAACATTGGATGGATTAAAAATCTGCTCTGGGCCCCAAAAAAGTTTGTCCTGCCCTGAACTAATTGGAGAAAAAAAGAAAAATTTCATTTTTGCATTAACTTTGTTTCCTTTATTCTGCATTAAAAGCAAGATTTATTGAAATAGTCAACCTAAAGACAAGTTAGATTTAAAAAAAATTATTATTTGATGTAGTAATAATGTTTTATTGATCGGCTAATCGTGTTGTTGGTATCCTGATATTTCCTTCCCTCGGTCACATTCCGATGAACTCTGAGTAAAAAAAAGCCTCTGCAGGCGCGTTTGATTTGCATTTAAATGGATTTATTGTCGGGTGGAGACTGACCACATGATGTGGGAAGTGAATGGAGCGCCGGCCGCTTCCTCGTGTTTGTCTCCCGGCTGCATAATGAACATTTTAATGTGATTGTTATCTGCCAGCGGGCGGGAGAACTGGAGCAGTTAGACTAACAATCAGAACTGCTTAATATGGAGGCCGAAACGCCGAGGTATTGATTCAGTTCCCGAACAGAATCAAACGGAGGCGACAGTGAAAGGAGTTTTAATCATCTCTGCAGGGAAGCTGCTGTGAAGGCTGTCAGATTACAGGAAGTTAAAAACAAGAAACAGGAAGAGAGCGACGACGGACAGGAGGTTCATTGGTCTCTCCTTATCTCCTTCCTTCAGTGTCCTTTCCTTCTTTCCTTCCTTGCCAGTTTGTGTTCTTGCCTTCTTTCTTCCTTCTCCTTTCTTTGTTCCTTCCTTCTTATTGTTCATGTTGGCATCGTTGAAGACGCCCACAGGGACTTGAATGAGTGTTGATACCAGAGGCTCCATGTTGACCTTGTTGTTGACCTCTATGACCTGATATTTCCAACCCAAGGTCCAGAACTGGAGAATCTTCTTGGAAGAAATTCCTTCAAGTTATCAGAAGTCAAGTTTCCTTCATTTAAAACTCTGAAAACTGAAGAAGAGCAGACCAAAATGGCTGCTGGGAAAAACTTCTTCTGTTATACTTGAGACATTTAAATCTTACATTTAAATGTAATCTGGAAGGAAAACCAATGAGATACATAAATAAACATTTATCCTCAGTAAACTGGTTTGCCAGACATGAAATCGGCAGCTAACAGGTGATTCAGACCATGAGGCAGTTCCTCCTGCTGTCTCCATAAAATATTCATGAGTTGATCCCCGATTTGATCAGAGGAGCGTCATTCTTCTGACGTCTCTACGTGAAGTCCCACAGCGAGCCGATCCTCCTCATCCCGATCTCATTCCAGCTTCTTGTCTGTCCCTCCTTTAACAAAATTCCCATAACAAACCAAATATTTGAGTTTAATTTGGGCTGCAACTAGAGATGGGAATGTTTCTGGGTTCAGCGATTTGATTTAGACATGATTTTAGATTCAGAACTTTGCAAAAACCACATCTTACCAAATATTTTTGGTCTAGTTATGGTGCAAATATGTTAATACCTTTGAAATAAGACAAAGTAACTCAAGACTTCAAAAATACTTAAAGAATCTTTGAAGTTACAAGATATAGGATTTTGTGTTATGTCAATAATTCCTTAATATTGATGAAAAATTTCTTGTTCTATTGGAAGATTATTTCAGTAAAATCATGGGAAACATATCTTATTAGTGAAATAATCTGCCAGTTAAACTATTAATATTAAGGAATTATTGATTTAAAACAAGCTCCTATTTCTTGCTGAAAAGTTTTATAAGTTAATTTTATCTGATTTTAGGAGAACTAGGGCAAAAACATGCAGCTTCAGTGCATTTTGATATCAATTTTTGAGTCTTTTGAATCGATTCAGAATTCCCACAACTAGGAATACGTAGTTCCTACAACTCTGAACCGCCATCTTGGTAGGCATAGATAAACCACGGCTTCCAAACCAACACAATGAAAGTAGAGAACTCAAACACTGTGATCAAGTAGTAGTTATAATTTACTTATATTGCTTATAAGTTGGATAGTAACAAGCAAAGAGCTAGTTCTAAGATTGTCTTTTTTTATTGTTGTCATAGCAACTGCTTAGCAACTGGTATGACAGTTATGGATGCCTACCAAGATGGCGATCAGCTACGTTTCCTGAAGTGAGACGTTACTTGAGAGCTACGTATTGCGATTCCCTGTAGAATCAATTTGTTCTGCAACTAACAATTATTTTAGCTACCAATTATAACATCAGTTATTTTGATGGTTAATCAATATAAATTATTATACATTCTGCTTCCGTTTCTTTTAATCTCTTACACTTTTTATACAATAGTTTATATTATTATATATTTAATATGTTCAAAGAACCAAATAATTAACATTTTACTTCCTAAAATGTGGTAATATAGCATTCATTTAGTGAAGTTAAAACTGCCACTTGAAGAGATTTGGGTCAAACATATTGACAGCTAAAGGTGAAAAATGCAAAATAAAGATATTTTTTGTATGATTTTAGTTTATTTACTGCTCTAGGCTGGCCATTCTTTAGCAAATGGCCTTTGTTTGATTCTGTACACTCCAGTTAATTATTGATGGATTTCTAAATTAGTTGAAGATTATTTCAATAATAGATCAATCACGATTAATGAAGAATGAAGACTGTCAAAACTTCGGTACTGAAACACCAAACACCTGCAGCTCATGGCGGGCGTTAATCTGCTTCCACTTTCATGGCTCTGCAACTTATTTCCAAACATTTCTGCGGTCCAGTCCTGTGGATTTGACGTTGTTTTGTTCCTCTGGGAATAAGAAAAGCAGCCACCCGTTTCCTCAGCCCTTCCAGGACTGAAGCAGCTCGCTGGTAAATGGAGTGTAAACAAAGAGAGCGTCTGGCAGCCGCGCTGATGGAAATCTGAACAGCTACTAATGCGTTTTCCAGCGGCCTCCTTATCTCAAAGGCCCCTATCAAAACAGCGAGCATAATGAGCGAGGATAATCCAGCCGGCTGGCTGTAAACAGCCACGAATGACCTTAACTACGGACTCAGAGAGCCGAACACGTTCTCAATTAAATTTCTCCAGTTGAGAAGCTCAAAATGCTCCGTTTTCCTGCTGAATGAGCAACTTTACAGCAGAAACCCCTTCAAACCAGGAGAGGAAAAACTGCTGACTCATGATAACATATCTCTAGATTTTAGAAGTTTCTTCATCTTTACTTGGATTTTCTCAGATTAAATGTGTTAAATTAATTATTTTAAAGCATAAAATGTGGAGCTGTGAGGGCGGTTCTGGTCTGCAGGGTCCAGAACTTTACAGAGTGGATCACAGCTGGAGTACAGAACCATCAACTGATCTGAGGTCACTTCCTGTTCAGAATGGAAACATAACATCTCCCCCAGTTCTCCCAGTGATCAGGTCCTGGTGGGTTCTGGGTCGGCTGGGTCATTCTATCCTTCCTTGTGACCTTTTCTTCAGTCCTTCCTTCCTGGTGTCTCTTCCTTCCTTTATTCTTTCCTTCCTTCCTTAATCCTTTCCTTCTTTATCAGAAATACGTCAGGACTCTATTTAGCTTTAAAGTTCATTTATTTTCAAAATATTTACTCTTTTTTTCTTTGCCTTTTGCCTGAAGTGAAAAACTAAAAGTGTACGATTAGATCAAGATTTTTTTTTGTTGTTGGTTTGGTGAGAAAAGCAAAGCCAGATCCAGTTTCTGCCCCGATCTGGATGAGACCGGAGCAGAAACTGGAGCAACGACGGTAGAAAAGCTGCTGCTGATGTGCAGCTTTGATGTTCTGCATCATCAGCTCTCAGGCCGCGGCGAGGCGGCCAGCAGAAAGCCCGTTTCCTCCACCGTCATTAGATGAAAGGTGAGCGGCGAGCGTACCCTGATGAAAGCTGCTGCATCCTCGCTTAACTCTGCAGAAACGTGGAGAAAAAAGCTCGTTGGCGGCTCTTATGGCCGCTTTAATGCGTTCTGTCAGGTAGGTCCACGGATCTGTCTGGTGGTTCCACAGCTGATCCACTGGTTCCACAGCCAGGCAGAACCACAACAATGAATAAAACCCAAGCAGTCAAAAAAAAAAAATCTAAAACGAATCCAAAGAGTTTTATTCTTAAATGCTGTTTTATAAAATCAAACCGAATATCCAGTCAGTTCATTAGTTTGGCCTTTTTTTTCTCTTGATCGGCAGTTTACTTTGACTATTCCACACTCGCTTGTTGTCATGCTGATGGTGAACCTGTCCGTCGACAACCTTTGACTAGTCCGTGTGTGTATGTAATACTGTGGGAAGTAATGGGACAGGCTTCCAGCTCTTTTTTGGTCTTCCTGGTTCATACACTGCAAAAACGCAAAATCTTTAAGTTCAGTTTTTAAATCATGGATTCTCTTGTTGCTTAGAAATGAAATAAAATGAATAAAACTGGATGTTTGCATAAATAATGAAGATCCACAGTTGAAAGTTTTTTGTAACTTTATTGTTACAAAAAAGAATTATTTATTATGGTTTTTTGAGCTTCAAAGATCAATCTATGAACAGGATGTGATTGGCTGAATTAAAAATAATTAAAATTCCTCCCAGCATTGAGATTAACTGCAGTCATTCTGACATTTGCTGCTGGTTCCTCTTATTTTAAGGCTTCCTGTTTGATTAAAAGTTTATTTTTAGTGGGAGCCGTTGTTAAAAGCTCCGTGAATCCCATCATAGGTGTGTCTGAACACCTCTGAGTGTTTTAACGTGTCCTTTTGTGTACCTGCTGACCCCGTCCCTCCGGGAGGGGCCTGTGGGTCTCCAGCCTGCAGAGGCTTTAAATGAGTGACCTTTCAGACAATAGGAGGGGCCCCGGCTCTGAATGGCGAGTGGCGGGCCAGCGGGTCCTGAAGCAGGCGGCTGTTCGGGCCGCCTGCGGATTCCATTGATTCCCTGAAACAAAAGCTTCCCAGGAAGCTGCTGGTGGAGAGGAATTGGGACCCAACAGGTTCTGGATGGTTCTGGTTTATTTATTTATTTGCTAGAAGATGAAAATGTATTTGAAACTCTCAGGGTGTTTCTGGAAGCTCGACTGTTTTTGTTGCCTTCCTGAACAGAAATATGAAATATTTAGAGCGGATGAAAAGGAGTGGGGAAACCCTTTTAGAAGAAGCCGAGGAAGGTGGGGGGAGGGTTGTCATGGCGACGAAGTATTAACTCACCTGCCTGTCTCCCCGCAGAAGCTGGCCGTCCGAAGCTGTCCCGTGGGGACCACCAAGCCGCTGTCGCTCATCAAGCCCCCCAGCCAGGGCATCGCGATCTCTGTGGTGCCGGCCAAGGCCCCCGTTTCCATGGTGACCGCGCACATTAACGGCCAGAAGGCGGCGGGGCCGGAGCCGCTGCAGGCGTCCCCTATAAACCTCCAGGCGGCCAGTGCCGGAGTCGTTCCGTTCAGCGGCGGCAGGAGAGCCGGGGAGCTGCTGGCTCCCTCCCAGGTAACCCTCACCTGTAGAGGGGCGGGACGGGTTCTCCTTTTGGGTCGGCCGGGCTATTTAATGTTAAATATAAATATTTAAGATATAAGAATGGGAGAGTTAAAGTCTGGTGGGACTTTTTTGTTAGGCAGGAGTTTGATTCATCTTCATTGAGGCTAGCGCTAACTAACGCCGCTGTTCGCTAGCTTCGTGTTGCGACTTGGTGACTTGAAGCGGGTGAAGCTACTGCTAGCTAGCGGCTAGTATAACCTTTCTTCGTCCATCATGGTTAAGTGTAAATTTATCGCCAGTTTGGTAGGCAGTTTTTTTTTTTTTTTTTTTTGTTTTTTTGCTAGTCGACGTTCATTGTGTGAAAATAACCATTTTCATTTGTATATTTCTGTCTTAATACTGGGCTGAATTTTGAGTTGGTGAAACCTGTATAAGTCCTGATCAGTAAATGTTGCTATAAATCCATATTGTGCTAGTTGTTTTCCAATGGGCCTGCGCTGCAGCCTTGTTGTTCCTGTTTGTTGGGATTCAGGCTGCAGCCTCTCTGGCTTTATATTCTGCTCCATAAGCTGGGATCAGAGATCCATGGCTGTAATTTTCCAGCCGTTAGAGAGAAGAGGGCCCAACATCCGGGCCCTCAGGCTCAGTCTTCACCCCTCTTCTGCCCATCCTCTCTTCACCGTGTCCATAAAGGAAAATGAGGTGATTATCTTTGGCATTTTCACTGTCAAAGTGAATGATTGTGGTTCAGAGTTGAGGTTTTTGGAGGGGAACCCCCCAATCATCATCAGACTCTTAGTTTCTTATTTAAACTCTAAAATGAGGTGTTCAAAGTGAGGCCCCAGGGCCATATGTGGCCTTGAACCGATTTTGTGTTTTATTCTCATAATTTTTATTAGGATAAGAATTATTCTTATTCTAATTCAATAATAAATTAGAACAAAATGCAACCAAAAGCAGCACAAAGTGAGCTTTTCCAAGCTTTCTGTTTCCTTCTGTCATGGTAACTGGACCACATTACTCATTGACTTGTACTCTAAAGTACAAGCACACAAATCTGCTTTTAATTACTGTACAAAGACTTGGCTCAATAGATATGAAGACTGCCCTACATTTGGTTTTTAATGCTGAGAACAAATAAAATATTTTTTTCAGGTTTTTTAAAAAAATTGAGCTCAAAATATTCAGCAAAATGGATTCCTTCCTTTTAACAAAGATCTATGATCCTGTTCTTAGAAAAGAAAATCTGATCATTTTACTTGTTTGATTGGAGTAATTAATGGTTGAGTAGGTTAAAAAAAATTACGGCATTTTAGTGATTTTAGTTTTCAAAAATGATTTTCTTTTCTGGCCCATGTGACAAAACTGCCTGTTTTCATGATGCAGTCATGTTTTTATTGCACTCAAATGACGTTATTTTTTAGGAATATGTTGTTTCCTGATCAGGTTGTAATGAAAACCGGTGACGTATTCAGTCAGAGTGAGCACTCTCACTCGAGACGAAGCTTTTCTCTGAAGGCTCGGCCAATCACAGGCTGTTTTGGCAGCTAATTCAGGGATCAATAGTAATAAATCAGTGAGTTGGTTTTAGTTCTGCCCTCTAAATTGCAGCAAATCAAAGCAGAAGATCTGAATCCAATCGCTGATGGAGGTCAGCTGAATATGTGCTATTAAAGGGCCGGAACCTGAACTGCAGATAATTAATGCTTTCCTGTGATGAGCTGTGATTGGATGAGAAAACCAGAGAGAGGTCAGATTCAAGCTTCCTCTTTTAAGTTGTTTTTCTTTTTTTCGTTTCAGTTTTTTAAAATGTATTTTTAGTTTTGTTTTAGTTTAGTCTTTTTTTTTAGGTTCTTTAGGTATTTGTTTAGTTATTTTGTTGTTTTGTTTTTAAAGTTGTTTATTTATTTCTGTAGGTTTATTAGGTTGAGACTCCAACATGCTGGAAACTTTAACGACATTTAAAAACACTTTAGGCGTCTCAGACTTCCAAGTTCAACTCAAAGGTTTCACAGAGATGAACTGATGTGTGTCACAGCTCTGATGAAGAAGCAGTGTTGCCGTGGTAACCACGTGGCAACTCTGAACTCTTCTCCACCCTCTGTGAACTCTGACCTTTAGGGTCGCTGAGCGACAGACGCGACGTTCAAACATCGTCAGGCTCTGTGAGCCCGGTGTGTTTACTTTAACCATGACAGAAATATTCCCACCCTGACGCTCCGGGTGTTTTTATATGTGAAGTTTGTGGATGTAAACACAGCTGGGTGTTTATCTCAGGTTACTGACGGTGGTCAGGGATGAGGAGCGCCCTCTGCTGGCTGCTGCTGGAACAGCGGCTTTAAAAACCAGCAGAAACTGAAGGCAGCGCTTCGTTCCAGCTGATTTCTGCTGAGTTCTGGTTTTACTCGGAGATGATAGACTCAGAACAAACCCGTCGTCTTCGCTGCACGCCTTCATCCTGACTGCTGCGTGTGCATAACCTCCTCCTCTTCCTCATCTTCCTCCTGCTGTGATGACAGGAGCAGAGATGACAAACTCCTCCTTCCTACCTCCACTTTGACCGGCTGCTGGCCGTCTCCTCACATCTTCTCTTTAATCCATGTTTTTTTTCTCTATAATTCAATCCTTTTATTGATTTGGAGGTTTTATTTGCGTTTTATGCCTCTCAACCTTTGCTCCACTGTAATAATCTCATTTCTAGATGCAAAACAAAGAGCAGTTCGAGTCGTGCAGAAACCAAACATCAGATCCTCTTTTAAATCCAAACTGTTTGCGTAAAAAATGATTAACTTTTATCATGATTAACTTTTATGATAATCCAGAATATTTTATAGCTTTTTTTTAGGGATTCTCTTTTGAAAAATATTGATTTTAAATATTTTCAGGTCTCAATAAATAATGTTTGCTTTGCATAAATTGTGCTTTTATTTTCAAATTTGAGCCATTCTGTAATTTTTACTTGTATTTAGAAATTGATTTTTTTTTTCTCCTATTCTTCTTGTTTGTGTATTTTAGGACTGCAATTGATGTTTGTTTTAGAAATTGATTATTCTGACGATTATTTCTAATCTAATAACTTCAGCCTGTTTTATACAATATTAGAGACGCATTTAATGTGCAAATAAACAAATCAGCTCCTTTATAAGTAAGAGAATAAACATTTTCTTGCATTCAGTTAAACATTCGATCATTTGTAGCAAAAATAGACGGATTTAAAGACAAAAAAGTTTTTTTTTCTCTCAAGTGCAAAATTTATGCATCTTTTTTATTTTTCCCAGTTTTGGCTCAGTTCCTTCTGACGCCTTTTTTAGAGTCTTTAGTTAACGATTAATCTGATTAATTGTTTCAGCCCTGATGTGCTTCAAACTTTTAACTGTAAATGTGAGGCAAACGGCTCAGGATGTTTATTTCCATCTCATTTTGTCTCTGTCAAGTTTAAATCGTTTATATTTGAAGCCGCAGCCAATCAGAGCTCGGCTTTAGTTTCTGTTTGTTTCACAGAAATCTCTGATCCAGGATGAGAGGAAGAGGAGGAGGAAGAGGAGCCCTGAAGGTGTTAGGCTTGGAGAAAACAGGCAGCAATTACAGAAATGAAAGGCCTGAAACTGCAAGAATCCTCGGCTCTGCAGTTACCATGGCAACCGACCTCGGCCGCCTCCTCCTCCTCCCTCTTCATCCTCGCCGAGCCGCTTTGCAGCACAATACGACGAAACGAAAGGATTTCACAGAAGAAGAAAAGAGAAGAGGGGAAACTTTCACCTCCTTTACTGGAGAAGATGGAGCGTTTAAACTGGTTTAAACTGGTTTAAACTGATTTATGGGCTGGGTTTAGACTGGTTATGAACTGGTTTATAGACTGGGTTTAAACTGCTTTAAAATCTGTTTTAACAGATCGATTTAAACAGGTTTACATTCTTGTTTAGATTTTGTTTTAAACTGGTTTGTATTCTGGTTTAAATACTAGTTTTGGCCTGTGTTAATTGATTTCTGACTGGTCTGAGGTGACCTTGGACTGGATTCAAACTGGTTTGGTTCTGAACTGGTTTTATGGTCTGGTTCCAGCTCCGAGTTGGACTGGTGTAGACATTTCGGTTAAACTGGTTTTGGACTCAGTCTGAACCAGGTGTTGTGATGGTAAAGGTCCGTTATGTTTTGTGTGAGGAACCATCAGAGTAAAGTTGATATAAATCAAATATTTTTGTTTCCAATCAACATTTTGGGAGGATTTTAATCTCCTTTGGAAAGATCTTTTGATTGTTAAAATCCATGGGATTAAAATCAGCCTGCAGGTTCTGTTGATGAGGAAACGGCGCCCCTGGTGGTTAATGTTTGCAGCTACATTTATTTGTTCCACCCAGAACATCTTGAAGTTTTTCACTGAACTTGTTGTTGTTTTCACTGCTGGATTGTTTTTGTTTTAAAACCCTTAATGTTCAGGAAGTTTCACATCATTTCTGGACCAAAACAAAAACCCAGAACTTGCAGAACCTTCCTGTGAAGGTCGTCCTCCTAACTGGTTCTGCCTGTTGCTTCCAGATGCTGGGAACTCTCACTGCTCTGCCCATCAAGGTGCCTCAAGTCAGCTCTCTGCACCGGCTGGCAGGACAAGCAGCCACTGTGCTACCTCAGGTAAACCGGGTCACTTTGACCTTTAACTGGGTCAAACTGGTTTCAGATGAACTGCTGTTGCAAATATTAATCCTGCCACAATGAGCAGTAAATCTATTGAAAAGCTGCCATTTTGGATCATCTTCAAAGCATTTGCCATAACAGTACAAAGTTTGTTTTATCTTTACAAAAGTCGTAATTCGAAGTTTTTCCTTTTTTTCCTGGTCTGAGCTGAATAATGAACATGTTTTGAAGCAATAGATCAATTAAGTTAAATAATTTCCACTTGGTTTATTTATATATATTTTTTTATCTTTTTTTTTCTCTTTGTAACAAAAATTAGATGATAAACGTCTCCAGTCTGGTGTTTTGGTCTCAAATAGTTGCTTCTCCTGAAGATAATTTAGTTTCCAGAGAGTTTATTTTATTTGTTGTTTTGTATATTCAAACTGTTTCCAGTTCCAGTGTTAAACGTCCACTGCAACTTACAGTTTATTGATCTTTGAGATTATGTTCTTGCATTGTTATTCCATTAGCATTATATTACTAGAAAATGGTGGCACAATAACTTCTGGAACAATTTACTGTCCAGTAAGATTTATTATTATGACTGTCTGGTAAATAAGAAGAAACAAAGCGATTTATTTGGGGAAAATCTCTGACCAGAAAGTAAATTGCAGGTTCTGTCCAGCAGGTGGCAGCAGAACATGTTGACCTTCAGTTTAATTTGGATATTTAGCAAGTTTCACCTTTTATTTCCATGTATAAGTTATATTTTTCTCACTTTTCATTCAGAATCCAACATAAAACCACTGAATTATCCCAACAACATAATAAACCTGTTGTGTTTTTGCCCTACAGGTCAGGCCAAAGACCCAGATCCCCGACAGCCTCCCCCACAGTCCCTGCCAGGAGCTGCAGCCGCTCAGCCTGCAGAGAGTCACGGCCGTGGTCAGCCCCAAGAGCCTGGCCCCCACCCTGCCCACCGCCAACTGCACCTTCAGCTCCGACCACCAGCAGGTCAGCCAGAGCAACGCCTCTCCGTCAGCAGGCCCCGACCTGGGCACGGCCGCCCAGCACGCCTCTGCAGGGCCCGGCGTGGCGTACGCCATCATCGCCGCCTCGCCCGCCACCGGGAACGGCGTGTCGGCTGTCAGCGAGGCCGTAAAGGTACGGACACGTTTCACAAAAACATCTGGAGCCTTAAAGTCAGATGACTGATGAGGCAGAGTTTTTATTTTATTTTTTAACTGACAACTTTAAGGTTTTAGTAGCTCAGATAGTTAAAAGATCAAACTGATGTGACAGCTAGACTAACTATAGGTGGCCTGAAAGTCAAAACTCAGGGTAAAATGTTGCCTTTCTTCAGATTAAAGCTGAGTAATATTGTTAGGCTTTCAAACTCTTTAGGTCCTCAGATTGTTTCTCACATGCAGGATGTCCACATATCCTTAAATACATTAATCTTAAATTGAGCTTGTCAGGATTATTTAGACTCATAAATTCTGTTTTGCCTCGTTAGATATTTCTGTCAGGCAAAAGTTTGAGTCTCATGTCTTCGTTGCGTTCTGTGTCGCTAACATTCCCCAGCTAGCTAGCTGGCTGTTTTGCCTCAATCATGAATTTAGTGCAGATTTATCGCCACTTGTTTGTAAATTTCCTTGGAGATATAAATCTTAACTTTGAACTGTTGAAACCCAGAGACACCCTGGCGTCAGACTGGTGTACCGCAGGGCTCTGTGCTCAGTCCTGCTGCATGTTCCTGAAATAATTCCTCTTCCTGCTCATTGTTCAGGTTTATCATTACAGTTGTGTAATTTCCAGTGATGTGGAGATCATCTAATCTTAAAGCAGATTTTACAAATTTTATCTTTTCATTTAATACTAAAAACATCTAGTTTGTTTGGCCTTTTAAATGTATTCATACCGACGGTTTTTGCCCAGGGTGGCATTAGAAAGGGGCCCCCATGAACTATAAAATAAAATCTGTGTCCGGAGCAGCAAGTTTCAAAGCTTTCATTTTGTTTTTTGTTTCCAGGTGATAATAATCCAGCCGCAGGCCCCCAGCAGCACCGATGGGTCCCCAGCTGACCTCCCTTCACCTGAGGCTCCCGCCGTAAAATCCCCTCCCAAGAAGAAGAAGGAGGAGGACCCAGAGGTGAATCAACTTTATTATTCAGGCTCAACAGCTGGAGGCCTGAAGGAACCAGGAAGTGACTCTTCTTCTTCTGTTGCAGAAAATCGCCTTCATGGTGGCCCTTGGCCTCGTCACCACAGAGCAGCTGGAAGGTGAGTTCACTCCGACTCCCTAACTGGAGCAAACGCAGCCGAGTCTTTAGAGGTCCGTTCTGTTTTCAGAGATCCAGACGAAGAGGCAGGAGAGGAAGAGGAGAAGCACAGCCAACCCGGCCTACAGCGGCCTCTTCGAGCCCGAGGTGAGAAAATCTCCACAAACTTTTTCAGATCTCCGTTTTTCTGGGAAGCTTCAGCTGTAACCACTTCCTGTTTGTGTGCAGAGGAAGCGCCTGCCGTCACATTACCTGAACAGCTCCCTCTACCTGTCGGCACGAGGTAACACAACTCCCAACCTGCAAAAAAGGAAAAAACAAAAACTCAACCTGACCAGAATCAATCAGAGCTCCATAATTACAAAGTTTTCTATGAGAATCAATGGGAATAAACTTGTGACTTTTAATTTTCCTGGATAAAATATAGACTCTAATCATAATGTTCACTATAATAACCAGATTTGATGTGTATTTAGTTATCTAACATGCACTGATTGTCAGAAACCTGCACTATGTAAAGTGACGTTTATAAAAATTTGACCATAAATATATTTAACTTGCAAATGACTCAGTTGAACTGAATTATTTCCCATAATTCACATGGAAAATTCCAGTTTTTCAGCACCAGAATAATCTGGACTTGATGCTCAGATCACTAACACCAACTCATCAGTTTTACAGTGCTGAGAAAGTAGAAAGTATTGCTGCTTTTCACTGCAAAAACTCAAAATCCTACCAAGTATTTTTGGTTTAGTTTCCAGTGGAAATATCTTTTTAAGTGCGTTAACTAACTTACAAGTGACTTTTTAGAAAGTTCTAGTTTCACTGACAGTTTATTTCACTTAAAATATGAGGAAAATACTTGCACTTTGTCAGACTTTGTGTTTTTGCAGTGTTCGGTTTCATAATGCTGTATGTGCAGAATAAAAGAATAAAAGCCTCACGTCTAAATAAATCAAACATTTAAAATGAGCTCCAGAATCACAAAGTCCAGACCCTTCAGTTGACCATTTTAGGGGTTTTTATTAAATAGTTTGTGTAGTTTTAGTTGTTTTTGTTTTTTTTCAGTAAATGGCCTCGTTTTGACTTTGTGTTCAGTTTAAACAGTGAAGATCATCATTTAGTAAACAGATCAATAAATTATCATCTATATTCTAGTTTGGACTGAACTCCAGTAAAGATGCAGGCTAAATTAAAACGGCATTTATGTTTTAGTTTTAAATAATACATGTAATTAAAAACTCGATGGACTACCACCCTCCATCTGCTGTTGGTACAGTCCAGTTGTTGATCATGTGACTCCAAAGGTTTTTTCCAAATTGTTGCGTTTCCATTAAACTGCGTCATTATTGGTTAATTTAAACGGTCGATTCTTTCTCACCACTGACTCCTCTAACACGCGCTAACCTCTGCTCTGCTCCATCTACACGCTAACAGAGGATTTCTGCTGGAAGGTAGGTCAGGTCACACAACTGGGTGCCGCGGCTCGGAGACCTCTGCTGACCTCTGCTGACCTCTGCCGTGTTTGCAGGAGGAGCTGGAGCATGACGACCGCTGCGCCGTCTGTAAGGAGGACGGAGAGCTGCAGCCCTGCCACAACTGCCCCCGAGCCTTCCACCCCACCTGCCTCCACCCGCCCATCAAAAGCCCCCCCAGAGGCGCCTGGTACTGCCCCAAGTGCCAGAAGAAGGCGAGTTCAAACGCGATGGGGTCGCCGTGGAGACGGCGGCAAAACCGTGACGCTGTAACTTCTGCTTTCAGGTCCTGAACAAGGAGAACCTGTCGTGGCCTCAGAACTTCGTCCAATCCTACGTGACGCACAAGACGGGTGAGGCGCCGACGCTCGGTTCTACAGCGGGGAGTCGGGTTCTGGTTCTGATGGAGTGTGTGTGTGTGTGTGTGTGCGTGTGTGTGTGTGTGTGTGTGTGTGTGCGTGTAGTGAGGCAGGAGGAGAAGCGTCGGCTCCTGAGACGAAACAACGAGTTGAAGAAGGAGTGCGCTCACCTGGAGGAGCAGGACAAGAACCTCAACAAGACGCTCAAAGTAAAAACAACAGATCACAAAACCCAACGGTTCTGGTTCAGTTTCTAGTGCAAATATTAGCAGTTAAAATAAAAATGATCTACAAGTAACGTTTCATCACGGTATGATCTGGTTTTAAGGCAGTAATAGAACTCCGTCCGCCGTTTCTCTGCAGGTCTGCATGGACCAGAGGGATCGACTCCTCGGTTTGCATCGCGACACTCAGGCGTCGCTCGACCGCATCAAAACACTCATCAGGCTCATCCAGCGAGACCAGCTGGTCCAGGTCACCATGACGACCATCGCCACGCTCCCCCAGCTGTGGATGAAACCCATCAGCACCGCCGCCATGGTGGCGGCGCCGTCGACTGCGCCGCTGCCGCCGGGTCAGGACGACGTCGCCAACTAGACCCAACGTCTCTGAAGTGTTTTCAAACCCAACACCTACAGTGCTTAACGAGATTTTTTTAAGTTATTTTCTATTTATTCTTCGCCTTAATGTATTTATTACGAACCGGTAGAATCCAGCTTCCGAGCGGCTGTACAGCGATTTATCCGAGTAGACGTTCGTTTCCATCCTGTGAACAAAGTTCCTGCCATACGACTTCAGGAAGACGTTTCCACACGCAGACGAGCCTTCAAACAAAACAGAGAACTACAATTTTCTCAGTATTTATAGAGTTAAAGTCAAAGAAAAAAATATTTAAGATTAAACTACAGAAATTAGCTTTTTAGTGCAGATTTTAGTATTTTCATGCCGATGCCTGTTGATAAATGTCTGGAGTATTGAGGGGAATCACTGTACATACGTGCTTCATCATCATCATCATCATCTAAAAAGATGAGTCTCTGATTGGACAGGTTCAACTTTTCTTTAAGACGCAGAAAGAAATCTTTACCACTGAATGGATATTAAAGGTGTAAAACATCTCAAACACTAAACAATTAACTGATTATTAGTGTTTTTTGTTGGTAAATTCAACTTTACTTGCCACTTTCCTCAACTAAGGTCAGAGGTCAAGACACTAAACTGCACGTTTTCTAAAAGTGTGCAAAGTTTGAACAGCTCAAAAGCAAAATAAATGAAGGTTCTGGAGTGGCCTAATCAAAGTCTGGACTTGCATCTAATAAAGACTGTGGTTTGACGTTAAAGTCTCCACATTGAAGCAATTCTGCAAAAAGAGGGTCATAATTTATCGCCTGTTATCAGCTACAGAGAATTTGTTTCATTTTTACTCTGGAACAAACAAACCCAGTGGGCGGGATTAAGGGAGAACCTGGCGTCTGATTGGCTGTTTCAGACAGCAAGGATTCTGTCAAGTTTACTGGAAGTGTAGAAATAAAGTAAAGTTGTACTTTATTTACTACAAACTCCAGGTGACCAACTCAAGCATTTATATCTCTAATAAACTCACTGGTTCTGTCAGACAAGATTAGCATTAGCTAACAGCGGCTAACGCTCCTGAGATTTCAGACCAAACTGGACATAAACGCTGCATTTTCTTACAGTAAAACTACAATGTAATTATGCTACTAAAGTTACTCGTGCACTTTCTGAAGATGTTGATCTCAGAGTCGCACCAAACTTTGAAGAAGTTCTCTTCACTTAACGTTTGAAGCAGCCAATCAGATATCAGGGATTCCTCTAGCCCCGCCCACTGGGTTCCATGGTGAAGTTGATGGTTTAAATTCATAAAGTGCTTAAGCAAAAAACATGAAATAATTTAGTTTTTGTTTCTGCGTCTTAACAGCAAATAGAAACTCACCCCAGCGAACGTGATGCATCCACTCCGCCCCTCCCTCTTTAACCAGTATGGAAAATATGCCAAAAACGTTTTTTTGTGTGTGCATTTTATATTTTCTGTGTATTCTGAGCGAAAGATGAACACTGCCTCACATTGTTTCAGGGTTTCAGTCTTTGTTGTCGTATCAGTTTTTTTTATATCGACGATAAAATAGAGAAAAGAAAAGCAGCAGAATCAGGACGTCTCCGTCGATCTGCAACAACAGTCGCCCGTCTTCCTGCCGTCCGGAGACGTCCCGCTTCAACGCTTCCATCGATTTCTGTTTTTATTATTCAGTTGAGGTACTGTACTCACCGATCAGTGGAGGTGCAGCTCTCTGATGCACAAACATGAACAAAAAGGAGAGGAAAAACAAGTTTTTTATCAGAAAAGACGATTAGAATCATATCCAGCTCACCGGTTTGGTCTCTGAAGGATCGACGCCGCAGGAACCTGAACGTCTGTTCACCTTTTCTGCTTTAAGCTGCAGAGAAAAACAAAAAGTCAGTTTAAAGCAACATTTACAACTTCAGCTGAAAACAAACTCCGCTTCAATTTTAGATTGAAAGTTAGAAAAAAATACTTTATATAGACAAAATGAAAATTAGCTGTTGAATGCTAAAATAAAGATGCAAAACACATTTTGTTCATTTTTTACATCAAATGATGCAAATGATTAACATTACTGGGTTCTACAAAAAATGTAATGTTTTTAGACACATTTATATCAAATGTCTTTGAACCATATTGAGGACAAGTCGACACATCTGGAAATAAAATTAAAATATATAAATTTGTTCTTCTTTATTTAAAAAATTAAAAATATAGGCAGCAAATTCTACATTGAATAAAAATCAGTAAATGCAATCAGATGAGTTAAAATTGTTTCATTTTTCTGTTTTTTTTTCTGGCTCTTTTAAACATGTTTTCCAGTATATGAAGATGTAAAAAAAAAAAGGAATGAAAAAATATAAAGTGACCTTCAAAAATCAACTTTCCTAGTTTCTTTAAGTTATTTATTTCATAATTGCTGAAATGCGACAATGTAGAAAATATTTTTGAACCAGTCTGGAAGTTTTGATAACTTTCAGTTTAAAAGGTGAACAGACAACTTTCAGAGCAACAAAAGTAAATATTTAATCAGATTTATTTTTCATTTCCTGTAAAACAAGGTTCGGAGAAACTTGAGGAAGTAAATATTTACTCACTTTACCTTTTGTTTCCTGCTGGTGGCGCTCTTTCAGAGTCCAACCTGCCTTCATGAGAGAATAAATCATCATCAGTTAGTTTATAACATAAGAGGGCTTTTATTTTGAAATGTGCCATGTGATGCATATCAAGTCCTCACCTGAGAGGTGAAAGTTCAAACCGAGATGGAAACCATATCAGTTTAAAAAATGAATAATAAAGAGAATCCCACTTTCCTCCTCCTCCATCCGTTTCTAGGAATCTTCTCCGGGAGAAACTGTGCAGCGCTTAAACAAATCTATTTTACTACACAACACAACATTTGAACAAAACAAAAAGAAGAAAAAAAAAAACATTTTTATATTCTTTTATCCAGGAGCCAAGAGAAACCAGAGGAGTTTGTGTAGATGGAGGTTTAGTAGAAGTTTCTGTTGGTCAGTGAAGCGGGGAAATGTCCGGTGGATAGTGTGTATAGGAGTGTTTGTCTTAAATATGCCAACGTAGTTTTTCGTTCTTTCTGATGCATTCAAACGCTGATGGACGGAGGATCGATGGTTACAGAGTAGTCTCACCTTTTGTACCAAGTTCTTACAAAAACATGGAATCATTAATAAACAAAGTCAAGAACAAAACGGCCAGAGCTTTGTGTGTTTTATAAAACCGATTCTGGAACTTTTCAGCTAAAATTCACTAAATATTAAACAGAATAGTTCAGGAGGAAAAATAAAATCTACTGTATAGAATTAGATGGAAAAATACAGAATGTGTTAAAAATATTCATTTTGGTAGCAAATGCTACATGATATAAAAGTAAATGTAATGATTTCTTGATTTATATAATTATACATAGAATTTTTTTGAGTTAATTAGAAATTCATGAAGAAAAATGTTTTTGAAATAATTTAAAATTAGATGGGAAAAATATTCCACAGTAATTATAAAAAGATCAAATAAAAAAAAAATACATTTAATCAAATTTCAAAGTAAATGATCATCTAAATTCAACAATTACACGTAATAATTGTAAAGTTAATGTACAAAACAAATATTTTGTATTTTTTTATCAAACCATTTTAAACTTTTTTATGTCTTAAAATCATATATTTTGAATATTTCAGGTAAAAAAAATCAATGATTGTACCACTTTTATATTTGACAAATTAAAATGAAATTAATCCGGCCTGTTTGACACTTCAGTTTCTAAGAGTTAAATGTAATTAACATAAATTCAAACAAAAATTTTTACTCGTTTTCTTTTCTTCATTAAGTCACAATTTATTAAAATATAAATTCCACTTACAAAACATTTAAATTCTTGTTTTTTACAGTGAAGCTACAGAAACAGTTTTAATCAGGCATTATTTGACAACTTTGGGTTTTATTCACACGTTAAATATATTCTGTCCAAAAGATAAAACAAAAATCATCATATTGCGTTATTATTATTATTTCTAGTTTTTGTAGTGTGCTGGTGGTGTAACAGGCTTCAGCTTGACCTTTCAGGCTCCCTCAGCGTTGGGGTCACGGGGTTACCTGAGCAGGCGGGCAGCGGCAGCCGAACACGGCGGCGAAGTGTTCGACGAGGATCTCGGTGAAAATGTTGATGGGCGTCAGCGCGCTGAGCGAGATGGAGCCGTGGCGCGGCCAGACCAGGTTCACGCCGAACACGCATGCCAGGTTGGAGGCGCTCATCTTGTTGCTGAGGCTCTGCTGGGACACCTGGAGGAAAACCAAACAACATCCATGTGCAAATACACAGCTCTGAAAAGCAGAAGTGGAGCCTCCTGCACAACCAACAAGAGTAAGTTGTTTCTGGACTGCAAGTCAAGAAGAAAACACTCGTCTCTTCCAGCAGGCATTGTACAACAAATACAGCTGTAAAACCAGCTGAGCAAATGATCGAGCTCAGCTTGGGTTGCTAGGAAACGGTCGGACTCCACTATTTGGCCTTAAACCAGGGAACGAGAACCAGAATCGGGACGATTCGGACTCACCATGTTCAGGAAGCAGAGCAGGAACTTCAACACGATGAAGTTGTGTTCAGGAAGACTTTCTACAATCTGCTTGCACCTGGTGGCGCGAAGGCTGCTCTCCACATCTGGAAGGTCCAGAAAGAGACGGTGAAACCGGGCCGTCCAGAACCGGACTCCAGAACCGGACTCCAGAACTGGACACCAGAACCGGGCCGTCCAGAATCGGACACCAGAACCGGGCCGTCCAGAACCGGACTCCAGAACCAGGCCGTCCAGAACTCACCCAGGAACTCTAGAACCTGGCCGTAGACCCGGAAGGTGAGCAGCGGCTCGGGAAGCTCTCTGAGGAACGTCTTCAGGATCACCGCGGCAACATGGACGTCCTGGTAAAGGTCAAAGTTCACTGGCTTACCTGAAGAAAAACAAGTAAAAGAGAAAAATGTTAACAGGCTGTTTGAAGGATAAACATGTAAACATTGTTTGAAAAGGTAAAAGTTGCAGAAAGTCCCATTAAAACTTCGTTTCCCTGCAGGTTCACCCTGAGCCGGGCCCCTGCAGGTCGGGGGAGGAGACCCCGCTCACCCTGGTTGTAGAGTTTCTGGACTTCCTTGATGATCTGAACCCGAACCGAACGCCTGAAGATCCCCTCAGTCCTCAGACCTGGAACAGGGCAGCACGTTACTGCAGAAACAACTTTGATATAAATTTACATTTTTTATGCTAATTTCACAATGATGACTTTTCCAAACTGGCAGCTGTTTTTGACCTTTTTAAATCACTTATCATCAAATGTTACGTTTCATAACTTTAATCCACATCACAAGGTTGTCTTATTCAAACAACTTTAAAGTCATAATATGTGGAAAATGAGAAACTTAGGACTTTTCCAAAACAGCTAGGTTGTTGTGAAAGATTTTTTTGATATATTTTATTATCTGCTGCACTAAACATTTCTCCAGATGGAAGTCATGTGACCAGGTGAGCCTCACCTTTCTCCTTCAGGTAGGCCACAGTCTGAGCCATGACAGGAGGGACGATCGCTTCGCGGTTCTTCTCCCTGATGCTGCAGAAGCAGAGTTGCTGATCGGTTAAGGAGTTCAGCTTTAACGAGCCGTTAGGCTAACTAGCTGATTGGTTAACGAGCTCAGCTTTAACAGCCACTCACTACTGCAGACTGACTCCAAACTGCTGCGTGGGCAGCGGCGGCCGAGGAGGCGGCGTCTTCACAGGCGGAGGCGGTCCGCCCTTCTGAGCCGCCCGCAGCTTCTCGTCATGCCTGCGAGGAAACGGAAACACGATGAGGAAGATGGAAACAGAGAGGAAACGCAGGTTGGAGGAGGAAACTTGCCTCAGGACGTCTGCAGGGATGAAGAGCTGGTCGTAGTTCAGGTGTTCCCGCAGCTCCGCCAGGTAGTTCACATACTTCAGCTTCTTCCCAAACTTGTGACTGAGAGAGAAACAGAAGATCTGATGATGCAAATGGAGGATTTTTATTTCTAGGGATGATTCACACCAGCTCTGTTTATTGCACTTTAATCAAACCACAGTTTGTTTGTCTGGAAAGTCAGATTTGTTGGCAAATTCGTCCAAAAACATAAAATCTACAAACTCGGTCTTGTTTTGGTTGAAGTGAACTGATAAAATCTGACACCACTCCATTTTTGTTTACATTTTGTGAAGAAGAAAGCAGCGCTCAGTGTCTTCGTCAGAGGTTTTTGTGTGGTTTCCTTCAGTAATTCTTTGTGCAGCGCCCCCACAGGCGAGGAGGGGAAAAGGTTTTTCAAAGTTTGATTTTTTTTGACGGGAAAAAGAAACAGCGATTGAAAATGTAACAAATGCTGCAACTTTGGTTCCCAATCAATCAGTCTACTGGACTATGAGGTGGAAAACACTTTTCTCTTCTCTTCTCTGGCGCCTGAACAGAAACTGCAGGTTTTACCTGATCAGAGGTTTGAAGATGTTCCAGACGATCCGGATGAAGTTAGTTGGATGGACGACGTAGAGCCTCTTTAGGTTCTTCTTGTATCTGCAGATGAAAGCAGGAAATTCAACTATTTTGTTTCTTCTGCATCTATTGACTTCCAGATGACTTCCTCCACACTGATGCTTTAAAGATGACCCATCATGTTTGCTTGAACAGGTGAGAACACGTCTGTGGTCTATACAAATCATGTTCAGTACATTTTTTGCACAAGGTAACTCCTAAAAAATGAGATTTTAGCTGCTTTAGGGCCTCTGTCACTTTAGATACAAATAAGCTGCTGCTGGCCACGCCCCCAAAACTCATTCTTTACAGATGTGACATTACACAACCGTACATCTTTGAAAAGCAAACATGGAGCCTCCTGCACAACCAACAAGAATGCAGCAAATGTTTTCTGGATGGTACGTCAACAACAAAACATTTATGTTTCCAGCAGCCATTGTACATCACATACAGCAGTAAACCCGGCTGACCAAGTGTACTGGAACTCTGCCTTGGTTGCTAAGTTACAAGCAGAATTCCACTGAGGTTGCTAGGTAACGGTGCAATGAACTGGAATGTAACGTTACATTCTGGAGGCTCATTTTCTTTACAATGAAAATTAACTTCTTGCCAAAAGACAAGATGTTTTAGTTTTTTTCTTAAGCGCTTGGTTTGTTTTTAGAAACATTTAAGATCCAAATGGAAGCATAAATGGACATATTTTAATGGTGAAGGCCGAGGCTGACTGGCTCACTAAGGTTTTATGGATCATTGATTTGTATTTATCTACTTTCTGGACATTGTAGGAGCTGAAGTCGTTTTACGAGGAGGAGAACCTACTTCCGGTCAAACTCTCCGTAAGCTTCGCGCAGCCACTTGAGCGACGGCTTGTTGCTGCTCCTGATGCCGTAGTGGAAGTAAACCAGTATGTAGTCCATCTCCACGTACTGGTCCAGTGTGAACTTCAGGTACCTGCAGCGGCAGAACAGGGTGAGAAGCGGAAACGCCTCGCCGAGTCGCTGCAGGGGGATTCCTGACGTACTCCAGGAGGCGGCGGTGGTTGAGCTGGTGAGACGGCGGCAGGCAGCAGCTGCTGAAGACGATCAGCTTCCTGCCGTAGTTATCGTCTCCTGCAGAACCAAGTCACAGAGTCAGAACCAGAACCACATGCTGGTTTTATGGCCAGACCTCTAAATCCTCCCAGTTCACCCCTTGGATGTTCACTGTTCTTTTTGACCAAAGAAAAATTTTACATACAACATACTTTAAAACATTTTGGGAATAAAATCATCAAAAACAACAATAAACTTTCTAATTACAGTAATTTGCGACTGATGAATGTTTGGTTTTACTGCTGCAGTAAATCAGTTTCAGTTTCCTGGATGTTTAATAGATAAAAAACGAACCTGACACCTGGATGATTCCGTGTCGAGCCACATCGTAGTACGGATGGGACGGATCGGTTCTGCTGGGCCCGTCAGGAACCGCCCTCTGCTCTTCCTCACCCTCCTCTTCCTCTTTCTGCAGCTCTGCCAGGAGGTGAAACAGTTTCTACTGTAGATGATGGCAGCATGTTGGAGCAGATCGGTTGGTTCTCATGTTTGATCGGGTTTTCCCCGAGGCGCTGCCTGTCCGGACCGACTCTCCCTCCGAGCAGCTGGAAGGATTTATGCTCGTTTTTTGATAATTATGATGCGTTAAAAAACCAGAAACACATAAAGAGCTGATTAGCTCAAATACCTGAACTTATCAGAATATCGTCTCGGTAAGAGCAGAACTACTTTAACCAACTTTTATTCAAGTGAAAGTAAAAACTCGCCGTCCAAGAAATTACTGAAGAGCATAAAAGTATTTGGTAAAAAGTTTATTAAAGTAACTGATCAGATTATCAATCATTTAATATTTAAAAAACAGATGGGACAAAATATAAATCAAGTGGAAATGTTGTTATTTTAAGAACCAAAATGACAATAATTCATAAAACATTAAATTATTTCCTCATCTGTACTTCATAATAATATTACTCAAGTAAAAGTAAAAATACTCCTGAAAGTACATTTTATAAAAAAGTAACTCAAGTAAATATAATTGAGTAAATGTAACTACAGCGCCAGTCTTCAGTCAGAGGCCTCTCCAGAGCAACTGGAAGACTGACTGCTACTGGAATTCATTTAATTTCCACCGAGTGTTTTATAATTGGTTTCAACAGCTGAGATGTGAAGGAGCTTTATTTGGATTTCTGCATCAAATCGTGTGATGCAGCAGATTGAACTGGGAGGAAACCAGCAGCTGCTCCGTGAACGACTCGCTTATCGTTTCCCAGAAGCCACTGGGAGGATCAGGAAGAGAGGAAACTCTGTGTAGTTTCAGCCGTTTGTCTGCAGCTCAGAGGGAAGTTTGCTGTAAACATTCGGCTCTGATAACGGAGAGGAAATGATTTGCACTCAGTCCGCTGGAAAAAACAAAGATGGAGCCGTTAAAATGTCTGCAGAAAACCCTGAAACCTGAACTTTGGTCTGTGATGAATTCAGAACGATTTATATCCACCAATAACTTTTATCCTCAGGAGCTCTGATGTTTACAAGCTTCAATACAGAACAGAAAGACACAAAGCCTTTATTGTTGCTCACACTTTTAAGTTTAATCTGATTTTATCTCTTTTAAAATTGCAACAATAAAGTTTTAATGTTAGCAGAATAAAATGTAACAGAGGAAAGCAGCTCTAACTTGTTGCATAACTTTATTTGTGTAATATTAAGACCTTTTTTCTCAGTTTAATATTTTAAGATTTTTCTTGGCCTCAGCCTGATCAAAACAAAAAACTGAGGGTCTTTTTATTCGGTGTTTATCACCATCAGTCCAAGTTTGAGAGATTTGAACATTTTCTGATATTTATCTGTTCCTTAAAAATAAAAACAAAGTTTCAGGAATGAGTCGCCGCCGTTTCCTGCAGGAGCAGAAAGTTTCTCTTCATGAAGCAGCGCGACTCAGAGTCTGTTCTCCTGAAACTATTCTACGTTTAATATTCGTAGGTTTATCTCAACATTTCCATAAGAGTTACTAGGTTTTCCACTTTTTTCATCATTTCATTGAAACAAAACGCATCCAAAGTCCATCTAATCCCCAGAGCATAATGCAGCCACTACTGTGCTTCCCATGTCTAAAACTGACCTGAGAACCAACCTGTTTGGTTACCTTGTAGCTTTTTAAGGCTTCAGGGACGATAATAACTAAATATTTTACACTCAGAACCAACAGATGTAAACAGCTAAAGATGAAGTTTAATCTGTAAGTTTTCCAGCTTTTCCTCCTGATGAAACTAGAAAACATTCAGACATTTAAATGTTTTTTTAAAATAAATAAAAAGCAGAACATTGATTCACTTTAAACTTGCCACATTATTCAGCCTCCACTATGCTTTAGATTGAACCTTACAGCTGCACCAATCCAGCCAGGAAGGATTGTTTTCATTTATGTTTTAAGAATTTATAACCTTTTAAATGTCCATTTAATATTAATGAACGCATGTTTACATTATATGGAGAAACCGGAGCTGTTCGGATCATCAGCACATCATTCTGGGATATTTTACATTTTTCATTTTGTAAACTCACCTATTTCTGCCAGCTGCTCCAGGTCTGCAGTGTTGGTCATTCCTGACGGGCCGGAAGAGAAAGAAAACACAAACCGGGTTCAAGTTTAACTGCTGCTGCTGTAAATGTCGGATAAAAACGCGAGGATGGGAAAAATCCACTAAAAGCCAAAATGTCGGCTGAGAAAACCCAGAAAGCAGCTCGCTGCTCTCCAGCAGGTGAAGCAGCGAGAAACACCTGGCCGCCTCATTAAACGCGTTTTACCGCACAGAGAAAAGTTCAAGTTCCGGTCAAAACAACAGCGAGACGCGAAGCGAAGCCTCCACTGCACCTGCGAGGGAGTTTCAATCCAACTTCAATCCAACTTCAATCCGGAGACGAAGCCGAGGCGGAGAAACTTCAGCAGGACGCAGCGGATCCAAAACTTCCTGCACACTAACCGGGACGGTCTGCGCATGCTCAGACCGGTCCCCCCTGGAAAGCAAAAATCATTAAATGAATTAAATAGGAGGAAAATAATAAGAACACAACTAATTCTTTCTACCATAAATGGGAAGTAATTTTATTGAATATATAAACTAGAATCACAAATATATAAATACAAATTCGCAACAAAACCATAAAAATTAAGTAACATAATTATTTTTAAAATATATATAACAGGCCGGAAAAGATTGTAAAGTGTTTTGTTTAAAAAACAGCATCATAAAATAAAATTACAATAGGCAATAAAATGAACATGAATTTGGAAAAAACTAGATGTACAAAATGTACAGTGAAAGTACTGGACAAAATAGTACAATGAAACAAAATGTTTAATAACTTTATTAAGCAAACAAAACAGGAAAAACTGTTAGAAAACAGATGAGCAGGTGACAATGTTTATATGGAATAAAAATAAAATAAACATAAAATCATTCCAATCATGAAATCAGTAAAGTATTAAAGTATTAAATAAATACAAAATATTAGGAAAAACAAAAATGATTTAAAAATAATGAAAACAATACATAATAAAAAGACAATTACGTATTTGAGTTTTGTTTGACTCACCATATAATGTGATATGAATATAAGGTCAGATGTGAGCAGGAAATTGTTCCATCTAAATATTTATTTATTGATTTGTATCAGGAAATATCAGGTTATTGTAAAATGGTAAAAGCCTGACATCTGCTGGACACGGTTTGGTACTGCAACAGCGAAACATTTACCTTTTGAAGCAGGAAAAAAATCCAACAAAAGTGACTTTAATGGCTTATTTACAACATTAAAAAAAAACAACAATTACACATCCCACATCTTTAGTTAGAACATTTTCAAATCAGCTAATTATTTTGTTACTGATTATTCTTTGTCAGTGAAAGATAACAATGTATGTGTTTTAATTTTCTTTTGTTAATTTGAGTTTTCTCATCATAAGAACCTGAATGAGGAGGAAAGAAACTGAAACAAACCCCTGAAGTACAGGATTTACTCACCATCACATTTAACATGCAAATCCGTCTGAGGCTGCGGGGGAAATTCAGATAAGGAGGTTTTCATGTTTTGACCTGAATCCCACAGCGTTACAGCGACAACAACACAGAAACAGACATGAAGCCGGGGAAATACAACCAACACTCAGACTGAGCAGTTCTTTCTGTAATCATGCTGTTTATTTAGTTTTCTTTTTCATTTTAGTAAAAATGAAAATGTCCAAATGTAAAGTTGGACCTAACTTTACATTGTCACTTGTTTTTACTCTAACTTGAGTGATTTTATTTTATTATTTGGAGTAAAAATATGTTGAAGAAGAGATACATTTTCACTGGAATTTTCTCAGATTTTAAATTATGGACCAGAAAGTTTCTATTTCCTGAAATAGAAACTTTTTGTGGCTCAGCTCATTATTAGCCTGCAAAAATGACCCATAATGGCTTCTGTAGATTATTTTTGGCAGCAAATAAACAAATATTTGGGAAGTTATATTTTGGAAGCTGAATTTCTGTTTATATTTTTTTACATTATAACTAATCTCAGTAAAATCATAAAGGTTTATTATTTTCTGCATCAACAGATTGATTTGATTTATAGAAGATAAATGTCACAATAAAGTTCTGCAGAAATGATTCACTTTAATAAAAATGCAATTTTTCTAAATACTCTACTGTCTGGTTTATTAAAAGTGAAGCTTGAGCTTTAAAATGCTTTATAAAAACAAAATATCTGTTGTTTAGCAAATTTTCACTAAAATACAACCAAAACAATGTTTTACAGAGCAAAATCCAGACGAATTCATGAGGCTTCGGCTCATAAAAACAGCTTTTCTTTACTGAATGCCCCATGATGTTTTAAAGTGCTTTATAAATAAAGTTGGTATGGTATGGTATGGTATGATGGAGCCAAAAAATAAATAAAAGCCTTCTGATACAGTATTCTCTGATTATGCAAATGAAGCCGCCACAGAGGGACGACATGACCCAAATATGGAGGAGAATAATGACGAGCGCAGCTGCAGGCAGAAGATCCTCGACACCTCCACTCAACGTTAGACTGCAAATAACCTCATGCTAAAAATACCAGCTGAAAAACTGATTTACATGTTAAACTATTAGAGGAGAAGGACTTAAATGTTACTTTTAAATTTGATTTGATTTTTGGGGGCCATGTTTATTAAATGTGGTTATTTCAAACATGAAGCTTTCGCTTTACAATGAAAGGAAACACAAGTGGGACCCAGAAAGCTGATTACATCCTGGAGGAAAGGAAAACACGCGGCTACATGTAGCAGAAACGGTGAGGACTGGGAATCCTGTTCATGAAGACGAGTTTCCAGCAGCTTCCACAGAGAGAAACAAAGAAGACGGGAATTCTGGGAGGATGTGAGAAACGATGAGACGCTGCAGGAAACGTTTATTTTATCTTTTACTAAAAGTGACCTTGAACAGGTCAGAATGTGTCTCTGCATAGAAAAGATTTATTGCATTTTTTTTCACACTCACACATGAAAATGGCTGCAAACTGATTTACAATTACACAACCGTACATCTTTGAAAAGCAGAAGTGGAGCCTCCTGCACAACCAACAAGTTTCTGGTTGGTAAGCCAAAAATCAAAACCCTGGTCTTTTCCAGGAGCCGTTGTACAGCGTTAAACACAGCTGACCAAATGTGCTGTAGCGCCACTGGGGTTGCTAGGCTACGCGCATTACCTGGTGAAATGTGAATTTATAATCAGATGATTTTTGATATGATTCGTTTTCCAGACACCAAAAGAAACATCAACTTCTTCTCAAAACAATGTGATTTTATTATTTTTAAAACACTCGGGAGGCGACATGATGAGCCCAAAGTTAAAACCCCAACATGGCAGGAAGAGACAACAATTGATCCAAAACAGGAAGTAAACACATTAATTACTGAATTAAATCATAATCAGTATATACAGTAATAACAATGCTTACATAAAACGTGACACATTTTAATTATCTGAGAAACTGATGAGATTCACAATAAAAACCTGATTAATGAAGCGATTAATCGGATTAGTCGTGATTAATCTATTATTTCAGTAATTCATTAATTAAGACTAATCATAAGGAAAATTTTTCACAGCCAGTTAAATTACAATTGGTTATTCTATTGAATATTAATATTTTATTAATAATGATTAATCGATTACTCAAATAATTGCCAGCTATTTCAGTAATTGATTACTCGTTAACTTAAGTTTACAGACTCCAAATAAAATCCATTTGGTGACAAAATCATTATATTCAGAGCAGAAATTCAGTCAAAACTGTACAAAAATATCTATATTTTGCTTCTAAGACAAAAAACATCTTAGTAAATATTTTTTTCAACTGAAACTCCTCACCAACGGTTAAATAAAATGTTGCATTTTAGGCAATAAAAAGTTTATTTTCTTATTTAAAAAACACAATTAAATTGTTTATTTGCACATTTTAATGTACTTCTATAATTGTATTAAAAAGTTTAAAGTAAAAGTTTTTAACTGATCAATCTTCAAAATAGTCAACAGATTAATCTATTACTAATAGGTTAGTTGCTGTCCAAAACAGTCAGTAGAAATATTCATTTAAAAACAATAATAATATCCTCTCACACATTTAGGTTTTATCAGTTTGAACCTGCCGTCCACCTCCTGTGTTTCGGTGCAGCAGCCAGCAGATGTCTCTGCTGGAGCCGATAAGAAAGAAAATCCGCCGAGGCTCATAAATCCGATAGTCAGCAGTGCTGAAAGGAACCGGATCCGAAAGCTGAAACACAGCAGCCTGGAGGAGGCGAGCTGCAGGGCCAGAGAGCCGCGCTCCAGGAAATTCAAAATTCACATTTTATGGTTTTATTTTTCCATTTGGGTTTCTACTGTCTCCCAAAAACAACAACAACAAACAACAAAAACAACAACAGAGCCGTTTTTTGGGCAGTTGATGTTTTTTCGTGTCTGGAAAATGAGCCGTTTCAAAAACCTCCAGAATGTGAGATTACAAATCAGCAGGCTGTGACCGTTACCTAGCATCCATCCATCCATCCATCCATCCATCCATCCATCCATCCATCCATCCATCCATCCATCCATCCATCCATCCATCCATCCATCCATCCATCCATCCATCCATCCATCCATTCATCTTTCTATGAATTCAATCGTTCCGTTCTGGACCAATAATCTGATCAATAATGACTCCATTAAACATCAATAATCAAACAGTCGTTCTTCCAGCTGCCACTTCCTGTTTCGTCCAGATGTGTGGCCAGTCTGACCCCAGCTCGGCGGCCATCTTGGCCCCAAACATCCAGCTGCTCTGCATCACTGACTGATGTTCTGTTGTAATTTCAAGGCTCTGATGGTTTGAATAAATTCATCATAGAAAAACCTAAAATAACCGACTGCAAATAACACAAAGTCACATAAAAAGCTGGAAATAATCATCTCCTAATGAGAGAATATAAAAACCATGGAGAAAAAGTTCCAATTACATCAATTTCACTTCCGCGGTGAGGAATGAAGGGGTTCCTCCAGATGGAAAATTTGTCTAAATTTAAAAATCCATCAGCTCTGCAGGCGGTTAATGTCGCCTGGTCTGAGCATGCTCAGATCCATCAGCGACCCCCAGGCTGGAAACACTCGCCTCCTCCTGTGTTTATCAGGGTAATGGCTCCCCATTCACAGGCGTCTGTGTGATTTATTCCCCCTGCAGGCCTCTGAACTCCCACCGGCCCATCCAAACAGAAAACATCCCAACAGAAGACGAATTATTCTCAGTTTTTCTGCTCATATCACAGCAGCACATTCAGAGAAACTGGTTCATCTCCACATTTGTGATTTATTACGGAAGGAAGCTGTGGGAGCAAATCCCTAAGCTCAGAATCAGAAGATCAAAATTAACCTTCAGACATGGAGACCAAAGATACATAAACCATCAGGACAGCAGAGGATTTCTGACTGGCCTATTCAAAGGCTGTTCATTTATCAAGCAACACAACTTTCCTTTTTATTCCTTTCTGTCCATATTTACTTTCCTCTTTCTATTTTAAGTTTACAGAAACATTTAAATAAAAGTTGATGTTATGTTGCTGAAAATTTTGAGGTACTTTTCAAGGAACTTTCTTGGAACATTTCCCAGAATGCACTCTGTACTTTCTTAGCACTAACATGTTACTTTCCAAAACTTTCTAAGTACTTTAAAAACACCAAGTACTTTCCTAGAACTTAGATGTTGGTTTCCAGAACTTAGCAGGAACCAGAAAATCAAGGTGGAGATTATGGATTACTTTCTCAACTTCTTAGTTACTTTCCAGCTTCACACGGGTCAATAATCAGCTTTACACAAAGAATAAACAGGATGCAGTAGGTTTAACTACCAAAATAAAATGTGTCTTAATGGTAGAAATAAAACACATTTGTAGAAATTTGAATATTTACAAATGCTAACGCGTCTGAATGAACTCAATGTGGAATAAATGAATAAAATGCTCAAATTAAAAGTTATGTTTGTTTAAAAGGTAAAAAATAAAAAACTCTTCTCTCTATTTATTCCTAGAAAATGTAAATACTGCAGTAAAATCTATTTGTTTTCAGCAGTTGTGCATTTTATGAACGGTTCATAACAGATCTCTAATAAATGTCTCGTTATTTAAACTTTAAACAGAACAGAAACTCAAACATGTTGAAGGTGAATCAGGACAGATTCTGACTCAAACGCTCGTCTTTTTTTAGCGCTCTGGGTTTGCTGCTCCTTGAAGAAAAGCTCTCTGGTTTTTTGTTTCGTCAGTATCGACTCCAGCGAAGGTCAGTGAATCCAAACCCACACAGAGACCTTCCTGCCCGACTCTCTGGTTTCATCTCAAAGTTTCCATCCAGAAACTCCTGGCACTTCGGCCACAACGACGCTGAACGGCCTGCTTCTGCTGCAACAACCTATTTTATATTTCACAGTCACGTTGCAGGAAATTATTTAGATTTTTATATTTTGTGTGTCTTTGCATATTGTGTAAATAATCACAGCCAAAAATACCAGTTTTGGCCCCATTTCAGCCGTATTCGGAGTTAAATATTTCGTTTTTGAATTAAACATTTAGACTGTTAACTGTTTCATTTATAGCTAAATATTAATTTGGAGCCAAATATCCAGTTGCTAAGCTAAATATTTAACTAATTACCTAAATATATAATTTGGAAATAAATATTTAGTTTGCTAACTAAATATATAGTTTGAAACTAAATATGTAAATTGGAGTTCAATATTTTGTTGGTAAATAGCTTGGAGTTAAACATTTAGTTGCTATGGTAAATGTTTAGCTTTCTTACTAAATGTGTAGTCTGAAGCTAAATATTTAGTTGGTAAGTGAGTCTGCCTGCTTTAGTTTGAAACCGTGAGATTTATAAATGAATAACGTTGTTAAAATATGACTTTTAAAACGGTGAAATAACCCAAATTATTGCAGTTTATTTTTGAATATGTAATTTTTTAAACAGCAATTTGTAACAGAAACACATTTAGTCTGTTTTGCTGTTTTCTGTCAGAAACTAAACAACCGCAACATGAATCCTCAATGCTCAGCTGGTAAAAAATAATTTAAAATGAAAATAGCATAAAACAATTGTAGAAATCTGTTGTGGGATAAAAGCACATGTACATATGAGTGAAGTACAGGAGGTTGTGCACAGACACTAAATATAATCTGCATGTAGGCAGCGCTGCCTTTTTGTTGGGTTTCATGTTTGGTTTGCTGCCCAGGTTGGGGAGACGAGTCCAACTGTTCCTCGTCCAAAACACAAGCAGCTCAAAGACGAGTCTGGGGAAAACGGAAAAGACAAGCGAATCGCTCCGTAAACCGCATTTCCAGGGATGCGCCTGAGAGAAAGCCGCCGCTGTGCCCCGGTTTCCTCTCCGGCGCTTTGATTAGAGCGGTCTGAGTTAAAAAGGACATCAAAGCTGAGCTGCAGCTTCGCTGCCGCTAATCGGCCTCTTCACTGAGACCAGGGAAACCTCCAGCTGTCACAGAACCACTCAACGTTTAGAACCGGAGGATCAACCAGATCCACGCGCAACAACAAGTACAGAACGTTTCCGTCCAGCCGTTATTCATTCCTGCATTAACTTGTGTGCAAACTTACACTTCCCACAATATACCAATTAATCACATGACGCAATAAAGCACCACTTGTTTTTCTCTTTTCTCTCCACCTAAAACTGACCTGCTGTCGCTTCTTTGGTCGCAAACAGATTTTATAATTTATTTTATTTGTTGTTTTTGATGTTTGTTCATTTATTTTGGTTACACAAAATGTCCTCGAGTTCCAGCGTTAAATTAAAGTTTATTAATATTTAATAATGTGTTTTTGCATTATTATGCCATTACCGTAACTTAATTGGAAATGGTTTCAAAAGAACAATTTTATAATTTATCTCAACAACTTCTGGGACAATTCATCATCCAGCAAATGTTTTTGTCATCACAGTCCAATAAACACAGACTAACGTCCCTGAAAGCTGCAGCAACTGTTTCAAGAAATGTATAGTGAAAACATTGATCTTCTCCAGGAGATACTACAGCTGTCTGAAGAAATGCATCACTCAAACAACCAATCAGAGCCAGCAGGCGGGTCTTAGCGCTGCCAATCATCCTCATGTAAACACTGTAAAACGTACTAATGGTGGAGAAACGGGTTCCTGGAAAACCGTCTATCATCATCAGTGGCTATGCTAACTAGCACTAGCATTCATGAAAGGTTTTGTTCGCTGTAGTGTTAAATTAAAACCCTTTTCTGGTTTCAACTGACAATAACTTTTCCTAATTTAGGCTTTCAATCGAGCGTTGCATAAAGAACTGCACAGCAAATTGCAGATAATTTATCAAAGTCATAGATAAATTAGTCGAAACCAGATTTTATTTCTGTTTTAACACTTTGAAAGCTGCATCAGGTTTTATGAGCAGACAGGGAGATGAACTGAACATAAAAGAGACGCGTAATAATAAAAACATTAGTAAAGAAGCAGAAATCTTCCCCAGAAAACCAGAAAGAAGATGAGAGAAAATGCATAAAAACAAACGGAGGCTGGTTTTTATGCTGGTTCTGAGAGGAGGAGCATTGATGCCCTCACTGCAGCCAGGAAACTGACCAGAACTTTTACTGGACGTTAACCAGCTCTGCACCAGAGCAGCCATTTTGGTTCTGGACTGTATTTGTGGAGGACGTATTTAAAGCAGGTGTTTGTATTCAGGAGTGTTTTCTCCTCGCTCCCTCCTCCAGGAGCGTTAACCTAAAAACAGATCGCCTCCGGCACCGCGTCCGTTCAGATAAGGCGCTTCGGCATTTCGCTGCAGTGCTGCACGTTGTCGTGGAAACAGGCCATCTGCCGTCCAGCATGGCAGGAGGTGAGGACGGGCAGCAGGTCGGGTCGGGTCGGGTCGGGTCACATCCTCCAGGTCCGACTCAGCCCGCTTGATTTCCATCCAGAGCGAAACCTGGACCGACTGCTGCGCGCGCCTCATTTCCTCCTAAAGCAAAGATTTTCTGCTTCTGCAAAAATCACAGGACCAAGTAGCTCTGGTCCAGTTTCTAGTGCAAATATATTGGCGCACTGGAAATAAGACACAACGAAGAGTTAATTTCTACCAAGAAATTCTGACATTTTGAGAATAACCTCAGAAATATTTTAGACAAAACAAGGATATTTCTGAGTTTCAAAAGGTAAAACTTTGCTGCTAATTTTTTAATTTAGAAAATTCTAGAAAAAACATGTAATTTTCTGAGTTTCAAAAGTTTTTGATTTGTCAAACTGATGTAGTTTTTAAATTTACTTATCCTAATGTGTAATATTTCAGCTTGTTTTAAGCCAATAATTGCTTAATATTGATGAAAATGTATTAGTTAATCTGCCAGCGGAACAATAAAGTTTTTCCATATTGTAAGTTAAAATCTCTTTTTCCCTTTTCCAGATTATTCCACTTCAGGTATTACAGATTTAAAATAAGCCCATTTTTCTTGCTGAGAATTTACTTTTGAGTCAGTTTTGTCTTATTTCAAGGTGATTTAATACTTTATACAAAAAACTGGAAAAAAATATGTGGTAAGATTTAGTAGTTCAGACTGAATTCTTTAGTTATTTTTATCATCATTCTTCTATTTGAGAACATAAATTTTCTACATTTATTTATGTCTTTGCACTTTGACTACTTTTCATTTTGTCAGGTTACAAACTTCAATGATTGAAAACAGATATTAATAAAATGGAGTGAATAATTATTACAGTTACTGTAAGAAGAGTAAATATTAAAAGGACTGAAAAACAAAAACCTGAAGGTTTGTATCTGTTGGACCTGATTCATGATTTTTTTTTTTTTTAGTGCTTCATAAATAAACTGTGATGAAATCGATCCTTGAATCTGGAAGACATTAAGCGTAGAAATCAAAGGAAACATCAGAGAAGAACAAGGTGTTCTTCAAAGCAAGCAGGTATTTGCATGTTCGCCCACAGGACTCTTTATGAACAGCTGGAGCCATCAGACGGAGCCGTGCATCACGGAGCTGGAGGCTCTTTCATTGATTCAACGCTGCTGTTTGTAAAACTCCTTGAAGCGAGTTTAAAGAGGGCCGTCAGGAACCTCCAACAGATTCTATCAAAGTGATTTGTTTGGTTTAATTTGTTGCACTGTTATTGCAATCCTCCCCCGAAGGAGTTCGCATCCGAAGGAGAGGAGTTGCTGAATTACCACCAATAGGTGTGAAGATAAATGTGTGAGTTATACACAAAGTATCCAGCATCAAACAGATCCATCCACTGGTTTCCAATACAAATGTCTGCAAAAATTAAGCAAGATTACTTTCAAAATATCAAACTGAGCAATTAAGCAGCTGCTGCCTTGTATTTATCCTGGACAGGGTCAGAAACTGAGCTCCAGAACGCAGAAGAAATGGTTTTTATATTTTGTAAAAAAAATAAAAAAACCATCTCTCAGGTTTACAGAGAACAGAAAAAATTTACGATAATTCCAACTGACATAAAACAAAAGCAAATTGGTCTGATTTAACTTCAGAATGTGAGAAAAAAAACAAGTCTGTGTCTTACGAGGTGTATGAAAATATCTGGTTTCATCAGGAAACTTGACTTTAAATCTGTGCAATTTCAATATCAAGCACTTACCAACCCCGAAAACCACAAAATGAAATTCAAGCGGTTTCTGTTAGTCCAAAATTTCACGTTTTTATCTCTATTTTTGTTGCTCAGATGGAAACGGAGCATCGTTTGTCTTTGGTTTTGACTTTGTGGGGAGCAGGATGGATATGTTTTCATCCATAGTGAAAAAGGATACATGCACTGAAAGTGAAGGTGCTGCTAAATGATTCAGCACAACGATCCATCTAAAAATATCCACTGATTATTAAAGGGAATCTACGATGCAAAATTCAATTCACATATTTCCCTTTGGGTCTGAACTGCTTCTAAAAACACTCGGCCGTTTTTTGATAATAACAAAGTTTTTTTCTGTCTGAGAAATTAGTAATTTCAAAATCCTTCAGAATGTAACGCCACAAATCAGCAGGTTACCTAGCAACCTAATGTAGATGCCCATTACCTAGCAACCACAGCAGAGTTCATCCTTTTACCTAGCAACCCAAGTTGAACTACAATGGCTGCTGGAAAAGACAAGTGTTTTGTTGCTGATTTACCATCCAGATACCACTTGGTGCATTTTCGCTGACTGTGCAGAAGGCTCCACTTTTGCTTTTCAAAGATGTCCATTTATATAATTGCTCATCTGTTGCAGCCATTTTCATGTAAATGTTGAGTTTGGGGAGGTGGCCAGCAACAACTTATTTGAACTTTAAGTGACAAGAAGCCGAGACCAGCTAATTCTGAACCGACTAAAATCGGGTTGTATAAGAATGATTTTGTGCTGAAAATGTAATGAACATATTTTGTATAAGCCATAGACCCATCCTAACCTGTTCAAGGAAGCATAACTATAACAAGTTACATAAGGTAACATTGTTCACTCATGCAGATTTACTCCCTCTGTGTTGTAATAAATAAGTAGTTTGATGAGTCCTGAGTTCTGGTGCGCCTCCTCCCTGGACAGTGCTGCGTTGTTTTCCTCTCTGGCAGTAACAGGGCCGTACTGTCCGGTCGGAGCTGACAGGTGCTCCGTGTACGTTGGACCGCAGCCTGCAAGGAGCTGCCAACTGCAACCGCGGTGAACATTTGGCAGGAAGATGGCAGCTCTCTGGCCGCTCTCGGCCGGCCATCATGGAAAAACATAATGAGAGCGCGCTCAGTGTGCAAGTGCGGCTCTGCTGTTATTTTCTTAGAAAAGTGGCTGCTATCTGGAGCGTCCTTTTCCTGAGTAAACAACATTATTCCCGACACGCCCAGCAATTTATTCCCTTCAGCAATTACTCTGTGCTGGGAATTAACGTTTCAATGATTTATTTTCAGAAGTAAAGGCTCCTCTGAGGATGCTGAGGTCATGAGTTCATCTTAAGGTTAGGCTAAATATTTTCACTGCGGTAGTGTAGCTTTTACTATTATTGCTTCGGTTTGATTTTCTGCCATTAGTTGTTCTATCAAGGCAGAGAAATCAACAGTAAGTCAATAACAGCAGCCATTTTACAGCACATATAGCAGTAAAACCAGCTGACTCAAGGTGTTGGAACTCTGCTGGGGTTGCTAGGTAACGGGCGGAACTCTGCTGGGGTTGCTAAGTGATGGGCAGTGCCTGCTAGTTTGCAACGTTAAGATTCCGAAGGTTTTTGAAACAGCTCATTTTCCAGACACCAAAAAATATGAGCTTATTGTCAGAAAACATCTGGCTGGCTTTTTTTTTAAGCGCCTCGAGTGTTTATAGAAGCAGATGAAGCCAAAATGGAAGTACAAAAATGTACAAAAAGTGAATTTTGCATCTAATCTTCTACATAATTGGGAAGGTTGTTACTAGAACAAGCAGAAGGGGCAGGTTAGTACAAAATAAACGTCTTGTTTTTATTGAACTGTTTAATATCTTTTAGTATGACAGGTGGGATGGAAAATAAACATATTTTTAGGAATAATTTTGTCCGATATAATTTTTTTTGTTGTTTTTGTTGATCTGAGATATTTAAGTGTGATTAAAAAAAACTGAAACAAAAGGAACTTGTGGGGAGGGGAGTAAATACGTTGAAATATTTCTTATTAAACTGTCTTCAGTCAGAGGCTTCTTCAGATTCGCTGTAATACACACTGCTACAAGATTTCTTTCCTACCAACAGCCATCACTATCTATAATTAGTCTTTGAAGAATCTGAATGAATACGAGTTACAACATTTAATTTTTCTTTGGGATCAACAAAGTATTTTTTAATTTGAACTTGATGTATAGACAACGTATTGATTGGCAAACCACATTAACTTATTTTACGCTGATAAAAGTTTCTTAAAAACATTTCTGAAAAAAGTAACAAGGAAGGCGGGTTTTGCTAGGGAAAAAAGCTACAGTGTTTTTGCATATTTTTTGCAGAAGCAGGCCAGCATTCATGGCTCAGACTTGACTTAATTGGCTTTTTCTACTACAACGTGAAACTGGACCAAAGCCAAAATCCTTGTCTGTAATTCTTCGGAAAAATCCCCTTCGCTTAGAAAACACAGCTAAAAATATCCACACTGATCTCCCACTAGGAACCACTCTTCATGCCAAAGCAGCATCATTTCCCCCTGCAGTTCGCAGTTGGAGTGAGAAAAGCTGCTTCACATGTTGGAGAAGCTGACAGGAAGTTTTCAGTCTGGATTTACAGCCTGATAAAAACGCAGGAACATACCAAACTCTTAAAATGACGCAACACTAATTATCCCGCACCTCCCTGCAGGACCAGAGCTGCAGCCCACCATGTGTTCATGAATGACCCGACCCTCATCTTTTAATGAATCAGTTAATTAAAAGGCGCTTTTAGAGGCTTCTTAATGGAAATTTGACCCCCCAGACATTGAAGAAGTTGATTTGATTTGATTCTGTTTAAACTAACAGAACAAACTCCTTTTAAAACGAAAAGAGAAACATTTCAGCAACAGATCAGATGGGTTTGGGTCAATATGTGTTAACAATTGACTTATTATTCAGCAAAAGTTAATAAGCATTAAATGTGTTTGTCTTGTAATTTGCCTGATGTGATATAAATAAACTCTTATTTATTATATAAACTCTTTATCATTATGAGTTATATAATGATCTTTGATTTCTAGTAAAATAATTTCTGCTCAATTGATACTTAGAAATAAAATAAAACATAAACAATGATCAATTTTATATATATATTAAATTATTTTTCATTTATTGATACATTATTTTTATTTATTTGTTTACTTCCTAATCGTTTACTTTAACTTCAATTTATTTACCTGCTTTTAAATGTATTTACTTTTCACAATAAAACAATTTAATCTGATGTTTTCAAATGTTTTCTGAAAGTACATTTGCAATTAAAAATTTTAACAATCAGCTAATAAGTATAAGTATTTTATTAGTTTATGTATTTTTCTGATTTATTTTATTGAGGCATTTTAAAATATTTTTTAATTATTTTAAAAAAAAGTCTAATTTATTATTTGTGTGCAATTTAGGAATCATTTATTTGTATTGTTTACCAGAAAGCAGATTTTTAAAATGTTTTTAAAATGTGAAAATGCGTCTGAAACAACTTTGTATTCACATTATACATATTACTAAATCAGTCAAATGTATGTAACATGGTATGAATAAATAAGATTAAATTGTTGCAGACATAAATCCATACGACTTTAATTTTAATAGAAATTCTGAGGTGTTGTTGGAGTCATTTGTTTAAAATTATTATATTTTATTTTATATCTATAGCTCATTAATAAAAGATATCAGGGTTTTATGATATAAAAAAGAGCAACGGATGATGTAAAAATGTAAGAAAATTAGAAATGTGAGTCACAAATAGTGATCGAAATAACAGAGTAGATTTTCAGCAAGTTGTAAATGTTCAAAAACAGCAACTTCTGTACATTTGGATTCTTAAGTGCTACATTTTATTGGGTTTAAAGGTTAAATGTGGTGCATTTCCTGTTTCTATGTGTCTGAAAATGTCTGTTTTCATCAGGAATGACTCAACAAAGTGACTAAACGCGTCCATCATTAACAGACTGTTAGAAAACTCACCGATCCTGAATGCTTTTTCCAAAAACTGTGAAAGCGTCTCTGTTTTCTGTCTGCCTTTGGCTAAACTATATTTATCCCAACGCTCCACCTGGTAATTATAAAGAGCACAACCTCTGTGAGGGCTCATTTAGTCATTACATAATGTCCTGCAGCAGCTCCAAACACACCTTTACTTTCACCCCAAATACTCCACTTTTTCACCTCTTTTTGCTTCTGACTTTAGTTTGAAAGTAAATCTACAGACTAAACTTCCAAAGAAAGTTTAAAAATACAACCAAGAGACACACAACGTGACGATGTTCTGTCACATCGTGTGAAAAAATGTTGGTCCACACTCAAGTTTTCAGACATTTGTTTCATCGCCTGGGGGTGAAAACTTTGACTAGGCCATTGTAACACATTGATTCGTTCTTGTTCTGCTGACCCAGATTGGTCGGACAGATAAGATAACAAACGTGTAAAAACTTTCTCCCTGACTTGTCAGGTGTGTCTTTAGCAGCTGTTTCCACTGTTGTCACAAGGTCCGAGTGGCTTTGAATACTTTCCCAAAGCTCCATTATTTTAATCACAGATGTAAACCTGAGTTTCTTCTTCAGCCAAGTCACACTGGGATCAGCTCTGAACTTTTCAGGCCATATTTTTCCTTCGTGGTTGGGGCCTGCTGGGCTCAGGGATAAAAACAAACCATGCTGACCAATAAAATCAATGCTTTTGCCAAGAGCCGCCGCCACCCATCAGCTGAAGTCACCTGCACAATCTGGGACACCAGAAACTCCCTCTGTGTTTGGTTTACAGTCAAATTCACTCTGAATACATCTGCATCTGCCTCTGGACCCAATCTGGATCCAGAAACTGTTGCACAGATTATGGCTGAATACTGTAGAATTATCAATCTGTGTATTTGGTCAAACAGATCTGGGTTTTTCCAATAATCTGAGTGTCATAAAAACCAAACAGGCATTTTGAGTAAAAGAGCAATAATCCAGAGATTGTTCAGGAACTTCATTGTTCAAAACAAAGACTCTAATCTTTGAAAACTTTGTCCACACAAGATTAATTAAAACCAAAAAGTGAAAATGCTATGAAGATAATCCTAAATGAGTCAACATGTTTATGTTTGATACTTTGGACCAGGCGGTTCTGCTCTGTCCATTCACTGGTCCAGCCTCAGTGAGTTTCTCAGCCCAGTTAGGTGATTGTTCCTCTGTCCTCTGCTGTGCCACAGGGCTCCTTCTTGGGTCCGATTCTGTTTTCATCAGTTATTACTGCTGGGGTTGATTTATAGGAAACATAACATGGTGTTCATTGCTATGCAGATGATACCTTTACGTTAAATCCTGAATGATGACGAAGCTTCAGCATATGATAAACTTGGACACTGACAGTCCCTGCCTGCTGGCTATAAACCACTGGGGGGCGCTGTGGTAGAGGTAGAAGCTCAAAGGCGGAGCGAGGTCCACTCTGACGTTTTCCACAACTAAATGGTTGCCATGGAGATGAAAGGATTTATCAAACATGCATGAAAGAATCACGGCGACACTCTTGGTATGTTTTAGGGAAAAACATTATAACATGATGTAGAGCTAGAAAGGAGTGAAGATTGTTTAGATAGAAAACCTGAAACCTACCAGGATTCCCTTAAAACAATTAACTGAAACAACTCTGAGGTTTAATGTGTCACAGCCTAAAATACAGAAACAGATGAATATCTAGTCCAAATTAAGCTGGAAAATGGAATATCCTGGTTTGTGATTAAATCAAAGCTGAAGGAAATGTGAGAATGATGGTCCAAAACAATCCTCATATGTTACATCTCCAGGGTTAACGTTGACTGTCCAGGATGAAAACGTGCAGGAAAGGAGCCGTCTGGCCTTGTCACTCTGTGAACCTCCTGGGTTGGTGCTCAGCACGTTGCTGTTTGTGTAAAGTGGCTTTACTGGGATTTACAGAGCAATTATGAGGTTTGGTCTTTTTTTAGGTGCACAACCGTCTGGATGTTGGGGTTGGAAATATCAGCCTGGCCCTTTGATCCGGTGTCAAATATGTTGTTAACTAGCAGATGGAAATGAAATGGGAGATTCAGTTTCCCAGATGGATGAGTCTGAGGAAATGTAAATTTTTGCTGATAGTTTAGAGCATTCAGTGAATCCTTAAGACTAATAGCAATGCTGAGTGCACTTTCTATTCCTCCAGTATTATTTCTTAAAACTATCCAATAATTGAGATAACGATGATTTCTACTCCAGGATTTCCAACAACAAACCAGGAAATTCAACCAATTTAATTCATATTTATTCCTAAATCTCCAACCTTTGGAGCTGAATCATCCTCTACCTCATGATGAACTATGGACATTCAGAGAAGCACAAATGTTTTTACAGTTAATTTTGCAAACACACACCTGTCCTACTTTATTTTATGGCCCAGATAAAACATTAATCTTTACTTAAACCATCAGATAACGGTTTGAAGTTCAGCCACAGAAGTTCTGCTGGTAATAAAATTAACAACATCCTTGTCCTAGTTTTACATCCTGACTAATGTTTGTCTTTTCAACTGACTTTATGACCACCTGATAAAAGAATAAAAACATTTAATCAAAAGGAAAGTGCATAAGGTGCCTGCTGTAAACAAGTTGAAACTTCAGCAACTCCACTAAATCGAGAACTTTTATCCAACCGACAAACTATTATTCTAGACAATTTAATCCTTTTGAGGTCTGGAGGAATTAACTGGATACTGCTTGGTAACAGGATAAACTTCGTTGGGGTTGCTAGGTAACGGGCAGCGCCTGCTGATTTGTGACGTTACATTCTGGAGATTTTTGAAACGGCTCATTTTCCAGACACCAAAAAAAATATTAATTTATTGCCAAAGAAACAGCTGGATGTTTGTCTGTTTGTTTTTTAAAGAAGCAGTTGAGACTCAAATAGAAAAACAAAAACATGCAAAATATGAATTTTGCATAATAGGTCCTCCTTAAGAGTATCTTATTCTTCCTCATAGCAACCAGTTATGAACTTAAACTGTAATAAATTATCTATAGATTATTACAGCACACGATCTCATATCTGCATTAAAAACACAACTCAGAACAGAAATTAAATTTGCCAATTATGGCATTTAACATTCACTGATTATTTCTGATAATTGTATCAAACTATGTTGGTTTTGTTTTGATAATTTTAGGGTTTATTATGTTAGTGAGTTTTTGCCATGTTCAAGTTATTCCCCTTTGGTCATTATTGTCATTTAAAAGGTCTTTTGATTGTAGTTCTTTCTTTGAGTTTCTTTCTATGTGGAGAAAGAAATAAAACAACATGGAGTTTATTTCCATGTTGTTTTATTCTCCTATTTGCATTTCCTTTTTTTCTAGTTCAGCTCCTTCTGTGTTAAACATTGAAGTAATAATATTCTGATTCTGAGATCAATGAAGTATCTTAATTAATCTCCTTCCTCCACAGTTTTTCAGTACTGTCACTCAGTCAGCCTTTCTTCTGTATTTAAGATTTTTATTTTTATTGTTTCAACCTGGTTCTTTGCTTTTCAATCTGTTCCCTCGTTCCTTTGTATTTTCTGTTATTAAATCTCTGCCTGCTGCTCCTGAACTCCTCACTTCAAGCTTCACAAAACCTGAAAATCAACTTCCATGTTATAAAAACAAAGAACATAACTTCACATAAAAGTTATTTATACGGTTGCAGTGAAACATTTCAGTATCAATGTGGTTCTAGGATAACAAATGTAGCTCAAGTGTTTATAAAGAAAGTAAAAATAAGAGTCAGTTTGAAAATAGAGACAAAAATGAAACTTTCAAGCTACATTTCATCACTATTACATGATCCTTACTTATTAATTATGATTTTTAGATTGTGCTGTTCTTCCAGACTATTTATGGTTATCTGCCCAGTTGCCATTTTTTCCATGTGAGTCAGTTATTTTATTTCACTTGAATTATTTTATAATTCAGGAAGTTTACTGGAATTATTTGCACATTAAAACCAACATCAGGAAGTTAGAAAAATGAACCTTTGTATTTATGCTTTATTGCACTAACACCCATTATATTTACGATCAATGAAAGTTTAAGTTTAACCAACTTATCAGATGAAGTTTGCATACGAGGCCTGCAGACGTTCAATAAAGTAAGATCACCATGTTCCTGCTTAATGTTTGAAATTTGTTTAAATCCTCCCATAAAATGTGAGAATTACTCATCGTGTTACCAAACAATGGCTCTGCTTATTCAGAGGCCCAAAAATCTCCTGTTGTATTAAGTCAAATCAATAAGGTCCTAAAACAAGATAACATGCCTGGGGAGGGTTTATTTAGGAAAACGTGCATGTGCGTGCGTGCGTGCGTGCGTGCGTGCGTGCGTGCGTGCGTGCGTGCGTGCGTGCGTGCGTGCGTGCGTGCGTGCGTGTGTGTGGGAGTGTGTGTGTGTGTGAGTATGCTTCAGGTTTTTTTAAGGAGGCGATAAAAACTGTAAGCATCTTCAAACTCAAGCGGTTTAAATCTTGAATGTTTAGAAATCCAAATATTTACTTTTATTTCAGTAGAAGTATTTCAACATATTTTTACACGAAAGTAAAAAGTAACTGATGGTATCTAGTAAAAATGTTACTCAAGTACTGAACAAAAATTATATCAGACAGAGAAAAATTCAAAGTTATGTCCAAATGATTATACTTTAAATATTTAAATAAAAAATAATAGAAATAAATAACATTATAAAATAACAGATTTACACAGCAGTCTTTAAAGACTATAACTAATACTTATTCAAATATACTGTATATTAATATTTCTTGTGCCAAAATAACATTAGAAAAACAAAAAGTCTTAAAGGTTTAAGCTGTAGTTGTGTCTGTATTTCATGTATTTTTTGTTTTTATATTCCCTGAAGTTACTAAAGTAACTATAAAAAGTAAATTTTCTCCAGACATTTACTCCAGTAAATGTAACTAAGTAAATATAACTGAGTAAATGTAACTGTGTACAACCACTGCTGATCTTTAGAAAAGAAATAAGTGAGTAGATTTTCCAAATGACAGAAATATGACATAAAATAATTTAGCAGAAATCTATTGAACTTCAGATGATTAGTGATGAGAGTGGAGTTACATTTAAAGATAAATTATAAGATTATATAAAACAGATCCAAATCCACCAAGGAATGAATCTGATCATTAATCAATAAGTGATAGAGAAACTTCAGCATCACAACCCGTTCAGGTCCTGACCTTCAGTTGACCTCACATAATTGACCGTATACATAACCAAGGATGAGTCCACTGAGGAGCCCGGAGGCAGGAATTACATCAGGACGGTTCTGACCCACACAGTCTGTCACTTTCATAATATCCTCGTCACGTATGAGCCAAGCTGACGCCGCAACAACTGTCACAACTGATACAGGAAAAAACAATAACCAGGCATTATTTTGGTCCTTTGTCTGTTTTTTATACTACAAATAAACATACGTTTTCAGTTGATTGATTATTGCTATTTAATTGGAGAAAATATGTGCCAATATTTTTATTTTGGGAGTGAAATCTGGGAACTGAGTCTGGCTGCAGACGTTTGACCTCGTCCCTCTGGGACCAGGAGGTCAAACTCTTAACATCAGAGGACAAACCGGCTGCAGAAACTCCGCCTGAAAAATCACACTAATGGATTCTGTGTGGCAAAAACTATGAAATCAGTTATTAGCCAACAGTGGCGGCCATTGCTACAAAGCTGCGTACCCCATTGATCTAAATGCTAAAGTGCTACAGCGCTAAATTCAACAACGTTGATGTCCACCAACTTGAAGAATCCTTAACTGTCGCAAACCAACTTCAACACAGAAGTTGAACTTTATTCGACAAAACAGCCAAATAAATGAGAGCTTTAGAATTTATGTGAAAATATTAATTTAGGGGAATGTTAACTTAGCTAACATGCTAAGGTGCTAAACAAAACATTGATGAAAAATCCCCACAACTGATGGGCAACGATAACATCAGAAAACCAGATGTCATATTGGAGCCTCCATCGTTGAAACAGCTGCTCGCTTTAGGCCATGCTTTCCATTTTAACATAATAGTTTATCAAAATATATTTTAAAATAATATTATTTCACATTAATGAGCAAAAGACAAATGTAAATGAAGAACATAAACATCATGACGTGGCTGAAAGCTTCGCCTGACCTTTGCTCTTGCTGTTGATCGTCCCCTCAGGGCCAATCGCAGCTTTAAGTCGCCGTTTAATGAACTCAGCAGGTCGGCTGGGAGGGAGCATCATGGACCGTTCACCTGGCTAACAAGGTGAGACCTTCAGCAGCATCCCTGCTGACCGACAGCCAGCCTGGCCGAGGCGACGGGCGTCTACAAGCGGCTCCATCAGGCTGTGAATCAATGCGTGTCACGTTTCACCGCCGTCCTGAGGAGGCGACTGAGCATCAGGACAAAGTCAGAATCAACTCAAACCAGCAGAGACTCTAAACTGACAAACAAGAGGTAAGTTTATCACAACATAAGTGTCTCATATAAATTGATTGCAATAATTATTGATTAGTTTATTTGTTTTAAATATGAAATACTTTATATTTTCTGTTTTATGTGAGTCACAACAACATTTAGTTTGGAATCAGTGACGTGTTTCTGAAATATGAAATTTGAGATGCAATGCCAAAACCTGAAACTCCTGGTTACTTTACAGGATGTTGCTAGGTAACCAGAGAAAGAGAGAGGTTGAGTGAGACGTTGCTAGGTGACCAGAGAAAGAGAGAGAGGTTGAGTGAGACGTTGCTAGGTAACCAGAGAAAAAGAGAGAGAGGTTGAGTGAGACGTTGCTAGGTGACCAGAGAGTGAGTGAGTTAGTTGATGCTACAGTCTTATCTCTGCCTTCACTTCCCAGAATGCTGTGCGGTTCTTGATTGTAGTTCAGTGAAATTACTGAATATTCTATCAGACGCATTATCTATTGATATTGATCACATATCAATATCAAAGATATATTACGATAAATCTTCTTTCTTTCCTCATTTCAATCAGTCATTCCAGGATGTTGCAATATTCTTAGAGATTGTTGCAGATTAAAATAACTGATTTTGTCAATCCGTTTTGAAAAAGTTACACATTTTTTTACGTTTTAGTTTTGCTCTGGTATCACTGCACGTAACCTTCCTCCAAAAAACAAAGGATTTTAATATTTAAAGTGTTAATAACATTTTCCAGCACCTGCCAGGCAGCACGTTGGAGCAGCTCTGTACTTTCACTGAGATGTTTTCAAACTTTCATTTCTGCCTTTTTGTTTTGGACACTGTGTGATTGGATGGTCTTTTGGCAAAACTTTTCACATTTTTGATATATTTAATTTTCGTTTGGGATAAAATAAATGTTTTTGAATTTTAATTTGAGTTGTTAAAGTAACAACCTTACTACAAATAAAATTATGTTCTGAGGAAGGTCAAGAATTCAATATTGGGTATTGAAGTTAAGCTGAACTTTATAATAACTAAATTTAAATAAATAGTGATTGCAACTTCCTGGAGGAATTTATAAATTACCACCGTTTACTGACAGCAAGATAAAGATAGTGCACTAAAAATACTGAACCAAAAGTTAAATTGTTTGGTTCTTGTCAAAGACAAAAAAAGTTAAAGAAGAAATGCAGAAATAGCGTTTGAACATAAACATGATGGAAGCTGCTTGAAGGAAGCAGTTTTGGGGTTTAAGGTTCCAGCGGAGTCAGGAATCCTGCATGTCTGAAAGGCGATGGAGGATAAATCCTGATCCCTGCTTGGTATGCAAACACACACACACACACACACACACACACACACACACACACACACACACACACACACACACACACACACACACACACACACACTCTGCTCTGCCTGTTTCAGTCAGACAGACTCCTAAAGAGATGTGACAAGCACCTCAGACGGTCGTGACTCATGGAGCTCTTTAGATAAAATCACGTCCAAAAGCAGAAGACGACGCAGATTTGGCCTAAACGTCTGATCGCAGCGACTCCATCACTTCTTGATTCATGAGGAACAGGCAGCTTTAGATACGTTTATTATCACTTAGGTTTTATTTTTATGGTCTCTATAGCACTGAGATTAACTGGTGTTTAATACTGCAGTACTTTGCTGATGTGAAACAAGTTTGGTTTATTTAGGTTTGTCTGAATGGATCTAGAAAAACAAAAAGTAGTTAAATAGAAAATTATTCTCACTTAAAAATTAATTTGTAAAGTTTAATAAGAGTTAAAGGTTTTTACATTGTTCCTGAAAATTGTTAAAGCCAAACTGATAGTTCCAGGATGGATGGATGGATGGATGGATGGACGGACGGACGGACGGACGGACGGACGGACGGACGGACGGACGGACGGACGGACGGACGGACGGACGGACGGATGGATGGAGTGTTATTGCTTTTTATTAAATATTGACACTGTGTTTCATTTTAAAATGATTCACATCTTTACAAAATTAAAAGTAGAATTTAAAAATATCTGGAGTTTTTATCATTGGAATAACATTCATCAGTCCACGTCCAACTTCAAGCTGCTGGTGGCGCTGTAACGCCCTGTTGAGTCAGTCAGACAGATTTATCTTTAGGAATATTTCTGCACATTTGATCCGTTTCTTGTTTTACTCCAGTTTTCTCTGACGGTAAATGTTTACATGCTTGCATAAAAGTGGCGATGAAAGCGAGGAGGACTTTTGTTTCGCAACAACCGGCAGGCCGGAGTGTCACACGGTGGAGGGAGAGGCTTTCCAAGATCTGTCATCCGAGCCGGCACATTGTTTTCCCCGCAGCGACGGGAATGCTGCACTGGTGCTGCTGGGAGTTGTGGGAGTCTAAACTTAGAGGACTGAGCGCATGCTGCACCTGTCCTCCACCCGTCAGCCTGCTGGTCACGCCTACGAAGAGCTGAGGAAGCTCCCGAGGCGTTCGGGGGCCGTAGGACGTTACGCTCAATAATTTCCATTTGTGTCATTCATCAATTTTCTCTCTCCGTACCAAAAGCTGGCTGATAAAAAAGTCTTCATTCTGGTGCTTTAAAGTCAACTTTTGTTGAAGGAATATTTTGTTTGCAGATTCTTCAAAATGCATTTTATTGTTGTTTCTGTTGGTTTGTTTATTTATTTGGGATGTTTAAAATGTTTCCACTCCCACGGTTTGATTCCATTTCCAGATTTTGAAAGAAATCAAAGTTTATTGACCTGTGATAAACGTTATTATGTCATTACTACCATTACATTACATGAAGATGATTTAAAAATAACAATATTATCTTTCATTGTGATAAAATCTGGAAGAATTTATCATCCGGCAAAATTTATTGTGACAGGCCAAAGTGAAACCTTAAACTGCTGCTGCGCATCTTACTCAGCAGGGTGTTGCTAGGCAACCGAAGTTGTGGGGCAATTTGAAACAGTTTTTTACCCAGCATGTTGTTGCTAGGCAACCAAAGAGTGAGAGAGTTAGTTGATGCCACTAACCCAACTTAGCTACTGAACAATTAATTACATGAAAAATTTAAATAAATGGTGATGAATAATAATATTTTTAAGGGCACTTTTGTTTACAAAGACGCCATATTACATTTTATTTATGGTTTCTGTCGTGTGCATTTGTTGCTGTTGATGTTTTTGGCTGTTGTGTTTTATTTTGGATGTGTAAAACATCTTCTAGTGTTAACTTTACAAAATTAAAGCTTATTGGTCTTTAAGTGAGCAGATTTTCAGTCCCTCAAACAACAATATTATTGATTATCACAATAATTCTGGGACAATTTATTGTCCAGAAAAACCTGTTATTGTACTAAAACTGAACAGAAACACTTTAATAACATTTATTTGTTAAAGGTGCTCTTTAAAATCACCAGTAATTTTTATAATTATTCTTAAATTTGGTATCTCGAAAGGGATGCAGATGAGAAAAATCAATTTGGTTAAATCTGTTTGATTACACTTCAGAACAGATTAAATTAACATAAAAAAAAAATCACACTGGTTTTTAATCATAAATGTTCGCAGCAGCTCTATTAGACGACGAGTTATTAATGTATTTCTGACAGCTGTGTGTGAGTTTCGCGGAAATGAAGTCACTCATATTAAGATGATATAAATAGTTTGAATTTGCTCCACATTTTGGGCCAAACATTACAAATGTTGACAATAAGTTTGGTGACAGAACCAATTAGGCGGCTCAGCGCTGAGTCACAATCGCCTCAGTAGTAACAACAGGCAGCCAGAGGCGCAGAGATAAAATTAGATGATAATTGTTGTGCTAAAGGCTTCCCATTAGTGGCGTCATACATCTGCTGTTATTTAACCTCCCTCTGCTCATATGCATGACAGCATGTCGCTGTGAATTACTGCGCCGCTTGAAGGCAGCAGACACCTGGCTGCACCTGAGCTGCAGCCTCAGGGAAACAGGGACAAACAGCTACAGGCGGGTTTTTGCATCAACATGGGAATGCTTGTTTCAATTCAGCCACATTGGAGGGTTTTCCAGCATGAATACCACAGAATAGCAACTAAATTCTAATCCAGACTTTGACTAGGCCACTCTAAAACCTCATTTTCAGACTGCAGAACATTTTTCCTGAGTAATATCAAGGTGTGTTTTTTTGGCAAATGTAAGTCGGGCCTCTGTGTTCTTTTGGGTCCCGGGTGGCATAGATTAAAAATATATTAGTTTTTATAAAATATCAGATGCAAATTTTACTATTGAAAATTAGAGCCACGATAATAAAACAAAAATATATAAAATTACGAGTGTAAAGTTTAAATAATACAAGAATAAACTAAATAATGTATTACAATTCTCATAATAATATTTTTCTAATATTTTGCTTTTATTCTCATAATTTATTGCCCAAACATTGCTTCGTAAATTACTGATTTTAATAAAAGATTTTCTTGCTTTCTTTCCTAAAAACGGAATTACAAGTGAAGGAAAATATTCTGAAGACGTGGCTTTTATTTCAATCATGGTAATCTCACCAGAAAATGTATTTAAAAAATTGTTTTAATGAGAAAAAAGCTTCTGATCACTTCATTCAATGCAGTTCTTTCTTCCAAACAGTTGTTTGCATGTTTGTTTCAAAGTGCAGCTACTATTAATAATTTGATGCTGATGTCCTAAAAGATCAATTTATTAAATATTATCTGCAAATGTTTTACCAAAGTAAAACTTCACAACTTGCTCAACGTTCCTTGTTTTATTTTTTTGTTATTTTTGTGCAGGAGTTCTGGGATAATTACTGCCTTATTCTCCTAATTAAAAATAAATTAATAATCATAGCCTGGCTCTTGCATTACATCACAGAGTTGACATGAATTCAAAGTTCAAATAAACAGAAGCTATAAAAACAAACGCTTGTCAAACAAGATGGCCGCCCATGAAATGTGTTTTATTTTGAGTAAAATGTAAGTAAGTGACAAAAATCAAAAACTAAATCTGTCAGAGTTTTATGAGAGCATTTAAAGGGGAACCATTAGTGTTTAATTAAAGTAGATGTGAGAATCAGTAGATCAGATCAGACAAATGTGTGTTTTTGTTTTCTATACCAGAGGCAAAGGCTGGTTTTAAAAGGCTAAATGCTGAGTTGTCCCCCAGGATCAGTGCAGGAAATAAAATGAGGTCTCAGTGTTATCCCCCCTCCCTCCACTTCAACTCCACGTAATTAGGTCCTTGACAAGGACGCGGAGTCCCCCATCTGAAGACTCTCCGTCCTCTCCAGCGTAAAAACGATTTGACTGCGTGACAATAAAAGCCTCCACACATCATCCTCCTCCTCCCGACTCGGCATCATAAACCTTCATGTTCTGTTTGGCCACAAACTCCTCCATTTATTACCAACCCTTCATCACTCGGCTCCTCTGCCGGGCCAGCTGTCCATCAGCAGCAGCTAAGACAGAAAGACAAACGCTGCTCATCACCAGACGCAGCTACGGCTCATCAGTCAGACATTCTGCTCGCCTACATTACCCACAATGCCAAGCACAAATACCATCATGAATTACAGCTTCTAACTTTTCCTTTTTCCCACAAATAAATCAACTCTGCTAGCTCAAAGCAAGCAGAAGCTGTGACTGAAGTAAATTTAACATGTTGGCTTATTTCATCATCCTTGGCCAATCAGAGTTCAGCTCTGATTGGACGAAACTCTGATTGGACGAGCGCTAGCGGAAAAAATGTCTCATGGTCTTCTGCCAAAAACAGAAGAGAAATCCTATAATCGCTAAAATATGACGCCATTCCTTTCTCATTTACATTTGGGGAAGAAGGAAGGTGCGATCAGTGTTTTCTTCAGAGGTTTCATGTTGTTTCCTTCAGTAATTCTTGGTGCAGCGCCCCTACAGGCGAGGAGGGGAACAGGTTTCTCAATGTCTGGTTGCACAATGAAAAAGAACCAAGGCAGCTGAAAATGTAACAAATTTAGCAATTTTGATCCCCAATCAAACCAAATCTACTGGACTATTAAGTGTAAAAATTCAAATTCAAAAATACTTAATTTAATTTCCCTCTGGGATCAATAAGTGTTGCAGGATGGTGGACTAGACTTGGATATATCTGGTCTGGTGTTTCTGGAAATCACCAAGAATACTGGTCACAACCAGCTCAATAATGATTGGTTCAAACAAAAGATCTGTTGGACAATCGTGCAAAAATGCACTGTGTATGAGAGTCAGCTGTTAAAGGCTTTCTGTGTTCAATGACAGGCAGCAAAAAGCAATATATGTATTCAGCGAGGAGCAAAAGAACTTCAAGGTCATTTTACTGAGCGAGAAAAGGAAAACATTTCAGGGATAAAAATTCCTTACATGGTGACGCAAAAGCTGCTCAATAGAGGACAGATAGTGCAAGTTTCAGCTGCAGGAGACCACAGGAAGTCCTGAACGTCAGAGCTAGCACAAAGGGCGAAGAACTGTGACCTGAGGGGACCATTCAATACGTTTCTCTATGATCCGCTCGATAAACTGTCATTGAGATACGTGGGATATTTGCGGAGCAGTCAGCAGTCGTTCTGCTCCAAGTGATTCCTCCCTTAAAGACCTTGAACTACATGTTTGATGCACTCCTCCTCTGCATGCTGCATCGCTGCGGAGGACTTAGGTCACCTCTGATAGGTCCTCTGTGCACAAACTGACCATCTATAAACAGGAACACAAAGAGACTAGATCCTGACCTTAAGGTACAAGATGTGACTTTGTTATCAGAAGTACAGGAAAAACAAATCAGCCAGGTTTTGGACCAGTTCAAGGACAACAATTTCTACAAACCATCTGTTAAAATGTGAGTCTCACTTCTGAGAAAGCCTCGGGTAAGTTCAGAAAATGTACCTCTAAATTCCAGGAAAGAACCTGAAAGTTTTGAAAAACAACCTCTTGCTTTGAAAAGCAGAAAGCAATTCAGAAAATCTGTCACTAAACATCCAATCAGGCCTGAACGGCTCTCAAAGTTAGTGCGCCGTCTTGGATTTAACCCACAGAGTTTCCATCTGCATCTCCAACCAACATCAGCTTCACATCCTGTTGCATTCACTGAACCTTGGAAACTTTGAATGTTTTCTGCTTTGGATTTATTGGCAGTAAATAAATTAATTGTTTTAAGAAGCTAAAACTTCCAAGCAGATCATTTGATGTTTTTCTTTCGAACAAATGAGTCCTAATTAACCGGGTCCATTTGGGTCGTAACTCATCCAGCTCCGCCTGACAGTGTGACCTTCTACCCAGCTTCACTATGGAGACACTTATGAGGTAATTAGTGCAGCTTGCAGCTCGGCCTCTGAGCTGGAGCTAATCCACCTGAGTAGGTCTGAACCGCAGAGATTACTTTCATTCAGAAAAAAGTTATTTAATGGGAGTTCTGGTTCCCATATTCACTGGTTAATCCCATCTGTCTTCTTGTTGGAATATTATCTTAATGTTTCTCTCTTAGTCATGTTTTAAATCTTCAGTTCTTGAGCGTTTCCAAGTGATTTCTGGTGCAATTTTTCTCCATCCTGCAGCATCGATTGTCAATATTTTCACCAGAGAGAGTCGAGTCTCCGGATACTGGATTGTGATTCTCCAAAATACACAGAGCTGCGCAAAGGTGTTCACGTTTTGTCACATTTCAACCACAAACTTAAAAGTATTTTTGGCGAATCAAGTCAAAAAAGTGCAAATACATGAAGTGGAAAAAACCTGGGTGATTGTTTTCAAAAGATTTAGTGAATATAAATCAAGTTGCTTCGTTAAACTTTGAATTTCAGGTGACTGGAATAAATGTTAAAATATTGGCATTTGAATCAGGAACGGAAACTGGGGGTCAAAACTTGTCAAAAACTTTAGTTGCATTAAACAGCTGCAGCCGCCTTAACTGATGTCAGATCTATACAGAAAGTAATAAAAAGTCACATTTATCATCATAAATAAGAGCAAATATTGCAAATATTTCCAAATTAGAACCACAAACATTTTGATTTTTATTGCAAAAAATCTACATGTATCACGAAAACCTGGAGGGGCTGAAAAGATAAAATATGAATTAATTATAAGAATTCATTGATATTCTAATAGTTTGTGAACAAATTTTATCGTTTGACACTCCTGGAGTAAATGTAACCCAACTGCCAACATCTGACTGGTAAAATCGGTTTTCATATGTATTATTCACTTCATCTGACTGAGTTTGAATTACTTTGCAAAGAACAAAGAACTGAATTTCAGTTTCTCGATGTGTAAAGTTGTTAAAAACCCAAAAGATTTGCAGCTGCAGAGCTGATTCCAGAAAATACCGACTCTGGAGAACGGAAAGAAACAAAAGCCACACGGACGGATGGATGGGCTGAGAGTTTTCCTTGTGAAAACAAAGATCACAACTGTTTTTCCAACTATTTAAAAGGAACGCAACAAACAGGGTAAAAATCAGCAGTTTTTCCCTGAGCATGAATGCAGCAGGAGACGGAAAAATCTGGTCAAATAAAACAGTTAATGAGGAAAACTGTTCAGAAGTGACATTAAAGGACCTGCGCTCTGCGTCTCAGAGGAAATACTCAGTGCCGTTGTGATCGGAGGTTTATGTGTCTGCTACCTCGTTATAATTGCCTCTGACTGGGGTTATCTCACTGCGGGTAATTGCAATAATTGCCTTCTTTCCTGTCATTCTGCACCAACTTCCAGCAGAAACAAAGAAAAATATTCATATCTTCTTCTATTTAATAGCTGAGAGTTTCGAGTAAAAAAAAAAGAAGCACTGCATATAATCAAAATTAATTAAATGATTTATTTAATTAATCAAAAACGAAGACAACAGAACAAAGTTGGGATGGTGAAAGGTTCAGTGCAGCAGAGGAAACAGTTATTTTTCATCCCTGAAACATTTCAGAGCGCAAATAAAAAACTCTGCATCGCGTCGTGCTGTTACCTCCGGCAGCATTTTACGTTACCACGGTAACAAATTCATCAAAAAACGAGAAGCCAAGAACGGTCAGACAGCAGAATAAAGACACAAACAATGTGGCCGATCCGCAAGGCCCAATCTATTCAGTCTGATTCTACACTTTGTGCTTAGTATCTATTTTAAATTATATTTTTTAGAATTCATAATTTCACTTTCTGAACCATTTCAAAGGTTTGTTGGAGTTTATTTTTACATGTTTGACAAATCTATTGTTCTTGTCAACTTCAGTTTAATTATTTTACATTGCTTAGTTTAGTTTATTGACAATAATTATTAATAAAATAAGAGTTATTAAAATGTTGGTAATATTTCCTGTTGGAAAACGTTAATTAAAAACAGAATGTCTGATCTTTTATCTCATAAAATGAGAATTATTGGCCACATGATTTTTAAAAATGTGGTAATATTTGACCCATTTGTGATTCTTTTAGTAATTAAATCCTTTTGTTCATCATAACCACAGACCAGTAAAATATGGTTAAAACATCAAACAAGTCTAAATGTAAAACTCCTGATTTCCATAAATTATTTTACAGAACATTTGTTAGGATACTCCAATCACAGTTATTGTAAATAGTGATGGCTGTTGGCAGGAAATATCTCCTGTAGCAATCTGTGTTGCAGTGAGTTTCAAGAAGCCTCTGACTGAAGACAGTCTGCTTTCCCAAGACTGTTAGCAAATAAATTTATAATTCAGCACATTTATGTCCTGAGTTTAAAAAACGAAATGCTTTAAGTCAGTTCAGCTGTTTTTCTGTGTCGGCTGATGATAAACCTCAGGTATCGATGCGTCGCAGTTTAACAGGAAACAGAATTTAACAGAAATCACAAAATTAAAGTCAAAGTTTTTAAATGCCAGGGCGTTTTTATGCTTTGTTTGTTTCTGAGCCGAAAGCAGAAACATCCTGGCTGTGAAGGGATGTGACAGGTCAATCTCTGCCACTCAGCATCCATCCCAGGGAGGTCCGCCCCGGGTTGCCACGGATACCGGCAGTCTAGCACAGTAGGAAGACACCTCCTCCTCTTCCTCGCCCCCTTAAGGAGCGAGGCTGAGAATTAATTCTCCTTTGGACCTTATTTCTTCTTCCTGCTCGGCGGCAGAAGACGGCAGCGATAAGCCGGACTCAGTTAGCCGCTGCGGCCGTGATGCAGCGCTGGAATTACCTTTAACTGCTCCGCTAATGTGAAAAGCGGGATGATGTATGTGAAAGTGATGACGGGGGCAGCTCTTTTACCTCCATGCAGGGTGAATAATAACCACTCAGGTCAGCAGCAGCGCTTTATTTCAGCTCACCTTGCAGCGTCCTGCTGCGGCTGCCTGAAGCCCGCAGATAAAACCAGAACCGAGTCAAACAAGGACACGCAGTGATAAGAAAACCCATCCTGCAGCTCACCGCACGCTGCTACAAATCATTCAATCTGTCAATTATCGACTTCTCTTCTTCTTTATGGTCTGTAGATTTCACTGGTTTTGGTCAACTTGAGCTGCCAAAACACAAAATCTTACCATGTATTTTATTTTTGTTTCTATTTCAAAACCATTCAAACTAGACAAAACTAACTCATAAGTAACTTTTAGCTAAATATAGGAGCTGTTTTAAGTCAAAAAATCCAAAACATTGTTGAAAAAGTACAAGTTGAAATACCAGATTATTTAAACGAGATCGTTTAAATAATCTATAACGAGGTGCCAAACTCATTTTCGTTTTGGGCCAAATCAAGATCGCGAATGCTCTTAAAGGGCCGGTTGTGCCAGAATGTATTAATAAGACCTGCTAAAAACAGTTTCTTAAATCCATTTCTTAAAATTAAATAATATTACTGAACATCTTTTCAGTTCCTCCAGAATTTCACGATTGTTTTTGTGATTTTTTTGCAATAAAAATCAAGGTTTTTGTGCTGCTAATTTGGAAATATTTGCAATATTTGCACTTATTTATGACAGTAATTGTGACTTTTTATGACTCGCCCAGCCCTAATTTCACACCCGGGGCCTCCAAGTTGGTCTCGTCTTTCTGATCCCAGCGTTCCCAGAGCGTTCGGACGCTGCCACTGCAGTGATTGATGGAGCTATTCTTGCTGTGGTGACCCGTTACGTAAAACCCCGTCAGACCCTAAAAATAAGAGCTGGCTTTCCAGGACGTTCATTGTTTGTTTTACTGCAGCAGCAGCAGGAATCCGAAGCCCCCCGACCGCCCGGCCCGCGATCCGCCGCGCGACCCCTCCCACATTAGTCACATTAGAGCCGGCCACGTGCGGCGGTGCATGAAGGTTATTGACGTTTGGCTCAATGTGACGACGGAGGGAGGGAACCTGGAAATGCCCGGTTTCCAAACAACCAATAGGAACCAAGCAGAGAGCCAATCAGCAGACAGAGATCCAAAGTAAATATAAAACGACGACAGAGTTCATAAATCTGAAAGTTTGCAGAACTTAAATGAAAAAACACATCTTAAATCTATATTTTTCACTTTATAATTTTCTGTTTTATCTCTGATTTTAGACTTTTTAAGACCACTATGAATGACTTTTAAAACCTACATCATGTCAGAAATTTTCAAAAACTATTGCATACTTCATAAGTAGTGCCTTTTTGACAGACGCAAAAAGACAGAACCCTCTGGTAAGCTAGCTGGCAAGGGTTAATTAGCAGCTAATTAGCAGTAGCAACTAGCCTCCAGTCACAGAATATAATGAAGATATATTTGATTTAAATTTTTGCCTGATAGCAGAATCCAACAACAAAAATAATGACATAGAAAATATGAGATTAAGTAATTCCGCCAGAAATCTGCAAAACTGCTGAAACACTGAAAACTTCAGAGTTGCTCTTATGTGTCACTGAGCAAAAATTGTCAACCAACAGCCTGCAATATACTGTTTTCAATAATCTTTTTTAGTGGCAAAATATTGTCAAGGATAAAGGAGAAGCATGGCGATATTTTTAAAGGGGCGGTAAAATGTAAAATCTATTTTTTTTTTTAGCTTTACATCATATTATTAAAGTTGTTCCCTCATCAAAATCAAACCTGGGAGCTGCTTTGATTCTTTCACGCATGTTTGAGAAATCCTTTATCTCCACTGCAACCATTCAGCTGTGCAAAATGTCTGGGTGGACTTAGCTCCGCCTTCGAGACGTAGTTCCTCCCCACTCAGCTCCTTCAGACTAGCCAGGAGCAATTAGCAAGCCCCTGGGGGAACTGAGCATTTCATTATAGGAGCTACTTCCCAGTGCAATGCTGGTATAAATGTGGCTAAAGGGTTAACATAGCCGCCAGGTTATGATGACTTCCTGAAGGTGAAGTTTCAGAACGAATCTGAGCTTTTTAAAGAGACAGAGACCCAATCCCATAGCGTTAAATTACAATTTCTAATTTCCTTTAAGTCATATTTGACATATGCAGCATTTCTATAACAAATGAAGGCAACACAGTTACTTTATTATGCTATAAAATGTGCCTAGAAATTACATATTACTGCCCCTTTAATGTTTTCATCAGTTAATATTAAAATATGTTGGGTTTTTCACGGCCCACTCAGAACCACTTTAGATTAGGTTTTTAAAGTGAAACAAGAAAAACAACCCAAAGCAAAATTTATGTTCGTCCTTTCGGGAACAGGAACAAACATGATCCAAATGTCTGTCTGTGTGGAAAACCTTCAGTTCCTGAGGTCGACCGCGTCTTATTTTGTCTCTGGCAAACCCGTCTTCAAACCTGCAGCTCCACACATGAATAATCGCCTCCATTAAGGCAGGAAACTAAGGCGCAGTCATTGTTTGTGCTGCTTCCCTTTGAAAACATCGTAAAGACACCCTGACAGTGAATCATGAGCGCATCAAGCGTGTGATTACAATCTTCACCACGCATTCTAACGAGCCCGCCGTTACGCCACAGCGCTGTTTCCATCGGTTGTGATTTTATATGACGGCGCGCGCTTGTCTGACGGCTTCACCGGCCGTGCTAACGGAGTCTGGAGAGAGGTCATGGCTGCACGTGTGAGGAGGCTTTTTATAACAGCAGCACACACTGATTTATTTCAGGGGTTTGCAGAAACAGCAGGGCTGAAGGTGAGAACGACCAGACAGGAAACATGATCCTTTTCTTTGATAAAGACTGGATGGACTGATCGGAACAGCTTTGACCGATTGGTAAAATGATGCAGACCTGAACCCAGAAAAATCTACACAACTGAACCTCAAATGTTACCTGATGCAGCGGGAAAATATGTCATCTCTCTGCATGCCGACAGTCTGTGGGTGACCTGGGTAATTTCCTAATGCGTCCCTGTGGAAAGGAGCGATTTCTTGGTGAGCGCTGAGGTCACCTTCACCTGCAGGTGTGTCCAGAAAACAAACAAGGAAAACCAGTTTACTGCTGTGAAACAGCTGCACAGATGCTGAGAGGAAAAAATACTTGAAACTCAGATTCACCCACAAGTTAAAGTAAAGCAGAGGAAAAGCAATTTTTAGCTTTTGGAAGTGTTTAGGCTTCTGTGTTTGATTGTGGACCCAAATGCAGATGGGGCAGATGAGGCAGATGAGGAATGTTTTAATAAAAAATGATCACAACTTAGAAGAAACAAAGAAGAACGTAGGGAGCCAGAGAAGAACAAAAACATAAATCCAAGGGAAAACATCTGCAGGGTAAACCAGGGAAGAGACGGCTGATACTGAACAGAGAAACTTTAAACTTCACAGGACAGCAGAAAGAAAAATATAATTTTTCAATAACACTTATATCCATCTTTGGTTTCTATGATGGCAAAACTATTTATGTGATGTTGTAGATACCAGGGGCCATTTATGGTGTATCAGTGTAACAAACCGGAACTGTGTCAGATTGTAACTCAGGGTCTTTGTGCATCTTGGTGAAATTATTTTTCATTACTATTATTATTTTACAGATTACAAGCAGATAACGTTAATGGGGAACGTTGTAATTTCCTACTGTTATTGTTTCTAACAAAGTTCAGTTTGTAAATAAAAAATAAACATTTTTTTTGCTATAATTATTAATGCTGGAGTTCCACAGGGTCGTGTATTCAGCCTCTCCAGCTTTTTAACTATCATAAAGCCAGATTGGTAACATAAATGTCTGCTTTATTTAGAAAAACATATCCAGTTATCTCATGAATAATAGTAAATTATCTTTGTCCAATAAGATCACTGCATTTTACCAATCATGGAGGAAAATGAACAAACACAAAATATTTTGAATAGGATAAAAACAAGAGAACTAAGCAGAATGATGGGGAGTTTAATGTAGAACTATAACATCCTATAAAATGTAATGTAAATGTAAAAAGACTTATTTGTGTGCTGATTTCATGATGTATTTGTTTGATGCAAACCCTAAAAAAACAACAAAAACGTCTGACCTTACAATAAGTTTTCATTTCCTGGGGAAGATTCACTCAAACCACAAAGCCTAAGAGTCTGTAAAACTTCTTCAAATTAAGTAAAAGTAATTATTTCAGATTAACAGATTTTAAAGCTGCTGTTCAAAATAAATCTTCTTCTCTAACTTTACCTGATTTGATTATGAAGTAGCTGATCCCAGATCAGTGAGTTTAAATGAAATCAAAACGAGGGAAACCGCTCAGCAGCGGCGGCTCATTTACATTGGAGTGTGGGATTTCACCAGTGGGGAGGTGTCCCACTTTACTTCCAGTGTTCAAGTCATTCATGTCCTAATTCTATTTCACGCTAATTCAGCCTCATGTATGAAGCGTCTTCACAGCAGGAATGGGACCAGTAAGCATCTGCTCCTCACACTCCTGAATTATTGCTCAACATCTCCACTGACGGCGTTTTTTTAAAGTAAATCTGGAATTAAAGCAGCTTTTTATGAAATACCAAGAAAGCAGCACTTATCTTACCCTGATAAATCATGAACGAACCTTCAAATTCTGATAAAATGTTGCTACGCCACATTTTCTTCATACATAAGATGGAGTTCTGCAGAATAAACACAACAAGCTTCTGACTATTTTTCAAACCCAACTCCTCTAAGTGACCCAGAACAGCCCAGTTCAAACCTCCGGCTCTCTGACATCCATTATGGTGACAAGGATAACTTTTTCAGGCTGGGAAAGTTCTGTTTGCTCTGTTTGGATATGAAAAGGGGCAGATTTAATATTTTAATCGCAGAGGTGGGTGAAACAGTCCATGAATAACCTGAAGACGAGGTGACTGTGTTGGAGTGTCCCATAAACTTTAAAGAGGCCAAAATTATGATAAATAACAAAAATCAAATGAATTCAGGTCTTATCTTTGGACAGAACCAGGAATAATCGTGGCTCAGTTTCAGTTATTACAGCTAGAACCTAGAAATCAGGCCCAAAATCTGGGTTTGAACCTTCGCAGACGCATAAAGACAGTTACAAAATCAGCCTTCTCCCACCTGAAACTCTGTTATTACTCTATAAATTACTTAACAGCTCAGCACCAAACGACATTATCAACCTTCCAGAGCTCTCAGGTCGGTAAGGAGCCGCATGGAGAAGCAACATTCAGCTTCTATGCACCACAGATCTGGAACAAACTCCCAGAAACAGCTGAAACACTGAGCACCCGCCTGTTTAGAGCTGCTTTTAAACCATAATGAATGGAACGTTGATCAACATATTTGATGTGTATTGATGATTTTGATGAAGGTTTCTCAGATTGGTGACTGCATGTTTTTATCGCTTTTATTTTTATGCTTTTATCATCTATTGCACTTTGAACTGCAAAAATGTGCGACACAAATAAACTTGACTTGGTGTTAAGATTTGCCCCTTTAAGGGTTAATCCAGATGTTTGACGTTTCCCAGCAACCTGAAACATTGTCTGAGCTGCAGGTCCATCAGGAATGATGGACCGGAGTGATGTTTCACCAACATGTGGAGAGAAATGTTTCAAACGCGCAGCTGGTGTGTGTGTGTGAGAGTGTGTGTGTGTGTGTGTGTTGATGTTGCCGGCGATGAGCTCACAGGATGCTGGGAATGAGCTGGTGTGTTGCTGCAGAGGCTGCAGCCAGCTGGAGTTGGGATTTCGCCATGAGTCAAACGATTTGGGTCGGAGTAATGAGACAGACACACGGAGAGAGGATGAGTAAGAAAGATTTTAAAGTGGATTTGGAAACAGGAAGACAGGTTGCTGCACCAAATTCCCTTGAAGTTTCCAAACGGTATAAAGGAGCTAATAAACAGCCGGCGCAACCAGCTATAACTCTTGGTTTTCCGTCTGGCTTTAACAGACTCCTCACTGGTTTTGGTTTCAGTGAAGTTTCTGCAGATTTCACCAACTCAAATTTAAGACTTTTTAAGAGTTTAAGGATCATTATGAATGGAATGAAAGACTTGTATCGCAATACTTTTAACTTACACGTGACAGAAGCTGAGTTAGTTAGCTGGTTCGCTAATTAGCAAGGGTATGCTAGCAGTGAGTTAGCGGTAGCTTCAATTGTCTGTAGTAACAAACTGCAACGAAGATATCTGAGTGCAACTCAAACTTTTTCCAGACAGAAAAGTCCCACGAGAAAAAAATACATAAAATATACAAGATTCAATAAACCTGTCAATACAAAATGTTAGCATTTAAGGTGAACTTACTTCTTTATGTGAAGAATTTAAGACAATTAAGGAATATCTACAATTCCTTCCTAATTGTAGATAAGAAGGAAGGAAGGAAGGAAGGAAGGAAGGAAGGAAGGAAGGAAGGAAGGAAGGAAGGAAGGAAGGAAGGAAGGAAGGAAGGAAGGAAGGAAGGAAGGAAGGAAGGAAGGAAGGAAGGAAGGAAGGAAGGAAGGAAGGAAGGAAGGAAGGAAGGAAGGAAGGAAGGAAGGATCATTACAGATTTATATTTATGTATCCCGTAACATAAACTACACTAACTTCGCCACACAGTTCAGATTAACTAACATGATGCTTTCAAGTCTGACAACATGTGTAGAAGTTTAAGGGTGTAAAAACTTTTGCAGTTTCAGTATCTGTATAAAAATGAACTTGATGCAGTTTGTGTCTCTGTTCCTGCTTCTGTTCCTTGTTCATTTATTTTCTGAATGACTCCCCCCTCCTCCCCTCCTCGGGGTCAATCCATGGGAAAAGAAAGTTTTCCTGCAGCCCTGAGAGAAATCCAGTTATTTTCGGACAACACGTCACCGGTTTTAGTTGCAGCCCAGAAACTTCTTTCCATCATCCAGCTCGCTTTCTTCCCTCTCTCTCTCCCTCTCTCTCTCTCTTTCTCTCTCTCTCTCTCTATGAACTTGTTGCACAGCTGTGTTGTTCCCTGTTCTCACGCACGGCGCCGCACGCCCGCAGCGGCGCACACATGAGCGGGCAGCTTGAGGAAACGTCAGCAGGTTTCGGCTCGCTGCGTGACATTGCGGTGCCCGTTTTCCTTTCAGCGAACGACTCAAGGATGGACGCGTGACGCACCGAGCCACAGGTATTCATTTAGCGGGGATCGTTGAAGATTTCTGCGGGGTTTTTTTTTTCTTTGCATGAAATCTCTTCCATTTTTGGAGGTTTATTCCTCAAGATGCATGGTTATATTTTGGAGCGTAAACAGCGACCCATGTGATAACCTTGAACCAACAGGTTCATTACGCACGACACTTTCTGTCGGAAAATACAGTTTTTTCTCAATTGTGACTCATTTATGGTCATGAAATCAGATTAATCTCGAGCATATGTGCTTGCATGTGTGTTTTTATTTCCTCCTCAGTGAGGGAGCGTGCACACACGTCAGCTCGGGGAGGGCAAAGCCTGCTTAAAATGCAGCGAATGTGACAGACGAGCCCACAGTCCAGACTACAGCAGCGCCTGGACGGAAAGGTGAAGCGGGGCGGGGGCGGGGGGCACCAGCAGCATGACCGTGGTGCCCGGGGAGAACCTGGATGAGACGGTGGCACTGGCCGCGCTGTCCGCCCAGGATGTGTACGACCCGGAGCGAGCCGACAACCAGGAGTGCTGCGAGCGGGTGGTCATCAACATCTCCGGGCTGCGCTTCGAGACGCAGCTGAAGACCCTGGCCCAGTTCCCCGCCACTCTGCTGGGGGACCCGCGCAAAAGGATGCGCTTCTTCGACCCGCTCAGGAACGAGTACTTCTTTGACCGGAACCGACCCAGCTTCGATGCCATCCTGTACTACTACCAGTCTGGCGGACGGCTCCGGAGACCCGTCAACGTGCCGGTGGACATCTTCATGGAGGAGATCAAGTTCTACGAGCTGGGGGAGGAGGTGATCGAGAACTTTAAGGAGGATGAAGGGTTCATCAAGGAGGAGGAGCGGCCGCTGCCAGAGAACGAGTTCCAGCGGCAGGTCTGGCTCCTGTTCGAGTACCCGGAGAGCTCCGGACCCGCTCGGGGCATCGCCATCGTCTCCGTGCTGGTCATCCTCATCTCCATTGTCATCTTCTGCTTGGAGACCTTACCCGAGTTCAGGGAGGAGGCCCGGATCTTCGAGGGGATGATCCCGACAAACGGCACCGCGGGCGCCGAGCCGCCGAACCCGTTCACGGACCCGTTCTTCATCGTGGAGACGCTGTGCATCATCTGGTTCTCCTTCGAGCTGCTGGTCCGGTTCCTCGCCTGCCCCAGCAAGCCCGCCTTCTTCAAGAACATCATGAACACCATCGACATCGTGGCCATCATGCCCTACTTCATCACGCTGGGTCTGGAGCTGGCGGAGCACCAGGGCAACGGCCAGCAGGCCATGTCGCTGGCCATCCTGAGGGTCATCCGCCTTGTCCGGGTCTTCCGGATCTTCAAGCTCTCGCGACACTCCAAGGGGCTGCAGATCCTGGGGAAGACGCTGCAGGCCAGCATGCGGGAGCTGGGCCTCCTCATCTTCTTCCTCTTCATCGGGGTCATCCTCTTCTCCAGCGCCGTGTACTTTGCGGAGACCGACGACCCGGAGTCGGGCTTCAGCAGCATCCCGGACGCCTTCTGGTGGGCCGTGGTTTCCATGACAACGGTGGGCTACGGTGACATGTGTCCGGTGACCATCGGTGGGAAGATCGTGGGCTCCCTGTGCGCCATCGCCGGAGTCCTCACCATCGCGCTTCCGGTTCCGGTCATCGTCTCCAACTTCAACTACTTCTACCACCGGGAGACCGAGCACGAGGAGCAGTTCCAGTACACTCACGTGACCTGCGGGCAGCAGCAGGCGCCGTTCGGCGAGTTCAAGCGGAGCGACAGCCGGCCGTCGCTGTCCAAGTCAGACTACCCGGACAGCGAGGACGCGGACTCCGTCAAATACACGAACTGCAGCCCGCACAAGGCGTACGGCGGGAAGCTGACGGACGTCTGAGGCTCCTTGTTTCCTCCATCAGAGGGAATGTTTTCAGTTGGATCCCCTCTCCACTCCCGACACGGTCTTCCATCCAGCAGGACAACTGATCAGCCTCTGTAGCACTTTACTGTCATTAGTGAGCAGCTTTAAGGTTTACATTCTTCTGACACGGGACCAAATTAAAACTCAGTCTAAAACTTAAACAACAACAACAAAGACAAAACGAGAAAACCCTCACTGAATTAAACACAAACAATCTGGCGTGAAGCTTTTTCCAATACAGTAGCGCCATCGTGTTGTCAAAGTGGCTCACTGCGTCGCCGTGACAGATGCAGTTTCCATGGCAACCTTCCAGACTTTTCTGTTGTTGTCTGGTGCAGGAGCAAAAAGTGAGGAGGCTCCAAACCACCATGTTGTGGAAGCATCCATGTTGTTTAAAAAAAGCACCACAAAAACTGAGACGCTCTGCAGCTAATTACTGACGACAAGTTCAAAAATAATGAAATACAATAAAATATTAAGATTATAGCTTTCAGCAGCAATTTAATACGTTAACAATTCAATTTTTAGATGTTTTAGAGCTCAACTTTGTCTATGGTGGATATAAATATGTTACAAAAGATAATTTAAAGAAAAATATATAGAGTAACAAATGAAAATGAAAAACCAAGTATTAACAGAAAATACTAAATTATATCCACTCTTTATAGTTGTACAGTAGCACAAAAAGGTTAAAATAGAAACATGAATTGTAATACATAAATTTAAATGAAATTTCATTTTTTTAGAAGATTTTAAGATAAAATGCAAATCAAGAACTAGTTTAAACTATAAAATTTAATCTGTTTAAATATGAAAAGCCATCAAACGTTTTAACAAATCATTACAAGTGAAATATTTCTGGTTTTAAAATAATAATGAATAATAAATCAGTTTTAATGCACAAAAAACAAGAATGTATAAAGAAATTAGGAAAAAAATTAATAAATCAATTAGTTTAAAATAAAAGAATAAAAAAAAAAAAAAAATCCCAAACTCAAATAGTTTTTTAAAAATAAATTTAAAGTATTTAAAATAAAAAGAACAGTCCCTTGCTTTCACAGAGATCCCCAGTGGTTCTGATCCATACCTGATCCGAGCTGAAGGCCCTTCAGTGTCGGAGCTTCCTGGTCCAGCAGCACCTGGACTCACCTGGACAGCAGGCGGCGCTGCTGGAGACAAAAACAGAGGATTTTCAACAAGCCTTTAAAAACCTTCACTGAAGTTTATGAGACTGGTGGATGTTTGAAGGAAAAGTCGGACGGCTCTTCAGCTCAGACCAACATTCAGTTCTGGTCCCACAAGGTGAGTCATTGAACGTTGTGTTGTCACTTCCTGTCTGACCAACATGTTGCACACAACATTTTAATCAATAAGCAAATTTAGAGAAAGATTTGGTTTAGAAATCCAGAATCAGTTCCTTCATTTGGCCAGATGGGGGCAGTACAATTAATTTTGATCAGTTTATTTTAGTTCCTCCTGTTGTGTGAAGACAAAATGTACTTTTTCCATTATGATTGTTTCTTTAAATAAAGTTAAAAAGCAGAGAAAATAGAAATTAAACCTGATATTAAGAAAGTTTCAAAGAACAGTTTGACAAAAGCACAACTCAGTGTAAAACATTAAGATCTATCATAGAAGAACTTCAAAATAAAGCGTAGCCACCGGAGCTGTTAGAAGTTCGGACTTCCTGTTACACGCAGATGTTCTGCATCAAAACAACACAAATACAGATTATCATTATTTCATGGAAATAGCAAGACAGAAAAAGAAGTTGTGCAACTCAAATTCATTAAATTAAAAATGCAAAAGGATTTTTTTAGCTTCAAAAGTTTTATGAGATCTATATATTCCTTAAGATCCAAAACATAAAAAAGAAAAAGCTTTGGATTGTTGCCTTAGTAAAAGAAAAAACACAACCTCAAAATTTGGGGGGGCATCAGTTTATTTCTGGTTGGTCAAATTTTTACAGTTTGGACTCGTTGTCAGGTGGCCGAACAAAGTCATTAGAAGGGCCTCAGATGGCCCCTGAGCCACACTTTGGACACCCCCGACCAAAGGGATTTTCCTACAGGTTTAGTAGTGATCAGGATTAAACTTCCCAAAAACAATCAATGACTTAACAAGAGCTTAAATTAATACGAACAATAAAAACTACTTTTTTCTTTTGCATTTGTGTGCAAATTTTTATTACCATTAGTAATACTCGTAGTCGTCGTAGTAATAGTAATACTATTGTACAGTAGATCCATTAAAACTTGAGAAAACAAGCTACTAAAGAACCAAATACAGAGCAGGATGATATTAACTGCTTTTATGATGTTTCATTCACAGCTGAAAAAAGATTCATAGAACTGCATTAGATTTAAAATCTGGACAAACAGAAACATTCAGCAGCTCCTGCTGGTTGTTGTTGTACTACTGTCGGCCTGCAGGTGGCAGCAGAGGCTCTCAGAGTTTTTTATTCTGTTTTAATGCAAACACTTTTTAAAGCCTTTTTACGCCTCTATTTAACTTAGAATAATTTTCCAGCAACATCAGCAGACCTTAAAAATCCAATATGATAACATTTTTCACACTAAACAGTGAAGTTGTTGCAGGAAATCACCAGAGTTGTGATTTCTACAGCGCCAAGCTGTGACGTCTGTCCTGGTTTCTGACCTCACGGCTCATTAAAAGTCATGCAGAAGTTTCAGAAGTTGGATCTGAATCTGCAGGATGATGAGAGGAAACAGGAGCCGATCAGGTGGAAGATCTCAGGCTCAAGTTAGACGCAGAGGAAATGAGGAAAAGGAGTAAAACTGACAAATTGCAGAAAGACAGAAAGAAGAGGAGGACATCAGTCGGTCACGTTATGTAACGCAGTGTCTCCATCCTGACAGCTGCAGACATGACAGCTCCAAGAAATATTAAACTAACTGCTTCCACCTGGAGGGATTTACTGCAAACTTCCTCCTCATGTGAACCGGAGCAGGCAGCTCCGCTCTGACAGGTGTCGTTAGTGTCCGTGTCCGCGCTGTCCCAAAGCCTCAAGGTCTCACCTGGAAAACCTCTGGAGTCCAGAGGAGACGATGCAGGGACAGACAAACACACGTTTCCACATCCAGCTGATAAGATTCACCATCAGAAGCTTCTAGACCTGACTTCTACTCGCAAAATAAATACATTTGTAAAGATATTCAGAAAAACAGAACGTTATTAAGCAAGTGTCTCATTAAAAAGCACAAATTAAACGGAACAAAACAAGATACTTTATTTTTTATTTATTTTTATACTCAAAATTTTGGGGGGCATCAGTTTAAAATATTGGGCAAAAAAAAGGAAAAACATTATAATAGTAAAATAAAACAAAACAAAAAAATTATATAATGAAATAATCTTTTAGAAATAAAACATCTAAAAACATTTTCTTTAGAGAAAAGAGAAAAAATATTTGCAAAAAAGCTGCATTTTTCTCAAGTACAGAAAAAACTTATGAAAATTATTTAGTGAAGTTAAAATTTATTATCATTAAAATGTTTTTTAAAAGTGTTAAAACAGAGATATAAAGTACTGTAAAAAATAGTCAAAATTATTTAATGAAATGTAATAAAATAACATTTTTTAAAAAAAAATTTGTTTTATGAAAAGAAAAATCAACCATTTTCCCCAAGATCCTAAAAACTTTCTCTGTAGCTGTTTTATTGCAGATATCAACATTAATTTTAACTAATGATGGTGCAAAGAAAATAGAGAAAATCAGTATTTTTATCACTTTTAAAAAGGTTTTGAAAGACAAATTATAATAGTGCAATAAAATTAAATTGATCAAAAATCATTTTTCTTGATTTGTAAGAAAGTTCAAACTTGTTCCAGTTTTTATTATAAACATTAAATAACGTTATTTTAAGAAATGTCACACAAAAATATACTAAGCTTAACTGGACAAATTTCTGCATATAAAACATCACTGCAATTTAAATGTTAATTATTATTTATTTAACATTTTAACTAAGTAAATTACATCGTCTGCTTAGTTTTCCTTTAATCTATTTAAGGAAAAAAACAAAAGAAATGCAAAACGGCGCTCAACTTTATCTGCATCACCAAAGTGTTTCAGTTTTCAGTCAAATTAAACTTTTTCCTGTTGAGCCTCGTGGATTTATGTCAGAATAATTCAGAGTGAAATCAGAGAGTGCAGAGCGTTCAGTCTGTGTTTCATTCAGCCGCTGTTATTTAAAGGAGGCTTGATGAATTACAAACACGCAGGCTTAAACTGTCTGAGCAGCTGCTTAGCAACAGGATCACAATAACATGTTGTTTACATACGCGGCTCCTGCAGGTACAGACTGAGTGCAGCGCCTCCTGCTGGCTGAAAAGTTTAGCTTTTTCTTTTTTATACCATGGAAAAAATTTAAATCTAATGGAAATCAGAGGCAGGAGTCCATTTCCTGGTTTAGAAAAATGATAGCCTTCTATTCACACTCTTATCTCCATGGCAACAGTGGATGCTCCAACCTGATTGGGCGCCTTTCAATGCTACTTCCACCATGTTGTTTTGCTGTAGCGACAAGAAAATACACTTTGAAAAGATCAATTAATGGTTTTTATGAATTGATCAAAGAAAAATCGATTGAAATCAATTAGGATACATTCTTAAAGATGGCCGACGGGAACTGGGTGAATCTGAGCAACATGTTGCAGGCAACAAAACCCAACGAATGGAGGGATGAAGATTTAAACGAGACAGAAAAAGATAGAATGAAGGAAAAGTGAAATAAACGTCTAAACCTAATAATTAAAGAAGAAATTAGAAAAAATAACCAAAAATTCAACCAAAAATAACCACAACACAACTAAGGAGGGGACAGAGGTAGGAAGGAGGAAGGAGAAATGGAGGAAGGGAAGGAAGGAAGGACACAATGGAAGAAGAAAGAAAGGGAATAAAAGAAAGGAAGAAAACAACTGGTGGAGAAAAGGAAGGAAAGAAAGAAAGGAAGAATGTCATAAGGAAGGAAAACTTTGAGGCATTAAGGACATAAAGAGGCATCAAGAAAGGGAGGAAGAAAAAGAGACAAAGAAAGAACAAGAATGAGGAAAAACTGACAGAAATGTCTTTCCATGGTTGTAAAACAGAAATATTTGCATATTAATCAGATAAAAATTTGCTCGAGTTCAGAAAGAATGACAACTATAAAACTTTCATCTTTATAAGCAGCAGCAGGTAAAGATTAAATTAAAATATTAAACACATTAAACAAAGCCGACGTCTTTCTAATCTTTACTGAAAATATTCAAAAACGTCTCCATCGATCGTATTTCAGGCTCTGCATGTTCGTCTCTCGGCGTCTATTTTTAGCTTTACTACAGAGAACCAGTGCAGCCCTGCTTCAAGATGCCAGCTGATAAAACCTGCCTGCAGTGGAGCGCAGACAGCACGCAGTACTCAGCATGCAGCCTGCAGCACACCACCTGCAGCAGCACACAACCTGCAGCACACAACCTGCAGCACCAGCATGCAGCACACAACCTGCAGCACTCAGCATGCAGCACACAGCATGCAGCACTCAGCATGCAGCACACAGCATGCAGCCAGTTTCCGGCTGGCCGCCAGCGCGTCCCGCTGCAGAGCCGCACTGACCTGGGATCAGTCTGACAGGACGCAACAGAAAGCGTCAGAAAACGTCCTGAACTGACGCAGCGTTTCACAGAAACATCAGAATCAGCGTCTGATTTCAGGTTTTACAGATAATCCATGGTGTGTTTATCAAAATAAACACACATAAAAGCCAAAAAATGTTCATCATTTTAAAGACTTAAACATGCAAACAAGATGAGAATTAATTTCAGATATAAACAGCAGAAAGTAGAGAAATAAATAAACCTGTCACAATAACAATAAACTGACTCAGAAATGACTGCAATTAATTAATAATAATAATTTTGTTAATACAATCAATAATTTAAGTAATAATTTAATTAAACCAATTTAATTATTTATTAAATAAATAATAAAAAAAATTTTAAACAGAAAACATCATTTAATCTTCCATCTTTAAATCTAAACCGTTGATGATGATGTCGATGATGATGTCACTGAGAACAGCCAATAGCAGCACAACTGTTTATTTCACTACATAAGACTAATCAATCTAATTGATCTGGAGATCAGAGGAGTGTGAATATCAAAAATATCCATAGTGACCAGATCATGGTGACACATCTGTGAGGCTCGTTGGCGCCGCAGCGTCGGTGAGAATCAGTATCAATATGTGACTTGATCTAATGAGGAGAATCAATTTATCAGCTTCAGCTCAGATTCTTAGAGGTAAAGCTCCGCATGTCTGATCCTGAGTCATTTCCGAAGGTAAATTTTTAATCAGTGAGTGAATTCAATAATTAAGCCAACAGTTTAACGGTCAAGCCAATCAGATTTTCCTGAATGTGAGAACAGGAAGGAAATTTTTCCTCAGATTATGACTGGATGTGGTCAGAATAAACTCAAAACATCACCAGATATAATTGTTTGACCTCTTTGCACCATAATGTTATTACAGATCTTTGCTTTGTGGATTAAATGCAGAAAGATTAAAACTGGCACTGGCATAAAAATGACATCCGATATTAAATCTGCTTTCTGAGCTGCAAATAACGACTATTTCAGTTATCAGTTAATCAATTATTCTGGCGATTAATCAATTACTCAGATAAAAACATTTTTACATTCCACAGATTTTCATTAACTGTTTAGGCCTTTTTTACACAATATTAGAAATACATTAAAATACAAGAATAAAAAAACATTAAATTCCTATTTTTAAATAGAAAAATAAGCATTTTACTACCTAAGTATTTTTAATTATTATTATTTTCTCCTGGTGAAACAGTTTTTAGTCAATTCCCTCCAAGAACTTTTTTGAAAGTGTTGGATTTAGTAAAGTTTAAAGTCCAAGTTGCTGCAGCAAAAACACAACTAAGAAAGTTGCTATGGAGACTTAGCGACCTTCAAATCTGCCTCTGTTTGCTGCAGCTCTGATCAGATAAAACATTTACCATCTTTCATTAAATGATTCTTTTTCTTCCTCTTTTTCAGGGAAACATTGACGAACTCACTAACCCACTCCAGCTGCCACCATCCTCCTCATCCTCTCCTGCTTCCCTCCTCTGATGAAGAAAAAAACACAAAGCTTGGATTAAAGACAAAAACAAAACTTCACGGGAAACTCGGCTTACGCTCGGATTTTTACAGAGCACAGACTCTGAGGTACGACTCAAACGTTACTACTTGAATCATCAGCTACGTCCTGCGTATACTTCGATGTTGTTTGGGAGGTTTCTCCTGTTGCTGTAGAGAACAAGAACTTGTTGTTGCTGTCTGTATGTCGCATATCATATCCAAACCAAATCACTGCATGCTTGGAAAGTAGAGCATGAAAACAGAAGAAATGTGGGAACAACATCGACAGCTTGCAGATACGGAGAAGTTATCCTGTCAGACAGATGACTAGTTTTTTAAAGTATCATACTGTATATGTTTTATACCGGGAGGCTGACATGGTGAATTATTTTGTAGATTTTTAACATGTTTTTTTTTTTTTTTTGCCTTGGTGAAAACAAAGCAGCTCCAGCAGGCAGCTCTGATGAACATGTCTGCACCAGTGGGAGGAAAAATGGGGGTAAAAGTGTGAAAATGCATTAAATCCAGACAACCAATTATATCTGAATGTTCCTGTTTGGATCTCTGATCAGAATGCTGTATACCTGATTTATCACTACCTCAGTGTCAACTCACTGAAAAAATAAGCTTTAACACCTGAAGGACTGATTATTATCACCAACACCGCTGTAGTTATCTGAAATGTTCTCAATTTAACCTCTAAAATATAAAAAGAACTAAACTATAAAGATGTTTTCACCTTGACATCCGGTAGAAAAGCACATTTAGAGAAAATAAATGAGCCTCAGATGTCCAGCATGAGTGAGGAAAGCAGCTTTTTTGCACATTGTTTTGTTTGTTTTTGCATTTTCTGTTAGCTTAAAAGGCAATAAGGTCCTGCAGAGTGGCTCTGCCTGTCTTAAACATTTAACAGGAATCAGTCCAGCACAAATTTAAATTTGAAATATATCTGAAATTTGGGGAGACAAATAATCTGGGGAACGGTATTATTGCTCAAATTTCTCTCAAATTATCTAAAAGACGTACATTTGTTTGGAGCACAATCAGCTGCAGGTGGAAACAAACCCCAAAGATGGCCGTGTTTTTCTTTGTGGTTCATTTTAGCTTCTTAACTTTTATTTACAAATATTTGAGGTTTAAAAATATAAAAACAAAATGACTGACAGATTTACGTGTCAGTCATAAATGTTAACTACTTTCAGTTTCCTTCTGGAACGAAGCTGAAAATAATATATAAAAACTAATTTGAGAAATATTGGATCTAAAACGCGAGGAGAATTTTAAGCTTCTGTAAAATAAATCACTGTTTCTCAGTATAATACAGAAAATCAGATGGTTACCAGGGATTGGACGTCGTTGCTAACCCGTCACAGTGATGCCAACATTTTGTTTTGGGTAAAAATCCCATCCAGAAACTGCTGACAATCAAGAATCAGAGAGTTAATACATTTTGACGTTGCTGATATATATCATTGTATCATCAGCATAGAAGATGATTTGGTTTTACGAAATCAAATTAGGGGTTCTTATTTTAAAGAGCTTGGGATATCGCATCACATGAGGAGTTGCTATGGTAACTTTAACACAGAATGATGTCTATACTTTGACATCAAAGATAGGCTACATCATGGGGGGTCCTTGAAGGTTGTTGGAAATCTAGTGGGATTTATTAAGAAACACTTTCACAGTTTAAATTTTATTATCATATCGGTAACCTATTTCTGATGTTGGGCATCTGAAGTTGGGCATCTGAAACAGGGCGGGCCATGACGGCCTCATGCCTCAGCCGTGACCCAATCATGGCTCAGTATGGCACATTCTTGCAAGTCGCTGCATTTTGACACAGTTTTGGACAGTTATGTTAGCTTGTGGTGCCAACATAAGCATATGTGGTAAAATCACTGTGGAACAATGCTGCTGATGGTTAGCCGAAGATCTCGGTAGAACATGAGTGGTTCTGATCATCGTCTTGGAGAGGTCACATTTTTGGGGTTGCAGTGTGAAGCATTACCTTCGTTGGGGTGTTTAAGCAGCTATAAACTTTTCCTGTAAGGCTGTGATGGGTTATTGTCGTGATGTCAGTGTATCCTTGAAGTCCCAGCATGGCTTGGCTATTGTCACATGAAACAGAACTGACCACAACGGCTTCATGCTAGGCTAAAACCAAAATTACGGCGATGTAATGGAGGTGGAGAAGTGCGAATGGGAATCTGAGAAAGTTGTGCAAAGTCAGTGCCCAGAATGTGTATCAATCATCAGGTTTCCCCCAGAAAACCTGGTAAGCCCAGTTGTTGTGACGCTCGGCAGTCATTGTCACATCAGGCCAGGTTATGGCTGACAAAGTGTGGTTGAAAAGTTGTTGGGATGATCAAAAGGTTTTCCAGATTTTCTCAATTTGAGTTGGAGGAACAATAATTATACAACCATAAAAGTTGCCCAAAGTCAGCAGCTTCCCTCCAGAAAATCAAACATCGTAAAGAAAAACTGTAAACTTTATCGTATCTTTTTCTGTCAAAAAGCTGAGCAATTGTCACGCAATGTTTCCAAACCGTGTAGAAATGTTATCACAAAGCTTTAGTGGTAAATGTTGATCTATGTTTGCATGTTGTATTTAGTTCTGGATGTAGGAATAGCGCCACCTGCAGCTCATCAGCTCAACTTTTCAAACTGATAAAACCAATCAAATTCAGGAGTTTCTTATATATACAGCTGTGGAAAAAAATAAGAAATCACTTAAAATGATCAGTTTGTCTGATGTTACTCTTCATAGATATATATCTGAGTAAAACGAACATTTTATTCTGTGAACTACTGACAACATGTCCCCTAAAATTTAAAGCTAAAATTTTATTTTTACTTGCAAAAAATTAGAAATAGTAAAAATAATGAAAAAGATGGATAGAAAACAAGTTCATTTAGAAACAAGAATATTAACGTTTTAACTCAGGAAGAGTTCATAAATCAGTATTTGGCTGAACAGCCAGCAGGTTGTCAGTTCAGTGCAGTGGCCTCTTCATTTTTGCAGAGCTGCATATTTGCTGAACGTTTTGGATTCATTCGGACTGAAAGGCAGGTGCTGTGGGTTGAGACGGCAGACTGAATCCAAGCTCTCGATCTCTTGTTGAAGGTTTGGTGTATCGACAAACCTGCGTCACTGCAGCCCACAGAAACACAGAAGTTCATCCACTCTGCAGAGTCCGTCCGGCCGTCACTGCTTTTCTGATGCATAAAAACAGCCGAGGGAGATTTCAGTTGGACTGAAGCTCTGATGAGCTCTGACTGATGACTAATGTGTTCTGCGTACTGTAAGTGCAATAAAAATGCGGCGTTCCCCCTGTCGGCAGCGAACCGATTAAGACAGACAGCCGTGGCTTTGGTCAGACTGTTCATCCTGTAAAACCGCTGCTGTTCCGTTTTTCAGATGAAAACTTCAGGTTCATCACCGAGTCATTCTCATCCTCCAACAGGAAGAAGCAATAGATTCCTGCAATGTGGGAACTTTGAAGTGGAAGGAGTGTTTGCAAAACGCGTTACTATGATTTCTTCAGTTTTTCTTTATTCCATTTGTTGATGTTTATTTTTGTGATCTATTTTTGATAAAAATAAATCCTTAATTCTGATAAATCTCCATGTGTTTCACATTTCAACACATGAATTTTCTGTTTTTTGTGTGCATTTTCATTTGGCGTTGATGTTTTAATGAGTACAGTTGAATTTTAAATGGTTTGAATCTCAGATTCATTCGTTCTGCGGTTAGAAGATTAGAAGAGTTTCACATGTGGCTGAAAACAAGGCAGAGTAATAGAAAGTTATTTATTTATTCCCTTTAACGGGAAACTTCTTTTCACCAACTATTAAAAACTTTGAAATATTATAATTACAAAAGAAAATTTAACTGAACCAACACAAAAGATTACATTAAGTCATATTAACGCAATAAATCAGCTCTTTTTCTTTAATTACATGGACTTTTTATACGGACTAAATTGTCACATTATGCACTTGAGTTTTTAAATTGCCTAAAAATCTTTATCTGAAGCAGAACTGAAATTGAAAAAGTGTTTAAAGTGCTTCAATGAGCTGAAATTGAAACTTAAAAACATTCCTAAATAAGATAAATGAATAAAACAGAGAAAAATTGAATCATAAGAAGAAATATTTTATGGGTTAAGCATCTCAAATTTAGAATTTCATTAAAGAGTAAATAATTAATTTCAGCACTGGTCGTGATTTTCAGACAGTTTGGGACTGAAATTCCTGAAAAAGTTTTCAATTCTTCTTTTAAGTTTCTCTCCTTATATGAGCTACAACTACTCTGATTATCTGACTAGCCTAGCCTAGCTTGGCCTAGCGTAGCCTAGCCTGGCTAGCATAGCATATTGTAGCCTAGCCTAGCCTGTTACATATAGGAATATTTGCACCATTCCCAGGCAGACCTCCACCATCTCTGACTGGTTTTGACCATGAAATGGATCTGCTTGTGTTTGTTGTTCATTTTCAGTCAAATTCATATTAATAAATCAAACTGATCTCAACTCAGGCAGGTTTATTTTGGATAATTTGTTGATGCTATCTTGGGAGTAATTTTGGGAATTTCTCACGTCAATGGATGTCAAATATTTTTCTCATCTTTTTGTACATTACCTCAGATTATTGTGTCGCTTTTGAAATTGATTAATCTTCTTCATGTTGTCATGATTGATGCTACAGTCAGCAGGAAACAGCGGGAAAAGAAACTGAACCAAAATGAGAAAATCACATTTTCTGACTTAAAGGAAGGCAGTTACTTTTTTCACATCGCCATGTTGGTCTGGATAGCATTTTCTTTTAAAAAGGTAATTTTCCAATAATAGCCTTTATTTACTCTGGCCATTTTATCAAACTAGGCATTTTATTTAAAATGAAACTTTACCTCTGGATATAGAGACCCTCTGATTTATTCAATGTAATAAAAATTGTTAAAACAACCATAAAATTCAGGCATGAATGTTAAAACCAACATATCAGATGTAATTTAATTCACATTTACAGCATCAAATATTGCTTAATATCTGATGCCTCCACAGCAAAATGGACGACTTTTAACTTCTTATTTAAACTGAGCTGCTCGTTAAGTGGCCATTAATTCATAAGGTAAGTTAGGTTTGTGAGTTTATTGTGTGGTTATGAAAAAGACGCCCCTGATAAGAAACCAGCAGTGCTCCATCTATATGCAATAACACATAATGAAAATATCATCAGTAAATTTGTCTGGTTGTTTTTAACTGTGCATAAAAACTTTATAGTGCCTTAATCAGAATCTGTTGCAGTTATTTTTAATTTATCTCAAGTACTATAAATAAAAAAAGTGACCATGTTAGCACTACAGTGATGCAACCGACTGGTTGAACATAGAAATAATGTATCGTCGATAAATGTTTGAATGTACAGTATTCAGTCTTCCTGTGTGACAAAGTAAAGAATAATTAACTGCAAATACTTCAGAACTTCACAGAGAAAATGACAGTTTAGGATCATTTTCAGGACATCTGATTATTCTAATTAAACGTAACTTTTTGTGTTCAATTGATCTGAACAAAAAAAGAATTAAAAACTGCCCATTTGTTGGTTTTTAACAACACTGTTCTATTGTTTCAAGAAAAACAACGTTAGACCCATGCAGGCATGAGTGTAACAACGTCGTCGTATTTTCATGTATTTAATGATGTTCTCATGCTTCGGTCCAATTAATGCAACAGAAAAAAACGTACATATTAATATACATATACATAACATATAATCTGTCTGCGAAATCTCAAATTGCGTCCTCTGTGTTTTGCTCTAATTATAAATGATATTTTTGTTAACCTGAGTGTCTGTGTATGTTCCTGTATGACAGCTATAATATGAAAAGAAAAACGGAGCGTTTCAAAAATGTAATAAATGTAAACGGCTTCAAACAAACTGTATTATGCACAACAGAGTCATTCTGAATCCTAGTTGTGACTATGTTCAATGTGGCCTTTACTTTCTCTTTCATGTAATGCAATGTTGTAAAGAGTTTGTTTAATATGATGTTTATCAAAGTTACCAAGGTTTTATGTTTTTAAAAAAATATGTTTAATAAATAAAACAACTGTGATAAACTGTAAAGCATCTAAGAGTTTATTTTCGCTGAAGATGCTAAAGTGCCTTCGGGTTTTTTTAATATGTAACTTTACAAGTTAATTGTGTAAAATGCAAAATTTAGTTTTAAAAATGCAAAGTATCATGTAGAAATGCAATTAGACATCATATGTAACAATTTCACATCTGTTATTATCCATTAGCCTACAAGCTATTGGTCCTACTTAACACCTTTCATTATGTGCTACCTTACAAACTATTAGTGCCACCTGTTAGCTTGTTAGTACCACTTGCTTTATCTCTCTTTTAAATATGTGCTACTTTGCTAACCATTAGTGTTAGCTCATTACCAATTAGTGACATGTCGCACCTGCTAACTTGTAAGCAATTAGTGACATAAAGGACCTCCTGCCTGCACTGGTTTAGAAGCTAATTACACCACTTAACACTTGTTAAGATCATTTAGCTGATTAGCTTTTTACAGCCATTTTCTCCATGTTAACACTCATTAGCATGATAACTATTGATGCTAAGCAGCACTTTTTATCATGTTCTACTTGGATAATTATTAGTGCTACCTAGTACATATTAACATCTATTAGTAGTTAATAGTAACATAGCACCTGCTACCATTCATTAGCTTATTCATTTTTGGTAAGTAACATTTTGTATAATGTGGTACTTTGCTAATTTTTAGTGACACCCAGCACTTGTTAGCATCTGTTAGCTTGTTAGGTAATACTGACTTTTAGCACCTGCTAGCACCATTAGTTTATTATCTCCTGGTGCTATGCAGCACTGTTTTATCATGTGGAGCCTGGTTAGTTATTAGATCCACTTAGCATCTGTTAGCTTGTTGACAATTAGTGTCACGTAGCACCTATTTTGCCCCTCTAGATTATTAGCTGCTTATACAACTTAACACCTGTTAGCTTGTGAACTATACATCTACTGATTCCATTGCTTTTATTCTAATGTCATGAAATAAAATCAAATACATTTGATTATTAAAAGAATAAATAATCTAATCCAACCAAAATATGAGTGGGTTATAGAGGGAAGACTCCAAAAGAGGTGGACAATGTTACGGTAAATAAGTGGAATTATATTTTCACATTTTTAACATCCTACCAGATTAAATAAAACCATTTAGGTAGGTTTTATCTGTAAACCTACCTAAATGTATCTGTTTATTAGTCGCGTTTGTGGACAGCTCTGCAGTCCTGTGGGCCATGAGAGCAATGAAGTCATTTTGTATTCTAACTGCTTGACTCGTGTTTTCAGAGTCAAGTAGATCAAGCTGATAACCTGTTTCCCTGCAACCGCTGTCGTCCCTATCCTCATTCAAAAATAATGACTCCGCTGCAGGGAAACTGATCCATTACGTAACAAACGGGCGCAGAGGGACTCTGAAGATGGCAAGTGAAAGGAAAAAACTCTGCACAGCTGAGGCTGAAAAAGACCCTGGACTACTGACCAAACATGGAATGATGTCTTAAAAGTACTGAGGAGTTTGCATAAAATATTGAGTCTTTTTTGTAAAAACAAAAATACTTTCAGTTGGATTTTCAGATTTTATATTACTACATTTAGCTTTTTTCAATATTCTTCCATTGAAATAGAAAAACAAACAATGCAAATAGATCTCGAGTAAATGTATAAAATACAACAAGTCAGGTTTCTTAAACACTGAGATTAGTGGGTTTAGCTGCCACCACAGTCACCAGATCCAAATCCACTCTGGATGTTGTGCAACGGGGTGAAAATCTAAAGCAACTTGTGAAAATGTGATTCTGATTTGGACCAAAATCTCTCAGGATGTTTTCAATAATTTGTTTACTATATTCTGCAATGGTGGATTTGAAAGAAAAATGGCGTCCAGTGAGTGAAAAGAACATGGAAATGGCTACAAGGGAGAATAATTGAGAACAATTAATTCAAAATAATGATCATGTTAATTAAGAAACAACTGGATATCTGTATCCAGGAGGAATTAGTTTCCAGTTCTCCTCCTGTTTAATTCATTACTTTTCTTTCCTTCAGGTGTTTCTGTGATCGGACCCGGCTGTTCTCAGGGAAACAGAGGCTGGCCGTGTTAAACAGGGAAAAGCTTCATCCTCCTGCTGCATGACTTCATGTACCTCACATGTTTTATTCATGCAACAAACTCACAATCTGCACAGCATGCTCACTCCTGCTGCTCCTCTGCCTCAACTGAGGCCAAGAAAAATCCGAATATTGATCTCTAAAACAAACAATCAGTCTTTCTACAGATGCTTAAAGTTGTAAGACGTAAATAGTAGCAGAAGAAGAAGAAACCGGGCGTCTGACAATAAATCAGATTAAAAGAAGCCAAAATAGAGGTCAGTTAGGATTGCTGAAATGATTCTGGATTCATTAAATGCCAGAACATAAACAAAAATATGTTTTATTATTACTTTTTAAAAATTATTATATTAAATACATCAAGATATCGTATAGAAATGTGTGAAGATGCTGGATTAAACTGAAAAGTCTTTATTCACAGGAAAACAAGACCTGTAACACTAAACATGCATAAACATAAACTAAGTCACTGGAGGAGTTATAGGTAGACATATTAACAGAGAAAGAAGGTTTTCTTGTTATTAAAAAAGCCAAAGAAATCCCAGCTTTGACTTAATTACTGCTATGACTGTATTGTACTGCATTTTTTATACTGCAGTTAATGATTAATCAATGTTTAAACTAGTTGAGAATTATTTCAATAATTGATTAATCACGATTAATTGCAATTAAACTGATTAATCTTGAGAGAATTTAATTTAAATCAGCAGCTGCAGCTGCAGCATGTGTTATCCGGTTGCTGCTGGGTGATGCATGGACTGACTATCATCAGCTGTTCTGGATGTACCATTTCTCTGCCCGTCTTCCCCATGGTTGGCGTTGTTTTTTTTTTTTGTTTTTTTAAGCGCTGATCAGCTGTCAAACCTGCCAGGACGTCTCTCCTTCATCTTCATCCTGCTCGGCTCCTGCAGAGCCTCCTGCGGCGGCGTTATGTCACCCTGACATCTAAAGTGTCTGGATCGATCCGCCCGCTGACACCCAGCTCCATTCAGGTCAGCGTTACGGTGATCAAAGTGTCGTTTCACCATCGATGTGGCCATTTATGGTTTCTTTATTTACTCCGAGCTGTGAGGGTGTTAATTTACGCCCTGCTGACGGGCTGTAAATTATTTTTAACCCAACAAGCCGTGCGGCTCTCTGGGGGACACGTTGTTTGGCACATAATTGCAAGATAAGTGGATTTACTGTCTGGAGGTTCTGATCGTTTGGGATTTTTTATTTCAATTTGACATTTAATCAGTTTTAATTTAGGTTTAGAGTGGGTTACCTAAACCTAAATTAATATTTATTATTAGTTAAATATTGTTAAATTAGTTCAGGTTTTTGTACTTTTGTAAATTTTTAGTTGCAAATTTCAAAAAGATCAAAGTTTTGTTATTATTTATACATTGATTGGGTGTTGAATAATAACAGAAGACCAAATTTTATTTAAAAACAATGTATTTAATCGTTGTTGAACCAACTGACTCTGGTTTTTCTCAGGTTTTACTGTTTCCTTTTTAGGGATCAGCGTAAGAACAACAGACACTGATGTAAACTCTGATTAGTTTTATTTCATTTTGGCATTTTCTTCGTCTAATTTAGTCAGTTTTAATTAGTTTTTAGAGTTGATTTGCTAGTTTTATTAGATAATGTTAACTTAATATTCTTCAGACTTCTTTAGTTATTGCAGAAGTTTTAGTTTTTTATACTTTGGTTAATGTTTAGGTGCAAAATTGAAAAATATCAACGTTTGTGATTATTTATACATAATAATTGGTCCTGAAAATCGCAAAATGTAATGTGTAAGTTTTTCACGACTATATGATTTTGTATTTTTATGTTTTTATTATTTAAAGCACTTTGAACTCCATTGTTGATGAAATGTGTGAAATAAACTTGATTGATTGATTGAGTTTCAGTTTTTACCCAATAATTATCATTTTTATTTATTTCAGTTATTGAAGATGTCTTCTCAATTTCAGTTTTCCTTCTTTCTTCATTTTTAGAGCCTGCCGGTTCCAGAATGTTAAGGCGTCTTTTGAATGCTGCGTTTATGATGAAACATAGTGGCTCCTGCAGAAACAGCTGAAGTAAAACACAAACCTCCATCATTAGCAGCTCAGCTCGGTTAATGTCCCCCCACCCCATCTGTCACTTCGCCTGCCTCTCCCTCTTCATTGGCTCTTCCGTGACGTGACTCTAATTATAGCTCCCTGAAGTCGGGCCCCGGCGGTCCCTCCAAGGGCCGTGTGTTGGTCTTGAAGGGCGTTGCGTGAATTGGTCTCGCTCTTTTCCCGCTGCATGCTATGGGGCCTATAAATAGTGCAGAGGGCGACTCTGCATAGGTGTTATATAAGCATCCTGCGTGTTTATGAATGAGGACAGGGCTTGCTTGGTACATTCATAAGTCTTGCTGCAGCTGCTGCTTTGTTCACTCACCCATGTGTGAAGGGAATAAAACTTTGCATGAATAAGAGTTTGGCCAATAGTCAGACTTTATTTAAAGGGCATGTATCACCGACGGAAGCCCTGAAAGGCAAGTTCAAATGTTTTTTAAAGGCACATTTTCTGTTATCTAGAAGTACAAAAAAAATCTAGAATACTTTTAATATTCTTGTTTATTTTTTCCTCACTGATTTTTTTTTCTGAAAGGCAAATCAAAGTTGTTATTTTTATTTAATGACATGCAGCATAAAGGTGCAAAAAATTTATTGTAGAGAGAATAACTCTAGTCCTGAATCAATAAAAAATTCTCAAAGTTTGATTTTAAGCCCAATATAAGGTTCCCACAAGTCTGAACTGGAAGTGATCAGCGCCATCTTGGTAGGCAACTGAAGCACAAAGCATAAAGGAACTATCATGGCTTCCAGACCAACAAAAAGAAAACATATTGACTCTCTTGACCAAAGTGTGAGAGCAGTATATGTAGACACAATGGCTGCTGTCAGGATCGACCCGTATGAGACAGATAATGGAAACATGTTAGACGAAGGGATCTCCTACTATCCCTGTTGTGTTTGTGTGCCCACCATGCAGGAGCTTCACAGTCTGAAATCCATGGATGCATACAACGAATGTTTAAACGGTTTAGTCAAGGACCTACAAACTCTTTGTGAGAATATCAAGGTTCTGGTAACTGGCAAAGAAAGTAGATGTAGAAACAAACACGCCGGCTACGTGGCGTCTTAGCTAGCAGATAAAAGCTACATGTTGCTAGTTCGGATGTAAGTTCTACAGTAAACATCACAGATATTTATCTTAGCATTACAAAGAGGTGGGTGGAGATCATATAGATTGTAATCGAGTGATATATTGTTTACAAGTTAGATAGGAACGAGGTGAGAGCTAGTTCTAAGCTTGTAACTTGTTTATTGTTGACATAGCAACTCCATAGCAACTGCCATGACAGTTACAGTACCTACTAAAATGGCTGTGAGCTATAATCCTCCCAGAAATGTGACGTCACATGAGAGCTATATATTCACATGGTATTAGTTCTACCTGGGAATCACATGCTGCGCTCCGTTTGCCTACCAAGATGGTGGCTCAGTGGTGCAAATCACTTCCTGTTCAGACTTGTGGGAACTCTATATTTGTAATAATCATGGAGAATCTTTGCAGTGGTAATTCCATCCGAACTGGAAACGTCAGTAAATGACCCACCAACTGGATTTCATTAAAAACTTACTAAGTAAAGTTACTTAATAAAAAACTTATGGAATTAAATTTTTTACAGCTTTGAAACACACTGATGTGGTTTCTCTTCGATGGTCCGGTGGTCATGTTTGGTCTCACTGGAGTGGATTTTTAACTCCACCTCCCTGAGCTGCTTTCCGTTTTCTGATTCAACATCTGCTCTTTGTACTCCTGCAGCATCTTCATCAGATTAATATTTAACAACCATCTGATTTTTCTCCCATCACCTTCTGCACGCCTCCCATCTCAGCCTCCAGGAGTTTTTCTGGGCAGAGCCGCGAGCGAGGAGATGACGAAGTAAGGAGGACGAGATGATGGCAGCGGAGAGGAAGAGGAGGGTGATGAAGAGGGGGAAAAGGGCTTAATGAGTGTGTCGCCCCTGATTCAGTGATCCAGGCACGAGGCAGGAGATGACAGGGCTGCGTGTTGCCATGGGGGATGCCTCGCCGGTTTGCAGCCCCTCTTCCTCCTCCTCTTCCTCCCCTCTGCTGCTCATCTGAAGGAGAACAGCCCAAACCATTAAAACATGACACTGGAAACACTGGAATCTAATCCAGGAACAATTATGTAATTATGCGTTCAAGATTAATGCAGCAGGAGAATAAGAAGCCAGAAAGCAACACGAAGGCCTGTCACCATAACAAATCTCACTGGACACTAAACTGTCCCAGAAGTTATTGTGATGAACAATAATATGGTTAATTTGACACCATAAGTGACATAACGCTAATGGCATAACAATGCAATAAACTTTAAATTTTAAGGAACATTTAACTCTATCTTCCAGGTTTTATGTGACAATGTTTTACAACCTTAGAGTTTCCGTTTGTTTTCAGGGATTTCAGGCGTCCATCTTTAGTTTCAGCAGCTGTAACCCGAAACTCGGCCGGTTAAAGCAGAGTAAGCCTCTCTTTTGTAGAGCAGCGACCCGACCGGATCATCTGACTGGAGATGAGGTCATGGTGAGTGTCTGTGCGGCGCGTGAATATGTGTGTTCAGCACATTGTCGGTCTGGGGCGCTCAGATGTTCTCTTCCACCACCTTGTCAAGTTTTCACATGTCGTCATGCTTCCCTTCACAGCTGAGTGTGAGCAGGTGCTGTCCAGCTGCTCTGATCCCCGGTGTTTAGAAACTACCGTCATCAGCTGTGACTCCCCTCCAACCGAACGCTTCAGAACCAGGAGAGCGCAGCAAAAACACTCATTATGATAAATACAGACGCGGGGAGCAAGACAAAATACGCAAAATAGCAAAAAAAAAATAATGATGCAAAGAAACAACTAAACATGTCCCTCGATTATAGTAGGCAGGGCAGGATATAGATGGATGTGGAGCCATTTCTGGTCCCATATCCACCATAAATATATTTCACACATGCAAATTACATGTGTGAATTTGCACCTACGCCTATTAATATGTAGGTGCCTCAACACATTCATAAACAATGCAGTGTTGGCTTAAAACCAACCAAATTACAATATATTGACAGTCAAATACAGCAGTTCTTGCTTTAATTGATAGATCCATGAATTCTCCATCCAGCTGACAGCTTAATGTGAGATTAAGGTCACAACTTACGTTTGTGACATCAAGATCAAGCTCACTGAGGTAATGTTTCAGGAAATGATTCCAAAAAATAAATAAAATGGAGGCTTCCTAGTCAAAGTCAGGACAAAAATTCTGATTTAAATTTTTAAATAGATCATTTGATACTGAAAAACCTCCAAGGTGGTTGAATTCAACAATTCTGCAGATGAATAGTGGACAAAAGATTTATTTCTCCAAACTATGAATTTGAATTAGTCATAGATACGTCTACTTTTGTCCCACCGGAACGCTGTGAATTCAGTTTTGAGGAATGTTGTGGGTGCAGCCGCGTGGCAGGAGCTCGGCCAGCTGTTGGACACTCGGAGTGACGAGTGCTGGACCAAATATAGAGCGGTCACCTTTCATCCCCGGACAAGGACGCGCTGAACATTCCCCTCGATCAGTCAGCCAGTTGGTTCGCAGATATTTTGTTACACTCAGTGTAAACGCGTTTTAATTTTTACTTCCACAGAAATCTGACAAACACTTTGTTCAAAGAAACATCCGTGCTTTGCTCAAATAATACAATAATCATATGAGAAACCGTGTTCGCAACCAAACTTTATACACTATGTATACGCTATCAGCAAAGGAACAGTGAAACACGGTGGTGGTAGCATTATCCTGGATAGTGTGGATGGAAGAAGGGTTGTTTTGTTTTTTTTCAGCACTACAGTAACTCTGAGCATCACATCAATAAAAAATATGCATAAAGTCTCAGCTGTGCAGGGCTTTCCGTGCCACTACATCTTTTCTCATGCTAATTTTAAACTGTTAAATGCAAGAGGTTTAATTTATTGAGATTGGGCTGAATTATTAATCCATGCTAAAGCTCCAACATGCAGAGAAGGACTTGAAGTTCATCTCTTGCTTTGCAGAAACGAGATAAAGCTGCAGCTTCCCAGAATAAGCCTCAACTTCAGCTCAGAGTATTTCCAGACTGCAGGTTTATCATCCAAAGCTTATATCAGAATATAGCAAGCAGTTCCTGGATATCTGAAAGTGTACCAAGGCAGAAACTTCATTTAAAAATTATTTCGACATGTTTACAAAATTATATACCATTAAAGAATGTTTTAAAATCTTATCGTTTTACAAAAAAAGTCACCTTTCTAAAATTAAATTACTATATATAAATATTTTTCTAACTTACTTACATATTTATATTAAATATTACCTATATTTTAGGTATTTTCACTCTTTAAAAGTGCAAAAAACTACAAAAATTATTTCAGTTATTATTAAGCCCAGAAATGGGCCAATGAATGACCAAAATGAGCTTTGATGCATCATCCGGCATCCTCGTGTAAAGTATTTGTCATTTTTGATTATTACATTTACAGTTTAAATGAACATGCAACATATTGATATTAACAAAAGTTTTTAATTAAAAAAGTAGTTGGAAGAAAAAAGAATCTCAAAAATCTATTTGCTATAGCATAAGCAATTAAGCATCACCTGACTGTCAATATAGATACATATGTAACGCATTTAAAAAATACATAACACAATGTATATTAAAAAATGTCACGTATAAAATCTCAAAATCACTGCATTTATTCGAATTATCGTTTTAGTTTTCATGCTGTTTTTCTAAATTTTTTGACATTTTTTTAATTCTATATATTTTAATAAATAAATGATTGAGAAATGGGCTGGGCATCCTGCATCACAGCCTCCTGCATCACAGCCTCCTATCAGCGTCTGTTTGGAACCATAGCAGCAGATTTTACACCTGACTCAATTATTTAATTCTAAAAACACAGAACCAGGGTTTCAGTAATATTTTTCTATATAAATGTTGTTTTTGTGCTGGTTCTGAAAGACTCGTGGGTCAGTTCCGATTGGGCTGATTTTCCATGTCAGATCTGGACTGTTTGACACCTGCAGGAGAATAAGGTTGAGCACAAAGCGTCCCTCAGTGTTTTCCTCACCGGGAAGTCTATTCCTTCGGCTCCCGGCAGGAGAACTTTCCCCGGCGGGAGTCGTGCGGCTGTTTCTGCTGACACGCAGCCGCTACTGTAGCTCTCTCTCTGTGCTGTACAGTGTGTCTGCATTGCGTCGAATCCTCCCCTCCTCCCCTCCCTGTTTTCTCTCGCTCCCTCCTTTCCTGCTTCACTCACTTCTCTTTCCTCTCCTCATGAAATCCTGCAATATGCTTCCAAATTAACGGACACATATCGGGTCTCCGCAGCAGGATCCTCTGCTTCATTTTCCCTCCTCTTCCTCACCAGGATTTTTTTTAAGTGGTTTTCTCTTGATGCAGCAAAGTCCGATCCTTCCCGTCAGAATGTGAGCTTCGTCCAGCTCATTATTCCTCCTCTCCCTCCTCCTCCTCCTCCTTGTTTTCCAGTATGATTTTAAGAAATAGTCAGTCGGGATTTTTGCTGCTGCGTTCAGAGCCGTCAAAAGCCTCCTCCTCTTCCTCCTCCTCCTCCTCCTGCGGGCTGTACCGACTGGCGCTGAAAACCAACACCAAGAGGATACGGATGTTGACCAAGACAACATAGTCTATTAATATTTCAGAGACACTGTAAAGAGAGATCTGCTGGTATTAAAGCCAGAGTTGAGGTGGTGGCTGGAGAGGACGATCAGTTCCATCTGCTGCGCTCCAAACTCAGGTACGTCTCATCTCTGATGTCCATCACTCAGAGGAGATTTTATTGCTCTGTTTGTTGTGTGGATGCGTAAATGCTTGTTTGAGTGGGAAGCTGTTGGATGAGTGAGAACTGTGGGTGCAGAGAGAGGCAGTGCAGCAGGGCTGCAAACTTGAATACTGATGTATGCGGTAAAATCCAGCAGATGCAGCACACGCTTTTGGAGGTGCTGCGTCCTTTCTGGACAGACGCTCGCGTTGAGAAATGTCTCCAGGCGAGTTTTAATGTCTTTTCTGAGGACAGTGGGTGTTATTTTCCACTCTGTTCCAGGTGTGAGACGAGGGACCGCTGAGGGAACGTTCAGTTCAGAGACGATGGCGATGATGAGGATGATGATGGTGATAGGGAGGGAGGCTCTGCGCATCTCCTGGCATCTGTAGGAGCCTCTCCACTTCAACCTGCCCCCACCACCTACACGCCGCTTCCCCTTCCTGCCCATCATCCCCCAGGAAGGATGACTGTGGTGTCCACGGAAAACATGGACGACACCTCCACCCTGCCGGGCCACCCGCAGGACCCCTACCCGCTTGACGATGACCACAATGATCACGACTGCTGTGAGCGGGTGGTCATCAACATCTCTGGGTTGCGGTTTGAGACCCAACTTAAGACTCTCGCCCAGTTTCCTGACACGCTGCTCGGGAACCCCAAGAAGAGGATGCGCTACTTCGACCCCTTACGAAATGAGTATTTCTTCGATCGGAATCGTCCGAGCTTCGACGCCATCTTGTATTATTACCAGTCTGGAGGTCGGTTGAGGAGGCCAGTTAATGTTCCTCTGGACATGTTCTCAGAGGAGATAAAGTTTTATGAACTTGGTGCAGAAGCTATGGAGAAATTTAGGGAGGACGAGGGATTTATCCGGGAAGAGGAGCGACCTTTGCCAGAGAAGGAGTTCCAGAGGCAGATTTGGCTCCTCTTTGAGCATCCGGAGAGTTCGGGGCCCGCCCGGGGGATCGCCATTGTCTCAGTGATGGTAATTCTTATTTCAATCGTCATATTTTGTTTGGAGACTTTACCGGAGCTAAAGGAGGATCCCAATGACCGCATTCACCAAGTGGGCAACACCACCATGTATTACAAGGCAAGCGTCCTGACAGATCCTTTCTTTGTGGTGGAGACACTCTGCATCATCTGGTTTTCATTTGAACTGATCGTTCGCTTCTTTGCTTGCCCCAGCAAAGCAGCATTCTTCAAAAACATGATGAACACTATTGATATTGTGGCTATAATCCCATACTTCATCACTCTTGGCACAGAGCTAGCTGACGACCAAGGCAACAGGGAGGGTAGGGGAGGAGGGGAACAGGCCACATCTTTAGCCATTCTCAGGGTGATCCGTCTGGTGAGGGTATTCCGGATCTTTAAACTGTCCCGACACTCCAAAGGGCTCCAGATTCTGGGGCAAACTCTCAAGGCAAGCATGAGGGAGCTGGGATTGCTCATTTTCTTCCTCTTCATTGGTGTGATTTTATTTTCCAGTGCTGTTTACTTTGCTGAAGCTGAGGAAAAGGAGTCATTTTTCACCAGCATCCCGGATGCCTTCTGGTGGGCTGTGGTGTCCATGACGACCGTTGGCTATGGGGACATGTACCCCGTGACCATCGGAGGTAAAATTGTTGGCTCTCTTTGCGCTATCGCCGGTGTGCTGACCATCGCACTGCCAGTACCGGTCATCGTGTCCAATTTCAACTACTTCTACCACCGGGAGACGGAGGGTGAGGAGCAAGCACAGCTGCTCAACATCAGCAACCAGAACTTGGCATCAGAAACCAACTCAAGCCGCCGCACTTCTTCTGTGGTCAGCAAGTCAGAGTATATGGAGATAGATGAAGACTTGAACAACAGCATTGATAACTTTAGGGAAGCAAACCTTAGGACTGCCAACTGCACCGCCCCCAGCCAGAACTGCGTGAACAGGGGGAAGCTGCTCACCGATGTGTAAGGCAGCGCCTGCACACTGCTGTAAATATTGTAGAAATATCTGGATGCTTTAAACTCTATAGGTGCATTTTATTCTCTTTTTTAAACATTATTCTTTCAAACGTATGAACAAACTAAAACACACGTAGTGAGGCAATCTTGAGCAGATCTTAGCAAAAAGTTAAGTTAAATATTCGTATCCATTCCAAAATATTTAACGGGTTTCACTGCCAGTTTTACATATCAAATTCAATTCTTTTGGACCAGAGACAGGATGCAGGTGTGTCTTTTATCCCGGACAAGCCCCCAATAATCTGACTCCTAGAATAAAAAAATAAAATAAAACCCTGAATTTTATAATATATAGGGGTTGCTCCATCAATTTAAGTTGCTTAATCTGTTCGGTTCAAGAGCAAACTTTAGATACAAGAGATTTTTGTTAGGTATACCGGACAATATTCAATTAATTATACTGCTTGAGATAAAAACCAATATAATGTTTTCTAGTTGAACTTTAAAGTGGGTGGTGTAACATAAAATAAAATAGGTTACCTTGCTCGTGTTAGCTCAATTATTTTGGACCAGATTCAGGTCAATTTTTGTCCCCTACAAACAAACATGAACGATGCCATGACCTGATTTCTGAAGACCTCTAGCTTCTGGATATTTTTCAGGTACTCAAAGTCTTATTTTGAAACTCCAACTCAAACTCATGATCATTTTTAAAACCTGACCACCAGGTTTAGTAATGAATTGTCAGGGTTCTTTTGTTATGGGGTTATTCCACTACTTTTATACATACTGAACCCATTTAAGTAAGAGTAACAAATGTTGTCCCCAGATTAGTACTCTGATCATTGTACTATTATTAATTTAAGGGTGTTTCATTGCCAACTTCAGACATTAAATGTTTTTTCTTTTTGCCTCAGAACATACTAGGTGACCTAGAGGTTCTAAATTTGTATCCCGGACAAGCCCCCAATTATTTTAAAACTAGGCCAAGCAAGAAAACAATGACTTTATTATAATTCATATAATAATTTTTTTCATCAAATTAAAGGTGTTAGTCCAACATCTTAACAACCTCAGTCCATTTTCTCCAAAGACAAGAACTAGGTTTAAATGGGTTCTGAATTTCAATCCTGGAGAGGAGTTCAAATAATACATATCTTAAATTCTTGGATTTAAATCACCAAATACTTTATACAACTAAGGAGGTTACACTGCCAATTATTGATAGCTATCTTTAATTCTTTTGTCTGCAGGACTGTTTGGGGTGCTAGAAAACCTATTTTTGTATCCCAGACAAGCTGCCAGGATTTTTATAACCCAGCTCCAGGAGATTGACATTTGGTGAATTTCCTAAATGCATCCCATTCATGGACAGAGACCTACAGAATTAAATTATAGGGGTGATAGTTGTGGATGAAATGGGTCCTGGTTCTATTAACTAAAAAACATGTTACCTGTCACTTAATATTTGATTTTTAATATGTCAAATGTATTCACACTGCCAGTCTCAGACATCCAGCTGCTAAGTTTTGGTGCAGAAGCATGTTTAAGGTACAAAAACTCCTGGTTTTGTATTGTGGAAACAACCCCAATAATATTAAAATCCCATCCGAAAAGCTTAGAAACTGTTTTAGAAAAGTATAAAAATATATCTCAAGTTTAATAATATATCTCAAGTTTTGTTCATAAAAAAATTATGAACAAAAAATAATGATCCTGCCATCGCTTTATATGCATTACTTATGATTCACACTCTGACAGCTTTTCTGCCATGGTTTAAAACATGTATCTTATGGTAAAAATGTAGTATTACAAATAGATGCATGTTTTAAAGACCAAGTTGATCTCTGGGAAATGTAGTACTCTTATTATATGCCCATTTACTAGAAAAGGGGTATTTCAGTCTGTGTCAACTTAGTGTTCACTAATCAATTGCTTTTTTTATTCCTAAATGTGCAATACTAAATTGATGGAGTGCCTCATTAATAACATGCAAAGATCTGCTACAATTGGAGAATAACTTTAAACCTATTTACTACAACATTTCACTGCCATCTCCTTTTGTTTTAGTATGTATTAATTTATAACATTTTAGATGCTCCAGCTCTTAACAGCTGAGTAACACAAATCCAACATTTGTGAAAAGAATTCTGGTTTATTCAAATTATTAAAGCACTTTATATTGACTTAAACACATTAAAATATTTAGGAAATTCATATTAAATATTAATAATAAGTGTTTTAAACTGAATACATAAAACAAGAAAGATGAGGACTTAATTGGAGGACAAACAATAAAACTGGATGAAACATTTTTGGTGAAAAGGGACAGCTGCCTGGTTTGGTGCAACAGACTCAACTTTGTGGATGAAAGCCCATCTGAGATTCACAAGAACAACTTTCTCCACGACGGTTGGATTACAGTTACGGACGTTGGTGCTTTCTGCAGCACATCCAGGAAAAATTGAGAAAAAAACATTACATGGCGAATTTTTCAGGCACTTTAAGAGAAGCAAACAGGAAGTTTGTGGAGCCTTTGTGGAGGGACGATCTGCACTGATGCTGCTGCAGGTCAGCTGAAGGGTCCCTGTTTGATGCCATGCAAAGCTCCTTTATATAAACGCATGTGGAGACTCTTCTCTTTTATATCAGCATGCACACAACGTTACCTCATTTTATTTTTGTTGTTGTCTTCTTCAGCCCTCATCCTCTTCTCCTGGATTATGTTTTGTTTTCACCAGAAGTGCTCTGGCTGTTTATCGTCAAAGTTGTTTCAGAGCATTTCCGTCTTGAATGTTTAAGGAGAACAGCAACATTTCTTTCTTCGGAGATCACGGCATGTCAAAATACTTCAGCATTATGGCCTAAACAGCTATGATATAGCTACGTATACTCAATGCATGACGTCAGTATTAAATTGCTTGCAGTTTTCGGATGGAGCGCGGGAAAACGGAGGGGAGACGATGATTCCCGTTAAGTTATTCCGTGGAAAAATGCATGACGGAGGAAACAGTTAGAAGAAATAATGTGCTTAAAACAGAAGAAATCTTAAAAAACAATTACTTTTAAGTTTTTTCCTCCTTTTTGTATTTCCTTAAAGCTTTGACAACTGAGTGCATGGGAACGTTTAATTTAATTTGTGAGCCCATTTTTCTTAGTTTGAAGAAGAAAAAGTATAATATTGAACAAAGCTCGTAGAGTATATATCTAAAAATCAGTTTCCAGTGCCTTGAAGCCCGTCTCGTTATAGAATTGACTAAAGTGCCTCCTGTTATAAGAGCTTACAACGTGCAGCTTAACCTCTCCTGCTATAAAGATGCACTGATCCCACATATCTGCCACTGAAGGGACAGTTTACTCCATATTATCGGGCCAAATAAAACCCCTTTCTTATTCTAGTCGATGACACAAAGCTGCAGCATTTAGCCGGTAATGCTAGCAACAAAAAAAAACAGCCTCATTTGGCCAAATTCAGGTCAAACACGTTTATGTGAGCTGTATAAACAGAAACATTTAGACTAAACTACTTGTTTCAGGTCAAGGATTATCAACATTAAAGCATTAAGAGTTTTTCTTAGGTTTATTTTATTTAAATTCAGATGTTTACATACACTTAGATGTCTTAAAGTATTTGGAAAAGCCCAGATGATGATTTCAGAACTTTGTAGCTTTTGAAAGGTTTAAATTAAGCAAGTGGACATTTTTAAAGTCACTCCTCAAACATGTTGGTTTCTTGCGTGTCATCATAGAAAGATGACAACCAACCAGCCATAAAGTCAACAAGTAAATCATGAATCTGAAAGTTTTTCATTGGTCTGTTCAAACACCTGCCGGTATAAATACCATGAGAGCGTTCAGGTGTCTTGTTGTTCTGGAAGGAGACGGGTTCTGTGTCATTATCCACGTCATTATTTACTAGCATTAGCTGATAAGTCACTTAATAAGGAAGAAGCCACTGCAGTTTGCAAATGCACTTTTTAGAGACGTTCCTGGGTCTGATGGAACTAAAACAATGAAGCCCATCGTCCAAAGTGGAGGAAGAAGGAAGGAAAAAGCCTACAAGCCCAAAAACACCACCCAACTCCTAACTATGGTAGTGGATCCATTGTGTTATGCAGGTATTTTGCTTCAAGGACTGGTGCACTTTGCAAGATAGATGGCATTACTTTATCTGGTCTTCCAAAAAGGACAATGTCGCACCAGCCCTGTTTAGTTGGTTATGATCGAACTCTAGTTCGTTTGTCTAGAAAGTCCAGTTTGCTGAACTCTGATGTGATCCAAAACAGCAACCTCTGAAGTGTTGTGAATGTTCCAAGAGACGGACGCAAACTATAGCCCAGGACTTTCTGGATAAATACAACCAAAGCAATTGTGTGTGTCTAGCACTAGTGGGAGAAATTACTTGTGGTTTTTTACCAAAGCCAAAACAAAAATCAAGCAATCACTAAATTCTGATGCCACTCCATTTTTGTTTACATCTCATGAAGGAGGAAGCTGAGGATTTTTTTTTTTTAAGGGTTTGGTCTGTTTGGCACCAGGCAGAGAGAAAGTGAAACATAGCAACTGAAAATGCAATAAATGTTGCAATTTTGGTTCCAAATCGAACCAAAACTACCAAACTGTCAGGTGTGAAAATAAGCTAAGCATAACACCACATTACTACGACATGGCTTCCGGTCAATAAAGTTAATGTTTTGGAGCTTCAGATACAAATCCATGATCTCAGCTGAGTAGAAAATATGTGGGCAGATATGGAAAGATGAGTCCAATCTAGTTACACCAGCACTGTTAGGAGGAGTGGGCCAGAACTTTAGCAAACTATTGTGGGAAGATTGTGGAACATTTGGAACAAATGTGGAACAAAATCAGCTTAAAAGATGATTTTACCAAATACTGAGAAATGTCTGATGTAAATGTCTGAATTAAAAAAAATAACTTGGTAATTCTAATTGAGCTAAAGCAAGACTAGTTTAGTCTGACTTAATATCACAGAGCAATAAAATGGCAACGAATGTTGTTATACAGAGTATAGAAACATCTGGGTTTAACTTTATATGCAGGCAATTTGGTCTGGGAATCTCTTATTTCCACGCTGTTATTCCAGGACAGCGTGTAAAAGTTTCCACACGATCAGAAAGAGTCCAGATTACTGAACACCAACAGGCATCGCTTGAATCCGCTGCTCGGGGGGTTTAGGGTGGGCTATGCAACAACAGATTTAATTAGCCAACTCATTAAGCGCCTGTTCCGACGTCTTTGTGTCGTTGTTGAGCCTGAATCAAAGTAATGCACAAATTTCCCCTCTGGATGAACTGTTGTAGACAATTTATCTGCTGATTTATTGGTTACTGAGGCAAGTGACCCATTTAGAGATAAGTCAGGAGAATCGGATCCAATTGGGGAGAAAATACCAGAATTATACTTCAGAACAAGTCGGTTATCAAAATGATAAGGGGTGAACTTTAAGCCTGGTGTTATTAGGAATCTACTCAATTATTTTCATATAACTATAAAGTGGTGAGGTTTAGTGTTTGCTTCTAAATTGAGCCAAATAATGAGAGCGCAAACATGGCCACTTTTCAGCAGGACCAAAAATAGATTCTTTCCAGACTAAAACCAGAGAGAAATGAAAGCGAGCCTGTTTTATTTTGGCTATCGTCCCTCATCAGGCCCCTTCGTTTTCTCGCTCTGATGTTTTCAGTAAAGAGGATGGGGCAGGGAGACAATTCTGCTTCGTGTGCCTTGGAGCTGTGGGACGTTTCAGTTCAGGGAGGGCTGATGGATCTGCAGAGGCACTCAGTGTTTCCTCTGCAGAGCAGCATTAGTCATTCTGCATGCCAGTAAAATGGCGCTGCTGCTGTTGCTGCTGTTGTTTCAGGACAGGGGAACATAACCGGGGAGCAACGGGTTTTTCTCCAGGACAGAAACAATCAACTGATGCAACAGCGCCAAATGAGACGTTATGTTCTGAAGGCTCAGTTTTTAGACCCAATCTTACACGGCAGAACCAGGAGATTTGCTGAAGCGCCACCTCTTGTTTAGACGAGCAAATGCTTCAGTAAATGTCATGAAACATGCATGAACTTTTGCACATTTTTCAATGTATTTTAATGGGATTTTACATGTTTTCTTATTGTTTTTACAAATAAAAATCAGCACCGAACAGCTACAGACTGGAATTTTATACAACTTTTTGTAAAATAGCTCACGCTTAGTATTAGTGAACATTGATTTTGAAGTTTTCCCACAGATTTTAAACTGGAATCAAATCTGGACTTTGACTAGGCCATTGTAACTCTTCAATCTTTGCCCTGACAGAAGATGACTTGTGAGGAATTAACCATGTCTTCACATGGGGCTGCTGTGCGGTGCGCAGCGTTTGGTGTGTTGGCCACAAGGCTTAGTTTCTGTCTCGTCTGACCACAGCACCTTGACCTTCTTGGTTGCTTGTTTGATTAACTCTCTCCTTTAGATGGATGTCCATGTCTTGGTAGCTCTGCAGTCGGTCCAGAGCTTTGGAAAATGTCCAGAGCTTGGGATATTGGATTTCTCTGTAATTCTCCCATTTAAGAACGACCCACAAGTTCTCATTTGTGTCCATCTCATAATGTTTCCATCTTTGATGCCTTTATTGGCTAATTTGGGGTTAGAAAACATGCCTAAAACTGGTAATATGATTAAAAAAAAAATCCCTTGGCTCATAATAGTGCACATACTTTCTTGTCTTTATTATACATGATGATTTATATCACATTAAATACCAACAAAATACATTGAAGGTTATGGTAATAACATGTATCTATTTGCACTGGAGTATTGCTGTAAGTGTGAAAGAAACTGAAAACTTTATCTATTTTAAAAATGTTTCCGAGTTGCATGACCGTCTGCGGCGTCATCAGACGAACACTTGACTCGGCTTGATTTGGGTCATATTGTGGCTTTGCATCAAGTCAGGTCAGATCATTTTCTTCTCAAAATGCAACCAGGTGATATGGAGTGTCGTGGCGGCCATATATGCCTCAGAGGCATCTGAACACCTATTGGCCTGTTAATGGATCCAATACCGCCGATTACTGCCCTCTTGTGGCCGTTTTAGACATTTCAACAGTTCACCAAAATGAAATTTATTTTTCTAAAAGAATTCAAACCAAACTAATTTTTGACACAGGCATTTTCTTGTTTGTTTGTTTGATTATGGTTTATAAATTACAGAAAACCATAATGAGGTTATTCATTAGATTATTGCAAAAAATGATCAAAAAAGTGGCTTTTATGACAGAAATGAAATGCTATGGCTTTAGTTGTTCACCCGATAGTCATGAAAAGTCTCCACAGGGTGGGTCAGTGATGCTGCTATGTCCAGGAATATTAATTTAAGGTTTAGTGGAAGGAAAAAATGTGGTGCACAAAAGCTCAAATCTGACCAAAGGTTCCGGGTCTATGAGGGGTGAAATTTCTAGATTAAAAATTATTTTCTTCCCTACAGATCTGACGTAAAATTAAAATATTTTAATTAAAAGAAAACCCTTTAACTATATTTGATAAAGTCTAACGCTGCTGCAGCTGTGTGTCATCGTCAAGTTTCTTAACCGGCGCTTTGAAATCCCTTTAATTAGTCTGGAAAAAATACCTAAAAGTTACGAAGGTGCTAAGCGATAAACATGCCGAAGGATTGAGAGAAACATTTTAATATTTTACTGGTTTTTTTAAGGTTGAATCATATCAATATTAGTTTATTTAAGATTGATTAAAAGCATAGTTAAGAGTACTCTGTGTTTTCTTAATTGGTTTGTATTTATATTTGGAGGCCAAAGTTGGAGTTTTCTGCAGCAGACGCCACTAAAGGGACCAAATGGTGTTTTGTAGGAGTTTCATATACACATTTTTAATGTTTTTACCGTCTGATCTGCAGTAAACAGGACAGAACTGTGTCATTTCCAAAATAAAATCCAATTTTTATCTCTCGAGTGAACACGATTTAATTACAAGCTTCCAACTGCCAGAACCGGATTGATTTCCAGTAGATAACAAGCCGTTAAATGAGTTTTTGACGAAAACTTCCTGCAACTGCCGATGTTTTCCAACCTGGATTTATCGATAAGCGAAATTTGATTTGTTGCTGCTTTGAGGTATCAGAACGACCTGAAAAGTTGCTTGATTGATTTCAGCAAATCAGCTCTGAAGTGTGTCTCATCGTCACATATTCCATGTAATGTCCAATAAATCAGTCATTCAATGAAAAAAAACGGGAAAAAAAATCAAGATTTGCTGCAAATTTAAGTTGCTTTATGTCATTAAACTGCTGAAACTTCTTAAGCAAAAATACAGAAGATTTTCTGATAATGTTTCTATTTAAAGCTTTAACGCAAAACTGAAAACAAAATAATTGATGAAAATGCGATTATAAAATAAAGTTCAGGTCAAACAAGCAGAAATGAATCTCAGATGTTTTTTGTTTAAGGGTTTTTAGGCAGTTTGAGGGTTCAGGTTGTTTTACTGAATCCTTCCAAAATGACGCATTTTTATCATTTCAGTTTAAATGTTTTGCCTCAGACGGATTTCTTTTTTTCAACTCTGTGAAAAATTGTGTTTTGATATTTTTTATGTCTATTTATTTTGAATGTATTTGACGTTTATTTATTTTATTCCGGTTTTTTACAGCTTGACAACGCTGAGCTACTGATAAATAAGGCTTACGGTTCAGGTGATGATGGTGAGACGTTTGCAGTGTTTCAGGTGGATGTAGAGATGATTTAAATATCCCAACATGCATGGATGGCTGCAGCTGGTCAGACTTTCTGTTTCCTGTCAGAAGCCAAAGTGTCGTTCAGAACAAAAGTCTCAGTATGGACGGTTTTTGTTTGAAAAAAAACACACAACAGTGAAGAACTGTATTCATTTTCTCCAAACTTGTTGGATGTGTCTGTTTGTTTTCTTTCTGATTGGCTGCTGCTTCCGTCTGCAGAGCTTTTCATTGGCCGCTCAGGCAGAGTCTGTAACCTATGCAAGGTTAGTCAGCAGTTTCTGTCCATTCATCATATAACAGCATCTTCAATAAACCCTGGAAAATAAACAGTAAGTTCAACGTTTGCCAGATTTTTGGGTGTGATTTCGCTTTAATTTGTTCAAATGTTTCATCCAACTTTTTTTTAAGGATCGGAAAATATTTTTAATTTAATTATTTTCCAACGCTCTAAAGTTTCTGTTTAAATTATGCAACTGAAAAGAGGACAAGACAGTGGAAATAAATAGACCATTTATTTAAAAAAATTTTATACGGTTCAATTCTGTGTCAAATCTAAAGACAAAAATAGGTTTATGCATAAATTATGCTAGCATTGGGTTAGCTTAGATATCTGGCTTTTTCTTAAATAAAAAAAATCTAAACGAATTATTCAAAATATAATTTTACCAAAAAATTAAGCGGATTAAAGTCTTAATTGAGCATTTTGAATCGATTCCAAGGGCTAGGAATTGCTATTCTCTAAAGAACCAATTTATTTCTTTACCTCTAATTTTAAAGTCACACAAAGAAAATCGGAGGTAATACAATAAATGCCAGAGATGTTGAGTGATTAATTGTGAGTAATTAATCTAAAATCTCTCCAAAAAGCAACAAATCATGACCCAAAATACACAGACAGTTTAGATTTTTGCCACTAGTGGCATTTATTTTGAAAGAAATCCAACAGGAAGGGGATGATGGTGGGAGGGGAGGACAGGTGACAAAAACAATCAAAGAGCAACGAGCACGCTCTGCGTACTTACGTTCTTGTTTTTATTTATTCGCCAATTATATAGATATATATTTCAGTAAATAAAATAATAGCTACTGCAGTGAACGCAGAACATCACAAGAACAAAGAACGGCTCTCAGTGAGGCTTCAGTCCTTAGGACTTAGTAAAGATCCGTCCAGAAGAATCGGATCGTTCCTGAATGTCATATCACTATATTGCAGACTTTGGTCACAGCGTTGTCCCATATATGCGACACCTCAGTCAACACCTCCACACAATAATTCAGCCAAGTACAACTTTTTTCATGCGATGCAACAGTGTCTCGTAAGTAGCTTTGCTACATCACGTCCAGAGAGCTCATCTTTCTTTAAGCTTTCTTTCCAAGTGACGCTGAAAGTTGGACGAAGCGCTGCTGATTTTACTTCAGCAATGCGACTTGGACGTAATGAGTAACGTGACGGTTTTGTAGAAAAGTAATGAAGTAGAAAGTACAGATACTTACTGTAAAATGTAATGCAGTAAAAGTCAAAAGTATCCAAGATAAAATCAACTGAAGTACAGAAACACAGAAATTGTACTGAAGTACAGTAACAAATTTAGTTGTTACTGTATTTAGTTACTTCCCACCACTAAATTATAACAAAAAAAATAATAATAATAAAGCCCTCAATTTTAGAGTTCCAAATTTAGTCTTTTTGGTAAACCCAGATGACAAAAGTCTTCAGTCTGGTGCTTTGGTCTCAACTTGATTACAGAGATTCATAATTCATTTTGTTTGCCGTTTCTGTTGGGGGTTTGTTTTGTTGTTGTTTATTTTGGAAATTTAATGTCTTCCAGTGTTAAATGTTCATTAGTATTTAAAGTTTATTGAGATTTGAGACTGTGTTATTATACAATTACCATTATATTACTTGAAAATTGTCTTGAAACAACATTATCTCTTATAGTAATAACTAAATTATATTTGTTATTGCTTGTGTTGAGTTATCAATTCTGTCCTCTACCAAAGAAATCTGCATATTTGTTCACCACAATATAATGAGAAAACATATTCAGAAAAAGAAGAACTAAAAATTCACCAATATGCCAAGAAGAAAACCAAGATCTCTCAGTCTCCAGAGCAAAATGTGTAGCTTGGTTCAAACTGAAAAATTATCCCAAAAACAGCAACAAAACTACGACACAATGGCTGAAAAAGACAAGAATCAGTGGCCTATTCAAAGTCCTGACCTCAGTCAAGAGAGCTGCCCAGAAACTAATTTGTGCAAACTGAGTAAAAAGTGAACCAAAATAACAACTACTGGGAGCTTTTTCAGCTGAAAGTTTCGCTACTAAAAGCTGACAAACCACTTGGTGAAGTTAATTTTAACCAAAACATCTTAAAGGGTTAAAAAAATAAAGACGCTAAATGTTTCCGATGTGACACCCAACAACGAGCTCCTGATTTTTATGATGTGATTAGATGGGATCAACGTGGGCAAAGTCAAAGTGCAGAACAAACGGTGAGCAACAACAACAGCTACAGCAGCACATGTTGATGTGATGAAGCTAAAATAATCCGGCATGTGAAGCAGCTCAGAGAGTCCGAACATGTTGATCCTGCCGGACATTAATGTCACTTGGAAAAGCAGGGTTAAAAGGTCAGAGAAAACTGCGAACAGGAGTTATTATGTAAAATTCAGGGTTTTATGTCGGAAAGAAATTAAATGGCATGAACAATAAGCAGAAAATATTTAATTAAAGATGGCAGAAGGAGGAATAGCAGTTGCTACAAAAACATCAAAACAGAAAAAGGTGAAAGACGAGAATTAAAAAAGAAAATCAAGGTTAAAATATGAGGAAGTCACGAACATGACCTTCAAAAACAAAAGAAGAAGAGAGATGAATAAAGAAACCCTAAAAATAATTGCAAAACAAAAAATGGCAAAAACAAGATGGACAAAGGATAAGAAAGAAAAGTAGAAGAAAATGGAATTTTCCATTAAGACAAATTGTATTCTTCTTTATTTCAGCAGTAAAAGTGATGGGGAAAAAACGGGTTAAAGTCTCTTTGGTGAAACGGTTGGCAATGTTGCATCGTTAATATGTGAACACAGAGGGAGACTGAAATCTGGTGTTTTCTTTTTTTTATTATTGTTCACAGGAAATCCATAATCACTTCCTGTCTCTACCGGTCTCCATGCTAGCAACTTCAGCTAATAAAGTTACGAGTCACGGGTAAATGACGACAAGATTTTGGACTTTTTATTTAGGATGGAACAGATGAAGTAATGAAAATAATTGATATTTTGAATGTATTTTATTTTATTTTTTGCATTTTTAAGACTTTATAGTTGGTGTTTATATATTAATAATGTCTTTCGGTAAAAGACATTATTAAAAATGTCTTTCAACTTAAAAACATGGCAGGTTGCTGGATCTCTGCCTTAGCGCCTCTACCATCAGGCTTAGCAGGTTTTCTCGGGGAAACGATGGAAAGGCCAGAAGGATTTCTGAAAATTAGTGTGTGTTTTCTTCATAAGAGACATTTAGACTCCAGCATCATCTTGTTTTAATGTTATTATACTATTTATTCCTGTCATTCAAAGGGGATATTTTCCTGTCTGTTTGTGTTAATCCATCACATTATGGGTTTGCACTACATGCATCATCTAAAGCTAAAAACACAGAAGTCCACAACTCTAAAAACATCACCTTCAACCAGACGGTTGTCATATCTGCAGAAAAAAAGAAAGAAAGGGTGGACAGTGCATGTTCCTTTCCCTAATACCTCTGCTCTTTTTAAATATGTAGATTCTCCCTGTTTTGCTCTGTGTGAATCACATCGAGGCCGGACAGTAAAGGAGTGTGTTGTAAACGAGAAGAGCTGCTCTGTGTTTGTGGAGAGGAGCGGCAGCCTGGAGCAGAGTGCATGTTGGGTTAGTGTGGGTGGATGCACAGGGAGATCCACAGGAGGACAGAGGAGGAGGTAGACAACCAAACATATGGAGGCTTTCTATTTGAGGAAAGAGTAAAAGTACAGAATCAGAGGAGAACAGACTTGTTTACTGAGGATTTACTTTACAAGGTGGTGGTGAAAGCCAAACTATTATCTTAAGAGTTTCACATTTTCTTAGTTTGCTAATCTGCAGCAAGTAGGAATATGAGAAAAAAGTGTTTAGTTTATTGGGAAACTGTTTTTTTTTTTATTATTATTTTTATTTCCCAAATTCCAATTTAATTTTTCCAAAATTCCACATTTTAACCCAAAAAGTGGTAAATTATAGAGTGTCATTTCAATTATCATAAAGTTTCACCACTATCACAAAGTGAAAGATCTTATAAAGTATTTAAAGATCCAAAGTAATGTTAAAACAAAACGCTCTAAAAAATGTTTTAGTGTTTAAATCAACACCATAAGCACCCGTACAAATCCTGTAAAAAAAGACTAACATCAACCATGACATTCATAACAACCTGAATGCAGAGCCTCATATCGCCTCTCAGGTATTGTGGTAGGGGGCGGGTTGGGTTTGTTTTGCACCCAGAGAACTTAAGCAACCATCAATCATGTATATATCAAAATATTCCAGTCAGACTTTATGCCAAATAATCCCAAGAACAAAATAAAAACCTCCGACAGAAAGGCTAAAAAAGGAAAATCGTCTGCTTGATCCACATCCTATCAGAATGCATCAAACTATATATGTATTATATACGAAACACGTTTCCTAAAAGGGCCACAAAAACCCACTCAACTCTGACTGGACGTTGACGCCAAGCTGTTGTCCTTTCTGCTCGTCTTCCTGCCACCTTTGGCTCCTGACATCATCTCATGCAGCGTCTCGGGTGTCTAAATCAGCTGTCTGGTTTTGCACTTTGCACCTTGTAACCCAAGAGTTCGTGCCGATCCTCCTGTCTGTGTTGGCTGCAGTTCACAATCATCCATCATTTAAAGGGCTGCTTTAGAGAGCTTTGTTTGGTATCAAAAATTTAGCCCTGCTGTCCTTGCGCCAGCAGACTGACCGGGTGCTTCTCTGCAGGACTGGAGGATCTTTAAACAACGTTAAACTACGCAGTTCAGAGTAGAACAGGAAGTGAGAGTCCCCACTTTTAATTAGACACTTAACAAATTAATCTGGATTATTTTATGTGTGCTGTGATAAAATTGACTGCATGAAATCTTTGACCAGTCGGGGCTGCTTGGCAGCAAAAAGGGGACAGTTCAGACATTGGGTCATAATTGTAAACATATTGGTGTTTATGTTTATACAATGAAGACCAAATTAAACAGGCACCTTCACCCTAATCTTTAGCTTTCTCCATAGATTCTCCAAAGAAAGAGGGAGGGAGGGTGGGTCGGTTGGTTGTTTTGTTGGTTGGTTGGATGACCAGTAGAGGTCAGGATGAATGCATTCAGGGTAAATTAATCAGATCAATAAATAGGTGAATTATTGTTTGGAAATTGGAAAATTCTGCTGTGATAATTCCCTCTTTTATTTCATCTGAATCCCTTCTTTCTCTTCCTCCATTCCTCTCTGGATGAGTCCTGCGTCTCTCTCTCTGTCCATCTCCTTTAACAGCCACTTTCATTCTCCCCTCTCGAGGTTTCAAGCAGATTTTTCAAAGTGAGCCGGCTCCACTCTCTCCTTTCTCTCTGCTGCTTCTGGATAAATACGCTGATTTTCTGGCCTTAAAATAGAAATCCGCATGACATATTTTTACATTACTGCTGGTGATGAGCATGATGGGCTGTCGATGGGTCGCCTTAACGAAATGTAGCCTCCCAAATCCCCTCTCTGCTGCACTTAATCTACTGTGAGAAGAGCGAGTGGGGCTGTGAACCAAAAGACTGACAGAGGAGGTGACTCCACTTACGTAACGTCACGGAGGAGGATGGACCGCCGTTCAGGACAAACACATTTTAGCTTTTAATGTCCGTCTACAACCACGTTTGCTGAAAAATATGGGCCAAAAACAACAATACCATCTCACAACTTCATCAGAAGCAGCTGAAAGACAAGTGTGGAAATCACCAAAATTTGCAAATCCATTGCCTACAACTGGGCAATGAATCAATGTTGTTAATTTGGTTTTTGAAGATTTGAATTTTTGGAAAGTCTGGAGGTTTTTCAACAATGCATTCCTTCACTTATTACTAATCTTTAAAAGCCTGAAATGCCCATCCTGATTTTTTGGCCAATACCCTTGTTTTGTGTCTGAAATGTTGCCAACTGTAGAAAGGAAGTTGCTGAGTTGGTAACAGTGATGTGACTGTTGATAAATGCAAACATTCAGACATGACCAGATGGAGATCCCCTGATCAACGATCATCAATAAAACCAAAATGAAGGAAATCAGCACAGATAAATCAGCTGGCCAACAACTCAGTGCACTCTGGTGATGTGACCAGGAATCTTTCCCAAAACATTTGTGCATTTTCTGTTTAATAAATCTAAAGATTTGCAATTTGTTCTGTATAAGATTTTCACTAATGGACCTTTTACTCAAAAATACAAAATAAAATAAATAGTCAGAGATCTACGAAGGAGAGACAAAAGCAAATGATGTGAATAAGCAGTGCTTGCTAACTGACCGAAACTTTTAAACTACTTTGAATAAGTAACTAAATTTGTAGGACAAGTTAAAATGTATGTAGACTGCCATACTTCAGTCAGAAGCATTTTCAGATTGTTGCAACACTGACTGCAACTGAATGCTAAGTTTTACTCAGGTAAATGTCTTGTAAATGCACAAAATAATAATCAGTATTTTGTCTGTTTTTGTCCCAGTCTATAAATAAAGGATGAGAAGTTCATAACCGAGAAAGCCTAACGAGTTCAGGACGAAGACGTTTCGAGGGAGAGGACGGTCCTAACATGACCATCGGTGGACAGGTGGCGTGTTGAGATATGGCCAGAGCAGCAGACATGTGGAAATCACATGCAGGGACAAGTGATAAGCTGCTGCTGGCAGACATGCTAATTATAGACAGATTAAAGCACCAACAAACAGCTCTCCATTACACTTTAATTAGGCCGGTTTTGTTCTCCATACTTCAGTTTTACTCTCACATTAACTGCAAGAGTCATTGCTCTCATGTACTGATCCCTGCTTTATTTTTACTTTATGAGCTGAAGATTCATTTGGTGATTTATACAAAAAGGAGACCTAGTAAACTAGCATTCTACAAGGAAGTCTAAAAGCGCTCCCTCGGTTTTGTTGGGATAAATTTGCTGGATGATAAATTGCCACAATTCAGACCATTTTCAAGTAAAATAATGCAAGAGCACACTCTTCAACTTTAAATTCTAATGAACATTTAACACTGGAAGGGCAAGACATCCTATAAATATCCAAAAACAAATAAACAGAACACCAGTCTTAAAGTCTTTTATCACCCAGTTTTTGGTAAAAAAAAAAAAAAAAAAAAGAGAAAAATAATAAATCATGCAGGTGGAAATTCTTAAGTTGTTTTTAATTTATCATGTGATTGATTATTGTGACAGACTTAGTGTTTCCCATCTTGCAACTGCTTGTAACAAAGATGGTAATTTGAGAAAAATCCAGGCAGAATTCAAATAGACTCTGTTGTTTTTTCCCCAGAATATCCTGCTGTGTCTGGAAAGGCCATGCAGGGATTACTTAAGTCTCACTTTTGCTTTCTGTAGTTTCACTGAACAACAGCAATGTAAAATCAAAAACCCGAGGACCGTTTGTAAGTCCACATAAACTAAACAAGTTTAAAAAATCAAAAGTGTTTTGTGATTTTTAGCCCAAAAAAGCTGCAGTTGTTTGGCTCAGATACTAAGAAAAAACAGCTACAGCTAATAGTAGCATGAAAACAGAGAAAACTAATTGAGATCAACCAGCTATTGATTGACATGAGTAGTTGTTTTCTATTGACAGAGAACAGAATAAAAGATTTTCTTACCAGATTAACTTTATTCTCACAAACAACAGGTGCTGTCGCTTTGGCTGCTAACTTCCTGTTCGAGTTGTGTCGTGTTCTCCTTTCCCCACTTTGGTTTCCCTAAATCCAAAAAACAGATCAGATTATTTTATAATTCAAAGGCCAAAAGTTGTTTTCTACAACGTACAACAGAATTTCCTGCAGAGACGTAGAAGAAGCGATAATTTCATTATTCTTCTGTCCCCTACTAGCAGAAACAAATCGATTCCAATTGTAAAAACTTTTTTTTTTATTAAGAATATGTTGGAGCAGAATAGCTCAACATGGACGCCTTTGGGTGGAGCTCAGTAATAAAGACATTTGTTTTCGAATTCAACCATTTTGATAATTATCGCAAAATGGGTTCAAAGCAAAAGTTTAGTGTCAAAGAAATCATCGGTTTCAGTACAGAATTGAAGAACCAATGAAATAAGCAGTTACACATAAATGTATTTTCAGATATATTCCTAATCTACACTAAATCCTAAAAAACAGTTATGGGATTTTATGGATTAATGACATTTTCTCATTTGTTGTGTCATGCGGTCAAAGCCATAGAGTTACCTAAAAAAAGAATAAATAGTTCTTATCGTCACTTTTATTGTTATCACAATAATACCACAAAATATTTTGATTAAATTTTAAGTCTATGTCGTCCACCCCTAAAGTAAGTGAAGATATAAAATTCAGATCTGGTTTAAGTTGCATAACTCTTTGTTGGACCACATCATGACGTTTTAATGGTCAGAGAAATGACTCCGCCCTGCTGGAACGATTTCCCCTCCCCATTTCTGCTCTGCTTTGGTCTCCATCGGCTACCTGAGGCTCTTTATTTTGGTAACAGCACTCCGTCTCCCTTTACAGATTCTTATACAGCCGACTGTCTGCTCAGGAAAGTGAGGATGTTAAAAATGCATAAGATCATGCGATACATAAGAGGAACAAAGCAGAGTCTGGGAGGAGCTCCTGACTTCAAATTAAATACTTAAGAGTTTCTTTTGTGTCCAAATGTCATCATTTTTAAAATGGATAATGAGTTTATGTTTGGTTAATAAGAAGCTAATAAAGAGGAGGCAGCACAAAGAGGAGAAATAAAGCTTCCTGCTTCTCTGGGAGCCACCCGGGCTTCCTGCTGGGAGTCCATATGGCTGCAGACTCAGGAAGACCTGAAACCCAATCGGGTTGACCGCTTGTTGCTTTGCTGTCTGGTGTTTTGTGTTGGAGGAACCCGTCTGGCTCGGTTCATCCTCTCTTCGCCTCAATGCGTCGACGTAAGCGTTGGAACGCTCCAGTGGAAAATGAAACTCAAGGAGGCAGGTGAGCCATTTCTGGATGAAGCGGCACGGGTTTCTGCAGCTTGGAGGTCAGGAATTTCACACTAATTTCAAAAAATCTGAAACTAAACTGTCATTTTGAGTTTAAATATACCTCAAATTTCCCAAATGTTAACCCATACTGATAAAAAAAAAAAACTGAACTTGGGATAACAAAATTAAAAAAAGATAATTGTATAAAACTTTAAAAATAAAGCTAATTAATTAAAAACATCAGTCCTGCTTTTATTATTATGGCCAGCAGGGGGCAGTTTATACAAACTGAACACAAGAAAATACACTATTGTTTATATTGTGCAATGGGAGAATAAGAAAAATAGCCAACTTGGTTCAGTTTACCACGTTAAATTAAATGCAGTTCAGTCCAATCAGGTGCCACAAAACAAAAATGTAGCAGTCACTTAATTAAATCAAGTTTATATTCTAAGTCCCAGTTTTCACTTCATTTAGGGACCACTGGAATGTTTTTTTGTGTCCTGAACTATAATTACGGAATAATACAAGCCCCAGGCAGAAGAGATTATTATTATTTTCAATTAATAATAAATAAAGTTACACAATAAATGTAGTAATTTTTGTTGAATCTGCTGTTTATTGAAAATGTAATCTCCGTTAGCATTAGCATGGCGTAGCACACAGAATATCTCGTATTATCTGGGCTAATCTCTTCATAAACCCTTTCATTTGGCGCATTGTTCAACCAATCACCGAATAACAGTTATATATTTCAAAATATATCAACGTTTAAGTTTTTGAAGAGTTTTCACTGACCAGAATAGGTGAAAACACGAAGCGCTTCCGTTAGCATTTCAGAATGACGAGAACTGTATTCCGCCTTCTAGTGACAGCATGTGGAATTACACCAAAGGAAGGCACAAGTAAAACCAAAATGACCAAAATGAAGCATAAACATGCATTTTCAATATAGAAAATATATTACTGTGCCTGCTCCACAGTTTTACATGCTATTGTTTTCTTATACATTGATCATTTTATTTCTCAAGTCTGATCAAAATACATTGTAGGTCAAATAGACCAGCCTTTCTTGCTTCTAGAAAAAATTGTTTAACAATAGAAAACTAAATATGCAACTAGAAAATTCCTGAAGAAATTTAACCGGGGCTCTGACAAGGTGTGCCCGTCAGTTTGGACCCAGCGCTCTGATGCTAAGCATTAGCATCAATGCTAAAGAAAGCTGCAATGTAATCAATAACGTGGAGAGTCACAAGCATGACTTACTCCATTCAGTATACTAAACATGGGTAATAAGTCAGAGAAACTGCTACTACCTCATTTAACGTATAATGCTAATGCTAATGCTCTGCCTTGCTGAACAAGGCAGAGCCCTAACCTGAGCGAAAAATATCATGCTGTAGAACAGGGCAAAAAATCGTGTAGTGTGAACTGGGCATTAGTCTTTTGTTTTGACTTGAATTTGGCTCGTTTTTTGCTAATTATGACGCCACATTTACTCGAAATCCCAACAAAAGTAATAGCTCCAATGCCGGGACCGAGCCGCACGTTTTGATATATATATTATGAGGGGGCACGCAGCGGTATCGGCCGCATTAACGGTAGTAGGCTGAGGTAGTTATTTTGAGGTGAAGAACAATAGGTGCCTGCCATACATTTCTATGGCAGGCCCCAATAATAAAGAGACATTCTATTGGGTGTAGATTAATAGGTTCCTGCCATGCAATGCATGTAGGCAGTGACTGACTTGCAAAGCTAGTCAGTCACTGCTCTCCTTATGCATTGCTATGGGCAGGGCCCCAATTATATATTTATTTACTTATTTAGTTCAGTCATCCCCATATTTAGATGCTTTTTTTTCTTTGGTTCCTTTAGTTTTGGCTGTTATTTCCACACTAATTAGAGTTCAGACGTCTTTACCTTCCTGCCAGCCTCACTTGGCTGCATGTCAATCCTCCCTCCATCCCAACAATTGCAATATCCGATGATCAAAACCTGCAAACAATACATAAAAATAAAGGATGTTTTTACAATTATGAAATAGATAAACAGAATAAATGAATAAAGTGAAAAAATGATTTCCGGTTTACCTATTTCTGTCAAATCTGAAGCCATTAAGACCCCCTGATAACAAGATGAGATGCAGGAGCGTCACCCTGGATGATGCTCACAGTGATTCAACACTCTGCTAATACAAGTTATTTCTGTCAAACTGGCATGAAGAAAAGGTGAAGTCACTATGAGAGGAATTCAGGAGCAGACTGGTGCTGTTGATGCCTGGAGCTGCAGCGGTGACTCTCTGGTAAAGACCACGTTATGAAGTCGTGTATTTAAAGTGTGCTCAGATGGATGAACGTGCATCTCGTCCTCTGGGCCTGTGCATCATTTACATAAGCCTGCCCTTTGTTATTTTTGTTTTTTTTTTCCCCCTTGTGTTTGTTTTTTTGGTGCTTTCGTCACACTGAGGCTCACTGCCCCGCGGCGAGGCCGACCACAGGACGGGACGGCGTGTCTTTAATCCACACTGACAGTGGATACTGGTTCTCTGCTTGTGTGAGTGCACATACTGTAAGGACTCGGCTGCCTTTTAAGGCCAGAGACCCAACCCTAAAAATAGGAGCTGTGAATAATATGTCAAAACAATCGTCTTCGGGACAAAGGACATTTTGTAGACGTGTCTTTGGAGGACGAAAGAGCTGATTGGGCTTATGTCAGATTAGAGACGGTCAAAGAGAACGTAGATGCTCAGAGGTCATCACGAAGAGAAACAAAATTACATTTAGAAACATGAAACATCTTCCCATGGATCATTTCGCAAAATTTTGTTTAGCATTAGTTTGAGGACTGACCTTTAACCCCGAAGAATTAAAAATACCCGACAGACGGTTGAAATAATCAATGCAACGAAACAGAAACTTTCTCAAGATCTTTTGGCGATTTTTTAAAATTCTTTTTATCCTAGAAATGTTCTTCAGGTGACAGAAGGCTGACTTTGCAACCGCCTTTATGTGTCTCTGAAGATTCATATCTGAGTCCATCACAACATCCTGGTTTCAGCCTGTAATAACAGAATCTAGGTCGTTTCTCTTTGGGTTAAAAATAATTACTTTAGTTTTGTCTCTGTTCTGGTGAAAACAGTGATGGTCATCTGGTGACATTGCAATGCAGACAGCATTTAGATCAAATAAAAACAAAATTTGAAAGTTAAATACAAAAATATTTCAATATTTTGCTAGCAAAATTAAATATGTAGTTTGGAGATATGACATTTATAAACGTATAAACAACATGGTGAATACATGACTAAAAAATGAACGCATTTGTTTCTTCTAAAGACTAAATAAACCGAATTTTGCTGTAAATGTTTTACTGTGTAACTTTACAAACTGCAGTCCATGGGTTCTGCCATAATTCATGTTGATGTGAATTTTACACACACACACACACACACACACACACACACACACACACACACACACACACACACACACACACACATATATATATATTAGCTCTGGCAGGAAGCTAAGATCCTGTGGGACTGTGAGAAACTGGAGAAATACCAGGGCCTTAGGGAGGAACTGGGGAGCCTGGAAGGTGAAGACCACAGTGGTGCCTGTGGTCATCGGGGCCCTCGGGGCAGTCACCCCCAAACTGGAGCAGTGGCTACAACAGATCCCAGGAACAACATCAGACATCTCAGTCCAGAAATGTGCAGTCCTTGGAACAGCCAAGATACTGCGCAGGACCCTCAAGCTCCCAGGCCTCTGGTAGAGGACCCGAGCTCAGAGGATAAGAACCACCGCGGTGGGTGAGAAGGGAATTTTATAGATGTATATATATATATATATATATATATATATATATATATATATATATATATATATATATATATATATATATATATAGTGTGTGTGGATATGTGTGTGTGTATGTGTGTGTAGAGAGAGCTAGCTAAATGAAAGATGGTGGCTAGATCTCGCTAGCTAGCTAATCTAGCACACACACACACACACCACTAGATTGAATCTGAAAAATATTGATAAATCCTGGTCTCAAAGGTTTTTTTAGGGACAAACCATCGCACATGGTGAAAATCCAAAGAAATCAAGTATTAGTTTGACAGTTAAGATTAGTATATAGGTAGAACCGCATAGGGGAAAAGCTTTAAATCTGACCTGTTATGCTAATTTGGTCAGGTTACGTTAGGTTTACCGTTTATACAAAACATGTTTATCACTTTTTACAAAATGACACGTCAGTCTGATCAATACTGATGTGCAATTGTACAACTGTACATATTTGAAAAGCAGAAGTGGAGCCTCCTGTACAACCAACAAGAAAGCAGCAACCAGCTGCTGGAAATGACCACTTGTCATTTCCAGCAGCCAGGTATTGGTTGCTAGGTATTGGTTAGTAGGTAATGGCACAGTGCCTGTTGATTGTGACTCAACAATTGTTTTTTAAGTAAACATTAAGCAATGTTTACTTAAACATTAAGTAATGTTTACTTAAAAAACATTAACTTATTGCCAAAAGACAGATAGGTGTTTTATCTGTTTTTTGGCAATAAGTTCAGAAGAAAACATTCTTCTGTTTTAAAAGCAAATGGAAGAACAAGAATGTGTGAAACATCACTTTTGCAAAACGAGCTCCCTATAAATGGAACTTAACGGCCAATTCCTTGTGATCAGTTTTGCCAAATCAAACGAATCTGGTCTGAAGTGTGTTATGTATAATTTAGATCTGAATTATCTTCTCATTATTCATCTTATGTTTAATTCAAATAGATCTCATACATCTCATCTGTCTGAGGCTCAGAGATCAGTTCTTCGTTTGTGGCCTTCATGGTTGCATCCACCAGTAGAGCTTTCCCCTGATTGAGCCTCTGAAGGGTTCTTCACAGATGCTCTCGGTGAGGACTTCCTGCTCCTGTCCTCTGGCTGCTTTTTCTCAGATTTCCTTAGGAACAAATTACACATCTGTACCCAAACGCCCTTCATCGTCGTCTCTTCTTCCTGATTCGTTCTCGTCTCTCCTGTTTTTCTTTCAAACCAACCTTCTGCTTCACACTTCGGCTTTCCAAAGGAAGAAAAGAAGCCTTCTTTGTTGCTTTTGTTTTTCGTCTGGACTGAGCTTTTTTCCACAGGCCTTGGCATTTTTCTCTCCAGTTCAGTTTCTTTCCTCTTCTCCAGATCAATCATCACGTTCTGCAATGCTTCCATGATTTCCTGGAGGACAGTAGCGCTTTCTTTCCACTCCTCTTGATATTTTCTTTCGAAATCCACAAACCTGAGCTCTTGCTCTCTCTTTCTAATCTGTGCCTTCGATTCTTTTTTGTCTTTCTCCAGTTGAGTCTTTTGTTCCATTTCCCACTGATCCTGTTGCTTAAAAATACCGTCTAGATTTTGGGTTACAGTCTTCTGCAGAAGTTTTTCCTCCATCTTTAGGATATTTTTGGATGTTCTGAGTTTTTCCTTCTTCCTCCCGTGCTTCTCCTTCTCCCGCAGATTTCTCCACTCATCGACTGACGATCTACACTCCTGTTGGAAACTGTCTATTTCTCTCGCCAGCTTCTCCTTTTCTTCCTTGATCTTTTTCTGCATTTGCTGCATTATCTCTTGGCGCTCGTCCAGTTTCACTGTAATTCTATGCAGGTTTTGGGATACGTTATAGAAAGTTGCTATCTCTTCTTGTATTTTTTGTTTCTCCATCTCCACTTCCATCTTTGACTTTGGTAGTTTGATTTCTTCGGTCAACAGTTTTATGTCCGACTTCTGCAAGCGCTCCCACTCCGTTGCAAGTGCTTTCACTTGCAAAAGAATAATTTCTGTGTCGTTGACTAAATTTGGTATGAGTTCCTCTATGTCGCACTCCATTTTGTTGATATTTTGCTCTTTCTCATTTTGTTTTTCCTTTATCTTCTTAAGGAAGTCGTACTTCTTCTTAAGTCTTTTCCTCTCATTGTCCAGTTCTTCCATTGCTCCAACAAATGCAAATTGTTCTTGAACTTCCTGGCATTCTTTTGCAATTGTCTTGCCTTTTTCCATTTCCTCTTTCTCGCGATCAAAATTTTTCCTCATCATTTCCAAGGCTTTCTGATCTGATTGTTCCTCTTGAAGAGCCGCCATTTTCACCTGAATCTCTGGATTTAGCTCAGTGTCAAACCTTTCTTCCTTCTCTTCAAAATCTCTTTCCAGATCTGTCATGTCTCTTGCAGTGTCTAAAATATCTTTATCAACTTGACGTCTTGATACTGAATGGGTTTCCCCTGAATCTTCCAGTCCTTTTAGACCGCGCTCTGTTCACTCTAGTGATGATTGTTCATCAAAGTTTCCATCGAAACTCTGATAACAGGTAACTGATGGCTTTGTGACATCACTGGACACACTTATGACATCATAACGAAGGATTCAGCAGCTGCAAACAGTGTCCGCCTACCAGGAATTTTCAGACTCAATTTATATTTACGTAAAACAAAAATCACTTGTGAAAGACTTAAAGAGATGACGCTATTTTATTCTACAGTACTTTATTTTAGATTATTTATTTGATGGGCCAACAATCCAAATTATTTGCAGAAAGTCAGATTTTTTTTGTTTAGTCTATTTCAAATATTTTAAAGTAAAAGTAGAAAATCTTCTTCTCACGCTACTGACTGGCGTTTGCAAAACCGCCAATGCTGGAGCACCATTTATTTTCCTTGACGCCGATTGGCTGAACCTCCAAAAGCGGAGTCAAGACTGCGGATGTTTGTTTCTGCAGTGGAGCTAAGATGGTTTTCATTGTGTGTATTAATTCATATTAAGACATACTTGGTGTTTATTCTATTAAAATAGATGGTTTTTACCAGGAACACACAATACATTACTTTTTTAAAAACGTTTCTATCATAAAAAAATATCGATTTTCTTTTGTCCTTCATTTTAGAAAGTAAAAATTAATCAAATTGATGAACTTCACATAAAGTCAAGTACTAATAATGTTTATTTATTGCAATTTGGATTATTGTATCTTACAGATAATGGAAACTGAGATTTCACATTAACCCAGTTAATTTATTCATAAAAATAATAATAATGAATTTAATTTATAATGATCTTTAGATCTGAAAGGGAAAAATGCAGAGGTGGAAGAAAGAGGTTCAAATCACCTCTTTCATCAGTCTAAGGGTCGTATCCCCTACTCCAACATCTCTACTACAGGCTGGTCACCTTCATGCTGCGCAGCATCGTTTTAGCATATTTTCATAAAATTGACTAAAATTCAAATTTTTTTTTTTAATTTAACTTTATTCATGAAATGGTTGAAATATATAAATTTGTATTAAATCTGTACAATATAGACTTTGTTTTTAAATTTATTTTTTAATTATATAACATAATTAAAAATAATTGTGTTATATATTTTAATAAGATAAGACTAATAAGTTTATGCTTAGATAACCTGAATACATTTTTTCTCTGTTTATGTCAGTACAGCTACCTGAGTAAAAGCTTTGTTTCAGCTCTTCTGCACTCAGTAGCAGATTGCTGTCTTCATCCCCCAGAAGGACTCCGTCTCCACCTGGTGGCACATGAGCAGCACTGCAGGTCAGTTTTTCAAAGTGAAAAAACAACAAAAGGCAACACAAATCCCCGCTTCCAGTACACAATCCATCACATCGCAGTGGGAGGGAGGCTGTGCTCGCGTGGAGACTCGCCTTGGCAACTGGTGAGTACTACCCTGGAGTCGCCATGGCAACCTGTGAAGAGAGGAGGAGATGTCAAAAACTGAGGGTGGAAAATGGAGGGAGAGGAGAGACAAAGTAACAAATGGCTGATATGACATGATGCAAGAATGAAAATCCCCCCTCAGGTTGTGGTTCCTGCTAAACATAAATAAATCTTCAAACCCAACAAAAGCCTCCAGCAAGGATTCAGTTTTTCCCTAAATTACATTTTCCTTCATGTCTTCTTGTTTTATTGCTCCGTCGGAGTCGCGTCCCTGATGTGTGACCCGTTTTAATCGGAGATAAAGTAGGACAGCCTCTTCCTGCTGGGCACTTCTCAAACAAATGCAGCTCCCTCCCACAACGCAGCGAAAACACGACCGAATGGCGGAGCAGCAGAGACGCTGCTGGCCTCGTGTCAGCAGCAGAAACCAACAGCAGACCGAGCTGCATCTCTTCCAACACAGAGCCAGACGCTGCACTGAGGGCATGGTTAGCTTCATAACTGAAGAAGTTACTCTTCTTACATGCATTGGGAAATAAAACGTTTAGTTGTTCCCTCTCAATCAGTGAGCAGATTATAACTCCTCAGCTGTATGTCTCTGGCTGGATGAGGTCAAGTGTCTTGGTGTCCTTGAGTGACGGATAGACAGATCAGAGCTTAATGTGCAGTAATGAGGCTGTTGCTTCAGTCTGACCGAAAGATGAAGCCCTGGTTGTTTTTTGTATTGTATTGTTGTATTGTTCATACTAACAATACATGGTTCCCTGAAGTTTGAACTAGTGATGGGCGATATGGCGTAAAATTAGTATCACAATATATGCGGATAGATGATGGTAATGATATATATCACAATATGATTTGTATAAAACTTACAATAGATTCTAAATAAATCACATACTAATTGAGTGAAATGCATCTGTATGTCTTAAAACTCATTTAACAGCTTTTTAAGGTGGTGAAACAACATGCTTGCATTTCCTAACTTCCACAGACCGTGACATCTGCCGCACTCGTCCTGAGCATCGCGCTAAGACTGCAGAAGCTAAACCCAAAGTCGAAATGATTGATATTTTTTGTCGACAGCAGCGGACTGTTCACAAATGGATCAATGGACGCCACCATATAAGGATTGATTTCAAAGCTGCTTCAGCAATGCGCTTTGATGTTGAAACACTCAGCGTTTCAACAGGTTTGTAAAGGATGTACAAACTTTACGTGAGAATAACAAGGTTCTAGTGGCTGGTGGAGTAAGTATATGTAGTGACAAGCATGTAGGCCTCTGTCAAAATCACCATTTTCTGAGTTAAATTAAAAACATAAACAGATCCCACTTTGATAAATTGATGCTAAATGTGAGTTCTGCGTCTGCATTCGTTCAGTGGGAGAAGACTCATAAATCCTCACTCTTTCTAATGCCTTTCACTCTTAATACCCTCAGCAGGGGGCGGGGGCCACGGTGACCTTACAGCGAGTGATGGGGGAGGATTGAAAGTGTTGTCTATTAAAATCTTTGCTTAACAGCACTACTGACACAACACCAGAGACCTCCTATCCGCCATGCATCTGACATGCATCTATGTGTGCGCACGTGTCTGCAGAGAGCAAGCTGAGGCTGCTGTTATTATTTCTCCCAGGCTGTAATCCCTCCCCACCTCCTCCTCTTCCTCCCCCACTCCTGCAGCTCTTGTTGAGTTATTGTTGCTGTCATGCACGTGCATGTATGCATGCGTGCGTGTGCACCAGTGTTGTTAATATCCTGCGTAGGCTGCTGTGAACAAGCAGAGATTTTCTTTGTGTATCTGGTGATCTGGGATCCTGAGGGCTTTCGAACACATGCAGACGCTCCGAGGTCGGAGGAGGAGGGAGGGAGGACAGGCTGGGAGGGTGGCTGACGAAGGAAGGGACGGCTGGATGTAGAAGCTGGAGGTGAGTTTCATGTCCATCATGGACTGATGACTGGCCAGCGGTTCTTCCTGTTACTTTCCAGTTCAGTGAACACAATCTTATTTCTATTCTTCTGAGGGAATTTTCTTCTTCTAATCCTTTTATTTATTTTTCCCCAATAAAAACTGATTTCAAGCGAGAAACATCAGATTAATTTACCCACATAGTTGGTCAGAGTTGGGGGTTGTATCTGAGCATCATAAAGCAGACAGTGATAATATACAGATGAAAATGAAACAAAAGCAATGTACCCTATCTATATTATACCATAAAAATATTTCATGAAAGTCACATTAGGCTCTATTGCTTTGGTACTGACCGTTTGTAACTACATCAGTTTCTGGAGGCGCCATGATGGATGTTAGAAGTGAGGGGCGAGCAAACCAAACTGAGCAACTGAAGTTCTTTTCCGAGTTGTTTTTGTCAGTTCATTCATGCCCTTTACTTATTCGAGTCAAGCTAATGTATCTGTGAATGTAACACACCAGGTTGGGGGTCACAGACGGCAGTATTTACAAAAGTTTTAAATACCTAGCTTAGAAGCGGCCTGTATCTCCTCCCTCCTGATGTGTAAAGTCTAATGCCGCCCAGTATGCAAAGTCAAATTACAGACTTTGCATACTGACAACATCTCCCACTGCAAAGAGAGAAGAGCCGAGCCAAACAAGATGGATGTTAATGGTAATTCAATATTTGGAAACGTGATCAAAGCAGACTGAACGACTTTGTTGACTTCCTACAGGTGAACTATAATTCTAAAACAGCACAGAAAATTGAGATTATTCACAACTTCTTCTGTTTTCTGATTGAAATTGTACTGGAGACAATCCACTTCAATGGGAGAAATCCAGATGGAGCACTGAAGAAAGATTAGAATGAAGTGGAACTTTGTATGGCGGATGCGGCCAGGCTATAATATCGAGCTACTCTGCGTCTCACATATGAAATAAAACTTTGAGGTAGTGGTTCAGGCCATATTTTGAAATAATAAAGTACCATCATTCAGTTTGATCAAAATAAATTTATAAACTCAGGACAAATTAGTAGTTCACTTTAATATTTTTTTTTTCAGTAAATCTGTATATTTCTGCATTATATTCATATATTTATATGCTATGGGTACATATTTTTGCTCCACAGACAAAACAAGCAAAGCTTCTGCATGGAGCTTGTTTGCGCTCGTCCTGCAGAACCTCAGAGAATCAGAGCTGAGACAACAACAGTGAGGAAATGTAAACAGCATCGTTCAGCGCCTGCAGCTTCACTGAGGTAAATACCACCACTGAGCGCGCAGCAAAGCACGCCACGGCCTTATTTCCCAGAGTCAACACATGTTAAGAGGTGCAGAAATGCAGCTGCAAAATAATCCCCACTTCCAAGTCCTGAGCAGGTTAGAAGCTCATGCACAGGGCGAGTTCTCTCTGCAGCTCTAACTATGATAACCACCTTTATTTTTTGGATTCTGACTCAGAAATCTGAATTTTAACGAGCCTCTGCAGCGTGCTCAGAGCTGAACTTGGCCTCCTCCTACACATCAGCATTTGCTCTTCCAGAACTCTACCTAGCAACTCCGCCTCGGCCTCATCCAGGCGCGCGAAGAGCGTTTAAATCCCTCCTCAGATTTATAAATCCATTTAACAGCATCTGCAGCCTTTTCTGCACATAATCTGTGTTTTAAGCTGCGAGAGAAAACTGTTACTTTAAGTGACTGGCACGCATGACGTGCTGTCCTTGATTTTCCTGCTTGCACATGTCTGCTCTGTGTGTTATTATGCAGACATCTGCTGTCAAGACTTCTTAAACTCATCGCAGCGTTTCCTCATGCAGCCGCCCTGAGCCCAGAAACACACACACACACACACCGGGCGGGGAGAGCACAGGGTCGGATGGCGGTGTGAGGCACACGCAGATTCAGTGAGGGAGGATGCTCCCGCAGGTGTTGCACAGTCTGACTCAGACTGTGCAATGTTTTCACCGCCACAGTCCTGTGTAACGTCTGGGAACATATCGACATTTTATTTACCTCTGCTGGGATTTTAACCCACTTTGACCTTTAGGATCTGCTGTTCTGGGTTTAGCTAAACAGGTTCTGTTGGGATCCTCCCTCTGGTTCCTAAAGCAGAGGAGAACTGACATACTTGGGCTTTCCTCTGCAGTAATCAGTCTGTCTGAACAGCTGGCAGTTGTCCAGGGCGGCAATAGAAAGAGGTGGCAGAAAAGCGACTTATAAGTCTGAATTATTTTGATTTCCTGGATTCTGCCTGATTTTGCACCATGTTATTCATTCATTTATGTTAGTTTCAAATAAAATATTTAACTAGAAAGCTAAAAAATGACTGTACAAAATAAGATTTTGGAGCTAAATTATTTAGTTTGAGCCTCAATACATGGTCGTCTTCAAACTAAGTATTTAGTTTACCAACAAAATATTTACCTTCAAACTAAATATTTAGCTCCGGGTTAAATCAGTAGCTGAGCTAAATATTTAGCTTGTTCATTAAATATTTAGTTTAGAGCTAGACAGTTAGTTAGCAAGCTAAATATTAGCATCAAACTAAATATTTTGCTTCAAGATAAATATTTAGCTTTAAAACAAATATTGAGTTTGAAGATAAATATTTGGCTACTGTTGTCTTAAACCATCCTTTCCTGTCTTTCTCATTTTGAACAGCAGCTAAAGAATATCTCTCTCTTTCTTTTATTCAAATCAGGGATTGTTGAATAAAAGTTTAGACATTCTGATCATCCTATAATAATAATAATAATAATAATAATAATAATAATAATAAAACAGTTACATTTATTTAAATTGCAAGTTTCCTTGAACGAAATCACATTAGCATTCAAGTGCCTGATCTGGATGTGCTGCTGTTGTTTGTTCCAGGATGGAAAACACTTGAGGAGGGCCGGCTGTTATCAGCTGCAGCAGCAGCTCTGAGCTGCATCTCTGTAATTAGAGTTAATTTGTGAGCTGCAGTCGTGGTGGATGCTGGTCGTTAATGGTTACCTGTTGTTATGGTTACCGTCTCCCTCTGAAACCACCAACAGGACCTGAAGCACCACAGATGATGGGATTCCTCTCAGTCTCCCACACATACACAAATTCCCTGCTGACGTTTGGGATGTTGGACTTTCACCTCCTGCGGGTTTTGATGACATTTTCCCTGATTAGTTTCACATTTTAAACTGAATAAACGTTTTATTTCATTGCATAAAACTCTCTGAAAAACAAAGTTTGGGTTCATGTTCTTTTTTCCCCAAAGAGTGGAGTTTATGTTGTTAGTTTTCTATTAGAAGCTGCAAATTTTTACATCTTTTATTCCAAAAAAAATCTAAATAAAAGAACCGGAACAACAAAAAAGCTTAAAGTGTTGACTATATGTCAAACAATGGGTACATTTTAAACACTGAATTTGCGACATTAAAATTTTAAATTGTTTCAGCAATTTAATTAATAATAACTTGTACACAAAATACTGTTAGTTTCCTGGAGATCCACCAAAATCTGGACAAACTTCTAGAAAACTGTAAAACAGCTGAAATACTGACTTCCTTCAAATCAAAGCTAAATACCCTCATGTTTAGATTTGCTTTTGAATTGGAACATCAATCAAAATATTGGATGCGTATTGATGATTTTGTTGATGTCAATCGACTGATTTCTCAGTTGGTAACTGCTGTTTTTATGACTTCTTATTTTTGTGTTTTTCTGATGTAGAGCATGTCAGACTGCCCTGTGAAACCTGCTACACAAATAAATTTGATTGATTGATTGATTAGTGCCGGATTTAAAACTGGGATGTCCAAACCTTTTGTCACATCGGCTAAAATCATCGAGTCAAAAGGACTTGAGGGCCAAAAATGTTGTTTTTTTTATCCACTCAATAAACTAAACATGTAATATTTAAATTAAGCAAATATAATAATCACATTTGTTGCTGGAAAAAGGATAAATTATTCTAGATCCAAAACTTGAAAAGAGCTTTTCTGATTTGCCTTATTAAAAATAATTTTGCCAACTTCATAGAAAGCTGAATAAAAGCCCACAATTGAATCAATTCTAATGCATTGGACAATGTGAATTTGAATTTATTTTTTTTTAGTCAAGAAGTTGTTTCTTCTGCTAAACTGCTCTTGACGGTTGGTGGTTACCTAGTAACCAGTAACTGCGGCCCCTCCCCTTTTCTGTTGCCATCGGTAACAGTAGAGTTTATCAGGATCAGCTCTGTTTCCTTTCCAAGTGTTATATTTTAACATACTTAGACAAATGTAATCATATACAGTTTCATTAGTAATTTTGCTTTGTTTTGTATGTTTTTGACTGTTATTTTTATTAATGTTGTCCATTTTAGCTCTGTTTCATTTTACAAGCGTCAACTGCTGCTAACTGCTACTAAATGTCCGTTGTTTAGGGTTATTTATTGCATTTTATTTAATGTACAGGGCAGAAGCTGCTGGCTGATGTTAACCACCAACTTGACTCCCAGTTTTGTTAGAAATACAGTGAATGTGAATGTGTCTGTCAACCTACTGGAGACGAACATACAAGGATTACAAATGCAAGATTAAAACACCACATCTGAAACTGGAAACATGACTTTCTGTGTCGGACAATTTGGTTTTTCTCCTCCAACAACGTCTCCTTTCATCTTTTTGCGCCAAAAACCATGAAGCTCCAGTTTCACATGCTCCGCTCTGTCGTTATCCGCATGACAAACTTCATGAAGTTTATTGTAAAAGCGCCCTAATGGCCGTATCCAGTGCGTGAAATCGCTGCGTTGCCAGTGGCCAGTCACACAGTGAGATGGATGGGTGATGACGACTCATTATTCATGGCTGCGGCAGTCTGAGGAGAGTGCATTTAATCCAGGGGCGGGAAGATGCACATATTTCTTATCATGATTAGGCTGCAGCATCAGATAAGGAACAGGATAAATTTAGTGCTCGCGCTTTGTTTTCTAATCCAGCCAGGGGGCGAAGAAAGTAACCTTTTAAATAGGTCACCTTCTCTGCTTTTAGAGACAACTGAACGAGCTGCCAGCGTGTGTCTGCGTGTTTGTGTCCTTTACAAGGGTTAGAATACATTTCAGACATCCAGCGGTACATTTAGAGCGGGCCTCAGCTAAAGGGTAACCCGAGTTCTGTTTTTATTTTAAAAAATATGAAGCAAATGAGGAAAAACTACACCTTTGCTAGTTTGTAGTCAGAAAGTCCTGAGCGAAGCAGCAAAAGAAAAATAATTTGTAGGTTAATGAACCGATTCCTGAACTATTAGCTGTGTTTCCGTCAACATTTCTTTTGCTTTTATCATTCAGATCAGTAGTTTCTGATTTTTTTACAGAATGCATTGCTTGAACTTTAGCAAAACATCTACATGCCTCAATGCACTGAGTTGGTGCAGCAGGAACACATAGCGCAGGATGTCCTGATTAACTGAGCTCCAGAGTGCTGAGCACTGGAGAATGAAAGCAGTTTGTAATTGTAAAGAAAAGAGGAGGGTCTTCAAAGCAAGAAGGACAAGAAACATTGGGACTGAGAGCAGAGTGTGGCCCCGGGCCCCGAACTGTCCGCCAGAGAAGAGAGGAGGACACAAAGGGAACAAGGAGGCTGGAATGAAAGACGCTACAGACGCCGTCACATGGGATGAGGTTATCTGAGCTCAGACTGGAGAAACATGTTTCTAGAAACAGGAAAGGTTTGGATTAGTCGAAATATTATGAGAAATACCAGTAAAGTCATGATAATCTTAGAATAAAGTCATATGACAAAAAGTCTTGGTATTATGAGAATAAAGTTGTTATAATGTGAGCAAAAAGTTGTAATAACACCATAAGTCATGATATCAGCAGAATAGTCAAAAAATGAGAAGAAAATCAAAATTCTGAGGGAAAAACGAGAATATTCTGAGATTAAAGTCAAAATGTTGTCAAAATTCTGAGATTAAAATAATAATTGTATTATTATTGTTATTGGTGGCCCTAATCCTCTTCTGTACATATTCAAATAAATCATTGACTTGTGGTTGTAAAGCCCCTAAATGTTAAATTCAAAGAACTATGAAAGTCTTCCGATGTGTTGTTCAGTGAATGTTCTGTATTAATCTGATCATCAGTCAGTTTCACTTCAAAACTGGTTAATTTCCAAGAAATAAGAAGATGCGCGATGAATCCTACAAGAAGGGAGGAAGATACTCTTGGATCATGAAAACTGTCAGTGCGCGCAATAGAGAGAGAGAGAGAGAGAGAGAGAGAGAGAGAGAGAGAGAGAGAGAGAGAGAGAGAGAGAGAGGGGAAAATAGAGAGAAACAGAGAAAGAGAGATTTTCAGCGAGGCTGGGCGCTTAAACCGCCCAGGAACATTTATCCAGCCAACTGTCTCATCCGGGTCTTCTTCCTACTCTGGGTTTACTGTTGACTTTCTTCTGCACTTCTTGGAGCGGCAGCAGCAACACATGCCTGCCTGCGTCGCGGAGCCGCGGCTGTGATTCAGAGCGCAGCTCCGTGTCCATCACCGGCTCACCGGGAGGATGTCCGCCCCGCCGCTCAACAAGTCCCCGCTGTTTTCACCCCGTTAACCGTTGATGGCGGCGGAATGGAGATAGCCTTGGTGAGTTTTGAGAACGGCGGCGCTAAGGGGAGCGGCGGCGGCGGCGGCAATGCCGAAGAGAGCTGCCGGAACGCACTGGAGGTCCCTCAGCCGGGGTTTGTTCAAAGTGGACTGGGAGAGGAGTTCGGTAAGGAGCTGAACACCCGGGGGAGTCCCCATCAGCAGCAGCAGCAGCAGCAGCAGCAGCAGCAGCAGCGCAGCCCCTGGAAGATCAACGACATGAACAACACTCTGAGCTGCAGCGAGAACGCCATGGATGCGCTTTTACGCGCGGACCACAGTCCCCACCTGTTCGACGAGGACATGCTGGACATGGACATGGACACCGAGAGCAACGAGAGGGTCCTCATCAACATCGCGGGACTTCGGTATGAAACCCAGCTGGGCACCCTCAACCAGTTCCCGGACACTTTGCTGGGAGACCCGGCCAAGAGGATCAAGTACTTCGACCCGCTCCGGAACGAGTACTTCTTCGACCGCAACAGACCCAGCTTCGACGGGATCCTCTACTTCTACCAGTCCGGGGGGAAGATCCGCAGACCCGTGAACGTCTCCATCGATGTGTTCGCGGATGAGATCCGGTTCTACCAGCTGGGAGAAGAGGCCATGGAGCGGTTCCGAGAGGATGAAGGGTTCATCAAGGAGGAGGAGAAGCCGCTGCCGCAGAACGAGTTCCAGAAGCAGGTCTGGCTCATCTTCGAGTACCCGGAGAGCTCCAGCCCAGCGCGGGGCATCGCCATCGTGTCCGTGATCGTTATCACCATCTCCATCATCACCTTCTGCCTGGAGACGCTGCCGGAGTTCCGGGACGAGCGGGAGCTGGCGGTCAGCAGCCGGCTGGACAACAGTACTGCGCCCCGGCCGTCCCTCACCTTCACCGACCCCTTCTTCATCATCGAGACCACCTGCGTCATCTGGTTCACCTTCGAGCTGATCGTGCGCTTCTTCGCCTGCCCGAGCAAGTCCGAGTTCTCCAAGACCATCATGAACATCATCGACATCATGTCCATCATGCCTTACTTCATCACGGTGGGCACGGAGCTGGCGGAGCAGCAGGGCCAGGAGCACCAGAACGGCCAGCAGGCCATGTCGCTGGCCATCCTGAGGGTCATCCGCCTGGTCCGGGTCTTCCGGATCTTTAAGCTCTCGCGGCACTCCAAGGGGCTGCAGATCCTGGGTCAAACCCTCAAGGCCAGCATGCGGGAGCTGGGTCTGCTCATCTTCTTCCTCTTCATCGGGGTCATCCTCTTCTCCAGCGCCGTGTACTTTGCGGAGGCCGACGAACCGGAGTCCCATTTCTCCAGCATCCCGGACGCCTTCTGGTGGGCCGTGGTCACCATGACGACGGTGGGCTACGGCGACATGCGGCCGGTGACGGTCGGGGGGAAGATCGTGGGCTCCCTGTGCGCCATCGCCGGCGTCCTGACAATCGCGCTGCCGGTTCCGGTCATTGTCTCCAACTTCAACTACTTCTACCACCGAGAGACGGACCAGGACCAGTCCAGCCTGAAGGACGAGCCCAGCGGGGGACCGGAGAGCCCAGAGGTGAAGCGCAAAGGCAGCAGGACGTCGGCGAAGTCTCAGGATGTGGAGAAGAACGAGTCCGACGGCGCTTCGGTGGAGAAGGCGAACATTAAAGCCAACAGCAGCATGGACTTCAAGAAATCCCTTTACGCGTTTTGTCTGGACACGCGGGAGACGGACCTGTAGCCCCGCCGGGTCCGGGCTCCTTCTGACTCATGAACTCGGTTCTGACTAAAACTTTCCTCCCACATCCATCAGTGCATGCATGCAGCAGAGCGGCCCTTTAAACCTGCAGGAAAACATGAACTCTGCGGGCTGCAGGATGAATTAGTGGGAAATGGGACATCAGGCCTCAGCAGAGGATAATCAGGGACAATCAGGACTCGGGATAATTACTGGACATGGCGGAGGATTAACCACACTCTGTGTACATAATGTAGGAAGAGAAAGGGGGAAATACTTTATCACTTCCTACACTTAGTCATGATGTTTACATCAAGCAGATGTGTATATATTCCCCACATCAAGCTGGAGCTTTTTGGATTTGGTGTTAATTTCTTCTCTTTTTTGGAAGGATAAAAGTCTATTTTTGAGATGCAGACACTCAGGTTTTATGGAAGAGCTGAAATATTTTTTTTCTAACGGAGAGTGGACCTCAGCCTTGTTGTTTTTGTCCGATTCGTTTAAATTAAAGAACTTTTTATTTGCGAGGGAGGGAAAACGAACAGAAAACAAAGAACAGGAGCCGAGAAGAGACGACAGAGCAGAAAGGATGTGGAGAAATCAACTCTGAAACCAGGTTAGTGCGAAGCAGAAATCTTCTTATTCACACTCAGAATGAGCATTGTTGGCCCTCCAAACAAAACCCATGAGGACGTTTATGAAAAAATATATATATATATATTTTCTTTTGATTTACTGAAACTAAATACATAACAAATCAATAAGAAACATTTAATTCTTACACTTCCAAGTTAAAATAACCAGATTTTTCTTAAACACTGGTTCCATTTACTCAAACACCTCAAATTAAAATTAAACAACTTCAATCGAAGTCATTAAAAGTTTTTAAACTTTTATAAATACAATAGATTATTAACAGAGAGGTTTTAGTTGTTTACTTAATATAAATCTTCATTTACCAGTCAGTAAATGTGACGAAGGAACTCTAGTTAGACGCTCTGTGGTTACTGTGGTGCAGCATGGTGTTGGCAGCATCATGATGTGGGGATGATCAGTGACAGGACAGCTGGTTACAGTTCATTAGTGGATAAGTGCAGGAAGAAAACTGGAGTAAAAGGTGATCTCTGTTAGCTCGGTGGTTCCCAAAGTGGGGGTCGAGACCTCACTTTGGGACGTTAAATAACAAATGTGGGGTCATGAGATCCTCAAAAGAAATTAAAATAAATATAAATTATAGTGTTCAGGGAAACTCATGATGTGTTGAATGAGATTTAAAAAACAGTATTTTAAATAGATAAAGCTTTATATATTGGCTGTTGAAGCATTTTGTTTTGCGATTCTGTCCACACAGCAGGAAAGTGATTTTTTATTTTTTTTGCCCGTCTAGCCAACTTTTTTATGGCAGTCTTAACGATTCAATTAAAACCCTTTCATTTAAAAACAAATCTGACTCGTCCCACTTCCACATAGGGACTAAACTAGTTTTCAAAAGCGTTTGCTGTCTGGACCGTCAAGTCGCATTTTATCCGCCATGCGTCATCATTCTGCACCAGAAGAAGACGGTCGAGATAAACCCAAACATTTCCTTCGTCTCATGATCTGATACTGTCGGCTCCCATTGCTGAATCACTTTAAAATGGTGGCGGCCGTTATTCACAGACAGTGTGTTGATGATCAGTGTTCATCTCCGCTGTAAACCGTTCACAGAGAAGTCTGACTGAAACCACATCTCATTAGAAGTATGATCAAATAAAAACAAAAGATTTCAGCAAATCTTTAATAGTTTAATTCATTAATGGAAATGTTTTAACCCAAGGGACAAATCCCATGAAATGGTTTAACAATTTCAGCTCAAACAAACAAAAACTCCTGATTCTCCATCTAAATATGAAAAGACTTCCTTTTATTTACTTCAGACACTCCTGTATCTGAACTGGACACTTTAAATAGGCTGTAGATTAATTTATAAGACTTACAAATTGAGCATAGGTAAAATCTATATGTTAATATTTGTTCCACACCGACAGCTTTGCTAATTTAAATCCATTTCTTTGCTTCTGTGGAAGAGCACTGCGTGAATTTAGCATTATTAAATTCTGTATGGAATTATTTTTATGCATTTATGGCTTTAAACTGTTTTTTAAACATTTATCCTTTTTCTTCCTCTACTTAACATGATGTGGAAAAAAATGACACCATATATATTCATTTTAAAATTTTGTTTCATAAAGGAAAAATATATCCAACACAGTTTTTAATTAAATTTCAGATGACAAAAAAATCTAAAGAAAGTCAACTTATAAACAGAAAGATGGTGAAATATTTTAATTTTTAAGCTAACATCTCTGGTCTTGAGTTTACAGCCAATCAGCTCCAAGGAAAATAAATGGCAATCCTGGATTGGCTGGTTTGGCAAAGCCAACAAATACTATGTCAAATAGCACTGCACCTACTAATTTCAGCTTTTTTGCAAATAATTTGGAGTTACAGTCCACAGAAAAATCTGCAAACACAAAACAGCAAACAGGCAGAGGCCAACAATACTAGCAGACAAACATGGTGGTGGCAGTATGATGGTCTGGGGCTGCTTTGCTGCTTCAGGACCTCAACAACTTGCAATAAATCCCCAAATAATGTATTCCGTTCTCTAGCAGTATATATAAAAAAAAAGTATAATAAAATGTATTTGTTGGAGTGGTGTAGTCAAAGCCCAAACACAGAAAGCAGGTGGGTCCAAATTTTTCAGATAATCTCATGCTGAGTTTGTTCTGCTACTCTCTTTAAGTGTAAGTTGTGTTACTTCACTCACTATGAATACCTGAGCAAGATGGCGGCCACAACGTCAAATAGACAGACTGGATAAAAATCTTAATAAATCTCACCAAAGCACCAGAAAAGTATCGCTGCTACATCTTGGAATCAAAACCAAATCTATAAGTTGTCTGTTGGAACAAGACAAACTTCAGCCGGTGGGAAGTGGATTTGTTTTTCCGTTTCTTTGGTCAGAAGCTGCAGAGGACAGATGGAGTCTGCAGGCGCGTCAAGCCGTCAGCTGTCGCAGCGTTTTCCCTGCAGCAGATGGGAGCTTCCTGCACTTTTGTCCTCAGAGACCCCGAAGTGCTCCGGGCTGAGACAGAAGCGTCTTAAAACCTGAAAACACTTTGGATATTTATAGAGCATTTAGCGAAGCAAGCTGCTGTCAGAAATGAAGTTCTCTCCTTTAGAGACGTTTTAGTTGTTCACGCAGGAGATTTTCTTCAAATTGTTCTTGAAGGAAAAAGTGGAGATAGACTCAGATCTTCGATTGTTTAAGTGAAATTCGATCTATGCGGGATCTTTTACTGTTCACCACTACAATCGCCAGGCCAAAGCGTCAGAATCGACCGTGCTGTACAGATAAGTGAAACGCCTGCAGCAACATTCAGCTTTCATTGATCATGATCCAAAACATGAGTCGGTTACTTTCCCAGAACTTACAGGTTGCCTTGAGGAACGAACAAGTTCCTTCCCAAGAATTTACAAATTTCTTTCCCAGAACTTTCAAGTTCTCCTGCAGAATGGAAGAACTGCTTTCTCATGACTTTCATGTTGAGGAAGTGCTTTCCAGAATCTGCACGTCACCTTCCCAGAATGCACCAAATATTTTGCTGAATCCTTCAGGAGAATTTATGAAACATACAGAATAGTTTAACAAAAGTAATAAATTACTTTCCCTGGATTTACAGGTTACAGTAAATCCAGTTTTACGGGTTACTAGCATGTTGCTTTCCTGGAACGTAAAAGGAAAACATGAAGGTTTTATAAAGGTTCGCAGAAGGTTTAATAAGCATCAGAACCAAATTAGGCAACAATCAAGGCACTGAACTCAAGTTTGGTCATATTCAAATAATCAGAATATTCACAAAGTTAAACATCACAAACTGATATTTTCCAGCCTTTATTTCTGCAAATTATTATGATTTTCTTCTGAAAACATTTAAATTCTGAAATGTGAGCTCAAAGATTATTTTCAAAAAGCATGTTTATTCCAACAAACCGGCCTCATTGGAACGTATATTCTGTTACATTGAATATGACTTTATGATGAATATTCATTTGACGAAATGAGTAAAATCTCCCTGTCAGGCTGTTCATCTGTCTAAAAATGTCAACCTGCAGTTTGATTTGTCTTTAATCGTCTCGGCAGCTTTCGTCTTTCTGTCATCATCCATCAGCTGCCTCCACCTCCATCTGAACCTTTCAGGGACACTTCTGTGAGTTTCTGGGAGCGATCCAGGTCCCCTCACTGCCTGTATCCGGTTGGATTATATAACGTTCCCGTTTACTCATCAAGTCATCCACTTCCAGCTGTATGAGCTGCTTTTTGCATAAAGAAAACAGCCTTTGAGCTTCTTGGCTGAACGGGAAGCAGCAGGATGAAAACCTGTCCTGCAGATCCATTTAGCTTCGATATTAGCCGCCATCTTCCAAGTGAAATCACAGAGTGAGCATCCAAGCCTTATAACTTATTGCTATACATCCATTTCTAGCTGTTTGTAAGTAAATATTCACATTTTGTCTCGTTATCATCCCGAATGTAGGCTGCTTCACACACTCCTAGGACCATTAAATATTCCTTTCTCTCAATTTAAGCCTAACAGTCGACAAAGTTTAGCCTGGTTATGTCTGCAATGCCCATAAAAAGTAGACTGTTTTAGACATTTCATTGCTTTTACAAATCAATCATAACAGAAGAATCCCTTTAATGTCAAGCTGAACTCTTAATTCCTCATTAAAATACATCCTAGAAAAGGTTAGGGAGCCTAAAATGGTTCCCTGTGGAGTTCCAGATATTTTCAATGCATCAGCATAGATTGTAACTTATTCACTCAAACAAATCATTGTTGCCAAAACATCCAAAGTACATTGATCTAAATTTTTTTTTTAAATGTTTTTTAATGTTGCAAATATATTTTTTCTAAAATCATCACCATAGTTTTAAAACGGATGTTTAATTGATTTATTTGAGTTTTCAGTCATAAATTTATCTGCTTTAGTTGCAGCAGAATTTCTTCAAAACCTTCATAATGTGGAACTTTTCCATTTATTTCAGGCTCCAACAGGTTTGAGCGTAAGACAAAGTTTCCCACGTATAAAGCAATGAGCTCTAAAATGAAATGACTGTGTTCTGCTGGACCTATCAATTAGCCAGATCTAACTGGACTTTCCAGGAGGACCGGACAGCATCCAGTCAGCAGGAGTTCTGGCAGAGATCCGGCTGCCGTGTAATCCGGTGCTGATTCAAATTAGTAGCAGCCGTCTGTTGCTGGCAGCTGAATAAAAATCGACCCAGAGGCTCAGCGACAGAGAAAACACAGAAAATCTGATTCATATCTCAGATTTCTGATCATTTGAGGCAAAAATCCTCTGGATCATTTTTACTTAAACTGGTTTAGATTTCTATCTGAAACGTTGTCTCCCATTAGTTCATTTTTCTGAGTTTTCTGTAAATTTGCTCCAACTTTATCTTGACGATTGAGCCAAAAGCTTGTGGCAGTGTTGAGATGCTGTGCATGTTGGAAATGGTTTTTAATTGCTGCTCAACAGACGACTCAATATGGGAAAGAAAAAACTTTTTATCTTATAAACCAAGTAGCACAGTTACTTGCATAAAACCATCTTGGGGAAAAATCTGACCAAAATTCTGAATGTTGCAGCAAATTCAGCACTGCTATAAGCTCTTTGATTTAATTTCTTCAATCAAATTGCACTAAATTCATGCAGGAAAACACTCTAAACAAGTTGCACCTATTTTTTATTCAGGTTACAGTTATGTAGCGACGAATAAAGCTGAAGCAGTGAAATAATCAAATAAAATGGAACCAATTATTTACTTTATTGTTATTATAATAAACTTTATTCAAGGTTCTGTTCATTTTCAAATTGATATACAGCAAAACAAAAAGTTACTATATAAAACTATGCAATGATTTCACATTTTATGCTCATTAAACTGAAGATTTAGGGTAAAATATCCTCACTTTTCTCTACATTTATGTAAGCAACTATCAGGACTAAATGTGTCTGATTTCAAATGTTTAATATATATTTTTTCTAATATATTTCATAGATATATATCTATGAAAAACTCAAATTTTCTGCAAATAATTTCGAGTTGTGATCCACAAAAATAAAAGGATTACAGAATAGTTGACTTTTGAACCACATTTCTGCAATCAAACTTTAAATTTGAAATTTTTAAAACAAAGTTTAAACAACCAGATAATGTTATGAACATTTCTGGTTAAAAACATCAGCGTCTCCTGTTAAAATATTAGTTTCAACATCATTCAAGCCACATTTTTATGCATCAGGTGAAAATAATTGAAGTGGGAGTTCCGCAGGGAATTATTTTAGGCCCCATTTTTTAAAATAAAATTTTAACAATTTCATACATAATAGCTTAATATTAGGAAAAAGAAAAATTAAGAAATGTCAATAAAGTATTTGAGATAAATAAAAAGAAAGACTTTTCTGATCTTCCCACAAAGTTATTGATATCTTCCATTTTTCACTAACTGTTTCTTTGTACTAAATCCTGCATGCACAGGATTGTGGCAGCAGTTTGATTTAAAGTGGTTCTCATTTTGAAAAGTTTATCTCTTATTTATACTTTTCCAAAGTTGTGTTGTCTGATTGACTTTTCTGAACCCAAAAGCCTCGTCTTGGTGCCACAGCGAGATCTGAGCCTGAACTTCAAGCCTCGTCCTCCAAAACTTGTAAAAGAGATTATAAAAGTTTTGCGCGCTCACAGAAATCCACATCTGCGTCTGTCAGGATGAGCGACGTCTCATTTCACTGACGGTTTGAAAGCATCCATGACTAAAGTGAGACGCGGTCCGAGCGGCTGCTGCATCGCACACGATGCCTGCGACTTTTACGCACAGTGGGCCATAAATTGGTTATTTTTATCCACATTACTGCATTTAATCCGACGGGTATCTTCTGCCCTGCGTGACAGAGGAAATAGCAGCGAGTAATTATATGCTTGTACACACACACAGACTGATTCAAACCATTAAAACTGTCAGAAATAAAAACGTGACAGTGAGGATCAGCTGGAGACAAGACGGAGGCTGGATATAAAGATGGAGGAGAGGCTTGAATTCACAGAGATGATTAAAGCGAGCTTCAGTCTGCAGCGACCTCTGACTCCGCACAGGGCAGCAAAGTGCTGCGAGCGCATGAGACAAAGCAAAGAGGAAGTTACATAACACACACATTCATAGAAAAATATAAATATATATGAGCACACGGAGAGAGCGCCAGTCCTCAGCTGCAGGCTTCAGTGCAGCCTGAAAAAAGAGGCAGAGCAGCCAGAGAGCAAAGATGGGACAGTATGAACCGGCCATGACTCCGGAGGAAATGCTGCTTTCAGCTTCCATCATGTTCGTCCAGAGGAATCAGTCAGGGCGGTTTATGGAGCCGCTAAAACGTCTTCAGATGCAGGTTTTCTTATCACACGTCATTAAAAATATTTCAAAAATCAACTGATTTTCTGCAGGTTTTAAATGAGGTACATTCCTGTAAAAACAAGTTTCCTCCTTAAAATGCGTCCTATTTTTATCTCGCACAAATTCTGAATATTACAAAGGCGTACTATTACTAGTACAAGGCTAATAAAAAACATTATAAGTAAAAATTGAGAGCAAAAACCTCATATGAGAATAAAGTCACAATAATGTGAGGAAAAACGTCATAACACCAGAATAGTCATGAAACAAGAAAGTCATATTGCAAAGTCAAACTCTGAGAATAAAGGGCAAAAACATTAGCTTAAGGGAAGCTAAATGCGCTAAACGGTTTTCAAAGTTAGCAAAAACGCTAAACGAGAAGCTATCTCCACTATTAGCGCATTCACAAAAGTGTGCCCATATCTGTTGGTAGATGTAACAATTCAATGCATTTTGGGAAAACATGAGACGAGATTTTGACTGTTGCTGGTTTTAGCCTCTGAATTTTTCCTCTTCGAGTCTTTGACCCATTTTTGGAGTAATTTTGGTTGGTTGGTCGCTCCCAGATCCTGGAAGGTTCTCATTGGTTTCTACATTTGTGGATAATGAGTCCAAAAGCCTTAATAATTTTTTTTTAAGTTTTGTCCCCTTTTCTTTAGTTAAAGGCGTAATTTGTTTCTTTTTGAGATCTTTTATCGTCGCCTTCTTTGTGCTATCAGGTTATCTTAAAGGATTTTTTTTATTCTGTTGGTAATTATAAAAATGACCATAAAAATTGTGGTTTATTGTGTATGCCTTGATTTATCGCATAAAGCAATAAATCAATTAATCGCATGATAAATGTGCGTGATTGATCGTTTTGCTCTTTTTTCTGTTTTTACCAAACAGCTTTTGTTGTAAAAGTCTTCAGTCTGGTGTTTCGATCTTAACTAATTCTTTTTAAAGACGATTTTGTTTACAGAGGCTCCATAATTAATTTTATTTGTTGTTTTGTTTGTTTATTCTGGATATTTAAAATGTCAGTGTTAAATATTGATTACTTATTACAGTTCATTGATATTTGAGGATGTGTTCCTGCATAATTATGACAAATGGTCTCAAAACAACATCATCATTTATAGCAATAATTTATCGCCCAGCAAAATTTGTTATCGTGACAATAAATTAGATTTCTATACATAGTCTGGTTGGTTTGTTGGTTCTGGATGGACCAAAATCCTCTTGAATTCAAATTAAAACTTGAAAATATTTGGGTTCATCTGTATACTGTCTGCACTGATTTACTGAAATAAATTAACTTCTCAACAAGGCGTGAGGAGAGGACCTCACAGTGCTGGGTAAAGTCCTGGACAAGGAGGTGAATTCAGACAGTATATATGGACTAAATGGGCAGTGAAGCATCAAGAGTGCAGCCTGTACACACAGTTTAACATCAACCAGCGCCTGATGATTTTTACTCCACATATTTACATTCAGCTTCATGTTTACTGAATGGTGGAACGTTCCGCGTTAAACCATCAGTCGTCCCCCTCTGCTGTAATCGGGGGTTTCATAAGAACCAATCTTCTGTATGGAGGAGCTCAGGTGTGAACTCACTTCACACTCTGAGTCACCGTCATGCACAAACACGTGTGCTGTTTGGCTCGCAGGCATTTTTATGTTACATAAACCAGAATTTGGGTTTATAAATGTCCAGATGATATCGTTAAAACCAGCTGGAAACTGATGATTTCTTTTCTGAATAATTAAAATGAAAGGAATCATCTGCAAATCGAATCAACTTTTATCTGGATGGATTATCAGATTTACCTTTGTCTCCCAAGTTCGCCAAAGGTCACCAGGACAAAGTAGAGTCAAAATTGTAACGGAAAAATTCTTGCTGGCCAAAGAAAAAAAAATACTAAAATCAAGCAAATAAAGTCTTCCAATTTTTTATTTTTCGGGGAGGATTCAGAGCATCTTCAGTCAGGAGCTTCTTCAGATTTGCTGTAATACAGACTGCTACAGCTGTCACTATGTAACTCTTTGAAGACTTTGAATTAATGAGTTACAACAACATTTAATTCATCTTTGGGATCAATAAAATATTTTTGAATTTGAAGGAAAGTTTTTCATTGCTGTGGAGCCCCCTTCTGGCAACATGGGGGATTTTTTTTTCCTCTTACGTCGCGTTGCTACATTATTGCCTTCCTAGGCAATAATGTAGCCTAGGAAGGCTACATTATTGTAGCCTTCCTAGGCTACAATAGGAAGCCTAGGATAAATCAATAAATAATTGATTTATTGATACTTAATTGATCAATAAATCAATTAAGTACATAATAAACTAAAACAAGTTTTATCATTGCCACAAACTTATTTTCTTGCTTTTCTTCTGGTGTTTTAAAAAATCCTACCACATAGCGCCCCCTGCTGTTCATCTCAGTGACCCTTTTAACAGCCAAAATCAACTAATAATTTCTCAGGATGTGGTAAAATTTCCACACATTTGACAAACTGTGATCACTTTTCTACTAACATAAAAGATTAAAAAAATATACATATTTGAACAGCAGCATCTAATTAGTGACGAATAATAAGATTTTTTTTATTTATTTTATGTAATAAGTGGTGGGTTTTATGCAAACCCCCGCCATGGAGTCATAATCCAGCTTATTAACTGGAGCCGTGACAGTAAAACAGGAAGCGATCTTCTCATCAGAGTTTGATGATTCCCAGTTTTCAGCTGCCGGCTCCGTGACGTGGAAACATGAGGACTCGGATGAGCTTATGTAACGGCTGATTGTTTGGCCTGGAGAAGAGCTGTTAACTTTAAAATGGAAATCATTGCGAGGGCTTGAATTAGTGAAATCTGTGTAAACTCCACTGAGAGGGCTAATTAATCCCTCTCACTGTTCCCAACTCGCTGTGCTTCAGTGGGATGATCGGAGCCGCCGCAGGGATCGACTTTAACATCACATGTTCGTAAAACATCACCTCCATCTTAAAACTGCTCCTCCTGATTAATGACGATGGATGTTTGACGGCCACAAACGCCAATTCCAGATCAATCCTTTTGTTGATTGTTGGGGTTAAAAGGGTGACTGAGATAAACAGCAGGGGGCGCTGCGTGGTGCAGTTTTGATTTTAAAACTCCAGAAGAAAAGCATAAAAGAATGTTTGACCTCTTGAGCAAAATAAATGACAATAAAACAAGCTAAATTTAACAAACGCGGAAAAAGGAGTAAAGAAAATAAATATTATTTATTATTAGATACAATATTAATAATAAGCCACACACTACAAGAAATAAGAACAAAAATGTGATACACAGAAAAAATAAATAAAATCTATGTAATATAAGTAATCTATATTCATTATTTATTAGTATAGATTATGAAAAATAAAATAAATTTAAATAAAAGTGATTTTATCGGTATAGAGGAAAAAAATTAAATCAAAAAAAACAAAATGCACAAAATACATGAAGAAATAAATGAGCATTAAGAAAAACACCCATTAAATATAAACAAATAGAAGCAACAATTAAAATATAAAAACCTGATAATAACATAAAAGTATGACAATTAACACTAATATTAGAATAAAATGTCATCAATAATAATAATAAATTTAAAAAGGGAGAAGATAAAACTGTTTTAACGACATGGCTTTGGGAAACAGAGTAAGTTTCCTGTTATGTAGCTTTTTCTTTTTTCGTAACAAAGCCACTTCTTGCATTAAAATCCACCATTTAGAATGTGTTGCATATATATTTCACATTTAAAACCAAAATATCTTGAAAATACCACCAACTAGCTGTGTTTGTGGTGTAACAACATGGTGCATTTACTCATTTAAGAGGATATTCTGACCTGTTTTTATTCTGGTGCGGCTTCATTTGAACTTCAGCTCCGTTTCTGCAGTTTGACTGCGCTCCTCCTGAAAACCAAGAGAAAGAGAGGAATCAAATAAGCAGAAAACAAGCAAACAAAGAGGCATGAGTGGAGCGTTATCTAAGCAGACAGACTGAACGCAGCGCTTCCACATGAGCGGCCGCCGCCATCGTTTCTGCATCAGCGACTTCAAAGCGTGCAGCACAGCGCTGCCCACAGTGACCGTGATGGTGCTCGTATGCAAACAGGAGCCACATCAGGACCAAACTGTTGCTGTTCCAGCTGCCATTAATGCAGCTGGAACAAGCAATTGGTTGTACCATGCTACATTCTGGTCCTCGTTGGGTCTTTGATGTCATTAATTCTCTTTGAAAAATCATTTATATAATTTCATATTCTGGGTTTTCTTCACTCTGCAGAAATTTTGTGTAATTTGGTATAAGATTATGTCTCTCTGGTTAGATATAGGTCACTTTACTCTGTTATCTCCTGCAGATACATCACCTTTCAATATAAAGAGAAAAAAATTGGCTGAGTTTTTCTTGAATAACAGCTCAGATTCAATCAGATTCAATCAAATTGGATGTAAAAAAAAAAAAATTCAATTCATAGCCTTTCTTGTCATCATATGACGACAGGAGAACAATGCTTGTAATACTAAACTTAACTTGGATTAGGGTCTATGCTTTGACTAGATTGTTGTAACACACAAAATATGATTTGACCTAAATCATTCCCCCACCTCTGGTTGTATGTTTAAGGTCAGAGGTGAACTACAGTGAGCCACAGCCTCAAGTCTTCTGCAGCCAACATGACTTTTATGGATTTCTGCCAAAATATTCTTTAAAATGTTTTTATTATTATCTGTATTGTGTAGAATCAATAATTCTACACAAAATCAATCATTTGTATGGTGCTTAATTGACTTAAAAGCTTCACATTCGCAGAGTGAATGAGTGACTGTTCAGTTAGCTAGCACATCCTAGCTAACCGAAGTTAGCTCGGAGGTCCTTGTCTTTTACGCGGTGCCTTATTTTATTCACAGAGCTGAAGCTGATAATAAAAAAGTAAATTACTTACATTTTAAAACAACCTTTTAACACGATATTCTTATCTTGTAGCTTCATTGAATATTTATTAAGAACAAAAGTTTAACAAAGATATCCCCATTGAACAGTGAAATCTCAGTGAGGCACAGAATGGCCACTACACCGGAAGTAGCTAATTAGACAAACTATTGTCCGAAATGACTTCATAAATATTGACGTAAAGTCAGCAAGGAGATGTCTTTTGTTTTATGTTAATCGTGTAAGGCATAATTTGGGGGATTTGTTCTCGGTTTACAGACCTTTTAAAAGCAGATGAAAGTAAACCAACTCGGACAGGAAGCAAAATGTTAGCGTCCGATGGAACGGGCGACGCAGGAATCCTTCCTCCCCGGAACATAAAATGAACAACGAAAGTTCCGCCCCGAAATAAATGTTTTCGTAAATCTAAAATTATTACAATATTAATTATTATTGAAAATACATTATCCAAATGTTGTAGTATTTTTCCTAATCCACCTAATTTCACTTTTAAACGTTTCCACTTTGTTTTTGCTGATCTGGCAATTTTATCACCCCAGCTAGAATTTAAAGCTGATATTTTTTTTTTTACATGTTCTGGTTTTGGACTTATTGCATGTGGTACAAATGCCTGCAGCACTTTAAAGAGCACATTACAAATTTGTACCCATCAGCAACATAAATGACAAAATATGAAATGTATACATGCATAATGACCTGTATAAAGGTCACATGAAGATGGTTGAGGTGAAAAGGCGAGTTATAAAACTCAGAAATTTGACCTGATGTTAGTTTTTAGGCTACTAAAACACACAGATTAAAGGATTAACACAAGCATTATGTGATATTTTTCTCGTTGTAAACAAATCTCATGTTCAGAGCCTCTCAGCTCCATCTAAACCTACTCTACTATTTATGTAAATCTTTTTTTTATCCTAATATATGTTACCTTTAGCAGAAATTGCTCAGTAATATTTTGAAAATTGCTTCAGACATTAAAAAAACTATTTTCTGCAGTGAATCAGCTGATATTTTCTCATTTATTTTCTAATGCAGGGCAGATTTGTGGAATAATGCAGAACATTAAGCATCCTATGAGACATATTTTTCTGTGCTAATCGGGTTGTGTTGCTGTAGAAACGCATGAAGGGTGTTGCTGCATAAAATAAGTTTGTAAATAAGAGCGAAATTAATATTTTGGGTCAGAATCTGTGATAAGTGTGATAAAAAAAAAAGGCTGTCGCTGTTTATCACCAACACCAGAGCCAAAAAATAAAAGAACAACACAAGGGACCATCGTTTAGGGACCATCTGTTCTCATAAAAAAGCTTTCATTCAGTATTAAAGTCACTGATAAACCCATGTTTCTAACAACGCTCTGCTGCAACAACGGTGCAGTTCATGGAGAGGTTACTGGAGCAGGTTGGAGGGATTGTAACACTGACTGGAAGACAGCAGATGAAAAATTAAAAGACAAAATAAACAAGAAAAGACACAATAGGTCTAAGCAAGGCAGATAACACAAGAAAGAGACATGAAAGATCCCACTGTCAAAACAAATGTGCATATAAATGCTAAAATATAAAAACACTTTTAAGTTTTTTAACAAGATATTTCCATATATTGAGGCAATTCTAGATTTTTGTTGTTGCATTGTGACTTTTGACAAGTAGCTTTTTGTTTTTGTGTTGTGACTTCTGTTGTTCTTTGTGGCTTTGCATTTATTGACCCTTCTGGGCTGTTGTACATATTGGACAGCACCTGATGATAACCCCAAACATGTTGTAACTTTGATGTGATTAAGATGTTGACACTCTGTGAAAGGTGGAATCTGTGAGTGAACCAAACCAGATGCGGTGAGATATTTTAAAAACCAAACGCCGTCAGATCTGCTTGCCCCAATAGTTCTGATGTATCAAAAGGAACTTAAATATCTTTGGGGGATTTTTTTCTCTTCTTTTAATTTGTGTCTGGCTGCTGTGGTACTTTTTCAGTTTTTACTGCCTGGGATGATGCGTAACCATAGCAACGAGGAAGTTGTTGACAAGCACCAGCTGCTGATTGACGTTTGTAAAGCTGAGTTATTATCCAGAATCTTTTGTCACACATTATTGAATCACTTATTGAATGAGAACAATAGATCAGGAAACATTACTGTTGATTTAACCTGACAGATAAATCTGGGATAAAACTCTGCAGCTTGTCAGTAATGGATTCTCTCACCTGAGTTTGTGAGCTATTTTAGGAGCTGAAAGAGGGAAAATCCTGATTTGTTATCCCCAGACGAGGTGGCACGGCTGCGTCACATAACCCTCTGTTTTTATTTACATTTATTTTTAGTTTTTTTTCCCAGCTGATGGGTCACAGAAGCACGTTTGACTCCATGTGCCACAGGAGTCATGCATGAACACACAGATTTAATTACTCAGTATTAACGTTCAGCATGTCTCACCCCAGATATAAATAGATGCTGTGGGAGTGCGTGTGGATTGGAGCTGCTGATGCTGAGGTTCGTGTTTGCACGCCGCGGTCACATGCTCCCAGCGGCCAATCAGGGAGCTCCGCTGAGTTTCACAACCGCTGATTGTGATTCATTTTATTTTTTATTCAAAGACCAACATGAAGAAATCTCTCAGTTCATCTCAGTTTGACTGGCTGGAGAAGATCTGAAAAAGTTGTTTTTAAAATTTTACTACAGACTTTGACTGGGCCATTTTGATACATAATTAGCATAATGCTGCCACCATCGTGTTTTTGGCATGTTTTTTGAACAGAACAATTTCTCACTCACACATGTTTGCTTTGTCCCCTTGACAGCTTGATGAAAAACTGCAAACAGGACTTACTTTGTCTTTTCCTCTGCAATTTTGTTGCCACTTTTAAAGAACAGACTTAGAGTGAATGACTGACAGCTGAACAGATTCTCCCACCTGAGCTGGGAATCTCTGTTGCTCCTCCAAAATTGCAATTCAGTTCAAAAGTACTTTATTTATTCCAGAAGGAAAATTAGATGCCATTCAAAGTATCTTCAAAGAGTCATTGTGGATGATAATGCTGTGGGTAGCAATGATCTACTATAGCAGTCAGTCTTCCAACTAATCTGAAGAGGCCTCTGACTGAAGATAGTTGCTGTAGGACAGTTTCTGAGATGCTAACAGCTGAATTTATGGACAATTTTAGGACTTGTCCTGGATGACACCATCAGTTGTTGTAGGAATGTATTATGACTTAAAAATAAAATCTCCAATTTGTTTAATTTCAAATCCAATTTCAGTTTTTTTTGCTTTCTTTTCTAAAAATAAAGAAAAACAAATTACAAATGAAAGAAAACATTTTTTAAAAATGTATTTTATTACAGTCATGTCTTCTATAGAGTATGAGTTATGAGAATATAGACATAATATCATCAGAACAAAGATTCAGTTTTACTAGAAAAAGTCTTAAAATGACAAGAAAATGTTATTTTAATGAGACAAAATGATTCATTTTATTTATTTATTTTAAATTTATTGTATGGTTCTCATAAAAATTACTGTTATAGTCCATGACTGATATGGCAATTAATAAAAAGTCATGTTTAATATCATACATCAGCATAAATATACAATCCCTTACAGATATTTCTAAATTAGCATCACAAAATCTGTGACTTTGATTACAACAAAAACCAATCACAAAATCCTGGATTAACTGATCAGTGTGAAAGGCTGTTCAATATCATTTAATTTTAAGAAACACGTATTGAATGTGGAAAGAAACAGATAATTATTGATATTTTAACAGTTGGTTTTATCGATACATTCTGGCACTGCTGGCCCTTTAAGAACATTCAGAGTTTTGATTTGGCCCAAAATGAAATTTAGTTCAACACGTTTGTTTTACAGTGTAACAGCAATAATATTTAAATCTACACATCGAGCAACACGAAGTAACATATCGTCAAATCCTCCCGTGAAGGAAATCAACATAAAGATGGAATGTGATCAATTTAATGTGATTTAAAGGTGAATCTGTGTAATCTGGTGGTTTTGCTGCTTGAATAAATCAGAGGCCTTGACTCTGCAGGCAGCAGACCGTCTTCCCGGCAGCTCATCACCATCACACTTCGCTCTCCGAGAGGACGCGGGTGTGAAGTCGTGGGCTGTGAGCAGCGCCGAATGTTCTCTCATTCATCTCCGACTGTTAAATAACCAGAATGAACTGGAGCAGAAAAGTTGTCACAACAGGAGAACATCTCTGCTCAGCCAACAGGAACATTTTACAAACCAAATGTGAGCTCGCGCTCACCTGCAACTGACTGTACGTTACGCACGAGCGCGCCAACATGATGCAAGACGTTTTCCTTCCGCCATGAGGCGCAAAACAGGACAGCAGAACCAGCGCAGTGGAAACGAACCAACACATTTCAGTGCAATGAAGAGCCACCATTTTATCTTTATTTAACCCCATCCTGTCCGGGACATTTCAGTAGTAAAAAAGTTTATGTCTTTTAAAAACCTGGTTTATTTTATATTACTGGTTATTAGTTCTATTCTTACTTGAATAGTTTTACTTTTAGTAGTTTATTATTGTCTAAACTGAATCATTCTTTGTAGTTTTCTGAGTTTTTTGACTGAACCATAAGGGTGAATTATTATTCTTGTTTATTGGGAAAACATTTTGTTTATCCAAACTTTTCGTCACATGGAACAAAATGACAACTCAGAATTACTTGGCAGAAAAATAACAACAATAAAACAATTTAAAGTAAAATTTTAAGCATGCAGTTATTAAAATAAGTGGTTGTGTAAATTAATGTATCCCCAAAAATTTAAAAAAAAAAATGATTTTGCACATTTGCTTTGTTAAAAGAAAGACAATCATATTGTGTGTTTTTGGAAAAATATATATTTTTAAAAATGGATTGTTATCACTTTTTGTAAAAAAAAAAAAACACAAAAAAAAAACTTAGAAGTCATTTTTATTATTATTCGAAATTAGTCATTTTACTTTTTAAAAATAATTTTTTGACCCGCCAATACTTCAAACCGAGTTTTTTCCTGAAATTGTTCAATGGGTTTATCCTCTGCTTGTAAGATGTTCATTTTAACAGTTGCATCAAATCTCTTTATATTCCTTGAGAGTTTTACTCATTGGGGAAAAGTTTGTGGAAAATAAAATTTCTAGATTCCTTGCAAACAGATTTGAGCACAACCAATAAGATAACTTAATGTCTATGTTTTGTTTTAATGTTAAAATTAATACAACTAATACAACTTATAACAGTAAAATGGCTGCAAAATATTCCTCATATTTGCTGAATTTATTGTAAGTGTCAAAAGTTTCATTTATTTATTAATTAGATGCTGGTAATAAATCCTGAAAATCCCAATAAGAACAGGTGGAATATTTGGTTTTGTTTTCATATTGGAAACTCTGAGCCTCCCTGATGGATCATGTTCCAAGCTGAGCATTATATCCTGAAAAGCAGATGTTATAAATCCCAGCAGGGCCACCAGGATTTAGCCTGATCCAATTGGCTTCAGGAATCATTACACAGATATGACCAAAGTAAAAGGATCTGAACAGATTTTAGAAAGCAAATGCTGACATTTTTAATCTGGATGCCTCAAAAAAGTATTCATAACCAGAAACATACATTAATTATAATGAAATTTGATGGGATCGACCAAAATAAAAGTTGTGCAAATGAAAAACGGCAGCAACACTTAATTTAAAACCAATGAAAACAATTGAAAACAATTGCTCTCCATCCAATATGACTCAGGCTGAACTATTTAAGAGGAATGTGAAGCAGTTTCAGTAAAGCATGGTTTTACAAAGAATTGTAAATGTAAATGCACACCACACTTTTCAGATTTTTTTGTAAATTAAAAAAACTTTGCAATTACTTTGTGCGTTGCGTCACAAATACCTTGAAATTGGTGTTTATAAAATGTCAAAAAGTGGAAAAGTTTGACTCATATCCTCTAACTATGAAACTGAGGGAAAAGTGACAGAAACAAACACAAAGCAAAAGTAACAACAACCAAAAAATGAAAGACTAACACTAAGATAGAAACCTAAACAAACAAGCAAAGAGCCGAACAAAAGAAAGAGCTGAAAAAACTCATCACTAAAGGAAAGAACGAAGTATGGAAAACCACAATGGACAAAAAAGTAACAGTTAAATGTTGAAACTAATGACAGAAAGAGACGGATGAAGTATGAGGATGAGGCATGTTTAAAACACTCAGTGGTGCATTTAAGCGGTTAAGATGTTTTTCATAGATTTTCTAAAGCTCATCCCATACGTATGATGTTATTTTTTCAAACTATTTGGCAAAAATATTTGTTTTTACAAAGACGACACAAAGTCTATATAAGGCTAAAAAGCCTTAGTGGTACAAATCTGAGTTTTTATGTGGATAAAAGCCCAAAAAGCATAAAAATGTATTTGTTTTCCCAGATATCTGGCCACATGTGGACTAGTCAAAGTCCAAACCTGAGGCTAATTGAATTATTTATTGAAACTGTCAGTATGTCGTGACAATAAAGTATGAGATGACCCATGAATAAAATCGAGCTCCTCTGCCTTCTGTCTGTACTCCCAGTGCTAAGTACAATAAGAGCCAGGAGGCGGGTCTTAGCGCTGTCAATCAGGGTTGTGTGCACGCTCTGCTGCAGTGCAGCTTCTCCCTGTCAGCTGAGCCTGTTCTGAATGCTAAGGCTAGTTAGCACTAATTATGGTTTTCTTGTAACGGCAAGTTGTTTTTCCGCCATTAACACACTTAGCAGTGCCTTCGCATGGTTGATTGACAGCGCTGAGACCCTCCTCCTGGTGCTGATTGGTTGTTTTCAGTGCTTTTCTTCAGATGACAATAGTAACTCAGGGAGGATGTGGATGAGGCCGATTTTTTTCACAAATTATGTAAAAAAAATCTCTAAGAAAGAAAAAACCATAATATATTTTGAATTAACATTTTCCATGATGGGATGTTAATCCTCCCTGTAAGTGAACTGAATGCATCCAGTCACTGTTGGGACTCGGTGTATCGTCGCTGTCATGTTTTATTTTTTATTTTCAGCTCATTAGCCTCGCTGCACGACTTCACGACGCTGCTGCAGAGCCAAAGTGACGGCTGCAAACGAGCCTCCAGCGAAACGCTTATCGTCCGAGTCAGAGGATGGGGGGAGCGGGGTCAAGGTCGCAAAGGCCTGCGTGCAAACTCAGCTGTTTCAGGTGTTGGGAAGCCGTCGCCGTGGCAACAAGGGATGAGGTGGAAGCAGAATCAGAAAACGTGTCCTCCTCTGTGAGCTGACAGCCAAAAACAACAAAACAGAACAAAGCAAGACGAGCCCTCCAGGTTAGCGCGATGTTTCACAGCCTCAGCAGTGAATCATCACATCCAACTGCTTCGTTCTGATTTTAATCAGCGTCAGTAACAGGAAGGACACGACTTCATCTCTGCAGCCTGCTTCCAACATGCAAACATGAAAAAAACGCATGTCATCCTCAGAAAACACCACTCTGCTTCATCTTTACGTCAGTTTAACGAGACCACTGGAGCATAAACACCAAAATGTCACAGCTCCAACATCTGAAAAAGGTCAGAGAGTGTGTGAGAGAAGCGCTCAGTTTCAGCCCAAATATTTAAGGAAGCGGGTCGGTTCTGATCGGAGGGTTTCTGACTCTTGGAGATCTGTTTATCAGGAACCACAGAGCAGCTGGAGTCAACAGGAGTGTAGAGATCCTGCAGCTCCGCCTAGTGGACACAAAGTTAGGTACAGAACGAGCTGCCAATTAAAACTACACTGCAAAAAAAAATACATAATCTTACTATTTTTATCTAGTTTCTATGCAAATGTCTGAGTTCACTTTAAAAAAAAAGAGACAAAACTAACTTACAAGTAAGTTTTCAACAAGATATAGGAGATTGTTTTAAGTCAATTTGATATGTGGAAAATATCTTATAAGTACAATAATCTGCCAGTGGAACCAGTTCTTTTTCACCAATATTAAGGAACCACAAAAACCTCTGAAAAATACATGAGTGAATCTTCCTACATCACAAATATAATCAAAGATGGAGTAGCAACAGATTTTTGCAGTTGTTTCTCTTTTGTCTTTAGCAAAAGACCACAAGCCATTTCTCATGCTAGCGTTAGGCTAGCAGGTTTGTTTTGGTTGCATTTACCCAGACTGCCCTGCACTGTAGGTGACTTCCTGCTTTTGGAGTGGTCCCTGGTGTTCACATATACATGTGAACCAAGCCAGAGTTCACTTCAACTGAACCAAGACCAAGGTTTGAAATTGGACCAGAATTTTCTTGTTTGGTCCGAATCAGAGTTTGATTACACATCCACACTTCCCCAAACAAACTGGAGTTGGATTAAAGAAGGAAGTGTGATGACTGCCACTACTTTATACTATAAACTAGCATAATTAATGCCGAACCAAGCCAGGAAGACACAGAATGGACGACTGATGCCTTGATACTGTGATAAGTGAGCATCAGAGGAAAAAAGACGAGCCAACCTGGCACCTCGTGACCTTCTAGGAATGTCTCTACGGAGGGAAATCAACGAAGGAAAGTCCTCCTCTCCAGTGGATTTGGCTGCTGCATATGCTGCGATGGATTACACTGATCCAACTTAATGCCCACAGCGGCGCAATCATTCATAACTACAGGAGCTGCTGAGGGCTGAGGATGCTCCCTGGACCATCTGCCGTGGACGGCGGGATTAACTTCGAGGAAGATGGCGCTGAGGTGGGGGTGGCGCTGCATAAAGACCTGGTGAAACCTCACAGGTTACGTCAATAAAGGGCCCTTCCTCCTACCAGCGTCTCGGAATTTGTTTGTTTTTTGCTTCAAATCTGTGACAGAGACAAACTAGATAATGATTCTGAAGAAAAGGGAAACTGTTAAAATGTTTCACACATTCAAATCTTAAAGGTGTGGTGTGCATTTGCATTCAGCCGTCTTATGCAATGTAACTAAAATTGCCCTTTCTTCTTCCCCAAACTGCTCAAACTGAGTCAGGTTGGAAAGAAGGAGTCACCAATACTCAACTTGTGCAGCAAATTCTGATTTGGGTTCATGTATGAACTTTGACTAGGACCTTTTCTAAAATCAGCCAAAATTGTGAAATCAAAAGGACTTGATGGCCAAAAAATTTTCATTCACCTACTCATCACTAAACTAAGCATTCAGCACTTTAATTAAACAAGTAACATAGTTGGGAATTGTTAAGTCACATTCCATGGGAACTGCGGCGTTAGCTAGCAACCCAAGCAGAGCTCCAGCATGTTTGGTGAGATGTACAATGGCTGCTGTTATTGTTGACTTACCATTCAGAAACCACTTTCTGCATTCTGGTTGGTTGTGCAGGGGGCTCCACTTCTGCTTCTCAAAAATGTCTAAAACAGCTCATTCTGGAAGGAACACAAAACAGGCAGAAATGATCTAAGAATGATTTTGTGTAAATAAAATGTAATGAATATGTTTTGTACTACCTTAAGTGAGACCAAAAGGGAAACTAAATCCTTGTTTTCCTCCGTGTTTCTTGTCTCCGCAGAGAGTCGAAGCCCTGCCCTCCGACCATCAGGAGTCAATCGGACCGCAGGAACAGAACCATCTGCTGCGCTTCCAGTCAGCATCAACATTCCTGTTCTTGGAACTCTGTGCCTTCAACCAAAACTCATCCTGTGTTTTTGGGTTTTTACTCTTCCCTTGGAGCAGCTTTCGGATTATTTTGTTTTTCTTCCTGACGGATGAAGGAGGGCCTGGGAGTCGAGCTGCTGTCTGTCTGTGGAAACGAAGAAAAAAAAACAATCAAACACATCCAGGAGTTTCATCTTTGGATCGTTTTAATGTGTTTCTTTTTTCTACAAATCGTGTCAGTGATTTACTTCCTATTGAAGGAAATCCCTCGCTGTGCAATATAAGTCCATATTTCTGTGAAGTTGTCATGTGGATGTAGAAGCTGGACAAACATTTTGGTTTATTTTTGTAATAATGTTTTTCTGATTTCTATTTTTCTAAAACAATGTGAGACAGATGAAGGGGAAAAAATAAGAACATTTTGAAGGAGAACGGATGTTTGGATGTTGTTTTTTCTCTGATATTTCCCCTTCCAAAGCCATCAGAGACGATGCATTCAGGGTCACACAGTCTGGGACGGACACATCAGCTCGTCTCAACTGGAGCTACTTTTTAGGTGATGTCTTCTGTAAGTTCAGGCGCGTAAATCTGAAGTGTTTAGTATTCTCTACCTTCGTGTGGCCTGTTCTTCTTGCTGTCCTTTTGTACCTACATATCAGGAAATGGGAAGTCAGAAAAAGGAACAAGTTTGTTCTCCAGAAAAGATGGAAAACACTGAGTTCTCAAACAGAGTCTAAAGTAAATGACAAAAAGCTTGAAGCTGAGTTTACACTGCATTTATTTTAATATTTCCTTTAGGTTTTTAACTAACTCACAAACTAACAAAGATATTTAAAAACACCTGTAGAAGCTTCTGCCTCCTCATGTTATCACGTTCCTGGAGCTTCCATGTTGCTTTCATAAATCCTGAAGGTCATTTTCTGGAAGAGGGTGCTGTACAAAAACTTAAAGGTTACTTTCTTCAAACCCTAGATCTACATTTCAATAATTAACATGTTACCTTATGATTATTTAATAACTTAAGTGTTTTTAAATTAGAAGATACTTTTCTTCTCCTGTGCTCTCTAATAAACATTCAATTGCATTTCATCAAAAGCTGCTATCCTAAAACTTGGATAGTTGCAAGTTACTTTTCAGTAATACGTCGTTTTCTTAAAGGTAACATGTAAGCTACAGGAAAATATCATGTAAGCAGCAGGTAAAAAACAAATAAATAGCCTCATTAAGTACAATTTGAGTCACTGGAACATTTACTTAAAGTCCTAGAAAGTTAAGAGGATGTAACATGAAATCCTGGCTGTTCCCTTTAAGATACAGTAAAGTAATCAACATTCCCAAGATAAATAACCTAAAACTCCCATTGAAGTAGCCTGAAAGTGTCAGGACAGTAATAAGTAAATTCTTGAAATCTGTAGAAAGCACCATTTAAGATTCAAGGAAATAAGCAGTGGTGGACATTTAGCTAATTTACTGAACTTTCAGTTGAATAAACTGAATTGTCGTATGTCTCGATGTTTTGGTTCCTGACTGTTAAGAATTTTTCAAGTAGTTAGACTTGCTTTTATTTTGAAGTGAGTGAAGACGGTTCCATTTCCTCTCCTCATGTTCTCCATCTGTGATGCTCTGCAACAACAGAGGTTTATTCTGCACCCAGAATTCACCATAAACAGTTTAAATTCTGCTGATGTCCTGCATGTTTTCTGACCGAAGTCAAGTTATCAACACTCAACAACTATAAAATCTAAAACATGAGTGAAATATCCGCCCCAAAGAATCACTTCCAGAAGTGAAACTGAATAAGTAAGTGTGCAAAAACAAATTTGTCCCAACAGAGGGTTGTAGCATGTTATACCAACATATTAACATAGTTGAATTTAGCGCTAGCATTAGCTTCTGCTAAATACTATTGGTTGTGCTTCAACATTAGCAGAACTAATGTTTATGATTAGTGCTTTAGGTTTAGTGCCGTATGGTTGTATGAACAAAAGTTCTTGTACTGAAGTTTTTTTTTCATTTTCTGCTTCAGTAGTTATGCTCGTTTACATTTTGATCAGATGCAGATTAACATGCACAGACAGTGAAGGCGGGGCGTGTAAAACATCTGTGTGAAAAACCCACCACTATGTGGGTCATGATTCTGCTCATAATGGAACAATACTCGAACTTTATTCAGATAATATGTAACACGTCTTCCATAGGATGGAAAAAAAGAAGCTTTTTAATCTGATACAACATGATGGAGAAAATTAGGTTTAATTGGCAGTTAAGATTATTTTAAAAATCCAATCGATTATCAGTAAAAGGGCTCTGTTTGAGAATTTCCTCCAGTTCTGTTACTTGTCTGCTGTTTTACTTGTAAACTGTGCTCCATGTCTCCTTGATGCTGCTATCCGGGTCCTGTGTAGATCGATGTTCAGCCTAAGTCCTGGCACAACTTCCTCTGTTAGCACTTCTTCTACGTTTTTACTGGATCCATTGATTTGATCATGATAGCATATCAATCAATCCATGGTAATTCTGTTCAGTTTGTGCCTCCAGTGAAGCAAATTCAGAGATATATATTTATTTTCGGTTTGGAAGCAAAGATATCCCTTTGGCACCAAGTGTACATGGGCATTAAAATGTACAGTAATTTAGTAAACTGCTGTAGGACCTTAATAATTATATGGATTATAAGCATGAATATCCATAAACTCAGGGGTCAATGTAATATTTTTCTCAGTCAGGCATAAGTTAGAAACAAAGCCAAATATGTTCAAAACGATCAACATTTTATGTGCTACGAACAAACTTTCATCAACATGCAACTTTGAGGGGTTTTATTACCTTGTTTTCTTAAGAATATGAAAAGATAGTTTAAAAGCCACCAATTGAGACTGATGTTTGGCAAAGGAACCTTGGCTTTCAAAGGTCAAAGCCCAGAAAATGATGTTTCATTTTAAAGATGATTTCTCCATAAGCCTGACCCTCCAAAGGTTGGATCCTCTGAAGGGCCAGTCCATTGTTACGTGGCTTTATCTTTGAGCTGTTTTGCCTTGACATAGAGAACATAAGTTACTATATATCACTGCCTAAATCATGCTTAGACTTGTGTATTTTTGGAAATTGGGGGGTTTCCACAAACTGCTACAACTGCTTTCCATTTCCACCAAGTTTGGCTCTGATTTTATAACGCTGTTATATAGATCATTAATAAACAGTGAAAGTCAGAGTGATGGGAACTTAACAGGATGTTTCTCAAAACCAAGGACATTGGCTTTGAAAATGAGACATGATGATGAGCTGGACCTGATTTCAAGAGGTTAATTCTCAAAATGACAAATTCTTCAGAGGTCTTACCCAAAAGAGGATGCCTGCTAAAGCTGAGCCCTCCTAAAGACGAGTCCATCAAACATTGTGCCAAACAAATAGCAGGCTATCCAGTTCCACAATACTATGAAGAACATGTCCCTGAAGACAGACACTCAAAAACATAGGCTTTTTGGAAGTTGATTCCTGAAAGGTTTGGTCCAGGTCTTTAACCTTCAAAGGACGAGCTCCTCAAAAGATGATTTGAAAAAGGACTCTTTCAGACCCGATCCTTCAGCTGACAGATCCTCCAACAGATAGGTTCCCAACCCAAATACATTTCCAAAAACTTGGAGGTCTTCTGAAGGATGGGTGTTTCTTTTTTAAGATGTCCTGGCTTTGGCACGTCAGGGATCCCATATATAGAAAACAGTTGTCTAAATTTGCTCAACACATAGAATATCCTAAGATGGCATTTTAATTGCATGATTAACTTTAATCAGGTATTAAAGAAAATCCAGACTCCATCAAGCATCAAGGAAGGCCACCAATCACATTGACGTGATAGTAACCTGTGTAATCTAGTGATTTGGCTTTCAACCATCTGGATTATATTTGTGTCTGTCCGTGTATGTGTGTGTGTGTGTGAGTGTATGAGTACAAATAATTTGTGTTGAGATGGTGTATGTGAACGTGCCATCTGAACTCAGAAGGATCAGGCCAGGTAGGGCTCATTTCTGTCCCCTAAGAGGTCAAGAGGGAGGGATGTCCACCAGTGTCCTGAGTGGGCCCTGTGGACCATGGCTGGCCTGTCACCTTCTCTGGAGCCATAGCCCCCCAGCAGGAGCCCATCACTATGGGTGTAACCCAAACAAGCAAGCCCTCCCAGCCTCAATGGTGCTGTCAGAGATCTCAGGCCACCCTATATCCCAACCCAACACCAAATCAGCATGGGCATGTCACATGGGCAGGTGCAGAAAAGAATGTTAAAGGTGCAATAAAATAGGGGTTGTTGCTGAGGTGTGTGAGATTCTACAACTTGCTGACAAAGTCTCCCCAATCACAAAGCCCTATGTAAAGTAAACTAAAATTGAGTTTCAGAATGGGGTCAAACATTGTAGAGAGGGAAGCACTCCACCAATGCTTGCAAGACCCATCGTCCCACAAAGATTCTTCTGAAGTGTGGTATTGAGAGAAGGTGCTGGTAAAAATCCCATTGGGAGATGGGTCCTTCAAATTACATATCCTCCTACTGACAACCCCTCCATGAAATGAGTTATTAGAAGGACATAAAGTTATAACCCTATCCTGTGAATAACTGATCCAACAAACATTAAGCTCTGTGAGTGGTGGTGTCTCTGAAGACCTTCAAGAGCCAATAGCCAGTTGTAAGTTAAACTGGTGATCTGCTTTTGGTGCAAAAACTCCTTAGTGGGCTATGCTTTTATTTTATTGTTGATAAAATAACAATAAAATAAAAGTCAGTGATCAGTGAATCTGCAACACATGCAGCAGTTTCATAAAATCCAGAGTCTGAAGATAAAGCCTTGATTTTTACATGTAAATGTCTTGTGTTGTATCACATTTAGACACAAAATTAAAACTTTCCAACAAAAACTTTTTAAATTGGGTGATGTCCATCAACAGCTGTTGGAGAAATCTGCTTCACTGCACACATTTCTCTGTCATCATACTAAAATAAACCTTAAGAGGCACAAACAGTGGAATCCACGAACTTGGCTGCTTCAAGATATATTTTCAGAGTTTGTAGACTCACCTGGTCAGTGTACATTTTCTTCTGCATGAATTTATGTGGCTCCGTCCTCAGCGTTCTGGTTCACCTGAAGACGTTGTGTTCAGGCTTCAGACGTTTCTCATCTTCCTTGTGGAGTCGGCAAACTGAAGATCTCCAGGTACCTTCACTGACAACATCCCTCCTGAAAAAAAAAGCTGCCAAACTTCTCTGAAGAAGCCAAACGTCTCTGTGTGTATCAGTGGTTTTAAGTGTTTCACATCATCCTGTTAATGTTTCATCGTGTTTTTAACTGCAACAACCCTGTTTGTTACGTTGTTGGTCATATATGCAGAAGAGTTATCAAATAAACTGAAATAAACTCTTAAGACTCACTGAGAAAGAATGAGCTTCTTTATTCCGCCACCAGATGGCGCCAAAGATAATCTTTATTTAAAATCAGCCTCCAGAAGAAAATAACATCTAAAAGTGCTTTAACACAGCATCTATAATCCATCTCTAATTTACCAACCACTAAAGATCATCTGAGTGTTTCTGGACAAGACAGAAGTTGGATTTGCGCTGTAAGTCTGAGAGAAAAGGAATGGTGAGAATACAGTCCCCTGTGTTGTTCCTGTGTTCCTGAATACCTGGTTAGATACACACAGACCTTCTTCAGTATCACAGAGTGTGGTCTGTTTGTGAGGCAGCCAGGTGATTGTTGAGGCCTCCACCTGTGTCTTCTGGAGTTTCTCGCAGAGCAAATGAGACTGAATTGTATTAAAAGCACTGGAGAAATCAAAGAACATGATGCTAACAGTGCCGCCTCCTTTGTCCAAATGGCAGTGGGTTTGTTAGCAGGTGTATGAGGACGTCTTCAACTCCAACGTCACAGCGATAAGCAAACTGTCTTTATATGTCCTTGCCTGATAATTCAGGTGGGCCAACAGGAGTCTCTCCAGGACCTTCGTTATGTGGGTTATTAGGTCAAAAGGTCATTGACAACTGATGGGTGTGTTTCCTTTGGTACCGGACCAAGCAGGATGTCTTCCATAACAGTGGAGCCGTCTCTCAGGTCGGGTTAATGTTGACGAGGTGATACAGAATCACAGAGCTTCAGGCCTTCAGGACACTGGGACTGACATCACCTGGACTTGTTACCTTGTAACTGTTCAATCTCTTCAACTGCCTCTTCTCCCGACTTTTAGAAACAGAAAAGTGTCAGTACAAACTGTTCTGACTGAGGACAGCTTCTACTTTCTGATATTATGTATCTGAGGTTGTTTTTCAGTGTTTATACGTCACCAACATCCTGTTGAAACCAGTCAAAACCTGTTTGATTCTTGACAAATGGCGGCACCACACTCGAGATTTCGCCAAAATATTTATTTCTTGTATTTCTAAATTTCCTAGTAACAATTGTTGCTATGTGCAAATAATATGATCAATAACAGATCACACCTCAAAAATTCGCCACTTTCTGTCTCTAAAATTTGGATTTTATCACATTGTTTTCAAATCATTTATTTAAATTTCTTGATAATAATTTTGATTTGTTGTTTCCATCATTTGTTTAAAACCAATCATAACTGTAATTAATGTCAGGATTGTTTGGTTTACTGTTTGCTCTATTTTTTTCTCCAATGTTTGTTCGATATAAATGAGTGAGTGTTTTCATCTTTCATCTTCCTTGTGGAGTCGGCAAACTGCAGATCTCCAGGTACCTTCACTGACAACATCCCTCCTGAAAAAAAGCTGCCAAACTTCTCTGAAGAAGCCAAACGTCTCTGTGTGTATCAGTGGTTTAAATGTTTCACATCATCCTGTTAATGTTTCATCGTGTTTTTAACTGCAACAACCCAAATAAACTGAAATAAACTCTTAAGACTCACTGAGAAAGAATGAGCTTCTTTATTCCGCCACCAGATGGCGCCAAAGATAATCTTTATTTAAAATCAGCCTCCAGAAGAAAATAACATCTAAAAGTGCTTTAACACAGCATCTATAAGCAAAGAGAATCCGGTTGTTTTATTTGTGTCAGACTCATTCAATTAAGCAAATATATTTTTGTTTTGGAATAACTGATTAAATACCCCAAATGACACATGTTTGTGTATTTTCTGTAATGGGTTTGTTGATTAGGTTTAACTTTAATGCATCTCATGAAGCTGGTAACTAGAACAAACATAAAGTAAATAATCATATTTAGTAGTTAAATATGGACACTGCAGTTTATTTCTTGGGCATAATGATTGTGAAACATACAACTTGAATTGCTTATTTTATTGTGCATGACGTAAAACCTTGACAGATGCAACAGTTTTTCAGGGTAAAATGGGATAATAAGATCAGAGAAACTATGTTCCTTGTAAAGATTTCCAGAAAATATTTATGGGTTTAAACACAAAATGATTAAAGAGCAAAGAGAAAATCAGAGGTGATTTCTTGACGTCTGTCTGCGTCTCGTCAGGTAGAAGTGGCGAGTTGGTGATGTCACCCCTGAAAAACTTTAGGTATTTTGGCTAGCGCTCCACGGACTTTATCTGCAGCAGCCTTAACTTTATTACTGATCCACTCTTTTATGTTGTTTTTGCCTTCCCTGAAAGAAGAACACATCCAGAATCAGTGTTATTTTCTGTATTAAAAAATATATGCTAGGTAAATAAAAAAAACAGAAGCAGTTCCTGCTTCTGTTTTTTCTAGTTGTGTGATTTAAGATAACCCTGATTAATCGAATCGATTCAATAAAAAATTGTGTATTTGTTTTCCTTTCATAAAGATTTATTGATACCCACACAGTTAAACATTGGAGCACAACATACAAATTAATAATTTATCTTAAAAATAATTTTAAAAAAATACAATTAAACTGAAAGAAGATAAGGACATTAACCCTTTTTGTATGTATTAGGGTGGTGTGTTACAGAAACAGTGTGTTACAGAGTGGATCTCAGCCGAGTGTGAAGCGGCCGGGATGAGGATCAGTGCCTCCAAATCTGAGGCCTTGGTCTTGAGCCGGAAAAGGTTAGAAAGCCTTCTCTGGGTCGGGAGGATGTCCTTCCCCAAGTGGAGGAGTTCAAGTATCTTGGGATCTTGCTCATGAATGAGGGAAGAAGGGAGCTGGAGGTCGACAGGCGGATTGGCCGTGAAGGGGGCGCTATACCGGTCCGTCGTGGTGAAGAGAGAACTGAGCCAAAAAGCGAAGCTCTCGATTTACCGGTTGATCTACGTTCCTACCCTCATCTATGGTCATGAGCTTTGGGTCATGACCGAAAGAACGAGATCGCGGATACAAGCGGCCGAAATGGGTTTTCTCCATAGGGTGGCTGGGCTCTCCCTTAGAGACAGGGTGAGAAGCTCAGTGATCCGGGAGGGACTCAGAGTAGAGCCGCTGCTCCTCCACATTGAGAAGAGCCAGTTGAGGCTCGGCCATCTGGTCAGGATGCCTCCTGGACGCCTCCCTGGTGAGGTGTTCCAGGGACGTCCCACAGGGAGGAGAGGAAGACCCAGGACACGCTGGAGGGACTATGTCTCCCAGCTTGCCTGAGAATGCCTTGGGGTTCCCCTTGAGGAGCTGGAACAAGTGGATGGGGGGAGGGAAGTCTGGGCCTCCCTTCTGAAGCTGCTGACCCCGCGACCCAACCCCGGATAAGCAGCAGCCGATGGATGTTATAGAAACTTAAGCTGCTTCTCAGGCCTTTTGAACAGCCACTACCTACTGCTAGGGGTGTTAGCTCTAGTTTACGGTATTAGCTCTGACTAACAGTGTTGGCTCTAGTTTACTTATTAGTTCTGGCTAACGGTTTTAGCTGTGGGAAATATATTAAACAGTAGCACACAGCCAATAATATTTATTTGTTTAAGACATTTCATGCATAACGGCAAAATTGTGACTGACTTTGCCTCTGATGTTTTGCAGACGTTAAAGAGATGATTATGATCACAGAAGAGTACAGGAGTTCATGCAGCTCTGGTGAGCAGTAATGCTAGGAACTTATTAGCACAGGAAGAAGACAGTGATGAACAATGAGACAACCACTACTGAGAAAAAGCAGGACAAGGATCTGACCAGGAGCAAGTGACACACGTTGGGTTAAATACACAAGTAGAAACTAGGAGACAGTTGGGGACAATCAAGGAGAAAAAACGTGACAACACAGAGACTCAGTTAGCTGAAAGACACACAAAATCCAAATAATGTCTAAATAAATGAATACAGATGAAAAGAAGTAGTAAAATGAAGTAGTAAAATAGATTGACATTATTTAAACACTGTGAGTAGTGATGAGCGGGATTCTGTTATTTGATCATTTTAAATTTAAACTAATGAAGATCAACTGTTGAGTACCTCAAGGCACCGTTCTCGAATCACATCAAAATACAGACGTAAATGAAACACAACTGTTTACTTTTTTGCCACCCCATAACCAAAACTCAAAGGTACCTTTGAGTTCAGAAATGAACTTAAAACTGAGTTTTAGCAGCATCGACATGACTCACCCGGGGAAGTTTGCGATTTTTGGAGAACTGTGAGGATTCCCAGGGAAGTTCCTGTCGTCCTCCACGAGTTTGGAGTCACTGCAGAGAGAAAACAACAACACATAAAAGCCTCATCTCATCTGTCAGAGCAGCAGAACTCCAGAGATAAACTGAGGCTGCCTGAGGTTTAAACTCACCTTGAATCCTCAGGTGGAGCAGGAAGAGGATCAGCGGATGTAAAAGTCGCCATCACCATCATCATCATCATCATCACGAGTAACAGCTTCATGGTGGGAAGTAGAGCGGCACTCTGATGCAGCTCCGGCCAACTGAAGGGATTTATACTCCCTCTGGCTGATCTGAGGTCAGTTCTCAATTGTTCACATGTAACTTTTATAGCAGGGGCGGAACTTCAGGGGGGCTAGGAGGGCAACATGCCACTGACCCCAGCCTAGAGGGAAGGAAGATAGGACTTCAGGGATCCAAGCCACAGTTGTGATTGACAAGAGGAGCTCCACAGTGTACATAGGTTAGGATTTGGGTTATCAGAGTTATAGTACATTGTAATGGCTGAAGGCACATATTGTACTGTTTCCTAGAATGAAAGATCTCTTGTAGCAGTCTGTAATACAGTAAATCTGAGGAAGCCTCTGACTGAAGATGCTCCACCTTCCCAAGACAGTCTCATGAAGAGGATGTTCAGGGTTGTCCATAATTTTCTTGATCCTATGAAGAATCCTTCATTGCATAATCATCATCAGACGTTCCACCGTCGTCCCCAGAATAGAACCAGCTTTCTTTATCAGGCTGTTGCGCCTTTTTTGTACAGTACAAACTGTTCTGACTGAGGACAGCTTCTACTTTCTGATATTATGTATCTGAGGTTGTTTTTCAGTGTTTATACGTCACCAACATCCTGTTGAAACCAGTCAAAACCAGTTTGATTCATGATAAATGGCGGCACGGCACTCGAGATTTTGAATTTTGATTTATTGTTTCCACCATATTGTTTAAAACCAATCAAAACTGTAATTATTGTCAGGATTATTTGGTTTACTGTTTGCTTTACTTTTTTCTCCAATGTTTGTTCGATATAAATGAGTGAGTGTTTTCATCTCTCATCTTCCTTGTGGAGTCGGGAAACTGCAGATCTCCAGGTACCTTCAGTGACAACATCCCTCCTGAAAAAAAGCTGCCAAACTTGACACATGTTTGTGTATTTTCTGTAATGGGTTTGTTGATTAGGTTTAACTTTAATGCATCTCATGAAGCTGGCAAGTAGAACAAACATAAAGTAAATAATCATATTTAGTAGTTAAATATGGATGCCGCAGTTTATTTCTTGGGCATAATGATTATGAAACATACAACTTGAATTCCTTATTTTATTGTGCATGACGTAAAACCTTGACAGATGCAACAGTTTTTCAGGGTAAAATGGGATAATAAGATCAGCGAAACTATGTTCCTTGTAAAGATTTCCAGAAAATATTTATGGGTTTAAACACAAAATGATTAAAGAGCAAAGAGAAAATCAAAGGTGATTTCTTGACGTCTGTCTGCGTCTCGTCAGTTAGAAGTGGCGAGTTTGTGATGTCACTTCCCAGGTCCATAAGGATCATGGACAGACCCTCCAGCGGATTCATCTCCACCATACTGAAGAGTTTCACCGAGCCTCGTCGTATGGCAAAGGCTGATGGTACATCCTATGCTAAAATGAACACGACTGAAAGAAGAACACATCAAGAATCAAGTTATTATCTGTACTAACAAATATTTAAATTCAAAGAAGCTTAATTATAAGCAAGGTCCTCATGTCAGGTTATTTTTTAGTTGTGTGATTTAAGATAATCCTGATTAATCAATTCAATAATTCCTCTGCAATTTTCAGAATCTATTCATTTGTATATGAAAATGATATGAATCATGACAGAAAACCAATCACAATCTGAATGTAGTTCACCAATTACTTTTTAATTTGTTGATCTGAATATTGCAATGAGCTCCAGTTTCTAACTCAAGCTGTTTACAGTTAGCATCGGGATCAAAACATTTTCTCAAATATATTACACAAACTTAAAGATGCTTCATTAGCCTTTTAAACACCCGGTACTGCTAACGGTGTTAGCTCTGTTTTACGGCCTGAGCTCCGGCTAACGGTGTTAGCTCTGTTTTACGGCCTGAGCTCCGGCTAACGGTGTTAGCTCTGTTTTACGGCCTGAGCTCTGGCTAACGGTGTTAGCTCTGGCTAATATAGTAAACAATAGATCACAAGCCGATCACTTTTTGTAAATGTATATATATATATATATATATATATATATATATATATATATATATATATATATATATATATATATATATATATATATATATATATATATATATATTTCATGTATAACGGCACATAAAAACGTTAACGGAGTTTGCCTCAATCCAGATGTTTTGCGGGCGGAAGGTTAGCTTCTTGAACAGAATCATCGTCGGCCCAGCATGCATCGCGCGGGTGAAGAAATGGTGACCCCCGGGAGTGAAAAATTTAAAAGATTTGCCTTTTTTTAATCAATTATTATTATTTTTTAAATCTACCAATGAAGTTGTTCAAGTGCCCGTGGATCCTAGTCATTCCCTTTTTTTCTATTTGTTTTGAAATTTAGGTTTAAGTCTTTTGAAAATGTTATTACACATGAACCTGATTAAATGTTAAAGTCTGCAGGTCTGTAACTAGTTTCATTTACTCAGTCACATCTACTTCAGTAACTTTTTTGAAAATATGTACTCTTATGAGGATTTTTACTTTTTTATTTTTACTTGAGTAAAATTTCTGAATTTGTGTCTCACTCTGCAGTCAAACTGACACAGTTTTGTTTCATAAGGTTTTTATTGAAAGAAACAGATTTGGAAAAATTGTATTTGACCTGATGATGTTGCTTTTACTAATTATTGTCATTTTTGACCTTGAAATACCAAAAGTTCCAATTAACTTTATATTTTGGTCTGTTTGGTGGTGTGATTTATAAATATTAAATATTTGATAATTTGGTCAGATCAGTAGTTGAATTTAGACTATTCACCAAATAGTTTTTTACTCTTACTTGAGTAATTTTGGAGAGCTTCTTTTTACTTTTTCTTGAATAGAAATATGTTGAAGTATCATTTACTTGAGTTCAAGTTTTGACCAACTTTGCTCTCATCTCACCTTCTTTGATTTATTTTGTGTTTAACTTGGTTTGTAATCTTCATCTTATATGCTTATGGCTCTTTATTGACTCCCTCAAACATAGTTACGGTGTTTTGAAAGTTAAACTTATGAGTTTTTCCTTCACCCAGTGACGATCCCTTTCAGCCAATCAGATTATCAGTAATACATACTCCTTGTCAGGTTCCCTGAAACACACATAGACAAACATCTGGTTTCACATCTGTCTGAGAACAACACAGCCGAGTGTCTGAGCAGATACTGAATGTTTAATATGAGGAACGATTCTTACAGTTGGTCCTGAGGGAGGACCAACCTGGAAGACAAACACAGAGCAGTTTGAACGTGGATAGACGCGGAGCTGGAGTTGAGGATTTACTGCAGAGTTTACTCACATGAAGGGATTTCTGTTCATGACAAGAACACAGATCGATTAGCAAACTGAATTAAACTGTATTTTCTCCTGTAGATCCCTTTTATAAAAGTTAGTTGACCGGGAACTTACCTGCTGTCCTCTGTCCCATTAATGTTCACAGGAGAGTCAAAACTGAAAGACAAAAGCAGAACCACAATAAGTTTGTACAAAAAGACAGTGAAACAATGAGGAGACGCCTGCATCACATCAATCTAATGTAACGTCTGTTGAACAAATCATAAGGGGAGCTGCACCTACTGCTAAAATGTTAGAAAACATGAAATGAAATTATTTTTTAAAAATGAAACAAATACAAAATTATAAGGACAAAATTAAAGAACTAATAAAAATAAATTATATTTCTTGTGCCACTTTTATTCACAATCAAAGCACTGCTGGTAATTATTTTTAAAAATATCTACCTTGACTGTGAGGAGTGATGAGCCAGATTCTGTTATTTAGTAATCATAAATCTAAACTAATAAAGACCAAATGTTGAGTACCTCAAGGCCCTGTTCTCGAATCCTTCCAAAATATAGACTCAGATGAAACACAACTGTTGTTGTTTTAACTAAAACTTAACTTTAGTTAAGAGTTTTTATCGCAATCATGAAAACCTCCATAATGTCAACATGACTCACCTGGGGAAACTTGTTTCGTTTTGGGGTCGGTGAGGATTCCCAGTGGAGTTCCTGTCGAGACAGAAAACAACAACAAAAACAGCCTCATCACATCTGTCAGAGCAGCACAACTCCAGAGATAAACTGAGGCTGATTAAACTCACCTTGAATCCTCAGGTGGAGCAGGAAGAGGACCAGCGGATGTAAAAGTAGCTATCACCATCATCACCATCATCATCACCATCACGAGTAACAGCTTCATGTTGGGAAGTAGAAAGGCACTCTGATGCAGCTCTGGCCAACTGAAGGGATTTATACTCCCTCTGGCTGATCTGAGGTCAGTTTTCTGTTGTTCATGTGTAACTCCTCTGTGTTCGGATCAGGTCCATAGGATGACTTCACAAGGTTCCCTGTATTTATTCTAACAAAAGAGGAAATGAAATTGGTGGTTCTCCGCTGGACTGAAGTGTTGTACACTGAAGTGTTTTCTGTCCTCCATTGAGGGTCAGCTCATGTTTTTCTAAACTTCAGCTGAAGGACAGAAGCTTAATGATAAAGTTCCTCTATGTTGATGTTCTCAGTACTTGTTTTTATCTCACCCTGACCTGACCCTGCTTCATTCATTACTATTTTGAAAGAATTAATGAAGGAAAAGTAATTTCCCCTGGAAATTCACCCCAGGATAAGAGTATCTACAAACAGAACCATTAAACATTTTTAACAAACCTTGTTAGGAGTAGTGGGAAAAAAAGTGTCCTCTGCCTAATCCCAGTGCCCAGGAGAAACAGCCAATCAGAGCCAGGAGGCGGGTCTTAGTGCTGTCAATCATTGTGAGTGACTACTGTGAATGATAAGGATAGTTAGCATAGCTACCAAACATGATGAATAAATGGTTTTTCTGTAACGGTGGCTTGTTTCTCCACCATTAGCACATTTTCATCAGCAGTAGATGAGAGTGATTGACAGCACTAAGATCCGCCTCCTGACTCTGATTGGTTGTTGCTGGTTGACAACGGTTCATTACTTCAGACAGAAATATCCGTTCAAAGATTATCTGTCCCGTAACATACTGCCTTCACATGGTGATAGTTTTTACAAATACGGAAAAAAAATATTTTTGTAAAAATTAAATACTGCAGCTTTAAATGAGTTCATAAGAATATTACACATACTGATCAAGATAAATGAGTTTGTGTAGAAAAGTAGTTACCTTCTCTGACTAAATATAAACAATGAACTCCACAATCACAAATATATTTTATTAATCCAACATTTGTTACAATTTTATAAGTTAACACATTTCCACAAACACTGATGGGAGGAGAACAACTGCAGAAATACACACAAAAAAACAAAGACGACACTCAGTCACATGAAAACTGAGCTTCCAGTTCCTGGAAATCTCAGACGACATGCCGTGTAAATAAACAGTGGATCAAAACACGCGGCCCGTTTATCAGCCGTTTATCGGAAATCTTCTGCAGAAAACATGCCCTTGGCTCGGCGCAGGATGGAGTCCTTGGACGCGTCGTATGGATGCTCTTTGGACGGGATCTCCAGCACCGCCGGGATCGACTGCATGTGGGCGTCGATGGCGTGCCGGATCATCTCGGCGATGAACTGGTTGATCAGAATGATGGCGATGTCGTTCCGTGCCAGGAAGCTCCTGCAGGAGGAAACAAATGTCCCAAGACTTAAAATAACAGGGGAATCTCAACAGGAACTAGTTCAGATCTATGAATCTGTTCAAATGTAGAAATCTCTTCAGAGCCGAGAAGCAGATTTAAGTCGGGAATCAGTTCAAGACTAAGTTCAGAATTAGGAATCCATTCAAGAATCAGTAATTTGTTCAAGAGTTAAAAAAAACAAAAAAAAAAACAACCTAAGATTAAGAATCAGATTTCACACCAGAGTCAGGAATCTGTTCGAGATTGTATGAAGAATTAGGAATTTGTTCAAGAATCAGTTCAGAGTAGGTAATCTGTTCAAGAATAATAGATTCACAATCAAGAATTGGACCAAAGACAGGAATTTGTTCAGGAAGTTGGAATACATTCAAGATTTTTTTTAATCTATAGATTGAATTTTTTAAATAAATAATTGAAATAATAAAATACTTCAATTGCACTGGTATTTTTGGCTCTGCAGGTATTCCATACAGATGTACCAAAATCCTTAGAAAGTCATTTTACTTTGAAAACCAAATGAAAACAATAAAATCAGAACTATGCAATCAGATGAACATTTACAATACTATCAATAAATATAAGGAGATCATTCTGATTGAACATAAAGCTTTTTATGCGATCAACAATCAATTAATCTGAAAAACTGTTTCATTTAGAAGGGAGTCTGGTACAAATAAACATGTTAACATTTTGGTGAAATCTACAGTTTTCATTTATGTCGTGATTAATATAATTATAGACTCTCTCCCAAATTACACACACAAAAAAATCAGTTTATAGAAACTAAAAGCTTTAAAACATGAAGTATATGAATTGGGGAGGAGCTTGTGGGCCCGAACCACAAGCCGCACCAAATTCCATTCAGAATTTCACACATTTAACATTCTCATCAATAATGTTGTCCGATTATTGTTGATTACACCTGAAGTCTATTTTAATTTGGTATGAATTTAAAATGAGAGGTTTCTGGTGTGCAGATATGAGTATAACAGTATATCGGGCCTCACTTGAACGTCTCCTCGATCTCCGTGATGCTCGTGTCCTTCTCCACCACCAGGAAGTTCGGCTTCCGGTTCTTGTTCAGCTCCCCGATCCCACCGAGCAGGAAGCCCGTCACCGTGTCTTCGTCCCCGATCACGGCGATCAGTTTGCCTCGACCCGCCATCGCAGCTGCTTTGGTCCAGTAGCACCGCGGAGATACCGTCCGGATCAGCAGGCTTGATCATGTGAGTCGCTGCGTCAGCGGTCACGTGAGGGTCACGCAGCGGCAGCAGGCGGAAGTGAAGCTGCAGTTTGAACAACAAGCAGCAGCAGAGAACGTTCAGTATGGTGAGGCTTAAACTTCTTATTCTCTCCGTTTTGTTGCTCTGGGAGCTGATGAGACGTTCACGGACGCCTGTTTTCTGTGTGTGTGTCTGTTTTCCAGACCACGGCGGCTCTGACTGCGGGTCTGGAGCGGATTCCGGACCAGCTGGGATACCTGGTCATCAGTGAGGACGGAGTTCTGGCTGTGAGTTTGGGAACAACACGAGTTTCTTCACCTTTAACCACGAATTCAAAGCACAGAACAGAGAATGAAAAGCAACAGTTTCTCTGTCGGCATCTGCAGCAAAGCTGATCGAAACATGTTGAAAATCAAGCCGCGTTTTGTGACAATGTGATTCTGAAATTAACTTTATTGGGAAACACAATCAGGTAGACTTGGACTTAAAATTGATTTTGAATTTTAGGTGTTTGTTACAAAACGTTCACATTTTTACAGTGATGCATAATTTGGGAAATGACAATGACTTTAAAGTTTAAGTCACAACATTAATATTTAAACTGACGTGTTGAGGAAATGCAGGAGAGACCAGCCCAAACCTTATTAAAATATTCTGCAAAAAGCTTTAAAATAAAAAGAAATCTAGCTAATTACATACATAGTCACCCTGAGAAACTAAAAATAATCAAATTACCAGAATAAAGTAAAACTGTCTAAAATAAAATGATAATGCTATGAATTCTGGCATTATTTTGACTTCCTAATATCAGTTTAATCAAATACAGCTTCTCATAATCACAGTTTTCTTAAATCTTATCTATTTATTGGACATAGTTCAAGCCCTAATTTCTTTTAATTTTGATGATTATGCATTTTAAGTTTTGTGATTTTTGTACATCATTTTTTTATGGTGACTGTTTTGTACAGGAATGGTCTGAAGTTACATATTTGTTTTGTTTTTCAATAGTGTCTAATATCTTTATTTAAGTATTTAAAACAATTTACGATAGTGAGACTTTTCTTTTTGTCAGTATTGTACTCCCATACTTCGTTGACAGCATCGGCTGTTGGAAAGCAATGCTAATCCATCTCGGTTTGAAAGCAACCCGGACCGGTTCTGACAGAACTCCTCGCCTGTTCAGTCTGCAGGTGAGCTGGAGAACGATGAGCACACTGCAGGTGTGATGATGCAGATGGTCCGGACGGCCTGCCGCTTCCGGTTATCCGGGTCAACAGACGCGCCGTTCAAACGCATGTCAGGTAATTGGGACGCTGGTTTCAGCAGAGATCTGATTGGCTCAGCGCTAACCAGCCTGCGTGCTTCATGTCTGCAGTGATCCTGGAGGATTTTATGTACGTAGTGACGATTTCAGGTCAGAAAGTGTTTGTGGTCAAACGTCAGAACAACCAGCATGAACCAATCAACGTGTAGAACGTCACCCGGAGCCAACTGGACGGAGGCGATGTCGTCATTTTGTGATTTATTTTTGTTTACTTTGTCTGTATAATAAAGTTTGAAACTTGATCTTCTGCTTTTCCTGCCAGTTTTCTGTGGAATTTAAATGAGATCCTGAATCGAGTTACTGATGAAATTCATATAGTTCCAGAATGACTCAGTGACTGATGATGGGAAACGGTTCACTTTTAGATGAACTCTGGTGAGCCAGACGGTTCCATCTGTAAGAAATCAGTTCTCTGCAGGTGTTTGGTTGGGATTTCAGTTCATCTTGGTTGCTTTTCATAAAGTCCTTATAGCTTAGCATAAACTGAACAGATGCGTATCAAAGCAGAACCGATTCCTTCTTTTGAACAGATTCTTTTAAAACTGACTCTTCCTTTGAACTTACTCCCTATTTTTTTAACATATTGTTCCCTCAATACTGATTCCCATTTTTTAAAAATATTCTTTGAACTAATTCCTGGGTTTGCACATTTTCCTTCGAGTCAGTTCCTCTTTCTGAAGATTCTTTTGAGCTGATTGCTTTTGAAGTTTCTTCCTTCTAAACTTATCTTTATTTTTTAACAGCTGCTTCCTTTGAACCAATTCCTGTTTTTCTTTTCCCAATTCTTCCTCCTGAACTCATTCCATATTCTGAACATAACTCCAAATGGATTAATGATATTAATTTTTAATATTGAAAGTTTGAACTGATTCCTTAGGTCTCAGATCACATCATAATCTCCTGATGCACCGATCCCACATATGTTCAAACTCTCCTTAAATGAGCTGCTTTTAGTTAAATCCACATATGGGATCATTTGCAAATCAAAGTTGGTTCTGATTATTGATCAGCAGGTTAAATAGTGAAAAATCCTATTTTTTTCTGTTCATTAAATGCATTAAACTCGACTAATTTTAATCCAGATGCTAAAACGACCAGTGTGTATTGTTTCATTCTTGCAAAAAAAAAAAAGAAAAAAAAAATCAAAAGCAGGTCAAAGGTCAAGGTGAAATCTTAGTGAAAAAATGTCACTTGAAGAGGTCTGAGAAGAAAAAAAAACCTTTATTGCATCGTTGTTGCGTCTGTGTTTCTTCCTCTTCACACTGATAAGGAATGAAGAGGCTGTCAGGTCCGGCTCTGTGGAATGAGTCACATGACCAGGTAACTGTCACCTGTCGTAAGCCCCGCCCCCTCTCCCTACAACATCCTGTCACATGATCTGGAGTTAAAACAGATTAAAAGAAAACAAACGGACCTAACAAACAATAGAAGAAAAGGATGATGGGAAACCAGGTGAGCTCAGAGTCCATGACATCACTTCCTCCTACAGATACATTTATAATTTAAAAAAAACAAAACAAAAATAACCCAGAAACAGTCCTGTGAAATGCTCCCCATCCTCCCTCCTCGGTTTGTACACGGTGACATCATCCTGCTGCTTCCTGTAGGCGCCTAGCGTTTCGACAGCTCATTGGACAGCCAGTCCAGACCCTCGTAGAGACCCGTCCCCTGAGTGGCGCAGGTGGCCTGGACGTGCCACTGGAAGCAGAAACAAACCCGTCAGAACCACAATCCATTCAGCATTAAAGCTGCAGTTTGTGCCTTTTATTAAAATATGACTTTTACTTATTTGTTAAAATGAGGAAGGAATGTAAGATCAATCTTGACTTCCTTCCTGAGCTGCTATTAGCGAAGAAAATCAGAGCACAAAGCGTTAAGACCCGCCTCCTGGCTCTGATTGGTTGTTTCTAGTTAGAACTGGGAGCACTGGGAGAAGGCTGAGGAACTCCATTTTTTCACAGATTATCTGTCTGGTAAATTGTTTCAACAAAAATTTAAAGTTACATACTGCAGCTTTAAGAAACACAGGATAGTATAAATTTTTAACAGGAAATAGAAATATTTCCTGTTAAAATATTACACAACTGACATGTGAAACGTGTCAGTTGTGTAAAACATGTCAGTTGTGTACGTCATTCCAGATGTCTTTGTTCATCACCTCATTTGCCTCTATGAAGGTTTATTCTGTTGGGCTTACTATGTACTGCTTAATGTGTAAATTATGTAATCTGAACTTTTGGCGCTTCAGTTGGCTACTGAAGCGCCAACAGAACTAGCAAAAATATTACAGCAGAACATATAAAAAGTGTAAGAAAAAGTGACTCTTTGTAACACTTCAGTAAGAAGTGTTACAAAATGTTCTGACGCAAGAGGAAGGGAAGACGTGAAATGTTGATTGCATCATTTCTGCCAAAGGGAAGGAAAACAGTTTTATTGAAAAACAACCACATTTCTAACACTTTGGATTAGGGAATAATAACTATCAAAACTTCAAATAATCTTTAGGAGACATGAACCATAGAGATTTGTGTCCTTTTCAGACGTTACCAGGTGTGTAATACGGATTACAGCCACCAGGAGGCAGCAACGCAAGCTGAAGAAATGGAATAATGTTTAAGTTATTGAACAAATTATTCCAACTTTTACTGGACGATAAACTGTACAGAAATTCTTGTAATAAATTTTATCATTACTTTGAGACCATTTTTAAGTAATATATTAATAATGACATAATAATTCAATCTTGCCCTCCAAATGAATAATAAACTTTAAGTTTCAACAGGACTGGAAGATATTTTAACCACATCAAAAGTCCAGACCTGATTCCAGCTCTGGGTTTGTGGCAATAAGATCAAAAGTGATTATTTATGACATTTTCTTTGAAATAATGTGAGAAAAGCGTTTCAGATGACAGAAAAAAATCTAATTCATCTGAGCTAAATACTTACTGAAACTAGGGAGTAATTTCAGGTAATGGATCCAATCTCAATTATACTGACAACATTTAATTTAAGCTTTTTCTATACAATATTAGAAATGCATTAAAAGATACAAATAATTCCAATCTAAATTTTGTTGCCTAAAATGCAGCAGAGCATTCCTTTAGTGAACGATCAATCATTTTTATAATAATGCATCTTTATGCCTATACAGTGTAGGGATTTTTTATGGATTACCTGATTAATAACTGGATAGCAAAATGTGCTAAATTGAGTTTTTGTTTACAGAATATAAACAAAATGAAACTTTTAAGTAAAAATGTTTGGGTTTTTTTACAGTTTTGGCTGCTCTGAATGTGCCGTTTCAGCAGATGGCCTTTTTAAGGTCTGATTAATTGTAAAATAGTTGACGATTATTTCAATAATCAATTATTCTCAATACCATCCTATGCTAAGCTCCTGTTCTGCAGGTGGTGATTGTAAATCTGTCCTTACGGTTTTGCTGCGCAGGCTGTGCAGGCCCAGTTTGTCGGTGAGTTCGCTGACCCCCATGGCGTTGGGAAGATCCTGTTTGTTTGCAAACACCAGAAGGACGGCATCCTTCAGCTCGTCTTCCTGGATCTGAGGGAGACGGAGTCATGTGACCCGTGATGTCACCGATCAGAGATCATGTCCGGACCTTCTGACTACTCACCATCTTGGAGAGTTCCTCCGCCGATTCGGCCACTCTCTCTCTGTCGTTGCTGTCTACCACGAAGATCAGACCCTGCAGGAGAAGAACGGGGTCAGAACGTCGGTAGCCGCAGTTTGAGCCTGCGCCTGCAGGGGGCGTACCTGCGTGTTCTGGAAGTAGTGCCTCCACAGAGGTCGGATCTTGTCCTGGCCGCCGACGTCCCACACCGTGAAGCAGATGTTCTTGTACTCCACTGTCTCCACGTTAAAACCTGAAACACACAGCCGTTAGCGAGCATCAGGTCAGGTCAACGTTTCCGTTGACTGCAGAACTAAATCAGCTTCGGGGCAACGCGCCAATTTCAATGGAAAGTCTTTGCAGTAGGATGAGGAGGTTTTTTTCGGCTGACTTGAAATTGGTGCATCGTGCAAAATTGCAATGGAAAGAACTTTATTCACACCATAGAAGTCATGTGATCAACAATACAATGTTACTACTGGCAGAGATGACAAAGACGACGAGAGGAAGTGGTTGGAGGGTGATGTTTTCAATGAAAAAACTTATTCACATGATTTTGTTCATATTTATTTAATTGAAACAATTGCACTATTGTGTTTTTTCGACATTAGTGGAATTCTGACAAAGTTTTGCACTCATTTGTAATAGAAACAGAGCTAGTCTCTGAGCATATGCAGTGAAATGGTCTTTAAAACAACAGGTAGAGGAAAAGAGTTTCCATTTACTCTCTATTTATTCCTCTAGATATTAAATCCAGAAAAGAATCCACTTTTTTTCTAAAACGTCACAATAAGTTGAAAACATTTTGTTTGGTTCGATAAACTTTCTACGTCTGAGGCTTTTCTGCAAGGCCCTGCTCTTTGTTTGGACGACTAGCCCCTCTGGTTTGGGGAGTTATGATGCATAACCATGGCAACAAGGTATTGCTTTTACCATTGGGAGAAGCTGATTAGCATCTGAATAATTCAAACAATACCTGATCGACAACCCGAAACCAAGAGGAGCTGAAAATGAGGCGTCATGAACGCAGAGCAGTAAGAAGTCAGTCAGAATCAGATTTAAAAAGGAACAGCAAGAGCAAAAGCACACGAGGTGGATCCACTCATATCAATGAAAGTTTAGTGGAAGGTAAAAGTGAATATTAAGCAAACAAATAGAGTAAGTGAAGTCAGGAATTGGTTGGTTTCTGATACTCCTGATCCGATTCTGTCCTAATGCGCAAAAATAAACCCTGAAGTTCACAAAGGTACAACGCAGAAAACAACAAATTCTTCCAATAATCAATATTTCCTCTCGTCAACCCTCCTCCTTTGACCTTTGAGCATTTAGTTGCTGGCATTATAATCTGAGCTCACCGATAGTTGGGATAGTGGTGACGATCTCTCCGAGTTTCAGTTTGTAGAGGATTGTTGTTTTTCCAGCTGCATCCAGACCCACTGAAACAAGCAAAGGCAGAACATTTCTGATTACTAACACTGATCATTTGGTTCATATTCACAATGTTAAATATGTTAAGTAATCACCCACAACCTTCTACAAAAACAGCAGAACAGACAGAGACACAAATCCAGATTAACAGAAAAGCATCCAGAAACAACAACAATTCACTCAGAACTAAACCTTCTCACTGCAAGGCAACAGCTTCAGGACTCTGCCTGAAAACTGGACTCAGTTCCCTGAAAACAGGAAATACACACATAAAAACAAAACCAATCCACAACTTCATTATGGTTAAACTATATATATTTAGAGATATTGTCCAGATCTTTGACTCACATAAATAAAAAAATTAAAAATATTAATTCGTAATGCAAGTGGATTAAGAAAATATTCCAGACCAATAGTCAGGATCCACTGATATTATGTCATAATATCAGTCAGGATCCACTGGTATTATGTCTACTGTAGATCGAATCAGAACTGGATCCAGTCTCAAACAAATGGACACAAGCTACCCGAAGTGGATCCAGTCCAACACAACTGGATCAACAGACTAAGGAGAGGATCAATGACAAAACTGGATCAATAGCAACAATAGAAGAGAACAACTGATACGAAGTCATAAAGATAAAGTCCATTTCTATTTGTGAAAGCAAAAAACTAAACTGAAACTAAGAGAACTGTCTCTAAAACTGACAGCAACATGATTCTGATTATTTCTGACTGGATCAGAAGATTAATGGAAAAGACTAACTGAATCTGACAGTTTTAACAGATCTACCACTCCTTCCGTTTAGCTCTGACCGTTAGCATCAGCTAACTAACAGATTCGATTTGATCCGTTTTCTTTAAAAGTCGCAGTGAAACATAGATCAGCACGACCGTAAACCGGGTGGCAGCGTAAAGTGTGACCGTTGGAAAGCAGCAGTTCGGCTGCAGAGTTCGCTTTCAGCCACCCGCCGGTACTGGCCCGATCAGCTCGGAGCTAGTTAGCCTAGCCGCAGCGCTTACCCATCAGTATCCTCATCTGTTTCTTCCCGAACAGCCTGGAGAACAGAGACGAGATGGTCAGACCCATTTTTAATAAACCACGTCTTCCAGAGAGGCAGCCTGGGTAGATGACAAGCCGACGGTGGGAGTTCTTAGGCGCTTAGCCCGCTGAGGCTGCTGTCAGAACCGAATAACAAGCGTAGAAGAACCGGATCAGATAGAATTGTGGGCGCTGCTCCTCCTTGGTGCCACGTCCAGGCCAACGCGGAATAAATGACGTCACGACTTTGAAACAACTTTATTAACAACTCCAAGAACAATGAGGCGTTTGGGTCCCCAGGAAAAAAGGAAGACATGCAAATTCTATTCTCATAAATTAGATATTTTAGCTATTAAACAAAATGTCTTATCCAGCAGGGTAAAATAGACAACTTTCAGTTGACCGAAAATCAGTGTGAAATAGACAAAATAGATGAGCCACACACATTTTTCTTTTAAAATTTTAACTTTTTAAAATATTTTTTAGCAATTGTTTGTGTTAAAAATTATTATTTCTCTATAAGGACTGCCAGATCAGACTCATTGACTCAAAGTCAGTGTGAAATTGTTCTACAATTTCACTACTTTAAATTTTATCCCATTTAAAGTAGTTATATTTTTCCGAAATAGGTTTTCAATAATATGTGACCCACTGTCGAGGAATAAAAATGATCCTGCCTTGTCAAAATAGTATGGTAAATCATTTCACACTGATTTTGAGTCAACGAGTCATATGACTTGGAAGCTATTGAGGAAAAATTATTAATTTTGACAATTTTGAAAGAAAATAATATTAAAGAATAGTAGAATAATTAAAAATTTTAAATTTAAAATTAACTGAAAAAGAAAAAAATGGTTCAAATGGTATAAAAATGTGAATATATTTTCTATTTAAGAAACTATATGTACCACAGACCTATGGTTATTACTTTTAATACTGAATCTACACTTCTCAAAAGTCGAGTAAAGTTGTCTGCAGCTTTAATAACAAAAAGAATAAGAAAGAGTAAGACCAACAAACTACTACTTAATAATATATTCCGTTTCATAATTGTTTTAACTACGATTGGAATCCAAAAACTATATTTCAAAAGAAAAAAAGAAATTACCGCAAATAATATAGGAAATAGCGCCCTCTTCAGTTCCGGAAAGCAATGGCGCCACTTCCAGATAAGGTATGGGGCTGACATTTGTCCCGCCTCTTCCGGTTTGCTGCAGGGCGGTCCTTCTCATCAGTTCCGCTGTGGCAGAACATGGCGGCTGTCAACAACTGCTGCTGTGAGGTGGGAGAGGGCGAACAGGATTTATTTGCACTGGTTTGTTGTGTTTCGATTTGATGTCGACAATTACGCATTTAGTTTAATTAGTTTGTGACTCTAACGCGCTAAAAGCCGCTTATTTAATCAGGAAGTCGATTATCAGGTAAGAACCGGATCCAACCGGCGGGATGGTGGATCGTGAAGTTTTCAGACTTTTTGATAGTTCGAATGTAAAACAACAATTTCTGCAGATTACAACAAAATGTGCTTAATTAAAACACATTTAAGACAAGTGACTCAAAAATAAGATATATAGATAAACAGTTTATACATAAATTAGAGCTTTTCTGTCTCTGAATCCTGTGGATCCTGAAATTCTACATTTATTTCATTACTTCAGAGCTGCATTTTAACCGGAAGTCAAACTATTTCAATGTATTGCTGGACTGGATTGTGATACAAACGATTTGTATTTACAGACTACGCTGCTGCACCAGGAAGTCACTGTTTAACTGGACTGAATCCGAAACCGGATCCTGCTGGTATTAAATCCCCAATAGCAGAACCAGATTCCAGAAATCACCCAAAAATAATCAGAATTACGACTGGATCCGGAAGTAGTTTGAGTCGAATAATAAACTCATTTCAGGAAAAGTAGTTACTGGATAAAGGAAACAAGATAAAGAAAATATGTAGAATTTCTACATATTTACAAAATATTTATAAATATGCATTTATCTAATTATAGGAGAACAACAGTGTCCATCTTGAACAATCGTGCACCAAGAAAAATAAGATCTAAAAAATGCTCAATAAGTCAACACAAATATTGGCAATTGTAATCCAAAAATAAATTTTCATTAGCATCCATCTTGAATATTTTTTTTTAATGATAAGCCCTGTGAATATCTGGGTTCATGCTGATTCATTTAAACTCAAACATTGAAAAAAGGAAATTAAATACTTGACGTAAAAACAGAATTTGTATCCATAAACAGCTTGATGCTGATTTTAATTTATTGATTGAGCCTGCAGATGTTTAATGTAGCATTTCTCTCTTTTAGTTTAGTTAGGAGGACAGCCGTGTCCACGATGAGACCTGCATGAGTCCGATCTCTGTGTGGCGATGGAACCGGTCTGACCTGGACTGAGCCCGACATGGAGAAGTTTGGGATGAGTTTCGGCGGCGGCCCCAGCAGGAAGGAGCTGCTGGACACCATCGAGTCTCAAAAAAAGCAGCTGGTCCAATACCAGACCCGCTTTAAGGATGTAGTCCGTGCCTACAAGAGCCTCCTGAAGGAGAAGGAGGCTCTGGAAGCCAGTCTGAAGGTTCTGACCGTCACCCAGGACCTGGACCTCAAGCAGCAGGAGCCGGACGCAGGCAGGCGGCTGGACCTGCTGGACGACGGTTGCTCTCTGCACAGCGAGGACAGTGTGGACACAGCAGCATCTGTGGACGCCGCCAGTGAGACCAACAGAGGGGAGCAGAGTGAGGAGGACCAGGGAGAACCGGGCCAGAGGTCCGACTCTACGGTACGTCTGAGTCACTTCCTTTCTGTTACATCTAACATGATTGTTTCTGTTGTCATTATATATTACTGGATTGGACAGCAGCTAATTGCTGCTATCGCTGGAGGAGAGGGAATCTATCACAAAAACATTCATAAGACCAAAATTTATTATCCAATTTCTATAAAATATGAGAACATTGACGATGTTTTGATGAGCAAACTATGTATTCTCCTTTTCTATAGATGTATAAACAGTTTGGTTTCTGTTGAGATGCAAGAAAGGACAAAACTAATGCTGCTTTAATAATTTAATCTGAGATTATTTCCTCTGTTAAGTGTGTTAAGTGCTCTAACAAACTAGGACCCCTATACTACATGAAATATGTTAAGATATTTGATGACTGTTGTGAATATGGCACCGTTCTGCACCATTTCTCCAGTTTTTATCATTTGTTATTTTTATAGGAATTGAAATGCGCCACAACCGGGGGAAAAGATCGACTAAACGTTTTGGTGAAAAACTGCAAAATAAAACATAAAATTAGAATGAAATCATACAAGAATAATGTCCAAATAATAATAAAGTCATAATATATCAAAAACAAAGTCTTAGTATTATGAGAATCAAGTCACACTACAATAAAGCCTAAAAATATAAAAATAAAATCGTTTTTCAAGAGTGAAGTCATAAATAAAATCTAAATAATACAAGAAAAAAGTGATAATATTTTATGAATAAAGTCATGTTATAATAGTCATAATATTATGAGGTTACTCTCATATTACAACGACTTTAATTTTGTATTATTTCAACTTTATTCTCACAATTTAATGTTTTATTTTGGCCCTAATTGTCCATCGTAAAAAAACAAAACAACTCAAAGTGGCTCGTTTTCCTCTTTCCTCTTGCTTTGTTACTTTACTCTGCAGCAGACCTGTTGCCACGGCAACCGAATGACAGTAACTGTTTCCGACTCAGTGTGACGCCGAGTGTGTGACTCAGGATACTGACCTGATCTTCAGTCCAGTAATATGTGCCAATTGTTTTTCTGCAGCCTGATGCTGACAGCGGCAGCGTGGAGGCGGAGCAACATCAAGCTCCGCCCCCCTCCAATGTGGAGGCCGAGCGCCGCCTCGCCCAGCTGAAGAGCCAGCTGAGCACGCTCACCACCTCGCTGTCCACCGTCTCGCAGGAGAAATCCCGCATGGAGGCGAGCTTCCAGGCCGACAAGCGCCAGCTGAAACAGGAAGTGCAGGAGCTGCAGGAGCGTCTGGCCGCCGTGACGGCGGCGCAGGAGGCGGAGCTTCACGCCCTGCAGCAGCAGGTGGCGGAGGGCCGTGCTCGCATCATCACGCAGCAGCATGAGAGGGAGCAGGAGCAAGGGGACCACGTCCAGCAGCTAAGGGAGCTGCAGAGGCTCCTGCAGCAGGAGCGGGACCTGCGGCAGGACGCCGAGCTGCGCCTGCACGACGCCAGCGCCGCCCTGCTGGCCTCGTCGCAGGCCGTGGACCGCGGGGCGGAGTCAGAGGCGCAGCTGAACCTGGCGAGGGAGGAGAGGGACGAGCTGCGGCGGAGGCTGCAGGCGGCGGAGGATGAGCAGAGGAAGCCGGACCCCAGAGTGGAGGAGCTGCAGCGGGAAGTGCAGGAGCTGAAGAACTCCTTCCAGCAGCAGATCCACAACGAGACCAAGAAGGTGAGATCAGAACCACGCAGAGTCTGGAGTTTAATGTTTAGATACGTCTGGAACAACGTATCTAAATATGTGGAGAAGCAGTGGAGAAAATAATAAAACTAACAATACAGACACTTTCTGGAGTTTTAAACATCATTATTTCTAACAGCAAGAAATTTATCACTATAAATTTTTTTAAAGCATTTTGTTGTTTTCAGATGCAGTTGAGTCTCAAATAAAACTGCAAAAACTGGCAAAATGTAAATTTTGTATAACAATACATCTCCTTTAAGCAAATTTTTGCCCCCTAAACTCCACCATCACCTCTTTGCTCTCGGTGACAAAGCCACAGATTTCTCCACCAGTTCTCTGGATGCGTCTCATCGTTAGGATGCTGCCGCTGCAGAGCTGCAGGTGTCTCATGCTTTTTGTTTTTGTTTTGCAGGTTTGCGAGGCAGAGGAGCGTGCACGAGAGCGTGCTCAGGCTGCAGAGCTGCGGGTTGCGGGTTTGGAGCAGCGGGTGTCTGAGCTGTCGGAGCTGCTGGGTTCCTGTGAGAAGGCGAAGCAGCGGGACCAGCAGGCAGCTCAGAGGCTGAGGGACCGGATCCAGCAGCTGGACATCGAGAACAAGACGCTGGCCATCGCCGCCTCCAGCAGGTCCAGCACCGACCTCAGCCTGGACGAGTCGCAGCTGGACGTCGCCGTCCTGAAGGACAAACTGCAGACGGTGAAGAAGCTGCTGCTGCTGGCGGCTCAGAGGAACCCGGACCAGAACATCCAGGATGTGGCGGACGCCGAGGACAGAACCTCAGCTCTGCAGCAGCAGGAGCTGCAGCAGCTGCGAGACGAGTTTGAGCGATACAAGCTGCGCGCCCAGGTGGTTCTGAAGAACAAGACCGCTAAAGATGGCTGCCAGGCCAAGGAGCTGGAGGAGGTCCGAGATCAGCTGGCGGAGCTGCGGGAGAAGTACATCACCCTGCGGATCCAGAGCGACGAGGCGGAGGCGCGGCACCGCCAGCAGCTGGAGGAGCGGCAGCAGCAGGCGGCGGCGCTGCAGCTCTCGGGGGGGCTCCACAAGCACCGGGGAGAGAACGATGGCGCTGCTGGACGAGAAGGACCAGGAGCTGGAACGGCTGCGCGCCGCCGTGCTCAGCTGCAGCCGCGACCCCAACGACCCCGCCGCCGCCGGTCCGCAGGAAGCTGCTGCCTTCGCCTCCGACTGCGAAGGTTTTATTCTCATTATTATTGTTCAATCAATGATATACAGTCAGAAATGAATTCACTTAAAATAACCTGTCATAATTTTCTAGAAATGCATTTTGTGTTTTAATTCAAATCGATGCTCTGAAAATATTTAGACCAAAATATCTGGTAAGATTTTGTGTTTTTGCAGCAGGTTGACAAACGTTTTGTTTGGACTAAAATTGCAAAGTCAGAATGACTTTTTTACTATTTTTAAAACTATTTAAAATAAAATTGTACTTGCTCAACAGTAAACTACATGCATGAAATTTTGATGTAAAACGCCATGTTGAATAAATTAAAAGCAGTTTGCTTTTGAGTGAAAGTCACTAAATAGATGCTTTAAACAGTGAATACTTTCTATGGCATCAAATATTTTTCATTGCGATTTATCGTAACAGCGTTGTTGTCTTCTGTCTGACAGGTGATGCGGTCAGCGAGGCGCTGCGGCAGGCCACGCCCACTGAGTCCACCCTGCTGCTGTACGCCGAGCAGCTGGCCCGGAAGGAGGTGGAGGCGGGTGGCCTGCGGCGGCAGAAACATCGCCTGGAGGAGGATCTGCACCAGCTGCAGGCCCGGCTGATCGCCAACGCGGAGCGGCACGAGGAGGAGACGGCGGAGCTGCGGGGCCGCCTCGACAAGCTGATCCGGGACCAGAACCGAGAGGGCGCCAACTTGGAGTACCTGAAGAACGTCATCTACAAGTTCCTGACGCTGCAGGACAGCAGCGGGCGGCTGCAGACGCTCAACGCCATCCTGACCATCCTGCACTTCAGCCCACAGGAGAAGCAGGACGTCACGAAGCTGCAGGGGCCCGCCTGGTGGGGCCCCGTGCGCAGGTGAACACCTGCAGAGACGCATCAGTAATACGACCATGACTGGATCACTGTGACGACTATTAAAGCCCTAATCCAGCAGATCTTTATATTTTGAATTAATTGGAAAATAAACTATTTTTTGTGTGAGATTGAATCTGTTTTCCGAGCTTCATTCTTAGAACAAGCATTTTCTTAGAGATTTATTTAACTTACAGAACTTCATGTAAATAAAATTAAGGATTAAATTTATTAGAAGTTTTACTGTCACGGTTCTCACAGATAATCTGACAGGAAAAAGGAAAAATCAGCTCCTTTTCCTTCTCCCAGTTCTAAAAAAGTTGCCGACCCACTTCTGCTGCAAAACCACACGATGTTACGTGAACTATGTGCAAAAAGCCTGGAACTAGCAGGTAAATGTGGTTTGTTAAAAAACATTTTGATGTTTAAGGAAACTGAATCCAGAACCTGATCATTTTCAGGGTTAAGTTCAAAACAGACCCAGTCTCAGATGATTCAAGTTTTATTTTTCAGAGCACAAATACATGAAGAGAGCAGCGTTAGTGTTTTTAATGTTTCTATAATACTAGAAAAATAATGCCGTGTTTCAACTGTCTGCTGTTCTGAGTTGGGCTTTTCTGTTAGATAAATTAATATCTTTGCTATCATGAAATCTGCAGCCAGAATTATCTCACTTCTACTTTGAGTTTCTGTCTAAATCTCTGAGCCGTAAGCAGCGGGAATAAAGTCTTGTGACTATATTCAGAACTCCACTAGGAGTTTTACTAGACTTTATTCTTCATAGTAGAGAGTAAAATCGTCTGAGAATAAAGCCATAATAGTCAAAAAAGAAAGTTGTATGAGAACAAAGTAATATTACAAGAAATTATACAAAAATAAAGTTGCACAACACTAAAGTCCTGGTTCGAAGTTGTATGAGAATAAAAACATTACGAGAATAAATCATAAGAATGAAGTCGTAACGTTATGAAAATAAATCGCACGAGAACAAAGTAATATTACGAGAAGTAAATTGAACAAAAATAGTCAAAACATGAGAATAAATCGAACAAGAATAAAGTTATAGGAAAATAAAGTCATATGAGGGAAAAAAGTCAACAGGGTTTCTGTTGAGATGAATTAAGTCACATGAAACTGAAGTCGTTATTCAACGAGAATAAAGTCAGCAGAAAAATATTCTTAATGTGAGAATAATTTGTACGAGAATAAAGACAAGAAAATCGTCATACTATTGTCAATAAGTCGTGGGAATAAAGTCTGAATAGATTAAGAGTATATCAAGATAAAATACATGGAGATAGCAGCATGTTAGTGTTTTTAATTTCTCAGATTAGAAAAATAACGGCCGTTTGCGTCGACCGTTTGCTGTTGGGCTTCCTGTTGAGATCAATTCAAATCTTCTGTGTCGTCATGAATCTTGTCTGCACTGTTTGGGCTCATTTCAGGGTCTCAGTCTTTAGGTTTGACGGCGTCAGCGCGCGTTCAGGACGGGCTGCAGGTCTTCAGGCAGCGAGCCGACGACAGAGTTTATGAAAGCGTCCAGTTTGTCTAAAACTCCATCTTTGACCTGCAGCTGCTGCCGGCGAGCTTTGATCTGGAAGAAACGGGCCGTTACGAACACATTCTGGTTACTTTCCAGAACCTTCTCCTCATTTTAAATCTCATTACCAGCTTTTCTCTGAGCTTCAGGATCAGGTCCACGATCTCCACCTCCGACTTGTCTTTGGTCCAACCCAGAAGGTCCTGCACAAAACCCAGCGTCACCGTTACAAGAAGGAAACTCCTCGGAAATATTCAAACAGTGCAGGAGAGGAGAGACTCACTGCGTCGCAGATCGTCTCCAGGTGGAGGCTCTCCAGCTTCTGGGTCATCTCTCTGTGGCGCTGGCGGTACCAGCCGTCAAAGTTCGGGGACCTGAAGAACTTCCTGAGCAGAAGGAAACTATATTTAATTTAAATTAGGCGTATCTGGTGTAAAAACAGCAAAAGACTAGAACATATTGATAGTCAAACACGGTGGTGGCAGGATGATGGATGGTCTGAAACGGCAAAACCTTTTCCCATTGCTGCACTGTTTTCTATTTTAACATCATCAGGATGCTTTGCATTACTTTTTAAGAAAACTCTTAATTAGAGGATATTTATTTTTACTGTGAAAATGAAAACACTAACTCGACCTACGACCTCCAGATCCACATTTAGATGTTTCAGAAAATGAACTGATGAACACGCAGCAGCATTGGGTGTAAAAACACCTGGATTATAATCGGGATGCACCGATTGCAGTTTTCTGGCCGATCACCGACGACCAACGTTTAAAAAGCCTGACTTGCCAGTTCATGTTCCCAAAATTAAGGAAATTTGGAACAATTTATTGGTGCATTCCTGTTATAAGAATGAGTTGCTGTTTTCTGCTGAATGTTGTGACGTTTTTATGGATCAGTTATTTTTAGAAACTCGCAGTAAAGGAATGAAAACACTCCCGGTATGACTCACCTGTACAGACCCATCCAGTCCCCTCTGAGCATGGAGGTGAGCTGAGGACCGGTGTGATCCAGAGTGGAAATGAACTCGTCCTGACTAAAGGGACGAACCTGCGGAGGAGTCTGAGCAAAAACAAACACCATGTGGTGATTTTATGGCCTCTGGAGATCCGCTGTGATGACGGGCCGTACCTTCCAGGGTGTGACTGATCTCTGCAGAGGCATCAGGCTCGCCATGTACCGCTCCTGCCAGACAAGACGGAGGGTTTACTGACAGTTTCACCTGCAGGATCACCTGCTTCTGCACCGATTCCTCACCAGAGGAATGATGAAGCTCTGCGTCAACTCCAGCAGGTGTCGCCTCAAGATGGCGCTCTGAGCCTCTGACGGCCTTTTCCTCTGGATTCCCTGCAAAAAACAGAAAAAAACAACAAACAACAAGCTGCTGGTTTTTAGCTCATCGGACAACATGGACGCATGCTCACCTTCAAAAGCCTCTTGATAAGGATTTTGTCTTTGTGTAGAAACGTTTTGTAGGCTGTGTAAATCCCTGCACACAAACATTCAAACAACAGCAAGCTGTAGGCGTGAACTACAGCAGAAAGACGCTTCAGGTTCAGTTACCTGGTTTGGTGTCCAGAGTTTTTAGTTTGGACAACTTCTTCACCTTCACCTGCTTCGGAAGATCACCTGGAAAAACGCAGACACCCAAATCCAATAAGGTCTGATCTGCAGTCGGAGAGAAACCGAGACAAAGAGAGCGAAGTCTACCGGCCATCTTGATCTCTCCCAGTCGAACGATGTGAGGCCAGTTCTGAAACGTCTTGATGAAGAACGGGTTGGTGACTCCCAGAACCACATTAGGACTGAAGCAGAAAGAGAGAGAAACGTTAGCGAGAGCTACATGGAACAGTAGCACTGGGAGCTGAATCGATTAATCCAATTAATCGATTATTAAAATGATGGACAACTAATTTGGCAACTGATTAATCTTTAACCTTTGTATACAGACTCTAAAAAGACCATTTAATGAAAGACAAACATAATTAGAGAAGAAATTAAGCTAAAACTATAAACGTGTTTTAAAAATGTATTTTACCCAGAACTCCTCAAGTGGAAGTCTTTTGCTTTCAAATTATTACTAAATTTATAATACATAGTTTATAAAATAAACTTCATTATTTATATACTTTGTTTATAAAGTAAAAAAAACCTTTATTCACTCATAAATAAATAAAACATTTTAAACATGTTTGATTTTAAACATGTAAAATCAATCAGTTGTTCTTAAAGTGTGATCAGACTCACGGCGCCTGCGTCCGGGTCGTGTACTCTCTGAACTCGCTGTCATGGATGGTGAAATACGGCCGAAAGTCGCAGCAGAACTTCAGAGGGCTGATGGAGCTGAGAGGAACGGAAACGTTCACACCTGCCGTTACCATGACAACGCAAACACTCCCTGCTGATTGGCCGCCTGTAGCTACCTGACCAGAGCCAGTATTGTTTCCGAGCAGACGGTCGGAGACGGCGCCATGACGACCAGCGGCTCGCCGAGCAGCGCGAGTTCCCACAGCATCTGCAGGTGGATCAGAACCGACTGGAAACACCTGAGGAGGAGGAGGGTGGAGGGAGGAGGGAGGAGGAGGGGGACGGGGGGGTAACGGGGGGACAGATACCGCTGGGACCAATCAGTGGTCAAGTTCATAACAACGGCAGGGGGCAGCACTAACTTGAAGAGGTCCAGTTCGTGGATGGTTGGGAGGAGCGTTGGAGCTGGCAGCGGGCTCTACAAGGACAAGGCGTTACTATGACAACAGAAGCTGGGGGACAGGAAGCAGAAGGGAGAACGGATCTGACCTCGTTAGTGATCTGTCTGACGGGACTTCCTCCTGGTTTGTCTGTTTTCGAAGGAATTCTAACCTGAAACAGAAAAATAACAGAAAAGGTGATTTTTACACGTCTCTCCGTGTACTTACCTGCGTTGACCTCTGCTGACCTGCAAGACGAGGCCCACGATGGGCAGGTTGAGCGTCTGGCCAGGTGAGGGGTTGGGCCACTGGTCAATCTCACTGCAAACTTCAAGATGAACAGAATTTATGACCTTGAAAAGTATTAAAATATCTAAAATTTAATCTCACAAATTTTATTTTAAAAAAAAACATTTGACATTGTAAATTTGCTGGAAAAAAGCCTAAAATGTTGAGATTAATTTCTAGAAAAAAAACTTGGAAATTTTGAGATTAGTCTCTAGAAAAAAAAATCTTCCAAACGTAAAAATTTTCAACTTTTGGATTTCAGAAAGTCAAAGACGAGCGTCGTCACCTGCTTCCAGGAACGGCTCCAGCTTCTCGAAGAACTCTGGTGCGATGATCTGCAGCACCGAATGAAACAGGTGTGTGTAGGGCAACCTGGACACCAACACCAGCGACTGAAAGGCAACATCATGAGAAAACCATCCGGTGACCTCATCAAATTAAAGGAAACGTAATGGTGGGAACAGGTGAGGTACCTTCTGAAAGTAGCCTCTCTTCACAGACACATCCTTCACCTGGCGGAAGTAGACATAGCCGAAAAAATGTGCCGTTTCCTTCTGAGGAGACATCACACCTGTTTCACCTGCTCTCTGTGGGAAACACCTGATGCAGATCTCAGGTCAGATCTCAGGTCAGATCTCAGGTCAGCTCACCTGCAGCGTGGCGGCGGCGTCTCTGTTGTAGATGTCGTCTCTGAAAATTTGACGCCCAACTGATTGGCGTAACCTGAAGGTGAACTGAGTGTCCCCAAGGCAACCTGAGGAAAATCAGATTTACATCGTTTGACCTTTGAACTTCAGGTCCTCAGAACAACCACATTTAATGAATGTTTCTTTACCTGAGTAGGAGTCAGGAAAGGACAAGTAACAGATGCTGGTTTTCTGACAATTAACCAAAGCAGCGCCATAAGTCAGATGAAATAATTTAATTGGACAAAAAATAAATAAATAAATAAATACAATTAATGATAATAAATCACCTCTTTCTCTGTGAGTTTGACATCCTGCGGATAAACCAGCTGCAAGCGGAAAGAATGAATGAATACCAGACTCCATTTAAAATTTCATTAATTTAACTGGCGTTTATTTCTATAAAAGTCTTATTTATGAGAAAAATATGACCAAATAATTGTAAAAACAAATCGATTTCTCAGCTACTAAACTCGCCGAATTAAGAATTAGACATTAGGCTTTCTTTCAAGTTTAAATATATTTATCTTCCAAAGCAGGTTTTTCTACCAGGCTGCTCAGATTTAAAGTGGTACATTATTCAAATGGAGATTGATGCTAGTGATGCTAAGCTAGCGCACCTCAATGGCTTGTCCGAGCTCCAGGTCGAAGGTAACCACACACACGCACTCCAGCCAGGAGGAGAACCGGGTCCAGGCGGTTCGGCTGTCTGCCGCAGCCTCTTCCCGTCCGGGAGAACCGAACCCGTCCAACGGATCCATCGCGGCAGGTGTTGTGCGAAATTCGGCTCCCCTGAAATAAGCGGTCTGGGGGGCGGATCCAAACTCATCGATTCTGAGCAAACAGAACAAAACAGAAATATTAGAATATTGTTAAAAAGTTTAATATTTTGTGAAACATTGATTAATTACCGGGGGGGGCGAGGGGGTGAAATATTTTATTTCTTATGTATCCACTATTAGCTGTGATTTATTCTTTTTGTGGATTTCTTTAAAGCTTTTGGTTTGACATGTTGCATGTTTGGACAGTTATTCCCTCTGGTTTTGGATGCTGAGCATCCAGGAGTTTCCTTGTACTTTGTCCTTTCAGACAGTAATATAGGCAACATAACAGCTGATTTGCATCCCAAAAACTCAAATAATACTGGAAGTGCAGATGAGTTGGAATGACAGCTCCATTAATGCTTTCTAATCATATGGCCACAGAGACATTTAGAGAGAAACAGCAAAAGCAGTAGAGATGGATTAGCAGTACTTGCTGAAGGTGTGATGTAGGGCATGTTGATATATTTTCTCCTCTCTTTCTGGATGTTTTACCAAATACTGTTTTATTCTTACTTGAGTAATTTCTTAAATGGCTACTTTTTACTTTAACTTGAGTAAAAATATGTTGTGCTGCTCTTACTTGAGTATAATTTTGGGTTCTCTGCCCATCTCTGGTATCACTACATCCCTCGCAGCTAATGTTAAAGCCTTAGAACAATAATTATTAAGATTTTTTGCGTTTTCCACAACTTGCCACACACAATATGGCGTCGAAACTGACGGACGCGGCAGTCAGCTGATTGGGACTTCCGTGTCTGAGCGGCAGCACGTGAGCCGTCTAGTGGAAACCGTTGTCTGTCGGTGTCGCTCCGAGCAGCTCGTTTTATCCTCTGAACACATTTTACCTGATTTTTAAGCCGCGACTTTGACTCCGCAGGCGGCTGGCTTCGGTTTCCCCCCCTGGATCCAGAAAATGGAGTTTAATCGCTGCTGTTTGAGGAGCTTTTTGAGCTGTTTGCTAATCTGCGTCACTCTGTGGAGCGAGCAAAGCTGCGGGCTGTTTGGACAAACCAACCGGAAACCAAACATCGTTTTAATCCTCACTGACGACCTGGACTTCGCTTTGGGCGGCTTGGTCGGTTCATGTTATCAATACCAACTGGTATTTAGTGATTAACAGCTTCAGATTTGTGTTAATTGTGGTAAAAATGTCAGTTGAGTCTAAAGCTGACATTTCACATTCCTGGTTGAAACCATCATTTAAGAATCTTAACAGTCAGCAGGATCTTTATCCCATCATTTCAGGCCAAATTATGGGTTTATTGTCTCATTTGAAGGAAAATGTTTTAAAGTTTCTCTGTGTGGCAGATTTCAGCAACAAGACAAAGTGGTTTAAAACAGTAATCAGTGATGAAACAAACTTTAGGTTTTGTCCAATTTGATCATTATTGATCATCAGATAAAAATAATCTTGGCTTTTCCATTAATATTGCAGTTAATATCAGTGAGTGGCAGCTCTAATCAAATGAGTTTTTAGCCTTAATTTAAAGGAGCAGTTTGTTCCAGATTAATGGAGGATAAAAACTGAATGCTGCATCTCCATATTTGGTTCTGGTTCTGATGACACGAAACAGAACCAGAGGACTGATACAGCAACAGCAGATCTTTAATGTATTTTGATGCTAAGCTATTCACATATTTATAGACTAACAGAAGTATGTTAAAGTCTGTTCTCTGCGCTCTCAAGATAAATACACGCATTATTTTCTTTAGATATTTCTGGGATATTATTTTAATTTTGGAAATGTTCTTCAGGTGATAGAAGACTGATTTTATGTATCTCTGAAAGCTCAGATCTATATTTCAGGCCTGATTTCTAGTTTCTAGCTGTAACAACTGAAGCTGTATGCTGACTACAAATCATTCCCCTTTAAGTCCAAAGACCTAAAACTTCATTTTTGTTTCTATTCAGCTGAAGAAAGTTTTGCTGAATTCATTGCTTGAATGGGTTCAGAGTCACCTGGTGGCATCGCTGCGTGTCATCTGCGTAATTATAATAACTGATCTTATTTCTTGTTATAAACTGAGCTAATTTAGGTCAAATAGGAAGAGTTTAAGGATTGAACCTTGGGGAACCCCACATTTGAAAAGTTACCTATTGACCCAAAGAAATCCCTTTTCTTTAGATTCAAACCAATTAGGAATTGGACTGGACGGTCAAGGTGCAACATGAAGCAGACATTTGCACTTGTACCTTTTTAGAGTTGAAACTTTAAGGTTTAGCCTCTGCTTAATGTCTTTGAAAGGATTTTAAAGAAGTTCTTAGTTTCTTTGTTCAAGTCGTGATGTAACAAAACCACTTTGTTGTCTTTTAGAACCCGTTGACCAAGACCAAGAAACTAATTGGTGACGCTGGGATAACCTTCACAAACGCCGTAAGTTTCACCACTTATGGTTTCTGATAATGAGGAAGAGTAAAGCTGCAGCGAAGTAAAACAGAGCTGGGCTTTAATGTGAATGTTTGCACATCTTTTACTTTCAGACCCAAGATAATTAAGTATGTAAATGTTATTTGGACTCAGTCTAATGGCAGCACAATATACTGATGAAGTTACTTAAAATGCTAAAGGTCACAGAGGAAAGAAGATTATATTGATTTTACCGAAGATTATCATTATTTTAAAACAGGGCAAGAGTCGGTGATACTTATTATTTAAGTATGATATATTATCAAACTTCTGACCTTTAGGTGTTTTTGTTCTTTGAATTATTTTATTACAGCTTTGAACAGAGTTTAGATATTTATTTATCTACAGAAACTGTAATGACACATTTACATGTCAAACAGAAACAATAGGGAAACGAAGAACTGGGAAAAATCGTTTTTAAGTTGAAAATACGGCGTTAAATTGGGGCCATAAAGTCTTTTCAAAATAAAAAAATATCTAAAAACAACATTGAAACTGAAAAGTTATATTGAAATTGAAAAAAGGTTTGAAACTTTAAAAATGTATTTGGAAATACGTACATAGTTGAAACTGAAAAAATATGTTCAAAACTACTTTGCAGATTTTTTGTCAGTTTAAATTTTTTTTCTTTTAAACAAACTTTATGGCCCCAATTTAGCTCCATGTGAGAAACGTTATTTCCCCTCTTGGAAATTTAAGTGGCAGCTCTGCACTTCCATACTTATAATAACTAACATTTTAGCTTATTTTGCCCATTTTGCTTCTGTTTGTCAGTTTGTTGCCAGTCCTCTGTGCTGCCCGAGCCGAGCCAGCATCCTGACAGGGATGTACCCCCATAACCACCACGTCATCAACAACACGCTGGAGGGGAACTGCAGCAGCTCGGCCTGGCAGAAGAGCCAGGAGCCACAGACGTTCCCCGCTTTGCTGAAGAACTTCGGAGGATACCAAACCTTCTTCGCAGGGAAATACCTCAACCAGGTCAGAAACTCGAGCCTCTTATTCTGCTATAACTGTAGTTTTTACTGGAGAGACAACATTGTGTTTATATGTGCTCATTAAAAAATGTAACGTTAAGAAGGATCTGAATATTAAGAGAAGACAGAAGATTGGCTCATTCCTACTTTTATAACATTTTAACCTGGAGTAAAATCCATTTTTCTGTCTGCCGTCTTCTTCACGTCTTCATTAAAAGGCTCTCTGTCTTATATTGAGGTTATTGGAAATATCGGGTTTGTTTATGTCTTCCAGTACGGACATTCTGATGCTGGTGGGTTGCAGCATGTTCCTCCAGGCTGGAGCTACTGGGTGGCACTGGTAAGATGTTTTAGCTTTTAAATATGTTAAGTTTAACAATTCACAGTGTTGATCTTTACAGAAATAATTACCACAATGAAGTGGACAAGATTAATATATTAAGGTATAGATTATTGTTTATCCTTCACAAGATTGAAAGTTTATGGTCCATTTTATTAATTAGTGCTAACAAATATTTCCCTTATATCTGCAAAAAGGCGTTTAGTGGACTATAATGGCCCATAAATGCCATAATGTAACAACAAAAGCCACCATGGGAGTTTTTCTAAAATGGATATTATACTAGCAGATTTAACATAAATTCCAATTTAGCTTGAAACTGAATTTTGCTATAACAGAATTCATGCAAAAATTTTAATTATGCTAAAAGAGATGGTGCTAAAATATATTTTGTCTTTTAACATACGTTTTGTTTTAGCATCGCTTCCATTTTAGCATAATGCTAAAACAGAATTTATGTTAAAATGTAAGTTATGCTAAATCTGAACTTCTGTTTCAGCTTAATTCTGCAACAAAAGTTATACCAATTAGTTTTGTTTCAGCATAAAATGAAATTATGCTAGCAAATTTAACATGACTTCTGATTTAGCATCAGATTTAGCATCACATCCACAAAATGAATGAATGTTAACTTTTGTTTTCCAGGAGAAAAACTCTAAATACTACAACTACACTCTGTCAGTGAACGGGAAGGCGCAGAAACACGGAGCGGACTACAGCAGAGATTACCTGACCGATGTGCTGGTGAGCCTTAAACGTTAAAGGTGCAGTTAGAGACACAAGGGAAATATTGCGATTCATTTTTTAATTTTGGTTTTTGTTTCTCTCCCAGGCTAACAGGTCTTTGGAGTTCCTCCAGTATAAATCCATTTACCAGCCGTTCTTCATGATGGTTTCCACGCCGGCGCCTCACTCCCCCTGGACGGCGGCTCCTAAGTACCAGGACCGCTTCAATGACACCAAGGCTCCCAGAGACCCCAACTTCAACGTCCACGGGAAGGTGGGGGGACTTGAAACTGCAGGTTACCCAGCAGGTTGTTGCTAGGCAACCAAAGAGCGAGCGAGTTAGTTGATTCCACCAACCCGACCTAGCTTAGGGGGCTAATGCCTTTCTGGATCAGAGTTCAGTGAATATGTTCTGAATATTCAATCAGACGTATTATCTATTGATATTGATCATGTTTCCATCACAATATACATTGTTATTGATTTATTGTTCAGCTCTACTGTTATTGAAAACTAATTTCCACCCAATAGTTTGGTAAACTCTCTTTCTCTCATATTTCCATTTCTATTTTAGGAGAATTAAAAAAGCTACGTTAATTTAAAAACATTACTAATCTGACTTCGTTTGGTCATTTTAGGACAAACATTGGTTGATCCGTCAGGCTAAAACTCCCATGTCCAACTCCTCTGTCCGGTTCCTCGATGACGCCTTCAGGAAGCGGTTGGTGGTTTTATTTTTTTACACCCTTTTTATCCTCTTCTATTCTAACATCTATTTGTGTTGCTCTAGATGGCAAACTTTACTGTCAGTGGACGATCTGGTGGAGAAAATCGTGACGAGGTTGGAGGTCAGAGGTGAACTGGAGAACACCTACATCTTCTTTACCTCTGATAACGGCTACCATACAGGTGAGAGAGGATGTTGGACTTGATCTCTGCCAGTTTTCTTTAGGGGATGTGATGAATGAATCCGTTTGGCTCTGATTCAGGTCAGTTCTCTCTGCCGCTGGACAAACGGCAGCTCTATGAGTTCGACATCAGGGTTCCTCTCCTGGTCAGAGGACCAAACATCAAACCCAACCAGACCAGCCAGGTACAAACATTCACACCGTCTGTCTTTATACTGTTGGGATGAATTTTGTCTGCTTGCTTCACATCACACTGTTTTTTTATTTTTTTTAATATGCAGTACATTTGGAAAGGGACACTCTTTGCCATGTTTGATCCTCTTTAGTCCAACTCTAGTTAATTTGTCTAGAACGTCCGATTCGTTTTGGGGAGGTGTGGAAACGTAATCGGCTGAAAAGGCAAGCTCTGTTCCACCTAAAAACCTTTGTCTCGGTTCGGTTAACACGATTCAAATTCATATGTGAATGTAAAGTGGACCGGAGACCGCTCCAAAAGCAGGAAGTGAGCCAAAGCATTCTGGGTAAATGCAACCAAAACAAACTCATGAGTCTGGTGCTGATGCAAGAAATGTCTTTTAGCCTTTTGCTAAAGACTAAACCACTGAAATCTCCATTTTTAGTGAACTTGTCTTCTTCAGAGGTTTTTGTGTCGTTTCCTTCGTTGGTTCTTGTTGCAGCGCCCCCACAGGCGAGGAGGGGAACAGGTTTTTCACAAGGTTTGGTTTGTTTGACAGTGTTTTGTGAAAGCAAAACACATCAGGATTTTATCTCACTTGTCCTTGGAGTCAACTTCTATAAATTAGCTGTAACACAAACCACCACAGATTATTTCTGACCACGGTGATCATCCTCTACAATAACTCTGAAGAATCACAACATCATTGAGTTATTTACTGTCCCTGTGGGATCAATAAACTATTTTTGAACTGAATTACTTTTCATATTATCAGACGTTACAACACAGTAAAAACTGAACATTCATCTGTTCTGTGTTCCTGCTGTCAGATGCCGGTGGCGAACGTCGACCTCGGCCCGACCATCCTGGACATCGCCGGCTACAACGTCAACAAGACCAAAATGGACGGCATGTCCTTCCTGCCCATTATGGTGAGAGATAACAATCACTGAGAGACGAGCCATAGAGCATCATCCACTGATACCAACGGTTTAAATGCATAATAATCTCAGTTTATATAATCTTATGAATTTAAAGAGGGTTAAAAAATACTATAAATCAAGACATTTGAATTTATTGTTGTTTGAGCAGGAAGGGAAGATGAACAGCAGCAGCTGGAGGACAGACATCCTGGTGGAGTATGAAGGCGAAGGGAGGAACGTTTCGGATCCGGCCTGCCCGCTGTTGGGACCGGGAGTGTCGGTACGAGGAAAACCCAGATCAAATTATCGTTCATCTGTTGAATTAAAGCTGAAGTGACCAACTTCTGCAGGAATGCTTCCCAGACTGTGTGTGCGAGGACTCGTACAACAACACTTACGCCTGCGTGCGCACCGTCGCCCCCTCTGCCAACCTGCAGTACTGCGAGTTCGATGACAACGAGGTACGTCATCAGTTTCATTTAAAACCTGCAGCTTTCCTCAGTATGTGGATTATAGGTAACATGCTTTGGTGACTGTTAGTGGCTGGATCTGACGCATGGCAGGACCGTCTGTTCTGCAGGTGTTTGTGGAGGTGTATAATGTGACAGCAGACCCCTATCAGCTCAACAACATTGCAAAGACCATCGAGCAGGAAGTGCTGGAAAAGATGAACCATCGGCTGATGATGCTGCAGTCGTGCTCTGGCCAGACATGTCGAACACCTGGAGTTTATGATCGAAGGTGCACATTTTCACTATAAAGCATCTAATCTATTGACTTTGCTTAAATGAGGATTCAAGTATACCAGACTTGAGCTCATTCTCGACATCATGCTGTACTAGCAGTCATTTTTGCATCATAGTGTAGCATATGTCATTTTCCACACTTTTTTTGTCCATAGAAATAGAAAGTGTTCGTTTTTCGCGTGATATGTCTGTTTGTCTGTTAAAAAGCGTTTTACCATGACCAATAAAATGCGGGTAAATAACAGAATAGCACCATTATAAAGATGGAATATCAAGATGTTTAAAATTTGTTTAAAATCTATACATAAACATTTAGTGGCAACTAAACTCAAAATCTGTTTTCAAAACGGCACCATTTCATTTTCTCTGCTGCATCCAGTTAACTCTGCACTGCCAGACGGCGCCTTCTCAACCCAAACACCTCAGCTTTCCACAGAGGAACAGAGACAGAAACTCAGCTTTCACATTATTTATCTATCAGTAAGAAAATATCAACATGGCTGCTTCAGAATTTAGCAATGCATTAACACAAGTTACACCACAATCTGGAACCAACATAAGAAACATTAAAGAACATGAAGTGCTTTTTAAGTATTTTTGACATTATAGCATGTAAAAAAAAAAAGGTCAACTTCCACACTGCTTGTTAGCCAATAAGATGTAATATTAAAATGTTATTTTTCTCCTGTCAGGTTTAAGTTCAGCCCTCAGCAGCTGTTTTCAAGCCGCAGCTGGAGGCTGAGCAAACTCAGGCAGTAGGAGGAGGAAGGCGTTTCCTGCTGCCGCTGGTTTTGTTTGGAGCCGCCATCTTCTCTGGATGGAGACGGGATCAGGTGGTTTAGTGTCTCTGAAGCCAAATCAACCGTTAAACTTCACGTTTCTCAGTTGATGCTTGTAGAAGATTGAAAACGTCTCCATGTCAGCACAGATTTGCACGCTTGTTTTGCCACAGGAAGTTAAATAGTTTGGCTACATTTCAGTGTTTAATCAAGAATTTTACGTTTTTAAACATGTAAAACAGATGAGACAATGAAAAGAAGTGCCAAATGTCCTATTTTTGATTTAAACTCAAAGCTAGATCAGGGAAATGATTTAAGGGATTTGTTTTTATTTATTGAGTTTTAAAATATCCTGTTTTGTGAAGCATAAACTGCTTTCTGTCTTATTACTTCTTAAACAGGGAAAAAGGTTAAACCTGCAAATCATATCCAGATTTTCCAGCTGCTACTGATGATAATCTTTACTACAGTTAACATGGAAAACGTTTTTTTCCTTCAAGCTGATGACTTGGTTTAAAAGTAAAGATACACTTTTAAATATGTCAGATTTTCATGTATTTTTCTGTCGTGTTTTTGTCCAAATAAAGAATCACTGTTACTTATTTGCTTTAATTTCTTTCTTCTGTTCTAAAAATCATAAAGTTGAGTTTACATTATTTACAGTTGCAAAAACAGTTAAATATATTTATCCAAACTTTGAGTGATTTAATTCAATGCTGCAGGCTAAATTTATACATTTGTCTCCATTAATAAACATCTAAAATCCTGATAGGATAGTTTCTTGACTTTTAGGGATAAATAATTAATTAGGAAGGATGAAAGTGAGAAAAAAATAAAGAAATTAGAAAAAGGAAACAAAGGAAAAAGAACGATCTGGTTCTGCATCTTCAATCCTCCACCCTGCTTTTTCTTTTTTGCCAATGTGATACTTAAAAATTCAACCAATGCTAAGAAACCAAGACATTTCACTAAATGTTACATTTCAGTGGTTCACATTAAAAGTTCAGGTCTAACTTTCAGTCAGTTTGGGGATTTTTCGTTAAACTCAGTTTCAGCTCTAGAGGTTTTCTTAAGATTTAGCAGTAATTAAACGGGACGAGCCTTTAAGGGGCATTTTATCCCTTCTCTACCAAATGAAAACATTATCCATCCGTCTCCCCAGGTGTTAAACCCATAATAAAAACACTTCAAATGTAAACGGTTTGTTGCTCATTCCTCAGCTGGCCCAGACGTCCAGCACAGGCAGGAACGGTAAGTCGGTGCTGCCCAGGTAGGTTCTGCCTCGGTGCTGGAAGACGTCGCTGACGGCCCACGTTAGGCGTCCCTCAGGGTCGTGGAGCGATCCAACGATCTGTCCGTCCAATCCCAGCTCCAGGACCAGGGCGTAGTGCGGCAGCAGGAGGTTGTAGCAGCTCAGAGGAACCAGCTGCACCAACATGTTCAACAGACTTTAAAATATCACCATGCAGACAAACAGAAGTTCTCTGGAAAATACTGAAATTTAACTCCAGGTTGATCCCAGCTGCATGGATTATACTTAATGAACAAAACCACAGCTTTAATCTGTGGTTATTTCCATGTTAAATTGTTCAAAATATCAAGAATAAACAATCATGTTGTTGTTTACTAAAGAATAAAATCTCATTTTAATAGAAAACCTCCAACCTTGGCCAGGAAGCGTTTCACCGCCGGGTACGGAGCAATCATGTCCAGGAAGGGCGGCAGAAACTTCTGGAATCGAGTCGTCGTCATGCCAACCAGGAAAGTTCCGTGGTCGCTAAGGCGGATGTTGTCAGGGTAACCGATCATGTTGTCCAGAATGATCTCCTTAGTTCCTGCCTTCGGGCCTTTCAGCCAAAACCTGAGAAGGAATTTTACTATTAAAAACGACATTTAGAACCACAACCAAAAATCCAGGTGTGTAACAGCAAAAATTACAAGTTTTTGATAAAAGTGCAACAAAGTTTAATTTAGCATGTTAGCATTAGCTTTTGCTAAATACTGCGTTGCTTTAGCAGTATGTTAGCAGGACTATCTTTAGGGTTAGTGTGACTAGCTTTAGTTAGCGGTGCCTACCACTGGTTCTCTACATGAAACGCCTCGTGACAACGGGTGTAAATACTCGACTGTACTTCAGTATGCGTCCGATGCTGGTCTCAGCCAGCAGCAGGAAGTTCTCGTCAGGCGACAACGCGATTCCGTTGGGCATGTAGAGCGAGTCCAGCAGCACCGTGACCTTTTTATTCTCAGGGTCGAAGGAGAGAAGGCGGCCGAGGCTGTTCAACTCGATCACCTGAAGCATCAAGAAACAGCAGCTTCATCTCATCTGTTTGCTTTCAACTAAACATGAAAGCAAACCTGCAACCAAACAAATAGTCGAGAGTATCAGCCAGGCTTAATACGACTTTACGTCACTGTTACTGTAATTAAAAACAAAAAAAAGATTTAAAGAAACGTTTTTAGCCTGCAAGGGGCAAATTCAGCCTGGTGCCCCGCCAGGCTGAACATACTCTGGGAGAAGCTCTTTGGTCCTGAACATATAAAACAATCTGTATTTTCTAGACTTAACTTCATATTGTGGTCCATCTGATGATGTAATTTTTAGATATTAAATAATTGATCATTTGATCAATGACATGTAGCATTTTTACATTTTCACTCTTGTGTAATTTCCTGGACAATGACTTTTTGCTTTTAGTTGAGTAAATTTATGTTGAAGTAATGGTACTTTTGCTTGAATACAATTTGTGGATTTGTGTCTCTTCCAAATTCTAAAGAAAATATCAAACTAACGGATGTTTCCGGCTAAAGCCTGACAGTAGTTTACGTTGTGAAGAGCCTCTTCATCAATTCTCAACAATCTCTGTTATTTCTGCATAAATATCCCTCTTGTAAGTTCAAGAACTTTACTTTAAAACGGTGAAATAAGGTTTCCTGAAAACCCACTTGCCTCCAGCCTGACGTGTCTGCGGCCCCAGCGGCTGGACGAGTCGGTGAAATAAACGATCCCCGTTTGGGAGGAGACCTCCAGGCCGTTCAGGAAGGCGAAGGGAACGCCATCAGCACCTGGTGACAGAGCGACGTTCCCCTCGTTCATCTGCGTCTGTAAAAATCAGCTGAAGCTGTCGGACCGTACCGTCGGCGCTGGCCACCAGCAGAGTCTTTCCTCCAGTTTCAGGGTCGACGCTATAAAGACCGAAGTAAGAGTCGGCAACGAGCAGCTGACCGTGGCGGTCCAGGCGAACGCCGTGAGGACGACCGCAGATCGGCTCGTAGTCACTGCTGCTGCCTGGAAACATCCAACACACATCCTGGATGTTAGCAGGTGTTTGCTAATTGCAGATGGCTAGTCTGAAGGAGCTGAGTGGGGGAGGAGCGGTGTCTTGAAGGCGGGGCTATGTCCAGTCATAGCCCCTCCTTTGCACAGCTGAATGGTTGCCATGGAGATTAAATGACTTCTTAAAGTATCCAAACCGCATTCTGGTAGATCCTGCCCCATGTGTGTGATGAGCTCCAGGCTGTCATCTGGACCGATTCTCCAGAGCTTCCCGTCCACCGTCCCCGTATAAACATTACCTCAAATAAAACACCGACAAGAAATTACATTTTTTATAACTTTCACTTCAGTTTATCAATGCAAAAACAGCATTGCTAATAAAAATCAGTTTAAAGGTAAAGCGATTGGGAAGTAGTGACATCTAGTGGTGAAAACAAATTACTGCAACCAAATTAAAAATCCTAATTACTTATAAAAAAAATAGTTAAAAATAGTTAAAAACAGGGAGTCAATGTGTCTTATATGAAGGATGTAGCTTTAATGAAGGAAAAGGCTCACCATGAGCATCAGGAGCAAAGGATTCTGGTCCGTGGAGTTTTCCAGTGAACAGCCTGCGACCCCTCTGCAGTCGGGTGTTAACAGCCAGTGGCCCTTGGAGCGCTGGAGGAGGCCCTTTCAAACTGAACACACACAGTTAATAACGCTAAGCAACTAAATTTAACACTAAATTATAGCGTTGAACCTTACACATGCGGTTTGGGATCTATAGGAGACGGCAGCAGGTAAACTCCAACAGCCACTGCTAGCAGCACTGCTAGCAAAGATCGTCTCCACAGCCTGAAGGAGAATGGGAGGAAAACACAAACTGGTAAACAAATCAGTTTTTCCATGTTTTTCAGGGAGGCTCCTAATGCTGCTCGGCACATTAGCTTTAATTTGCCCGAATGTATGTACTGACAGAACATGCAGTATATAAAAAAAATATACAGAACTCGGATCCAAAACCGCACAGCATTCTGGGAGACGTAGGCAGAGGAAAGGATTTAACTGCTCAACCTCTCATGGCTAGGCTAAGATAAACTGATGGAATTAACTGACTCACGCACTCTGGTTACCTAGCAACTCATTCGTTCTTTGGTTACCTAGCAACAAAGAACAACAACAACCTGTTGAGTAACTCGCGCAGCAGCAGTTTAAGGTTTTGCCTCACAACTGCTTAAAAATAAAAAAACAACGTTGTGTCGTGAAAACGTGAAAGGTCACGCCTCCAATTTCAGATATTTACAACAAAAAACTAATCAATAATTATTGATGTTGACTGAAATGTTTATATCTGGACCAATTTTCCACAGCTTCCCATCCACTGTCCCCGTATAAAGCTGTAAAAATAAGTTCAACTCTACTATAATAACTGGGGAAAAAAAGTCTTGTGCCACACTTGCTGAAGTGACCTTTGACCTGACACCTGGGGAGGAGGAATCAGGCTGCAGGTCAGTTACACAACAAGAACCAGAGGCAGAAGAAAACTGGAGCTGATTGGTTTGAATAAAAATCAAACATTTTTAACCAAATTTACAGGCTAAATGCTAATATTTTATTTGCTAAAAATGGAGATTAAATAGTCCAGAGTGGACTATCTAAATTTAGGATAATTATTATTACAAACACTTTTCTTTTAAAAAAAAAAATCTTACATTTATGGTTTGTTTGGTTTTGTATTTATGATGTTTTAATTAATTTAATTATAAATACCTTTAATTTATTCTTCTGTTTTGAAGCGGTTTGCAAGTGACTTCCTGGTAAAATAAAATCCTACATTCAAAGTCCCTATAAAATAATAAGTAATTCCTGTGTAACTTTTTAAATTTTTTAACTCTGACAAGTCAAATTGCATAAGATTAAATTGCTACCCACTGAATCACTGTGCAGCTTTCTCAATGTATTTTTGAAAACTGTTTTCTGTTTTCTTATGTTCCTCATCTGGACCCAAAGTTTGAAAACTTGTCTGGATTTTCATTTAAGATGCACAAGATTTATATTAACTGTGCTGGAAAATTAACATTGTAGACTAAATTATTATTTTAGCAAGTCTATACAAAAATAATGTGAGGATTAATTTTCTAATATTAATTAAAATACTAAAAACAATGCAATTTTAAAATCTAATGTGCATTTATGAAAACAAGAAAACTGAGTTGAGATTTATTTTTGTTATTCACTTTTGGAAATCAAAACACAAATCGCTTAAATTTAAAGATTAGTTTTCAAGCAACAACTGTAGATTTAACTGTAACAGTTGTAAATAAAATAATATATTATTTAGCCCAGTTATTTTATGGCGCACCCGACAAGGTTTAAATCTCCCGGGAACTATGAACGCAACAGTTTGAACAGGTGGGGGTCTGATTGAGCGCTGCGTGTGTTTAAAAATTACTCCACTGAGCAAAAAGTTTACATTTTTGTCTGGTTTTTATAAAGTAAAATCTAAAAACTTACATTTCTGGGCGTGAAGTCAGTCTTTCCTCTGCCTGCTGCTCCAACCTAGAGACGCTACATGGTTATGTAGGCGAAGAAAAATCAAGCTAACCGGAAACAAGACGCGCTGTTCCGGCTTGGACCGTCGAAATAAAAGCACTACAAGGCGCGTTGTAATGTATAACAATTTCTTAGTTACTGTTTACATTTGTTTTTTCTTTTAAAAAAAATGAAAGTTGGAGTTTTTAAACCACTGAAAAATATAGTTAACACTTAAATTTATTTAGTTTTTTCTTTTGCAATGTTTGAGATTCTCAAACTTTAAAATCTTTTATTTCATTTGATAAAATAAAAACAGAGTTATTTGTCAATTTAACTAAGAAGGGTGTTACATTTTTACACAGGACTGGGTTGTTCTGGGGAAAATAATACATTTTAAAATTATTTTAAACTGTTGGAATGCATAGTTAAAAAGAACAAACTGCTATTTCAGTTTTTGAAATTCCAGTCAAAAACTGGAATTTCAACCAGTTCTGACAAGTTGAGATTCGCTTTTCAATCAAGCAACACTGATTTTAAAATCCAACATGGCTGCCACGTATGTTAAATCAAATGAAAGCTGTATTTTTAACCACTAAAATGAATTATTTTAAAAGAAATTGCTAATGCAACCAAATGAGATTTTTAAAATGGAAATTTCACACTATGATGCTTAAATATTTTTACTTTATAGTTTCAGAGTAAAACATTTTAAAGCCTTTTAGGGACTGAATAACAGGATTATTTTTTAAAGAAAAAAGTCAAACTAACCTCCTAAATGGTGAGACTTTGTTTTGGCAGCTTTGTTGGTTTGAGTTTTGTCAGCTTCACGTGTTGAGAGTCCAGAGTTTGGCAGTGAGGAGGAGGAGGCCCTGCTTTTGTCTGGCTTGTTATCGGAGTCGGGGTCAAATGGAGGACGAAAGGAGGAGCTGCTGCTGCAAACAGGCGTCCAGCCAACAGCCTGACAACATCAACAGGCAAAAACTACAACCGGCAACAAGGAGAACAGCAAACTGCTGGGTTTCATGAAACACTGTGACGTTTCACAACAATCAAATTAATACCAAAAACTTCTAATATTTAAATTTAGAATAAGGGCAAACACTGAAATGAAACAGAATTTTTAAGAGCATTAATGTGAAGAATTTCCAAAAAGAAAAACTTCCTTTTAACAGGAACAAACACTGAGCCATTTCTTTACTAAAGCTGATTGGTCAGTGACCGGTCAGGCTGGCCAATCAGAGGAGGGACAGATAAGAAAACCCAAAATGATTTCTCTTGTGATTAGTTTAATTGCACCAAAATCTGGACTTTTTATCCTTGTTTCATTTATTTTGATTTGAGAAAACAGTTCAACGTATAAATTTAACTCTATTAATCATTTGTGTGATTTCATGATGAAATATAAAACTTCAAACAAAAATCATTGCCTCCTTGCAATTTTATTCAGTCAGAACATATTGTGCACTGAGATAAAAATATCTTAACATGACAACATGAAGCACATTCTCCAAAAGGACAAAACTGAAAGAAGTTTCACCAGTTGCTCAAGACATTTGGTTAAATTATTTCTGTGAAATTCTTAATATTTATGAAGGATTTTCCTGGAAAAACGTGATGTTATGAATTTAAATGGCACGTGACAGTGGTAGTGAGATGTGTGGCTTATGAACAGTTTCTGATCGTTTTATTTTAATTTGCTTCTTTAGGAGTAGAAAACAAAAAATAGAGCTATCAGCTATACAGAATGCTGCAGGAATGATCCATTTTTACAAACTGCTGTAAAAATACTTTGTCAGAGTGAGACCTCCTCCACGACGGAGAACTTGGGCCATACTAAGAACAAATAAACAAAATAAAATTAAAAGAATGGAGTCAAAATAATGAGAATAAAGTCAGTATTTTGAGAAGAGTCATAATACTTCAAGAATAAATTCATAATACAAGAATAGTAATGTTTCAAAGATAGTCACAATATTATGAGAATAACCAACTTTTGAGGATAAAGTCATAATATTATGAGAAAAGTCAAAATAATATGAGAATAAAATCATTTTTTGAAAATGCAGTCATAATAATTCAACAAAAAAGTTGAACTATTATGAGAATAAAGTCGTAATATGAATATTCGCCCATTATTTCAACTTTATTCTGTGACAAGTTTATTCTTGTAATTTTATTTGATTATTTTATTTTCAATATGTCGCCCTAAATCGCTGAACTCCTCGATGCAAAGTCTCCACAAGCTGAAGCATTAAACTCTCCTTACAGCTTTAAGCTCAAATTAAAGTGCTTTTCTCTTTCTGTAAGTGATGCGGGTGAAGACAGATTTTAAGGCTGGTTCATTAAAGTTTCTGGCTCTACTCTCTGTTGCCGGGGTTACGGGGCGGCGCCGCTCCTTCCATCGGCGCCGAGCTGGGAACGGAGAGCAGCTGGCCGCCGTGCATGCGCTCGTTGACGCGCAGCTGGCAGCCGTCCTGCAGCATGCGGACGGCTATCCGGGCGATGTTGCGAGAGTCGTCCAGGCCGCAGTGAGGCCGGCCTTCGTATTTCATGCCGAGCTTTTCCAACATGGTGCTCAGCTTCGTCTGCGTGCGCGGCACCTGGAGGAAACGTGGGAGTTTAAAACCCGTGGAAAACAGCAGAAAATGTTGAAAGAAGAAATTCAGTCGAGCAAAAGTCATCTCTAATTGAAAAAGCTTAGATTTAGCAGAGGGAGATTGCTTAAAAACAAAATCACAGGTTTTTTGTTTTTGCTTTTCTAATTAAGAAATGACAAAAAACAAAAACAAAAAAAAAACTTAGTTTTTATTTAAATCCTGTCTCAGTTGTAGAATGAAACATCAGCGCCAGGCTACAAAAAATGTGTTTAATTACTAGAATACGGTCATAAAACCAGCAAAATGGATCATTTTGCCAGAAAATTAAGTTTTAAGTATCTGGAAAAGTTACAAAGTTTGCTCAACATTCATCTTTCTTTTTTTTCATGTTGGATTTCTATAAATTATGCCTTTATCCTGCTGATATTATGACATCATTCTTGTAATAGTTTGACTCCGTTGTTGTAAGACTGTATTCTTGTAATAAAAACAAAACTGTAGCCTGGTCCTCATATTTAGATTTTCCAAAAATTTAATCTTCAAAACACCAAAATTTGATTAATTGGAAAAAATCTATTTACTGTCCAGCCCTACCTTGTAGAAGTTGCAGTAAGACTTTCTTATATTTATCCATTTCTTTGCAAACTGAGGATATCGGATCCGGCTGATCCGACACTGGATGTTGAGGAACTTGCTCATGTCCCACGCCCTGCAGAAGAAACAAAAACATCAGAGCGACCAGAGAGAGAAACGCCAAACCCTGCAGCAGCAGGTTGGGTCGCAAACTAAACCCACCCGTCAGTCAGCATGGCGTATTTGTATTTCGTCCCGAGTTCCCTCTCCTGCAGCCATTCCACGACTCGGCGAAGGACGTCTGGAAACGGATCCGCTCCATCCACCGTCTCCTGGAGCCCAAAACACCAAGAGGTGAAGTTTGACTTCGACTTTTAGACGTTTGGAGACGTGAAAGAAGCAACTCAGACCTGTGTGATTCCTGTTAGCTTCACGCAGAAGTCGGAAAGCTGTGGGTTCACTTCTGGCTTCACATACGCCTGAAAAGTGTCCACCTGCACAGAAATCACATTTAAGAGAAGAAAATCTTCCATTAATTACTTCCAGACAGACCAGGTGGGTCGAGGAAACAAAAACTACTCAAGCAGGAGTTGCAAAACTTCAGAATAAAATCATTCAAGTGAAAGTAAAAAATATAATGCAGAAAAAATACTCCTAGAAAAGTTACTTAATTAGTTACAAACCAACTCAGGTCTAGTTATTGAGTGAAAGTTGGTCAATCTTATCGATTGATTAATAATTGATGAATGGCCATTCTCTTGAATAAAGATGGCTGACCGCCTGCGCATAATATTAAGAGTTAAAATTGTCACAATATAGTAAATATAAAAAAACATGACATTTTATTTTAAGAATTTTATTTCAGCTGAATGAAATGGTGACTAAACAGAAAATAGTTTAACTGACGCCATTAATTAATCAATTAGAACTAATTTTAATCTAATGAACCGTTCATCATCATCGTCATCATCAACAATAAACTACTAACTGTGTGGACTTACGATCTGTAAGGTGTGCGTGTTGATGAGGACCATGGGGAACTCGATGATCTCATGCAGGAAGTCTGAGGGATTATCCTCCTCACACGTGGCCTCAAAGTCCACCACGCAGATGTAGTCGTAGTAGGTATCGGTGGGCCCTCCCTCCGCCGCTGACTGCAGCAGCTTCTGCTTCTTGTAGTGGTTCTTCAACCTCCTCTTCATCACGTCCTTTACTCCTCTTCACGCACAAACAGATGGTAGAATTTAGGAGCGGTCGCCGAGGTTTCTACAGCTGAAAAAGTGAAAACGCTCACCTGGTGTCGAGCTTCAGCTCCGCCAGTTTGACCCGCAGCTCGTCCTTGGACATGCGGTTGATGTGGCCGTTAGCCAGAGCGATCTCTTTGTAAACCGGGTGACTGAAGTCTCTGCTGGACTCAGACGTCTCCGGAGCCGTTTCGTCGTCGGGACATATTCTGCTGCAGGGTTTCGTCTGGACAAGAAAATGTAACTGAGCTTGCCTTCCGGTCGCAGGTTGCTATGACGTCCTGCACATTCACAACACTTGAACACTGGCTAATAATCAAGTTCAGCGATTCATTTACATTTTGGAAATGTTTTTTTTTTCCCAGCACATTTCAGCAGCAAAGCATTTGAAAGTGATTTAAATAATAAACACGAAGTCACGCAACATAGAACCAAAAACTACATTAAGTCAAGTGTCATAACAATGAAAATAAAACATTTTTAATATTCCACCCACAAAACTCAGTCAATGGACTGAGGTGCATTTTTAGGGTTGGATAGTTGAGGCGATGAGCCGCCATCTTGTTTCACAGGCTCTTTTTATTTTGATGTTGAATTCAGATCAAATATCAGGGCTTGGCTACAACTTTTTACTATTCATTTTTTAACATGAGAATAAAGTCATAATATTACAGGAATAAAATCTCTGTGGTGCAAAACTAAAGTTGTATTACAAAATCAAAATAATGTGAGGACAAAATCTAAATATTACAAGTAAAGGTCATAATATTAAAATAAAGTAGTAATTTTATGAGAACAAGAAAATAGAATAATTAAATGAGGAAAGTTAAATCTTGTTCTACTTTGGTATATGTTTTACAAACGATACTAAAAAATTTTTTTTAACACATCAGCACTAAACCATTATCAAAATGTGAAACTTTGGTCCAAAACAACTATCTTCTATTTTTATAACTCCAACAAAAATGGCATCTTTATTCTGCTAATATTATCACTATTTTCTTGTAATTAAACAAATTCTTGTGGACTGTCCCTTTACTTTGTTGTGCTACTCACAGAATGGACGGCTGAATAAATCTCTTAGAGTGTAATGACTTGCTACAGAATATATTTTTATATTGAATCATTGAAATGAAATGAAATTTTTGACCATATTTAAATTTCTTGTGATGCATTTTCAAGGCTCCTCTTCCTCACTGGTGAAAATTTACACTATTTATTAGTTTGCAGCAAACAGATTAATGAAGATGGCAGAATAATAGCTCATCCATATTTTAAAAAGACATTAAAACACTTAAATTAAATTCCAGAATTTTACAGACTGTATTGAGTTCTATAAGTAAACTTATAAATAGTTGGGTTGGATCATTTTTAGGATTCATGTTTAAATCAGTCCATAAGGTTCAATACACATCCAAATGATGCACGTTTAAAAAAGTACATTAACATGAAATATCCTATATTATTTAGGACTTTTAAAGCACATTCAAATGAAATTTAGACAAAGAGAAAAATGTTTCTTTCATTTGTAAACGTCGGGTTTTCTTCACAGTTCAACAAATAAAACAATAATAATAATTTAAGACAGAATTAAGAATAAAAGCGTGTTGTACTGTCGTTAAAATAAATATGTTACTTATCGGAAAGATGTTAATTGGTGCCAGACTTACCGTTTCATCTTCTTTTTCCTCTGACATTTTCACATTTGCGTTTGTTCCTTGAATGTTCTCCTTGTGTTCATCCATTTAATGGTCACAAAAGATAGAAATTGTTAAAACAAGCTAATTTCATGTAAACAAAAACTCGATTTACAGACAAAAATGGCTGCACCAGGCGACATTAACTAGAATTAACTCTTCCTTAAAGCTAAAAGACCCGCGCAAATGTCATTATAGAGCAGCTGGACTGTATATATTTACAGAAAACAAGAGCAATAAAACATCCTGAATAAACAGCGTTTCTCCTAAAGCACCGCTACTGCGTTAAACTTTATTTTCTCTGGCTGGACGGATAAGGAACTGCTTCCGGTTTGCGCCAAAAAAACGTCCTTTTTGCTGCTCCTCACCGCCACCTAGCGATGAGGAAGACCAGTTACATCTGAAAATACTGAAATCCTCTGCGATCAAGGTCACTTTCAAAATAAATTTAATTAAAATAACTTTCAGGTAGTTTTATGTTACATAAATATTTAAACATAAAAATACTTAGGCAATATATTTTTCAGCATTTTATATTGTAGTCTTGCAATTGAAATTTAATTCAATAATACTTTATTTATCCCAAAGGGACATAAAATTCTCACGTTACACAGTATTAGCAAAACTGACTTCAAAATCTGGATTAAAAATTATTCTCCTCACAATTACAACCCTTAATTTACAGAGCAGTAAATAAAGTATGAGTTAAGATCGATTATAAAATCATTTACAATTCAGGGAATGTCTTTTTACTGAATTATTTCAATCAAACACAATAAAAAAAAAACTTAGGACACATCAGCTGCTTATAATTTCAATGATTTTGAAATTGTAATGCTCATTGATGACCACTAGATGTCACTGTTGGCCAAACTTCAATTACTGACCTGTTCATAGCTTAAAACGGTATTTTCTCAAGATTAGACGGTTTAGCTCAGTTTTATTTCATTATTTACATAAACTTGAAGAGTTTGTGTCAAAATCAATGAAACTGAAGCTTTTGAGGGGCAAACTTATTAAATAAGTAGAAAATTAAATGGACGGATGCACAAAAGTTTGTACGGATAGATGAACATTGCACTTAGATAACTGGATAAGGATTCAAATCCTGGAATACAAACATTTTCCCATATTTCCAGATCAATTCCAGTAATGCAGAGCTGCTGTCAAACTAATTTTCTTCGACTTTTTGATAATTTTCCCATGACGAAAGCAGAGAATCATGAAATGGTGAGGAAGAAACACAACCAACATGATAGAAAAACAAAGATTTATTTCCTTCTGTGAAAAAAATAAGAATAATCTTATGAAACCCACAAATATGACCTAAGCGCACAAAGAAGTGAGTGTTTCTTCCGCTGAAAGTAGTGTTGAGCAAATCTGAAAAACATTCAGACAGAATGTAAAGGATTCTCCATGTTTGTTGTTTTAAATGGACATTAAACATAAAAAGAGTCAGAAGAGAATGAAGAAGCTGCATTGGAAAGGCATCAGTCCCATTTCACCGTCTTCATCAACAAACGATTCGGGGAAAATCTGAGCTACAAGTTTCAGTTCCCACCGTTCAGTTTGTGATGCTGCTTTCAGGTCCTGTGGTAAAAGAGAAATCCTGTCACTTTTAAACGGGATAGAAACCAATTTGGAGGGTAATATCTTACGGAAATAAATCAAGATCAAACGGTTAACAGCAGCTTATAAACTTTAAAATGTTTTGTCTCAGCCAGAGCATGTGGATTCCCACGGGACTTGAATGCTGCACAGCATCAAAGGCTTCATGTCAAAGTTCATTTATTCAGGTCAGTCCATAAAAAGGCATTTTGATGAGTCACATTTAAAGTTTGCAGGCGTTGCATCCGCCCTCACAGTACATGTTTGCACAAGTTAGCATTTTGTTTGTCTTTTTTGTACAATTCAATTCTATAAAGAACATGATGACCGTAAACCTGGGAGCAGAAGCGCAGCTTTAAGGAGCCAGTGTCAAATAAACATTTACATACATTAAAACAACTTAAAAAAACACATTAAGTTAACAAGACAAGAGGCAGTTCAGAAGCTGTGCTGGGAATAAACCAGTTTGTCTTACTGGGAGTTTTTCTGTTTCTTTGCTGGTTCAAAGTGAAACTAAAAGTCAGCAGATGAGAAAAACAGGCTGGAAAACTGCTGATCTGAGCCTCGTAAATGTGCTTATAAAAACCTTACAGGACGGTTTTATGGACACTTTCTAATCACAGTTGAAATATTTAAAGCGACATGTCTACATATTTCTGTATAAATGATTTTATTAGGCATGCTGTAGTGTCTCTGTGGAAAGTTTTCCCTCCTGGATTTGTGAAAGGAACTGCGGTTTATCAGTAAACCTGACTTGAAACCTGATTTCGGGTTTATTTTACACAGGAACAAAGACGGATATTTCTCAGATTGTTCCTTTATGAAACCCAGCAGAGACACACGAGACGAAGGATTCAAACAAAACAAAACAAAAATGGTCGCACCAAATCTTAAAAATGACACAGTAGGAGGCGCTCTCCGCCGCACTGGGTTTGGTCAGAGGTGAGAGGTGCAGCTGCGACACATGCCTCTACTGCCCGGCTCGAGCCCGGCTAAGTTTCCGATCCAGAACGACTTCGTCTCCTGATGCGTTTGGGTTTTTTTGGGCGAGGCTCTCGGTTCGGACGGGTGGAGGTGTTGGCTACATTTCCGGCGCGGTGGCCGGTCCGGGTCAGTGCAGGACAATCATCCGGTCCAGCGTGAACTCCACCTGTTCCCAGTTCTTCCACAGCACCACCAGCAGGGACACGCACACGCAGGTGAGCACCATGTGCAGCCGGCTGCGCAGCAGCGGCGCGGTGAACTTGGCCGCCGTGGAAACGCAGACCAGCAGCACGGTGGCGATGGCCAGCATGACGTTGATGAGGCGGCCCAGCAGCACCTTGGCGTCGGTGTTCTCCAGCTGCACCGTCTGCTGCTGCTGCTGCTGCTGCAGCTCCAGCTTAGAGACACGCGTCTGACACGTCTCCAGGACCTCCTGCACCAGGCAAAGGTCAAAGGTCAGGTTAGAAATCCCCGCAGAACTGCAATCCTCCGGCTTATACGATGTTTTTGAACACAGATGTAAAAACAAATGCAGGTTTTCACTGTAAAAAAGTACCAGCAACATTTATTTTATTTTAAAAATTTTTTTACATTAAATTACAGATTTTAACATGCTGTAAAAACACAAAATCTTACAAAGTTTTTTGGTCTATTTTTTGTATTTCCAGTGTAGAAACAAAATAAGTTCTGGTTCTACTGGCAGATTATTTCACTTATAACATGGAAAAATGTTTTATTAGTAGTAAAATAATCTACCAGGGGAACTTGAAATTATTTACTTAAAGAAAGGTACTAAAAGCTGAAAAGTTACTTGTCAGTTAGTTTTGTTTTATTTCCAGTGAAGTAAGATATTTGAACTAAAAACACTTGGTAAAATTTTGATTTTTGCAACAGCCTGTAGTAGAAAATTTATCTATTTTTTTGCAAAAGTTTGTTTTAAAACAATTAAAAATGAAATAAAATTGTCAGAACTTTAATAATAACATTTACTTTATTTGATATTTTCTCAAAAAACAAAAAAACATAAGCTGGCTAGATGGGTCAAAATGATCTAAACATCCAAAAACTTTTATGTATATAAAAAATGAAATCAAATCTAAGCAGAAGCTGCAAACAGTGAAAATAAAGCAGCCGAGTTTAACAAAGTCACGCTTCCTCCAGAACTCAACTTAATATCTGAGTTATGCTTTGAACTGTAACAAGACTAAATACAGTCATAACAGGAATAATTGTTATTGTTATAACAGTTTCAGACTCTCAGACTGTGGAAACCTTCCTGTGCCAGAAGGAATCAAAGTCTAAACATTGTGAGGACAAAAAGCTGCAACTTTCAGCAGTAAAACCATAAACAGTGATTATTTTATAGTGGTTTTTATTTTGTAGCTTGTAAAAATGCACTAAAGTGCTTTTAAATGTGTAACTGTGGGAGGTTTCAGTTCATTTCACAGATGCAAACTTCCTGCTTCTCCACATCTGAATGACATCATTTGAAACAGGATTAAAATCCAAACAACAGATTTTTATATTCGAGTTTAAAGACATTTTTCATGTCCAGCTGCCAAACTTTTTATGAGTTACCTCTGATATAGAGATCCAGCTTGTGACTTTTACTATTGTTTATCACCGAAGACATTTAAGAAAAGTTTTATTGTTGGTAAGGAATGCTTTCAGCTGTCGCACTGGTTTGCATTTCTGCTGGAAAAATTTTTGTTTTATGTTATAGTTTTGATTTAGAGTTGACATTTTATGATGCAGAGTTTTTGCAGGTTGAACTCAAACTTAAGACTTTAAAAGACTTTTTGAAACCATTATGAATGGAGTTTAAGTTTTATATCTCCACAGAAATGTCTGAACTTCGTCCAACTGACTGGATTTTCCCAGAACAGATGCAGAAAGTTAGCGACTCGCTAATCAGGCTGTTAGCAGTGACTCAAACTTCAGTTTGACAGAAAAAACCTACAAGAAATGATCTACTGCTTATTCTTACTCGTGTTAAACATGGGGAACCGTTATGTAGTTTCATACTTTTCCGTATCTCTTTTGGTTTTGTTTATATTTCCTTTTGTTTTTGTTTTGCTCTCCTGCTTGTTTTGCTTTGTTTGTATTTCCTCTAACTCATGTGAAGCACTTTGAATCGTCTTGTTCCTGAAAATGTGCCTTATAAATAAAATGACCTGTCTGGAGTTGCTATTCAACCATCATAAATTGACCAGTGATCAATATGTTTTATGCATATTGATGATTTTAACTTGACCAAATGCAACGTCTGTGATTGTTGCTGAAATGTGCTCTACAAATAAACTTTAATAGTCTTTTGATTTTTCATCTTAATAGAAACATAATTCCTCCTAATCAATGGACGATAGCGAACAGAAGGTCAGTTTGAGTAAAGGATCACTTGTTCTGTGTTCAGCAGCAGCTGCAGCATCATCAGCAGCAGCAGCTGCAGCATCAGCAGCTGCAGCAGCAGGGTCGGGTACCTGGATGTCTCTGGCCCGTTCGTAGGCCTGGTAGGCCACCTTCTCCTCGATGCTGGCCAGCTCCTGCTTCAGGTTACTGGTCTCGTGCTGGTGCAGCTCCGTCAGGTCGTTCAGCTGGTCCTCCAGCCGCTCACACCTGGCAGACGCACGCATGGAGCCGAGGACAGAGTCAGAAAAGAAAGAACGAGTGTGTTTGACGTAGCAACAGTCTGCTGGTTTGTGTGTTAATGTTTTAGCATCTAGCAGCTTCTAAAACGGACCATTAAACTGTCAAAGCTCCCAGAAAACAACTCCTGTTGACTGTAATCCGAGACAAACATCTTAAATTTAAACATCTTCCTCTGTGGAGCCGATGGGAAGATTTCAGCTCAGGAGATAAGACAGCAGATATAAAGGTTTCAATTAATCAAATTAATGTTTGCTCAGGTGGAATGATTTTACAACAAGCAAATCTAAAATCCAATATTTCAGTTTCAGCTCATATTTCAGTTTTAACCTCAACAGATTAAAGGTTTTAATATTTCATTTGTATTCTTTTGCGATCTCCCTCTTTCTGATTTTCTAATATCTCTCATTGTGTTGCAAAAAGAAAAAGTTTTTTGTTTTTCTCTCATGTATTTCATTTCTGAAAATCTGGCAGCCAGAGAGGAGAGAGTGATCTAACACTGTTCTGTCCCCACGTTATTTGTTGTATTTTTCCAACTGTTTTCAATCTTTTCGATGCAAAACACAAACAAAACACTGAACACTGCAGAAACACAAAATCTTACCAAGTATTTTTGGTCTAATTCCAGGAGAAACATTTTGGTATATTTGCAATAAGACAAAACTAATTTATAAGTAACTTTTCAGCAAGACTTGGAGGCAACAACATGGGAAAAATGGTGTCATAAGTAAAATAACCTGCAGGTGGAACTTTTTTTATCAGTATAAAGGAATTGTTGACGTGAAACGAGCTCCTCTAAGTAGGCTAGTTGTAAGTCTTGCTTTAAACAACGTTGGCTCTAGAAACTGGACCAAATCTTCTTGGTCAGATCTTGTTTGCAGTTTCCCTCAGTGGTTCTTCCTGTGCTGCTCACCTGTATCTCTCCTCCTGCATCACCTGAGTAAAGTAGGAGTAGTCTCTTTTGAACTGCGTGTTCATGGCGTCCATGTCCTCAGCCAGCTGAGTCTGAGCGTCCCTCACTTCCCGCACCATGTCCAGCACCTCCATAAGGCGCCCGCTGAAGTCGGACCTCCCTGCCCCCACCGACCCGGTCCCAGACCCCCCCGCCGGGTTCCCGTTGGAGTCGGCCGACCCCGACGTGCCGCTGGAGCACTCGTCGTCGCTGTGGTACTTCGAGGGTTTGGCGACGGTGTTGGCGCTGCCGCTCAGACCGCGGGACGCCCCCTCGGCGTGCAGCCCTGAGCCGCTCTCCATGGAGCTCTTCAGATGGGCGATGTTGTCGGCGCTGCCGAACTTGTTCTTGATGAGGTTGGCGATGCCGCGCGGCTTGTTGAAGAAGAACGGCGGCGTGAGCGAGACGCCGGGGCCGATGGTCTTGATCTTGTCCAGCGCCGAGTGTCGGCCGGAGGAGCTGATGTCCCGCAGGCTGTCGTCTTTGCTGCGAGAGGCTGACTCCTTGCTGCTGCAGCTGCTGCTGTCCTTATGGTTGTGCTTGCCGTGGTTCTCGTCGTCCTTCATGCGCCGGTGGTACTGCTCCAGCTTCTTCTGCAGACTAGTGATGGACTGCGCAGACTTCTGGTTCTTCTTCTCAAACACCTGGCGGATCCGGGCGACCTGCTGCTTGTCGGCGTTGTTCACCAGCTTCAGGTACTCCGCCACGTTCTCGTCCCGCGCCTCCTGCTCCACCCTGATCTGCTCCGTCACCTGAAGTTAAAACCAGCAGGGGGAAAGCTGGTCATAATTATTGCTCGACATTTCTCCTGTTTCGCTCATCAAACCCTGGAGACGGTCAGAGGGTTCAACTCGGCCTGTCGATTAATCAATTAATCAAACCCAATCACTTTCATTTGCATGATTTATTGTTTCTCTCTTTTTCTACCAAGAACTGGTTGACAAAAGTTTTGACACTCTTGAATAAATAAAGTTTATCTGGATGTGAGTAAACGCACCTTGAGGATCTTCTGCTGCAGTCGGTCGATGCCGAGCGCCCCCTTTGTAAAATCCACGCCAACGCCATCGACTCCAACGCTGTCCACCACATCCAGGTTGGACTCTGAGGCGCCGCGTCGCATCGGCACCGGGATGCTGAGGCTGTTTCCATCGCTGCTGCTGCGCTCTGCCTGTGGACGCAGAGACGCATCAAACTCAGCACTGAAGTTCAATAACATGACGAAATATTACAAATACTTGCTATAAATTGTTCCCAGTGTGGAGGAACGAGGGAATAATTAAGAGATCGGGCCTGCAATTAACGATTATCTTAGTAAACAATTATTCTGATGATTAAGCAAATAAAAATATGGCACATCCTACAGATTTGTTATTTAACTGCGTCAGGATTTTTATACAACATTAAAAATACCTTAAAAGATGCAAATAAACAGATAAATCGATTTTTTTATAATAAACATTTTATGCTGTACTTATTTCATAGGATTCCTTTAGTAAATATGAACCAGGTGAAGGTAAAACTATGCCATACAGAGCAAAGGTATATTTTTTTTGCCCTAAAAATGCTAAATATAATATTTTTGTACAGTTTTGGCTTAATTACTGCCCTGAATATGTTTTCTTTTCACCAAATGGCCTTTTTCAGAGTCTGCTAACAATTAATTGATTACTAAATTACTTCTGAATGATTTCAATAATCAATTGATCACAATTAATCCTTTCAGCCCTTCTGGAAACTCTGCAGATGAAAAAAGCTCCTGTTTGCGTTTCAGACAAACTGGGCAGCGTTAAATGACAGACGTGTTCAGGTCTGCGATGATTCATCAGGTTATTGTGATGAACCCATTACTGAAATAACTAATTCAGTAATCGATTAATCGTTAACTGCAGTACAACAACAACTAGGAAAAATGCAGGTTGGTGAAGAAACAACAGTAAGAAAGCCAAAAGCTTTGCAAAAATGAAATACAGGTTAAGCTTAATATAAGCACCTTTGTTTGCAAATATGTTTCATCAAAAACTCCTCAAATATTTTAGCTTCAGCTGGTTCAAATTCACTAAAGGAAAGCTTTATTGTGGCATTTTAGACAGTAAAATATTTATTTTGTTATTTAAGAAAGAAACTGAATTATTTGTTTATTGCATCATTAATGAATTTCTAATATTGTATAGAAAGTTTTAAGTGGTTAAATGAAAAATCAGCAGTATCTTTGTTGGATTAATCGATAACTATAAAATAATGGTGGATGTTTGTGGAGGTTTTCTCTCCTCCCTGTTCTGCCTCCTAATGAGTCCATCTAAGCTGAGGAGAGAGTGGAAGATCTCCACAATGCAGAGCTAAACATGAATACCAAATGTGAGGATTCTTCTGTTTAGAGAGCCGATGAAACGGGCAGTAAATCTGTTTTACGGCTGCAGAGCAGCGAGGAGCCCCGGAGCTCCAAACAAACAGCCTCCGGTGATTCTTGTTCACTGCACCGACAAAGGCAGAGGATTACATAAGGAAACCTGAAATCGTACTAATTCTGGTTGCCAGGGAAGCAAAGCAAAGCGAGCTGCTGACATCCCCCCGAAGGCGGGTTTTTATCCCCGTCCCAGAGAGACGGGCTGAATACGTGACACTGTAATTGTGTCCCGTGGTTGAGAGCGAGACGGTGTGTGGCGCAGCCTGCAGAGTCAGCATTCATCATCCATCACAGGCCCACAGCATCGAAACACAAACGCAGCATGTTTGGATGAAAGCAGACAGATGTAAGTCTGGATCCGCCATCCCACATCATCGGTTCAACGCCAACCTGTTTTCCTTCAATCCAGACTTTGATGGGGTGTGAAGGACGTTCTACAACTTTAATTATTACAGTTTTAACCATTTCCTTGTTAAAATCTCTGGTAAAAGTAAAAGCAAGGCTTCTGTTTAGAGTATAACCAGCCTGGTCGGCTCAGTGAGGGAAAGCGAGCTTAGAATTACAGAAGAGGAAACAGTTGTAGGTTTACTAACCTCAGTGAGGTTTCTGAGTCCAACCTGGCAATTACCCAACTAAACACTGCAGTTGGGAGATCAAAAACTTTGTGTTTATTTACTAAAGCTGAACAGCCTGCAATAAAATGCTTCAGGAATGTGCATATTTCAGAGCTAAAACATCTACAAATATTAAAACAATATGAAATAAATGATTATATTATGCTTTTTTTCTTGATAAACACTTTTTGATGGCATCTAAAGCCTCTCAGGAAGTGAATACCTTATATGGACAATTAGCCAGACCACCAATCAGCTGCAGTTTATAGGAAAATGCTTTGTTTTATGCAACATGTCTATCCACACATAATATTAATCCAATAACTTCTTGTTCCAAACTATTCAGTCAAGATGCTAGCTGCAGCCCGTCAACTCATATAAGCTACAACAGGCTGGTTATGTGGAGAAAAGTGAGACTCACATGATCACTAAACAGCTTTCCAATCTAAAGAAGGCTGTTCTGGTGGCACAGCTGTTGAACGGCACATCAGAGGAACAATGTTGGTTTTATTCACAGTTTGTGTCACAAGCGTAAATTCTCCACCAGGTTCAATGGCAGAGCACTTTTAAATGACTCCATAGAGTGCCGGTTTGTTAGGTCTAACTCACAGACATTTCTGTTGAGTATTTCAACCTCTCTGGACAAACCACTGATTAAATATTTACTTTATGGAGTTAAATTCAGACTTTGCTGTGCAGTAAATACTTTTTGTCTTGTGTGGTCATTGTGTTGCACAAGTTGGGGGATTCAAATAAACATCATCACTCTGCTACTTCTGTCTGTAATCTCAGCTGCTTTGTAATCCACTCGTTTTTGTTTTTGTTTTCTTTTATACTTTCTAAAAAGACAAACAAGAGAAATTCTCCTCGGGTTCAGATATGAGAAATAATCCAATACAAAACCAGAATATCTGCTCCAGCATCTGCATCTCTGCCTCTCAGACCTGGACAGTCGCTGCGTTGTGTGTCTGCTCTCCCTGCACGCATTTAAAAGTAGGTCTGAGGGCACACAGCGAGCATATGTCTGAGAGGACGCACGTGCCCGCTTTAGAGAGCAGATATCTGGTCACCTCTCATGATGCGAGTCCAGTCTGCACTCTGGGCAGTTAGAGAATTATGCAGATGGATGGACATGGAGCCAAAACACACAAGGACATGTCCCCATGGGAAACCGGGGGACTGCATGCATGACGTGGCGACAAAAATTAAATAAAGAACAATTAAAGCATGATGTGAGCAGAACAGAACATGTTGCATGTTCTGTTCTGAGCTTTTTCATCGCAAATGAAGAAGCAATCATTAAAGGTAAAACGACTCAGGCAGTTCAGTTACGTCTCATCTGGTTCCTGGGTTCATAAGTAAAAATCTCACAAGTTGATTTCAGAAATGTGACCTGTGACACATAGAGACTCTCTGTGAGAACAGCTGCAACATAAACAAGTTGATGAAAAGATATTTTCTCACCACCTGAATGTCAACAGAGAAGAAGACCTGAAGGGATCCTGAGGCTCTTGAATTATTGAGTAAAGCGAATCGTTAAAGCAGCTAAAAAGTGAGAAGGTTTTATTGCAGCTGTCTCAGAGAGAGCAGGCGGATCATTCAGGTTAAATGACCCGCCTGTATAAACTGCTGCAACCATAAAGGTTGCAGCAGTTTATACAGGCAGTTTATACAGGCAGTGACCTAAATGAGTCTCTGTAAGCAAAATTATCTTTCAAAAAAAAGGGCTAGCAGAGACCAAACCACCAGACTGAAGACTTTTGTCATCCAGATTTTGGTAGAAAGAAAGAGAAGAGAAAGATTATAAATGACCACAGGCCTAATTGGAGTTTGTGTGTTTTATGTGGCAAATGTACATGAAGTAAAAGACGCAGGATGAGCCAGAAGGCAAAGAGGTAGTTTGCATCAGGTTTTTGTATTCAAACTAAATGATTAGAAACATGAGCTGTACATGAAAAATATTCAAAGTCTGGCAGCTGATCTGGCCTCAGGGAGTCAATGGCAACAAGGAGGAAAAACAGGAAATCGCCGGGGGGAAAGAAAAAGCTGCTTCAGTTGGTCCCCACACGGAAAGGTGAGCCATTTACCGCGGCCTGCCGTTTTATTTTCCACCAACACAAACCGGAGGAGGAAACAAATCCAAAACGAGGAAACCGTAAACAACACAACGTAATCCCCGCCCCGTCACTCGGATCATCAGCGCCAGCCAGGAAAGGCTGCAGCATTTTGTCAAAAACCAATCAGCTTTTCGCGGTTTAATGGACAAATCAATCCTGGACATTTTTCCATCAACTCCAGGCTGTTTGTGGGGAATTTAGAGCTGCTTTTTCTTCAGATAAGCACCAATCGTCAATGTTATTCAGCGAGTGTCAACAAGGCGCCGCAGGAGGCTTTGGAGTAGAAACTCCACCGCTGCAATGAATATTAATGAGCTGATGGGACGCTGGAGAAAACGTTCAGGGACCAGTGGAAGAAAGCCAACAAAAATAAATGGTGTATTTGTTAACAACTGTGTAAATAAATGCTTAAAAACACAGTAAATGGACCGTCAGCTGTCTAACGGTGTTGGAGAGACATCCGAGAGGCAAAACAATTAATTAGGTGCTCTTGATTCTGGGACAAATGAGTGCTTAGAGCAGTGAGTGTGACAGATTACACCACATTAGTCATCCATTAGTGGGCCCGGACCCTGCGTGGGGCCGCGCTCCGTCTGCACCGGTGAGCCAGATTAACACTGGCAGGGCTGAACTGGTGTGTTGGAGCGCTGGGCAGGAAGTAATGGGATTGGGCGAATCCCGATCGGGAGATTTAGAGGGCGAGGTGTTTATAAGTGGGTTAGTAAAGACAATCGCAGGAATCTGTCACATTATCAACAGAGTGGAGTCATGTGGAGCAATAACCGCCTGGGACGGAGCAGGAGACCAGGACTTCACGTAACCATGACAACGATACTCAAACAGAGAGAAAAAAACAAACTTAGTTTACACATAATCAGGAGAGTTAGGAACTCGTTTCATAGTTATGTGCTGTAAACAGACCAGTTTGATTAATTGGGATATTACTGAAACGGGTGATGAATTTTTAGATTTAATGATAATAAGCTGTTAATTTCACCATAAGTGCTGGGAAAGTGTCCACAGAAAACACTGTGTTCAAGCTGAAATCTAACTGCAGCTTTAAACACTTTTCATCCAACAAATCTTTTAAGACATGTAAATGTCCCGTGTGCCTCCATTACTGCTAAGAACTAAATACATTTCTATAAACTCAATCGCAACTTTGTGCTATCGGTTAAACAGCAAGTAGACCCTTCAAAATAAAAGCCTAGCGTCATGAACAAACTCAGTTCACCAAGTGAAACACATGACAAAGATTAATTACACAAATATTTGTAATCATTAATTTTGGTTAACTATGATTGCAGCTGATGAAAACATGATGTTTAAGGTTAGAACATTAAACCTGACCAATAAATAAAACATTTAATGAAAAGTATGTTTAACATAAGGGCATTTTCAAAAAGTACATTTAACCTAACAGCACATATTCTCATTTACTGTGTGATCCGGTGGCAACACGCAAAGAAATATTATTTCTGCTTAGAACATATATAGATACTTTAGAATCGCTGCCATAAAATAAAAAGTGGCTATCTCAAACAACTTGGCCAGTCGCAACATTAAAACTGTTGAGAAGATAAAAAGAAAACAGACAAATGAAAAAAATAAACATTTACTGAAGAGGAAAAATCAGCTTTCTTTAGTGTTAGGTAGTGATAAATGGTCTCCCTCCTGCCTTGTTCATCATGCTGACCTCCTCCCACACTCTTCCTTTTTCTCCAAACACAACATAAACCCTGCATACATCTCCATACGCGTCTCGCTGGACGAGTATGGAGATGTTCTCAGATATCATTTAGATACACGAGTTTTCGCAGGTTCAATTCGCCAAGGCAGCTCTGTTCCAGGAGCCAAGAGAAAACAACAGATCCTCTGTATTTATGACTGCGCTTCCTGGGGGCTACAGAGAGCGCTCACACATGAAGCCTCATGCGTCACTCTGCCGAAGGAGAAGGTGGAGGTTACAGGAAGCAGCACACCTGCAGCTGAACGCAAATCCAGCCAGGCTGCAAATAAATCAGATGAGAGTCGCTGGTGAAAGGAAAAATCAGCATGAAATAAAAATCTAGTTTGGTTTAAGATGAAATGGGGAAGAGGGGATCTGCTCTGACTTCATTACCCTGCAGGGAAACCCTGCGGGGCAGAGGGGGAGCTGCAGCAAGACGCGGCTCCCTGTGGGGGGAAATTATCCAGAGAATAACGACTGAGAAAAAAACAGCCATGGAGCAGATGGAAAACGAGAGACAGGCTGGCAACAGATCTCAAACGAGAGCAAGTTGAACCCTTATTGTCACATTTGGGGGGAGAGTCAGAGTGTTTACCTACTGCACAGGTATTTAATCTCCTATAAATCTATAAAATGATGATAGAAACAATTTCTCTGTCAGAAAATGGTTTTCTTACTTACTAGAAAATATTGTTTCACTTTCCTTCAATAAAGCTCTACAGAAACACACAGTTGGCTCAACGTAGCAAAAATCTGATCAATCTCAATTCAAAACATTTAAATATTGCATCTGATTTGGGTATTTATGTCAATTTCTCCTCTTAATAAATAACATCTTTCATTTTTACTTAATTATTCCATCTTGTTTTGACATTTTAATGGATATGTTTCAATTCAATGTCTTCAGAAACACTGACAAAGTAAATGAGCACAATCTTAACTTCATTGCTCTTTCTACACTTGCCTGGGGCAGTTGAGGGCGGGGCAGCAGAGAGGTAAACAGCGTGCATCATCACTACAGGTCTGAACTGGTGGCTCTGCAGCCTGCGGGCCGAACTGGCGGCGGGCAGAGCGGGACACGTTCCGCTCTGCTGCTGGTCGAACATGGATCCTAAAGACGGATCGCATCGAGCTGAACTGTGTTCATTTACTGGATATTCACTGATTAATATTTCAATTGGATCCTTTTTGACTTTATGCATTAGATTAAATAGATTTATAAACTCAACACTTGCAAAAAAAATGACTGTCAATTATAGAAGTCAACGTATTTATTGAAAATAACCTGTACATAAATAAATAAATATTATATATATATATTTAAAAAATGTACAAATATTAAGCAACTAAAAGAGATTCAAATATGTTCTTCATAATGACAGAAGTGAGTCAAACCATCTGCTTTTGAAAAATAACCGCCAGCCGCAAGCAACAATCAGAAACCAAAAATTGGAAAATAAAAAAATCACAAAAGCAAAAAGAAGTTCATTACCCTGCAGGTAATTCGTTGCAAGTTGTTTTCAGATAAAGCAACGGAAGTGAAGTTGGGAGGCAGAAATGTAACTTTAGCTGCAGTAATTAGTTCGTTCTAAGGGACATTAACTTCAGTGAGAGGATGAGGGAAAGAGAACTGGCTGCCACTGACAACAGAAACGACAACAGATGTCGTCACAGCTGAGATCTCTAAATATCTCCGGAGGTTTCCGACCACATTTACAGGAAAACTACCAGGCTCTTCACTCCAACAGGTACAGCATTCATTGCCTTTATCTGCTTTACATTGTGACGTTGCTGATTTGTTTCCAGTCCAACCCTGCAACCGTAACGTCTGCAGGTTCTCCTTTATTACACGCATGTACATCAGGATTACAACAGAACAACGAAGGGTGAAACTTTTCACTCTGCTTCACCATGACAGAGATCTTATTTTTTAAAAAGTACAATCTAGAAGCTTTTTCCAACATGTTCACAGTCAGAGTCGGAGTGCGATGACCTCTGAAAAGCCCACAGAGCCTCGTTAACAAACCACAGATGGATGGAGGGATGAAGGCTGGAGGGTCAGAGGCCAACTGAGACTCGCTGCTCTCATCCTCCGCTCACCCATTTCCCTCCGACACTCACAGCAAATTTAAACTGTGACGGCTAAAAGTGTTGCTCGGGGAAAATGGTCGCTGCAGACTCACTGGGTGACGCAGAAATCTGCAGCACAACAAGAAAACAACAGACGTCCAGGTACTGAACGCATCAGCATCCATTATCCGGCTGCATCACGATCCAAATGAAACTCTTCATGTGTCCAGCTTCTACTATTTCCATGAAATTAGAAATTCTAAGAATCACTATCATCCATTTTCCGTCCTCATCTTGTTCTTACATAGGCTTACTACACAATTTGCTTTAGATTTCTGCTAAATTTGTGTTGAAATCGCCTCTTTCTTGCATTTTGCAAAATATTCTGTTTCCAGGTTTAAACCGAAGAAGAAAAGTAGGCAGCATTCATCTCTGAAAACTAACTGTTAACTTCAGTTGTTAGAAAAATAGTATGTGTATGTATGTATGTATGTATGTATGTATGTATGTATGTATGTATGTATATGAGTTTGTAATTTAACGGCTATCAATTGGGCCTCTGTTGCTTTAAAAACTCTTTCAGGAACTCTTTGCATCACAGCATGGCTCGTCTCTTAACCCTTTAACAACGTTTCTACCAGCGATGCAGTGAGAAGTGGCTCCTATAACGAGCTCTGCAGACATGTAGTTCCACCAGGTGCTTGCTAATTGCTCCTGGCTAGTCTGAAGGAGCAGAGAGGGGGAGTTGTGGGGTGATGGTGCTCTGTGATGATGAAGATTGGAAACTGCAGCTCAAAGGCGGAGCCAGGTCCACCCAGGCAATTCATCAAACATGCATGAAAGAATCACAGCAAAGATGAAGGAATAACATTCTAACATGATATAAAGCTAAATAATAGTTATTATTTGATATAATAATTAGATAAAAACTAATTTAAAATAGGTGGTAATACAAATAGTTGGGTTAGGATGTTTATACAAAGTGAAGCAGACTTTATGTTAGCTTCTTGTAATAAGCAATCAATGGAGATATTTCAGCTGCTCAGTGACTGAAGACAGAAGGTAAATGAACACAGAGATTCATTTTTGTGTGTGTTTGTCAAAAAGAACGTTTTCTGTCACATTTCTGCTTTAGTAAATGAGGGGAAAAGATGAATACAGTAACTTTTTAATTTTTCTAGAAATCTGGAGTTACTTCTCTACTAGATATCTGATTATTTCAATTTAAAACAATCTGAACTTGCCAGTATTAGTATCAGTGAACCTCCTCTCTGGTCTCCTGCTGCTGTGCCTATTAAATTAAAAGGCATTCATAATTCCTGCCGGAAGCCATGACAGCTCAGTTTATCTTCCAATGTAAATGATTTATTTCACAATTTGAAGGACGATTTAGTGTTCAAATACTTCAAGATTAGTTTGCTTTTAAGTAAACAAAAGCCTTTGGGGCAGATTCCAACCACGAGAGCAGAGGTCAAAGTTCATATGCACAGTAAATGCAATTAATCCACTACAGTGGTCGACTAACAACACAGGAAGATAACCCAGTGGAAGCATAAATCACACCTCTGCTGAGAGAAACACAGAGCTGTGGATGGATATTGAGCTAAAAATCAATGAACTGCTGGCAGCTCGTTTACTATCACGGGTCTGCAGCATGGTCTAATGATGTGGCAGAAACACACACTGCCACAACACACACACTGAAAGCATGAATAACGACCTGCGAGTTTACCGCAGCGTGGGAGCCATGCGGTTGATTGTATTACATGATAACACGCAGTTTGGGACTCGATACAACAGAGAAGTAGTAATCCTCCGCTCTTGCTCTCCGCTTCATTCGTAATCTGAGATTTAAAGCTCTTCTTTCCAGGGAAAAAAGATTATCCACCGCTGCTTTCTTCTTCTCAGGCAGCAGCCAGAGATACGAGGACAGATGTGAGCGTCTGAGGAAAACGACAGGAGTAGCCAAAGGGATCGAAAGTGAAGCAGATCAAAACTGGCAGAGAAAATGTGAGATAAAAAAGCAAAAGGTCAATGTTTGAACTCCACAAGTGGACAGTCAGAATCAGATCAGAGCTTTCAGACAGCCAGCTATGTTGGAGTTCAGACTGTGGCCTTTAAATAGCAAAATGTGTCCAGTTTTAAAACTGAATCAGGGCGTTCAGGTTACAAATCACCTTGGACTTTTGTTCTCATGAAGCTCATTTGAATCAATCAGCTGATCTACAAAAACAAAGAATCCGAGAGCAAATCTCCGACTGACATCATCCAGCAACACCAGCAAAGTACCAAACACAAACTCTGACAGGGTTTCGCTCAGTGCATCGTAAGCCTGGCGGGCCACCAGACTTCACTACTGCTCCCACCAGGCTACGCATTGCTTATTTATTTTCAAGACTTCATAGTTGGTGTTCAGGTATTATCTTGCAATCTTTCAATAACACATGATTACCAAGTGATATTTTCGAATTTCCTGTCAACTTTAAACATTTTAACTCAGAAACCCAACAGGCTGCTGGACGAATGACTGCAGAGCGCCCTGAACTCGGGCTGAGCAAGTTTTCTTTGCTCTAATCTTTTATCAGGCTTTTTCCAGGCCAATCATGATTGATTATTTTCTTTTAAGTGCATCAAATTTGGATTTTGACAGATTGATAAACACAAATACAAGAGTTTTTGTTCAACTCAACAAAATGCAGATCAAAAGTAAAAATGGTTTGCAAGCATTTAATGAATCCAAATATTGATCAACTAATCGAGGTAATTCAAAGAAAAAAACGATCAATTCCTGTCTGTCTCTGGGAAAAACTACTCAAAACTCATCTGACTAATTAAATCTTCTGTGTCTGTTTAAAACGGCGCAGTTCTGGCAACGACTCCCATGTCTGCTGAGGAAAACCCCTGACAGCAGCGAGTACAAAACAGCTTCAACATTCATGTTGCATTTCTTCTCTCTCGAGGCGCAGCAGCAGCTGACACATGCGTCTGACATCAGAGTCAAAGAATTTCACTTTTCATTTTTCAAAGTAGCTTTGGACATATTTTAAATGGGCGATTCCACTTCCTGACTATTTTATTTTGCGGTTCTTATATTGCAAAAAAAAAAAAAAAAAATGCAACAGCATATATTTGTGTTTATAAATGACATCAGAGGAATACGAACATGTGCAAAGATGCTTTCAGGCACAATTTCCTACTAAATATGAATTAATTCACCTTCAATAAAAACTATGCATCACTTTTACATATTTCAAAATGAACCATTAAATCAAAGTGAACGCCGCTCAGGTAGCTCTGATCATTTGCCTCTCATTCAGACAGACGGTTCATTTCTTTATGTCGGGTTCAGTGCCGCAGCGCCACGTTAAAAGCAGCTTCAGGTTCACTTCAGGTGATACAGGAGAGCAACATCTGGGCTTCACTTGAACATTTTAAGCAGCCATGGTGAAGTGGAAAACGTAAACAGGAGCAGGAAACGAATCGAGGTTATAAGGTTGTGCCAAAACTTCTGGGCAGCATCAAGTTACTGCTTTCCATCAGGCCGACTGATCGTCCCTGCTTTGTTTTCCTGAAAGGAGAAATGTTAGTAGGTCAGACGTGCTGACGTCACTTTCCGCTTTTAAAGTCTGAACCGCATGTCGGCATGGTAACACACATTTAGACTCCAATTTCATTATTTCTGTCACAAAAAACATTCATAATGCAAAAATTGCAATGTATTTATTTTGAATTCTGATTTTCTTGTCAATATTTAACAATATCTCCTCAACTAGCAGCAGAAAACTGCATCCTTCATATTCATGAGAACAATAAACAGCAATTCCTGATGCTCAGATATCAACTATATATAAATACTCACACCAAGAGGAAGCACATAGTGCACAGTCCTTTCCGTTTATAGAAAACAAATGTTTGAGCTCCATGATTCACAACATAACACCGCTCTGAACTCACAGCTCACACACACACACACACACACACACACACACACACACACACACACACACACACACACACACACACACACACACGGCGGTGAAGAAGCAGCATACGCTCCTCCAGAGCCGAGGTCGCTGAAATGTTGACGTGAGTGTAAGTTTAGCCCAGCGGCTTCATTCAGACTGCGTGGGAGCATTTTAAAGTTTTATATAACTGAACTCTCCAGGTGTTAACGGGCCGGGACTCTTCAGTCGGACCGCGCTGAAATATCTCAGTTTTATAACCAGGTGTTGCATAAATACATCCTCATTTCAAACCTCTGTGATTATTAAAATCCCACATCAAAGATAAAAGAATCAGTGAATTTAAAAACTATTTATTCAAGAAAATATCCACACAGAACTTATGTATTGGTCATTTTATTAGGATTACACACTTTCCTGTCAATATTTAACAAAACAAAAAAAAAAAGCGTGACGACTGAGTCAATATTTTCAATATTTAACACTTTTTAGCCATTTTACTGTTTAGATAGAAAAGTGAATCATGGATTTTTACTGTGAAACTTTGGCTGGAAAATAAGTCCACAAAAAAGCCAGAAACAATGATTAGACCAACTAACCTTCACTGTAGGATATTTATTATATTTATATAGTTTCAAGCATGACTTTACAGATTTATCTAACTTTCGTCTCAAACAGTAAATACTGTCCAGCAGAATATATCTGAATCCTGGGAGGAAGCAGGGAGGCAAGTTTCCATTCATCTGATCATCAATTCATAACAAAAAACTAAATGATAAAATAGTGGCTACTGGATGGATTACCTGATCTTGCACTTCTAAACCCGTCTGGCTCTTTGGACCAATGGTTCTTACTAACTTTGACTAAAAATGAGAAAGAATCATTTGCTGTTCAGGTTGGAAACGATGCATTTTCTTTGCATCTTTTTCCACAAATCTCTGGTTCCCATTTTAAGGTTTATATCTTTGTTTAGCTCATAACCCAAAAACTGAAATAAAGTTTTCAAAAAATGTTTCCAATTTCAGATATTTACCAAGAAATATAAGTCGTCCTTCCTAAAGGTCATGTAGCATTAGCAGCTCTAGACAAGTTTAATTCAGCTGGACTGACGGTAAAAATGGCTCTTAGGATGTAAAAGTTGCGATGCTGACCATATAAACAAGCAGAAGATATTTATGAAGGAATCTGCTGGAAAGTTGGATTACACTGCAGCGGGTTTCAGCAGCGAGCTCAGTGAAAACCAGCTGTGAATCAGCTTCCTATCATGTGACTCAGGGCTAAGAAGCTGCATGAGTGTTAGCCCAACACTGGATCTCTTTAATGGGTTCAGTATCAGTGTGTTCGTTAATCCACTCTGTGTTCACACAGATCTCTGCCGTCTGTTCACTGTCAGCTCAGCCCACTCCATCTGTAATCCAAAAGGCCTGGAGAGGAGGATGAACTGGACGAATGTTTACATTTAAAACATCTAGGTTATTTATATTTTATTGATCGTTTCTCCTGCAGCTTCCTCGTTATCCCTCATCTCGTGTCATTTACTCCTACATCAGACAGAGGGAATCACATTCCTCCGGTTGCCCTGACGACAGAGGCGGCTCGGTGGATCTGGCCTCGCACCTCGACGTAATCGCAAACAAAGTGAGTCGAAGGCGAAGACCATCCGTCAGAGCCCACTCGGCCACATTCACTCCTCCCTCTTTGTTCAGTCTGAATGGCCTAAACAAAGGCCGGAGCTCAGCTCATGGCGGAGGACCGAGGAGCAGTCGAGGTCTCGCTCTCTGAGCCGGCTTTGAAACCGGACCTGATACGAAAGCTGCTTTCTGCTAGCAGAAAGGAAGATGGAAAGCTCTGATCCAGCCTGGTGCTTTGAATAAACTCGAGTTTCTGCTCCTGCTGCTGACCGTTCTGGAGATTAATCGATTAATTGGACAAAAGAGTTTCCATTTACTACATAAGCCCTTTTTATAATAAGAAAATAAATTGCAATAACAGAGTAGAACGACTCTGCCTAAAACTGCAAAAAATAAAAACATATTTTTCTTGTCTTTCTTGCAAATAATGTGAGCCTTTTTACAGCCAGCTGACCGGCAGGGTGCAGCAAAAGGTGGAGCATCAATCTGAGACTCTATACAGCCAGAGAAAACACTTTGGTATTTTATCTGACTTTTAAATTATTTGAAAATTGTACAACAGCGTAATTTTTCTTGCAATACAGTAAATAGATACTTGGCTTGCAATACTGGTCTAAATTTCAAATATCAGCAACTCTCAATTTGCCAAATCAATCATTTCAGAATGATATATTTCTAATAGATTTTGATCTAAACCAACTGGTTTTTCTATTAAAAGTAGTTCAGAAAAATCAGTTTATACCAAATGAATATTTCAAATTGTCGTTCATCTGTTTATTTACATTTTTGACAATAAGAACCGACTGAAAATGTACTCAAAAATGATTTCCAAAACATTTCCCTTACATTATCTTTCTATTCAAATTCAATGAAGTTAAGTGGAATTGAAACTGATGCTCACTGAATAGTAATAACAATGTTATAAACTGTAGAGAGAGAATTTAATTTGCTTTAGTTTTGCTGCACACAGAGACGGATTTAGAACTGATGGTGCAAATTATTATTATTTTCAACCCAAATGAACTAAATGTGTAAAGAAACTCGATGCCTGTTTGTAGACTGCAGCTAATTTTGGTTATGTTGAATAAATTCCCGTTGGTTTTCTGCCAGGACAGTGAAATTAAAGCATCGGAGGAGACAAGCTTCCCTGTAAGGAGCCTGACAAACGCTCCGTTTCCCAGAGGGAGCAGCAGCAGCGTCAGGAGCTGGGAGTCGGAAACACACCCTCATCCTCTTTCCTCCCTCCTCAAAGAGAATAAAGTCTTTGGAAGCGTCTGAAAGTGAGCCGACCCGACGCATGAATTATACACACATACCTGCACACGCTGACCTTTTAGAAACCAACCGTATCGATGTCTGAATAAACCAAGTCAACTCTAGTTCTGAACAAATCCTTTTCCTCGCTGGTATCAGGTCCCTTTTCACAGTGAAAGTGAAGTTCGTGTGTCTCTAAAGAGCTCATCAGAAAACACAGAGACATGAGAAATCGACTGGTGACCAGAATCATGTGGTTTTCAGCTTCCTTGGTACCAAGCGGTTGGTTGAAAACTTTGGTTGTATTTACCCAGAATATTCTACTTCCTGCTTTGGGAGCAAGTCCACTTTCCATTCACATATGTAATCAAACCGGCACCAGAATTCACTTTAACCCTTCCAAACCGAACGAGTCGCCGACGATCCAGCCAAATTTGCACTATCTGAAAAATTCTATATCAGGTTATTACGGTAATTTCACCTAACCTTAAGCCCAGCCATAGCAGGGAGTGAAATTCATACGATGAAACACTTTTAATAGACAGTAAAACTTGCAAGATATTGATGGTTCCACTTCTTATGGAGAAATGGGTAAATATATTTACTCACAGGACATTTAAAGAACTGCATACAATTAAAATAATCAAAAACATCCAGACAGAGATTTGAAACTTAGGTCTTATAGGGTTAAACGAACCGAGACGTGGGTTCTTAGGTGGACCAGAGCTCACTGTTTTGATCCCCATCAGAGTTCGATTGCGCACTAACATCTCGCCAAACAAACCAGGCTTACAAGACAAATGAACTACAGTTCAATTAAAGCAGACTAAACAGGCCTGGTGTAAAACAAATACTTTTTCAGAGCACTGTATGTGTTGAAGTCCGAATCACTGGATAAATGAAGAACAAAGGATGAATGACTATTTGAAAAAAGTGACGTTTTCATTTTGCCAGGTCATGAAGCTCTACTTTTATCCTTTCTTAACCAAACTACCAGGTGCTGACTTGCAAAAATAAAATCCACTGCTGTGGTGCCTTTGAGAAAAGCTTCATTTCACATCAGAGCTGCTGAGCAACAAACTGCTTCCAGGTGCAAACAATGGAGAGATGCGTGGCCAACCACAAGCATCCTCTGAGCGTTGGCTAACGAGAGGGAAGGACCCCCAGCTGCCACTGAACGGCTCATAAAAAGTGTCATCAGCAAAAAAAATGTCAGTACATGTTGTTCTGTGCGCCACAAGGATACCTGCAAAAACACTCCCAGCCGATGTCTCTCACCACTGCAGCACTTTTCACTATAATTCTCAAACCAAGTGCCCCCAGAAACGTTTATTTGGGGTTTTTAAATTGCTCCACTCAGTGGCTGTGAATTTCAAGGCAGCACAAGAACAGAGCTCTTCAACGCCATTAAAACCCACTCCTCGTTCAAAAGTAAGCTTGATATTTCTGATTCCAAAACTGGGACAGAGAGGAATCTATCTGTCATTTTACTCGACATTGAGGAGCTGCAACACAGAGACAAGCAGGAGATGCATAACAGGAAGTGTTATGTTGTTGCTGACTGCTGGCCGCCGTCCAACAAGGAGCAAGGCTTGGGAGAACGGCTCACTCCCCTGGTACCACGGCTCACTCCCCTGGTACCACGGCTCACTCCCCTGGTACCACGGCTCACTCCCCTGGTACCACGGCTCACTCCCCTGGTACCACGGCTCACTCCCCTGGTACCACTTAAACACCCAATCAATATCTCAGGATTTTATGGTATACAATAAAGAAATGACTTCATCGTCTGCATACAGACTGTTACTCAAATAACCAACTGTTGAGGCCAAACCTTAAAGGCCAAAACACAGCAGTGTTATCTTAAAGCAGATAACACTGGTGTGTTGTTTCCTTACACACTAGAGGAGATACAAACGTATGTTTATGGCAGAAAGACAGAAAGGGGCACGAAAAAGCAGACAGGATTTATAGATTGATGATGGACGAACAGAACAATGGATGATTTGATGAACAAACAGGTGTGAAGACTCAAACAGAGCAAAGCAGCAACAGTTCTGTTGGTGGACAGATGGACGGATAGATAGGCAAATGAAAGGGCAAACTATTGGATTGTTGGGCAAACAGACAAATAAATGGGTTAATGAATAAACAGTTGGACTGAGGGGTAAATAGAGTGAAAGACTAGACACATGAATGGATTTCAGGGCAAATAGACAGACAGATGGAACAAATTGATGAATGAATCAGTGGAGAAACACAGAGGTTCGTTAATGGACTCATGGACAAAACGCACAGACTACAATTGACAAGTGAAGATGTCCAACTTTATGTCTCTGCATCTACACACCACATTCACAAAACTCGGACTTTAGCAGGTATTTCAGTCATCAGATTCAAATGTGCAGGATTTTTGTCAGAAAAACAGAGTGTCCTCAGTCAGAGGCTCCTTCAAATTCACTGTAACACAATCTGCTATAGGAGAACATTCCTGCCCACATCCATCATCATCTACAATAACTTTTTAACAAATGAGTTACAGCAACATTTAATTTCCCTTTAGAATCACTAAGAGTCATTTTGAATTGAATTGCTCTAAATCCAGACTCTGCAGAACCTTGTAATATCCCATCAATTCATGTTTTACAAGCGAAAACTTATATTACATATCAGTTTCAGTTGTTTTAAGATGATCTAAAAACAAATTAACTTTGGTTTAGAGATAAAAAAAAATCAATGCATAAAAATAGGTGCAAATTGGTCGGTGTGTACTATCCAAAGGAAGAAAAAAAAAACAGAATACATTTTATGTAAATGAAGACAGTCTTTTTGGAATAAAACATGTCAGGACCTGAGCTGGATGTAGGAACCGGCTTTACCGATGGGGTTAGGAATAATACCGGGGAGTGAACGTTGGTTAGCTTACGTTTGACAACTTCGTCAGCAGCAGAGAAAGCCATATTTACCATCTTAGAGTCGCCGTATCCCCACTTCTCCTGAACTTTTCACCGCAGCGGCTCAAGCGGGTCCTGGCATAACAATCAGAGAACTCGGACTGGATCCCCCGTTTCGCTGTCCGCGGTTTCAAACGCGACCGTTGACACGTTCGGAGCAACAGATGCCATCACGGCAACGGCCGCCGCGCGCCTGCTGCTGCTGCTGCTGCTGCTGCTGGGAAGCGACCAAAGGCGGAGGAGATGCGGCGCCTCCTCTGTGAGCTGCCCGCCGCGGTGATCCGCCTCAGCCCCGCGAGCCGGACAGACTCAGTGTGCGTTCAGGCCCCGCCCACCCCTGCAGACTGGAGGGAGGGGCTGCGGGGCATATCGAGTACACCCCTGTTTATTTATTTCACATGAAGAAAATATGAAAATGTCCGAACAGATCCATGAAATTTAGATAAAAAGAAGCAAAGACAAGCTGGGGGGGGGGAATATTGTTAAGGGGTTAGATGTAGTTTACTCCGCCCAGAAAGGTATGATCGGCACAAAATTTATCACAAAATAAGAGATGAAACAAAATAGCCTAAAAATGTGGAAAAAATAAATAAATAAAGGAGAAAGTAAAACGAAGAGGTTTTTTTTTTAATTAATAAGAATACAAGAATAGAGAAGTTCAACTGCATTAAATATTTCTGTAATTTTTCAGCTAAATTTGTGTATTTCTGGTTATAACAGGTTTAAACATACATTTTAACAAACACTGCTGTGTTTTAGCAAGTATAAATACACACTTTGTGAGAGAAAAAGAAAAAGAGATCAGTACAGCTGGGACAAAAAAGATGAATTGAATTCAATCAATAAATATATAAATATACTGGGATTTAATATTCACTAATTTTCAAATGATTATAATTTAAAAAGCATGACTCATTTCTTCACAGTAAGGTCATTATGAAGGCTCTTAAAATAAAGAACATTTAAACTAAACTAAGTTTTTCTCAAAGAAGAAATGCACTTTCTATTTTTCAAAAACATATTCAGGGACTGTACTTGAACTGCACACCAAATCAGTCAAAGTAATGAACCTTTTCACTAATGAGGATCATGTTCTTGTCTCAGAGAAAGAAAAACACTTTGAAAATTGTTGGCTTGGAAACTGCAGTTCAGTATAATTCGGTAAATCACATTTGGAATAAAAATAAGTCCATTATTGCCTGATGAGAAAACACAATTAACCTTATCTGATGAAGAAAAGCTGCTGAAATATTAAGTAGATTAACAGACTTTGGTCATATAGCAATATAACAACAACAGATGTTATCCTACTATTAACTGCTGAATGTTGTTGTTTACAATGTTTTTGTGATCATTGGCTGAAACAAACAATGGTCAAATTACTCCGCAAAGGTCTAGGGTTTTGAGTCATAAATCATTTAAAGACACAGTAGCTCTCCTTTCAACACAATGATAAAGACTCCAATTAGTTTAGATGGTTATGGTGCCTATCATATGATAGCTTATTGTCCAAACACATTAAAAATTCATCCTCAGAAGATGAGACCTCTGGTGGAAACTCTGAAATTTAATAAAAAAAACAAAAGACACTTGGTATAATCACTTCCTCCAACTCATCCATCATCCATTGTCACTTTTCTTACTCTCTTAATTCACACGCAGACCCAAAGCCCACTTTACAAGAACAGCAGGTGAGTCAGCCGCCTGTTAATTGCTGAGACGGATGTGTAAGTGTTGACAGGTTACGTGCTCTCAGGCCCGGTGATTCAGCCTGCAGGCCACAGAACGGCACCTGGTGCTGAGGCGGCCTGCGGGGCCAAAAGCTCTGCACGGAAATTTGAATCTGATCCCAGCTGAGTCAGTCCGCATTATTTCTGCGGGAACCTGAGTGCATCTTTAGTGCTTCTTCCAGCTGTGATGAATCTTCATTACCTTATTCGCTCTCGGTCCAGTTCTCTTGGGTATTGGTGTATGAAATTCATGCTCATGAGGAGGAGTGTAAATAGAAAGAAGGCTGGGAGTTAATTGCTGCATTTAATTATGTGCATATTGGAGCAGTCTTTGTACTTTAAAATTGATTTGTCTGTGAAAAATCATTGGCTGTGGGCTTCCAGGAAACAACTTCAGCCTCTAAGTGCTGTTAACAGCAGCTCTCTGCAGAGCTGCACGACACTTTTAGGGAGCAGGAGTGGAAAACAAGAACTGGAGAGCTATTTTCCCTCCTACTTTGCCTCCATGAGAGCAAATAAAAGCAGGAACAGCACAACTACTGATCAAAACAATCGTCATGATCAACAAAACCAGCAACTGGGTAATTTTTTATTCCTTTATGCTATGGCTGGACTATAAATAGATAACAATATATTGCAATATCAATAGATGATACAATATCTGAAGAAATATTCAATTCACCGAACGCCAAACCAGAACTGCACAGCATTCTGGGAGGTGCAGACAGCTCAGTCACTCATCTTTGGTTGCCTAGCAACAACTTGCTGAGTAACATGCACAGCAGCAGTTTCAGGTTTTGCCACTGTGACTCATGACTGTTTAAAAATAAAAATAAAAAACAATGTGGAGAAAATAACTAACACTTGACACTCCCTCTAAAATTCCTTATAAATGCATATTTTAATAGTTCAAACACAAAATACACCTCAATATAGATTTAAACACATTTTAGCACAACTGCTGAAGCTAACAGTTTTTTTCTTCACTCTTGAAGGGTTCAGCCAATCAGAACAAAGGAAAGCGAATGGTGCTTCTGGATTGGCTGATTTGAAAAGCAGCCAATAGGCATCAAGTAGAAATGCGTGAAATTATTTCAGCTTCTGAAGTTGCACTTTCTTCCACAAAAATAAAATCTGCAAATATTTATTTTCATGTTTCTTTATTTTATTTATATAATTTTAAAATTTTTTTCTTCTTTAAATAAAAAGGGGGTGAAATTAAATAGGTTTCTACTTCTGCCTACCTCCTTTCTGAACAAATAGTTATTTTAAAAAATGTTTATGTTATATGTTTGAAATACATTTTTTTTTAAAAAAAAACCAAATGCCTCAGTTCCAACTGGTGGATGATTTAATTTTGTTTTGCCATTATGGGACCTGGACACCAAACACTAAGGATAAAAAACTCAATAAAAGAGCATTTTACACACAATAATCTGCAAACCTCAGTCAACTGAAGGATCTTTGCCAAGAAATGTGAAGAAAACTGCAAACCTTTATGTTTAAATAGAGCATACCTCACTTTTACAGCGACTGTAAATGTTGGGAATTTACGACCACCAATGGAGGCCAAAACTCACATGTGCGTCAAAGATTCAAGCACTTGCGTGTATTTCTGAATTCCACATTGCATATCACATAACACTATTGTTCTCTTTCCCCCATCATGAATGTTTGTGTTCTTTATGGACTTCCTGCCTCACTTCCTGTCTCTTTCTTAGAGGGAACATCCAGTTTGACCTCAGAAACACCAGAGACGACTGGAACAGAGACCTGCAGTCAGTAATCTGTGGGCCTCGGATCAGGATGCTGTCAAACACTCGAGGAAAACCTGGATGTTCATTCATGTAATAATGACTGTCGGTTAACTGTTCATTTGTGCAAAAGCCAATTTTTAAAGTCTGTGGAGATGAACTCATGGCCTCAAAGTTATGTCAGATCATCTGGACGTAGTTAGGCGCGTTTTATTAGGCATAAATGAGAATCATTAGAAGAACGAAGAATTCATTATTCCTTGTTAGATTTTGAACAAAGGAAGCGATATTTGTGATTTTGAATCTAAAACAACTTTTTAAGTCAGTTTAAAAAGTTGGGCCACATCAACATTGTGAATGCTCTTAAAGGGCTGGTTGCACCAGAATGCATTGATAAAGCCCATTAATAAACTATTAAACTATTAAAATATCAATAAGTCTCCCAATTTGATCTGGAATATCTTTAACCACTGATAAAAGTCCCTCTGGGATTTTGTGGGTTTTTTTGCAATCAAAATCACAAATTCAGAGAATTTTGAGAGTTTTAAAAAATACATCAAGTTGTGATATTCTTAGTTTGTTCATTTAAGCAGAACTTAAATTAATAAGACAAATTGCTTTTTCTGTCCAAAGGAGTCTGAAGCCATTCAGAAAATGTACTAATAGATATTTCTTTCCATTTAAAACGGACATTTTCAATTGATTAATTACCAATTTCAGATGTTCCTCGTTTTGCAAATCGGAGGTTCATTAATCTCCTCCAGTCTTGACGTCATTCCTGCTCTGTGACGTCACTGCCTGCATCGGTTCCCTTACCTCTGGGTTTTACAACCAGCATGAGGCGAAGAGCAAAGTGAGAAGAGAAACTGGGAGCTCATTGAAACGTCTCAGTCAGACAGGAAGGGAAACTCTCCATGCAGGGCAGACTGTGTTCAGACATGACCACCAAATAAAACTCAAACACGTAAACTAAACATGGATGTTTACGTTTAAGAGAAAAGAGGAGGTTCATTCAATAACTCTTTAAAGAAATTAGCATTCAAGACAGATGAAATCTGCTGTAATGTCGCTGTAATTTTAAATTCAGTCACCGCCGTGTCGATATCCTGCAGAGCACAGCAGCAGAATAATAAAACTCTGCTGGGTGGATGTTAGCATTAGCATAACTCGTCTTTCATTCCTGGTGTCAAACAGGCTCAGGGCAGATTTCCCAAATGTTTAATCAAGAAATAAAAAGAGAGACATCCACTCATATCATAACTGGAGTATTAGTTGGAATTAATACATCTTAAAATAAAGCAACGTTTTCTCACTGCAGCTCCTTTTTAGTCTCTCCTCAAATCGCATCACTCTTAATAAAGCTGCCAAACCTCTGAGCATTTCATCATAAGTCAGTGCCAGACATTTCATTTTCTTTCAAGATGTTCCTCCCTCTCGTGTGAATTTCTCTTCCTGTCCCTATCGCTGCTGATCTTATCATTCCTCTCACGACTTTTCATTTCATATTAAACTGAGGTCTAAAAATATATCATCCAAACTTCAATACCACAAAGTTCCTCCACCTCTTCGTCTCTCACACACAAAGTGTTGATTTCTCACATTTTGAGTGAAGTTATTTTTCTAACTGTCTCCGCAGTGGAAAATATATTTTTCTGTTACATCCTGGGGCGGATAAGAAACGCGGGTGACTCGTGCTTTTAATGTCAAACTGCGGGTCAAGAGCGGGTCAGTTTGTAATCATCTTTGCTGCCTGTAAAAGTCAAAGAGGGACATTTAGAAAACTCCAGGAAAAGACACTCAATCTGTCCAGAATTCAGTAAAAGTCACAAGAGGAATAAAATCTTTCCGAAAAAGTAATTTTTGTTTAAATTACTGTACTCTGCAGTAGTGACCGGATTTTTGCAGGTTTTAGCCAATCAAATTTAAGACTTAAGACTATTTAAATACCAAAGTTGACTGACGCGTGAGCTTGAAAAAAAAAAGAAATAAATAAAAGGAATGGTTCGGAGAACTAACCGCATTACAATCAACAATAGAAAAACTCTTGAAAACTTATAATGCCAAAGTTCAATTTCTTCACGTATTATCAAATTAGGATTTGATGATATATGACAGAATAACACAAAGTAGTGTAAAATTGAATATTACCAAAATCTTAAAACTAAAATTGGGAAGAAAAAATCTATAAGAAACATTTTCAGTTTGTCATAAATCATAAGGGGGACAGAAAAGACAAAGATCGTTTTGACAAAGAAATAAAATTAATTGACGAGTATTTCTGAAGATGATGATGGTTTAATGTGTTTAGTTATTTCATGACAGTCATGCTGGCAGCTGATTAGAGCAGAAAATGTCACACCAAGGGACAGTCATAGCTGACCAACTCATAGTTTTTACAGATCATCCCCAACTGCCAAGCCCATAGTACTGAAAGAAAAGACACGTTTATCTGTACAGCACATTTCTGCAACAAGACAACTGACTTTTCAATTTTCTTTATGTGTTTTTGAAGGTTCAGGTCTGATATTTCAGTAGCTTTTAGCCTAAAAAGCTACAAACTTCCTCTTTAGGTCCAAAAACAATTACTTCAGTTTTTTTTATTTTTATTTTTTAAGAAAAGTTATCCCACATCTACACTTTGATTTGTTCTAAGAATCTGTTCAGTGCTTGAATAGGTTCATAGTTGGCTGTGTATCATCTGCAGATGAGCGCTGTCAATCATCCTCATGTACGCACTGCTAAATGTGCTACTAGTGGAAAAATAACTTACAGTTACAGAAAAACAGTTTAGCCGTAGCTTGGCAAAGAGCAAACAGGACTGGCAGAATTAAGACCCTCTCCCCGACTCTGATTGGTTGTTTCTGACTGACTGGAGTATTTCTGTATTTGGCACTGGGAGAATTTTTTCACAGGTTATTTAACTTCTATTATACTGTTGTGAAGATCATTTTAACAAAAATGTGAAAAACATATTTAAGTGCAGCTTTAAAGCACTAACATGACAAAAAAAAAAAATTAGGAAATTAGAAAAGAAATGACGTAGAATGAGGTTGATTTTCTTTTAAATTGCTCGACACAAAAATTGCCACATTGTGAATCTTGGCCTCCAAACTACAAAGTTTCCACCAATATCCAATTGCAACAGAGACTGGAGGTTGGGGATTAGAGACAACTTATTATTCTGGGCACTGACATGTACAGCAGGCAGAAATAATCAGTCTGACATGATATCATCAAACCCTCAGAGGTCAGCTGTCCTGTCTGTGTCCAACATCACTAAATCCTTTCCAGGAACACCAGCGTTGGTTATCTGTTTGTGATGGCGCCTGTCACTGGGGTTGACGGATCAGGTAGAGGACAAAGAGGCTGTGATGTTGATTTGTTGGAGACTGAAGGTAAAATCTGAAAGCTGACGCTCTGGGTCAAAGTTTCCATGTTTCATTCCTATCTGAACTAAAATAATACAGTATTTTAATACAATAAAAAACTCTGATTCACATAGGAAAGGGAGCTGAAACATAAAATCCATCAGGTTTGCCTTGTATTAATATACATAAACATTATCCTAAATCTTGATAATTTTTCTATTACTTTTATTTGCCGGTGGTTGCGGCGCTCGGCAGTCTTTCATCCAGCGGCCCGACGTGGTTTTGTGTTAAAAAATGTTTAAACTTGACAGGAAATCTGAAAACATCACTTGATAATTATGTGTTATTGGAAGATTAATATCTGAACACCAACTATAAAGTCTTAAAAAATACAAACATTTAAAAAAAATTATAAATAAGCAATAGGCAGGGGCACAAGGCAAGCCTGGTGGCCCGCCAGGCTTATGATACCCCGGGGGAAACCCTGTGTCTGGATGTGGATTCTTCACAAAACTTTGAGTTTAACAGGCAGTGAAAATGTCACTATAAGATTTATTTAATGCATCAAGTTGCCAACCTTGAGCCAGAAAAACAACTTTGTGCCATTTTTTATTGTGGTTAAGGGCCACAAATGGCCCCCAGCACTAAATTGAAGCACTCCTGAATTAGTGGGAACCGTCTCCTCCACGTTTCTGTTAAACTCATCCTTCCACTCGCAATAAAAAAGCAACCAGAAGAAGAAGCTCCACCGCTCCTCCTCCTACTACTAATCCTTCTCAACTCTTTTCAATCTCCACAAAAGCATTTTGCTCTTTGGGTTCCCTCCTCTCCAGCCGACTCTTTTGTTCCCACCAGGCAGGGGAACTAAATCAGTGGCGGAGCCGGGGGATGTGGGGAAAAGGCCAACGGTAAATTTAAGCAGATGCGTCTCCGTTATTCACTCAGCTTTACATGCTGGAGTTTTATTTTGTTGCAGTATAAGTGACCTTGATACAGTAGTTAAGAAGAAGAAAAAAGGGGGAGAATAAATCTGGTTTTGAATGACAGTGGGAATAAAAGGGGTTTAAATCTGAAGAAAATGCTCTTTAAACTTAAAATTATAAATTATGTCCATGTAGAATAATTTCTTTAATAGATTGGACAAGAGGATTTGTCGTCTCTTGAACCCGACATCTACATATTTTAAACTTTTTGCCATGTTACAACCAAAAGGTTTGATGAATTTTATTTGGATAGAAAACCAGAAATGTGAAATAATATAAAGTCAACTGCAGTATTGGTTTATGTGCAACAGAGTTTTATTTTATTTTATTTTATTTTATTTTATTTTATTTTATTTTATTTTATTTTATTTTATTTTATTTTATTTTATAGATGTGATGAAGTTTGTCTAAATTTATTTACTTATTCTTTGAATTTACTTTGTTTAGTTAAGTTGTTCCTGGTGTTTTAATCTCTGTTGCGGTTGGTGGTCACCATAGTAACGGTAACTGACAGCTCCTCCCCCATTTTCTCTTGCCCAGTAACTGTGGTCTGTATTAGAAACAGTGCCATTTATCATATACTTCCCAAAAATTTAATGATATTCAGTGTTTTGTAAATATTTTTAACTGTTATTATTATTAATATTGTCAATTCTAGTCATGTTTAATTTTGAAAGTGTTAGTTTCTGCTAACTGGGAGTTATTGTTTTGTAGTTTCGGGTTATTTATTGTACTTTATTTAATGTAAAGAGGCAGAAGCTGCTGGACTGATGTTAACCACCAACTTGATTTTCTATTTTCTTATGATAAATACAAAGAACCTGAATGTGTTTGTTGTGAAGTCAACCTACTGGACCCGAGACAAACACAGAAGTGTGTAAAATGCCACCAATTAAAAAAAAAAGATTAAATAAACTGTTCTAGCTGATTTTACTGCTGTTTACACTGCACAATGGCTACTGTAAAAGAAGTGTTTTGTTGTTGATTTTATGTCCAGAATAACTTGAAGCCTTTTTGTTGGCTGTGAAGGAGGCTCTACTAATGCTTTTCAAAGATGTACATTTTCATAATTGCGTTTGTTTGGATTAAAGTGACAAGAAAACAGCTCAAACAGGCAGAACTGACCAGACTAAAACCTCATTAACTCAGAATGATTTTGTACATTCTAGACCTTTCCTAACCTTTGACCCGCTTCAATCCGTATGAACTATTCATCAAAGAACAGGGACCTGCAAAGAATTTTCTGTTACTGCATTTATTCTCACACAATGTGGCCTTTCTTGGAAAATAAAATTGCTTTTTGCCATTTCTGTGGGTTCCTGCTGCTTCAGCACTCAAGCAGTTTCGCTCAGTCTCTGACGATGGCTGTTCATTGTTATGCATGGAAAACCTGTGGCTCGGCTCCAGCCAATCTGCTCCAGTAATCACCTCTCAGGTCATTACAAGCCCTTTCAAACAGTTTCTTTCAGAGAAACACGACGAGGGTCTGAATTTATTTCATTTCACATCAACAGAAATACGTCGACTCCTTCAATAAGCGTGGCACCAAGCAGGGGTATTTGAAAATCAGTGGAATAAATAGAATCTATTGATATCTTAAAGTTGCTTTTGTTTAATCAGGGGTCATAATGAAATGCTTTTAACCAATTTTGACATGTTTCTGATATAAAACATGGAGATTTTTAAACATCATTAGTTGGAATATATCGTGACAACAATAAATCAGGATTCTTATCATACTAAGAAATCATATAATTTAAATAATAAACGATACGATACATGCCCACCCCTTCTGCCATGTGTTTACAGCTAGTAGCTGCAATGCTCCTTTCAGTTCTTTTTATCTCAATGAATCGTTTGACCATGTTCAAACCTCTTCATTTGAACATGGTCCTTGAGTTAAACATTTCTCTTACTCTGACTTTAGTTGATCAGTATTTGTAAACGTGGCAAACAAATGGCTTTGTTCAACTCATTGCTGAAACTACAGAAACAGAAAATCAACATCATTGTTCAATCAGGCCAATCTTCTGATTAGCCTGATTGAAATTCATCAAGAGAGGAATCCAACTCAATGGGAGAAATCCCAGACAGAGCCAGGAAGGGAGATGAGAATCGACAGGAATTGAATTAAGTTTGGTTATCCTAACAGAAAGAAAAAAGAAAAATTTGATCTAAATTGTATTAAAATGTGCAGAGGCCTGGCTGGTAACCAAAACTATTTGTTTAGCTTTTGTTCACAACTTTAATATACCAAACCCTGCAGCTACACCACAGCATAAGCAGATGTGACCCTTTGAGTCCCTGAATGCTTTCATAGGATGCTGAGGGCACCAGAGGCGGCTTGAAATAAACATCTAAAGGGTCAGGCTTTGAAAGCATGCGGAGGAGGTTTGCTGGGATACCAGCTTTCATGTGTCGCTGTCCCTTTGGAGGCCCGAGTCACTGCCCACTCGGCACCAGCAGCTTGTGACATTTTAGCTGCTTTGTCTTCTCGTCCAGTTTTTTTTTTAAAACCCTTCTGTGGTTTTATTTCAACACAAAATGGCAAACGTTGGGATATGGAGGGCTTGGAAGATAGAGATGTGATATTAAAAAATGAGAGGTCAGAGATAAAAATATAGTGTTTATCAGACTGGCATTCAAAATGTCAGAAAGCTAAGCAGAGAAATCTCCAGCATGGTGACTGAAAATGTCTGCTAATTAATGGCATCAGCTAATTGAGGCATTTTTGTGCAACAAAATCAGTTCAACTAGGTTAGTTTTTTGCTTACTTGTGTCTCTTCTACAGACAATGCTAATTAACAGAGTCATTACTACTTTATTTTTATATAAATGCTTCTGGATCACTAATTTTGTCTTATTAATGCGTCTTTCCTGGATAATGTAACTAATCACAATTTTTTTAAGTAAATACTTCTTCACATATTGCATTGTTCTATTTCTGTATTGAATATCTTGTAAAATGTACTTTTGACTTTTTTAACATATAAAGTACTCCTTGTAAAGAGTCTATTCACTCCAAGGAAATGAACAGAAATGAACAGAAACATCCCAAGAAAAACTTTAGAAAATAATTCTGCAGCCAAAAGTGTAATTGTTTTTTGGGGAAAATGAACCAGATTATTCATTAAAGATGTTGAATTTTAATAAATAACTTTGTTTCTTAGAATTAACCAATGAAGATGAGCTAGAAAAGACTCGTTGGGGGATGTACCAAAGATGTCTGCCTCTGTTTATAATACAAAACCTTTTTTTCTCTTTTCTGAGTCGCTGACTAGAGGCTACGAGAAAAAACAAGGTTATATGTTAATGAAGATGAAAACACGCAAACACACACATGGCTGTTTGACTCAACCGGACAAGTCAGTGAACAAATCCTCTGATGCAGCATAATGCTGCTGAAACATGTAGACAGAAAATGCCCTTTGTCTCTGCAGCCAGTTTGAGAGAAACAGTGTTGAAAATCACATTAAATTATAGGAAACTGGATTTACTGGTTTAGATGATCAAAAAATGTCATTTTATAGTTACTGTGATAAAATAAAGCAAGGGGATCATAATCACAACTGTACACAGCTATCCTGGTGCTTTTTGATTATTTTATCACTTTCAGACATAATAACAATAATATGATCACATTATTAATTTTGACTTGTATTTTTTATATATTATCCTCATGTATTGTACATGCACAAGAATAGGATATTGCTACTTTACTATTGTGTTGGCTTGACATTAAGGTTACAAAGATAAAAACAAAATAAAGATTAAAATATTCTATATTTAATTTAAATATACTTAAAAAATTTATTTATCCAACTTCCAAAAGCATCGATGACTCTTCTAAATAATTTTATGTTTCTTTAATATGATATATCTCGTTAAAAACTAATTGCTAATAGCTAAAGATGCTACAAAATTTTAACACTTTGTTGTAATTTCTGAAATAGGTTGTTAAATCAGTAAACTTAAATTTAATTGAATCATTTAATGGTATTTCTTTTCTTCTCTTTCTTGGTCATGGTTTGAAGGACTGAAGCAACTGCTTCTTTAGGAAACACTTCAAGCTAGCAATAAACATGCTAGCAGAGGTACAGTTAGCATTTAGCTAACGCTTAGCAGCTAAATAGACAGTTTTCCCTAATTTAGGTAAAATTTTAGTCAAAATTTATTATGTGATCACAAATAAATCTCTAAATAAAACAGTTATGATTTGTCACTCAGTGAATGTGAATATTTTTTTCTTATGATAGCTTAAATTTGCATTTTTCTTTTGCTTGAATAGCTAAAGCTTTTTACCTATATCTATAATCGAGTGTTAGAGACGTTAACAGCTGGTTGCTAGGGCAACCAGTCATGCTATGTGTTTTAAAAAAAAAATTTTTATGAATGTAGATTGCTTTTGCACAGTGAAATTTATGACTAATGTCTTTTGAGAATCTGGATTTACATTATTTGTTTTCCACCGTGTGGATGTGACAGACACTCAGAGTGAAATGTCTGGACAGCAATTACTGCAGCCGGAAAAATACTGTCTGAGTAATTAAGTGAAAGCAATCAGAGAGGGAACATAATGAATCAGAACCAGCATGAAATGTCCCATTTGTGAGAGAACATAATTAGTTTGCAGCAAAGAGTAATGCAAAAATGTGAGGCCTCATTAAAACATCATGTCTATCATGACGATATCAATTATGCAGTTTAAGGCAGAATATCATAATTAATGTGTTCACTTTTGTCTATGGAAGCTTTAATTTTATTTTGATTTGCAGCAGCTTGCAGGCCACCAAGCGGAAAAAGTTGCTTTGTTCTCCTTCTGAATGCTAATTTTGAATTTGGCATCTCCTGCCAAATATCAAAACGATGACTCAGACCTGCATACAAACTTGTCAAATAATTAAAGCGTCAGGCTTTTTCTGTTGCTTCCTGAGAACGCTGATCTTCAGCTACAGGTTCATTCCTAAGCCGACGGGGAAGTTCAACAGGAAGTGGATTGCAACAATTTTCCCCAGAAGCTTGAGGCAGATGACAAACAAGTTTGACCTCACTAAAAGTAAAACTCGCAGCCAGGAGGAGCACTTTACCTAATCAAAAGGAGTAGAAAAAATAAATGTTTCCGGCTGAACATAAAAACCTCAAAGAAAAGCAATAACTCTCAATTAACCGAAACAAACGCACAAGAACAGAAGAACATGTCTTTCTGTCTCTCATGGACAAATTTATTTAAATTATCCAATAATTCAGCATCAGATGGACAATAACTGGATGAAGAAAAACTTTGGTAACATGGGATTTGTATCACTAAACTACAGTCATTGGATTTAATCATATTTTCACACTTTCAATATTTATAGATACTTGAATTGAACAAACAATTGAAAGAAAATTGCAAATCTTGACAATACAAACAATTTGGGGTTATTAAAATATCCTTATTTGGACTTTATTGTGATTATAAACTCAAATCAGTCTCATGATAAGAAATGTATCACAATAGATATTTTGTGATACATTTTTCTATATGCTTTTATAGATATTTATCTATTAAAGCAATAACAAACTGTTAAGTACGGTAGAGCACCTATCATGCTGTGGGTCAGTTTCTCTTATAAACAATCTGTAATAAAATGTTTACCAGTGGCACAAATGGAGGAATATTTTCGTATGTTTGGTCGTAAGAGGCGCCTCAGAACCTGTGGAGGTTAAAGAATGGAGAACAAAAAAACCGGGAAATAAAGCTTCAATGTAAACTGGTTCAGATCAAATGAGATTTCTTGGAAACTCTGGCTGAGCTGATAACTGACAAGTCCTCCATTTATATCACAACAAGCAGAAAATATGCACCAGCGGGAAAAAAAGCCGGTTCTAACAGCTGGTGCTAATTTTGAAATACCAGGAAGAGAAATGCTCAGATGTACAGACACTGACAGGAACCCAAGAGTTTCTCAGAACTGTGCTGCTCTTTCTGTTGAAATGCAGAAAAAAATGAAGATTATTACACATCGCTGACTGGTATTGTTCTTCATCAGGGCATCTGCAGGCTTTGCAAGTCAACGTTATGACTCTTTAAGACCTTTTTAACGCCATCTTGAATAAAATTTAAGACAAAAAACGGATGGTTAGTGAAACTTGCTGTATTTCAATCAAGCATAGCAAAAAGTATGAATCAGGCTTTTTGCTTCTCACACTGCAGATGGCGCTCTATCACGTATTTTTGCTCTGAGTAATCTCATATGCATTGACAGTAGAAGTCAGCCACTGGCAAAATCAGCATAGGAAAGCTAGCTAGCTAGCTACATGTTAGCAACTAGTTAGCGGTAGCATCAGTCGCCTCGAGTCACACAACTCAATGAAGATATTTGAGTGCGACTCAAACTTTTGCCTAAGAAAAGACCAGAGAAAAAACTACATTTGAAATTGCTGCCATGACAAAATTGAATACTTACATTTTACAAACAAATTTAAGACATTTGAAGGCATCGTTATAGTGGCGTTTTAAAACACAATCTAGTAACCATGTTATCTTCAGTTGTAATAAAAATCCTATATGTAACAAAAATGACTTAAAAGAAAATTGACTTTGTAATTTAACACCTTGAAATTGGGCCTCTGTCTCTTTAAAATCTCTGCCTTCAGGAAGTCATCACAACATGGCTCCTTGATTAAAGCTTTAAGAATGTTTTTCCCAGCGATGCACTGAGAAGTAGCTGGCTTAATGAGGTGTTTGCTAATTGCTGCTGGCTAGTCTGAAGGAACTAAGTGTTGGAAGCTTTGGAGGATGGAAACTGCAGCTCAGAGGAGGAGCTTCGTCTTGAAGGCGGAGCTAGGTCCACCAGCTGAATGGTTTCCCTGGAGATTAAATGATTTAAGTATGCATGAAAGAATAAAAGCAACACTTCATGTTTCAGATGAAGGAATAATATTATGATATGATGTAAAGCTAGAAAAAGTTACAAATTTTACATGTTCCCCATTAACAGGCTTTAACTGGAAACTGGGCAAATATCGATAGCAGTTGCATAATTAATCAAAACTTTTAACTTTTTTAAAAAAATCATGAATTAAAGTCAAGGCCGGCTTTGGATTCTAGGAAGAAATAAAAGTCAAACTATCCTTTGCAAGCATGAAAAGAGCCCACATGGAGACAGAGGCCTGTGCTGCTGAGATGATCTCCTCTGTCAAACAGTGGAAAACAGAGATTGATGAGAGCGACGGCACGGCGCTGCAGAAATAGCCACCACTCAGGGTTTGTCGGCAAAAACCTGTGATAAGAGCCGGCGATGAAAGATAAATGCAGATCAGGAGCTGACAGATCAGGGAGCGATTAAAAAGAAGTTCCTCTCCTCGGCTGTTTCCTGGTTTGTGGACTGAAGACGACTGCTGGCCTGACAGGAAGGGCCTCGTTGTGCTGCAGCACAGGGCTTACGTAAGATCTTAGTGTGCCGACATAGACGTGATGCACACTCTCAGCACAACAACGCAATGCTTCCCTTTCACAGAACAGAAACTCGGTATGGTATAGCGAGAAAAAAAACAACTAACCAAAAAAAATAAATAAAAATTGTGCGCATTGGAGCCGGCATTCCTCAGCTGTTACTCAAACCACAAAGGCCAAAGCATTACTTAGAATGAAACATGGTGAAACTTGTCTGACTCAACCATTATCGCTTGGAGTTGCACTTCCTTTACTGTTATTGTACGTCCATGTGAACGCTTTACTGCAGAGCTGCAGCAAGAACAAACCTTTAAAAACCAGAATTTGACTCATAAAGACATTTAAAAGTCTCCTTGTTAGAGTAAATATCAAGATTATAATGGCGGGTTTGTTTTTCCCAACAGCAAACTTCAAAAACACAAAATGTTACCAAATATTTTTGCCTAGTTTCAAGAGCAAATTTCTTTGTAAACTTAACGTAAGACGAAATGAACTTAAAGTAACTTATTAGCAAGATATAGGAGCTTTAATTCATTAAAACTGGTGAAGAATTCTATCAATCTATCAATTAATCAAGTTCAGTTGAGTAGCAAAAAGGCAGTTCAACACCATGAAACAAAATCCAGTAACAGCTATTACGTTTTGTCTTTGTTAAAGGAAACATGTTGCTACCAGTGAAATAATCCACCAGTTGAACTGGCACTTTCTCTAAAACAAGCTCCTTCATCTTGTGATCAAGTTACTTATAAGTTAGTTTAGTCCAATCTTAAAATAGTTCCTTCCTAGTTCCTAGTTGCAGATTTTGTTTTTGCAGAGCAGAGATTGAAGCTCGCGGCAGCAGGAGCAACAACAGAGAGTTTTAAAGTGCATTTCTACCTCTGTCACCCAGATGAGCGGGATGGCGCTGTAATTCTTCCTCATCCCTCCTCTCCCTCAGAGCCGGAGGTCAAAGTGCATGGAAGTGCATGAAGCCCCCTGTGGGTCGCTGGCACTCTGAAGCTCCAGGACTCCAACAGAGCAGCGAAAGCAGCAGCAGCGTCTTTCTCTCTCTCTGTGTTTCGTGTGCAACAGTCTTATTGTGAAATCTTGCTCTCCGTGTGGCAGCAGCTATTAGAATCAAAGTGGCTCAGATTCCTCCGGTGGAGGTGTGTTTTCAACATTTATAGCCACCAACCGCTCTCTCTCTGGGGTAAAGGCATTCTTCTCCCTCTGATTGCTATCAGACAGTAGCAGAAACCTGCCAATCAGGAGCGAGCGGGCGGAGAGGATGAGGAGGTTTCAGGGAAGTGAAGGAGTGCAGGATTCGCTCCCTGAGGGGAACACGTTTTACTGAACAGGACAGCCAGATAACGGCCGGCGTGTTTACGTGGCCAGGCTGGACTCTGCTCTCCGCTCAGGCTCACTGGGACATTCTGTCCAAACCGGGAAGAAGCTGCTTCTTTTTGTCACCCAGCCAACCGAAAGGATAATAAACGAGCGATATTTTGAGCATCAGTTTGTCTTTTTTGTTGTTGTCAGCAATTCCACCCGAGAAATGAGAGACTGTGCTGTTGATACAAATTCAAACATCAGACAATAAAACTCAACATTTGTTTAAATTCCTGCAAAGTTTGGAAAGTGTGTGTTTTTTTTTCTCTTAAGAGACAGTAGAGAGGAGAAGATGAGCAAAAAAACTAAAAATAAATTTGTTCATTAGTGGGTGAGAAAAAAATCCACATTTACATAATTTTAAAAAGCATAAAAAATAATTAATTATATAATCTATAACAAATAATACAATGCAATATAATATAGTAATGTTTTCTTGGAGCATTTAAAAATTTTATTTCATTGCGTCCACTTAGTTTGTGGAAGAAAATCACGTTAAAACATTTTTTTAAAACATATAAAATATAAAAAATATATGATAAAATATTATATTTTATAATACATATAGTACATGCATTAAGTCGTATAAAATGATATATTACATATAAAAAATATAATATATGCAAATCCCTACCCTTAAAAATATGTGTTTACCATTGCAATGATATTATGTCACAGTGAAATCTTAAATGAAATGAAATTAAATAAACTTACTGGGGAGAAGACAGAAGAAATGTAAAGTAAATAAGATAATAACAGTGTTTTGATTGGAACTTCTGTAAATAAATATAAATAAATAGCTATAAGACTAAATAAGACGCAGGTCCTTTAATTCAAGCTCCGTCTAAAACGGGTTACAGGAACAGAAACAAGAAAATAATAATATTTATAATTGAAAATTTTAAGCAACTTGAACGGAAACAAAAAGTAGAACTTTACCTACAAGTTACAACAGCTGTGTAGTTCTGCATGGCCTTCTGTTTGTTTACATAAACCTGAGATTATGAGAGATTAACTCGTGTTTTACAGAGGATGGTCCAAAGCTAATTTAGATAAAATAAGGAAGCATTTAACCTCATTTGCTCTTCGTCCGGAGAATTTGACTCCTATCACGGCTGCAGATCAAACTTTCATTTAACACAGTTTGGAACATTTTCATAAACAAAATCATTCTGTTCTACCACACCCTGTCATTTCACTTGCATGACTTTGCTTGAATGTACGGCTTGAAGTCCCAGAGGGACACAATCAGATGTCAAGTCGCTTCAGCTGACTCCTCCAGTCCAAGTCTAATTTACTGAGAAAGCCTCATATAAAAAACAACTACTGTATCCTAATTATGCCTCAAAAATAACATAAATAAAAGACAGAACGCAAATATTCCCCACATGTAATATTTGTATTACTGTAGTATTTTATAACTACAGAGTTTGGTGATATGGATTATTAAATAAAATTTAGTATGTTTTCATATCAGGCCCGACTGCAGATTTCTGGCACTACCAGAGCTCCATACGATGTCTTATTGACGAAGGTTCCTGGCCACTGACGTCTGCCCTGCAGCCCAGGGGCATAAACATGAAGTCTGATGCTTTTTATCAGCCTTCACGCCCAAATGAGTGCAGGAAACCCATTAAAGCAAACCCAAGATTTGGAGAATTACAGTTTGGTAAACGCTGAGGAAAGACCTCACACTTTCCTGGAGGAGCAGAAACCACTGAGGGGGGAACATTGACTGTGAGCGATGTCAAATAGAGAGATAAATAACGAGGAAGAGGATTCACCCTCTTCATTGCATTTCTGCTGCTGGCATCGCTGCCACCTCAGCCAGATGCTGGATCAGCAGTCACAGAGTCAGAGGCTCAAATTATCTGCTCCATTTGCAGACGATGATTCAGACTGCAGAGAGAAGCAGCAGAAGAGCAGCTAATAAGCCCCTTGCTGAATAAAAACCAAGAATTTTCAGCTTGGAGTGCTTTGGGAACACTTTATAATTACACATCAAAGCACTCACAGCTGATTGTTCTGAAATTGCGCTGAAGATTTAAATGCGACGCCTCCTTCACTTTGCAAAACGAATCTCCTCTGAAGGGATCCGTGTTCGCTAACATGCTGACAGGAGAGGATGCCAGAAGCCTTCAGGGCCAAACTGATGAAGCTTTGAAGACAGGGCTGACTCATTGACACAGACTGAGAAAAGAGCGCCCCCTTTTGGCCAATTAACGCTAGTAAAACTCACCTTGTGATGGGTTTCTTCTTCTGCTTCCACATCCTGCAGGAAGAAGCGACAAAAACAGAAAGTCTCCTTATTTAGCAGCTGCAAAAATCTGAAAATGCAGAAAATAAATAAATAAAGGTTTTAATTGTTGGAAAACTATCAAACATTTCTGTACACCAAATAGAGCAAAAGAAAGAAAAAAGTAACAGAATTTTGCTCCAGTTTAACTCTGTATAAATTTCACTCCCTGCCAAGCAACTCTGGTTTTTCGCTGCACAAACGTTTGACACCAAATTTGTCTGATTTGAAGAAGGGGGGGGTGGGGCAGCTTCACTCAGGTGAATCTTTGGATGTCTAGTCTGGTTCATCCTCGTCGAAATGTTTTGAAGTTCATTCATCGGTTCAGTGTTCTCGCGAGAACTTGCGATGGGCGGTTGAAACTTCTCGTTGAAGTGGCGTTTGATTGGCGAGGCGCCATCTTGTGGTTAACAGCGCCTTGTAAATACAGGTGAGTTTGTTTTTTACGACTCTCGCAGTTGATAGCGGCGTTAGCTTGAAACAAGTGACCATTTGAGACTCTTATTTTGAAGTAAAACCACCCCCCAAAACCTTAGAAAGGAATACTTTGTGCTCTGCTGGGTTGAAATGATAAAATTTGTTCATATTTCCCCGACAAGCTAGCTAATACCGCTAACAAAAACCACCCAAAAAAACATTGGCTTGCCTTATTTTTTATTTTTTTTGTTTAAATATGTTTAAAAACACGTGTTTTATTAAATTCTTAATAAGAATGGGTTATGGGAACTAAATGATTTGTGTGTCTCAGTCTACTTTTGCAATATTCTTTGATAATCCCAAAGGGACATTAAATGTTGTTGTAACTCATTAATTGAAATTATTGAAGATAGTGAGGGCAGTTGGCAGGAAAGACCTCCTGTAGCAGTCTGTACTACAGTGAATCGAAGAAGCCGTCACTGGCATCAACTTCCTCTACTGGTGGGTCACGATCAACTCACCTCTTTTCTTGTTCATCTTCAGAAGTTAATCATAATCCAAAACAAATTGAAAGGAAGGACCATCATGCTTTTTTTTAATCATCAGGAAAAAGATTTTATTCAGGCAAGAAACTATAATTAACACCATGAACATGAAGCAGTCACAGTTCACTGGGCTCCGGCTTTAGGTGGAACCCACTCGTGGATCTTCTTGCGGGTGGTGGGGTACGGCACGTACTGCTGCGAGGAGCCACTCACATTGAACTGGTGAACCTCTGCCAGGAACTTCTTGGGCTCTGGAGGGTGTGTGGTGGGTGGGTTTTCTGTCATACAGTGCAGCCAGCGATGCCTGAACGATGAAGACGAGGAGCTTTGGTCACATTTACAGTAATGCAACCATATTCAAATTAACCAGCATTTAATTGAAATGACAGAAAACACTATCACTGGATTAATTTGGAGGTTTAAATTCTTCCAACAATTGTTAAAACCGTTCATAAATTAAAAACGAGGAGGATACCATTCAGCTGGCACCATGCTACCATCCACCTCCCAGAATGTTCTCTTTCCGTTCATCTCTGTGGTGTAGATCACCCAACGGTGACGCCCTGAACACACAAATAACACATCAAAAAAAGCTGTTTCTTTAATTGTCCCAAAAGACTTATGATTTAAAATCTGGAATTAAGACAGAAAAAAAACATACTTGCTAATACCAAAAATAGAATGGATATTTATTAATTTAGCCAAATTATTAATTTGGCTAAATTATTATTTAGCCAATAATAATGGTAATTTCTTAATTTTAGGCTTACAACAAACACCATAAAGTTAGGAAGCATCAATTGTGTAAATCTAAGATGAGGTAGACTACAAAATAGTAATTTTAAACAGTAATTTGACCATAAGATTGAAACATTCCAGCAAATGTTTAAAAAAAATTAGTCAGAAATGGGTAAAGTGGCTAACTCAACCGTTTTAAACTAGCAAACATTTAATAAATACTGTAGCATTGTTTCAAGCTTGATTTCATAGTTACCCGTTTATACAGTACATAAAGTCAACTGGCTTTATGTATGACAAATTCTGTTTAATCTACGCAATTAAAGAAAATTATGAGACACATAAACTTACCAAAGAAGTAGTGCTTCTTGTCTTCATAGTATTTGTTTCCGTATTTATCAACGCCAATGAGAGTGCCTGTTTTGATATCGTTCACTCTGCAAACACAAGCAAAACATTGATTTTAACTACCTCTGGATATATTTTAAGAAATAAAAAACGATTCTAATGTAATACTAGACACTTGTGAGTTTAAAAACGGGCATTCCAAATATTAAACTTCATTTAAATTTAATTATGAGTCCTTTATATGGCAAATATACAGTTTGTTGTCAACATGCTAAGTACAGTTAGCTTCACAGAGTCATAGCTTTAAGCAGGAATTTCAGTCCGTTTCTTAAGTTTCTGTGTCATATTTAAATACAAGGTGATATTTGGTAATATTGTTGACTAAACTGACCTGAAAAACTGCGTGAGAAAACCCCGAACTCCTCCATGACCTCGTAGCTGTCCCAAAGCCCTTCGGACCAGGTTAGCATATTCCTCCATGTTTAGACGGAAGTGCAACGGAAACGTCCCGACGGAACCAAGAAGAAAAAAAGTTCCGCAATCAGGAATTTGTTTTCTCAAATATAATTATATTTTTAACCTTCAGCTTTATCTCATAAGCAGTTACATCAGTTATATTTTTACTTTTATTTTATTTGTTGCTGTAAGAGAGTCTTAATTATGTGTGTTTGATTGCATTATAGTGTTAATATAGACTAAAAGGGACAATTTTATTTTACACATTTATGTATCCATTTATTTAACTTTTTACTTTACTTTGTAGTCCTCAAGACCTTAAGACCAATATAGTCAAAGTTTGTGATTTTTTAAATATAATTTTTATTAAATATCTTATAGTACGATTTACAAAAGAATGGAAGCATAAATATTGAAGCTAAAATAAAAACCTAAAAAAAAAAAAAACAAGAGAATAAGACAGTAATTTAGAAGACATTATAAACAAGCTAAGTAAAATATAACAATAGCAGAAATTAAAAGAAAAAAGTTGGTTTGCACACTTCTGTCTGAAGTCCTAGTTTCAATGGTCACTACTTACCTCAGATTGACAACCATCATCCTGTTAACTAACAAAGAAACTAATTAAAACAAGTACAATCAATGTATTTATACACACTTTATTAAAAACTGTTGCCTGACAGTTTAGAAATGCTGCTCATAAGAGACAAACTGTTTACAAAATGTTAAAGTACAGTCACAGAGGAACGCTTAAGAACTTGATTCTCACAACAGGCTGCAGCAAATTTATTTATCTTTTAACTAAACGACTAAATTTTATTGACTCGACACAAACTAAACAGAACTAAAGACCCATTTAACAAAATTAAAAGAAGATGTAGGGATTTTTCATCACATTTGTCATCAGAAATCTGTTCTAAAAAGTCATGAATTGTTTTTAAACTACAAACTGGTGGGTGACCTGGCAAGACATAAAGCAAACATAAAAAATGGATGCCAAATAAATCTGAAAAACAATGCATTTTTAATATTTTAAAAACAGGAGGGAAAAGCCACAGTGTCTGTAAAATGAAATATTCACTTCTTAAAGTCTTTGCATCTGAGCATTCATTTAAAAGAAACATAGTTCACGCATTCTTCCCACAGTGTTTCCGTGCAAAAATAGGATAAAAAAAGGATTTTGATCCTCTTCTAAAAAACTCTGAATCTGAAAATAAGTGGCAGCCTGCGCTTTTCAGACAATAAATGTTCCTAGTTTATAAATATTAGCTCTCGGTCTTTAAAACAAAACAGAAGAAAAAGGTCAGCATTGCTCGTTTATGTCCTTATACACAGTAAAAAAAAAATTTAAACGTTCTGGTTTGACTAAACAGGAGAAACAAGAAAAATATCACCATAAAAAATTTGATATTTCCAGTTTTATCCAGGATTATTAAACATTTCTGTTTATGTTAAACTCTTAGGCACTAAGATGAACGTAGATGTTTTGTGTTAATGCTGGAGTTTAACAGTAAAATCCCAACTTGTTCCTTAAAATCTGCATACATTATCCAGGCAAAATGGCTTCATGTAACTACTGTGCAGCAAACGGGGGATAAACATATATAACAACCTGCATATTGAAAAACAACAGCTTCGCACCCAGATGTGTGTTTGGATCTAATTTCCAATGGAGCGCCATGTCTAGAACGGCCACCAGAGGGCAAACTTCTGCCTGCTGAACAACAAGCGGAAGAAAAGTTCATTTCCAAAACCAACCAGGTCTCTAAATATTGATTCGGAGTAAAAGAGTGTAGAAAAATAACATTCTGCTGTGTTTGCAACTTCCATCTAAATGTAAACAGAGTTTATTGAGATAAATGGAGATTTTTACAAGCTGTAGTTGATATCCACTGATTAGCTCTATAATAAACCACAATTTACCAGGGAATCACCTCAAAATTCAGTTTCTACAAAAATCTGACTCATAGATCAAACAAACTGTTTTTAAAAGAGAAAAGTCAGTCTATTGATACATTTATCCATGTCCTGTACAGTCTGCACTCTGAACTTGTTTGGGGCTCCTTTTGCGTAAATTACTTCATCAATATAGAGTGTCGGTCAGAAATCAACTTGATTTTTCTGACATTGTCTAGAATAAACTTTGCTTCACAGTCCTATCAAGTGTATCCAAAGGGTGCATGTTTGTACGACACTTTTTTCTTCCTCTTAACTTTCCTCTGAATAGCCACAATCTCCAGCAATAACTTTTTTCCTTTAACAGGGTTTGTCTGTAAGATCCTCTGAACAAATCGTTTCTGTATATAAAATATTTTTTATTGATCAGTACTGATATCCTGATTTTAGTTTTTCATTAACTGTAATCCATGGCAGCAAAGATGAACAGAAATAAACGTCATTTCTCGGTGTGTAATTAAGATTCACTCTGAATTAAATCACTAAAATAAACGAGCTTTTCCATTATGTTCTAATTTTTTTAGAGAAAAAAAATTAACTTCTCTTTCTGTTCTCTTCTAATTCATTATAAACCTTTACAACTATTTTGCTCTCAGGACAGATAAGTAAAACTTTTTTTTAAACCTGCAAATTTTACTTTTTAATAAAGAGACAACTTTTCAGAGTTTTTAGGAAATTTCTTATTAAACAACAGCATTTTATTTATATCTCTAAAACCATCCTCCATCCTCTTTTACTACAAAAGAGGATGGATATATTCTTTAAAAAGCACGCTGATTCCCATCTAATAACAAGGAAAACAGATCCAAAACATATTTCTGGTACTTTTAGTGAAAATTCAGTGCAAAAATTACAGGAAAACTTTACAAAACAATAGAAAACTTCCATTTACTATTATATTTTTCTAATAGTTTGACATTTCCTGTTTCTGTGTAACTTTTTGTGTTGCATTTGTTGCTGATTCCTGGCCTGGACTCCCTTTAAAAAGAGCTTTTTAATTTCAGTGCGTTTTTAATTCTGGTAAAACAAACATTAAATAGAAATAAAAAACATTTAAAAACAGGACCTGTTTTCTTTTTTAACCAAAGTTATTAAGAGCCATTGTGCTGCAGGCTGCAGACTGTTGTTATAGGTGATCTTGGACATTTTACTTTTTCTACTTTTTAATATATTTTTGTCATTTTAGCTGCCTTTGCTGTTACTGACCGTTTCCTATTTTGTGTCCAGTTTGTCTCAGTTTTCTACGTGCTCAGCTGGATGACCTTTCACCCTTGCACCGCCTGCTTTAACCTAATCGCCATCTGGGTGCTCAGCTTTGTTTTTGTCAGTGAGTGCTTGTCATGATTCCTTCATCTGAAAGCATTTTGAAATTCATTCCCAGACTTTAGACTTCTGAAGATTTCTCCGCACTTTGGTTAAACTTCCTCACTCGTGCTTCTGGACTTGACTGTTGACCCGCAGCCGCGACCGGCTCCGAACCCGACCCGAGTCCGCACGGCCAAGCGTCAGAGGCTGCTGGCTTTTTGTTTGAAAGGTTTCCGTGTGCGGTTTATAATCCGTCCGGATGGATCCGAGTATCTACTGCTCCAGAATCATCGCCTCTTGGAAGGCTTCGATCCATCTAAACGTGGAAGCACAAAAAGTCTTTTTTTAAATTGACTGACACTTTTTCTGCAGTATTTCTTAAATGCGTTTTTATTGAAAAAGTGGTCATGATTGGCTTCTTAATCATCAGTTATAGATCTGAGTTACTTACAGCTCGTCTTGTCGCCATTTGCATGATTTATTGTTTTTCTCTTTTCACTCTTTCTACCAAAAACTTGATGACAAAATTCTTCCGTTTGGTTCCTTGGTCTCATTTTGTTCTTTTCTTTGAAGAATAATTTTGTGCACAGAGACTTCGTGATTGATTTTATTTGTTGTTTTGTTTATTTATTTTGCATATTTAAAATGTCTTCTAGTTCCTGTTAGAAGTTAAAGTTTGTCGATCTTTGAGAGGGTGAAACTTGCATTATTATGCAATTACAATTAAATTACTTGAAAATAGGTTCAAAATATCAATATTATCATTTGTCAAAAATTTATTGAAGAATTAATTTCTCCGTAAATTTGATTACAATCAGTCCACCAACCCTACAGTTGATGTAGCAGCTTCAAAACGTTCTCACACTGCTGTTGAAATGCTGGGTTTTTCTGATGTAACAACAAGAAACCAAGGAAAGGTTTAAAGCATCCTTCACATATGATGTCACATGCATCCTGTGCAACTGAAAAACAAGGAAAAATATACATTTTTAAATCAATATTGAGGAATTATCTTTGCTGAATTGTTGTAAATTAGTTTTACCTTAATTCAAGTGAAGTCAGCGGTTTACACAAAAACTACACCAAAAGTAGTTGGTAGGATTTTGTATCTTTTGAGTGCAAGTTAAAGTGTTTTGTGAAGGAGGCGAAAACCTACTCTAGACCCAAATTTAGAGTTTTGATTTCTCTAAACTTTTTGAAGGTTACTAAATAAGTTCCTGTATGAACTTGTGTTTATTTGGGCACCTCTGCGCTGTGGGAATGTCGTCAGCCTTGAAGATGTAGAACAGCGTGTTTTTGTGATACAGCTTGAACTGCAGCTTCTGAGCCGGCCCGTTTTTCTCCTCCCTCAGGAAGAATCCCAGCAGCGGTTGGCTCTCCAGCGCTGCCACGTCCTGCACCAAAACACACCGGGACCAATTTAGAGGAAGCCGAGACGCGCTGCGCCGCGGCTGGGGGAACAGCGGCCGGGGGAACAGCGGCGCGCGGCGCCGCGGCTGGGGGAACAGCGGCCGGGGGAACAGCGGCCGGGGGAACAGCGGCCGGGGGAACAGCGGCCGGGGGAACAGCGGCCGGGGGAACAGCGGCCGGGGGAACAGCGGCCGGGGGAACAGCGGCTGGGGGAACAGCGGCGGCGTACCTCGCTGGCAGCGTAGGTGTACAGAACTTTGTTCTTTATGACGAACCACAGCCTCTTCCACTGCTTCTTGTTGCCTTTGGATCGGTGCAAGTAGCCGCTCATGGAGGAGTTTTCAGTGTTGGCGGACACCTGGTTGCCATGGAGATAAGTAAGACCGTAGGTCATTGAATATATCTACTGAGAAGACGCTACGTTTGTTGAGGTGTTGTACCTCCTTTAGAGCAGCTGGAATCTTCTTCTGTTTCCTAGTGAAGGAAAACGCTCCAGATTTAATGGGAGATGTTGATGACGAAGCACAGCGGTCGCCTACAACGGATCACATTAGACGATTAACTTAATTATTTTCCCCTCAGAAATCTAATTTGTGTTATTTTTGGAAGTGGCCCTAATCTTCTTCAGTACGCTTAGTAATAGCTAATAATGTGAACAATTTATTTTATAGTCGAAATTTGAACTTCTGACCACTATTTTCATCTCTATTTTAATTTATATAGCACCATAACGATGTCACATGAAGGTAACTTATTGATTGCATGCATGTTCTCTGCATAGCCACATAAAAAAATCCCCTCTTTTGTCTAACTGCTGATTATTGTGGAAAAACTGACTGTTTTCCTGAAGCTTGGCGAAGCAGTGGTCGCACACGCGAGCCGGTTGGTTCTTCAAGTACTCCAGGTAGTACTTATTGGTGGAGCAGGCCTGACACACCACCTGGTGGAGAGATAAGGAAATGCGCTTTAGGGCTGGGTTGCTTCATTTTGCTAAAAGGTGGATCCTAAATGTGGCGCGGACCTTTCCGCAGGCCCGGCAGTGATGCCTCCTCCATGTCAGGGTGAACTCGCAGGTGCAGATCATGCACATGGTGGCCCTCAGGTCTGGGATCCAGATTGGAGCTTTTGAACCCAGCGGGGCGCCGCTGTCGACGACGCATTCTGCCTGCATGGACAGACACTGAGCAAATATTACAGAAGTAAACCAGGATCAAAAAGATACTTTTGCGACACCTGTTGCTGGTGCACTTTTCTTAGCTATACTTTTTTTCTTCCACTAAATTCTCAGTGAAAAAAAAAAAAATTTATTAATAAAATCACCCAAAATGCATCTACTCAACAATAAACTAATCATGACCTATTCTGATAAAGCAAGTAATAAATATTTTTTCTACAAATGCGACTGTAGATTCTAAACTTTAAAGGTTTTTTCCCGTTAAATGAAAAGTCATCCACTCTGTTGATTATTTTGGGCTTGATTGAAGAATCGGAAACAAGTAAACCATTTGTTCTCAGAAACTAGGATCTTAAGTCAGTTTTCACTTGAAAACACTTTCTGTATTCAGCCAAATTTTAATACAGCAGTAAAAAGCAGAGATAGACGCACCAAGGTGTATTTTATCAGTCAAAGAGTAGAGCTGGTCCTAGTTACCATGACAACCACAAAGCTTGGAAAAGATTATTGCTTTGTGTTGCAGCTAACATTTTTGTATGTAGGTGTTAATTTAAAAGTTGTGGTTTTGCTCTAAATTGTTCTTGAATTGTGGTCAGGAGGGCCACAAAAAATCAATGCGGGGGCCACAAATGGTCCCCGGACCTTACTTTGAACATCCCTCTGCAAAAACACAAAATCTTACCAAGTTTTTTCAGACTAGTTTCCAATGCAGACATCGTAGAGCATTTGAAGTGATACAAAACTAACATACAAAGACATTTTCAACAAGATGTAGGAGCTTGTTTAAGTCAGTAATTCCTTAATATTTAAGATAAAATACTAGCTTCACTCATAACTAGCACTTTGTCACCAATAGTAAGGAACTATTGACATAAAATAAGCTTTTGTCTCATTTCCACAGAAACAAAACTGTCAGAAAACTAAATTAGAGTTTAATTTAATGAATATTGTTTGTGTAATGAATCTATTAAATGAGTCACTTTTCAGTTATACAGCTGTCATATATCAACGTTGCCCCACATAGATTCATCGTTACCTCTTCCTGACTGCGACTGGATATGAAGGTTATCTTCTTCTTCGTGTAATCTTCGATGGCCTTCCCGATGGCCTCCAGCCACTCGTCTCTCTCTTTCGCCGAGCTGCAAACACAAACGCATCAGAGCTCAGAGTCACAGCGGCGCGCGGCGGGGGCAGCGTCGCTCTGAAGCCAGGCGCCGACCTGGCAGACAGGATGAAGGATCGCTCAACGCTTTCGATGTTCAGCTCGTTCTGATAGGCCTCCTGGCTCGGCTTGCTGACCTGGAAACGCAGAAAAGAAACTAACAATCAGCAAAGATGTCGAGATTTTCTGAACTCACGGTGGCCATAACTAACCGGGGTTTTGGTTTAGAAACAGATGAGAATCATGTCTGCCATAAAATAAAACATAAACCGTAATCATATCGGCGTCTCAAACCTTCATTCCAGCCAGCGACAGAACACTGTTGAGTTTATACTGGGCAGACTGGACCGGAGTGGTGTACATGAGTGCATCATTAAACTGGAAGATTAAAAGAAACAATTCAGAAATAAGTTATATTGAAAAAGAAGAAACCTAATATGAGACATAACCTCCTTTTTAATGCTTTTTCAATTGTTTTTAATCTAAAGGTGCCATTAATTCAATAAAAATAGAAATAACTCAATATTTTATCTTACTTCCTTTTCAGATTGTAAAATTCAAGCACTTTTTACACATATTCTAGGCAATTTTTCAAACTTTTCCAGCAGTACACTTTGGAGATTAAAAACAATATAAATGAACTTAAAGAGACAGTTTAAATTCACAATTATGTGATATAGTTTATTACTGATATAACGTCTTGTAGCCCAGGGACAAGGTGAACTAAAATATAACAAAATGTTTAGAAATGTCTCTCACACACTATGAACAGCTGACTGCTCCAACAACAAAATATTAATTTAACAAAAAGAAAAACTATTTCAGAAGTATTTAGTGTATAAAATACAGGACAATATTTATTTCAGCTACACATAAATAAGTCGTTGAGAAATTAGGAATAAATATTCAATAAATTGAAACAATCGAAAGAAATGACGATCCTGTTAAAATATGCCAGAAAATGTTCTCACTACATTTTCTGGCATTTAGCAGATTAGATTAATTTTGGTGATCCTAATTAATCTAAAATAATTTAATCTGATTGAACTTCTGAGAGTGAGAAAAATATTTGTCTTTTTTTGAGGTGTATGAAAACATCTGGCTGCATTTTCCAAATGATCAAAGTAGATTTAACTTTGGAAAAACTTCATGCAAAAATCCCGAGTCAACCTTAACGAATGACTTGATTTTCTCCACTGAAGTCGATGAGCAGCTTGACCAATCAGATTTCAGAATGCTGCAGCAGAAATCTTGTCGCTCACCAGAAAAAACATTCTCGGCTGCATGACTTTCCTGGACAGCTTCATGAGCGTCCCCTCCTTCAGGAACACCTGGAAACGGAGGACATGTTCAAAACACAGTCCTGTGTTGCTTGGCTTCATCCTGACCCTGTGGCGGGTTGTTCAGGACTGTTCGGGTTCTGGACGTACCCTGCCTGGCTGGACGATCTCATGCTGGCCGTTGAGGCTGTACTGAATCTGCATCAGCTTCTGAAAATTATCCTGCAGCACAGAGGAGAAGAGGCGAGGCGTGATGCTGCAAAACAAACGGCGTTTACTGGGAATAAAAGTCTCACCCCTTGTTTCATGATGTCATTCGCATGATTGGCTACTTCCTTCACGACGCTGAGTGCAGCTGCATGGAGAGGAAATATAAAACATCAGTGAAAGGCGCGTTTTCAGTCTCGATGCCAGACAGAGATTTTCATCTAACTTTGTGTGTCTTTATAGTCCTCAGAGTCTTCAGGGAGGTTCTTCAGATAATCTGCAAAAGAGTAAAAAAAGCTTTAAATGCAGATTATTTTACACAAAACTGAGGTTAAAGTTCAGTTATTTACTTACTGTTATCACTTTGTTCTTTTTATTTTTTACTACAGAATAAATTTATTCTGTCATAATTTATATTAGTTAGCTATCTGATTTTTTTTTCTTGGTCCCATTGTATAATTTTTTTGCCACTGACAATAAATCTCGTAACCAAACTAACCAATTCATCTAGTCCCTATTCAAGAATGTTACAATAGTTTAAATAACAGTCTTTGCACGTTTCGGTCTCAAGATATCCCTCCATTGTTCCAAGATAGACTTTTGCAAATGTTCACAAGGTGGCGATATGCTACAGAAATATCCACTACTGCAGCCAGGACCATAAACGCTGGTTTCACTGCAAGCTTCATTCTCATGCTGCCAATAAAGCGTAGATCTAATAAGCTGGTGACCTACAGTGTTCAGAGGAAGAGGAGGAGGAGGAAGAGGAATCTGTACCTGTGAGCAGCAGCTGGTACTGAGGGATCCTCTGCACTGGTTTCAGAAGATAGTGTTTCAGAGCCAAGCTGGCGCATCGCGGACTCATCTGAGACAAAAACAGACAAACAAACACAAAAAAAAAAAACGCAGAGCAATTCAAGGCTGTAGCCATCAACACAAACACAACAAACCTTACAAATTATTTAAACTTGTGTTGCTGTGATGCAGCAACAGCACCAGAAACTAGATTTGCACTGGAAGCCAGAGGCAGGAGCCTTAACTATTAACTAAGCCTGAAAATAAATTCATCTTTTATTGCTACAGCATGATCTCACACAGGAAAATATATACATAAAATGTTAACCAACTTAGCTTTGGAGCAATTTTTAATCTCACTGCTGCTTACTTTGTAAAATAAAAAAGGAAAATTCATCTTCTGTGACATTTTACAAGTTTGGAGCTTAAAGGTGGAAAAATAAGGAAAATATCAAAAACATCAATATTGTGGAGACTTTGAAACAGTTATAGTTTGTTCAATATATGAGATAGAAAGAAGGTTAATGTTGGAGGAATAAAAAAAGATTAAAAACCTTTTCATTTATGTAATATATTACAGGGAAATTCACCAAGTGAAATATTTAATACTTTTAGTAAAAGTTGATTAAGAAAATAGAATAATCAATACTAGATGTATAAAAAAAAGTCATTTTGAGCTAAGCTCAAAATGTGCTTACTAAATATTTCTTGTCAACCACCAATAAAAAACAAAAAGAAGAAGAAGGCAGCGGCCATTTGTCTTAATCTAATCTACATATAATCTAGGTAGTTTCTACATAAATGTACAAACTTCGCCCAGCAAAGTGGTGATAAATTTGTATTGACATGATAGATGAAAAAAGCTACCTAGCTAGCTAGTTAGCGGTAGCTTCAACTGCTAACTTGCGGTTTGAGTTAGCTTCAATCGCTAGTTAGCGCACGTCTTCATTGAACACAATGAAGACGTGCGACTCTGCAGGGGCGGAAATGGGAATGGAGGAAAGCTGGGGGTTTTTTCTGGTTAACCATTTTTGTGTGATTTAGCTTTCTGTTTTCTGTTTTGGATTATTATCTCATTGATTACCTGTTTTCTAACATATATAGAATAGAAGAATAGAATTCAACTTTATTGTCATTGCACTGTCACATGTACAAGCAACGAAATGTAGTAAAAAGCTTCCGAATGGGGCATCATATAAGCCTAACCATAACCCTAAAGCTACAGGTAAAATCCTTAGTGGAGATTATACCTCTGCAATCAACAGAGAAAAAACATGAAATGACCCCAAATCTACCTCAAACTCCCTGACGACGGCTGCGAATGCAGGGTTCTTCCTGCACTGCTCGTCCAGCAGGGCTACATTGTTGTCAAACTGGCGGATGTAGGTGGAATACATCTTCAGATAAGGACCTTTCTGGACAAAAATGTCCGATAATCTCTGGTGGTCGCTCCTGTTAAGAAACGCAAAGAGGCTGTAATGAGTTATTATTGGAACTAGTTTCACTTTCCAAAAATAAAACAGATTCTGCTATCTAATACATACTAAACTAAAATATACCGAAAATAGTAACCAGTGATGTAAAAAAAAAACATTTCGTGTATATCAGAGGTGCGTAGAGTACTCAAAAAATTGTATTCATGTAAAAGTAGAAAGTAGCAATGCAAGAAATTATATAATTTGAGTGTTCAGAGTGGGAGCGCACCAGTGTGCCACCCTGTCCTCCAGCTCTCGCAGCAGGTCTTTGTTCAGCTGGTACAGCTGCGGCAGGTAGTACAGAATCTGACTCAGGATCCGCTCGTCCACCACTGGCTTCCCGTTCTGACGCGTTGCCTTAGCAACAGCATCCCGAAAGTCCTGAGGAGACAAACCGGGTCAAATCAGAGACCTTAACACACCCAGGACTTGTGCTGCAGCTGAACAGGAACATAAACTCCCCCCCCTCCTCCCACACACATTTTATGACACAGTCAAGTCAGCGTTTTGAGATTGCCCAGCGAACCGACACACACATGCACCTGGAAGGAAGGGAAGGGAACCCGAGCACGGACCCGACGTCCGCTCTACTCAGCCTGCCAGCTCACTAAGTAAACAAACCCAAATCAAAACAGGGTCTAACAGATTCGGAAACATAAGCACGTAGTACAGAGAATTATGATAGGTATGCGTGTGTGGAGGTCACGGCTTGTAGCCGGAGGAAGCAGCTGCTGCAGAGCCAGAAGAATGTGATCTGACCTCTTTTCTTGGACACTGCTGGTCCTTCCCCCTGGAGAGTTTTCTACTAATCGTGCTGCGGTTTCACTAAAGCTACCAAACAGGTGGACTCTCCAGCCACATTACATGAGATCTGTTACCTCATTTTACTTCTGTCTGTATCCTCAAATGAACAGAGGCTAACTTTCATCTTTACCATTTGACCGGTTCCACCGCTCAGCTGATATAAATCTTGTGTTTGGGTAATTCTCAAGTAGAATTGCATATATTAAAGGGAATCTATTATGCACAATTTAGATTCTGTACGTTTTCGAACTTCCATTTGTTTTAAGACACTAAAGTGCTTAAAAGAAAACACCCGGTTGTTTTTTGGCAACAGTATTCTTGGCGTTTGGAAAACTTTCCGAAGGCACTGCCCCGTTGTCTAGCAACCCCAACGTAGCCCACCCCGTTACCTAGCAACCCAAGCAGAGTGCCAGCACGTTTAGTCACTTTTTTCCCCATCCAAAAACTGCCTGCTGCATTTCTGTTGGCTGTGCAGGAGCCTCCACTTCTGCTTTTCAAAGATGTACAATTGTATGATTGTGCATCTACACGTACGAGTAAATGCTGAGTTTGGGGGCGTGGCCAGCAGGAGCTTATTTGGAAGAACTTAGTAGAATAAAGAATGACTTTGTGAAAAAAAATTTAATGAACATGTTATTCACATTAGCCCATTGATCTGTTTAACCTGTTCAAGGAAGCATAATGGTCACCTTTAATATCATCATTAAAAAACTATATTGGTTTGATGCAGAATAAGTAAATTAAAATCTCCACTTTATATAAATTAAAGGTGCAGCATGAATCCAAACATTGGATGAGAGGTCAGTAAATGAATAATCCTGCATTCAGTTTATTCTCACTGAGATAAAAACATCCTTATTTAATAAACCAAGGCTGCTGGGATCAGTAGGCTTTATGGACATGTATAGGTAAAAGTCATCTGCAAAGAAATGTATTATTCACCACTCTCAGCAGTAAGCTAGCCAAGAAGAAAAATTTAATTCTATTAAAAAATGCAAACATCTAAAACATTTTTTATATATAAGCAATGCTAACCGTAGTGGGGGCACAAGTAAAGCCTGGTGGCCCGCCAGGCTTATAATACACTGGGAGAAAGCCTAACATTAATAAAGAATCTTTTTCTGTGCCCCAGAAAAAAGTCTTACCCCAAAGATTATTACAGCAAATCAATGCAAATCTGTCTTGAAATGAAGCAGCTCTTTAAACGATTGAACTTCACAAAAACAAACAAAACTGCAAATGTTTTTCTTTAATTTATCATCCATACGCTAAGCTAACAATAGATGCTAACGCAAACACTGACATCCACCCATTTTATGGGATGTTAATCGTCTCTTTCTTGCTTTTCTTTCATTCAAACAAACATACTCCCTTTACTGAGTTTCCAGTCAAAGAAAAGTTCAAAGCAGCTCTTTCCTCATTGTGGTTTGGTATTCACCTGCCTACAGCTGCCCCAGTGAAACCAGTAAAACCCTCAAACACAGCCCACATCAAGAGAAAACGCTTTGATCGCCACTCAAACAGTAATCACAGACGCCGCTGTTTGTCCTCTGGCTGCTCAAGCAAAGGAATAAAAGCAACACTTACTATGTGTAGAAGTTTTAGGACATCCACAAACCTGAAAAAGTGGAAATAAATGATTTTAGCAAACTTTCAGACACCAGCTGCAAGTCCTGCATCAACAAAACACTCACACTTTCTCTGAGCTCATGATTTCCTGGGCGATGTGCACCACTTTCTTCCTCTTCATCTCATCCTCCTGCTGAAAAGTGACAAACAGTAAGAAGATCACTTAGAAAAGGTCAAAACCACGCAGCATTTACTCACAGACTCACTGCAGATCACCATGATGATCTCTGGGAGTTTAAAACAAAACAAAAAAAAAACAACGGCCTCCTCTCTCTCTCTCTCTTTCTGCTGCTGGATGGGAACGGGGCGGTCGCTGCGTCACTCGATTTGGACGCCGGCCTTGGCCTCTGCCTGCCTGCTCCTATCTGAGGCCGTATTTGTGGAGCATTGAGGGGCTTCAGACTCAGGTGTTGACAGCATCATGCAGAGAGTCATTCAGGACGCATAAAGGAAGGGAATAAAAAACTGTTTCACGCAGAGAGGGAGCTATTCCTGAACCCGCAGCGCCTTCTGCGTTTGCTCACCATCCCCCTTTCAACACATACTCATCCACTTCTAAAAGGCCGTCACAGGGAGCAAACATGCTTGGCAGCATGCGTGCGCTGAGTGTTAAGTCTCCAGTACTGATTAGAGATGTTCACTGTGACCTAGAAATGTTGAACCAGAGCTAATGATGAAGGAAGTCGGTTCAGTAGAGGTGCAAATATCGATAATATCAGTATTGGATCGATACTTTAGTTTCAGATTCTGATTCAATTCAAAGCTACCGCCAAAAAGATTTTGTTTTGATTTGCTCTCTTTCATTATTTTTTGTACAGAACACAAATTTGTTCTGCTTTTCTATTGTTTTTGTTTGTCGCATTGATCATTCCCCTCCATTATGTCGCAATGTTTTCTTTTGGTTATTGTGGGCTAAGGTTACTTTAAAAATGTTGAGGTCAAAATTGTGATTTTTAAAAAAATAATCTGATCTTACAAAAAGTTGAAGTTGCTGTACATAAACTTCTCACACAACAAAATCATAAAATCTTACCAATTATTTTTGGTCTAGTTTCTAGTAGGGCTGGAGGATATGAGGAAACTCTAATATTCTGATATATTTTTGCTATATCACAATACATTATCTATATCACGATATTCTGAAATGAGCTCTAATGTTATTTTAAACTATAGACCCCTTGCAGCATGATGTCATTCATGCAAGCCCAGCTAGACTTAAATGCAAGCTCACATGAAAAGGATTGCAGTGTTTTGCTATGACTAGATAACAAGGTGAGAAAGTAGGTCAGTTGTACTTGAGTTTGACAAACTTAAACAGATGTGCTGTGGAATAAGGTGTTTTTTGGTTCAGCTTAAAAATAAAGAGGCAACCAACACACAAACTGACAGATCACCAGTAGAACAAGTGTTTAAATTAGCTAATTAGCTACCGCTAATTAGCATGGCTAATAGTAGCGGTGGCTAATCTACTACAGCGATCATTAATGAATAAAAGCTAAATTCAGATGAAGCCTAAAAACCCCAAACTGTAACGAACCGATTGTTCTGTTCTGGGGTAATGTTTGAGTATTTTTGGTGCTGAATCTCAATACGTAAAGCTGTGTTGTTATCGGTTGCTATGGCAACGAGTCTGCGCGTGTCGTAAAGCTGACAGAACGAGAAAAAAAAACACAGAATGAGCGGTTTTGAGTTATTTTCTCATTGCATATCACTAAACGAATCACACCTACATCTCCAGGTTTCTCTATATCCGACACATACAACAAAAGGTTGTATCACAAATTTGTGATACAACCTTTTGTCGCAATTGTTCTACAACATGTTTCGAAAATTACCTCATTTTTTCCGACATCCTCCATATAAAACCCAAACCGCTGCCAGGTTATTGACCCAGCGCTGCTTCTCTTCGGATCGAGCCTCGTTCATCTGATTCGTCTTCAGTTACCGTCTCGTTCACGGCTCGCTGCCTCGAACTCTCGCTGTCACCATCTTGTCTTCTCCGCGCAGCGTGATTGGTGGAAACGTTTCAGGTTGCGAGGGGGGCGGGACTAGTGATGCATTCATAGGGTGTCGGATAAACCATACTCGCAGTGAATTTGACGGTGACGGTTTATTATTTGAACGACAATTTATGCTCGATAGAGGTGATATAGCAATTTGAAGGAATTATTTACTTAAAATAAGCCCCTTTATCTTGCTGAAAAGTTACTTGTAAGTTAGTTTGCCTTATTTCAAGTGTCGTAAACTAGACTAAAAATACTTCACACACATAAAAAAAGATTTTAGCATAATTGATAGAGTGCAAATAACATTTTTAATGCAGAAGAAGAATTCAAGTTAACATAAAAGTGTTTACATAGTGTAAGAAGACCCTGCAGAACATCTCAACATGGTTTTAAAGAAAAGGGAAGTGAAATTAGGTGGGGGAAAGCTGATAGGTCGAAATTCAGCCGAGTTCAGTGATTGGTCAAAAAACGGGCAATACAGAGATTTGCGATAAAGACACATGTTGGGAATGATTCATCATTTTCCTGGATAATAGGTTATTCAACTATTTTATAAATGCTTATAAACTTTGTCCAAATTCTGTTCTATGTTTTAACAAAAATAACTTCAAATTCAAAAGAAACATTACAAAAACATGGAAATGTCAGAAGCTTGATCATCAAACTTGAATAAAAAGCCCTGTACTTGCTTGGTTTTGCATCAAAATCTAAATTTTAAGTATCTTACTCCAGATTTCACTGTTTTCCTCATTATTCCACAGGATTTCTTAAGACTTTTCATAAAGGGCAGATTTGTTCAGCGTTAATTAAAGTTTGTCCTGTCAGCAGATTCACACCTGAGAGGTGTGTCTGGATTTTCCCTTGCAAAACGATTGTCTTTGCATCTGGCAATTCCCCCAAAATGCATTAATATACATTAAATTTTGTGGCCAAAATGTGAAAAAGAAATGTCAATTTCAGGTGTTATTCCATCATGTGTCCTATATTGTCTTAAAAAATAGATAATTACCACATGTTGTGGCTACAAAACAAAACAACTGACTGAACCTCCTCCGAGGTTAGTGACTCCATGTTTTCCTGTGTTGTGCAAGTGGCCTCAGCTGCTCTGGATGTCATAAATCACGCCGTGTTAGCAAATGTTTTGGTTTTAATTTCATACTTAATTACTTTCTGACTGAGGTGAGTCATTAAATTGCTCTGCAACCGAGTAAATTCCAGACAGGATGAAATGAGCGTACCTGTCTGTCTGCCTCGTCCAGGTGCTCCTTGCTGGAGGTGGAGCTGTTGTCCTCTTCGTCTGAACTGTGCATCTCGTCCTCCTCAGAGTGGACATCGTCCTTCAGCCAGTCGCTGTTTGGGAAGAAAATAACGTTTTAGACGTGTACCCTATGTCTGTGCAGAAGACTGGGTGAGGGCTTGGAAAAATACTTCCTGGATAATTAAAGATTTAAAGAAAGCTACTGCAAAGATCAAGGTCCCAACCTGAGTCACTTTGCTCCGACACTGGAAAAATAGTAAGAAGTCTGACTATAGTTTCCAAAGAAAATATTTACTTCACTGTAGGATTCAAAGACCATAAAACTGACCACTGAACTCTGAAAATAAATTCTTACAACTAGAAAAAGACTCAAAAGAACACCTAAGCATTCCCAGGGATGCACTGATCCACTTTTTTCACTTCTGATATTGATACAGATACCAATATCGGTTTAGCATCAGCTGAAACTGATCCAATACAGAAAAATAGTGCTGGATTAACTTAAAACATTTGGTTTTTTAAACAGAAACAAACATATTTAGTAACAAATCTATTTAATACATCTACATCAAACTGAAATACAACAATAGTCCTGGTCAAACATGTAAACACAATACAACAGCCTCTGTCAAATAAGTAATAAAGAAAGTGACTAAAACAATAGGTTGATTATCTTGGTCAAACATGTAAAAATAAAATGCAACAAACCTTTCAAGTGATTCAGAAAGTGCAATTCTAAATACAATGTAAGATAAATAATAAAAAATAACATTTAGAGCACAAAGCAAAGAATTAGACCAAGTAAATCAGAAAACAATATTCGATGTAAAATTCTTTTCAAAATCGCATCGGCGCATCTCTAAACATTTTCTGAAAAACCTGGATCCCTCCTAGGAATGTAACTGATAACAGTTCAGCTTGTTATCAGTTAAATGCCCTTTTATGGGATTTCTAACAAGTACAAACTGCTTCAGCTCACATCAGAACGACTTAGTGGTGGTTTTTCTAAATCAGTGTCTTTCTCACGCGGTCCTGGTGGGATTCCCAGCATGCTTTGGGTCGTTGTCATTTTGCAGGTCCAGCTCTGCTTCACCTCTAACAGTTTTATCAGATAGTCTCAGATTTTATGATGGGTTCTATAGTGAGTTGGCCAGATCCAGATAGAACAAATAATCCCCAATCATGATACTGCCACTGCTGTACCTCAAAGTTCCCATCACTCTAAACTGGTCTTTGTTGACATTGTTTTTCCTTGCACTCCTCCCATGAAATTTAAGTTTGTACTTAATAAATTTATTGACATTTTTTGCTACATGAAGACTCAAATATTGCTTACATATACATATTCAAAAACAGGCAATTTGCTCCATATTTGTTGTGAAAAATCTAAAAATTTTGCATTTAAGACAAAAACAGCTTTGTCTTTAATTATGTTCTACCCTAAATTCCTCAGGTCATATTTTTTGCTTCATTTTGTTCAAATTCCTTTAAAGGAAAAAAGTCACATATTAAGCCACTTTTACTGTACAATTATTAATGCATTAATCCAAAAAATAATCAACAGATTAGCCATCACTGCTTTGATATTAAGTCAAGAAGAAATTTCTGGTACTTTTTAGCTGGAGATGCGTCCTTTGCAATAGAGTCTTCACAAAAGGAATGCTGTTATTGCATTTTATTTATAAATAAAATGTTTAGTTTCCTTTTTTTTTAAAGGAATCAAATATTTTTTTAATTATTATCTTTTTATGTTTTTTCTAAATGTGCCAATTTTTCAAACTGATTTATTGACAGAATAATTCATCTTTAACGGTATCGTAGTTCCAAGCCTAAAGCACGGAGGTGGCTGCATCATTCTTTAAAGCTGGGTTTTAAGTTGAAAAGCCAGGGACCCAAACACTGACGAAAACCTGCCGACAAATTCAGCCAAAGAAATCGATCAAATTTCCAGACAAAATTTAACCGAAAGGCTTAAAATAGGACATTTGTCAACATGATTGGAAGTTTTTAACAGATTATTGTTGGCATAAATCCTTTATTTTCTGCCAGCTGAGACGTTTAAAGCTGTACTTCTAAAACCTGCTTCTTATCTTGCCGCGGGCGACTGAGCGACACCCAACAGGCCGTCTCTGCCAGCTCAGGACAAGCAGCAGCACGAGTCTGTGCCTCTGATGTTTCCCTCTGATGTTTCCCTCTGGCTCGCCTGCAGAGTAAAGCCGCCTGATTCTAACCGGAAAGTTCACAACAGGAGGAATTTAATCCAGTTGAGGTAGAGCTTGATTGTTAGAGAAAAAAACCCTAAATTTCTTGCATTTCTTCTCAGGATCTTTGTTTTTCTCTTACCTAAAAGCCCAAATTTGTCTGTTTTCCTCCCAGCTTTTTTACCCTTCGTGTTCCCTCTCTCCATTCGGTTTCTCCAGCATTGTGGATCAGGCACAGAGTGCCACTTGTTTACAGCCTGAGGCTACTTACATAAACTCAACGGGCTCGGATGCCTGGGAAACACCACGGATTCGCTCGCTGCTTCTGTCTCCGCTTTAACAAACACCCAGATCTGCATTCCAGACTGAATTGAGAAGCAGAGCACATCTTAGACGTTTACAAAGCTGATTTAAAACCCGTGTACAAAGGAGCCGTCCTGCCTGCATCAGTTATACAAGATGTTGCAGATGGTAGATAATCAAACTCACCGCTGAAGAGTTTCTGTATTTTATGTTTTCTCCTACATGTTATGTTGTTTTTAAGTTATTTAAGTGCCCAAAGGTCTGAACACTTAAACTAGAGGTTTTACATTAGAAAATAAACCAAAGAAAGACATTTGACAGGAAACATCCCAACAGTTATTTACATTGTCTCCACATAATCTGCTTTTTATCACATTGTCTCCAAAAAATGAGACCTCTAGTCTGTTCTTTTCCAGATAAAAGTTTCTTTAGGAATCAAACTCGCTTTGTTGAGACAAATAAATAATAGTTTCCCATCTTATCTAGAGATAGCAGTTTAATTACCTTTAAAGCTAAAACTCGATTAGTCATAAAAAGGTTTTATTATCTTGAAGTAATAAGCTTTAATGCTGGTTTTGTCGGGATAAAAGTGATTCTGAACTTTTATTTCTACTCCCATGACGAGCTCATAAGCTCGTTCAGCCAAAAATAACCAATTAATTATCTCAATAAAGTGAAATCTTAAGATGTTTTCAGTTTTATAGATGCTCTTGAGTTTGTTTTGTATAAATAATAGTCTGGATTAGGCCTGCACAATATTGCTTGAAAGTAAAGTCTTTTGATTTTTCTCATACTAGATCTAATTTCCAATTTTAAAAGTTTTTATTCTTGTTCTCATTTCTAAAAAATATATGACAAATATTACAAATGACAGAAACTATTTTCAAAAACTGGCTTTTATTTCAACCAGTTGTATGATGGACAATTAGGACCATAATATGAGGATTTTTGTTAAATCACAAGAATATAGCAATCATAATATTAGCAGAATATAATTTTACCAGTTTAAAAATTAGGATAAAGAAATTGTTTTAATTTCTTTTATTGTTCTTGCAGGACATTTCATAAAATTAAATCTTCATTCGCCTAATTTTTCTTTTTCACTGGTAATATTATGACTTTATTCTCATATGATTTAAACTTTATTGTAATATCACTTTAATCTCTTGTTACTACAACTTTATTCTCATAATTTTATGACTTTATTTTAGTTGAAAAGAGAAGATCTTAGCCTGACCTTTCAACCCCGAGTCAATAAAAGCTGTAAGACAAACTTGTGAAACAAGATGGCGGCCGTGGGCGCACTGATATTACTGTAAACATTGACGGAAAAAAATATCCAGATTTTCTAAAACTTCAATCTTTAAAAACCGAAAGTTCAATTAGTTGATAAAAACAGAATATTGCTAAATAATGTTCTTAAAATCCGGGAAGGTTTTGTTCTGGGGTGGAGAAGATTTACAGAAAAAAAAAAAACAGCTTATTATGGCTTAAAATATTATTTCATGTGAAATGTAACTTTCCTTAGCGTTTTTTTCCAGCATGAGAACAAACCAGCCAGCCATGCTGTTCAGGAGGGGAAAAAAACAGAGTGTTGAGGTTAAAACGAGGTTAAACGTGGAGCAAGGGCAGCCAGAAGGAGGCGGCGGAGGAGGCTGGTGGTTGCTGGAGGTACATTTTCCCTGATTTAGAGAGCCGTGTGGCGATTTCTGCGATTCTCAAACATTTCCTGCTCCGGCCACTGAAAATAACCCACAGGAAAACAGGCCCACTCAGAGCACATCAGCGCTCTATTCAAACTCAAAGCCACTGACTCAGACGAACGACATATTTGCCTTCTAGTAAATACAAACCGCTTCGCTCACAGCCAGTGAACCTGTCGCCATTTTCCCACTGAAGGAGCTGGAATTACTCCAGTATTGTTCTTCAGATCACGGGTCCAACAACTGATCGACTAACGGTCAATTGTTAGTTTATTAAATAAAAACGAGTTCCAGTTGATTTACTTATAATGTCCGTTATTAGTGCTGTAGTTTGGCCGCGGTCCAGCAGAGGGCGCCGCTTGTAACCCTTAAGCAGAGGTATAACAGAGCCGTTGAAGGAGAATCAAAAATGGCCGCCATACCAGAAAGAGAACCGGTCCAGAGTACCGAGTGGAATGCAATATGAACCACTTTCTCTGGTTCTGTTTTTAAAAAATAATTGATCACATTAACAGCGTTCATTCAGCCGAGCTGAATTATTCTCATATGTAGCAACGGCAACTTTTGGTTAAAAAGTGACTGATGTGCTGCAAGGCGGAGGAGAAAACGCTGAAAGATTCTAACATGGTGTTAAACCAACATGATGCCCATCAGTCGATGTCTGTTATGAGTTAATTCAATTAATGGCGCCGAGTTTAAAATTCCTCCAAGAGCGGACAGCACGTCTGTCTGAACATCTCACTGGTCATCAAGTGTTTCACGTTTTATTATGTTCATCTTTTATTTTTCTATTCAGCAACTTTAGTTGCTCCTGTTTTGTTGCGTTTTATTAATATATATGTGAGAAAACCACAACTTTCTGTTTATTCAGTCAGTATTTAATACACCTGACACAAAATAATGATGTCTGTTTTTAATTGAGCTCTTTATGGTAAACAAAGTTAAATAAACAACATATACTTAATTGTAAAGTGAAAGTTTTCTTCTTTTAATGTTCTGAAGTTAACTGAATAAAACCTTTTCCACACTCATCTCTCTGATCATTTAGTGAAATAACAAATCAAGCATTAGAGCAGCATAAACGTGTTCTGTAGTCTGAACCCACCTCTCGTATTCATGCTCGCTGCATGTGTGGAAGGGGTCCTGCACCTCGTAGATGTTGGCGTCGCCTCCGTCGGGGTCGTGCGGCCAGCCCAGCCTTGCTCCGTGGAACGGCAGGTTCATATACTCCGGGATCTCCTCGTACAGCGGCACGTTCTCGTACTCCACATCCTCCCTGTGGATATCAGGGTCCTCGATGCAGCTGCTGGGCCGCCCCAGGCTTGTGTCCGTGCTGGTGCAGTCCAGGGACTGCCCCCCTTTGGCCAGCAGCTTTGGCAGCATCTTCACATTCAGCCGCAGCTCCAGCAGCTTGCGGAAAGAGAGGCTCCTCTTTTGGGACGATCCGGCCCGGGTTGCCAGGTCGGCTGCGGAGAAGGACTGCGCCCTCTGCTTGCCCCCCAGCGCCGGCGCTCGGCTTTTGGGCGGCACGCTGCTCCTGGTGGGAATCTGACGGCTGAAGAAGGTGACGCAGGGTCGCGAGAAGCGCCAGGCGGTTTTCTCCTGAGGAGGCGGCGGCAGATCCCTCATGGGGGTGCTGGCGTGGGGGGGCGCAGGAGGGCAGACGGAGGGTGGCGGCGGGGCTGGCAGGCTGTGTCTCTGAGGTTTCCTCGGCGGGGCCTGGGGCGACTGCTCATCCTCGGCGGAGAGGGCTTTCCGGTGACAGCCCAGTTTGAGCTGTTTGGGGAGGGTGTGGGAGATCGGGTACCGCTCGAAGTCGCCGTACCCGTCCTCCTCCTCGTTCTCCTGTTGAGCCTCCTTACCGTGACCCTCGGGGTCGGGGCGGGACAGCAGGTTTAAGGAGTGGGAGGTGTTTTTGTTGAGCAAACAGCGGACAGCTCTGTGCAGAGTTGGAGAGAGGGAGGTTTGTCTTGGAGGCGGAACAGGAACGTCCGTCTCTAAATCTACCAAACACGAGTCTCTCTGGGTCTCAGAGTCGTCTGCTTGCTCATCCTTCAGCTCCTCCACCGGCACCGCCTGATCCTGACCCTCCACGCCGTCCTGCCTCACCAGAGCCGGCTTCTTCGACTTCCGTGGGTGAGGCACTGGGAGAGGCTTACTGGGAGCGGCGGGGACCAGTAGATGGGGCAGGGAGCTGATGGGAACCGTCGGTTCTTCTGCTTGAAAAGACTCCGGTGGTTGGATGCTTGTCAGGATGTTGCCTGCAACATCACAGGCTGCTGTCTGCTCTGCCGTTTGGGCCTCAGTCGGCGCGCCCGAATCCTCCTCGGTCCTCTCTCTGTTCACTAAGCTCCTGTCAAGATGTCTCTGTCTCTGAGGTTTATCCCTCGGCTTTTTGCCAATTCTTTCGCTCTTACAGTCGGCCGGACCCTTCTCATGGATCTCCTCTTCCTCTTCTGTGCTTTTGCCGGTGGTGACCCCGTTCTGCAGCGGCTCTTTGTCAAAATCTGTTGCAGATTCATTTGTGTCTCCGTTTTCCTGAGGGTGACACTCACCAGCGGCGCAGGAGCAGGTGGAGATGATGTAATCCGACGCAGGACTCTCTGTCTCAGATAAAATCCCATTCTGAGTGTTGAGGTGGAAGAGGTTTTCATCCAGAGCCGAACCGACGGGTTCGGTTGGTTTGAGCGACGGGGGGGAAACGGGCGGCGATGAGGAGCCCGGGGATCTGGGGAGGCATGGTTTAGGAGCAACAGCTGGCTTTGGCCTCTTAGGGGCAGAAGGGGAGGGCTGGGACAGAGGACAGGGCTTCGGGGCAATGGGAGGTTTGGTAGAAACAGGGAGTTTTGGTTTGGGAGCTAATGGAGGCTTCTTTACACCTGCATATAAAACAAAAGACAAAACTTTACTTTGTCTCCCTGTACAGCTCATCAAAACATCCCCCCTTCCTGCTGAAATGTAAGAAAATACAGCTGGAAGCTGGAGTTTAGGCAGAGGTCAAAGGGCAAATCTTGGGGTCAGAGGGTAAAAACTGAGAGCCAATAAAATTTTCAGAAGATTCCATTCCTTAAATAAATTATGTAAATAGATATTTGGATCATTTTCTTAGAGTTTTTGGCCAATAACAGCATAGTTTCTGTTGTAGGGCTGAAACAATTAACTGTGATTAATCGATTATGGATCTCAGCTAATTTAGCATTTGATTAATCATTAACTGGACAAACTTTAAAAAGCCATTTGCTAAAATAAACAACAAACTCAGAGGAGAAATGAGGCAAAAACTATATAAAATATATTTAAAAATATAAAAAGCCTTTGTTTCTCATTATGTTGTCATAGTTTTAGCTTCATCTGGTTCAAATTACTTAAATAAATCTCCTTTAAGAACCAATTAATAATTGGTTAATTCATAAAAATGTTGCTGTTAGTATTTCTTTAGCTGCAGATGAATTATTTGCTACAAATGATCAAGTATTCACTGAAGGAATGCTGTTATTGTATTTTAGGCAAAAAAAAAATTATTAAAGAAAATAACTGAGTTGTTTTATTTCCATATTTTAATGTATTTGTAATATTGCATAAGAAAGCCTTACATGGTAAATAAAAATCTGTAAAATGTGACATTTTTAATCTTATTAATTGATTAATTGTCAGAAGAATCAATTTCCAACATAAATGTTAGTTGCTTTAGTTAAAGCTCTTTTTTTACTGTAAATAAAGCTGCATTTAAACAAAAGTATTCTAAAACTTCAATTTACTTTCCTGGGATTTTAAGTTATAGACCAACAATAAGTGAATAACTATGAAGTTAAATGAAAGAAAAAACATGATTTTAAACATTTCTTACAACTAAAAATCATAAAATATGATGCATTTGTATTCTGACTAAACATGGCAAAATGAGGTTAAGGTTTAAATATTTCTGCAAGGCCTGAAAAATCAGATAAACACTGATAAGGTTTGATTTACTGCTGATTTATATCCGTGCACACCGAAAACATGAACAGCTTTCCTGCCACATGTGGATGTCATGGCTCAGTAGAACTTAACTATCATTATGTAATTTTCCACATTCTGTAAATTAAATCTGGCTCCCCAGAGGGAAAGAACCTGGTTTAAATAAAGGACCAAACATCCCCCTGGTCAGACAAATGAAAAGCTGTGAAATCAGCCAGTGGGGATTTATTTTCCGCTTTCCTGGCTGAAACTCCTCGCTAGTCGACACCATGAGGAGTGGAGTCATCGAGCGGATGTTTCCGAAAAGGCCAACAACTAAAAAAAAACCTCTGCAAAGCATGCAGGCTGCAAGCCTCCATTCACAATAACCTATAAACATCATGTTCCCTTGAATATAAGCACACCAGCTCCATTATTTGCGCATTTCTTCACATGTTCTTCTACTATAAGGCTCACTTCATAATTCGGCTATAAAATGGAGTTTAAAAATATTCGTTTGCCGCAGCTGTTACCAAATCAAACATCTAAATCCAAGGGTGGCGGATTTCAGTTTGTGTTTTAGAAATAAACCGAATGTGTCAGCACATGTTAACGCAACATTCTGGTTCATAAAACATGGAAAAGCGAGAATAAAGCAGGAAACGTGAACATTTACTGAATTCCTTTTGAGAATCTGGCTTTATTTGGATGAGATTGCCCTATTCTGTGCTGTTGGACTGAACATCCACCAATCTAACATGAAGATCCCAGCAGTTTATAGCACATGATCGGTCTGACTTGTTGCATCAACAGCAGGACAGATGTTTGGGACAAAGGATTTACCCCTCCAGCTGCCACAAACACAAAGGATCATAACTGTTATTTAAAATCACCCACATTTAAGCTCAAACCCGATGCTTTTCTATCTTTTTGGAAGCTGTTATTATGAAAAACTGTAATTAACTCTGGGCAGGATTTTTTTTTAAATTGAGTCAGTGGATGCTGGCGACGGTTACAGTCTTACAAATGTGATTTTCTGTCCATTCATAGCGCAAAAACTTGAGTAAACATTCGTATTTCGTTTTAACTGAACATAACCGCCGATCCGATCTGCAGCTAGGAAGAGTTAGCTTCGACACGAACCTGTGCTCATGACTCCCGACTTCTTCTCGCTCCTTTCTCCATGAGTAAAAATTTACTTTCAATGGAACTCCGAGAAAATCGGGATTTTATCTTCCTCCCTCGGCATTGTCAGAGAAAAAATAGAGCCAGGGAGAAAACAAGAGGCTCCATCGCTGCTGCTGCTTATCGCTCCAGCGGATACGCGGATAAAGTTGGTGAGCCAGTTAGTTTTCCCATTTTTTTTTATCGAAGTTTTCAGCCACGGTGCTTTTCCCAACTGTTTGATTCAGAGCGGAGCTCAACATGCATTTAATTTCCGGTTAGTTTCAAAATAAAATTACATAAACACAACATAGTTTGAAATTTTTGGATCAGATCGTAAATAACAGATTATAATAGATATTATGTACATTATTAATAGCTTGCTCGTTTTTGATAAGTAAAAATGGTGCGACATTCGATGTTTTACCAGACCAGTCATGTGTTTTAAATAAGGGTTCATTTATTTTTAAAAGTATTTCCGGTCAGTTCAAGTTAAATTTTGCTAGCTTGTCCTGTGTTTCATTCCTTTGCTTTCTCGAAAATACCGCTTCGTTTTACGACCACTTGGGGCGCTCTACGGGATCTTGAACAGCTCACCACTATGCAGCAACACGTCAACGTAGCCGCCATATTGGAAGGGGAAACAGCGGCCAGGAAATTATTGAAATAATTTCTACTTTAACTGGGTTAAAAGAGGCTTCGAATGTACTTATTTGTAATTGTTGTTTTCATTCTTTTATGCATTTTAAAATGTATTTTTTGTTCATTTTTGCTACTTGTTTATTTCCTCAAACTAAATCCTTAAGACTTGTTCTTATAGAATAAGTATTTAAATCCTTGAAAGGTCTTGATTTTAGAGGTTTATATTTGAAATGTATAAGTTCAGTAACTTATAAACATAAGTTTATAAATGTGAAACACAGTTACAGAAATAAATTTGACTGAAGACAATTGCATGGATGAGTATCTTGCACATGGTTGATACAACGTAACTAAGAAAAACTGAAACTGTTCCAATAGTTTCGGCAGTGTAGTTTCATTTTGACTAGATTTGTTACACTGTTCTATAACAGAATAGATAATAAATTCTCTGTTTACAAGTACATTTAAGAAAACAACGTTAACAACAAGTTTTTCTCTTCACCTCATGCATTTCTGGTTAAAGTATTCTCATCATTCATTTAGTGAAGTATCCAGAAATTTTACTCAAGAATTGTAGCGATGCTTCATAATAATATTGCTTAAGTTTAAGTTAAAGGACAAAGTTTAGTATAGCAAAAAAATTTATATAAAATATATTATATTATATTATATTATATTATATTATATTATATTATATTATATTATATTATAGTTAAAAATATATTTTATCATTCCTCGCGAGGAAGTGGCAAATCGAATTGCACTTTGGGAGTTGTAGTTTTAACCGAAGGTTAGCACCCGGCTAAATGATAACTTCCCAACCGCTGTTTGTGACAACTCTCGCCTCCAACTGAAGAATGCTGAATGGGTTTGGTATCGATGGCGGAGAGCAATGACGGAGGAGTTTGACGAAGATGTGGTATTTGAGGTTTGTATGAGCGCGCCTCTTTTTTCTAAACGAACCGATGCTTTGTCATCACGATTAAAGGTAAATATGGGCTCATTAACAGGCTAACAGGTAAGCTAGCGTCGCTTTAGCTGCCCCGCTGCCTGTTGCAGTGTAATCCCAAACAACTCCACATATTTGGCTGAGTTTCTGAGCGTGTTCCTGTCGAGCCAAGGAGCTTTGGTGGTCATGAGGGAGGCTGAGCCGGTGTTTCATCCGCATTTATAACGAGATGGGGTGGGGATGAGCACATCCATTGCTGCTGCGTCGGTTCTGAAAAATGACTCCAGCGCAGCTCTACATCTGAGTGTTTGCTTGGTGACAACATGAGCTGCGACTTCGTGTGACAATGCATGTGAGTAGCCATTGTTTGCTATAGCTGCAGTGCAGGTAGTTGGCAATGATTGTAGATGTCTTGAGATGCTTTCCTGCAGGAATTAAACACAGAGGAGCTGCTCAGATGGATATCACCCAGAAATATGGGATCAGCAGCTGGGAATAAATGGGTCAGACATCATTTGGATAAAATCATAATTGCATAACAGACAGCACTTTTCTATCTGGGATTAAACAAGCTTATGATTTTATTCCTAAAAACTAAAAAAATAACGGTTGGATTTTTATTCACACCGTGTAAACATGGGATCAGTTTCATCTGGCATCCTTTCATCTTCCCTCAGTTGACATGACATTTTCAGTAAGTTTATCTTTCTCTCCATCTCTGCAGAACTCCCCGCTGTTCCAGTACCTCCAGGATCTAGGACACACGGACTTCGAGTCATGTCCAACGGCGTCGCAGGAGGAGGAGGAGTATGGCGGTGCAGAGGGAGACCTGGGCTCACTTGGCCAAGAGCAGCAGAAAACCTCAGTGAGTTCTCCTCCATCCTGCTTACTGACACCAAACCAGCTTTTCTCGGTATTCATGGGAGATTACAGAAGATTTGTCCCTCTGAATATCACAAGTTGTATTCATTCTGCTATGAACAACGCATTTCATCTTTTCATTTGGTCAATTTTCAAAATATTTTAAATGATAATTTTTTGAATTATGCAGCAGTTTACTATCTGATAATGTCAGCTAAAGCATCACAGAGAACGTCTAGAATTTGGTCAAACCATTTTTTAGATTTGGATAAGAATATAAAAAGACAATAGAGTATTGTGTTTATTTCCTTTCTTATTATGTATCCATCAAAATATCCATTCATGTTTTTTTTCCATTCATTTTTCCTCCATTTTTCTTATTTTTAGTCTTTTTTTTCACGGAGATTCACAAACTACTATCAGTAGTTTTTTGTTACTCTTGTACTGTATGTTACTATTATTGCTATTTTTAATCTTTTCTTTTGTTTATTGTTTTTAACACTGAGAACTTTTTGTCTGAATCTTTGTTTCTGTTGCTTTATTGCAGAACAATGAAGGTGTTTTTTATTTTATTCACAGAATATTCAAATTCAAAAATACTTTCTTGATCCCAAAGGAAAATTAAATGTTCAAATTCTTTAAAGACCTTGTAGAAGGTGGCAGCTGTTGGCATCATTTTGTGGTTAAAGTGAATCATGATAATAATGATGATAATAATAATAATGATAATAATGATAATACTTTGAGGAATCTCAGGAAATATTTGCAGTAGATTTCAAAGCTGCAGTGTGAATCTCTTGTTCGGCATCTGTCCTCAAGCAGCGTCTGTGTTTTTTATGTCATTCCCCTTTAATAACTTGTGCAGTCAGATAAAAGTAATTAATTAGACTATTGACCCCAAAAAAGGACACATGCTGGCTTCTGTCAAACAAGGCAGCAAACATGGCAGGAGAAGCTTCCTACGTCCAGATTCAGGTATTATGCTTTTACATTTTTGTTTTGCTTTTGCATCGGGTAGATAAAAAAAAAACAAAAAGATTGGCCTGATTTTATAAGAGATTTCTTCTGTAATGCGATTACTGCCATCTGGTTGTTTTTTCTCCTATGCAACCCTTCACTCTAACAGCAACTTAGTATAATTTCTGTGTGTTTTCAGCACTGAGCACATCCTGAGTATTAAAACAACCATTAATGTCTCTAGTTGTAGGTTTTGTTCAGCTGTGCAGGCGACGTGTCCCGGTAAGCTTTGGTGGGGGGGGGGATCACATGACTCAGCCTCTCCTTGTTTGCTCTCCTCATGAAAACGGGAAGCGGAGCTACGCTCGCCTCGCTCGGGAACTTTCCATGCGTGTCATGCTTCCTCCCCGGCGGTGTGTTGTTCTAAGGAGTTAAGGAGGATGAGAGACTCAGACCTGACTCTTCCCTCTTCCAGGCATTTCCTGGAACCCAGATAAAGGTTAAACTCGGACAGATAGCTGTCTGTACGGCTTCAAACACTCATAAATGTGAAAGTCCTGATTTGCTGCTGTGAAGTTTTGCATAATTTTAAAGGTTGCATCCTTTAAATCGTGGCGTGAAATGTTGCAGGCAGCATTAGAAGACATGAACTTTGGTCCAGATGCATTAATATGCAAAACAGGATGAATTCTTCTGCAATATAATAAGTATACATGATATTAACACACGAAGCAGCTCTCTGTTTATATTTGAAGAACTGAAGTACCTTGTTACACAAACTGCTACATAATTTACAGCCTCATTTACCTGCTTTTTTTTTTTTTTTATTATACTTGAACTGCTTAAGCAAATACAGTCCTGGGAAATTGTTCAGTCTACCAGTAAATAATTTATCTGGTATAAATGTGTCCTTTCATGTGAAACACCTATTGCTACTTTATTCTAGTCTTTTCCCACTATGTGATGAAACTCTGCTTGTGTTTGCTGTGGTTCAGCTTCAGTTGTCGTGTTTTATGTGTCTACTGGCTTAACATATTGTTGTTTTTCTTCCGCTTAATAATTTTCTTCTACTTTGTTTTGATATATCAAATAAAACCCGAATGAAAAGCTTGACAAAGTGAAAAACTAATAGAATATTTAAACCTAACGGCTTCATCAGTGATTCTGACCAGGAAAGAGAGAAACTTAAAAACAGATACTGTGGAGATGGAATACTTTCTTTTAGCAACAAAAAAAGTAAACTATACATAATATTATGGCTCCCCTGAAGTGTCATTTTCAACTGGTTTGTGAGTCAGTTTGATGAAAATAGAACAAATGAACATGATTTGGTGTCATGCAGTGGCTGTAGGGATTGAAGCTAAATCATTGTTTCTGTTTCTGCTTTATTTTGGAGAGACTTTGCATGCAGTCCCACACTTTGCTGCACAAGGAGCTTTTACTCCAGTTCTTCAAATGACCAATCAGAGCTGCAGTTTTTCCAGAAGCTGCAGCAGAATACAGATGAGCGTCAACATGAGTAGTAACTGGATTTGATCCATTAGGACCTTGCATCATTTCTGCTGTTGATTATCGTCTGCGGTACGCCTCTGGGCAGAGTTGTGGCCTACTTTGATAATTCTACGGATAAAGCTGGTGATCAGTGGCGTGTCAATGTCCCATTGGCAATCAATACGGCTGCAGTTGTAGAGTAAACACACTTAACCGCGTCTGGAATTAAACAAACATGAGTCCCATTTTCACTCAAACACTGTAAGCAGATTAGAGTCAAATAAATCCTGTTCACAATGAGGTATTACGCATTTTTGAGAGGATCTGCCAACCAAACCCAGCAAGATTTTGAAAAACCCCTTGAGCTTTGTCATGCATCCAAACGGTGCTGCACTGAAACGTTGCAGAAAGTCTGCGGTGATTTTCCTCAGTGAAGGTGTTGACAGGGGAATATGCCGGCTAAAATACATCTAGTGTATTTCTGCAACAGAAATACAGTTTGATACTTAACTTGACTTCTTTTTAAATTGCACAAACGTGACAAACTCCAAACGGAAACTCGGACAAGTTTTGTAATTTGTGCAGCAGAACTCCTTCACAGATTTTTGCACTTTGTGAACTGGGATTTTCTTTTGGTGTGTAAGAATTTGTCCATGAAAATGTCACTGCAAAAACATAAAATATTACCAGGGCTCTTTGGTCTGGTACACTTGAAATGAGACAAAACTAACTCACAATTAACTTTTCAGAAAGATAGGAGTTAGTATTGCAAAAATAACTCCTCATTATGATGAGTAATAGTTCCACTGGCAAATTATTTTATTATCAGACATTTTTTCTGTGAGTGAAATAATCTGCCTGTGGAAATGGAGCTTTTTTGACCCAAGCTTCTATATCTTGCTGAAAAGTTACTTAGTTTTGTTTTATTTCAAGTGTACGAAGATATTTGCTCTAGAAACGATACCAAAAATATTTGGCAAGGTTTTGTCTTCTTGCAGAGCAAATAATTTAGCAATCTAAACAGAGATAAGCCTATTGTGAGTTTATCTCTGAATTGTTTGGTTATGTTTCCTCGCTGTGTGTCTTTTGCAGGGAGGATGTTTATGGAGGCTGGTTGAAGCCTTGCGGAGATGGAGTCCTCTTCACCAGGCAGCTGAATCTCGTAAGCTGGAGCAACAGCTGGTACGTTCAGAAACGTGTTTATTTTTATCATTTGCGAAATGTTTGTGGTTTATGTTTTGCTTCACTGGTTTTCCCGCCTGGTCACAGGACAGTGTTTTCGGCCAGTACTCGGTCAGATGCATCCTGGACCAGGACGTTCTGCTGCAGGAGGACGTGGAGCTTATCGAGCTGCTGGACCCGAGCCTGCTCACCCTCGGCTCCTCGCCCTCCGGCTCCCCCCGCCGAGTCAGCGCCCTCCGCAGACACAGCCTCGTCTCAACTCTATCGCTATGGTATTCCTTTCCATTTAAAATGGACATCATTCATTAATAATTAAAGAACTTAGATGTAAGTATGTCCAGGTTAGCTAAAAGGCTAGTCATGTAATTAATGAGTAATTTAAGTATTTTTATTTCTTTATATATTTTTCTAGTTAAAAAAACTAAAACATTGTCCAATAAATGAGATTGTTCCACATCAATAAAACTAACAAGTATTTAGACATTTATCATTCTTAAAAGCTCATTTGTTTACATTGTGCTAGAAGGTATAATAACAGTCTATACATTGGGTGAACAATCCCATTCATTATTAAATGACTCCAACTGAGAAGGTAAAAAAAATAATTGCACCAAACAAACAGCCCTGTGGAACACCAGTTAACAAACAGGAACCTGGATTTATAGTTAACAATTTGACCAGCGTCAAATAACTTGACTGTGTTATATTCTGTATTGATTTTGATCTCATATATTTGTATTGATTTATTGTCCAGCTGGTGTAAAAAGCTTCATCTTCTTCTTTAATCCGTTAATAATCAGTTAATTTATTTTGTCAGGGACGTGTCGGGGCTGCTGGGTCTGGCTGCCGTGCTGCTGGGCGCCTGCTGCTCTCCGGTCAGCCTGTGGTCCCTGGCCGCGGCCCCCTGGGGCCTGGCCCTGCTGGGCTGGGTGGCGCTGCGGGGCCTGGCGCTGTGGAGACGGAGGCGGATGCAGCAAGACGTCCAGACCAGAGCCACGCGGCTCCAGACTCTGGTGCACAACAACAAAACTCTGACGGGACTGGCCCGAAAAGCCCTGCGGCTGGTCCAGGAGACGGAGGTCATCTCCAGAGGGTTCACCCTGTAAGTGCTTCACTCTTCCTCATCCAATCACAGAAATGCTTCTAGATTGATTCATTATAAAGTGAAGTTCAGCATAATTTAGTGTGGCACTGATTTTAAACTCGGACTGGGTCATTTAAACCCAGTTGGACGACATGAACTTAACATTTTATCACAATATTTTGTGTTACTGTTGTGATAATAATAAAGCGTATGATAAATATCTATTTTTCAGGAAACTGTATTACTGTTTCATAGCACAACATTCATGGCACCAAAGACAAAATATTGTTGAAAAACATTTTAATTTGAATTCAAGACTTTACTAACTTCAACAAAAATGCTTGATTCATATCAATAAACTGCTCACAGTAACTGCAGTTAATCATATTTTCGAATTTACTAAGATTTATTGATTCGCTGATGGAAAAAATTGGAGAAAAAATAAAATTTCCAATCATATAATTTTTTTTAGTTTACAATCAATATCTGGAGTTTATGATGACAGTAAAGACATTTTTCATGATAAATGATACGATAACCCTACTTTAAACTACAAATAATCAAGACTGACACTGAAGGGTAAAGATGCGCTTTATTTTGAAAGGACAACTTGTTTTTCATCTGGGTTAATTAGCCTATTAGGAATTTTGGAAAATTTGAACATTTAAATGAAAGATTCTGTCTTTGAATAACATTGTTGAGCTTTATTTTGATAAGACAATAGATAAAATAAAAATGAATTAAGGCTCAGATAAATGGAGGCATGATTTTAATAACTTATCACGCAAACAAACGTTTTAACTTGTGGTTTTGTTTCTTATTTAATGGAAACTCTGCAATTGAAAAATTGTATTTTGTGATATTGACAGAATGTTGACAGTTTTACATTATTTATTATCTATAATTCCTTCCTCATGCTGTTCTCTTTCTGCCTTGTATCTTGTCTCTTTATTTCTTTATTTTATGTTTGTTTTCTCTTTATTTCCTTTGCTTTTATCTCTTCATCCTTCTATTTATTCCTGCCATCTCCATCTGTCGTACCTTTTTTCCTTCGTTTTTCATTCTTTCTCTCCAGTTTCTGGTTTTTGGAGGCTTCATTTGAAACTCTAGAAATATCAGCTGTAAATTTATAGTGTATTTAATGTTTTATGACTAGAAAAAGAACCAAAAACTCTAAAAAAGTTTGTTTTTTTTACATGGAAGGTGCATTTGTTTGATGCTATGTAGAGTCCATGTCTGTCGTCAGTCGGTTGTGTTTGTGTTTGTGTGTTGTGTGTGTTGTGTTTGTGTGTTGTGTGTGCCCCCACGCCTCTTTGGGACGTCTCCACAGTTGTATCACATTTCACTTGTCAAGTTTGCTCGACAGGGTGAGTGCGGCCAGCTCCTTTAGCAGGGCGGGGCCCGGCGCCGTGCCGCGCAGCCAGCAGCTGATGGGACTCCGCAAGGTGCTGTACCGGGCTCTCCGCTCGGCCTTCAGAGCCTCGCGCCGGGCCACCTGCCACATGCTCAAAGCATATCCTTCACCCGACACAAACCAGGACCTCCAGGATTTGATGAATGTTTTTATTCACAGCATAAATTAGAGGCTGTGAGGATTTCAGTGGCGTCTCTGAAGTTATCAGATTTGTTCTTCTTTACATTGATGTAACTATTTACGACCCCACTCTGATTAATTTTATTTAGTTTTAAGAGTTTTTTTGTTTTTCATGCTCTTTTTTTGTTTTTATTTCTTCTTTATCCTGCTTCTTTCATCTTTTCTGTTATTTGTTATTTTAGATTTTTTACCTTTCATGTTTCTTTGTTTAATTTTATTTACATTTTTCTAATTTGATTTTTCCCTTTTGTCTTTTCTTTTTCAAGTTTCTTATTTCTGTATTTTTTTTTTTAATTCTTTCTCATCCCTGTTTATTTCCTTCTGTACTAAAATATAATGTCTTTATTGGCTCAGATCCTTTAATGACTTTCAGAATTGATTCTTTGATGCATCAGGACATATTTTCACGTTCGGTGAAACAAGCCTGAGTCAGAAACCAGGGACAAATTAAAGTTTATAAACGTGAACATTGCTTTTCCAGAAATGTTTTGTGTCTTTAACTCCCCTGAACGTTCCCGCTGAACTCTGAGGTCGACAACGTGACCAACTATGTGTGCGCGGTGCCTCTGAAGGAGCTGGGCCTCGGCCTGGGGATCGAACACCTGGGGGACGAGCAGGCGCAGGAGCTGACCGACGACTACAGCCTTCCAGCCCTCAAGGTTAAAGTTTGGTTTTCCCTGAATAAAAGAATCAGAAGACGGAGAAACTTTGAAAAAGAGATGCAAACAATTTACCAAACTTACAATTAATTGTTGGTTAGTGGTTTATTAAATATAAATTTGTTCCAATCGATTAACTAATAACTAGACCTTATTTTAGTGTTGTAGTTTGCCCGCCATCCAGCAGAGGGCGCCTCTGCTCGGAGCCGCCCAAACAGAGTCCGATGTGGGATGTGCAAAGCACTTTATATATAATATAAACACCGGACAAAACTCTTTTAAGTGGCTTTGAAATATAGATATTCGATAATCTCCTTAACCTTTATAGCGCTGATCAGCCGAGCTGCATAACGGCGCCGTTAGCAGCGAAACTTCACAAACAAAAATGACGGATGTGCTACAAAGTTGAGGCTAATATGTCAGAAAGCAGCAGCAGAGGGGAAGGTGGTGAGAAAATATATCATGATGGGAAAAAACACGATGCCAATAAACCAGGTTGGTTTTGTGGGCATTTACTCCTTCGAGAGCAAACATGGAGAATTAAATATGGCACACAAATATTTTTCTTTTCCACTTGTAATTTTCTACTCAGAAACTTAAAAGGTTCCTGTTTTTAAAAATATATTTAAGTTCGATGTAAGAAAACCGCAGTATTTCATTCAGTGAATGTTTTATATTCACTGAATAAACAGGCAGTAAATACAAAATGTTAAAATTTAATTATATTTTTATTCACTATATCAAAAATATAGTCATTTATAATGGAAAGATGGCCGTTTTAAGAAGTTTTTAAGAAAACGGCCACTTAATTAATCTTTAGTTGATCAATAAGATTAATCAGCTTTTAGATCAATTCATTAATTGATAACTTGGAGCTGATTATTATTGTATTCTCTGCAGATGTTGTTCCAGCTGTGGTTGGGTCAGAGCTCAGAGTGTTTCCGTCGCCTCGCTCTCCTCCTCTCACCGCACCGAATCGAGGAGTCAGAGGAAGGCAGAACCAAAGAAGACGAACCTCTTCCTTCATGTCCCTCACTTCCTCCTCCTCCGCTGCACCGGTCCGTCGCCGCGGTGACGGAGCCCCTCCATCACGCCCTGGCCAGCTGTCTGGGCGACGTGCAGCGCAGCTACGACTTCCACCGGCACTTCGAGATGCAGCCCAGGACGACGAGCGCCGACGGGAGCGGGCGAGCGAGAGAGAAATGTCGGGAACTCAACGCTTTGCACACATCCATCCGCAGCCTGCAGCTCCACCTCAAGGCGCTCCTCAGCGAGTGAGATTCATCCACAACTCGCTTTGTTTCTCATTGTCTGCATGAGGTCAAGACAGGATTGACCTCCATCCCTTTGGAACCAACAGGATGATCATCTTGGAGGACGATCTGGAGAAGCTGATGGTGTCCAAGGAGCTGACGGAGCTGACGCTCGAAGGCTACCAGGACCTGAGCGAGCGGCTGCAGCAGCTGCAGCCCCACATGCAGGCCAGCGCCGGCTGCTGGGAGGACACCGTCTGCCAGGTGGAGCGCATGCTCCGACGAGCCAACGCATGTACAGGTAAGCAGGGGCAGTAAAAAAGGCACATTTAGCACTTTTTCAGTTATTTATAACAAAACATTTAAATTGCTGGCACTCCTGGTAAAGAACTGCAAGTCCTGAGAATAAATGTCTTTTATTGCAGCAGCAAACTCTGAGAATCCAACCTTAAATCAGAGTCAATTTATTCAATTGTAAAAGAAAAAACTAAAAGAAAACCAAGTAAAAGTATCAGAACTTCTCATTTTTAATTATGCTTACTTGAACAGTTAGGATGGATCGATGACAAAAATCTGAATGTTCTTAAAGAGCCAATTGTGCCAGAATATGTTGATAAAACCAATTAAACCGTTAAAATATCAACAAATAACTGTTCCTCCTGGATTTTGTGATTCTTTAGTGTTCAGATTTTGTGGTGATAATTTGGAAATATTTGTCATGAATGTTTGCAATATTTGTTGTATGATGTTGAATGCGACTTTTTATTAATCGCTGCATCAGATGCGGATTATAACTTGACATCAAGTAAGGAAAGATGTGGACGTTTGTTGATTTTTGTGTGAATTTTGCAGATTTGTGAAAAACTGGAAGGACTTATTGATGCAGTTTGGAGTCTTAACGGGCCACAAAAAGCGCTACAGTGGGCCAGATTTGGCCCCCTGGCCTCCAGTTTGACAACTGTGGACTATACAAACATGTGCATTACAAATTTTGTGCAAAGTCTTTTCTAGATCATGAGATTTGTGCTGCTTTAGGGCATCTTGTCACTTTAACTCCCAATAAGCTGCTGCTGGTCACAACCAGAAGCCCTGCATGTTCAATTAAAGCTCAGTGGAAGATCTGTCATGCTGTGGGCCTGTTTTTCCTCCAAACAAAGCTCCGGTGAGCTCACAGCGCCCCCTCTGTCCAGGTAATGCTGATGACACAGAGCAGTTTGCTCCTCTTCTTCCTGAACCTCCTGCTGCTCCTCCGTCCTTCCCGCTCATCCTGGACAGAGACCCGGTGCCAGAGGAAATGGTGAGATAAGGTTCAGATTAAAACCCGCGCTGCGTTTGCCTCAAATGTAGATTCCCGTCCCTCTGTTTGGTCCCACCAGGAGCTGGAGGCCTACGTCTCCGACTCGGACTCGGACGGGGAGGGGAGAGGTTCCTGGTCCGACGTTCTGTCCCCAGAGGAGCGGGAGCGGCAGCGGAGGGAGAGGGAGGAGTCGCGGCGCGTCCTGTCGGAGCTGAAAGCCGTCCTGGGTTTCCGAGCGTCCGAGGGGGAGAGGATGAAGAGGAAGCAGATGCTGTTCAGCGACCAAGGTCTGGAGTTATTCCTGGAGTGAAGCTGATAGAATAGAAAAGCTGCAGGTCGGTTCTGAACCCAAACAAGCAAAACTGCTGTCTTAGAACGACTTCCTATTAATCAGAGCTGGATAGTAACTAATTACATTTACTAACCTGGGAGGAAATGAACTTTTAGGAGTTTTTGCTCCGCTGTACTTTTTACTTTTACGAGTTTTGGATTTTCTGCCAGAAACAGACACTCACCTGACAGTTTTGTTAGTTTTTGATGAGTAAAAATGTTTCTTTTGCCTGATTTTATAATTGTTATTTATCTAAATTATTTTAATTTTGGTCTTTACCAAAATTTTCCCATTAACTTTATGTTTTTTTAAAATATTAAATGATTTATGTTTTGATGAGTTGCTCAGTTCTCGAGTCGCTTTTTTATCAAATAACTTCTTCACTCCAGTTCTGTTTACATTTACTAGAGCAGAAACATATTGAAGTAGTTTTCTTATTCAGTTATTTATTGATTGATTAAGCAATTAATAATTGGACGATAAAAGCTGCAGCAGTTTATATATATATTACTGAATTTGAACCAGGTGAAGCTAAAACTTTTCCAACATAATTACATCGACTTTCTTTATATTAAATGTTTTTTTTTTTGTTTTTTTTTACAGTTTTTGTTAAATTACGTCTCTGAATACAATTTTCTTCTAGCAAATGGCTTTTTTGAGTCTATTAATGATCAATAATTAACTACAGGTCTGGTTGTAGTAAAATCCTAATGTTTCCTTTCTGCCTCTCTGGCAGCTGCTGCATCGCCTTTGGTTCTGACCCAGAGTCCTGATGCTGCCGCTCCGGGTCCAATGGGCGCCGCAGGAATCGGTTCTGAGGAAGGAAACTACCTATCAGAGCGGCCTGCAGGAAACAACGGGGAGCGAGGGGAAGGAAAGGACGACAGGGTGAGGCCCGACCCGGTTACAGAGTTCAGCTGCGGCTCGGAGGAAAGCGAGGCGGGCGGAGCTTCTGTTGGAGGCGGAGCTTCTGTTGGAGGCGGAGCTTCAGAGCTGCACCAGTACGACGGCGTCACGGAGGAGGAAGAGGAGCGTCAGAACGGTCTGGACTGCTTCCTGAAGCCGAAAATCCCCGCCGTGTCGGTGCTGGACAGACTGACGGAGATCCACGGCTCGGAGACGCTCAGCTTCAGCTCCGCCCTCGCCGCTCAGGTGGCGGCGCGCTCACAGTCGCTCGCCAACAGGGAGGAGCAGACGTTTGGAGATGATGAGGAGCAGGAGGAGGAAGAAGAAGAACAAGGAGAAACTCCAGAACCTCAGAGGATTAGACATTAAGCAGAAGCTGTATTTATGTCTCAGTCCGGTCTTCGTCCCGTTGCGTCCTGATGTTCCACCCGTCCGTCCGTCCATCCGTCCGTCACTCTGACAGCTGTGGAAACTCAGGAACAAGAAACGCAAAACAAGAAAACGTCCCTGCATCACAGCGAGGCTCAAGCAGCAAAACATCCTGAGCTGCGACCAGATCATTTCATATCTGCAGTCAGTTTTTATTTAGCTGATTGTTACTTCACTGCTGAACTCTGTGTTTATTCACTCAGCAAATGTTTGTTGGATGAATTTGGCCAAAATTATGTATAATTGTAACTTTCAATCCTTAAAGACCATTTTTATGCTTTTATTAAACTAAATCTGACCTCGTATCATAGAAATGTTCCTTATATTTATGAAAAACTTGAGCTGAAGTATAAAGCACCGAATGTTTATGAAATATTTCCATGTATTTATTTATTTCTCTACTGTTTTGATACGTTTAAAAAAAACAGAAACACAGATAGATGGCAATATCTGTTTTTCATATCAAACTGACACAATTGATAAAAAATGACTAATCATCTGAAATCGATGTTATTGCCAATATATTGTTCATCCCTAGGAGCAAATATGAAATATCTAATTAGGAAAATAAAGGCTAATTTCCCTTTCAGCTCACCAGAAAAAGAGCTGCAGTAAATCTGGTCCAGTTTGTTGGTGTGTAAACACAAACAGTTCTGCAGTGAAATCCAGAAACAATCATGAACGCACGACTCAGCTGACTTCTTCCCCTACAGGAAGTCTTGTGCTATTTTTTTATTTTTTCTTTTACAATCAGCGCTCTATTTTGGTCCCAGCCTCCCTGTCCGCTCTGGCGGGGTCACAGTGACGTTGAGAGAAACTCCCGTTTCATCAGTGTGTGTGTTTACAGGGGGAAACGTTTGGATTTGAAGTGAATGTAATTTACCGCGTTGCAGAAAAACTTTTTGTCTGTGTTTCTGTGAGGGCGGCGTGTCGCTTTAAGATGAAGCACCAGAGAGTGACGGCGTCGCTCCTCGCCTCCACCTCGTCACCATGTTTGCCTTTTCTTGACCCTTCCTGCATTTTTTCACTCTGAAATAAAACGCCACTCTGGAAGTGTTGAATGAAGCGTGTGGTTGTGTCACAAACTGGTTCTGTGGGTTATTTGATCTGGTTGTCTGGATTTTGCACCCGACTAGTTCACACCAGAACTCTATTAGTTTTTCACTTACTTGGTTCACTACGTTTCAGCGTTTTTAGTTGCCATTTCTCAGATAAACAGGAGAAAAAACTATAATAATTCACATCTTCATTTCCATGAAGTTAGTAATTTATCTTTTTAACATATAAACATTACTATTTTTTACTATATTTCACTTATTTCTTAAATGAAAATAATTTTTATATTTGTCTTGTAAGTGAATCATTCAGCTGAACAAGATATTTGAGAAAACGATTCATCTTTTCATCAGCTTACAATAAATAAATATCTAACTAGTTTTCATTAACACTTCTAGAACCATTAGCTGTCTATTTAATAATTGAATTATTTATAAAATGTTGCCATCTAGTGGGGTTTTCTATACCTGCTGGTCCCAGTGGTAAAAATCAATATCAGTAATAGAAATATTTTCATACATGCATATATTGCAGTAAGCAGATCCTAAAATACAGATGTAAAAAAAAAAATATGAATATGCAGTGGAGATTGTAATATCTTAATTTATGAAAAATAAACTTTTTATACAGTATTATGTAACGTAAGCGATTTGTGCTACCTATAACTTTTTTTTATTATATTAAACTATTTGTAGCATCATATGCAGTGAATACATTTTATCCCATTTTTGTTTTATTTGCTGAAAATATTTTAATTATATAAATATATTGCATAATCTATTTCAGTCTTTTTTCTTGCGTAGAACGCATTGATTATTATTATTATTATTATTATTATTATTATTATTATTATTATTTTATTATTATTATTATTATTATTATTATTATTATTATGAAACATGTGTAATGCATATGTTATCTAAAGGTTTTCCATCTTTGGCCTTCGCTGAGTCGGCATGTTTTTGCCTTGTGATGCGTTTTGTTGCTTAAATCCAGCTCGGATATATACCCACTACGCTCACAGCTGTAAATAGATTTTAGATAATAAATATTCAGTGGCTTGACATATTAACCTTTTGAAGACGATGTTTATGCCTATTTTCGGTTTTGAAACAAATGCATACATTGCAGGAAATAATATAAATCAGTTTATCAGCAAAGACTAAAACTGTAATGCAGCGACGACCGCGGTTTTTAAACTAACGAGTGTCCGTGAAAGCAGCAACAGTTCCCTCCTGCTTCCTTTTCCAGCAGCGCCTGCGATCATGGCGGACGTTGTGGCGGAGCAGATGGTGATCCAGAAGCCTGTTCACGAAAGGGAGCTGAACGGGGACGCCGAGGTCCGGGAAGAGGCCGACCCCGTGGACGAGGCAGCAAAAAAGAAGAAGAAAAAGAAGAAAAAGAGCAAGTCTGCAACGATAGGTGAGGGTTTTCTGTGGCTGCTGTTGTGCTAACAGGCTAACGAAGCTAACATTAGCTTAGATAAAGCTGCGTCAAACTAGCCACGGTTAGCCGCACCGGAGTCAGAAATGTTTAAATATAGCCTTATAATGTACATGACATAAATGCAGACACACTTATATTTTCTACTCTTACTTTGTCTAATTATTTTGGAGTGAGTTTGAAACATTTTGCCATGAAGTTTTGAGTTATTTCAGATCGCTAATGATAGCAAACTTTCTACGTTAATTTCAGCTGTGAAACGCTCAGCCAGCTGCAGTTTCTTTCGTCTTTAAGATAAGAGAAAGTAGATTATGTTGCTTCAGAAACGGGTCAACTGAAAGATCTCAATTAATAAAAACGATTAAACTTGTGCTGCATTTTCCACTCACTTTAACTCTGAACTTTCTGTTTACTGCCCATGTGCTGCAGCTCAAACAAAAGCCCCAAAATAAAGCAAATTAACTTAATTTTAAATCCAAAATGTATTTTGCATGATGAAACAATCTGTCATTAATCAATTAAGCTCAACTTTATTATGCATTTTTGTTATACAGTACATAATGTATTACACTCTTTTATTTTTACCACCACCAAGTGTTGTAGCAGTTTTCTTTTACACAGTAAAGGTTTATTATTGTAATTATATCAATGTGAAGTTCTTCCTTTTGAATTAATTATACTGAAAGGGAACTAAAAGTCAACAGTTTGGAACTTTTTAGTTCATTCCTGTGTATTTTTTTTAGGAAGTGAATTTTAAAAATGACACAACAAAACAAAATGCATCTTGATTATGTGAATAATCTGACATCAGCTCTTATGTTGCGTCTCATAATTACATGAGATGTTCAACATGAGCTGAAGAACATCCTGTCCTGCCCAGATTGATCTTGATGGAAAATCCTGGTTATGATTTCTGAAGTGGGTGAAACAAATTGGATGAATTCAGTCTTGATGTTTTTAAACGTAACAAACCAAAATGAGAAACTTTCAGTTTCCCCTGGTATGTTTTCAAGAAATGCATTCAATGTGCAGCAATCCTGTTTTATAGTCTCGTTTTTAAAGCCTAGTCTCTTTGGTTTTATTGACAAAAATAATAATAATAATAAAAAGGCTTCAATAAAGCCAAACCGGAAATTTTAGCTAATCCAATGTTATATAGTTTGGATTAACTAGTGATTTACATTTTTGAACTAGTTGTGTTACTTTTAAAGGTTGAACTAGCCCTTTAATGGATTGCCATTGTTGTGTAACATGGAAGTTTTCAGTTACTAAACTTTCCTTCAAAAATAAGTGAATTCAGCTTGCAGAAGCTGTTCAGTAACCTGCGGGTTTATTTTATTTTGGAAGGGAAACAGGAAACACTGCAGCTGACAGGCGCAACTTGACGTTTCCGTCTTTTAGCCATGCAGGTTTTACAGCAGAGCATGTTGGACTTTTCTTTTCAGGCCTCAGAAAAGAAAGAAACGTCTTTAAGTATAAAAGATAATTCTAATGATGACAACTTAAATTTTGCACATCTAATTATTTTTATTATAATTATTATTATTATTGTTGACGAAAGTGTTTGTGTAGGCAAAGTATTGTACATATTTTTCACTTCAAATAAACTTTAATAACTTGTTTTATATTTTAATTATTTAAAATAGTCCATATCATCTAAATGTGGGCTTTGTTTGTTTGTTGCTTATTTTACAAAAATGCACCATGATGAAGGTTAAAGTTTCACATTTTAGTTTAGTTTATGCTTTTTAGCCGTAAAGAAAACAAAACAAGTTTTTCTTTCCTCAATTTATTCAAATTATGGAATTTAATACCTTCCTTAACAAATAAATAATGGCAATAATAAACTAGATATTAAAGCATCTCCACCTGTTTCCCTGCTGCAGCTCCTGAAGCGGACGGCGTGGCGGCGGACGGCGTGGCGGAAGTGACTAAGCAGCTGGAGAAGCAGGCGATCGAGGACAAGGAGAAGGACGAAGAAGTCGATGAGGGTAAATATGCGAACAAACCAGCAGTTTGTTCTTCTTTATTCCCTTTAACGTCTCAACGTGTCGGTTTAACGGCTGTTTGTTTGTTCAGATGGAGACGACGGCGAAAACGCAGCAGGGAAAAAGAAAAAGAAGAAAAAGAAGAAGAAAGGATGTAAGAGTTTTTATTTTTTTGAAGATTTATAGACTGTGAGATAAAGTCATGCATTGTTTTGTATTTATTTGTTTGTTTTCTGGTAAATTTTTCAGCCAAAGCTCAAACGGATCCTCCGTCTGTTCCCATATGTGAGTTGTACCCAAACGGCGTTTTTCCCATCGGACAGGAGTGTGAATATCCCGTCTGTCAGGACGGGTCAGTGTCTCAGCCTCTTTATTTTCAGTGAACATAAACAGGTTGTCTTTATGTTGCCGGTTCTGATCCGTGTCGTGGTTTCCCAGTCGGAGTGCGACGTGGCGAATGACCATGGAGGAGCGGCGGGTGATGGACAAAGCCAACGAGGAAGTGTGGAACGACTTCCGGCAGGCGGCCGAGGCCCACAGACAAGTTCGGAAACACGTCCGCAGCTTCCTGAAGCCCGGACTCACCATGATAGAGATCTGGTGAGGCGACTCACGTCAGACACGCTGGGTTAATAAAACAGTTGTTTTCTACGCTTTTACTTTATTCTAGTAAAATTAAGAGACCATTTAAAATCATCAGTTTCTCTAATTTTACTTCTTTTTATAGGTTTATGTTTGAGTAAAATGAACTTTGTTCTTTTATTGTATGAACTAGTGACATGTCTTTTAATTTTGACACAATCCAGATTTAATTCCCATTTTTTTAAAAGCCTGGATTCCCTTCAGTTTCTCATGAACTTCAGAAATGGAAGTTTTTCCCAACTGGACTGAAGAATCATTGCAACCAATCAATAAATGACTTCCTAGGATTATTTTTATTTTAAAAAGTCTGAACTATGAACTAAGAAGTGTATTGGTGAGAAAATTAAGTTTTCAAAAGTATTAAATAAATAAATAAAGCTGAATTGTCACCAGCTCTATTTGTAGTTTTTAGGCGGTCGAGTCTCTTTTGCTTCCTGGTTTTAATGTTTTGCTGCTCCGCCCAGCGAGCGTCTGGAGGATTGCTCCCGTAAGCTGATAAAGGAGAACGGGCTGAACGCCGGGCTGGCCTTCCCCACCGGCTGCTCCCTCAACCACTGCGCAGCCCACTACACCCCCAACGCGGGAGACGCCACCGTCCTGCAGTACGACGACGTCTGCAAGATCGACTTCGGCACGCACATCAACGGTAAAACGCCGCTCAGCTTCGCTCTCGAACATCAAAATCTCAAACGTCGGATCTAAATTTACCGCCGTTCTCTGGGCTTCCTGTTTCCTGCAGGGAGAATCATTGACTGCGCCTTCACCGTCACGTTTAACCCAAAGTACGACAAGCTGCTGGAGGCCGTGCAGGACGCCACCAACACTGGAATCAAAGTAGGACTGAGACACGTCGGCCATGTTTGATCTGTGAGGAGCCTGCAGCTGACTGTTTCTGTTGCAGAACGCCGGCATCGATGTGCGTCTGTGTGACGTCGGCGAGGCGATTCAGGAGGTGATGGAGTCCTACGAGGTGGAGCTCGACGGGAAAACATACCAAGGTGTTTATTTGACCTGGTTTCATAGCAACGAGGCCGGGGGCTTTATTGCTGTTGCTCCATGCAGCAACAGCAATAAAGGAATATCAGACATAAAGTTGTAGAAAATCATCTCATGCTGAAGGAAGCAGCTGCTGAAATATTTAAGATGCTTCTAATAACATAAAAATACTAAAAAGTTTTTCTGTTCTGTTGGTTTTATTTGTTTCTCCAGTGAAACCAATCAGAAACCTGAACGGTCACTCCATCGGCCAGTACAGGATACATGCTGGGAAGACGGTTCCCATCGTTAAGGGAGGCGAAGCCACCAGGATGGAGGTGGGTGGCTTACTGGTGTTAATGGTTGAACTGGGATGTCGCTGTGTGCTGAGTGTGTTCTGTGTTTAGGAGGGAGAGGTTTACGCCATCGAGACGTTCGGCAGCACGGGCAAAGGCGTCGTCCACGACGACATGGAGTGCTCCCACTACATGAAGAACTTTGACGTCGGCCATGTTCCAATCAGGTGAGGACGCCTTCGCTTCGCCGCGACGCCTTCGCTTCGCCGCGACGCCTTCGATTCTCATTTCAGAGACAATTTTGATCCCATTTCAATTTATTCTTGTGACTGAAGACAGAAAATATTCTGTGGAAACATTTAGTTCAGCTGAAGTTTCTTGTCTCCAAAAGTTTTCCACATTTTGACACAACGGTTTAAAGTTGTTGACATTTTATGTGAATCGTGATCATAAGTATTGAAATAATCAACTAATTTAGTTATTGGACAAACTAAAAAAAGAAAATCTGCTGAAAGAAGAGAAATAATTGATCCAAAACTATAAAAAAATAAAATTTTCCATTTAAAAATTCAAAAATAAATTCGTCCTCAAGTGGCAGTTTTAGCTTCTCCCAGTTTTTGTTAAAAAAAAAAAAAAAATTACAAATAAATCTCTTATTAAACTCTCTTTTCTAATTATTAGTCAATTAACCCAAATCAATAATCAGATAATCCTTATAATGTATTGATCAGTTAAGCAGAAAGCTGAGATTCTCACCTGCTGCTTTTAGAAATATTTTTATTTTGCATTTTAAACGATAAAATGTTTATTTTCCTATTTAAAATGAGTTCCTCTGAGTTATTTATTTGCATGTTTTAATGTTTTCTAATATTGTATAAAAGAGGATTGAATGTAAAACGACATTTCAGACAAAAAACGTCGGTTTTGGCCAAAATCGGAACCAGAACTTTTTAAAGATCGTCCAGAAATCCACTATTTTTATTTCATCTACCAAATAAAATCCACCGACACGTTAAAACCGGAGTTAAATTCTGCTGCTGCTCTTTTCCCTCCAGGCTGCCGCGAGCGAAGCACCTGCTGAACGTGATCAACGAGAACTTCGGCACGCTGGCGTTCTGCCGCCGCTGGCTGGACCGCCTGGGCGAGAGCAAGTACCTGATGGCGCTGAAGAACCTGTGCGACCTGGGCATCGTGGACCCCTACCCCCCGCTGTGCGACACCAAGGGCTGCTACACGGCTCAGTTCGAGCACACCATCCTGCTCCGGCCCACCTGCAAGGAGGTGGTGAGCCGAGGAGACGACTACTGACCCCCGACCCGACCCGGCCCGGCCCGACCCGGCGCCCCTCATCGCTCCTCCAGACACTGAGAAACAGCAGAACAGCCGTTTCATTCAGAAGAGTCACTCAAACTATGAGAAATGTTGTTGTAGGCTGCCTACAATGCACTCCTCACAGCTTCCAAGGAGAGATAAAACCCGACAGCAAAGTTTGGACCTCGTTTAGAAACCGGTTCCAGCCGCCGGCGAACTCGGCGCGACCCCCAGTATTCAGAGAAACAAACCCAGAACCTCCCTGCCGGTTTCACGACTCCACTGGGACTTTAGCTCCATAATCAGCCAAGATACGGAGGATTTTAGCAAGTATTCAGCTCAATGCATGATGGGAAGTCACCGCACACAGACTTTACTGCACATTTAAGCGCGGGTTGCCATAGTAATAGACGCCATCTCCATTCAGACGCCACATCCCTGCAGCTGTGTGCCCGGCTTCCGTCGCTACGGGAATGAATCTGCACTTTGACCCTCCAGGCTCTAAAACATGGCAGAAAACGCAGCAGAGTCTGAAAGCTCCCAGTTACGATGCTTCATTTGGAACTCTCCTTGGAAATGTTTTTGTAAGAAAAAACAAATTGATTAAAATAATTTTTGCTCATTGCTTGTGGTCTTTAATGTTTACAAAAAAGTTTTTATTTTTGTAGCCAATTTGACCAAAGTGTAGCTAAAACCGCCACTGACACATTTTCAAAGTTTTGGATTCGTTGCTGCTCTGAGTTCAAAATGCCTTTTTGAGTGTAAATTCCAGTTAACCATTAATTGATTACTAAATTAGTTGATGATTATTTCAATAACTGAATCTGATATTAATATTTCTATATTTTTTATTAATAAACTAACAATAAAACAAACAATTGGACCTCAATGAGTATTTACTTAAAAGTGATTAAGTTTAGAATAAGAAGTTAAAAATGTAAATAATCTGTTTGCCAGCAGTTTTCAAACTCCAACATAAAAACAATTCAATTTAAAATATGGAAATTAAATGTTAAATGCAATTTAACTAGTGCAGCATCTTTAGCTGGTAAATAATATTTGTACTTTATTGCAAGTAAGCATCAGAGAATTTCGATTTACTACTGGAAACAAAACAGCATTAGTAAAAAATAATGTAAATATTCATAATAAAATTATGTGGAACGAGAAACCAAAATGTCAGTGTTTGCTAGCAGGATCTCCCAATCAGTTTTTGTAGTTTTTTTCCTAAAATTTTATTCCAGGTGGATTTAGGAAGTCCTGAATATTTCTTAAATTGGACTTGTTGATAAACTTCCTTTATGAGGTGATAGTCAAATATCGACTTTGTTTAAAATGGTCCGCTACCATGTTTTAAAAAAAGACAAAAACTCCCATCTTTGTAGAAAAGTGAAAAAATAATCTCATTTATTGAGGTAATTTTTTCTAGAAATAAAAATTGAGGTAACAATTTGCATAGCATAACTTTCATAAAATTTACACACACGCACAAACACACCGTGAAGCACAAACACACCATGAAGTAGTAACCAAAACACCAAAAACCGACCATTCAACAGTGAAAGGAAAACCAGGTGTGCTGTGATTCTTCTCCAATGAACAGATTCATACAGTAAAATCCTTATAAAACAGATGCTGGTGTTGAACAACGAGTCGTATAAAAATTTAACATTTGATGGTCGAGTTTGTAAAACCTCTGAAGTTGGTATAAAAATACATTCATAGACTAAATGCTGCTTTTCTTGGATCGCAGTGCTGCTGAATTGATAAGAACAATAAAAATACTTTGAGACAAAAGGGCACTTTTTCTATTATTGTCCGGTTGGGGGCGTTTCTCTTAAAGCAGTTACATTCTGGAGCAGAAAGGTGGCAGCACAGGACTACAGGGAAAGTAGTTGAATATTTATTCTAACCCAAACTTCCTGTCCTGGATGTTTTTATTTTGAAACAACCGTCATTTGTGTACAAAAAGAAGTGAAAAACTGTATAAACTAGTGCATTTCTGGCAGGAAAATGAGCCCAATGCCATCTTGAGTGACTGACAAAGTTAACCTACATCCACTTCAACAATCTAAAGTGACTGAGAAACATTTCAGCTCATAAACAAACATTTACAATCAACAAGTGGGCAGGTGAGAACGCTCCCTGCCGGAGACAAACCTTGGCTGATACTCTCTTCTTAATAAAATACAAATTTACATAAATCACATCAGCATTTTCTTTTAAAATACCTACATATATATAAACACCATTTACAACAAGTTCACAAAGCAGAACCGGGTTTTTACAAAAGGAGTCCTTCCTCTTATTTTTCCTAACTTAGAAAAATAGACACAAAAAAAGTCCCATGATCCCAGGTTTTAGAAGAAATACTGGAGAAGGAGCGACAGGTTGGGCCGGGATACAGTGGAGGTCAAAGTTCAGGAGAGAGGTCCTGATTCTATAGTGGCCGGTCTTTGTCCTGAGTTACTCGCTGCGTGTAGAAGAGGATGTAGGCCTGAGCCCGACAAACCTCGTCCACTGAGCAAACATTCAGCTTAGAGTCATTACAGTGAACCCAGAAGCCTGGAAGAGAGAAGAGCAGAACAAAAATGAGCTTTTTTCCATCAAAACAATGTGATTATTTTCATACTATATAACAGTTTAAACAGTTATTTCCTGAACAGACAAGTTCAGAATAAAGAGAGAAATTTAATCAAGTCATATATACGACCCAAAAACAAGGAAAAACTTCCTACAAGAATAAAAGCAACATCTGAAGTTTGATAAAAATGTACAAGTTATGATTTTCCTGCTGTTTTATTTACTCTTTCCCCTCTTATATTAAAATCCTGACAGGATTTAATCATGAACTTTTTATGTTTTTGATTTGAGGTCAACATTTTAGTGATTTAAAAAAATAAATAAAAAATGTAAACCTCATGTTACATTGATTTTATTCAGGCACTTGGCAGACACACAGTAATAGAGAACAACAAGTACCGTTGGTTAATCATTGATCGTTAATCTATCTGTGCTCACAGATTGGAGTCCAGCATGAAATTAAACTTTTGATTGAACTCAATATGGAGGAAAGACTTTATTGCTAGCATAATAAAAGAAAAATGGTTTTATTTGCAGAAAAAAAGGGAAATGTGTATATTATATATTTTACAACGTTGCAGTGGCACAGAGGGTTTAAATCGGTTCTCATGTCTGCCACTCCCTGGAATGTTTTATAGCTAAAACCAGTTTTATTAGCCATTAAGATGCATTCAAATGTTCCTTCAATTTGCTATTCATCACTGATTATTGGCTTGGAATATTTGCCTCCTCCGTTTTACCTCTACAGTGTAAGCAGCTTCTCAATCCCGACATTACATGACAATACATCCATGGATTCCTGTCATGGAGCATCACTGGGAAATAGATCAAATATAAATAGACAGCTGTTCTGTGTCAACACTGATCCATATCAGATGGATCCGTTTCCAATGTAAATATGTTTGATAAGAATTACACTTTTTGGCTCAGAGAATTCAAATGACAATTAATTGTCATTAAATAGTTACTTTGATTAGCATTAGTTCCAGTCTATTAACTGGCGTTTTAGTGTTGTAGTTTGGCCGCCATCCAGCAGAGGGCGCCGCCGGTCATCTTTAGACGGAGCCGTTGATGCAGAAACAAAGATGGCGACCGTACCAGGAAGTTAATAAAAACACGTCCTAACGGAGTCAGGTGCGGCATGTAAAACGCAATTTACGCGGTTCTGTTTAGAAATATAAACTCGTCTGGAGTTATTTAGAAATATAAATGCTCGACATGTTCTTTAAATTTCACCTTAATAGCTGATTTAGCCGAGCGACATGACGGAGCTTCTGAACAGGAAATAACGGAAGGTGAGGACGTGAAGGCGGAGGAGATAAAATGAGATTAAATGAAGGAAAACGTGATTTTAAGGGTTGTAGTGAGTTAATAAACTTCATTTAGCGGTTCTGACATTCTGAGTCATTACAAACGATACTTCTGCATGAATATCTGTTCATATTTAACTCATTTTAGTCTTTTCGTCTTTAATCACCTGCTTTGTTTTCATAACATGTCTAAGTTTGATCATTCAGGAAAATTCAATGAGTATTTAATACAAATAAAACAAAATAATGTTCAGATTTAATGTTTTTTAAGCATTTTACTACAGAAAAAAAATTCTGTTTTTTAGTAACATGACCATTTATTAATTAATTGATCTATAAGATTAATCAACTTTAGATTCAATCATTAATCAATAACTATGGCTGAATAAATAAAATTCAGTCACTGAAACAGTACGTCACTGTATTTTTACTCAAGTAAATGTAAAAAGTAGCCATGCATGAAATTACCTGAGTAAGAGTAAAAATGCTCCTCATGTTATTTTATAATGTCACCAGATGGACTAAAAATATACAATTATGCTCAAATTCTGGAATATTTAACCTAAAATAAAAACATTGATACAAATAGCATAATTGGAAAAACATTAAAGCAAAGGAAGCATTTTGTTTTATATAAAATGTGTGTGACTCGTGCCTATAGCAGGTTATGTTAAATCAGGACAACCTGATGCATTTTTGGTAAAAATATTTTCATCCAGTTAAGTTGATTATAGTAGGTAGAGCAACCAAAACGTTCGAGTTCTTGCATTCATTTCCTATGTTGAATATTGGCTTCAACTCAACCAAACAGTATTTACTGAAGATGTCATTTTTCTTTTGTTTTGTTCATTTGAATAATTTCAGCTTTTTTTCCACTCACCTCCTTCTGTGTTGTAGCAGTAGGCAGTGTAGTGGCCTGATCCAAATCCCTTCCCATGATGCATCACGACAGCAGAGAGCTCATAGAGGAAGTGCTTGGGGCGCGGCGACCCGGCGGCGCTGGGGCTGCAGTAGGGCTCCATGTTGAGGAGCTGGTCGAAGCGGACGTGGACTCCGATCTTCTCCCGGTGGTTCCGCCCGGACCACCTAACCGCCAGACACAGTGAGTCGACCAGCTCAAACCTGCTGCCGTTTTATCAAAGCCGTGCGGCTAATTAGCACGCTAACCTGAAGCGTGATCTCACCTGAAGCGTTTGAGATGGAGCCTGAGGACCTGAGGCAGTTTAAAGACCATCAGCTGTTTCTTTGCTTCGGTCAAGATGACTGTTTTGGAGCATGTGCGTCGTCGGGCTGCTGCAAGAGGAAGGTAAAATATAAACTTCTATTACACTAAATGTTTTTAATAGAGGGCATTTAGCTTAAAAACAGGTTCGAAGAGGTCCATACAAAACACCGTTCTTAGAAAAATAAATTTCAGTTCAGTCAGTTCTGCCTTTTTTGAGCTTCTTTCAGAATGAGCAGTTTAGGACTTCTGTCACTTTAAGCCCTGATAAGCTGCTGCTGGCCACGCCCCCAAACTCTGTGTTTACACTCACACATGCAAACAGATATGCAATAATCGATTATTAAAATATTAGTCGACTAGTTTAGTAATCAGTGAACTAACTGGAGTACACACTCCAAAAAATGACATTTGCTGAAAGAATTCAGACAATTAAGTCAAAGCTGTACAAAAATGATACATTTTAAGATGAAAATAAAAACCTTTTTAGTCTCTAGATATGCTCTGCCAAAAACTTCTTTTGATCATTGACAGAATCGATAGAATAATTGATTACTAAAATAACCCTAGAATTTATATAACTTTTCATCTTTGAAAAGCAGAAGTATCGCCTCCTTCACAAGCAACAAGAATGCAGCATATAGTTTGTGAGCGTTGGGCAGCTAGTTTTTTACAGCGGCCATTGTACAGCACATACAGCGGTAAAACCAGCTGACTAAACGTGCTGAAGCTATGCTTGTGTTGCTAGGTAACTAAGTGCTAGATCCAAAAGGTGCAAAATATAAATTTTGCTCAATAGATCCCCGTCAAATAAAACAAAATATCAGGTGTAAATGCTTTAAAGCGAGGCGGCTCGGAGCGTTGCCCTCACTCACCGTTGCACTGGTCGCAAGCGTAGATGTTTCCCTCCAGCGCTTCTGTTTCTGTAAACTTGGCCAGCATCTCGGTCAGGTGGCACGGAGCCTGCGCGGCGGACTCCCTGCTGTTGCTATGGTAACGCTCGGGGAACTCCAGAGACAAATCCCAGAAAGGCTCCACAGTGTTGGAGCGATGGCTGCAGGCCAGGCAGGTCACCTGCACAGATGAGTCGCCATGAGTGGAGCGTCCCTCTTTGTCATGCAGTCTGAGTCGGGGTCATGGTGAGCAGTCAGAGTAGAGAGTAGCTGAAGACACTCGGCCTTCTGTCCAGCTAGAGCAGGTGTCTCAGTGTCTGTCCACACTACCAGGAATCATTACTCATCTTCTTCCACATACAGATCCTCTACAGAACCTGCTAAAGTATTTATTAGGGATTCTCCAATCAGGTTCTTTACTATGTGATTTGGCAAAATGGAAAAACAAATTCAAATAATTTAGATATAAAATATGTAAAGTACTTGCAGCAGCTATTCAGTCAAACGGACAACTGAAAAACAATATTTAACAGAAGGTTCTCTGTACCATAAATTAGACGAGTCAAATAAATCTCAACGCTGCACATATCAAATAATGTCAACAACAAAATACAACATTCATTCTGCGTCAGTCCAACAGCGAGAGCAAAGCCAGCATCTTGCACCGCTAGCTCTTCCAGCTGAGTGTTGATGATTGCTTTACCTTTTGTCTAATCGCTCTGGATGACTTAGTTTTTTCTGCAGTGAGTCTCTTTGCAGCCAAACTCTGTCAAATCCTTGTTTTTTAAATTACATATAAGATTTAGATTTGTTGTGTTGACGCATTTTAACATGCTGCAACCCCACGTGTTTTTCTGCAACATTTAACTCGGGTCAAAAAAATCCGATCTGTGTTGCTGCAACTGTCATAAAATGACCAGTCGCAGTCGCTTTACGGCTAAAAACACTGGATTTGGGTCACTTCAGGCTGCAGCGTGAACTCAGCCTCAGCGAAGCTTGGAGCAGAAGCTGGACTGCAGGGTTAAAGGGTGTGTGTGTGTGTGTGTGTGTGTGTGTGTGTGTGTGTGTGTGTGTGTGTGTGTGTGTGTGTGTGTGTGTGTGTGTGTGTCATACCTGGCTGAGAAGCTGGCCGTGGAAGATGGTGTTGACAACGCTCAGAACCTGCTTGATGAGGCGTTTCTGTGGGGCTCCGGCCGTGTTGGTGTGCTTCCCGGTGCTCTCCAGCTCCTGCTGCACCTTGTCCAGCAGTTCGCACAGGAACTCCTGCGCGTCCTGCTGGGCGTAGCCCCTGAACGCGGGGATCAGCTGCCACACCGAGTGCAGCATGGCAAAAGGCGAGACCAGCGCCCACTTGCCGGACCACATGACCTGGAACAGGGTGTGCAGCTCGTGGCAGAGGGAGATGTGCTTGGAGCTGGGCTCTTTGGGTTGGATCAGCTCCATGTTGCGGCCGCGCGACGCTCCGCCGCTCAGCCCCGACGTCGACTGGAGCCCCTTTCTCTGAGACGGGGGGAACTGCGTTGTTGTTTTCACCGTCAGCTGGCCGTGGACGGCAGACGCCAGCAGCTCCAGCGCCTGGGTCAGGTCCAGGCGGAGAAAGCACTCCCTGAAAACGTGCAGATGGCTTAAAACCTGCAGGATGGAATTCATGTAGCAGGTGTTCCCCAGATTCCTCAGACCCGTCACGCCGGGAGTGACGGTGGGACGCCGTTTGAAAGGCGAGCCTTCCTGCTTGCTGCTCTGCCGGCGGCGGACCGGCGTCTGGGCACCGCGGGACGAGGACGGCGTAGTTCTGGGCTTAGATTTGGGGTTAGAGGAACGTCTCTGGGATTTGGGACAAGGAGGGGACTTTTTTGTCCGACCGGCTTTCTTAGGCGCCGCAGCGGAAGGACTTTGAGTCCGTGACCTGCGAGATCGAGACGAGGCCGTTTGACTTTTTCTCTTCTTGCGATCTTTCTGAACAGTCGGCGAGATTGTTGCATCCACCACTCTCTGGCTCTTCCGACGCAAACGTCGGCTCTTTCTGATCGGAGTGCTTTCCAGTACCTCCTGCAGCTGGCGCTTCAGAGCGCGCCGCCTCTCCCTGGCCTCCCGCTTCTGCTCCTCCTCTTCCTCCCTCCTCCTCTCTTCTTCCTCTCTCCTCTTCCCACAATCAGTTAAACCAAACCAGAGGCGGAAAATGCGTCCGATGAGGGCCCGGCGGCGGTGCCACAGGGCAGTAAACATTCGGTCCTCGTCTCTCAGCTGCAACTCACTGGCGCCGCACGGTATGAGCGCGTCCGATCCGAAGCTAGCCGAGCGCAGGGTTCGCCCGCTGCGCGTTGTGACCTCATAGCGCTGGCTCTGGATGGCGCTGAGGGTGCTGCGGAGTAGCTTCAGATCCCCAGTAGCGTTATCGTTCAGCACATAGTCGTCACACAAGTAGCAAAACACGTACAGCTCGTTAACCTCCATCGCCAGTGGGTGGTGCTGCTGCTGGAAGTGCTGGAGAGCATGTTCCTCGATGTAGCGGCCGCACGCCACATGCGCGCAGCCCAGGCAGGCCCAAACGGACTCGGTGGTGTTGCAGTCCACGCAGTGCCACTTCTGGGGGTTGAGGATGGAGTGGTCTGGGGCCAGGCGCAGCCGCCCCACGTGTTTACACCTGTCCATCACACAGGCCTGCCGGCCGGCCGGCACTCCACCTGCAACAGTCAACGCCTGACTGTGGGTTCGCGTGCGAGGCAGAGAGCGCGTGTGTCGCTTTCAAACTAGCCTCATATTACCATGGTAACCACAGTGAGCGGAGAAATGGGAACATCCCAGGACATGGCTGTTGTTTCTGGAAGAGAAAAAAGCTGTAACTAATCTGACCTGAAGGTTTTATCAACTCCAAACCAACAGGCGGGAAAACAAACTAACATTACATTTAAAAAATAAACCAATTTTTGAGGTAATTAAGAGTTTATTTACTGCTTTCAAGCAGTTTAGAAAACGTTGACAAAATTCAACTGTAGAGCCGTTTAACCAACCATTTAACAAAGAGCTGAAATTATTCATCTGTGTAACAGATTATTAAAATAACTGTCAGCTAATTTTGTAATCCATTAATCATTAGACGTGTTTACAGACTCAAACTGTCATTTACTGAAAGAACAACACATTCAAAGCAGTAATCATTCAGCAGTGTGCAGCAACAGTTAGACAGTCTGCTTCATTAACTCCATGAAGATAAAGGTCAGCGCAAAAATATTCAGAATTATTAACGACTTGTGTTTTAAAGTAATTCTTTAAATTAAAAAAATAACATTCTATAAAAGATTCCTCGTAGATGGAAAATAATCTTGTATATTTTTGAATATAAAAACCAAGCCAGGCCTAAAATAGCCAGTTAAACCTGGATGTGAAACATCAACCTAAACCTTTTCTATAAATAGTAACAGAAACACAAACTCACTGAACCCAGAGACACAAACAGCAGCAGAGCAGCATGAATTAGCACTTCCTGTTATGAGCTAACCTGGGTCTTTTAGTTGTAGATATGCTGATTAAACACGTGTGGTGTTAGTTTTATAACCACTTTTTCACTGTAATTAAACAGTCACTCAGGAAATACATATGAATAAATCTCTTCTTTTTCTGTTGGATTCAAAACTACAACCTATAAAAATACTCAGACCACCAACGTTAGACATAAAAAAATCTGAAATTGGCATCACTCAGTAAAAGCCTGACATCATTTCTGGTTATAATGAGGATGTTGAAATGTGCACATCAAAGTAAAGGCACGGTGCATAAAACCCGAAAGGAAAAGCAATTTCTTCATTTACGGACAGTGTGTGACTCACTCAACCGTTGTTCTGACGAGATCAGGAAGAAATCTTACGCACGTCAACAGTCTACAACTGCATTGGATTCACTAAATTAAACTGCATTCTTTCTGAGTTATTAAAACTACAAACTTCAACTTCAAATGAATAAATGAGACAATCAGCGCGTTGCTGTTTGGTCTAGTAAGTCTATTACATGTTTATTAAACTTTTGCAAACTTTCCGTACTAAAAAGTTTATATGGGAATCACCGATCATAAAAGCTAAAACGACTGTTGTTCGTGGACTCGAGTCGATAATTGCGCTTGTTTACCTTTTATAGTGCAGGAGTGGGCGTGTTTATTCGTTTTATAAACCGTAAATATCAAGGATTATACAGTAATGTAATATATTTGACTTTTCTTAAGCCGTATCCGCTTATAGCTGCAACAGAACATTCAGTTAATGCATTGAAATAGGAGTGATGTGATTGAGCTTTAAGAGTCGTGATTGTTCAGAGAGACAGCCAGGATTTATCAGCGAGTTAGCGCGCTTTACCTGGCTTGTCCTTGTGGTTGGCTGGTCTGAACATGAAGCTTCGTTGTTGCATAAATGCATAATAAATGCGCCCAAACTGAAGACAACCATTAAACGGTAAAAGAAACAACATTTGATTTCACATCAGCACGAGAATGCCTTCTGTTTTATTATGCTAATGTTTCAAAAAGTGGTACATCCCCAGTTGCTAACATGAGCCAGCTAGCTCCGGCTAACCCGAGATCTCTGGGATTTATAAAACAAAATATAAACCCAGCGACTCATCAAACACGAGAAACAACAGCGTCGAGAAATTTAAACTTAAATTAGAGTTCATTCACAGTTTCCGGTGCATAATATTCCTGATCCCAGATTTGTGATTAAAAGATTAGTGAGCTGCTAAATGTTAGCCTAGCATGCTAACTAGCATTAGCAAGCCGGGTTGATATCCCAACTAGTTCACGCGTTTTTCCGCCCGCCGTTCACGGCGTCCGTCGGGACTTTCCACCAACTCCCAGATTATGATCAAACACAGCCCTCATGAACAAGACAAGTCAGTATTTTAACAGGACGCAGCTCACCGAGGCTCCCCTTCACGGTTGTTACTCCTCTGTTTCTAAAATGTTCGCCATCTTGTCAATCCCTGTCGCGTGGTGTTAGTTCGAGCGCGTCCACGAGACGTGACGTTTTTGTTGTTGTTTATATTGTTGCGGGTAGTTTATTACTATTTAGTTATCATTTACAACCAGACTTGTGCGTCACATTCTCTTTTTCATTTGCTTTCTTCAGTTTGACAGATTCATAATATTCTTATGTATCTTGATGAATTTATTAAACACCAAATTTGGATTTATTACAATGATAATTTTTCTGAAAACATTTCAGAGAAATCATTCACAGAAGAGAAGAATATCACTACAGGTGTTATATATCCTCTATTGCGTGTTTATTACTCTATGTTTAATATGAGTTTATCAAAATCACAACACCGCCTTACAGATGTGACCAACGTTCATCGCTAGAGGGAGCTGTTGCTGTAATTTTGAATTGTGTCAAACCCTGAGTTAAGGAAATCTGTAAAATAAATTCAATCTTTTTTTTTTTTTTTTTTTTTTTCCTAGTTTTCTGTTAAACCAGACATTTTTTCCTGCCAAGCTCCAATTTCTTTGGTATGAATTGAAAAACCGGACCTTCAGCTAGAAGTAAAGAACTTAAGTTTATTATTTACAATTCAATCCACAGGCTGAATTTTGATTTATCATTTCCCAGATCTTGATTTTTGATAAAGACGATGCACAAATATTTACTTTGAACATCCAAGTCTGGAAAAGTTGACAACTCTGCTCCATCCTTTAAGTTTTTCCTTCTTTTTTTAGTTAATGAAACAATTGAGAGACATTTTTTATGAAAATCTGTTTCAGGTAACACAATGATGTCACTTTCCTGGACGTACCATGTGTGTTTATTTTCTGTTGGGTTGTGGTCCTGTTTGTGAACCTTGAGAGTCTCTGAGCTACTGTAGGATGCAGGTGCAGAGCTTCATGCTGGCTTATGGGGGCTGCATGGTGGTAGTCACCGTCTAGATCCCATCAGTGCAAAGAAAACATCATAACTGTGCACAAATATATTAAATCTTTCTGTGTGTATTTCTGCAGAGGCTCAAAGGCAGGAGTTAGGTTTCATCCAGGAAAATTAGCTTGAAGGCTCGTGCTTTTCATCTCAACACATGCTCCCTGATTGCATGTGAGGAATCCCTCTCATGTTCTGATTAGTGGGGAACTGATCCATTCAAACTTGTTAAATCCTCCGGTGAGAAGGGGGGAGAGTGCAGATTAAGGAGCGTTTGTGACTTGGAGAAAGAGGTATGTGTCGATGTACAATGCAACGCCTGTGAATCATCTCTAATGTTTTTTCTCCCTTAATGTCTCCGGGCAATAACTGCTTTCATGTCCGCACATGCAAACCCTCGTTCCCTCGCGTGTTCTTTTTATGCACCCTCCTCATAAACACTTTATTCACCATTACTTAACTGCTAAAGATCTTGTGAGATGAAGCACATTAAGTAATTATGTGTTAATATTTAATAGGATTTTTACTACTGGCGAGATGAACAGATTTCTACTCCTTGTTGTGGTTCGCCTGCTTTGCCTTTACAGAACTTTTAATCTCATTCAGCTTCACCATTTTCTCAGGAAACCTTGTTTTGAGTTGGCAGGCTGAAAAAACCTGCTGGACTCAATATTTTCAGCACCAAACAGCAGAAATGATAAAGTCGAATGTAGATTTTCCCATGAGCTGGTGGAGATTTCCAGTCACACCTTAATGCCTAACATCTGAAGATATGGATGGATGACATCAACTTTCACAATGCAAACCAAGACCTTTCTGTTAAATTGAATAAATAAGCATTCCTTGTTTGTAATAGATGAAAACACCCCAAAGTTTATTCCCTGTTGAAGTGGCTTCACTTGAACCTCAGACATTTAGGCTGATGTGCTCCTGACAGTTGAAGTGATTGTGAACTTCATGGTAAGATCCAAAAAGCTTCTGGTTACAGATTTAAGGAGGTCTGGAAAAAGAAATAAAGGGAATCAGCTATTTTGCTCTGCAGAAAAAAAACTCCCAACATTCCCAGGTCTCTATGCAAGTTTGCCTTTAAAGCAGGCTGCAAAACGCTAAAAGAAGTCTCCAAAACCATGCATGCAAAATCATAACGTAGATTACACAACTTCTGGAATGATGACAGATGAGTCAAAAATACAAATATTTGGGCAGCATGTCAGGAAAAGAGCTTCATGGTAACTGTGGAGCACGGAGGGGGAAGTGTGATGCTTTGGGTTGCAGGAACTGACCAACCATAAAAACCAACATAAATTATTCTGGGTATCAGAGAGGGATTGAGGGAAATATGTGTATGTGAGAACACAGAACCAACAGGTTTCAAAATGTGCACCTGATCCATACGTCAGAGTGATTTTCAGCCGTTTTTCTGTTTACTTGCGTTTCTCAGTGTTGATGAAATCAATAATGCACACCAGTTGATCTGAATATGTTAGAAAACACGCAGGTCGCTGTAGGTTGTCCTCATTTTTTCCGCTCGGATGTCGAAACAACAGCGATGTGCAGCGAAAGACGGGGAACGCTCGGTGCGTACCGTTTCTCCCAGACACCTGGACCTCATAAAGATAAAAATAAAAGCACGCCCACATGTGTGAAACAGGCAACATGTTTTCATGTTTCGCTGGCCTGGTGCTTCCAGAGAAAGGAAGCCATTCCGGTGGTTTCACGGTGGTGTTAGTGCAGCTGGATACGCCGCTGGTTCTGTGGTTGGCTAAAACACAGGTGCAGGTGAAGCCAGAGGAAATGCTCCAGAGCCTGTAAACAAACACGCCTCCTGTAAAAATGTCCCCTCTCCATCAGGCTGGATGTTGGCGTTGGATGCATGACTTGTCGTCTATTATTATAATTCTTTTTTGGTCTGAATAAACCGACGACATCAGGATCTTGTCATGTATGTAAAAATGATCAGCAGTTGTGTTTTGATCCCCGTCCCTGTTCTGGCTTGCTCTTTCAACATTCCTCAAGTGTTTTTAATGTGAAGCCAGCGAGCTGTGATGGTTTCTGAGGAATATTTTTCCTTAACTCGATTCACTGACTCGGTTTCCGATGCATAAATCTTCTCATTTCCTCTGTAAATGAATCTCGACTGACGGGGTAATTCTGGCCACATGACTCTCTGATCCAGCACTCGTTTCCCTCAGACTATATGAAGGAGAATAAATCCAGTCTTGGTGTATTTTCTGCTGCCAGAGATCTGATCCTGAAGCACATGGTGGGAAATGTTCAGATGCTTAATGTGCTGGAAGGTTAATTATTGGGTCGTTTTTTAACTTCCATTTCTGAGTGAAGTTTAGAACCAAAAACCGAAAACTAATGAGAAAATTACCTGAACTGGAAGGTTAGAGGAGCCTGGTTCTCCCATTCTATAGAACATCCGTCCATTCATTCACAAATGTTCTTCAGGTGATAAAAGACTGACTTTGTAACCATCATTATGCGTCTCTGAAGGTTCAGGACTTGAAACCATCACTACCCCCAGATTTCAGCCTGATCAGAGCACAGACGTGTTGGATTGGCCTACTCCAAGCACTAATCTAAAACTTAAAAAGATTGGAAGCCGAAAGCTGATTGAGCTTAATCTGTTTTGTAAAGAACTGGACGTACTGCAAAGGACTTGATGATGTAATTGCAGGAAATGGAGGTTCTAACCTGGAACCTGTGTTTTCCTACCTGTGCTTCCTACTTCCTGGATGCTGTTTGCAGCCAGTTGGGGACGTCCGTCTCGGTGCATTGTGGCTGGCTGTGAGGGGACAGGAAGGTGGGGGAGGTTATTGTCCCCCGGCCTCCAGGAGCTGCCACGCACTCCAGAGCCAACCGCAACTCAAGAATGCTGCCGGGACAAAGGCCATAACTCCATTCTATAGCAACACAAGCGAGGCTTTGTGTTCATACAGGCGTGCACACATGCATGCATTCGCCGTTACTACAATAACACAAAAACTATACTGGCGCGAACTATGCCAGAGGAGTACGCTAGCATGCCAAACCCTCATTCATCAACCGGGTTCCCACACCAGGCAACCCCCCGCTGGACGTCTCCATCACAGGCTGAGAAAGGCCAGTCAATCCTGGGACAATGGGCGAGCGAGCACGAGGGAGTGAGAGAGGAGGTCTGTGCTTGAATGTGTGTTTGCGGCGGCCTGTTGTGTCTACGCCTCAAGGCCGGTTCCCACAAACACCTCCTTCGGTCTGATGCAAAGGTCTCCCCCGGACAGAGAGGGACACGTTCAGGTACTCAGCACCTGGAAAAACTCCTGCGCTTTTATTTAACTCCAGATTTAACACTTTCAGTGAATAACTGCTGTTTCTTCTTGAAGCTTTTCTGTGCTGAATCCAGGAGTCGCTGGATTCATGTCAGAAAATGATTAATGATGCCTTTAAACAAACAGAAAACACTTCTTTTTCTGTGAACTTTTATCTAAAAGCTTTTCTTTCTCATGTGAACAAAAACAATTATTAGGGCTCAGACGATTAATTGTGATTAATTGATTCTTAAAATCAACTAATTTAGTAATCCATTAATTCTTAAGTGGAGTATATAGACTCCAAATTTAAAAAAGAATAACGCACTCAGAGTAGTAATTAAGCCAAGTCTGTGCAAAAATATACATATTTTTACATTTAAGACAGAAAGAATCCTTCTTTGTCAGTCGACATGTTCAACTCAAAACTCCTTCAGTGGCATAGTTTTAGCTTCACCTGGTTCAAATTCTGTAAAATATAAATGCATGTAAAAAAAATAAGCATGTTTTGCTATACAATTAGTAATTAGTTAATCCAAAATAATCACCAGATCAGACCTACACAGTTTGGATAAACATATTTTTAGCTGCAGATGCTTCAAATAATCAGCAGTAACCTGAAGAAATTCTGTTATTGCATTTTAGATATTAAAATGTTTATTTTCAAATTCAGAAAAGGAACTGAAGTATTTTTTAAATACATTTTTGCAATGAATTTCCAGTTTTTTTGACCGATTAATCAATAGAATAATCAATCACTAAATAGACATGACCTGCAGCCCGATAAATAATCCACGGAGTTTGGAGCATTTTAATGTATTTAATTTACTGAAGGCCAATATTTAACCTGCTACTGTTACTCATGAACTCATCTTAGGTTCATATGAGAATGTACAAAAAAATTATGTGGTAATAATAAAAAAAATTGTTTGGGAAAAAAACAGTTTATTGTTTTAGAAGGACATTTAGTTCTGTTATAACATAAAACAATCTAGAAAGGTGCATTTTTAGGAATGTTCTGATGTACAGATTTTCTCTCCACATTTAAATGTTTTCAGCTGAATAATCTGTTACTGTTGACTGATTTAGGCCAGTTTGTCCTTATAAACCTCCTCACATGTTAATATTTACAGTAGGGTTTTTTTTCCCATCATTACTGACATTTTTCCATCTTTCCATTTTGGTAACTCATCAAAACTTAAAGTTCTCGTACTTTAAAAATCACTAAGAAGTTAAGAACTTTTTTGTGGAGGTTCTGGAAAATTTCTGACATTCATCTGAAAATTTGAGTTTTTTTAAGCACATTTTTGACTTTTCGACTCAGAAATTTCCTAGTTTTTCTAGAAAATATGAGATTGATCTCAGATTTTCTTAGTTTTTTGGGAGAAATGTGTTCTATTTTGTCCCGTAAAAATCAGTTCTCATAGGATGAACTGTAGCATTCTGCAGAAATACGTCTGTGCAGCATGATGGATGGTGCAGAGGGGGACATATGTTGTCTGCAGATATAGCAGGTTTGTTCTAATCTTTTCTTTCAACATTCCTCTTCCCGTTTGCACTCAGTCACCCTCCACCCTGCTGTCTGGAAACGGCTTGCAGAAACCTCCAGCGCTGCCACAAATCTTTAAACAGGTCAGCCAGTAGGAAATATGGCTACTAGAGGCTATCCGGCTGCGGTTTCTGAGGGGAGGTGGACACAGGTGAATGACCTTTGACCCACAGAGCCGCTCGACTCGCCAGGAATGTGTTCGCACCTTTCGGCCAAACGCGTCACGTCGCGAGCGGAAGACGAGCTCTCCGTCTAAACCCAAACAGAGCGCCGGTCGGGGCTCTGTCTCTGTTATGGTTTACATTTTGCGGTGCGACGGTGCAGGAGACTTGATCTGAAAAGATGAGTGTGTGAGAGAAGTGATTGTGTCTGGGGTTCGCTCTGCACAGAGCTTATTATAAACCAGATATGTTAAGAGTTTCTTCTACATTTTGACTTTTGCCCCAAGCTTCAAATTACACTGCAAAAACTCAAAATAAAAGTATGTTTTATTTAGTTTCTAGTGCAAATATCTTAGTGTGCTTGAAGTAAGACAAAACTTACAAGAAACCTTTCAGCAAGAAATAGGAGCTTGTTTTAAGTAAATAATTCCTTAGTAATGATGGAAAAGGTCTTGTGTCACTAGTAGATTATTTCACTTATAATGTGGGGAAAGGTGTTAAAATGAAATGATCTGCCAGTGAAACTTCTACTTTTTAGTCATTAGTAAGAAATTATTTACTTAAAAATGCTCCTAAATATTTCTGAAAAGTTCCTTGTAAGTTGATTATGTCTTATTTCTAGTGTTCTAAGATATTTGCACTAGAAACTAGACAAAAATCCTTAATATTTTGTTTTTGCAGTTTATTTCAGTGGGATTTTCTAACTAGCATTTTTGCAGCTTCCAACAGTGGCGGCCCTAAAAGGGGGCTAGAGGGGGCCCTGGCTCCCTCTTGAAATAAGTTGACCACCACACAGAAAGGCATCAATAACCATCTTCTTCTAACAAGTCGTAAAACATAATAAATCAATAAATACATTTCTAAAATTAAAAATATAAAAAGTCTACGACCTAATAATCAATAATCAGCTGCTTTTAACTATAAAAATATGTAAAGATTTTAACTGAAAGTTGTTTTTTTTAATGATTTTTCTGTAAGTTTATGCTGCTGAAGTGCTGATTGAGGTGTTTTTTAATCTGCCAAAATACAAGCGTTAGACCAAACTTGTAATAGGCTGGATTTATCCTTTATTACCATAAACAAAAACAAAGAGGTGAGCGACAATATTTATAGAGATATATACAAATAATACTGTACATGGGCACAAAGGAGGGAAGAATAAGAGCATTTTGAGTCCAAAGGGGCGAATTAATATGAAATAAATCACATTTTGCTGCATTGCAAACTTTAGTGGGTTTATAACCTAAAACGTTGGAGTTGGACTGAGCCTCGCTCAGCCACAGCCGGGGGGAAATACATTCAGGTTTCCATTTGCTCTGATTTCATCACAGACACACCTGGACTGGCGAGGATTAACCACCTGTCGTGGTTTTTATGGCTTGCTCGGCGTCGCTCCGCGATGTGGAGACGTGCTGCGTTCACTCCAGGCGCTTCTTCTTCTCCTCCTTTTCTTAGTGCGTCCGCGTTGGCTTGGTCCATCTTAGGCTAAAGTGCTGCAGAGCAGGAAGAGCAGTTCTGCGCTTCCGGTGAAATCCGCTTGTACTCGAACATAATCACGCAAGAGGAAGTTTGCACAGGTGCAAGGGAGACATTTCTTAATAAAAATACCTCCAGCAGTGGTATTATGCTGTCGGTAGACGACAGCAGAGAGATTGAGGGATTCGTTCATCGCAGTTCAATCCCTCAAAAGCTGCTCCAACAGCAAAAGCAGGAAACTAGAAACTCTCTGCTCCGTTTCCGTCTACCAGTTGCAGTCTTTCTTTAGCAGTGTGAGGACTTTGCGACCCAAACTGGCCTTCCACGGCTTCACGAAGCTCTTCATGTTGACCAGGAGCCGACCCTGCTTACGGTCCACGTGACCCGCCACCAAGTACTCCACACCTGTTGGATAACAGTTAGAAAAGGTAAAAAAAAAAAATAATTTCTGCTTTTGTGTCCAAAAATTATTATAAAATTACGACGACTCTGAGAGAAAATGTTTGTATTTTTCTCACTGAGAGGTGAAAAGGGGTTTTCCCTTTCAAAGGTTCTTCTATTTCTTTTTTTATTTTTTATTGCAGTTGAATATTTTTAGATCATTAAGCAAATGTTACCAACTATATCTGCTCCTGAAGCCCAATAACTGTTTGCACCAATTACTTCTCTGTGTCACTGCACACCAATTTACCCACAATTCTTTGCAGAATTTTAAAAATTCAAATACACTGGAGGTTTTTTTAACGCAATGAGCAAACATCTCGATGTGAGTTCAGTCCAGACTTTGACTAGGTCATCATTCCTACCCTTAGATCAGGGTGTGATGCTTTGCTTTTTTCAGATTTCTTTAAACCAAGTTTAGTTTGTGAAGCTTTTTTTAATCAACTAATGGAATCATTTTAAACAGCTTTTTGTGTTTACTGAGGTTTTCTTCAGAGTTTGGTAGAACTGTTTATCAGAGGTCGCTAAATCTAAAGTTTTCTTTCCACCTTACTGGGATATGCTCATTTTATCAAAAAAAATCCCAGTTAAGAGCATTGAGTTAACAGTTTTAGTTTGTGAAAACCAAATGAATGCTTTTGCGATGCGCTGTAAACTGCAGATCTCCAGTCTGACCTGGGTTAAGGATGGGGCAGGTGCAGCCCCGCGTCGTCCAGGACTCGGGGTAAAGCGTGACCTGACCTCTCTGTATCTTCAGCTTGGTGTTGTGGCTGAGGACCTTTTGAACTTTGGCCTCCACCTCGGCGTGGGAGCCTTTATCGTGGGCCGACAGCACTTTCACCTTTAGCACTAAAGGTCAAGAAGGAGAAAACAGATGCTGAACGCAAAATACAAACTCTAGAGTCGTTTTCACCGTGTGTCAGGACTGTTCTGCTTTCTCAAACAAATATTTTAATCGTAACTTTAGTAAATACATAGCTTTAATTGAAATATTTCAAGCTATTACCACAACAGATGGTAAAAACTAGTGTGAGTTTAAGTATATCTTGGAGGATCTCAGGCATTTTCTATATTTCTTCTAGTTTTTTCAGGACAATAATCTCTGTATTCCTAACAAGTAAACAAACAATCCAGGTATTTGAATTGTTGTGCCTCACCCTAAACGTCCTTATTTTAATAATTAAGCTGTTTTTGTGTGATCTGGTAATTGCAGACACCCAAACAAATGTACTTTTACCAGTAAACCTAATTAGGGCTGAAACGATTAATCAATTATAGAAATAATTGTCAACTAATTTAGTAATTGTTAACTGGAATATATAGTCTCAAGAAAGGCAAAAAGAAAACAAATTCAGTGCATTAATTAAGTGAAAACTGTACAAAATACATTTACATTTTGTATTTAAAATGAAAACACATTTGCCTGTCAATATGTTTTACTCAAAACTCCCTAAGTGGTGTAATTTTAGCTTCAAATTCACCAAAATAATGCTATATTATTGAATTATATGCAGTGAAATGTTTATTTTCTTGAACTGAATGAATTTGTTTGCGTCTTACCTAACATTAAGGTTTTAACCGATTAATCCAGCATTAATTTAATTAATTTACGGTCGTGTATTGAGTTATTTAACGTGATTGAATTTGGACCCTGATGACGGGTCAGAGGTGAACGTTTGAGTTCTTACCGTATGCATAGTTCATGGTGCAGAAGAGTTTACTGTTGGTCAGCGTTTGCTCTTTGCACTCGCACTTCTCTGCAGGAAACAGACACAAGCACCGATTTGTAACATAATCAAATAACTTGCATGTGTGGCATGTTGCTGTGAGGTCTTGGGCAGCGTATGAACGCCAGAGAGGAATGTGGCTGTAAATGCTGCAGCTTACAGGGAGTTACTGGGGAGAAAAGAAGCATTTTTCATTCTCTCATGGCGTAAATGTTAGTGTCTGATTCACTGGATTGTTGTGAAAGGATGAATCTCACCTGAGTAGTGGAGAGCAGAAAACAGTTCATGTGGGCTGAAGATCCTGACTGGTTCACTTGAGTTTCCACCCAGGCTGTATATTTCCAGATCGGAGCTGCAATGGAGTATCACACATTGAAAACTGAATCGATAAAATATAGACGGTAGCACTCTGAAAATCTCAAAATGTAAAGTTCAAGTGAAAAGGTGACTTCATGTCAGCAGGCAAAACTTTAAGAAACAAGAATTTGGTCAGCAAGTTTGAATTTATACCAAAACGTTTCTTTATGGCTTAAAGTTATAATGCAATATAAATATTTGGATAAATACCCACCACCTTAATCACTGTTTAATGTGTGTTGTTTACATTCATTATAATGCAGTAAATTTATAATAAAAACAGTAAAACTGTATTAGAATAAGAGATAAATAGCAATAGTGACAGTAAAACTGTAAAAAAAAAATCTGAATATTTCAGAAAACTCAGTAAAATTGCCATAGTTACAGATTAACATCTGCTCAGTCATGTTGGATTGAAAGTGTCTAAACATTAATTTAAAGCTTTAACACCGATTGGATTGTAGATCTGGACTTTGACTAGACCATTCTGATTCTAGTCTTGTCTTACTCACCCATACATGCAGTCCCCAGTAAACGGGTCGCAGTCTCCTGCACAGTCACATGGCCGACAGCCGTACTCATGAAAGCCCCAGTATCCCACCATGCACCTGTCGCACTGCGCGCCGCCGACGCCAGGTTTGCAGATGCAGTTTCCGTTGGAAGGGTCGCACAGAGAGCCGTCGGTGACGTGAAAAGGCATGGAGCCCATTGGGTGACAGCTGCAAGCTGAAACATTAGAAAAGTTTGATAAAATTTGATTAAGAGTCTAACTCTCGAGCAAAAATTGTTAAAATAGTACAAAAATACGTTTATTTGTAACAACTTGGCGCTAAACACAAAGTCTGAAGGTCTTTTAACCACATTCTAATAATTTACGACCAGCAGTTAGAAGTTTTATCAATCAGCAGTTGCACTATTGTTTGTCTGGTGTGGTAGGAGACAAAGCTCTCTATCTTCTTCTTATCCAACAAGCGTTTGTAGTTAGTTTTTATGACATGATAACCATCACAAAACATAAACTGCTTTCTTCAAACTGAAAAAAGTTTTCTGAATGTCTGTCAAAACCTAAATACCAGCCAACATTTGTCCCAGGACAAAAACTCAACACAAACATTTCGACTCTCCGTCTCTCCCTCATGTCGCCTAATTGTGCGCTGATATGGTGTTCTTTAAACAAACTCCAAAAACAATATTTTTATGTCAACTTTGTAACGTCCACCCAGCCCAGGCTTTTACTGGCAGTTTGAGAAAAACTTCAGAGAGGATGCCGGGCCTGCTGCATAAATCTGTTCTTATCTGGAGCCTGGAGAAAAGGACATAAAGATGCGTTTCAGTATCTCTCTGGTAAAAGTTGATTGTTGTTGCCTTGGTAGGAACAGGTCTTCTGCTGTAAACCCAGAAGGCTTTTGTTGCACTAAAATTGGGGGGAATTTGTTTGGTTGTTGAAACCATGCTACTTTGAAAGAGTAACTAAACTCCAGATAAGCTGTATAAATTGGTCCTTGTGGCTGCTGTCTTCATTTTACTGTGCAAGTTGGGACATTTTTATGTAAACCTGCTCAATTCTGCAATGTTTGGTTAGAACAAAGTATAATCCTAGTGGTCACAATACGGGGTTTCCCCTAACATAAGCCTGGCGGGCCACCAGGCTTTACTTGTGTCCCCACCAGGCTTAGCATTGCTTGTTTGTCTAAGTCTTTTTAAAATGTTTGCATTTTTAGAACTTTATAGTTGATGTTCAGGTGTTGTTCTTCCAATCTTTCAATAGCACATAATTATAAAGTCATATCTTCAAATTTCTCATCAACTTTAGACATTTTTTACTCAGAAACAGGACAGGCTGCAGGATGAATGACTCCCAACCACCAGGTCCAGTCCACATACGTTTTGCAGATCTTGAGAAGGCTTCACCAAAGTTTTGGGGCGCAGCACTAATTTTTGGGTGGTTTGTGTAGTTTCTGTGTAACCAGACCAAAATATGTCCAAATGCCGTAAAAGCAGAGGAGCTTGGTTTGGTCTGGTTCTCCTCCAGAGATGCCCCTGGTTTCTGTGGTGCTCATGGAGAGAAAGTTACATATTTTGGGAACGTCAACGTCTCAGATTGACACTTTGTAAAGCCATGTTTCTCTGCGCACACTAATTGTGAAGCAACCTGGATGAGAGTCAGCCACTCTCAGGGTTTTCAGAGTTGTGGATGATTTTTTATCTGAATTTAAGAAATTCAGGCTGTTGGTAGCAGAACGATGGCGTTGGAGCTGAATTCAGGGGTTACTGGTTCATCTGGTTCCATTTTGTTTTTATCTGAAATCATCCACAGATGGATGACTTCTCTTTTTTGACGATTCTTTGATAATTTTCTGAACTCCATCTACTCCAGGCTGAAATGCAGCGAGTTAATACCAGGCGATTGCTTGTCGCTAATGAACCACAGCATCAACGCCGTCTTTTGAACAATGTCACATTTATTTTCAAAATCAAACCAGATAGTTATTCAGATGAACCATCCACCACTGCAAAGATAAGATAATCTTTATCTTAAAACCGAGCTGACTACAGTATCCATAAAATCATAAAGATATCCCATCTGTATATCTAACAGCCACACAAGGCGACGCCTGGTAATATTTAACAGATCATGCCTTGGTTGGAGGCAAAGCCCCGACACGTGCGCTTCCTGATGGGGCTGTGAGTTTGGATAACAGCGTGTGAATTAAAATAAACAAGAAGATTGAGTGGATGTGTGTGCGTCTAGATAGACAATGGGAACTTAATGAGGTGACATGACGAGGCACAGACGGTAATCTCAAGCTGTAACCCGACCTTCAGTTAATCTGTTTGGGTGTGCGTTTCTTTCCAGGGCCTCTCTGAGGTTGGTATGATAAAAATGTTCCTCAGAATGGAGGGAAATTCCTCTTTTTCTCAGTCGGATTGCACAATCGATATGCCTTCATCTGAGGGGTGCGCCATGCATGGAGACGCTCCTTTTCCCCACATCAACCAGCCACACAGGTGAGATGATGCAGTCAATGTAATCACTAAAAATCAGGTCTGACATGGTTACAGCTGCTGTAAAGAAGGTGGAGAATCTGCATCTCTGATAAAGCTCAGAGATGCAGAGATACCAGGGAGACGCATTATGGAAAATACCTTTAAGTTCATGTGCAAACCATTAGTCACTGAGCGGACAGCAGGCAGAGATCAGTGTTACGTGGCAGACAAGAGACAAACATTCGATTTGAAACACAAACTGTTATGAAGTTCAACGTCCGTTTTCTCCTTTGGTCATCGTCTTTTCCAGATATTCTGGACTCAGGCTTGTCCACCTGATTTATTTTTCTGATGATGGAGTTTAGTTAAGTTAAACGCAACTATAGAAAATATCAATTTATCTGTCAATGAGTATCTGGCTTTCAACAAAATCTAATCCCAAAGTCTGTCAGTTTATCTATCCATCCTTCCATCAATCCTTCCATCCTTTCATCAGTCCTTCCATCCTTCCATCAATCCTTCCATCAATCCTTCCATCAATCCTTCCATCCTCCCATCAATCCTTCCATCCTTCCTTCCTTCAGCCTGACCACAGTCAATATATTTTTCACTCCTTTATTGTTTATATCCTTTAAATTTGGATCTTCATCTGAAACTGTGAGTCTGGATTCTGCTGTCGTCTGCAGCACAAACAGAATATCATCATCATCATCATCATCATCATCAATCATCACACTGGAGTCTTCCATCATCTCTCCTCGGCTCGATAGCGTCGTCCTCTCTGCCGTGTTTAACGGTCTGCTGCTGTTGGATTGTTCTGAATTCAACGAGATGCACATTGACGAACATACAGCAGGAATGAGCTCTCTCGGTCAAATCTGACAGATAATCAGAGGGTGAATGTTGCCGCCGCGCTGCTTGTGGATGCCTATCTCATGTTTACTTAGGTCGTCCTCATCAGCGGAGGGCAGCAGCACGGCAGGAGAAAAGACCCTCACATTTTTACAGCTCCTGACAACGATGAGCTGAGCTCTGAGTCACGTCTGAAAAATAACAAAACAAGCCGACGTGGACAAGCGGGAGCCTTGTGTTGGAGCTTGAGTCAAGAAGGAGGAATGCCGCCATCTGATGATTAACTACGATGTTAACAGTGGATAAAGAGCGGGCCGTCTCACTCGCTCATTCAGAGTCGGGTACCAGCCGGGGCTGAGTGCGGTCCAACAGGTCCCGGCTTGCGTTCTTCAGCGTTCCTTCTCAGAGAGAGTCTGTGCCAGCGAAGGTTAATGTTTTGATTCACACCAGCAACATTTTGTCAGACAGGGCGTAATTAATCACCGGTTCCTGTTGTGGCATTTTGGCAAAACTATTTGCTCTAATATATTTACAGGCCGAGACGGAGAACGTAAAATTATTCTCCAGGAAGAGTAGAACTGCTTATCATATTTTAGTAGAAATACTCAACAGTAGTAACTTAAAATGTTAAAGTTACATCATCTGATGGACCAAAATGTGGAAATGTTGCTTTTTAAAAGTCAGTATAATTGAGAGACAACTGAAATGTATCAGTTTCTCTGATTTTACTCCTTTTTATAGGTTTGTGTTTGACTACCTGAATTACTGACAAAATTACTGACTTTGTATTTATTTGCAGAAAATGATGCCTGTGGTGAATTTTTGTTTGGGAAAATAAAAATCAAGTAACAGTAAAAAGTTCATACTGTTAAAAATACATCTTATCCAAAATGTTACTCAAATAATTGTAACTAGTTTCTACTAGCTGCCTCAGCCTTAATTGATATCAGATTATAGTCCATGATTAATATAAAAAGTTGCATTATTTACCATCATAAATAAGTGCAAACATTTCCAAATTAGCACCACAAAAACTATGATCTCTATTGCACAAAAAATCACAAAAAGTATCATGAAAAACTGGAGGGACTGAAAAGATGTTTAATGGTGTTATTTAATTTTAAGAATTCATTGATATTTTAACAGTTTGTGAACTGGTTTTATCAATACATTGTGCAACAACCGGCCCTTTAAGAGCATTTATGGTCTCGATTTGGCCCAAATCGAAAATGAGCTGGACGCTGGTCTGAGGAATGGAAACTGTTACGATCTACAGAGACAAAAGTCGAACCTTTTCAAAGCAACTGGACCAAAATCACGTTGGATAAAGTGTTATGTTATGAAGTGTTATGCCAGCGTTTTGTTCGTGACTCTTACGTTTGCATGAGTCTGGAGCCGCGTGAGGCCGCTGCGGGTCTCTGAAGAAGCCAGCTTTGCATTTCTCACACTGACGCCCCTCGGTGTTGTGCCGACAGTCGCAGATGCCGCCGCTCTGCTGGCCGGAGTCGCTCCACGCCGTCCAATCGAAACGGCAGGTTTCAGCGTGTCCGTTACACTTACACTCTGCAGGGGAAATAAGAGAATAAACAACTCAGCAATATTTATGCTGGAGTTTAGCTTTGTTATGTAACAACTTCCTGGTAAAACATTAAGATTTTTCATGCTTTTACTAAGAGATTACAGATTTTTGTAAATAAGATTTGAATTTAAAGACAAAATATAGCAGATATTAGTATTTAAAGTTGGATTTAGTGTTTTATATAATCAATAAAGCTAATTCCTTTAAAACATTGGTTTTATCTCAGAGATAATCAATCAACGGTCAATTATTCTGGTTTAAAATATAATTCTTTGACATTTTGCAGACCAGTAAACATCACAGTGGTTCTTAATGAATTAAACATGTTTGTCCAGCTTACTGCGACATTCGTGCGGCGCTCCCGTCAGTCCGTCGGCGGGCTGCCAGGGTCGGTCGTTGTAAAGCGCAGCGCAGCGCTCGCAGTGATCTCCTGCAGTGTTGTGTCTGCACACACATTTCCCATGAACCTGCAATAAAAAGTGAATGCTAAATAATGACACAGAAAACAGAATTTTCATTTAAGTTTCGCTTCTAATGTAAACTTTCTAATTTTATCACAACTAAAAAAAATCGTGCATCGTAAAGAAGAGAAGGAGGCGACAACATTGGTCAGTTTTGAAATCACAACAAGGTCAAACCACGTGTTCGTTTGCACACCAAAGGTTATGTTTCCAAGAGAAATGGGACGATCACGTATTGGGGACATTGCAGATGGGAAATGATAGGAAAAGTAAATTTTCCCCAAAGAAAAACTCAGATATTTTGAGATTAATTGCTGAAATTTTCTAGAAACATTTCTAGGAAATTTTGGAGACGAATCTCAAAATCTCTTGAGTTTTATTCAAACTCAGAAATTGAAAAAAAAAAAGTTTTTTTGTGGAAATGTATTTCTTTTTTCTATCTAACACTCTGTCGTATCACACCGTAAAAGGATGAAATACACTTATTTTTCAAATCGTGCCATTTTCTTCATCACAATCGTCACATTTTCTCTCCCAAAATTAGCGACAGACTGGTGATCAGCTCTCCGTAAGAAACCTCTCATCACTCCAAATGTTTCCTCTGGACTCTTAAGATCATTTCAAACCACAGTTTGAAACCAAAATGGCTGCCAATTTTATGTTTCTATGTCTGTGAATATGTACCTCAAATAACAACTAAGCAGCAAAAGAAGGCAAAGCAGAACATTTGAAGTTAAGATTTTTATTAAACAAACACAGACAAAACCACAGATGACCCAGTTGTTTTTTTTTATTTAAAAACAGGCCGCTGCTCTGAAAGGCCTGTGTGTGCGTTTATAAGTGTGTGTGTATGAGAAGAGTAAAAGTATGCAGTGCAGAGAGCACAATAACAATCTCCTTGTCATTCCTTTGAGCTGGAATGCCATGCATGCTGGATAATGATGGGGGGAAAGAGGTCAAAGCATCTGAGGAAGCTCTTTATTTGTTTGCGTTACACTGTGCAACTGTAATGTAGGACACACAATTATACAATGATTAGGTAGGCACTAATCAACGCGCTGCCAAAGCTGCAAAACGCAGATCGAGTGTTGCGTCCGTTTCCCACGGCGACTGCTGCTGCGCGATACGCTGATCTGAGAGCGGCCTTAAACACGCTATAGGAGCGGGCCGTAAACAACACGCCCTCTGCAGGAACCACACGCTCGCTTTTACACACATTTCACTCACACTGACAGGGGGAGCGTCGCACAAATGAGAGGGCCAGACGAGCAGGAGGCCGGAGACCTGATGACACGTTTCACAAAAATGGAGAAGTGATCAATTGGTGGAGAGGGAGGCCAGAAAGGAGAGGAAGACATGAAGGAGAAAACAGCCGTGATAAGGGACAGTTAACACATGTACACACTGAAAGCTGCACACGCCCAGTTGTGCAAAGTCAACAGCACTTTGCAAACGAGAAACTTTTCCTCATTTTGTCCCTTAAGTTCCACATTCAAAGGGGGTCTATCCTGCAAAATTCATATTTTTGCAGTTTTTATGCTTCCTTTGGGTTTCTACTGCTTCTATAAACAACTCGGGTGCTTAAAAAAATGTATTAATGCTTTTTGGTGTCTGGAAAACGATCCATTTCAAAAAACCTCCGGAATATAACGTCACAAATAGAGAAGATCTATTACTCAAAACTTATATTTTGCATGTTTTTCTACTTCCTTTTCAGTTTTTACTCCTTCTAAAAACAGCTTCAGTTATTCTAAATAAAAACAACCCAGTTGTTTTTTTTTAGCAATAAATTAATGTTTTTTGGTGTCTGGAAAAGAAGCCATTTCAAAAACTAATGCACTTCAGTAAAGTTTTATATAACAGACCAACAAAATACTGATTTGTGCTAAAATGTAATTCTGTTTAAGGATCAGTTGATCCTTAAACAATATAAATATTTTATAATAAAACATCCAGCAGAAGTAACACACCCTATTGTGATGCAGTTGAACACTGTGAATTCCACACCTTTGATCCCAACAGGATCAGCTCTCCGTAAGAAACCTCTCATCACTCCAAATGTTTCCTCTGGACTCTTAAGATCATTTCAAACCACAGTTTGAAACCAAAATGGCTGCCAATTTTATGTTTCTATGTCTGTGAATATGTACCTCAAACAACAACTAAGCAGCAAAAGAAGGCAAAGCAGAACATTTGAAGTTAAGATTTTTATTAAACAAACACAGACAAAACCACAGATGACGATCAAATGAGTCAGATTTCACACAAAAAGCTTTAACTAAAAAATTGTGAATATTACAAAGCTGGAAGGCTCAGAAACTGACATGAAAAGAAAGGAGCAAGGATTTAGAAGCAGCTACTCTCAATTAGTGGACTAATTACTGGAAATGCACCAGTAGCAGACCGTGGATGTCACAGAGTGTGTGTTGGCTTTGTGGCCAGCCAGCAGACAGTGTAATCACCCCGAACCGCAAAACCCCTGTGGAGGGACAACAAACAAACGAGCCCTTTTCGTCTTCGTGTCTGAGCAGTAATGACTGCCAGGGAAACTTTCTCTGCTGATTGCCGCACAGCAGCCTCACACTTGGGGAAGACAAAACACTGCATTCCTAAGAATACTTTGGATGGACAAAAACAGGCGCAGATGTGAGTGAAGTTAACATGAAAAGGCCGAATTCAAAGACTTGAAATTTATATTGAAAAAATACAAAAATGAATAAACACATGACCCTTTTTGTCCTTCCTGGGGTTAGCTTTAATCTCTACTCTCATCTCATGTCTGGTGCTGCCAGAACCAGCAGTTGTCTGCTAACATGGAGGCACAAAGCAAACTGCTGATAGGCAGGAAAAGGCATTTATATAACCTGTCCGTGTTTACCGACTGGACCTGGATGGCGCGCGTTGCAAACGTAATAAGGCGAGGAAAAGCCTGTTTAAGAGTAAAGATATAAAATGGGGTAAGACACATTTCTGTGACTAGAGTTATTTTGACAAGCGGAGCGGGGTTTTTGAGTCTTGTGGTTTAGAGGCCAGATTTTCTGCCCTCAAAGGAAGGAAATCCTTGTGAAAACCAAAGAGCTACTTGGAATTTCTTGGCATGGCAATAGTCAGATTTTCAGATTTAAAGGGTTGTGCCCAATAAATCAGATATCAGCAGCTTTAGTCTCAAAGGAAACGCATGAATCGTCCTGTGTATTCATCATGTAAAATATGCCAAAAATGTTTTCCTCTATTTCCACTTCAGAGAAGAAAACATTTTAGTTGCTATCTGCGTCTGGTTTGTTGGGCTGTGGTGGCTTTGAGTAAATAACAGATTGACTAATTAATGATACAAAAAATAAGATCAATGATTTTATTACATTTAAATTTAAATAATCAGAAGAAGTTTAAAATTTAGTTTTCATCAAAGTGCCAGTCAAACATTTTGTTTAATTAGGTTTAATTGTTGTTAGCAGCTAGCCTATTAGCATGACAGCTAGCTTACTCAAAGTAGCAAAGAAACATCCTTCAGTATTTTGGGGAAACCCAACAGGTTATCTGTTCTTATAATTCAAACTTGTATTCTCTGAGAAGCAATAGATGCTCCTTAGCAGTTTGTGCTAAATGCTAACAATAGCTCCAGATGCTAATTAACAGAAGCTAATATGTTTACTTGCTTGTCAGGTCAGGACTATCTTGTGGAAATGATTCTCTATATAATTTAACAAGTAAAAGAGTCACAGTGATTCTGGAAGCTAAGTTGAGTTAGCATGAAGAAGCAATAGATGCTCTTTAGTAATCTAAGCTAAATGTTAACAATAGCTACAGATGCTAATTTAATTAGTCGAAGTCATAAACAGAGTCTGATTGCAACTCCAGCAGCTAAAACTACAAGTGAAACACATAAATATTAAAGTAGCATATTTACTAACAAATCTTTTGCAGCAGCATTATTACTGCAGCTAATTTAATAAGATTTAAACTAAAATAGCTAATTATTACATTACTTCTGCAACTATTACACAGTTATAACTTATTTTATTGGATTTTGAAGTTGGATATTCTGACTTCTGGTGAGTTTTTTGATAGTAAAATCTGAAGTATATATCAGAGTTAAAATAGCGTCTATCTCAGCACCACAGATTATATTTCCACCCACTTTTTCATCGAATAAAACCCTATCAACTGTGACAAATGTAGCCCTGAAATCCAGTAACATAAAAGGAGATTACCTATGCAGTCTCAGTGCTGATAACTGATGACTTTCACATTCAGCTGAAACAACTGTGTTGTTTGCATTCTACAAAAGTAAAAACACGAGATTTGTATCACAAAAGTTTATTTTGTTAGCAGTCTGAAAAGAAATTTAAGCCTAACAGTCGATGCAGTGATATTGTTTATCTTGAGAAATACCTTCCCAGTTTTGCTTGTTTCAGAAAAACAAACGGGTTGTGTTAAATTTGTGTTTGTGGAGATTTATCGATAAGCTCTCCACCATGACACGCAAAAGCCAAAACATCGCAGATTCACACCTTCATCAACAAACACAAACGTCCTTCTCTTTACTCTGTTATAAACAGATATTTATCTGACCAAGACGGAAAGGTGACCCCTCCTCAAATGTTATAAACAAAACAGTCGACACAAAGAAACTAAACTGTTCTTAAGATGTCTGGTCCTAACATCTTGATTTCACTGAAACAAGAAAAAATGTCCGCAGGGTGTGATTACTGCAGATCAAAGACTGGAAAAATGTGTCATTTTGTCTAAACAAGCAGGGCCACTGCTGAAAACAAGTTTATTAGCATTAGAGACAAAATTTGATTATACAGCCGGATATATCCGGTTATTACTGGACATACTGTTTTTCCTAAAGGCTTTTGCACATAGTTAAAGTGTCCATCAGAAGCAGTAATTGTAGTAAATTATAGGTTACAGCCATGCTTGCATACAATACCTCTTCACTGATTTATTCTGTTTTTTCTTTGTCAGACATTCATGTTTCAAAACAAGCTGAAATATCAGACAAAGATGATCTGAATAATTATGTAAGGCAGTTTTAAAATGAATATTTGGTTATTTAAGTTAAAAACAATGACCTGGTTCTGCCTAGAAAGGCTTAAATTACATGTTGCAGCTCATGCTATAGCATTTTAATTCAATTTAAATCCAATGTTTATTAAAGAAAAAGGGTCTGCAACATTTACAGACCGGTGCAGCTACATAAAAGTTGTTTAGAGGCCCAAATGTTACATCAGCTTTTCTGAAAAGTAAACTTAAAAATGTTAAATATTTACTAAAGGAAATTTGTGGTCACTTTAAAACACCATTTTATTTGTGTTTTTAAGTTTTAGAGCAACAAAAAGCATAAATGTTGTTTCTGGAAAATAATGTAAATAAAAATAAGACATAGTTTCTAAAATTAGCATTTGTTTATATCTATAATCTAAAATTTGTTGGTGCAGCAGTTTTTTATTATCAACAACCTGCAATTTGGGTCAAATTTCACAGACGTTTCTGCTCTTACCACGTGGTTGGTGCGGTCTCTGGTGGGCTGGTATTTCGGCGACGGGACGCACTGCTCGGCGTGGCCGTTGCAGAAGCAGCTTCCTTTCACTATCAGGTCGTAGATGGCAAAGTGTTGAACAGGAAGAGGTTTCCTAGTGGAGGCGACAGCTTTGAGCTGGCAGGGGCACGGCTGGTGCTTCAGCAGCCGGATTCGGATGTTGGTCACCCTCAGCTGCTGCTGGCCCTCCAAACCGAACGGATCCAGCGACTGCCACTTCGGGAGGGTTCGATAAATCACCTAGCAGTCAGAGAAAGATGTTTTGAGTTAATGATGTGGAATGCTGCTCTCTAGCTACTGTAAAATAGAAACTTGACATGTTTGGTGTAACTTTTCCTTCTCTGTTTGAAATACCTGCGTTTTCGTATGGCCCATTAGCGTCTGAAAATAGCCAAACTGTCCAAACAAAACAGATTTTCATAGCAAATACCTCACTCTTGATGGTGTAGTAACACTTGTCACTCACTCCATTTGCAATATAAAGTAAATATATGGAGAGACTGATGTTTGTTTTTAAATCATTCAATAGAAGAAATTGGTTGGAGGGTGTTTGAGTTTCACACACCGTCGAATTGTGCAATCGTTTAAAACCTCAAGTGCATCAACTTTTGAACTCAAAAAATTACTGCCTGTAATTTACAAGGGCAATATTCGAGTAAACGTTGCAATTTTTACTCCTGTTCTGACCAGCATTGTTCCATCCATCCATCCATCCATCCATCCATCCATCCATCCATCCATCCATCCATCCATCCATCCATCCATCCATCCATCCATCCATCCATCCATCCATCCATCATATTAGAAAACCGTTATGAAAACAAAGCAACAGTGAATGAAAGCACCTGTAGGTCTCATGTTTTTACACATAAAAAATAGTAGGGAGACGTTTGAGTTTAGCAATTTATTAAATCCTAAACTCATCAGACTCCTGAACTTCCAAGTTACTCAGGGAAAATCTCAACTATTCTAATCTATTAAAAATCCATGGAGAGTCCTTTTTGCCTATAATTCACCGCAATGCTGAACAGGGATTAGAAACCGACTTTAAAGCTGTTTCAAGCTCGACGCAAACAAGTGGAAGCCATGAATAAACTGGCAAAAACAACTTTGGAAAACAACTTCAGTCACTCAGTTCAATACTCCCAATCCTCACTTCCATCACGGCGCCTCCAATGATGAAGTGACACAGGGTCAGTTTCGGGAGGCCTTTCTGTAGTTGCACGTGAATGGAAGAGGCTGAAAGTGTCATTTTTGTACAGTCTGGTTGCTACTTGTAATAGTTAAACTGAACGTAGTTGTCACAATGTTCCCCCAAGGTCATTGCCCTTCATTTCACTCAAATTTAAACTCTGTCAGCAATTAGCTTTTTAACAACATCATGTTTTTGGCACTAAAAGTAACTTCAAGCCAATTAGAGTGGAGACATTTTTGAGTCTTTGGAGAGAAGAAATTGGTAGAAAGGTGTTTGAGTTTTACTGTGTTGTATTTTACCTAATGTAGCTTCAGAGTCACTAGATCAAGTTTTGTAAATTTTCAAGCTGTTTAGATCTGAAATGCTTTTGTCTTTTGAAGATCTATAACAGCTACTTAATTCTCTTCTTCTTTGAGTGGTTATGTCCGTTTATTCAGTAATAGAATGAAGCACATCGGTCCAGTTCATGTGCTCCTTTATTGGGAGCTGGTTTAGGATCATTTGGGCCTTGATTTACGCCCCAGCATCATTGGCTGTAACCTAAGGTGACCTTGATGTTGCCAGGGATTCTTGCACAAGTGCATTCGCCTTTCTGTCTCTGTCTGTTCCCTGAAAATCCTTTGAATTGATGATCCCTTTATGGCCTGCCATTGCCATGGCTATTGCCGCCGCTAGCAACTAACACCACTGCTGTTGTTGTGGGGGAATAGTTGGTGCCACTTCCAAAGCCTGGCTGGAGAATAAAACAAGTTGATATCATTTATATTTTGAGTAAGATGTAAGAAAGGTTTTGGTGCTCCACCCTGATTGGCTGGAGGTGTGATGGGAGGAGCGCTATTAACTTCCTCGTTATTGGATGAGGTCACAGGGGCACGGCTTTGTGATCCTCGATTAAGAGAATACGACAAATAGGACGAGGGGCGCCAGGTCCACAGGAGAGCACGAAGAGCTGGGCAGCACAAAGCCGGGGATGAAGATGCAGATCCACATAACTCAGGACCGGACAAAAGGCCAACGACAGCCCGGCAACGCCACGGCAACATGAGCACACCCGTACACCGCTGCTGGCATGCACTCAAACACGCACTGACAGGTCACAGTCCTGCTACCGTCCACTTTGAGCTTTTGATTTCTTTCGGTTTTCATTTAAATTCAGAGATAAAATGTAAAAGTCTGCAAATACACTGATGACGCCTGTGTTTTTCTGAGTGTCCTACTTTGAAAAAGCTCAGCATGAGTTTCAGGTTTATGATGTAATCTTTTTGAGTCACATGGTGTGCCACCATGTGACTGGGACAATGCAGTGTCATGTTCTCTTGGTTCAATGTCAACCTGTCCAGCACAAGAACGTCCCAAATGAAAGCTGAATGATGACAGCATGTAGAAATTATAGCAAAGTATCCAGCTTGAATGAGCTCATATGAGGATTTATATAGTGTTCATTTGCTGATTTCACAAGAAATGTCTCAGAAAAAGACCTAGCAAACAGGCACCCAACCTGGGAATTTAAAGGCATTATTCTCCAAATAATAAAATAACCTCATGAGGCTTAAGCTACACCAAAGTTACACAGGTGAGAAAACATTTTTTCCTGGTAACATTGATATAGTAATGTAATTAGATTAGTTGTGTTACCACCCCCACGCCACTAGAGGCAGGAGCAAGCCCAAAAAGATGCGACTAAGGAGCAGATTTAGAAGTACACAAAAAACTACGGAATTTGTCAAAAATTGTGAGCTGCACTGAACTAAATAAAATAGAGAAGTTCAAACACATGGTGAGAGCGAAACTCCTTCTTAAAGGTGAAGATGTATCACAGATTTAAAAAGAAACTAAAAGCAGGAAACCACGGATAATATTAGATTTGGCGCCCCCTTCACTTCTGGAGTGCAATGGTCTCATTTCCAAATAAGGCATGAGACTGACGGCGGTCCGTCCCGCCCCTTCCTGTTTGCTTCTCCATGTGCTTGATTTCTTCAGGAGTTCTTGGTGCAGCGCCCCCACTGGCGATGAGGGGAACAGGTTTTTCAGTTAGTTTTAGTCATCTGACAAACTGCAGTGTGAATGCAAAGTGAAAATGTAGCAAAGGTTGCAATTTTAGTCCCCAACTGGACCAAGTCTACAGGATTATCCGGTGTGAATGCACTATTAGGGGCTTTAAATTACAGATTAATAAAACATTTAAAGTTTTATTAAAGTTTGACAACTGCAGCTGCTGGTGAAGCTGATTTAGAAGGAAGTTAGACATTCTGCTGACTAATTGTGTTGTTGGGAGTTGATGAGCTGTGCGAACGGAGAAAGAATCTCGTTTACTGTAAATAGGGCTGAGAATTGTCCTCCAAGCAGAAAGCGTGGCTTTTGAAGCCTGGGAAAAAATTAAATCAGGGCGAAAAACAAGATCAAGTTCATTTGTGCTCATTTTTAAACTAAGCTTTTCATGAATTCAGTTTGTATTTGATCCTTTTTCATGTTTCAAAACATTCACATTCATTAGTGGCAGAGGAAATCAACTATTACCGTCATTGTTGGAGGTTGAAAAGACCGAACGGATCGACTGTGTTCAAAGCACCGTTTGGAGATGAAAAGCCTTTCCCACCTGCCATCAAAAAATGCAACAGATTTCAGGCCTGAGGTTGTGAGTTCACTGCGGGACACTGAATATCTTTCTTCCTGTTTCAGTCTGCGAAGTAAAGTAAGCCCAGCTTTAACAGGCCTAATTCCATCAAAGCGCTGTGCACTGTAATCTGGTAAACAGGCACAATGGGCATTGATGGAAGCAGAAAGACGGAGAAAGGGAAACTCTGGGAGGGAGGGGCGGCGGCGGCGTCTGGCCAACGGGACCGACATCCTTCAGAGAAATGGCACTTCCTTCCCAGCAGACAGACGGAGAGCAACTGTATGTGTTTATCTGGAGTGTGTGTGTGTGTGTGTGTGTGTGTGTGTGTGTGTGTGTGTGTGTGTGTGTGTGTGTGTGTCAGAAAGGGGCAGAGTACCTGAAAATGGTGCACAAGAGTAGAACTACTTCAACTTCTTTAGCCGTCCAAGAAATTACTCGAAGATATTGATGACATTTTAAAGGTAATTTTGATTTCATAAAAGTAGGGGGCTGGTTAATCTTTTGACCTTTAAACTTTTATTAATATCTTCAAAGCCAAAGCAGCACAAACAGAAATTTTTGCTGCACAAACATTGTCAAGTTGATTGACACCAATTTTGTCTGATTTGAAGAAGGTGAGGGGCCCAGTTGACCTTTCATGACCTCTGGAAACATTTCTTCATATCTCTAAAATGAAAGCGGCACAAATACAAATTTTGCAGCAGAAATGTTTGACACCAGTTTGTCTGATTTGAAGAAAGTGGGCAGCCAGTTTCACTCAGGTGGTGAAAAGTTTACTCAAATACTGAGCAACTGATCAAATTATCAATCATTCAACATTTATAGATTACATCATCAGATGGACCAAAATATAAAATATTTTTGGCATTTTACAGATGAAAATGTCTGTAACAAAACAGAAAAGAAATATCTCCAAATCAGTTTCTTTCAATAAAAAAACATTAAACTTTAATAAAACCTGCAAGTGTGTGTCTAAAACATATTTCTTCTTCATTCAATGGATAGAGAATCCAGAAATCTATTAAAATAAGAGTAAAAATACTTCATAATAAAGTTACTCAAGTAAAAGTAAAAAGTAGAGTTTAGTAAAAATACTCCCAAAAGTATTTTCCATTTCAGAAAAGTTACTCAAGTGAATATGTCGGTGCTTCTTCCCTGGAGTTTTCGTCTCTCTTCCCTCAGGAGGTCAGACTGTAACAAACGCTTGCATTCTTACACATGACCTCATGAACGCGTGAAAACTTTCCCTCCGTCTCTCCACCATCACCTTTTTGCCACATCACAGGTGAACACAGAAAGCTTTCAGCACATGAGATGACACGCTTTTATGTCGGCCAGAGAAAGGAGAGAAGCAGAAAACCGAGAATACCTGCTGCCTGCGATCGCTCCGAGCTACAACCCCCATCCCTCCCCGCCTTCACCCTCCCTGTCTCTGACACTCGGCTCCAAACCTTCAGTCTCACTTATCTGATCCCAGCAGCTCACATGCAACCCTGAGAGCTTTGATGGCTGCTAAAAACAACACATAGAGCCTCGTTTTGACTCCTTATGCGGTCAAAAATGTCAGTTTTCCATCATGTTGATGCAGGTGGAAGCTAATTATTACTGGTAAGGCTTTTGTTTTGCAAAACAAGCGTAACAGCATGACTTATTATTGTGCTGAATACATATTTAGGCTTTAAAGGTGTCCTATTATACTTCCTTTAACATGTTTGGAAAGGTTATGGCCTATGCTAAAAATGTTTTGCACAAAATCATTCTTGGGCTGCTGCTAGCCCACGCTGCTGCTGCCACACGCCGCTGCTAGCCACAAGCCGCTGCTAGCCACACGCCGCTGCTAGCCACACGCCGCTGCTAGCCACACGCCGCTGCTAGCCACAAGCCGCTGCTAGCCACAAGCCGCTGCTAGCCACAAACTGCTGCTAGCCACAAGCTGCTGCTAGCCACACGCCCAACTCAATATTTACATTTGTGTGTAAAAATTCCTACAAATAGAGGCGCTATTGTACAAACGAAAAGTAAAAGTGGAGCCTCCCGCACAACCAACAAGAATGCAGCAAGTGGTTTCTAGATAAAAAGTTAACAACAGAACACTTGTCTTTTCCATCAGCCATTAAACAACAGTAAAACTAGATAACCAAATGGGCTGGAGCTCTGATTGGGTTGCTAGGTAACAGGCTTATATTCACGGAGGGAAACCTTGCGGTTGCTGATTTGTGTGGAAAGCTTTTGAAACAGCTCATTTTTCAGACACCAAAAAGCATTAATCTAATGTTGGGTGTTTTTTGGGTGTTAAGCGCTTTGTTTGTTTTTAGAAGAAGTAGAAAAAATGTGCAAAGTGCAAACTTTTCATAATAGGTCCCCTTTAAAAAGAAATGGGCTGAACGTATTAAACCAAACCACGTCCAACATTTTGAAAGTATTCTTGTTCTGTTCTTGATAGAAACTTGTTTACTGAATCTGGAATTGCTTTTCAGAACAACTCTGGAGCCCTTTGGTTCTGGCGCCAGTTAGATTTTATAACAACCATATTTTCTATAGTATTACCAAGAATTGTGTGGATTCTCTCTTCTGATTTGATTCTCCAAAGAGATATTAGACACACAAGCCAGTGTTCCTTCAATAGGTATTACAAAACTAAAAACTGTCTTGTTTGCAGATTATTGTAAAAGTGAGGCTGAAGGCTGAAGAGGTGCTGGATGAGTTTACGCACCGTGGGTCAACCCTTCACAGCTGCTGTCGGTGCAGAAAAGAAGTCAAGAAGAAGAAAGCAGGCCGGGTGGAGTGGAAGGAGACGACTGTCAAGGGTGATTTGTGACGAAGCACAAAGTGTTTGGCGAAGATTTACAAGACAGCAGTGAGATCAGCTCTGAGGTTTGGTTTGGAGATGTTCAGCAAATCAGACAAATATTCCTGGATGTCCTGAATCTGAGCAGCTGCACTGCAGAAACACAAAATCTAAAGTATTTTTGGTTTAGATTTTAGTGCAAATATCCAAGTTCACTTGAAATTAAACAATAGTAGCTTACAAGTAACTTTCATGAGCTTATTTTAAGTAAATAATTCCTTAAAATTGATGAATATATTATATATAAAATGTGTTTCTCCCATAGTACCAGTAAGTAATCCTGTCACAATAATCAATAAATCAACTAATCGCATGATTTATTGTTTTTCTCTGTCGACCAAAAACTGAATTATAAAAATCTTCATTCCTTTATTTCTTAATTCAATCTATTTGTTGTTTTGTTTATTTATTTGGGATATCTAAAATATTTTCTAGTTCCAGTGTTAAATGTTCATTTGAATTTAAAGTTTATTGATTACCATTACAGCACTTAAAAATGTTCCCAAAACAATAATATTATCATTTATCATAATAACTTTGGAACAATTAATCGTACATCAAAACTTATCGTAACAGGCCGACTAGTATATTGTTAAGGAACCGTTTACTTAAAACAAGCTCTGATATCTTGCTGAAAAGTTACTTGTAAGTTAGTTTTGTCTTATTTCCAGTGAGCTAACTTGGTAAGCTTTGTGTTTTTGCAGTGTATGAAGGAGGTAAACAGCCTCCTTGGTGTAAAGAATCTGTGCAGCTGTCTTGGTTTTGCTCTGGAGCCTCCGGTTCAGGGGTGAAGCCTAATTACAGAGGTGGAGAAAGAGCAGCCAGCTGAGCAGCAGGAGAAAACAGCTGCTCTGTCGAAGCACTGTCTGACCTCTTCTAAGATCTGGCTCATCAGCTGAGGCGTCACAGGTCAAAGGTCAGGCTCCCTGCACAACTGGCTCTCACTAACTCAAGAAAGCCACAGACCAAGGGAGGAAAACAAAATGTTGTTTACACACAGCGCTCCAGCAGCTGTCAGAAACAGTTTGAAGAAATGACCGCCAGGCTCCCAGAGCAGCATCACACAGCTGCAGAGCGGCTCCCGACTCAAACGGTTCCAATTAAACGTCAGTGGATCTCAGGAAGCTCTGCAGCGCCGCAGTCAAAGCGTGCAGATTAAGCACTCAATCACCAGGCTCTGCTCTCGTTCTGCTTCCTACGCCACTGGCCTGTAACACGGGAAAATCACTGATTCTGCAGCATGGATTACCGTCCACACGCCACATGTAAATTATCTCATTGGTGGAGCTTTTTTCCCCCAGCGGTTGTTGGAAAATGCTGACACACCTCCAGCATTTTCTCCACAGGTGTGGCTCCGCCCCCCACGCCACCTGTCTCCTGAGCGAGATGCGTGTGTTTGGAGTGAAAGAAAAGTTGGATTTCAGCACCTGATTTAAATCTGGTCACTCACAAAAACTGGCTTCGCATATTTAAGGGTTTTGGGGCGATGGGATTAAAAAATTTGGCTCTTCATGATGATAAAGACAATATATATTAGTGCTAAGATGATTAATCGTGATTAATTGATTATTGAAATAAGCGTCAACTAATTTAGTAATCTATTAATCATTGAAGTATATGGATTTAAAAAAGGCAATTTGCTAAAAATGTGTATATGTATATATGTATATTTGTGTTTGTTTTTCTGGATGAAACAGCTTCAGGTTGGTGGATTAGTCCTAACTAGCTGTTTTTTGTTCATTTACATTTTAGTTGCTGCTTTGCTTGTTTATTTTTTTATTTTGGATATTTAAAATGTCTCCTGGTTATATTGTTAAATGTTGGACATTAAAGTTTTTAATATTTTAGATTGTGTACCACATTTTCACTTGAAAGTGGTCTCAGAACAGCAATATTATCGATTATCGCGATAAATTCTGAGACAATTTATCGTTCTGTAAAATGTTTTACTGTGTCAGGGCGACATAAACTATATCAAAAGCTTTTGAAACATGTAAATGCCGGATTAGCTATTTGGTCTTTGTTGTGTGAAAATCTGGACAGAGTTTCACCTCACCTCCCCTCGGCTGCAGGGAAAAGCTCCGGAGTACTTCGAGGTGCATCCGGCTCCGTCCCGGCCTCCGCCTGCTTTTCCCTCCTCCAGCCCAAAGGTGGCGCTGCAGTTACTGGCGTAGTACTGCAACATCCTCCACGTTCGGCCAAAGTCCTGCGAGCGCTCCAGGGTCATGGCGGCCGGCCGGGCGGAGCGAAACACGAGGATGAGGTGGGTAAAGTAGAACTCCGTCTCCAGGTCCAGCTGGACCGTCTCGGACTCCACGCCTTCCGCAGACTGCCACCAGGTGTTGGGGTGGCGGAAGGACGAGTCGGACATGGCGCCGGCCAGGTGGGACAGGAAGGGCAGCGCGGCGTTGCATTTGGAGCACTTGGGGGCGCTGCAGGCCGGGTTGGCGGTGGAGTCGCTGAAGGAGCAGTACATCTCTGTCCCGTTGTTTCCGCAGACGGATTGAGTCAGAACCCGCCGACCCAGAGCCAGGTTTCCCATGCGGGGGTTGCAGGCCCTGCTCTCACAGCGGGGAGCCACGCCGGCTCGAAACGCCTCCACCGGAACACCTGCGGAGAGGAATAAATGAAGAGAACTGAACTTACAGAGTTGCTACACACAGAACCACAGTAAGGTCCAGTTTCTATTGGCAGCGCCGGCATGAGCCTTTTTGGGGCCTTCGGCAGATTTTCATTTGGGGCCCAACATACCAACAAGTCAACACTAATTACTTCATCATTCCTGTAATCATCCTTAGCATGGTTCGCATTTAGCTTACATGATACCAGTGCTCGTATGGATGTTGATTTTAACAAATTAAAAATTGATTTTTGATGCAAATTGGTAATTAAATGTGCCATATTTATCTTTATTATCTTAAACTAACGTCAGATGATAAGCACTAAATTTACAGCAAACAAGCAAACATGTTAGTTTTCTTACATTTCCCCAACAAAGAGAAATATATTTCCCATTTCTTGTGTAACAGCTATAAAAACAATATAGAAATTGTTTTTCTATGTGTAATAGCGTTATGTCTTTATTATTCAGTGTTATTTTAAATATATTTTATTATGCTAACAAGGTACTCTTGGGGGCCCTAAGCAGCAGCTTAATTTGCATATGCCTTGGGCCGACTGTCTCTTTGTACAAAACCTGAAAAAAAAAAATCAATATTACTTGATACAAGAGGATCATTGCAGTGCAGCAAGCATACAATCTGTATGCTGACCCCTCATTTTATATTTCCCATTAGCCACTTCAATTTGAGCATGACATTCCTCAAGATGGCCGCAGTTTTTGAGCCTTTTAATCCAATTATTTCCGTATCCTTTTCCTTGACTTGGATGAACTCAGATGATTTTGGTCATCCTATCCATGCAGCTTTAAAGTAACAACAGGAAGCAAAATTAGATGCTGAAACTGAAACTGTTTGCGAGTCTCAACCCACTAGAAGGAGATGAAGATGTGGCACACAGACTGTAACACGGTTAGCATTAGCTTTGGCTAGTTTTTTGTGTTTAGCAGTTTACAATTTGCTTCTGCTAAACAAATCCCATGCATTAGCAGTTTAGTGTTAGCTTCTGCTAATTTTTTATGTGATCAGTAATAGCTACTGCACAGTTCAAGTGTAGCAGTTTAGCGTTAGCTTCTGCTAACTTTTTAAAATATTTTTAGCGGTTCAGCATTAGCTTCCATCATTTTTTTATGTGATTAGCATTAGCTTCTGCAAAGTTTTAAAGAGTATAGTAGTTTAAAATAAGCTTCTGCTAACTTTTTTTTATAATGTTTAGCGGTTCATTAACTACCACTCAGGTTAACGTTTTGTTTTTGTGATTAGCATTAGCTTCTGCTGATATTTTTGTATGTTTAGTGGTTTCACTCATTTTTTATGTGATTAGTGTAGCGTTAGCCTCTGCAAAGTTTTTCAAGAGAGTAGCAGTTTAGTGTTTGCTTCTACAAAAAATAAAAGTTCAGCAGTTTGTGGTTATCTTCTGCTATTTTTATGTGCTTTGAGGTTTAGCGTTAGCATAGCTACAATTCTTATCTATGCAAATGTGTTCATATTTTCTCCATTCCAACTTTTTCAATTTTCTCATCAGCTTCCCTGTTCCTGACAAAGAAAACCATCCCCACAGCATGAATCTTTCTTCATTGTTTTTGTTTTTTCAAGGTGTCACAATATTTTTCAAATCGGTTGATATTACAGAAGAAAGATGGAGTCAATCAGTGACATAAATTCACTGGATTTTCACTTGGTCCAAATTTCTTGCTCCAAGGACCAAATTCACCAAGTTTATCATCTTTTTCTTCAATTAAAAATGCAAAAATACAATTATTGTTTCTCCTTTAAATTCACAATAACTTAAACATGTAATATCCGAATGAAAATTAAGCAACAGAAATGTTTAATTTGCTCATGTTTTCCCTAATATTTACAGTTGTGTAACTTTTTGGGCTTTTTTGGTTAATAAGATGTTTTTAGTTTATTTGGAACAATTTTCTTTTAAATCTTTGCTGTATTTTGCCAAGTACTGAATGGGTGGCTTAAAAGTTGTTGCATGTTCATAGCAGCCAAACTTACTACAAAATAATAGTGTAATATACTTAACATTACAAAATGTGTCAATTTTTGCCAAATTTGTTACGTTTTTTTATCTGCAGTTTGTGCCACAACTGGTACCAAAGTAAAAGGAACTAAATGCAGAGTTTTAAATGCAGAAAATTGAAAATATATAGCAGTTTGTGGTTGTAATGTGACTTCTGCAAGGCAGAGCAGAGTTACAGTCTGACTCACTGTGTCTATGTACACAAGTCAAGTGATTTACCTCCATCGGAAATGTTATGCAAAACCGGATAATGGAGGCATTGTGCACCTGCCTGCCGCAGACTGCAGCCAGCGTGGACTCTGACACAGATAAAGTTTGGCAGCTATAGAGCGGGATGAGCAGCATTCAGACGCCTTCCAGACGCTCCGTGGCCCCCCTGCAGGGCCACAGTGTCAGGTTCTGCTGGATTTATTGTCCTGAACCTGCAGCTCAGGCTGGAAAACCTCAAAAACTGCCTCAAAATCAGCTTGCACTGATTTACTAAAACACCAGACACTTTTTAAATGACAGTATTCGTTACTTGCACTAGTTCGTGAGATAATAATTGGACTTACCTGCGTCTGACACCACGGCCAGACTGATCAGAAATAAAACCAGCATGTCTCCTTGCAGCGATAATCCAGACAGAAAACCATGCAAATATCTTAAAAATGTAAAATATGAATTAAAAGGAGAAGAAGTTGTTCAGATCCAGTGTGGACTTTCTCTTTCACTCAGCAGCGACCCAACGAGGCGATAACAACGCAGCTCTCGGAGAAAACAACATGATCCCAGACGCTGCGAGCCGCCGCGCAGAGAAAGAAGGAGACCCGCAGAGGAGGAGGAGGAGGCGGAGGGATGAACGGCGGTGCTCGGCTCGTCTGCAGCTCTCAGACCCGCAGTGTGGTTCATCTCCCCGCAGTCTGACTCCGCCGCCCGGTCAGTATTTCTAAGGAGCGCTCAGACGCGGAGGGTTTGTTTGCGCTGCAGCTCCGCCTCTCTCTCTCTCTCTCTCTCTCCCTCCCTCTCTCTCTCTCTCTCTCTGCGTTTTGTTTTATTATCCTGTTTAAAGAAACACTCCAATGTACGAGTCAAACCGCTTTTAGGAAAGATTTTATTGAAGTTTGTCCACATTTTGTCACAATATAACCACAAACTAATATGTTTAATTTGTCTTGCAGCTGGAACTAGTTACGTTTAGTAAATGTAACTAGTCAATCCTGCGCTGTACGATTTACTTTTCCCTGGGTAATTTTATTTTGAAGTATTTCTCCTCTGACTTGAGTTAAACTTTTGGATTTTCTACTCACTAATTGAAAAACAAACTTGTTTTAACCAAAAATTCAGCAGACACAGACCTGAGGTTTTTCTGCCTTTTCTATTGAAAGAATCTGATTCAGGAAGAAATTTGCCTGATTTCATTTTATTTTTTTTACTTATATAAATTGAGATTTTTGTCCCTAAAATACCAACATTTCCACTAAACATTATTATTTTTTGTCTGATGATGTATTTTTTAAATATTAGATGATTGATTATTTGATTTTTTACTTTTACTGGAGTCATTTCTTGCATGGCTACTTTCTGTTTTTACCTCAGTACAATTTTGAAGAACTCCACCCACCTGAGTTCCTAGTTACATTTACTTGAATAACTTTTTGTGATTAAATAAATAAAAATGTACATTTATTTTGTTGCTTTTGATAAGAATAGATATAAGAATCCTATAGATATGAACTAAAGCCTGGATCACACCGTATATCATCCCTTTCAAAACTTTGATAGTTGGTTAAAAGAAAAAGTTAAGATTAACAGAAAATACAATAAAATAATGTATTTTATATTTTCAGTCAAAACGATTATAATATTTAGGTGCTTCAATGACTTTGTTGTATTTCTCTTGATAAATATATTTAATGGATCTTGTGCTACAAAACAATAAAGCTGTGAAAGCTCATTAGATTATGTATTTTAATGAAGATTCGGTGCTGACTGCGGGTAAACTGAGCTACAAATTGATGCCACTGTGTCTGGTGTAAATCCAAATTAGGACACTTTATTACATAATCAGTTGTGTAATTTCCTGCAGTGCTCACAGTTTTGGCCCGCCATGTGAAAAGCTGATTTCTGTTTCCTTATTTCCTGACTAATTGTCCCACAAAGTGACGCACCGATTGGTGGCTCTGCTGAGCACCAATCACCTCCTTTGTTGTTGCTGTCCGTAGAAAACCAGTGACATAAACAGGCAACGTGGAAACATCAAGTTCTGTTTTGCACACCAGCGTCTGTGCGCAATAATTGACGCAAAAGCAGATTTACTGGGACTTTTCCCAGTCAGTAAATATTATAGCGCCCCCTTGTGTTGGGGAATTGTGTCCAAATCTCAGCTTGTGTAATGGGAGCCTGACCCGTTTTCTGTGGATGTGACCCGTGTCCAATAAGCAGTGAGCCAAGCTAAACTATCTCACCTGTTTCCTGGTTCTGTTTGTCTGGGTCCAGTCAGTGGTCCCGCCTCACAGCGAAGCTTCCTGCAGGCCTTTACATGCTAATAAACTTCTTCTTACTGGAATCCAAAGAATGTATTTGTGCCGCTCTATCAAATGCAGTTTGTAAAGTTATGCAATTATAATAATTTTTAATTTTTTTTAGCCTGTTAAAGAAAACGCGCTCATTTTTCATCTTCTTATTCAAATTTTTATAAACGTTTAACTATCAAATGAAATGAGGAGGATAAACATTTGGTTTGTAAAATAAATATTTAATTTGGAATAAAATAAAAATAAAGTGTGGGAAGGTTTTGCACGGTTTGGTTGGTCAGCTCCACGCCTCGTCCTCTGCAGGCTTCAAAGCTCCATCAGGCAGCAGACTGGAAAACATTCCCGCTCGCTCCCTGAACAAAGCCAATTCTTTCCAAATGGTGACGTCAACAAACGAAGGGCTTAAAGCCCAGAATAGTTTATTGTCTTGGGAAGGTCATGAACAATAAACGATAAAAAAGTGTATGTGTTCTTTTTAACGACCACTGAGCAGCTGCATGGGAGGTTTGTGCTTTTCTGTCTTTTCAGGTCTTTCCCAGTTAAGATCTTTATTCTACTTGAGAGGATTTTCCAATAATGTTTTGGTTTTTAACTGGTCAGTTTAAGCCTCCTAATGGTCATACACTGTAAAAAAAACCCAAAAAAACCCCCATTTCTAATATTTGTTGAACTACCAGCAGGTATGGTTGCCAGATTTGTACCATATAAATACAGTGAAATGTGGTAAAATTCAGCATAAAATTGGTAAAATTTGGTATAATTCATTAAAATTTGAGAAAATTCTGTATAAATATAGTAAAATGTGGTAAAATTCTGTAGAAATACGGTAAAATTTCAGCAACCACAGCTGCTGGTATATTACCAGAAATTACAAACTTTTTTTTATTTTTATAATGCATGTGAAAGCTTTGATTATTTTAATGCCTTGTTTAGTATATATTTTTTTATTTCTGTTAATCTTTTTAAAATCATTTGGTCATTTTGATAATCTGTAAATAATCTCTTTAAATCATTCTATTCACAAATCTTTTAGGTATTTAAACTGTTAGTATATTGACATGTTTTGCCCAGTTTCTGTAATTTTTCTGATTTCTAGAGAGATTATGAAACTGTCAAATAGTCGAAACCAAATTCCCGGATGGATCGGATAATTAGGGGAAACCTGACTAAATAAGTTCAGTGATGTAACGTTAGAAGCATTTCAACGATGTTTAGAAAGTTCCAGACCAATTTCGCAGGAATGTTTCTGAATGAACTCACCTGTTCCTGTAAAATCAGATTTTACCTTATTTACTTAGCGGGTTTCAACTCGTCCATGTGCGTCAGTAATGGATCAACTCTTCACAGCAGGGAAAAAAGTGCAATTACCAGATGATGATGTATGTCTGAAAGAAAAAATAAAGAGCTGCAGAGACAAAACTTCATGACCCAGATCTCACATGGAAAACAAACCTCTTGGATGCCTTAATTCAGTTTTCATTTTGCTAATCGTCTCACTGTCAAACTGTTTTATACAAGAAATTAGAACAGAGGAAAACTAAATGTTTACAGATTGTAATAGAACCCAATAAATTTAAATACAGTAGATTAGAATGAAAGCAAAGATGAAGATTATAAAGAAAGATTACAATAACACCATGGATAAATACATGGTGTTATTGATAAATACATTAAAAAGTCAGAGTAAGATGCTGTTTTAAGCCAAGGATTATTAAATTCAATAGGAATATTTAGTACTGAAATATAAGTATTTACAAAAACCGTAAAATCAGAAATATATAGACTGGTGATGGTGGAAAACTAGAAATATGACAGGATAACAATAGCTATCACACACACTTAATTATCACATTATCAAAAGATGGGAAAAGACTTAAATATTTGATTTGATTAGATTTTTGCCTTTTTCTTAGTTTTAATGTTGTGTTATTTAAGATAAATCCCATCATTTGTGTTCGGTCTCTGTTTAGTTGAATGTATGCATATCTGACCGCTAGGTGGCGGTGCGAAAAAGGGCAGACTGTCTCGGCATTGGGAGTGACGTACTTCCTGCCGGCGGCAAAGCGTGGTGCTAGTTGTTTGAAGCCAAACGTTCCTGTCACGAAAATATCGCATTTTCTACTTTTAGCGTTTGATTAACTATTGAAGCGAAATAAATATGGTGAGTAAACTTTTAATGCGGCCTTTAAACGTTGTGGAAATGACGTAACGTTCTTCCTGTTTGTGTGTTTCCTTTTGTTTAGCGTTAGCATCGTTAGCTTCTCATTCATCACTGCGGCCAGAGTTAAAGCTGTCATAATTCGTCAAACGGACTTTTTAAATAGTCGTGTTTTCTTCCGTTTTCTGTAATTATTTACATGCAGTCATTTTATTGAAAAGCAGAATTTCTTTAATAGACGTTTCCCGAAGGTGTGTTTGTTTATTCAATGGAAAACACGGAGCTACTGCAGCTAAACTATCAGGATGTCAAACCTTTACTGCTGTGATTTTCTATTAGGAAATTTTAAAAAGCCCCTTAAACAAGTAGAATAAAAACTTTATAAAGTCGTTACTCGTGACATTTAGTTTAGAAAATATATCACCATGCCTTTGTTTCGCCTCTAATTTAACTGTTAGCTTGTGGTAAACTAAGGTTTTCTTTGCTGTTTCTTTATTTCCTGCAGAGTTTACCTCTGAATCCGAAGCCTTTTCTCAACGGCCTGACAGGAAAACCTGTGATGGTGAAGCTGAAGTGGGGGATGGAGTATAAAGGCTACCTGGTGTCTGTGGATGGATACATGAACATGCAGGTGCGAACAACTTAAAGCTCTTCCCGACTCTTAATTATTATTACCATTGTAAGAATCTAAACCTCATAATTCAAAACCGTTTCAAATGTCTCAATCTTACTGGGATTGTGATGTTTGATCCAAGCAGCATTTACAGAACGTAAATAAGCTTCTGAACGTTGTCAGACGTGTTATAGCTTAAAATAAGACCTGCTTAACACTGCAGCTCATTGAACCAACCAAATATTCAACATTATTTTTTTTAACTCTTGTGGTGAAAGAAAAACAAATGCATATTAAATGTTTCAATGTCCGTTAAAATTTCAAGTCGTAAAATTTGATCTTTTAATATTATTTTAGTTCGCACCTGCCTAAATATTTTTTAGTACTTGTTTGTTCTTCAAACCTGAAAAAATGCAAACTAAATATGAGAGTAAATACATTTTGAAAATATTATTTCTGAACATGAAGTATTTGTTGTCATACTATTGCAACATGCAATGAGATGAATCGTTGATCTGCTTTAATTTATTAAGATGTTATATGCAACAAAATTGACTTATTTAATTTATTAAACTTTTTTTTATATCAAGCCCAAAATTTTTATTTATTTAAAAAAAATCTGACCACTATATATTTTCAAAGTAAAATGTTGCCTCCTTAGTTTGTTGTTGAACTGTTGAGAAAAAAATCACAATTACGTTTTTTTGTAACATTATTTTTTTTAAATGTTTTTGGCCAGTGATTACTTTCCACTTGGGTCCTCATTTAATTTAAAGCTGCGTAAAGAATAGTGATAAAGAAAATAAATGAAGATCAAATAATGAAACATTTAAACCAAATAAAATAAATGTACACCTGCTCAGATTGTGCTGAATAATTCTTCGCTTTATTTTACCCAAAATCCAGCAGGGGGCGCTGCAAAATCATCCTCCTTGTCATCCACATTTGAATAAATTCATCATTTTTTTCAACAAAAAGTAAATAACTGCTTACCAAACCTTTAATTCTTAGTTGTTGTGAACTTAACTGGATGATGTTCATGTAGTTAAAACCTTTCAGTGAAGAACGTCTCTAACATGAATAAACTCTGAAAACAATTGGAATTCTGCAGCGATAATAGAAATAAAATAAATGAGAGAATTATTGGCAGAGTTGTTTTTGTCTGATCTTAATGTCCAAGTGAACTTTCATTGCATATCAAGGAACTTTCTTGGTTAATTTTTGCCCAGCAGAGTGTTTGTTTTAGTCTGTGATGCTTTTAAAATGGCCGACACAGAACAGAAAATGATTGATAACAACAAGAAAACCTCCCGTTCCACTGAAACCTTTTGACCTTTTTCATGCATGTTTTCCACCAGTTGGCGAACACAGAGGAGTACGTTGATGGAGCGTTGGCCGGGCATCTTGGTGAAGTGCTGATCAGGTGTGGAAACAGTTTTTTATTGTGGTTTATTCACATCAAAGTGTGAAAAAGACGTGTAAAAAATATTTTACTGCTGCAATTTGACTCTGAAACACGTTGCAAGAAACAATCTTTCATAAAAATTTATGCAACTGAAACATTTTTTTTTTGTTATTGTAAGTTGGATCAGAGTGTAGCAATCACAACTTGAATGCTAATATTTCTTAGCCACTTTTAAAAATGGGAAATATGAGAGAGCCTTAAATTCAAGACTGTTTTTGTTTTTGCAGCAGGAAACAGAAATCCTAACCAACAGCTATTCATAATTAAATGTGCTGGAAAAAGTGTTTAATTATTATTTTTTCCTTGCAGATGCAACAATGTTTTGTACATCCGAGGTGTGGAAGAGGAGGAAGAAGATGGAGAAATGAGAGAGTGATGATGATGATGATGTTTTTGTAGTTGTACCTGGTGGTGGAGTTAACGTGTGTTTGTGTTTTCACCATGTGAAACAAATTTTGATTTTCTTTTTTACTATGATGCCTGTTTGCGTGTTGCGATGCAGAAACAATAAAACGATTATTGTAACATTTCTTAAAGCGGATTTGGCTCCTTTTTGTTTTTCTCTGAATCTTAATGTGCTTAAGCTCCGCCCACCCATCTCTCTGTGCACTTTAACCTCTTCTCTCTTTGGCAAATATTTGCCTTGTTTCCACCCTAAAGTAGTCTGAGCGTTGCTTTTGAAGAGGGAAGATGTCCAGAAATCACAGGCTGCTGGTGAAAAATGCCAATCAGGTTGTTTTGATCTGCAACAACGGGGAGAAGTTCCTGACCAGGCCTGGGATGAACAACCTGAGTGTGATCGAAAACGCCAGCGTTGTCGTTGGCAGGTGAGATCTAAAAAACAATTTAAAAACAATTTTTAATTTTAAAAAAGTGATTATAAAAGCTGCTGTTTGAGGTAGAAAGTGGTTGATTTCTCCAACAAATTGTAATGTTGCTCTTTTTGTTTGTCCAGTGGCGCCCTCTGCTGGATATTGTTGATAATTACACCAAAAGTCACTGAAATACTAATTTTTTTAAGCTAAGTTTGTCCCCAACTTCAACCAGCAGCCATCTTTTGTACACCTCCTAATGACAGTTTTTAAGTTTGGCTTTCAGTTTTGTGCAAAAGTTTTAAACCAACCCTAATCTCTTCATATTATCAATAGATCTCCAAACTGAAGGCGTTTTCAGTTTGATTCATGACCTCATTTAGTGGAAGAAAAGCGTCAATAAATGAGGGACAATCTAAGTCTAAGAAGATCTTACACCTCAGCTGCAGTCTTTAAAAGTTTAATTTCTGTGAATTGTTTCTCTTTGCAGTGATGGTCTGATTAAAGCTGTGGGTCCTGCAGAAACCATCAGCGCTCGGTACTCGGAGTCCTCCTTCGATAATGTGATCGATGCAGCAGGGATGTGTGTTCTTCCTGGTGAGTATCGGCTGCATCCGACTAATTCATGCAATTTTCAGACCTTAAACATAGAAAATTTTCAAACTCTGTTACAGTTAAAAATTGCTTTATTAAGTTTATGCATCTATTAGGGTTAAAGAAAACACTTTCTAGTAAAAACTTATATTTATTAAATCTATTTAAACTTAAATCTATTTATAGAGGCCATCATTTAAACAACTTTAGACATGTTGCCTCCAAGTCAAGTAAAAAAGGCTCAGTTTAAATTAGAAAGTTGAAAAGTAAAAATGTAATTGGAAACTTTTAAGGATTGCATTTAAAATACATATAGCAGTTAGGACAATAACAGTTAACGATGAACCCATTAGTATTTTTTATTTCTCGGTTCTTAAAAACTGTTTTTGTGAAATTTAACTCAAAAATCAGTTTACTTTATAAAACACATACACCTAGAAAACAAAAATGAAAAAAGTATATTTGTAAACTCAAACTGATTTCATTTATTACAATAAATAAATAAATAACTAGTTGTTTTTCCTTGTTTGGTTTCAGGGCTTGTTGATGCTCACACTCATCCAGTCTGGGCCGGAGACAGAGTTCATGAATTTGCAATGAAGGTAAAACATCCTGACTGAATCTGTTCACTTCCACAACTTCCTTCAGAACTTATTATTATTTCCCAGATCTGGATAAACATAAATAAAGAAATACAGTGAAATATTTATTATTTTAGTTCCTCTGTTCACTAATCCTTTCGTTTTAGTCTGCCACCTTTATGCAGGTTGTCCTCAAAAAGTCTTAAATTTATAAAAATAAGGCTTTAAAATAATTAATTAAAAAAACATTTTGTTTAATTATCATTCTCGTGTATTGAGGCTACAGCTAACTAGCTGCTAATGTAGCCTTGCTAGTTAGCTTTTTTTTTTCTTTAGCCTCTATCATAGCGCCTCAGTGAAGCTTCAAATCAAACATCTGTGCTGTTTGTACAGCACATTTTTTTCTATGTCCTGATATTAAGGTTAAAGATATTAATAAATGTTTCCAGAGGTTTTGAAAGGTACAAATTCAACCATTTGTCAAGCAACAAATGTAGCACGGCTCATTTGTGATATATTAGCTGCTAATATATCGTTGCTAGCTAGTTGGCTTTCTTTTGCATCCGTCATGGGTAAATGTAAATTTATCGCCAGTTGGCCTCTTCTGTTGCCAACCCATGTGATATTACATACATAAATAATAATAATAATATAATAATATGATAAAAGGCTTAAAATTTAAAATTGAGCTGGTAGAAACCGCCTAAAGACGGCGAACCGCTCCGTCCTGCAGCTAGCTGGAGCCAGCTACATGGAGGTCCACCGCGCCGGAGGAGGGATCCACTACACGGTGGAGCACACTCGGGCCGCCGCTGCCTCCGACCTGCTGTCCTCCCTGAGGAACCGGCTGCAGCGGATGCAGCGAGCCGGAACCACCCTGGTGGAGTGCAAGAGCGGATACGGCCTGGAGCTCCAGACGGAGCTGAAGATGCTGGAGGTGATCGAGGAGGCGAGCAGGTCGCTTCCCATCAGCATCTCCTCCACCTACTGTGGAGCCCACGCTGTGCCCAAGTAAGAAACACGGTGAAATATTCACTCCACTGCTTACGGGTTTAATGTTCTTCTATGCGTTACAATGTGGGCACAATTTCATATTCTATATTTCCAACACATACGTAATTTTAATGGTTTTTATTCTTTGTATGTAGTTAATTAATATGGAATTTATGCACCAAATATGACAGAAAACGCCTGAAGTTGTGCTGAGATGATGGGCTGAACGTTTCTGTCCCTCAGAGGGAAGACGGTGGCAGAAGCCACAGAGGACATCCTGCAGGTCCAGCTGCCTGGGCTGAAGGATCTGATGTCGGCCGGGAGGCTGAAGGTCCAAAACATCGACGTTTTCTGTGAACAGGGAGTTTTTGATCTGGACTCGACGCGCGCCGTCCTGCTGGCTGGGAAAGAAATGGGGCTCAACATCAACTTCCATGGAGACGAGCTGCATCCCATGAATGCTGCAAAGGTTTAGATCAAAGTCACTTTATTTACAGATTATTCTTACAGTTAATCAACTTAATTGGATAAAAAAATGTCAAATTCTGCAGATTTTTCATTTAAGCCTTTTATATAGGATAGAAATGCACAAATAATTAAATTCCTTTAGTGAATAGATATATGTATATATATGTGTGTATATATACATATATATATCTATAAAATTCCCTTCTCACCCACCGCGGTGGTTCTTATCCTCTGAGCTCGGGTCCTCAACCAGAGGATATAGATATATAGATCTATATATATATAGATCTATATATCCTCTACCAGAGGCCTGGGAGCTTGAGGGTCCTGCAGTATCTTGGCTGTGCCAAGGACTGCACATTTCTGGACTGAGATGTCTGATGTTGTTCCTGGGATCTGTTGTAGCCATTGATCCAGTTTGGGGGTGACTGCCCCGAGGGCCCCGATGACCACAGGCACCACTGTGGTCTTCACCTTCCAGGCTCTCCAGTTCCTCCCTAAGGCCCTGGTATTTCTCCAGTTTCTCGTGCTCCTTTTTCCTGATGTTGCAATCGCTTGGTATTGCTACATCTACCACAACGGCTTTCCTCTGTTGTTTGTCCACTACGACAATGTCTGGTTGGTTCGCCATTACCATTCTGTCTGTCTGGATCTGGAAGTCCCACAGGATCTTAGCTCTGGCATTCTCCACCACCTTTGGGGGTGTTTCCCACTTTGATCTCGGGGTTTCCAGTCCATATTCTGCACAGATGTTTCTGTACACTATGCCTGCCACTTGGTTATGTCGTTCCATGTACGCTTTCCCTGCCAGTATCTTGCACCCTGCTGTTATGTGCTGGACTGTCTCAGGGGCCTCCTTGCACAACCTACACCTTGGGTCTTGTCTGGTGTGGTAGATCTGGGCCTCTATTGCTCTGGTGTTTAGGGCCTGTTCCTGGGCGGCCATGATGAGGGCCTCTGTGCTGTCCTTGAGTCCAGCTTTTTCCAGCCATTGGTAGGATTTACTGATATCAGCCACTTGGGTTATTTGCTGGTGGTACATCCCATGTAGGGGCTTGTCCTCCCATGATGGTATCTCTGGCACCTCAACCTCCGTTCCCTGTTGTGTGAGACATTCACTGAGCACATTGTCTGTTGAGGCTTTGTGCTCATGTGTTTATCCATGTGTTTGCTTATCTTGGCCGCTATGATGCCTGACATGAGCTTCCAGGTTGTGGAGAGGCAGGTTATTGGTCGGTAGTTGGGTGGGACTGGACCCTTTGATGGATCCTTCTGGATCAGGATCATCAGTCTTTCACCCAAGAGGGCGAAGTTCGAATCCAGTCTGGAGTCCAGTCAAAGACTGGGGGTGGAATGGTTACTTCATATATGTACGTTTATATAGTTTCAAGCTTCACATTTCTAAATAAGGCTGCAGCTAACGTTTATTTTAATAATAGATTATTCTTACAACTGAATAAAAATTGATACATGCTGCAGATTTTTGGTGTAATCACTTGATCCTTTTTATGCAATATGAGAAATGCGTAAAAAAATGGAAAATAGCAAATAAAATAAATATTGTATTGCTTAAAACGCAGGAACAGATCATAACTCACTCCACAAAGCCGAGTGCAGAGTGAATGTTTCTCATGCATCATTTTTTTTTATCGATTATTCACCACGTTAAAACAAGCTGCTGTGTCTCAGATGGGAGCGGACCTCGGAGCGTTGGCCATCAGCCATCTTGAGGAGGTCACCGACGAAGGGATCGTCGCCATGGCGAAATCGAAAACCGCTGCCGTCCTCCTCCCGACCACGGCTTACATCCTGCGGTAGAGACAGCGACCCGACTCTCTCTGCTCCTGATTGGTTGTTCATGGATGTTTGTTGTTCAGGCTGCCTCAGCCTCGGGCCAGAGACATGCTGGACGCCGGCGTCATCGTCGCCCTCGGCAGCGACTTCAACCCCAACGCTTACTGCTGCTCCATGGTCAGGACTCGTCTCCAGCTTCCTGTCCGTCTCGACCCGTTCTCCTCATGTCAATGTTTTGTTATTTGCAGCCGGTCGTGATGCATCTGGCCTGCGTCAACATGAGGATGTCCATGACCGAGGCTCTGGCTGCCGCCACCATCAACGCCGCGTACGCGCTCGGCCGCTCCCACACGCACGGATCCCTGGAGGTCAACAAACACGGAGACCTGCTGGTCCTGAACGCAACACGGTAAATAAACTCAGACGTTTGTCCTGGACGTCCACGCATCTGAAATTAAAGCCTTAAAATGCATCTGAAGATACAACTTGGCCTTAAACACGTAAATATCAGATCTTATCTGATCTAGCAGGAATATTTAGTCTCATGTTTCATGTAGTTCTTTTTTCTTGTGGGACTTTTGTCAACATCCTGAGCTTTTGCCAGTGATGTTGACTGACTGGAGGTGGTTGAGTACGGAAGGCCAAAATGGACATAAATCTCATGTCTGAACAAAAAAAATCAGATTTTTGACACTGAAATTGTAAAATGTTATGCTGAAATGTTTATGCAAAAACCTCAACACTTATGTTAGTAAAACAATAAAATTTAAGGCCTGTGTTTAACATATTTAAGACTAATTTACATGTTTTCTAAAGAAATTGAGACTTTTTTAGCTCTTAATGTGTGGTGCTAACGTTCTCAGCTTAAATCAACAAGATGGCTGAAAGTCGGGTAAAATTTGATGCATGAAACAGCAAAACATCGAGTTTAATGTCAGCCTTTTTGTAAATTTATGGAATATATCAATGACAGGAATCCTACCAATTTATATAAACTCCACTCGTTATATGAAAGGAGCTACAACTTGCTGATATTTAAAACCTGCTCCACAATCATTAACTGTATAAACCCCTAATTGGAGCTGATTTTAGGATTTTCATCCTGGACGTATTTAAACCTTTGTCTTTATTTTTAACACTTTCTCTGCTGAGTGAAGGTGGGAGCACCTGATTTACCAGCTGGCCGGGCATCAGGAGCTCATCCGCTACGTCGTCATCAGAGGAAATATCGTGTACGATAACGACAAAACCCTTGACCTCTGACCCCGAAGGAACTCCCAGCAGAGGTATGTCTAAAAATAAAACCACATTTCCTTCCAGCTTTCAGAAAAAACTGCTGGTTTTATCACCACCACAAACTGAAGTGCATATCTGTGCATGAACAGTAACTAGTGGAGAGTTTAAGACTCAATCAGCAGAAATGACCATTTTAAAAAAATGCAAAATTAACACTTTGAATTTGTAGCCTCAGAAAATCCTGGCTTACTTTGAGCATACTTTGAGATCCATAACCTGATTTTAGGTAATATTTCTACTTTTTTTAGCTACTTTTGAACAAATATTTAAGTTTTATTCAGATAAAAACACATTTGTGACCAAAACTCAACCTTTGATTGGTCTAATATTGAGGTCCAGAATCTCACTTCTAATAATTGTAATAAAAAAAGATCCTTTTGTTGCTTCATGTAAGCATATTTGTACATTTGGTTACAGAATAAAAGTTTGTTTTTCTTGCATTTTTCATAAATCCTACCGTTGTGTTTTGATTGGATGAAAAAGCCTGTCTCTGATTGGCTGATGTGGCTCATTTGCATATCTTTGTGCTGGAGTTTTACGCATATTTTGGTCAAATTATACAGACTGATCAAAACTCTTTCAGCTTTTAAACTTTTAAATACCAGAAACCAAAAGAAAAACCTCCGATTGGTGATCAATATCAGCCTTTATTGAACATTTTAGTCATTTTCCACAGGCAGAAATTTAAACCTGCTATATTTTCAGTCGAGGCTTATAAAAAGAAAATGATTAAAAAACAATTTTAAATGTTAAGACAGAATATTTGAGTGCATAGAGAGTAAAAATAGTAACAGTGGCAAACATGTTAACTGGCTTTCTAAACTAGGTTTGAGTACCAGAACTGGTCTGGAACCAGTTTGGATCCGGTTAAGCTTCGTATTTCTTTCCGGCTCGGTGGATCTGTTGGTAAAGCGTCATGGAGAACGCCATGCCCAGCAGCTGGACGAGAGCGTTGATGTTCCATCATTCATGCAACAGAAACAGAAAAGTTTAGTTCAAAAACCTGATCAGTAGTTCAGCTTTCATGCCAGGTTTTAAAGTTCTGGTTATATTCGGTTCTAATACCAAACCAAACTTCATGTTAAATTTAAATGAATGTTCTCACCTGTATGACCAGCACACACATGGCGATGGTTCCCAGCAGGTGTTTGTTGTCATCCACCCACTGCTCCACCTTATCATAGCAACCCTGCACACAGAAACGCTTCCAGTTAATCAATTCATTAAAATCAATTCATTAAAATCAATTCATTAAAATGTCATTTTTGTTCTGTTTTGCTTCCAGGTGAATTGGGTCTGGATCTACGTCCATGTTGTGCTGCTGGAACATGATTTAAACGTCTTAGTTCTGAAAAGATCCATAACTATAATCACTTTTTTCATCAAAATGTTCCTGATAAAGCATCGTCAATAAAAACATTCATGCTTCTTGTCTTCGTTATGCTTTCAAATGTTCCAGCTCATGAAAAAGAATAAAGATGGTAGTAAATTAATCTCACATGGGTCCAGAAGGCGTTGGATGCGTTGCGGCCGCAGCTCAGGTGAAGCTGCTGGCAGCAGCTGTCAGGAACGACGTTCTCCTGCAGGATGCTGGACCAATCGTCTGGCTTCGTCACGCCGCAGCACTTCCACTGCGGAGGAGGAAACCAGTTCAGGACATGGAAACCAAACCTCACCAGTGCTGTGCTCTACCTCTCTCTGGATGGTGTTCCACGCGTCCCTCAGGCCGGCGTTGTGCTCTGTGTTGTACAGCACCAGCCCCTCTTTCAGGTCCTGTCTGGCGTTTTCCCTCACCTGTGGAGGCACAGGGAGAGGAGGATTATGGGTAATGAACACAAACGAAGCACAAAGGATAGGAGTCAAGTTTTACCTTCTCTGTGTAGACAAAGAAAAGGATGAGGAGGATCAGCTCAGCCAACAGGATGATCAAGAGAACGATGAAGAACTGTTTGAAAAGAGAAACGTTTTTCTCCATATTGTTTTTACTTCCTGAAGTTTAACAGATAAGATTTACACTGGAAATAAAATGTCAAAAAAATTCAGGTAAGTAAAAAAACCAATAACACGAACTGAACTATGATGCCAAAAAACTACAAGAATAATATGTCGTTTAGTTTTTGGCATTTTAGGTCATTTTTGACATTTTACTGAAATTACACCAAAGAATGGAAAAACGAAACATTTTTCCAAGTGCAAAAATGTTTTTCGTGCATTTTTGTGTAAAAAACACAAAACGACAAATGCTACACTATGGCACAAAAACATGGAAAAATGACATTTTTCCACATTTAAGGCAAAAAAAACCATGTTGCTTTGACATGAAACTGAAATAAACACGTGATGCATTTTGAGACGTCACTTCGGAAGGTTAAAAACAAAAAACGAGGAATAAAGCCATTTAAAACATGGCTTCTGATCCTGAAACCAGTAACATTTCAACAGTTGATCGTAACGACGCATCGTGGAAGTAAGCAGAAAAAGGACAAATGCTACAACATGTCATTTTTGCGCACAAAAAAAACGACCAAAATGACGTCGTATAGAATAAAAACTCCCATTGATCACCAGAATGAAAATAGTAATAAAATCAGTTGGATGCAGGGCAACTCACACTCAGCAGCAGACACTTGTTCTCCTTGATGGCGCCCAGGCAGCCCAGGAAACCCGTCACCATGACAACGGTGCCCAGCGTGATGATGAGGTTGGCGGCTGAGAACGCAGGGAAGGAAGGAGACAAGGTGGCGAAGCTGCCCTGGGAAACCGAAAGCCAAACTCCGACTCCCAACAAGCCGCAGCCGCCCAGCTGGAACGCACCAAGAAAAAATGATCAATCATAAGATAATTTGATGCTTTGATCGTATCATTGTTAAGAATCTAAGAACTTACCCAGAAGAAGAGGTTGAAGAGGAAGAGCATGTATTTCACACAACAAATGCAACCCCGAGCCATGACTGAAGACGAAGGGATCTGCTCAAATTAAACACAAACTAAATAAATAAATGCAACAATTTATCACTCCAGTCCCACTTTAAACTCTTCCAAGTTCCAGAACTGTTGGAATAACTTCTCATGTTTGATGATTCACGTTTTGTTTTCAAACTGAAGACCACACAGTAAGTTCACAAAGCGCTTTGATTCCCTTTGCTTTGGCTCCGAAACCACAGAAAAGGAAAGAAGCTATAAACTCACCACTGGAAGAAGGAAAACGACTCTGCAGCTCCAAGGTTTCTGTAAAACACAAATATACTATTATAGTCTGCAAATTATATAGACGGAAAATTAGAGTAAAAACAATTGGGATACAAGTGATTTTGTATTTTTAACTTATAAGTATGCCATATTTCAATTAAATTGTTTTTTTGTTTTTCAAATAAGAATGAGATCAGTCGATCCTTCTACATACAAAACTATTTTTTTCCCTTTCCATTACAACAAACACCACAAACTATTTTAACATATTGAGATCAGATGATTCATCCTTAATATTTCAGAGTTAATTTGTTCTTTGTCCTTTTAGAAAAAATTACTAATTGTTATCGTAAATAAAAGAAAAAAAGTCTCTTTTTTTGGAATTCTCTTTTTGATACTTGTTTTCAAGGTTAAATTCAAGCCTAAGAAAATCCAATTTAAAGTTTTTTTCCTGACTTTTGTTTTACTATCAAATAAAAAAATAAAAAGCTCTCATCAAAAAACTTTCGAAACTCGTGAAACAATTTTATCTAAAGAAAAACGCGTTTTTATAAAATACCAAGACAATATCTAATAGTTTTAAGATTTTAATTAGGCGAAATATCATCTATCCGTTTCTTTCTTTATGCTAAAATACATCAGCTGTTTTTACCAGTCGACGTATTTTAGGGATTCTGCGCAGTGACGTAAGCGATACGTCACGGCGTTCCCAGATTTCGCCGTTCTCAAAAGTTTAGGCAGTAAAAACTGAAGGAAAACGTACAAATCCAGTTTTAAAACACTTCTCCTTGTTTATATTCAGGTATAGATACATGTGATGCTTTCTGATAAGCACTTTAACCGCTTTTCTTCGTCTCGTGCCGTGTTTGCTTTCATCCTCATGCAGCCAAAAAAAGTGACGAAGAAGAAAAAAAACGGGGATAAAATCTCACCGTTAGCTACGAACTGGCGTCCATCTTCTCACAAACAGTCTGGCGTCTTTTCCCGTAGAAACCTTCACATTCTGCTTCCGCCAACAGCCGCAGTCGGTTTTAAAACACAAATCCAGGAGCTTAGAACCGAGACTGCGGCTTTGGGAATCCGTCGACGGATGGAAGTGGAGAGACGTTTCCACCGGCGGAGGGAGGGCGGAGCCGGACAGGAGGCCAGGAAGGGGTCCGCTCCTCATCGGACAGCCGGCGCACCACCCGGCTACCACCGCGTTATTCCAACTGGCGGAGCTTCTCTCTTCAATCAGGGACACGCTGTGAGAGGGGTTTAAATGAACTATACTACGACCAATTTACAACAAACCCATCTGAGAAAAGTAATTAACAACTTCCCTTCTTATGCTGCTTCTTCACTTAATCAGTAGGTGCTTCTTTTCAGTTTAAATAAGTTTAATTATCACACCACAATATCCCAATGACTTTAAATTATTCTAGTGCTATGCTAATATGTCTAACATTAATCAACGAGTAAAAATATTCATTTCAAAATTTCCAGACTTTATTAGGGGGAAAAAATGCTTAGAACATCAGACAAATAAGTTATAGCTTACTATTGTTCTGATACTTTTTCTTCAAAAAATGAAAGTTTTTTTTTTTTTTTTTTTTTACTAACCAGAACTTCGATATTACATTCAGCAAATTTGGTTTTACTTCCTGGACATTACAGGCTACAAAAGATGAATCTTTTAAACTTTTAAGTTAGACCTCTATGTAATGCTTATAAGTGCAAATATTGACTGTAAGTTTTCTAGACTTGAGGATCTTCTCTGAAATTAGCTTCTATAAACAAAAGACTTTTTCCAAAACCTATACCTTAAAAATGTATTTTTTCAGGAACTAGATTCGAATTTATTGGAGCTCTAACTGTTTTTTTTTTTTTAACAAACATATATGATTCATTTATCAAAAATTGTCCAAATTTATGAGAACGTACCAAAAGAATTTGAAAAGCAGATTCTTTGGTTATTCATCTACAATCATTTTGTCTTATTTTAAACACTGGAAGCGAGAAAACAGGTTTTTAAAGTCCCAGTACAATCAAACCCAACATCATTAATAAACAAAGGATTGAATAAAATATCACAAAAAGCAGGTTTTTGCTCTGGTTCAAGGGGCAACTGAATTCATCATTATTTTCTAAACACATTTCAAAAACTAATCTGAGATGTTACTGAAAAAAACCCAAACAAAATGCATTGAAATTAAGTTTTATAAACAGTTTTTGTACAAAGTTCACCTCCATTCACTGGAAGGACATTAACTTGAGAGACCTTCTAATAAAGTCAAACAGGACTTTAATAAACATTCTTTATCATAACAATATAAATACATAACCCTGAACAGAAAATAAATAAAATACAAAACGTACAAAAAACATTAAAACGACGTTTGTTTTTTGGTGCAGTTTTTGAATCCATGGAGTTAAACTGGGGGGAAAATTAGGGAGTATTATCCAGGCTGTCTGCAGGTCAATAGAAAAAAAAGACACAGAGGACTCTGGACAGCGAACGCATCACCGTGCATCAGGAAACTTATCCCAGGACCCATCGATCGGCGTGGGAGGAGTTCAGCTGCACCGACTCGCTGCTCTCTCCGCCCTCATGCTGACAAACACAAAACAAATCAGATCAATAAACAGATAAAAAAAACGTCCAACTGGTGACATTTTTTAAAAACATTCACAGCAACAACACAAATAACTTTTGTGTAGTTTCTAGTGCAAATACATTATCACACTTGAAATAAGTCAAAACTAGTTTATAAATAACATTCCAGTAAGATGTAGGTTTAAGTTAATATTAATGAAAAGTAATAGCTATAAGTAAAATAATCTGTCAGTTAGAGAAGATCAGGAAAATATCTGGTTCCACTAACAGATTATTTCACTAATAACTACAACCTTTTCATCAATATTAAGGAATTATTGACTTAAAACAAGCTTCTATATATTAGAGACGCATAAAGTATAGTATAGCATAGCATAGCATAGCATAAAGCGATCCTGTCCAAAGAACTAATAAGCATCATAAGACATGAGTATTCTGAGTCTGAGAGCTGCTGCTCGTTCATTAAATGAGAAAAATAATTTTCTTGCTGAAAAGTTACTTCTAAGTCAGTTTTGTCTCATTCCAGGCGTGCTAATATATTAGTGTTTGTGGCACCTTGTTGGCGATGGCCCTGAGTTTCCCCAGCAGGGAGGGTTTCTGGGTGTAAACCACGTCGTCTTCAGCCTCCTCTCCTTCCGCCAGAGCACAGCTGTCTGCAGCTGGAAGCTCACACTCCTTGTTGGCCGACATCACCAGACGAGAGTATTTATACTCCAACCTGGACACAAACATCACTTTCAGCACTGGACACATTTAAAAAACCTGATAAAGTCATTAAAAAAACTAATATTTCTACATCCAGATTAAGTGTTTCTAGAAATGGAACTTATTTCCAATCCTTTTCAAATATTTTTTTCAGAAATATTCATTTCAAAATAACATAAATCTGTTGCATGGAATTATGACTGTAATATTTTGTGGTACTATCACGATAAAGATAGAAAAGCTCATGATAAATTATTACTTATTTTTCTAAGTGTGAATTTATGGCACAAACACAAATATTCCCATTTTAAATCGGCTTCTTCAAGAATTCTGATTTAAAAAACTTAACTTCAAAAATTTATTGCATTTTATCCTATTTTCAAACTTATTTATCAATTATTTGTTCTGTAAACAGTAAAAAATGACATTTCTGTCAGTTTTTAGAAATTATTTAAACATTGTAATCTATAAACATTTTAATAATTTAAATAAATAATTATTAAATAAAATGACCAAAACTACATTTAATTAATGTATAAAATTTAAACAAACGAAAATAAATAAATAACTTGTCTCAGTTTAAAATAAAGTGTGTTTTTTGACCCTGATCAACACATCAGTGACGTATATTTATATTTATTAGTTTTTATATTTTTGTGTTTCTGGGGATGGTTTTCCCTCTGGATTAAAACACTTTTTTACTAAATGCTAAAGAAACGGAAACATTAAAATAAAGAAATAAATGTTTGCAGTTTGAACGGCTTCACTGTCTATTCTAAATAAAAGTTTCCGTTACATGAAGGGATTTTCTTGTTTTCAGTTCTGTGTTTTTCAGATGCAATAGCGACTCGGCTCCTCTCTCATTATAACGGCTGAGTCATGGATGCTGCAGGCTTTCCCACCTCTTGTTTTTCTTCCAGAAATAGAAGGTGAGGGAGACGAGCAGCACGGCGACGAAGGCGCCGACGCCGAGCCCGACCTTCAGCCACAGAGCGATGACCTCGCAGGGGGCGGAGCTTCGAGAAGGCAGCGCCACGCCTTTGGTGCACAGCTTCGGCTCGTTCCACACGTACAGCGTTTCCTGAAAGAAAACTGAGATTAACTCTTGGGAGACGTTAATCTGGCAGATTAGATGTTTCTCTGCTACCTGGACTCCCCCCCTGCAGGCTCCCTCTATCAGGTGGAAGTCGGCCTCAGTGCAGCGCGGACAGGCGCTGGCGCTCTGCCACAGGAAGTGAAACGTGCATCCGTCACACGTCCCTGCAGGACAGGAGCTGCAGAATCCACAATCAGGGTGAAATGTTATAATCTATAATAATGGAGATGTGCCACTGGACGGACGGACCCGGGTCAGAACCGGGTCAGAACCGGTCAGCTGTACCTGGGAACAGAAAGTTCTCCTCTGTCCGACGCTTCCGGGTCGCAGCGAACCGTGATGACTGAACTTCGACCCTGATCACAGGAAGCCGTCGCCTGCGTTGACCTGAAGGAAAACCTCATGAAACCCAGAACCAATCAGGACAAATAAAATCCGCCTCTCTGGCTCCACCTGTAGAAGAAGTTGATGTCCGGAACGTCGTTTGGGTTTTCTGGGAACAGATCCGGTTTGGCGTTCACTCCGCTGAGAACCGTGTCCACTGTTGCTCCTGCAGAGAAGGACGGGTCGGATCAGCTTGTCCCAGCAGGGGGCGACACACAGCAGACCCACAGTTTGTACCTATGAAGGTGTCGGCCAGGCTGATGGACTGGGAGGAGATGGCCATCCTGAAGCCCCGCCCGTCTCCTGGGATGATGGTGGACTGGCACAGGAAGCTGTCCACCGTGTTGACGAACTGAGACAGGTCGCTCTGGTCGTCTTTGCTGGACACGTCCGTGACGTTATCGGTGCAGACGGCAGCTCGTTTTCCCTGACAAGCAAACGGAAACATTGTTTCTCTATTTTTATCCTTTGGTTTTTATTCTATAAACTCTGAACATTTTCTGGTGCTGCCAGAAAATGTTTTATATTGTATTTATTTGTTTGTAAGGTTTGTCCTCGTAGAAGACGACGACTTTGGGCGGCCAGGGATGTGGCCACTTTTTAAAAAACCAGGGAAAAGAATTAGGAGCACCGAAAAAACATACCGACTTTAAAATCCGAATTTTGAAAACAAAAAAAAAAGAATTCTAAAGAAATAAAAATCTGAATTCTGAGGGGAAAAAAGTCAGAATTTTTTTAATGGTCCGATTTTAATAAGTTGGACAAACGGCTGGTCTGCAGATACCTCGTGGCCACAGAGGCTGACGTTGAACAGGTGGAGATACTTTGTGCCTTTAGAGGTGAAACTTGGCCCCAGTATCAGCGAAGCCACATTACTCATGGGGCTGAGGTCAAAGGTCAGCGTCCTGTTGTTCTCAGTGTGGGTGAAAAAGCAGTCGCTGAAGCAGCGGGAATGCTCCTGAAAGAAACAGCAGTTTTGAAAACAACCCACTTTTTGTCAGTGTATCTCAGTTTCACTGTAAAAGTCAAATTTACATTTGAAATCACATATTTATAATACAAACATTGTGAAACACAAGCAAGAACAACCAGAGTCCCAGTCCAGACTGGGATTACTGGACCTCTGCACCTTGTTGCTGATGCTTCCGGGCCCACAGGCGACGCAGGCGTCCTGGCCGTAGGTGTGGCGCCCAGCCAGGTGTGTGTTGGCCGGACACTCCTGGCACCTGTTGGTCTCCCGGTCGATGAAGAACCCGGCGGGGCAGGGAACGCAGGAGGAGCCGGCCCGCTGCGAGTTCTGCGGGACGAGAGCGCAGGCCCGGCACGCCGACGCCACCCCGTCCAGGACGTTGGTCACCTTGATGGAGTAGATCTTCACCGTGTCGCTGACGTAACGGCGCACCTGCAGGTTGAACCCGCCGGTGTTAAAGAAGCGATGGAAAAGGTCGGAGAGGTTTGGCTGTTGGATTTTACTCACATCCAGCGCGTGGCTGGTCCTCTGGAAGGCCCAGGTGTACGTCACAGAGGCGTTTCTCGTCATGCTGTGGGAAAACGCCTGCTTCCCCTTACTGCCCTCCCAGGACTCCACCACTGTGGTGCTCTTCCTGTTCACATCCTGCAGGGGGCGCCCAAGACAAAACTATTTTAGTTCATATAAGTCACAAAAAATAAAGTTAGACTGAAGAAAAATGTTCCAAATCAGTTCCTTTCAATATGAAACTGAAAAACTGGTAAATTTTTGGTTGAAACAAAAAAAGAGTAGATATTTTGTAATAAAATTAATAAAGTAAAAGTAAAAAGAACAGTGTCATAAAAATACTACTAAAGTAATCATTTTCAGAAAAGTTACTCATGTAAGTGCAACTAAGTAAAAGTAAAAAATTACTACTCAACTCTAAAGGTTTTAATATTTTTCTATAGGTTGCACCACAAACTGAATGCAAAAGCAAAACAGAAACTTCCCAGAAGGAGGAATATAAGAAAGAAAACATACATTTAAACTTTTTAGAGACCTTTTGAGGTTTTTTAAAAAACGATAAAGGGCCGTTTTCATGTGCGGTCCCATCTCCACACCACTAGGGGGCTCTGTAATTTCTGCCAACACACACCATCATGAAGTAGAGCTCACAGTCAGCAGAGCAGATCGTCTCGAACACAAACGTGATTTTTCCGATCTCTGCCCCGGTCATCCCTGAGAGCGACGCCGGCATCCTGAAACCAAAACCAAGCAGAGACGTTCTGCAAACACTGGAGGTTTGAAACGATTAATCGTGATTAATCAATGACTAAAATCAGCTAATTTAGTAATCGATTAATCATTAACCAAAAAAAAAGATTAAAGTCTTAAGTTGCCTTCTAGTTCTTTGCATTTTCCTTCAGGAACTCAAATAGATAATTTAAAGTGGATTTTATTTAAAAGAAATTTTTAAATAAAAAAAATTGAAGTTTCTAAGTAAAAGTAAGAAGTCGCCATCCATGAAATTATTCCAGTAAGAGTAAAAAAGTATTTGATAAAAAAATCGGATCAAAATATGGATCATTTAATATTCAAAAATTACATGATCAGATGGACCAATGTATAAACTTGAGTCAATTTTAGTACTTTAAAAATGTCAACATGAAAATAATTCATATAAATAAAATCAGGCAAAAGAAAAACGTTATTTTGTTAAAACTTCTGAAGTTTTAACAAAAACTGAAGGTGTGTGTTTTTGGTTAAAACAAATTTTTCTTCATTCAGTGAAGAAGAAGTGATGTGTTACTCAGGTTAGCATAGCGACACTTTAAGATAAAAACTGTTTTTCCAAAATGTTGGTCCAGTAAGTCTAACTGGTTACATCCCAACTGCAAAGTAAACTGAGGTAGAAAGGGGGAAAAATGGGGATGTTTGACTATGAAATGGGGGTAAGAACTGGAATAGAGGCGAATTAACCCAAAGTTATAAAATAAAACAATAACTTACTTAAATCCAGGAACAGTGAGACTGAGGATGAGGTAATCGTTGTCCGAACTTCCTGCCCCGCTGCGGATGTGATCTCCAGCGACCTCCCAGCCTGACAAACAGGATCCAACATGCTTAACTTTACTGAACGTAGCTTAATAAAAGAATAAACAAATATACACAAAAATAATGTTTAAAATGGATATTGTTGAGTTAATTCTTGATTCACGAGGGAGAAAATGTGCAAAAGCTTTGATTTTAACAACTTAAACTCTATAAATAGTTTGTTGATTCTTCATAAAATATGTTTTTAAATGTTTTAAATGCAATTTAATTCATAAAAAGGTAAACAGAGCAATGTTGGAAGAAAACTTATTGGAGGTTCTAAAAGCCTGGAAACTGAGAAGAAAGATAACAACCCTGAGTTTGAACCATTTAGCAAAGAACTGGAAAAAATGTTGGTAGAGAAAAGCAGGTGCTGATTTTCTCACCGTTCATATCGTCGCATTTAGAGTTCCCCACATTGAAGCAAGACGTCTTCATGTTGGACGGCAGAACGTTCCACCATTTGTACTCGTAACCCAACACGGGTTCGGTGCCTGCAGGACACTCGACGCACGCTGAAACCCAAATATGACATCCAGAAATCAATTCAGGCTCACAATGATAAAAAGCTGCAGGCTGTTTGAACAGAAATGCTCTTCAGAGGAGGATCAACCAGCTGTGTCAACAGTTTAATGCAGGGGATGGAGAGAAAAGCTTTTAGTTATTGTTATTGTTTCTACATGAATATGAACTTGTTTTCTTTGCTTTATTTGAAGTCTGAAAACTCTTCATCTTTTCTTATTTTGATCATTTCTCATTTTCTGCAAAGACTAAATTTTTGCTTGAAAATTTAGACATATTTTCAGTAGTTCATAGAATAAAAGGACAAAGTTCATTTTACTCAAACATAAATCTATAAAAAGAAGTAAAATCAGAGAAACTGATCAATTTAAGTGGTTTATTAATTTTTTCCAGAATTGTATTTTTAGTTAAGTAAAAGTAAAAAGTAGCCATAGAATAAATGACTGAACTATTTGGTAAAAATAATCTACTGTAGTTCTATCATCCGATGGGCCAAAACATAAAGTTAAGTGGACAAAAATTACAATACTTTTTATAAGTAAAAATTAACAGAATATTTGTCCAAATCATTTCCTTTCAATAAAAAAACTTATAAAACTTTAACAGACACTGCAGGTGTGTCTGTATCTGGTGAACTTTTGGTTAAAACATGTTTGTTTTCCATTCAGTGGGCAGAAAATCCAGAAATTTTACTCACGTAGGAGTAAAAATACTTCATTATAAATTTACTCAAGTAAAACTAAAAAGTACAACATAGTAAAAATACTCCTAAAGGTACATTTTCCCCCAAAAAGTTACTTGAGTAAATGTAACTGAGTAAATTAAAGTAGTTATTTCCCAACTCTGATGATACATCAGTGCAGGGAAACTCTGGCTCGCAGTGACAGCAGAGGTGATGTTTTATGTTTTACCGTAGATGCCGTCAGAGTGTGTTCCAGGTGGGCAGGGCAGGCAGGTGGAGTCGTTGCTGTTGTAGTAGCCCGGGTTGCAGGGGGGGCACGGCTCCCTCTGTCCGGTCGCAGGCAGCTTGACGGCCCCCGTCACGTTCTCCACGCAGATCTTTGGCTCCACCCATCGATACAGCACCTGCGTCTGGAGCCAAAACAGACGGAGGCCAGGAGTGATAAAACCCAGGACCTGTTTGTTGGGTTCTTGCTCAGGTTGGTGTGTGGATGAAATGTGAAACCTCTGACCTTTCCCTCGCTGTCGCAGGCTGTGTGAATCTGGAAGTAATCCTTCTCTGAGCACGGCGGTCTCACCTTACATTCAGCCCAGCCCTCATCTGAACAAAACACACAAATCAATCAGAGACGAAACACAAAAACAAAACAAAGAAATCAGCAGCTTGAACTGACATTAGTTGTTTTTTTTTGATAACATACAATTTTTCCCACTTCTCTACTTGTTAAAATGACACTGCAATAAATAATTCACACCTTTAATGTGAGATTTAGTCCATAAAAAGTAAATGATTCGGGTTGAAATGCAAATGACAAACAGGGCTTAATAACCTGATTGAAAAAGTGAAAATATGAAACACATTTTGGTGTTTTTAAATAGGTTTCAGGCACAGAAAGAAAAAACTATTTAAAGACAAATATAAATTACTGCTTTGAATTTAAAGCTATTTTCAGTGAAAGGCCTTTTGATTAACAGTGATTAACTGAGTACTAAATCAGTTTCACGGTTATTTCTATAATTGATTAATCACAATTAATCAGGATTATTCGATTAGTCATGATTAACCTGATTAACTGTTAAAGTGAACTCCTAACTCTAATCTGAATGTGAATAGTGTTAAATTGGATGGATCGGATTCGGATCGATCCATGTTTATGTGCTCCTTCGTTCTCAGGGTACGTACGTGAGTAGTAGTGTTCAGGGCAGGCTGAACAGGCGGACGCTCCCTTTCCAGAGTAAGTGTTGCTAGGACACGCTTGGCAGGATGAGGAACCGGGAACCGGGCTGAACCAGCCGGGCCGACATGGAAAACACTCAGACGTGTAGGCGACTCCTGCAGCAACACATTCAACTCAGCTTCTCAAGATTCTGGCATTTTAATTTAATTTGTCACAAGAGAATAATGTAATTTTACCCTGTATTTGGATGTTCTTGAGCAGAACCGGTTTCACCATCTTTCCTCCTACCAGGATCCCCGTCGTTCTCCAGTACAGGATGTTTGTGCCCGACTTCAGATTCACCTGAACAAGAGACGCTCTGTGAGGAAACAGAGACCTACCAAGTATTTCTGGTCCAGTTTAGTTCATTGAAATGAGACAAAACTAACTTACAAGTAACTTTTCAACAAGACCTGGGAACTTGTTTTAAGTTAATAATTCCTTAATATTGATGAAAAAATATTTCACTGATAACAAAACGTTACAAGTGATCAACATGCTACTTATAACCCTGATGCTAATGTTAGCATCTTAGCTAATTTTGATATAAAACTGAAACTTAAATTGAAATAGAGTAAATTAACATGCGAGTGATAATCCATATTTTTAGGTTAACAGTTAAATAATTTGTACTTTTTAATCAATATAAAGGAATTCTTTACTTAAATTAAGCTCATATATCTTGCTGAAAAGCTATCTTTTCAAGACTAAGTTACTTCATATGTGTAACTTAGTCTTGTCTTATTTCTAATACACTAAAAGCTAGACCATAAATTATTGACTTAAAAGAAGCTCCTAATTCTTGGAATAAAGCACGTTTGTTAGTACGCCAGGGGTAAATTGACATCTGACATTTCGGTACATAAGAACAAAAACAAATGTGAGTTACGGGTTGACAGGCTGCAGCGATGGGAGACGATCCCCTTTCATCAGATGAGAAAAATAATTATTTTTTTGAAAAAAAAAAGTTACTTGTCACTAAGTTTTGTTTTATTTCAAATATTCTAAGATGTTTTTGCTGGAAACTCGATCAACTGTACTTGTTTAGATTGTGTGTTTTTACAGTGTAAAGCGTTCCATTGACACAAACCACCAGAACCCTGGTCTTACTGTATGTGTTCCCCATTCTCCACTGCTGGTGACTTTAATCCACTTCTGGTCGTCAGTCTGGGACATTTCTTGGCATTGCTCGTTCTGGACCTGGACACACATTCAGAATCCCTGAGCCCTGCATGCAAGGAGGCAGAGAACGCCACCTTCTAGATGTTGGCAGCACTGCTTACGTAAAACTCAAAGAAAATGTTGTTGTCTGGATACTGATAGGTGAACGAGACGGATCCCTGTTTTTCCAGATGAACGGCGTAAACTAGGGACACTGTGCACTCGTCGCGGTTGGACTCCAGGTACACACCCTGCGGCATCCATTTTGAGCTGCAACAACAACACAGTAATAATAAACTTCATTTTTCTATATTTAAAGGAGACCTATTATGTTTTCTTGAACAGGTCGGGGTATGTCCATGAGTGTTATAAAACATGTTTATTGCATTTTTGCATAAAATCATTCTTAGATAATGAGATTTTTTTTTTGTTATTTTAGGGCGTCTTATCACTTTAAATCCAAATAATCCGCAGCTGATCACCAACTCAACATTTACACTCGCACGTAAAAATGGCTGCAAATAGATGCGCAATTACACAACCATCCATCTTTGAAAAGCAAAAGTGGAGCCTTCTGCAAAACCAACAAGAACTCAGCAAGTGGTTCCTGAATAAATCAGGAACAAAACACCTGTCTTTTCCAGCAGCCATTGTGCATTGGTAAAACCAGCAGACCAAACATGATAGAGCTCAGTTGCTAGGTAACGGGGCTGGGATAAATGGAGGTTGCTGATGATGTGACTCAACAATCAGGAGGTTTCTGAAGCGTCTTTAGGTGCTTAGGATGTTTTTAAAAGCAGTTGAGACCCAAATGGACCCAAAAATGTGTAAAAAGTGAATTTTAAATAACAGGTCAAAATGAAAACACCTTCTGATGTTTTTGTTACCTGTTACAGGCCTGAATGTCCTCTCCATTTGGTCCAGGATCCAAAAAGCTGGTCAGACTCGTGAAGCCCGCAGGAATGGCGTCCCATTGGTCGAACCTCAGGCCGCTGCCCAGAGAGTAAGAACCGGCTGCACACGGCGTGCACAACTGGGACGACATCTCCAGAAACATCCCAGCTGGACAGGAGAAGGCTGGACAGAATACCAGGGTTATCTTTATGTGAATACAAAACAAGTGCGAAGAGGAAAAACTGCAGCTCACAGCAGTCTGTTCCTCTGGTTGGAGAGGGGAGGTCCGAACAGGAGCCTGGGCTGAGCGGGATGGCGACCCGCCATCTTGACCCGGTGCTGTCACACTCTGTGTACTGGTAGTAGTAATCTCCCTGTGGAAAAGCACAAAACGATCAATGATCTGTCCACCTTTAGCCAAGTTAGCAGTGGATGTAAATTGCAACGAGCTCCAAACATAAATCTGATCTTAAAGGGAAAGTTTAACTCTTGCTGGTCTGTAACTTGTCCGCCATTTTCACTTTAAGCCTTATCGACCGAAACGTCTCTCTTACAACACGGTTTTACTGTAACTCTGCAACACTTTGTGCTATTTACTCATGGGACTTACTGAGAATTGCTGAACAACTAAAATAAGCAAAAATATCCAAGCGGAGATTCAAAACTGAGGCCTAAAGGACCCAACTTTAGAAAGAAGAAGAAAACATGCTAATCTGAGACTTTATAGTCCCAGTTTCTAGAAAATTGTTGTTTGCACTTCAAATTAAAACTCTGCTATAATTCTAGAGAAAGATTGAACTTTTTTTAAGCATAGCATTAATTACGAACCGTACTTTCTGGTTGTTTACATATTCAGTAACAGACTGAAAGAGGTTTGGAGAACAACGCTGGAAAGATAATGTTTAGAAAAGCTGAATATAAAAATAAAGTCATGAATTGCCTTTGGTGACTGACCCTGATCGCTATGGCAACCAGCAGTTGGTCCTCTAATGGGTCCATCAAGAGCGTGACTGCAGGTCAATGGGGTTCTTGTCGAGGTCGGCTGTTTGTCGCTCCACATGTAAACTCACCGAACATTTACTGAAATTCTCTCTGACCCAACTCTCATTGGTTGTAGCAAAACAAATTTTCAGAACTGTTTCCCCCCTGAGTGTTGTGCTTTTTGTAGTTTTGATCTCTGTGCAGAAAAAACTTGTTCCAGAAGCTTTGATTCTGCAAACCTTAAAGCTACTGTCACTTTATTGTTGGAGAAAAGAGCATTTCTACAGGCAACTCTTCCAAAACGTTGCACTTTTTCAGCCTTTTACCAATTCTACAGTCATTGAACATGCTAACATTTATCATGCTAACGGAGGTCTGATAGGGTTAACAGGGAGTTGTTTCTAATCAGGTTTAATTGTTACGTATTTTGATGACCTCATTCTTGTTATTTATTTCAAAAGGGACAATGTACATTACAAAATGCGTCAGAGTTAGCAATAAAGGTCCTCAGGGTACAATCGATGTAAATACAATAAATTACACAGAAGTTAGCTAGCTTCTTCCATCTGAAAAGATAATAATGATAATAATAATAATAAACATGTTATTCTAAAACATTCATTTAAAAAGAATAAAAAGCAGTGCAGCACAAAAATATACTACAAAAAATGATATGTTATTATGCTCTCTGGTATTTTATTCCTGTTGTGAGAAGTTTTCACTGAAATTTTTTGTAGCGACGAGACAACAGATTAGCAATATGTCATATTTTTCTTGTTAATTCAACAAATATTAATCCTGAAAAGATTGAAAAAATATTTTCCATCTGAACACTAATAGACTTTAAAATGTTTGATATCCATTCCCAACAGAAAGCCCAGAATCCAAACTACCACTTTAGGTAGAACAAATGTATTCTGATTGCAGGATCTGTGGAAAATTTGCATCAAATCCTTGAAAATATTGAGCTACATTCCAAACAAATCAAGGAAATAAAAATAATAGCAATAAAAAAAGCACAGCTGATTGGCAGTCGTCAAAACAAACGTTCGGTTTTCTGTGTGTCCGACTTCACAGACTGAAGCAGAGCAGTGCTGAAAATTTACTTTTCTGCTAATTAATCTGAACATATTACGAGAATAAATGGCAAAACGTCTGCAGGGAAATCAATTAGCAACATGGAGGCTGTTCAGAAGCAGGTCAGGTGTGAATGCATCGCCAAACGAGTAAAGATCCTCGTTATTCATGGTGAACATCTGTCTCTCATCTCCAAACACAAATCATATGAATGTCGGTTTGCTTTGAGTGTGGAAGAAGCCGAGTAAACACTTTGAGAAGGCAACCTGCGCAGGCTTTATGTTTATAGAGGACCGAGAAAAAGGACACAGACTAATCTGTTTCACTGGTCTCCACGGTGATTCACTCTGGCTGTCATGGAGACTGGAGGCAGGAAGCGAGAGGGTAAAATTTAGCCCTTCAACACACCAGTCAGGATTTAACATAAATATAAAAATTCAGCTGAGGATTTATTTCCTCCTGTTGGGTTCAGTTTGTTTCCACCAATAGCTGCAATGTTTGCACACACAGAACAAACAGTTATTAATTATTAGTTGGAAGTTATAATACTGAATATTAGAGGGTTTTTCTCAGAGAGATAATTAATCAATAATATATCCTGCATCCCAGGAGATGCACTGCTGGGGTCTGCTTTGATTAGAAACCATGAGCTCTCAGACAATATTGCCACAAATCACCACTTTTACCTCTCATATGGGTAGAAAGTCGCACAAAATTGCTGGTTTATGGTTTGAGACGTCATAAAATACGGATAAAATATTATCAAGACTTTGCACTACTGTGAGACTACCTTCTGAACTGCTTAAATTACAGCATTTATTCTGGACACTGAACGCCACTTTTTAAGCTAATTGTTGCAACATTATTACCCCATATTGGATGATGTTTTCTAAAATTATGGAAGGCCCATGGTTTTCTTATCTTAGTGTGCAGACCACACTGACTAATCACAAATCAGCTGTGCTGAAAAGAGATTTTTTTTTTTTTATTTCTTTTTTGGGCCGATTTTGATATATTCTGCAGAAAAGTGATTTATGGCAATTTTGGTCTTCCATACTCTGACGCCAGCAGACCGCGTCTTCTCAGAGTGCGGCGAGTTTATGGTGAATTAAACGCCTTTTAATCTGATCACCAAAAAGACATGAGGTTTAATGAAAGGAAAACTTAATTAAGCGAATCCACTTGTTCTTGGTATATAAGCGCATACAGGTGAATTTTAATATAAAATGTTAAATAAAGGAACATGCACTCATCAGTCGTGGTTGGAAAAGTCAAATCAACGTTAGCAGATGACACTAGACAGACCCACCTTGTCGCACGGCTGCAAGTCTCCATCGGCTGACGCTGCTGATCTCTGAGCGCTGATGATGATGAGGAAGAGGAGGAGGAGGAAGAGGAGGCGGATGGAAAGGAGGCAGCGGGAGAAACAGGAGGTGCGCAGCGGCCCCCACATCCTCAGCTCGGATCACAAACAGCTGGCAGCTCGACGCCTGGAGCCGCGGACGTGGAACAGGCCGAGCGGTGCAGCTCTGACTGCTGCCCACCTCATTGATGCGCCTCCTGGAGCAGAACCAGCGGGACAGAAAGAGCGACAGCCGCACTTCCGGCCTGGGGTTTCAAAATAAAAGCACCAATTTAAAGTAAAATATTTGTTCATATCTGAAAATATGTAATAACTGTTATTATTGTTATACAATATAATATACATTATATATATGTTGTACATTTATTATACAAGTATAATAATTATATAATCATTACCATTATTATATAATAAAAATGATATAAAATATTACTATACTATTATTATTTTATAATAGTGTATTATAATTCTTATTTATTATTTTTCTTGTGTACTTAATTTCTTTGATTTTCAATTAGAGCACATGTTTTGAGGTATTTTATTTTTATACTCCAGATTTTTTATTTAGATAGTTTTTCCCCTTTAATTTTTTAAATCAGTGGATTAATACAATTCTTCAATCATTATTATTACTATTATTACGTAATTGTGTTATTATTCATTTAAGGAATTAATAATTTTGTTATTTTCTTGAGAATTATTCTTATATTTGTTTTTGTTTTATTTTAATGTTCTTATTTGTTGTTTTTGTTTTATTTTAATGTTCTTATTTTGGTTGAAAGTAGTGTATTTATGTAATCATTTATCTCCTTTTATTATTTATATTAATAATAAATTGGTAAATTAATTAGCAGAATTATTATTAAAATTTAATGTTTAAAATCTGAGAACTTACTAGTTTCTGGAGTAGGAAGGAAAATATTTGTACTTTTCTTTCCTAAATTCATAACATATAAAGGATTTATTTTAAGTTGTATTTAAAACAAGATAAACATGACTGAGAATCACCACAATCACGGTGAAGAGCTTTTGTTTTTATTTTGAATCACAACTTCCTGCCACCAGCTGGTTCATTTGTTCAAGCTTTTCTTCATCTGGTTGTTAAACCTTTTAAATCCTCAGGCTGACGCCACCATTGTGATAACAAGCATTATCTTGACTGACAGCAGGAGGAGCAAAACACAGCAACTGAGTTGATTTAACCCTGAAGGAACTCGGATGAACACGCTGTAATATGCCCATTTTCTGCACAGCTAACCACGTAGCACAGTCTGTCACTCATTTAAATCCCATTGTTGTTGTGGAAGATTGAAAAGAAAATAAATTAAGTAAGATTCATTAGGAAGTAAAATGTAGTTGTCTTTTGTCAACTTCACATATTCCTTTAAAACAATGTTAGCATAATATTTTAGTAACACAAAAATATTAACGTAGAATCAAACTGAACTTAAATAACTTGAAGTGTATTGTGTTTCTTTGCCAAATATTTTTTAATCTATTCCATTATTTTATGATTTATGAAGCAACAAAGCACTTTTTAAATCTCTGCGCGTTAAACTGCAAATGAACTGCGTTTTCAAAACATGTCGGTAGGTGGCATCAGCGCACATGCACAGCCAGAGACAGCAGCCAATACTCGAACGAGAAAGTAACGAATCAAAACAGTTGGTCTCTGTGACAGATTTTTCCCGAGATGGAGCTCATGAAATTTAGAAGAAAAATTAATTTAAATGTCTGAAATACTGTATAATACATCGCGATTATTTTTACGGTCTTGATACTCTTTTTGAGGAGTACTGACGAATGATAAACAGAGGAAAAGACAGTTGTTGCTGTTTTACTTCTTCGCCGGTTAGCTTCCCCGTTAGCCGGTTAGCTTTCCAGGCTCGGGAGCTGCTCCATGGGGGAACTATGGGATGAACATGACCATATATAGGCCGGACACGGAGCTGCCCCGCCGGTGAACCGTAAACTCATCCTGCAGGCTGACAAACAGCAGGGGATAAACATGTCAGCGGACCAGGTAATAGCCATCGTGGTGGACGACAGGACCTACGAGGTGAATAAAAAGAAGCTGATCGAGAAAAGCGACTACTTCCGAGCGCTCTACAGCTCCGGGATGAGGGAGTCCACGGAGGACTCGGTCCAGCTGCAGGGGCTCAGCGTCCCGGGCCTGGAGCTGGTCCTGGAGTTCATCAATACCTCCAAAGTTCAGGTGGTCAACGAGACCCTGGAGGATCTGATCGAGACAGCCTCCTTCCTGCAGGTTACCCCCATCCTGAAGCTGCTGAGCTCTGAGATCCGGCCGGAAAACTGCGTGGAGCTGTACAGCCTGTCTGAAGTGTATGGAATCCACGATCTGAGGACCGCCTGCCTCAAGTACATGAGCTGCCACTACCACCCCATGCTGCGGCGGCCGGAGTTCGGCAGCCTGCCCCCTGCTGTGAGGGACCAGCTCCGGGAGATGCGCATGAAGGGCACCGCCACGCTGGTGGTCATCGGAGACTTCACCTGTCTGTCCCTGGATGTGCCGGATCAGGACGAGCCCTGGTCCATGCTCAGGTACGGGGAGGTGGAGCAGCGCTGGAGGCCGCTGGCCAACAACCTGCCGCCAGACATGGTCAACGTCAGAGGCTACGGCTCCGCAGTCCTGGATAACTACCTGTTCATAGCGGGCGGCTACCGGATGACGAACCAGGAGATTTCTGCGGTGCATTGCTACAACCCCTGCAGGAACGAGTGGAACCAGGTGGCTCCTCTCAACCAGAAGAGGTAGGCCTGTCACAATTAAATGAGCAATAAAACTACCTCAATAACCTCCATTTGCATTCTTTCATGTGTTCTGGTCCAGGTCCAACTTCAAGCTGCTGGCGGTCCAGGGGAAGCTGTACGCTGTGGGGGGTCAGAGTCTGGGTACAGTGGAGTGTTACGGCCCAGAGCAGGACTGGTGGACCTGTGTGTCCTCCATGCCAGATCCTCTGGCTGAGTTCTCAGCCTGCGAGTGTCAGGGAATGATCTACATCATGGGTGGATACACAGCAAGAGGTTGGTACCCAAAGAAATACTTGAGAATTTGATGCTGGCGTGTTAAAATATCTGGTCATGTCTTGGACCATGTCGGCTTCTTTCTTTGAGTTTTAAGATGTTTTTCCTGGTTAAATTGTCTCTTTTTTCTGCTGATATTAAGACTCAACAAAAGTCTTTTAATTTTTTGTCATTCAATTCAGAGAAGAGATTAAATATTTACTGTCATTTTGTCTTTACACTGCAAAATCTAAATTTTACTAAATGTTTTTTTTTTGTCTAGTTTCTAGTCCAGGTAAATTTATACACTTGAAATATGACAAAGTTAATTAATAAGAGCTTGTTTTAAGTCAATTCCTTTATTTTGATGAAAGTGATGCAGAGGCAGGTTACTTAACTTATAAAAATATTTTTATCCCACATTAAAAACAAAATAATCTGCCAGTAGAACGAGTTCAAATTTTGTGGTTTTGCAGTGTACAAAAGAAAGCAAGCAGAACATTTTTTAAAATCAGATCTGGTATGAAAAAAATCACTGGTTTTATTTCTAAGTCGTATCTTCCAGCCTTACCTGCTTGTTTCTGATGCGACGTTTTTCCCTCCTGACAGACAGAAACACCAATGTGCTTCGCTACTGCCCCACCTCCGACTCCTGGTCGGTGTTCCAGACGTGTCCGGTTCACATCCGGAAGCAGCAGATGCTCTCGGTTGAGGACACCATCTACCTGGTGGGCGGCTACACCCACCTGCTGGAGGCGGGGCGGCGGCAGCGGCGGCCCAGCCAGACGGAGGACGTCCTGTCGGTTCAGTCGTACAACGTGTCGACGGGGGAGTGGATCCAGCTGAAGGAGAACACGTCCAAGTCGGGTTTGAACCTGACCTGCACGCTGCACAACGACGGCGTCTACATCATGAGCCGCGACATTGGGCTGCCCACCAGCCTGGACCACCGCGTCTTCCTCAAATACAACATATTCTCTGACGCCTGGGAGGCCTTCAGGCGCTTCCCGGCTCTGGGTCAGAACATGCTGCTGTGTTCGCTTTACCTCCCCAACACGCTATGACCAGCGGCCCACCGGAACCAGAGGAACCTCCAAACGAAGCTCACTGCAAAGGAGAGAACATTCGAGAGAAAATGGACCAAACTCAGAAATCCTAATGCTTCTCCAGTCAGTGAATGCACCATCAGATGTCACTTTTATCGGCCAAACATCCGATTATTCATTTCAGGCCTTTGCTACTTGGCATCTCCGCAGTTTTGTACATTTTTTTCACTCAAAGTGACATTTTTCCCTCAGTAAATTAGTGCAACCTGGTAGCGGTTAGCATGATGCCTTTAGGGACCAGAAAAGAGCAGATTTTTGACTTTCTGACCAGCCTAAAATCACCTAACCTCTACCGGTACAAACTTTTTCTTTTAATCATTATCTCCATAATTCATCAAACCACTAAAACTGATTATGAGCAAAAATAAAGTTTGTTTACAGACACAAAATGAGGATCTGAACTGAACTGATGTTTACAGTAATTAACACTAACCACCAGTAAATGTTGAAAATGTAACTGTCTTAAAATATTAAAGTCTGGTTTCACAACAGAGACTCTTAACACACACAGTGTGACATCACCTCTGATCTTAATGTAAATAATTAGTGAGCATTTGATGCTAAAAGGAGATATTTTGAATAGCATCCTGATGTTTACACTCCAAATACGACATTTTGCTACATGTTTTTATTTCCCCCAAAACTTTAAAGCTGCATTTCTTCTGTTGATGTTCACACATAACCAGGGACAAAGCTGCGGTTTACGCCGACACTTTAATGAGAACGGAGGGAAACAAAGCGCCTTGTTGAGTCTTATTTTTTCTGAGATACATTAAATAAACGTCCCAGATGTGCCTTCTGAAACCGCAGTGAAACCGTTAAGGAAAAAAACACAAAATGCAAGATTCCGTTTCAGCGCCAGCATCTGACAAAACTGCTGTTTTTATTTTCTATTTTTGTTACAGTGGATGTTTGTTGAGCAGTGAAATGAACCTCTGATTGTTTTGTGTAATAAATGCAGTATATGTAGGGATTGGATTCTTCTTTGGAGAATAAAGGTGATGTTCTGGGTTTGATCTCTGTTTTCTTCACTTGTTTATAAAACAACATTGAATGGATAAGCTTTGGATTTTGTAATACTTTTTAGTTTTTCTTACCTTTTGGAGAGGATGTTAAGGATTTCCTCTGCAGCTGGAAGTTAGTTCCTGTTACCAAAAGAAAAACATGTTAATATTTAATTTGAATTATCCTTAGAAAAGGTTAAGTAAACCAAACAGCTGTTAGGACAGACTTACAGATATTTCAATAAACTTTAAATAATCCATCTGTAAAAATCCCACTTTAATGCTTAGTTTCTTAGATTAAATTTTTGGCTTTTATAATTAATTTGCTTCTTTTTTGGACAGAAACACTAAGTAACTTGAAATAAGACAAAAACTAACTTAATAGTCACTTTTCAGCAAGATATAGGAGCTTGTTTAATGTCAATAGTTCCCTAACATTGATGAAAAAATTAGTTACATTTGCAGATTATTGCACTTATAATGTCTTGTTATAAGTGAAATAATCTGTCAATGTAACTGGTATATTTTCAGTAATTATTTAAAACAAAAAAAGTTATTTCTATGTTAGTTTTGTCTTTTTAAGTGTAGTGAGATATTTGCACTAGAAACTAAATGAAAAATACTTGGTAAAATTTTGTGTTTTTGCAGTTTGCTCATATTTCCTCACTCAACAAATACTTCAAATCTAGTGAATTTATTTATTGCTCATTTAATTGTGATTCAAACTAAAACTTAAATTGCTGCGTTTTTCTTAATATGAGGAATTATGTAATTTAATTGGTTTTAATAGGAAAAAAATCAGACTTTTAGATGCAACCAGCAGGGGGCAGCACTTGCTTTTAAATAACTCCCCATCTCTAAATGCGCGCTGTGTTTTCACCTTCACAAGGACTCCGTTTAAAAAAAAACAACTGAATCCTAAAGAGGAAACGTTTCACATGCGTGTTGTTTGTGCCGAGCAGAGATATGTTGTTGTTTCTCATAAAATCCACAGCATCTTCAGCGTGTCATCGTCCAGAGGTCACGGACAAAGATTGGATGGGATATTTATAGAGAATGGACAGGAGAGATTGGATTCTGGTTTTAGCTGTGGCACTCAAAGGGGGGACAGAGGAAATCAATATCTGCCAGATTGATCCTCAATGTGAGGTCAGATCCAGCTGCAGAAACACAGCATGAGGCATGATTTTTTTCTTCTTTTTTTTGATGCATGAAGAGCTGTCATTTTCTCTGTAAAGTCAGGGAAGATGTGCTCTGAATGGTGAGCAAACGAAGAAATCCAAGGACGGCAGCGCTGAGGGGAGGGTAGAAAAGACGCGCACAGACTTATTAGTCCCACCTTCTTCTGCTGCTGCTCAGTCAGAGGGAACAGATCTCAGAGGAAGATGCAGCTCTACATCCGAGGAGCGCTCAGGAAAAGTACATGAGAGGAGACAGGGGACAGAGAGGGACATCTGGCTGTTTATTCTGCAGAACACCGGGACGCAGACTGTAAACCGCGACATCCATCACAGACAGCTGAGAGCATGAGTGAGGCGAAGAAAGGAGAGCTGGCCATCCGGGACAAAGCCATCCTGCATCAGCAGAGGCGCCTTAAACAGGCCACCCAGTTCACACACAAGGACTCGGCTGACCTGCTGCCCCTGGATGGACTGAAGAGACTCGGAACCTCCAAAGACCTGGTGAGTCCAGCATCCAGCAGCAGAGGCTCTGGAGAGGGAGACGCTTTTCTCCTCAAGCTGCTGATTAAATGCACTTTCGTTTAAATCCCATCTCTAATATAACATTGTACATACACACAAAAGTAAATAAGTAGTAGGTGAATGTATGCCGAAAAAACCCACAGATTTTGAGCTTGTAAATTTGAGTTTGAAAAGTAAAATCTGCTAAAAAATAAATAAAAACTAAATAAAATAAACTTTCTAGGAAAAACAAGAAGATTTTTACTTTTGAAGCTCAGAAAATGTCAACGTTTTTTGTAGAAAATTTTGAGATTAATGTAAAAAATTATGAGTTTAGAGAACAACAGGAAAAGGAGGAATACATTTCTGGAAAAAAAACTCAACATTTTGAGCTTGGAAATTTCAAAGTTAAAAAAAACAATTTAAACTTTGAAATTTTCTAGAATTTTTTAAAAACTTTTGAACCTCAAAAATTCCTTGTTTTCTAGAAAATTTCTGAGATTAATCTCAAAATTAGATTAAAAAAACGGCAAATTTATGTCAAATTACTCTGAAATTTTAAAATCCACTAGAAAAAAGTATTTTTGTTGAAATACTTTAGTAAATATGTAAATATTTAAATAAACTGCTTGGCGCTGATTGGCCAAGAGCGGAGACACGGGCGCCATGACAGTTAGCTTGTGCGGTATCGCTAGCATAGTTTTGCTATATTATTATTTTTGCTAACATAGTTTCCACTCTGTGTATCAATGAATATTGACGTATATTTGTTGCTTGAGCTACTAAACGTTTTTAGCGGCTTTCAAGTACTTGCGTGATCTTTTAATGTGGATCCGTGACCAACTGTCGCGGCGGTTGTCATGGAGTTGCTATGACAACAACAAACAAGCCTCATTCCCGGTGTGGTTCGGGCTGATTTTGTTTACATGCGTTTCTCTGGCGCTTCAGTCAGAAGTACCAAAATACTTTATTTTTGTTGGAAGCCGAGGATCATTTATGCTTCCCGCTGCGCCTGCTTACCAAGATGGCGCCGATCACTTCCGGTTCAAACTTAAAGGAGCTGTTCAGAAATCATCGATAATCGCAGGCAATGCTGGAAAAGAGCAAAACTAAACTACTGGAAGGTTTTGATGCTAAATTTGGAGCCGTTTTATTAAATCTGTTTTGAGTTTTTTTGGCAGCATTTCATTAGAAAAGTTGATAAACTTCATGTTTTTGAAGGTTTCTTGTGGTAATTGGAAATATTTGCATCTAAACATTTATTTTTGTCCAACATGTGAAGGAATCAATTATTCATTAGCTTTTCTTTGCCTGCTGTTTTGCGTTTGTGTGTTTTTATTTTAAATGGGACATTTTCTGAGCCGTCGTTTCTTTATCCACTAATGCTTTGCTTTGCTGTGCACATTGGGTTGCTGTAAGGAAAAAATGAACAATGTTTGCAGAAGTGGGAACATCAGCGCTGGTCACGGTTCAATGCATCTCCTCTCACACATTTTACAGAATGAAAGCTGCACATGAAGGCCTGACTTCCTCTTCTTGGAAGCCTCTGAAGTCAGGCGGTTCTTAGACTCTGGAGGAACTTTCTGTAATAATCCCCACAATTTATTGCTCCCCTAACAGAGTTCTGCTTTAATGGTTCCGGCCCAGATTCCCCTGAGCTTTTTCAACAAGTTTCAATACGTCGCTCTGGAGTGGGGAAACTGGAAATGTTGCTCTCATGTCTGCCACTTTTCAACCGAAACATTAAAACGTCAACCCTCATTCTCACATTCAGTAGTCAAGTTTAATTTCTTAATCACTAATTATAGACATATTTACATCTTTCCTCTTTATTTGCAGTGTTTGTGGTTATAGACACACTTCCTGAGCCACAGTCTGATTTAGCGAGTAATATTTTTAGTTAATTCATGCTAATTCCTGAATAAAATGACTGAAAAGCAACAAGTTTAGTGACTCCCAACTATCAAAAGAGCCAGACATGATTTATGCACAACAAAATTACCAAAACGACACAGCAACAAGGCAGAGAGACAACTTAAAATGAGTTTAAAGAAACAAAATTAAAATGACAAGAAAGAAAGAAATAAAGAATCACACGTCATTTCCAACAAGACACAAAATGACTCAGAATTGACTAACATCACTAAAAAAACAACTACAGACATGCCTGCAAGGACACGAACTTGTCAAGCTAAAGAAAACAAAACTATTTAAAAAATGACTTCCTCAAAGTTCCATCTGAGCAAGAACTGATGACAGAGCAAAACGTCTGGAGCCTGAAGGCTCCCATTGGTACCAGAACAGGAACCCATGAAAAACACTTTGAAACAACCCAAACTAAACAATAAAACTATTATAATACTATCATATATGCCTGATATTGAATTTTTCTACATTGCAGAACATAAAAAGTTAAATATTAAGGCGGAAACTTCAAGAGTTTAATAATATTTTTTTCTTTTTTTCATTAAATACCAAACTTAATCTTAATCAGCATTGTTTATTTGTTTATACATTGATGTTAAAAATGTATTTGTCAAACTTTTCAGTTCAAACTAATTTCAACTATCAGAAAATCTGAGTAAAAGCAAGAAATATTCTGAAAAGATTATCTAATTTATCTATGAAGCATAAATGAGCAAAAAGCATCTTCATGATCCAAGACTTTTAGAAAAATATTCTGTGGACAAATGAGAACTTTTTGTTTTGTGTGATTTTACAATGGAAATAAATTTAACAGCATTTCAGAAAAGCATGGTGATGGCAGAATGATGCTGTGGGCTCACATGGCTGTTTCAACTTGTTGGACTGTAGAGCAGTAGAAAGATTTTAAGCACAGCAGCAAATTCACTTCTGAGTGACACCAAACAACTAAAACGTTTTTTCTTCTAGAAAATATCTGAGATTAATCTCAAAATTTCTGAGATTTTTTTGTTTCGTTTTTGTCTAAATGTGCGGCCATAGATCGCCAACCGTCAGAATAAAGTGTGAGAAACGTGAAACTCGGATCCCAGGTGATGGAAAACATATAAAATTTCCTCCTGATAATCTCTGAGCTCTCACCTGCAGATGATCAGAATCAGTCGTTCTTGTTTCCACGCCTGATCCAGGTGTTGCTGCAGAAAGAGGCGCAGAAGATTCATATCAAGACACGTGGCATGCAGCTGCCTCTACGTTCACAAACAAATGAATAAGAGTGTTTTCAAAAATGTCTTTTCATTTTCACAGAACCTCCAGCTGCAAATAAAAGCTGTTTACTTTGCTCTGCACTGGGAGATTAAAAAAAAAACAACAAAGACTGCAAAATGCAAATCCAGGAGCTCATTATCGTTTTATGAAGCGAAAACGATTTACCTTTTTGCTTTTTTCTCTCTCTATGTTCACAAAGTGCCATGTGGTTTAGCTGCAGGCTCATTTAAATACAAGGTAAAAACAGCAGTCACATTTAGTCTAAACTCTGTTAAATCCAAAGCGTTTAATGTAAAAGTCGTCATTGTGGAGGAAACGTTAAATTTTTTTATTATAAAAACAACTTTTTTTTTTCTCAGTGGATTAAGGCCAATAAGGAGTATTTCAAAAATCTGCATTTTTGTGATGTTAATGTTGTTCGCTTTGGGAAGTCTACATAGAGTAGGGGTGTCCAAAGTGTGGCCCACGGGCCTTTTGCGGCCCTTGGAATAATATTGTGTGGCCCCTGAATGATGCAAATGGAGCCGATGCAGATGGACTCTTATTGTATGTTTTTAACAATGAAAGTTTTTCATGGGAAGCTTAAATGTAAAATGGACAACAATTTATTTTATTTTATGTCATAGAAAATCGTGCCAAACATCCAGAAACGTTTTACGCAGGGAGAGTTTTGAAAAGAATTTTTTTATTTTTGTTGTTGGAAATTAAAAAAAAAACTTTGTTGGTTTCATAGAATCAACAAAGTAGATAATAATTGGCCAAACATTTAGGCAAATGTTGGATTCATTAATGTTTAGTTGTGCAGGTAAAGGAGAAAGATTCACAATAATCACTTTTTTCTCTTTGCAAAAATAATTTTGGCCCCTGAGAATTTTCAGCTTTGGGATTTTGACCCCCAAAAAATCTACATCACAGCAATATGGAAACTAAAATCCTGCAGATATTTCAAAATACTGAAAGAAATGTGGTTGGAGAAGCTGATGGATCAGATTATTCAGGCTTAGCTTCTTTGCCGGGTTTTCTAGACGGATCAGCAAAAGCAAATGAGGTGGATTAGCTGAACAACCGATTGCATCATGCAGAACATGTTACTGTAGAACATTGTCTTTATTGAGGGAAAATCGAGCTGTCCACAGTTAAACAGTAACTGTCTTCAGTCAGAGGCCTCCTCAGATTTGCTGCGATACTGTCTGCTACCAGAGATCAGCAGAGACTTGGATGATGTGACGTATTGAGACTTGGCTTTGTGGGGAAACATGATCCAAAACGTTTACTTAGTTCACCGTAAAGAAATGAGTGGAAGAGAGAAATGAAACGCTTCGCTCTCATCTTCACTGGAGCGGCTTTCGTTCGTCTCATTTGTACAGCATAAAACATGGAGGTTACGCAATAATCTGGGTTGTTCTGGGCTCAGGTGTTGAGCAGATTTTTCAACCCAAGAGACGAACTCGTACCCTCAGAAGTCCTTGCAGCGTGTTGCATGAACACGGCAGAATCCTCTACACCTCCTCCCTGAATCCTTTTCTTTCTCTCCATTGCGCTCGTGTTGCAGAGTTGGGTTTTGCCCTTTCAGAACTCGCTGCTGCCCCGACTTTGCAGCAGAGCATGGCTGTGGTGATGCTGAGAGTGAGAGCACCTCGGGCTAAAGAGCAGCAAAACAAACCCAGCCTTACATAAGAGCTGAGCTGCAAGCAGGAACGAAAATCAGGACACAGCAAAAAAATCTAATGTATAAATTAAAGCAGCAGACATTTTTAAAGTGTAATATTGTCTTTCATTTGAGTTAATATTTATTTTTTTATTGTTTTCTCGTTTTGGAAGAAATTTGATCCACCCATTTGCAGAAATGGTTTTAACTCAAACATTTAAACTACAGTAAGTAACTTTTATGAAGAACAGTAGAATTTTTACATATTTAATTAAATCACTAAAATCACCAACCAATCAGAGCAAGGAGGCGGGACTTGCTGCTGTCAATCACAATCTCATGTGGCACCTCTTGCTCTCTGCTACACAGCAGCTAGCATAGCCTGTTGTCACGCTAAAGCTAGTTAGCATAGACACTGTGGATGTACATTTTCTCTGTAGAGATGAGTTCACCATCAAAAAATTCTGAATTTTTTAGATTAATCTTAGAAATTTTCTTTAAAAAAATTCCTGAAAATTTGAGTTTCAAGTTTAAATTTTTTGACTTTTTCTTTGAAAACTCAGCTTTTTCAATCTCAGAAATTTTCAAGTTTTGAGAAAATTTCTAAGTTTAATCCCTTATTTTTATTTATTTTTAATCATATCACAAAAATCTAGACTGACAAAAATAAACACAGTCTCACATCTATATATATAGGAAAGAAATTTAAAAATTCCATCATTAAACTCATATCAAATAAATCTAGTTATTAGCCAGAAGGAACATCCTTAAATTAAAGATTTGAGAAATGTGTGAAAATTTTGTCTGTATTTTCAAAACTGAAACATCAGACGACATTAAGAAGCAGCTGCTTTCCATTTCAGCAAAACAGCCAAGAAATAACTAATATAATAATGCGCTTCACTCTCTATAGCGGGCTGCACAGTGGCGCAGTGGGTAGCGCTGTTGCCTTGCAGCAAGAAGGTCCTGGGTTTGATTCCCGGCCCGGGGTCTTTCTGCACGGAGTTTGCATGTTCTCCCTGTGCATGGTGGGTTCTCTCCGGGTTCTCCGGCTTCCTCCCACAGTCCAAAAACATGACTGTCAGGTTAATTGGCCTTCCCAAATTCTCCCTAGGTGTGAGTGTGTGTGTGGTTGTTTGTCCTGTTTGTCTTTGTGTTGCCCTGCGACAGACTGGCGACCTGTCCAGGGTGAACCCCGCCTCTCGCCCGGAACGCAGCTGGAGATAGGCACCAGCAACTCCCGACCCCGTTAGGGAGAAGGGTGACCGGAAAATGGATGGATGGATGGATGGACTCTCTATAGCCAAGACTTTATATATCAGGTTATCATCATTTCTAGGAGGAGCATCAGAAAAAACAGCAAAACCAAAGGTAATAAAATCTGTACTGATGTAAAGACATGAAGCATCTCTGCTGCTGCTGCTGTATCCATGGTTTTGCCCTACATACTGGCTGTCCGTTTCCTCGAGTGTAACTCAAACAGATGAGTGAAACTGAAAAGTGTGTGTCTGCAGGTACCTGAGGCTAATCAAAAGCTACAGGTCTGGATAGATGGGAACTGGCAGCGTTTACAAACAGGAAACCACAGTGGAGGAGATATTGAGCTAAAGAAGGGATGCAACAAACGACTGTTTTAGCAATCGATTAATTGATTATTTCGACGATGAATCGCATAAACAAAGGTTCATTCTACAGATTTTTCATTTTGCAACAGTATTAGAAATGCGTTAAAAGCAACAACCACTAAATAATTCATTTTGTAAGTAAGAAAATTAAGTTTTATTGCATAAAATGCAGTAAAATAGCATTTCTTTGGTGACTCTGAACCAGGTGGAGCTAAAACTACAACACTTTAGGAGTTTAGAGTAAAATCTATTTGAAATTATATCATAATATTATAAACATATAATATTGCAGTTAATTAATCGATTACTAAAGTAATTGACAACAATTTCAATAATCAAATAATCATGATGAATCTGAAATGCAAAATGTATATTATTTGTACAGTTTTGGTAAAATTGCTGCTCTGAATATGTTGGGTGTTTTCAGCAAATGTCAAGGATTAATCACGATTAATCGCTTCAATCCTAAACCAAATTAGTAAATTTTCCTCCTTGGTGCATAAAAAATGAATCCAAAGCAGAATTTAGCAAACTGCTTCATTTAGAAGTAAATCTGTCTGCCAGAGGAAAACGCTGCTGGCCTGTTCCTGCACCTAAACAAGCTGCGTGAAATGGGTTCAGATGAGGGTTTTATTATTAGCTCCAGGACGATTAGGAGGCTTGGACTCGTCTCACTCCCTGTCATCTGGAGGGCTGGATGGGCGGTGACCGTCCCTCAGCTGCTCCCCTCGGAGCGCAGCAGGAAGAACGGAGGCTAAAAATACTCAGCAAAACAAAAACAACCAGCAAACAAACAGAAAACCTCCATGTTTGTTCACCAAGGCATAAATTAAGAAGCTATGATGTCAATTTTTATTATATTTTTATTATATTTCTCATTAACAATTATTTATTTGGCTTTTCAAAATATTTAACTTCAATTTCAGTATCTCGAGATCTGTACGATAGAGTTTTTATTTCAAAATGTTAGAACATTAAATTATCTTTTCCCCCAAACTCATTTCCAACAAACTTCATATGGTACCAATTTGAGAATAATGGCTCACAGAGAGAAATAGAAAAAAATAAATAGCTTAAAACAGAAGCTGAATTCAGGCGTCGCTTTGAAAGCAAAAAACAAATAATTGCTTTGTTGCATTTTTTTTGCTGCGTTGTGGCTTTTGTTGTTGTGTTTGTGTTGCTGCACTGAGAGTTTGTTGCTGCGTTGTATTGTGTTTTTTTAATATTTTTATTTCTGTATTGTGGGTTTTGATGCGTTTTCTTTGTTCTGTGGCTTTATGTTTTTGTTGCTGCATTGTGGCTTTTGTTGCTGCATTGATGGTTTTTGTTGCTGCATTGTGGCTTTTGTTGCTGCATTGATGGTTTTTGTTGTTGCCTTTTTTGGGGGGGCTTTTGGTTTTTGTTGCATTGTGGGTTTTGCATTTCCTTGACTCTTCTGGGCCAGTTCAAAATGCTGCCATCACAAAAGTAGCAGAAGCTTAAAATGACGATGCAGGACATTCAGCAAATCAATTAGCATGAAGTGACCCTGCTTGTGTTCACAGTCCTGTTCTAGAGTCTAAGTAGATGAACACAGGTTGATCTCCTGAATTAGTCATTTCAAGGTACGGACAGAGGTTTGTTCTACTGAAATATCCTGCATGTATTTTTTATTTTTTTTTTACAAAGCAGCAGCAGTAGCAGCAGCAGCAGCAATGGTCTCAGCTTTTCACCTTGAATCAGACTCAAAGTTTGACGTTTCCAGCTGCAGACATCTTTTCATACGCCTCACGCCAACCACAGGAAGTGGTCATGAATTATACAAATCTTATGTAAATATAATCACAACCAAGCAGCTGGAGGAAGGAAAGAAAAATATTACTTTAGAAATAATCTATATTTCTTTTTCCAGGGGACAATTTTTATAGCGAAATCACAGGAGGGACCCTGCATTTAAATCAAGACGGTGTGCAGCTGTGCATAAAATGAAATGATCTTTACAAAGTGATGTTAAACACGAGCTGAACATAATTTACAAGTGTTGCTGTCAACTGTCACGAATCCCATTAATGTAAACAGACAGGATGCGATTTGGCCACATAAAACAGTAGAAGTGAATAAGGATGTGCTTTTTTGTCATCATGACTTTATTTCAGTTCTTAGTAACCCGTAAAATAAAACGAGGTATTTTGAGGACAAAAGGCTGCAATCAGGAAGCGAGAAAAACAGCTCAATTTTTCAAACTGTCAATTAAAAATATATTAAGGTCACTCAAACTAAGTAGTTCTGTTTGTATTTGTCCTCACTGAGCGACTGAGTTGCCTTTGTGGGTTTTAAATGCATTTTTTTCAAGCTTCTGTTTAAAATGCTTTAACAAAACAAACTTGACATTTCAACTGCTTAGAATTAAATAAAAACCTAAAACCCGAGAAAAACGTCTTGCTTTCTCATCTTAAACAAACGTCCCTCATCTAAACCGCAGTGTTTTCATTAAAGTTTTGTTTTGTTGCGACTTTTTGTCTAATTTAATTAGTTTTAATTCATTTTTTTGAGTGTTTGCTAGTTTTTATTAGCTATTAGTCAAATAGTAGTTTTAGTTTTTTCATACTTTGGTTCATTTTTAGGGGCAGAATTCAAAAAGATCAAAGATTATTTTTACATTTATCTCCATCAGAAGTTACCATTTTCAAAAAAAGTATTGAATAATTGTTGAGTAAGCAGTTAGCTGGTGTTTTCTCCCAAACTGCAGACTTGCCTAAATGCCACCTGGGGGGGTTTGAAGTGACGTATTTTGACGAAAGCTGATAAAAACTGCTTGTGTGGAGTTAAAAAAATTTAAATAAAGACATTTCACAGTTCAAAAGGCTAATAAATAGACTCAAGCACGAAAACGAAGGATGTGATATCTGTAATTTCAGCATGTTTTAGTTTTATAAACGCACTTTATCTTCCCATAATAATAATAATAACACATATGTGACAATAGGAAAAAAAATGAAATGAAAGGAAGTACATTGAAATAGCTGGCACAATCATCAAATACCGTTTTTATTTATGCGAATTAAAAATGATTCCAGAAACATTAGGTCACTGCAGCGCCAAACGCAACGCTCATTAAAGTGACTGCAGTTTGGAAATCACTGACCTGGCAAAGTCTGAGCAAAAATATGACAGCAAAAACTTCCAGGAAGTGGATGAAACAAGCCCTGGAAACCACATGAGCAGTTTACTCTGTCACCAGAGATTTAGGCGTCACAGACACGACGGAGTGGGATGTGATGAAGACGCATTACAGGTTTATTATTATAAAGACAGAGCAGAAGATGGAGGGAAAAGGAGGCGTCCTGATCGCTGCGGCGGGACGTCAGCTGCTGGAGACGTCCGTCAGAATGAGAACGAGGGCATTAGGAAGCTGACGGAGGAGAGAAACGAGTCTGTTGCTGTCAGATAATTAGTCCACATGGCAATCAGCCTCTAATCTGACTCACAGAGGGAGAGACACAGAGCCAAATAGGCAGAGATGAAGAGGAGGAGGAGCAGCGCTGGTGCTGAGCTGACCTGCTGGGGAGACTGGTTTGAACTGGTCGGAGCGCAGAGGTCGCCACTGGACGCACATGAGCCGAATCAGCAGCGGGACACGAAGGAACAGAAAACACAAGGAGCAAAGTCGATCCCTGTTAGGCCGGATTATGATCATGAGAGGCTGGGCCAACAAAAAATGAATAAACCGAGAATAAAACCATAATATTACCAGAAATCGTAGGAGAATAAAGTCGTACATGGAGGACTATCACCGTCACGATAAATTCTCCCAGAAGTTATTTTGATAAACGATAATATTGTTTTGTTGTGCCCATTTTCAAGCAATATAATGCAAGAGCACATTTTCAGAGATCAAGAAACTTTAAGAAAACATTTTAAATATCCAAAATAAGTAAACAAAACAGAACAGAAATAAATAAAATGAATATCTATAAACAAAATGGCCTAGTTGAGATTAAAACTCCAGACTGAAGACTTTTGTCATCCAGTTCTTGGTGGAGAAAGAGAGAAAAACAATAAATTATTCAAATATTGAGTTTGTTGAAATTTATAATGCAATTAATTGACCTTTTGGTTATTGCGCCCAGCTTACAGCCTTCGGCTTTCCCACAAAGAGATTTGTGGAAAAATGTCGGGTCAAGGGTTAGGGCTAAAACTGTCACAGAAATGTCACCTTGTGAATTAATTTCTGTCTAGCATAAATAATTTGCAGCAAAAAGACAAAAACACGTGAATGAAATTTTAAAATCCTGATATAAAATCAAAAACGCAGCACATCGGGTTTTCAGACTCTCCCTGCACTGCACAGCCAGGTTGACTCTGCGCATCAAAGCCGCTGTTTGTGTGTCGTTGCTCTGCCATAAACACATCAGGACGGCGCGTTATTGATGCAGCTTTTCATGCTCTCAGTCTGCTAACAAACCGCCGGCTGAGAGAGGCGAGAAAATGTGCCGAAACGTCGAGATGCGTCACCGGGGAGGGAATTTGTCACACTTGACAGTTTGTGAAGAGACTCTCCACAGCTTGCAGAAAATGTGCAGAATGACTCGTTCCAAGTCTGACACTGTTGACCCTTTTTAGATGGAAAATAAAAGCACAGAACTTAACAAAAGGTGAATTTTTATGTGGATTAAATTAAAACTAATGGCAGGAGAAAAAGATCAATGTTTTAATGGATTAATGACTCGTTAGGTTCACTTAATTTATACATGAGGATTTTAACCTGCAGATAATTCAATATGATGCTTTCAAAATAAGCAGCAAATTAATTTGCCATCTGCTCACTGCTATTATGCTAATAATCTTACAGCTGTTGATCATAACTCTCCATCCAGAGACATTAAATTATCTTAGAGGAAAACAACAAAACTGACATGAGAGTCATATTTATTCTCAAACGTTACCTTGAACTGATAATATTTAAAGACAAATAAGAGACGTGGAGGAACATCCTGGGTGTCTGCAAAACCGAAAAGATGCAGAAATTTTCACCCGCTGCTTTCAGATCAACAGGAAAGCTTGGAGGCGTCACATTTCTGTGCACCTGTGATATGAGAAGAAACTGGAAGGATTTTATTTTGGATCGAGTTGTTTAAGTCGGAAAAAGGCTGATTTCGTTTCCCTGAGGCATAAAACTCATTTTCATTCTCATTAACAAAATGCTAATTTATCACTAAATAGCCGTCTCTGCATTTGATAGTTATTAAGATTAAAGAACATCTTTTCCCATCGGTCAGTCCCTCCAGGATTTGCGATTGTTTTTGTGAGTTTCTGCAATAAAGACCACAGATTTTGTGGCGTTTTTATAGAAATATTTGCAACTAATTTTTCATGAAGTAGATGTAATTTGTTTTTCAAAACTATCCAAATGTAAGTCAACTGACCACAAAACTTTAAGACGGTATATTCTGTTTTAATTGGCCCAAAGTGTGAAATACTAACGTTTGGAGCTACTTATAACCAAAAAATATCAATAAAATCAAACTTTTCTGGCTTGTTTGGCTTTCTAGCAAAATAAAGTTAAAAGTACCAAGAGTTGAAAAATAACTGGTTACTTACTTTTAGAAAAAAAAAAAAACTTCTAGGAGTATTTTTATTAGGCTTCACTCAAATAATCTTGTTTATCGCTCGTACTGGAGTAAAATTTCTGAATATTCAACCCAATTAAATGAATGAATCAACCACAAATTTACCTGTTACACACCTGCAGTTTTAGTTTAAGTCTCAAGTTTTATATTGAAAGAAAATAATATTTAAAAAAATCTTTTGGCTGATTTCGTCATTTTGCAATAATGTTAATTTTATAACATTTCCAAATACATTTTGTCTGTCTGATATTTTTAAATATTAATGATTGATGTTTTGATCAGTTACTCAGTGTTTCAGCTTCAGTAATTTCTTGGACATCTACTTTTACTTTAGTAAATATGTGGAAGTAGTGCTACTCTGGGTATAATTTTCTAGTTAATTTGTATTACGGTCGATTACATTTTATCAGATTCTCTCCAGACATCTCTACCATTTCCCTTTTCAACTCAAACCGAATCAATCTTGCGTCCGATAACACGAAGCAAACGGTAACATTATGATAAACCGCTGTCAGGAAAAGCACTGCTGCTGCTAAGCTAATTTGCTCCGCAGCAGTCAGGACTAACCACCAGAAAACATGGAAAAACACTAATAGCTGACATTACGCCCAATCATATTAGCTTTCTTCCGTGGAGGATAATAGAAGCACTTTAGCAGACATGGTAGGTCGTTTCATTTATATTATCTGAAACGCTGTTGCTGGTAAATCCGGCCTCAGCAACAATCATGACTGATATTTAATCGCATTAAAACTGTTTGGTTTTCTTTCACTGGTAATTTTGAAAACCCCTGACTGTGTAATTTTGGTAATTGCCATTCAAGGATCTCAGTGTTGGCCTGTTTTTCAATTCCAGAACCAGTGGTGGTGTGTGTTTTAGATCATTTTCCTGTTTAAGGCCCAGCTGGGTTTAAATCGCAACAATCTGACAGAAACCAAAGGGAAACTGCTCAGGATGCTAACCAAAGGTCTGATGAGCCATTTCATTAACATGAGACAAAGATGGTGTCATTTACCACAAAGGAAACCTTTAAAGAGAGCTGCCCAGCACGATGGCGGCAGGAGTATGCTGTGGAGGGTTTATACTGATTGATACTGCAAAGAGACGACTGCCTTTAACTTCACCTCAAAATAAAAGCTAGATTGTTAAACTTGGACACAGTTGGGAGTTGCAACAATCAATGATCGTTACACAAATCCAAAAAATGTTTGAAAAGATAAATGAGGTTAAAAAAAGGCCCCTAGATTAACCTTAACTTTTGGAAATTTTGTACCAACCCTAGAAATTAGGCAATTCTCTAAAGAGATGTCGAATATCATGTTTTGGTTTTGCAGTTCTGACCCAGTATAGATTACAGGAAAACAAAAACATTAAAATAGATTGGATCATCAGAAATTAAAATTACAGCTGTGTGTAACTTTTATGCTGGAAATAATAAATATATATCACAATAGACGTGTGGTAAATACTAATAGATGATACACCTGATATAATTCAATATTCACTGAACTCTGATCCAGAACTGCACAGCATTCTGGGAGATGTAGGCAGAGGAAGAACTCTAGCTGCTCAACCGAAGCAGAATCAACTTTACTCACTCTGTGGTTACCTAGCAACGTAGCAACTCACTCATTCTTTGGTTTCCTAGCAACAACCTGTTGAGTAACTTGGGCAGCAGCAGTTTAAAGTTTTGTCACTGCACCTCATAACTGCTTAAAAATAAACAGCAGCAACAGTTTGCAAATGAGACGAACATCTTCAGATGTAGGTCGATCGATCCACGTTATTAAAAACTAGACTTCTTAATGGATGCTGGATTGCACCAGAGGGGCAAAGAGTTGAACTGAAATGCAAATTAATGAAGAGGAACCTGGCAGCTGGAAGAAAAGGTGAAAACACTCAGGGGAGCTCCTTTCATTAGATCGCACATTTTATCTCATCTTTTCAGCATTTTCTCCACGTTATGATTCACATTCTGCATTTCCACACAACTGAAACCAGATATTTACAGTCACTGAATAAAAACACATTTTATTCCTCACTGTCTGGAGTCTAATCAGGCCAAACTACTTGTTTAAACTAATTTTAGACATAAAAACTAAATTTATTGAGAACATTTCTTTAAAACGGTTTGTATCTTTTTCAGATTCAAAGTTTATGTACATTTGGTCGATTTCCTGGATAAACTTGATGACCTGGGTCAAATCTGTTGGGTCTGCTTTTACGTTTATGAGTTTCAAAGGTAAAAAATGTTCGACTTTTGAAACTCAGAAATTTTGAAGTTATTTTTTTCGGAAAATTTCAATTAAATTCAAATTTTTAGGTTTTTTTTCTCAAATATTTTCTTTAAATTCAAAATGTTAGTTTTTTTCATTAAAATTTCTACAAAACTCAAAATTTTTGTGTTTTTCTCAAAAATTTCCGTTAACCTAAAATTTGAACTCAAAATTTCAAAATCTTGTGGCAAAAATTTACTCTCGTATTTTACTGTTTGTTAAAAATCCGTCGTTTAGAAATATTTTTTGTAAGGAATTGAAGGGATAAAATAAGTTTGAGCAATAAACTGAAAAATGACAATGAATCTACAAATTAATTAAATGAGTTATCAAATTGTAAATAAATTAGTTTTCATTTTTTAGCATGACAACTTACTTTGATTACTTGCAACAAATTAAAAGTTATATTTAACGTTGGATCATCTTTTTTCAGAGAATAAAAGGGTAGAAAATGATAAAGTATTCTAATATCAGCAGTAAATGAGGAAAAAATAAATGGAACAAGTTGAGACTCGGTGATAAAAATGGGGGAACGTGTCAGGTTGGTTCAGTGATGACGCCGGACTAGAGGAGAGGCGTAAAGACGAGACGAGGGCATCAGCAGCAGCTGCTCAATCCCAGCTGAGAGACGACAAGAGGCCAAATCGAACTCTGTGACCTGGCAGGTGATTACCTGCTGGAGTGTTGCTGAAAAACAACAAGCTAACGCAGAAACCTCATTTTATCCACCCAATTTCATTGTTTATAAATGCCAAGAAGGTAAATTAATGTCTGCCATGTTATTGTGTTGTCCATGAAATGCTCTGGGTCCAATTCAAATTTCAGTCAGGAATATTTTAACAGCAAACCAGATCATATCAGCATGCTTGTTAATCAGTGCAAAAACCCCCTAAAATAATCACTGGTGTTAAAGAAAAACAGCAGGTTCAGTGTTTATCATTCTTACTACGTTTACACATAACCTGAGACTTAATGGGCTTAAAAGCTGGACAACAACAAATTGCTCAACTGACTGCACAATTACGCAGAAATTTAATCAAAAGCCCAATCAGACGTGTTGGAGCTGATTCTCAAAAACACCTTGTGCTAATAGCTGGAGCTCCCATGAGATGAAGAGCAGGAACAGCGATGGCTGGACGGCTGTTTTATGTTTGGGAACATAGAAACAGCCGTTTTCTCTAAAGGTGTAATAGCTGCAGGCTGGTTACTGCAATAAAGACAGGAGGAGGACGAAAGGACGACAGGCAGCACAGATACATTTGAAACCACTGATTGGATTACTGCAATATTTAGTGAAGGATCCTTCAGTTTATTGCTCAAACTAATGCATGTTTACTCCTGTTTCTGTCTCATAATTATATAGGTTTTTGTAGTTTAATTTTTTTAAATAAGATGCTGCTTGTAGTTTTCTGTCTTGGTGACAAACACTTTTTTTACTTCTAAATTTGAAGAATTAAACTTGTTGCCCTTCTGTTTTTAATTGTTGACTCAAATAATGATCCTAAAATTCAGAGTTGTTCATGTAAACGATCCACATTGTTCCTGATTCAACTTTCAATGGATGGAAAGAAAAACTAACGGAGAGAAGACAACCAGAAGGAAGGAGAGATGGAGGAAGAACGACGAACGGATGGAGAGACAAATGGCTGAATGGATGGATTAATAAACGGATGGATGGTTGGTTGGATGGTCATATGGATGGATGGATGGTTGGACAGATGGACAGATGGACAGATGAATAAACGGATGTATGTATGGATGAATGAAGAATGGATCAATGGATGGATGGATGGATGAAAATTATCTTGTAATTTCACTTTAAAACTATGTTCTAATAAAATCAGAGTTTAAGTTCAGATTTCTGATGTATTTTGAATAATTTGATGGAAGTTTTTCATTATTATTTAAAGGTTTGCTGAGTGAAAAAAGACAAAAACAATCCAGTGTTCTGGAGGTTTGAATGTTCAGAAAACCCTTGAAAAAGACGGAAAGCTTTCAACTAATAACTGCAGGTCTGGAAAAGCAATGAGATTATGGAACAACAGGCTGCTCAAATACAATTTCCTGCTAATATGATGGTGAACAGACGGCCATGTTGGTTTGAATCTGACACAAAACACCAACCATGTACTGACAACATAAATGTTAATCCAGACAGGTGGATTAAGGGATGAAAAGAGCTTCGTCACGACACATTAAAACCTTTATAGTTCAATATTTGTCTAAATAAATCCCTGGCAGAGGTCTTTCCACGGTAAAGAGCTTTTATGTGCAGATTTAGCTTATTTTTATGACTTACTTCAGCTTTAAATTGGTCTTATATTAACATATCTTACAACAAAATGGTCAACTATGCCAAATCAACACTTTCTTATTCAGAGGTCAAATGTAAGCTTCTTGAAAGGCTACAGTTGTAAAAAAGACTGCGTTCTTTCTGTTAGTAAAAGGCAAGCGATTATGCTTTTTTTGAACAGCTTAGAATAGATCTATGGTCTACACAAAACATGTTAAACTTTTATTTTTGCAGAAAAACATTCTTAGATAATCAGATTTCAGTCTGATCATTTCTACCAGCTTTGAGCTGCTTTAGAGCGTCTTGTCACTTTAAATCCAACTAGCTGCTCTCCAACGTTTACACTTGCACGTAAAAATGGCTGCACACAGATGCGCAATTATGCTACAGTGCATCTTTGAAAAGCATTAGTAGAGCCTCCTGCACAATCAACAAGAATACAGCAAGTGGTTTCTGGATGATAAGTTGATAACAAAACACTGGATTTGTCTTTTCCAGCATGGGCTGGAGTTAAACTTGGGTTGCTAGGTGACAGACTTGGCTGGGGTTGCTCGGTAACGGGCTGCACTTGGCTTAGGTGATTTGTGATGTTAAATTCTGAAAGTGACACCCAAAAAAAGCTTTAAGTTAATGCTGAAACAAAATGGCGAGGTGAGTTTTTCAAGTGCTTGAGTTGTTTTCAGACTTTTTCATTTACTATCTCAACATTTACGTCTCTGTTTTTCTTTTTAGCAACCTCACAGCATCGTCCAGCGGCGCCTGCTGGAGGGAAACATCACCCGGCTCCGAGGCGAGGCCCGGGACGCCACGGCCAGGGTTCGCTCGCCGTTGGCCGACACCAAGGACGGACCTACGGACGCCGAGGAGCGGAGTGAGAGCACGGCGGACGACTCCACCGAGGAGAGGGAGTCTCTGGAGGAGAGCGAGAGGAGCCTCCGATCAGACGAGGAGGACGATAACAGCGAGGCCGGAGCCAGACACTCAGCCGAGAAGCCGGAGAGCACGGACAGCTCAACCCGACTCACAGCTTTAATTATTCAATGCAAGGTACCACGCACTGTAAAACAGTCTGCCTGCATTTTTTCCTTTGATTCACCCACATGTATCTGCAAGCAAACCGAAAACAAAAGGAGACGGGCTCCATTGTGCTCCTGTGACTCATAACTTGGAGCTCATTTCACTTGCGAACGAAAGAAAAGCTCTGCAGGACCAGCAGCTTTCAGACTGGATCAGAATCACAGATAAATGAGTCACAGAGACTGAAAATCCAAACGGGTCCAAATGGGTGAAAGATTTACTGCAGCAGAGCTGAAACATAAGTTCTGGTTTTAAACAAAACTATTGGGTTTCAGGGCAAAATAAAAGTCGGTAAATTTGTTACCAACAAATTATGTTCATTGAACTCAAGTTTAGATCCAAGGCAGCATATTGGGGTCATTGTTTATAACAGAGGAAATTTCCAACAAAAAATCTAAAATTTTCTAGAAAAACGATGAAATTTCTGGGTTTGAAAAGTCAAAGATTTTCAAGAAAAAAATTCTGAGTTTGTGACTTTTGAAACAAATTCAGCAAATTCTCTTGTTTTTTCTCGAGAATTTCTGGGATTAAACTCAACTTCTGAGTTTTATTGTAGCAAAATTTTGACTTACCAAATTCAGAAATTCAAAGTTTTTTTCTACAGAATTTTTGAGCTCAATCGCAAAATTCTGGAAAATTCTCAACTTTTACCAAAAGTTTCTAGCAAATTTTTGACTTTTTAAAATCAGAAAGTGTCGTTTTTTTCTAGAAGATTTCCAGAGTTTTATTGTAGCAAACTTTTGACTCTTCAACCTCAGAAATTTCCACTTTTTTTTCTCAGTTTTCTGGGATTATTCTCAAAATGTTTTGACTTTTCAAACTCAAATTTTGCACTTTTTACAGAATTCTTTTAATTAGTCTCAAACATTTTGAGTTTTTATGTGGAAACATACTCTTTTTTTTTCTATCTACCATAATCAATGCTTAATGTCTCCAGATTGGGCTTAAATTCCTCAGATTATCTGTTAAATGTAAGATAAATTGAACAGAACTAACTAAAAACAGGCATCTTCTGTTTGCTAACAAATATTTCCCTGTGTTGGAAGGGATCACATTAACTTAGTGAAGAAAAAAAAAATTGACATTTTTATAGTTTAAATTTTTATGAAAACAAAAAGAGTAGTGAAACTTTAGTCCAAAAGTAGCTCATTTTTAAAATTTAACCAGCAGTTTGTTCTTAGCATTGATTCCTTTGAAAGAAATCAATGCTAAGAACAAACTGCTCTTGTTCTCAGTGGTGTTTAAATAATGAATCACTGAATGCTGCCGATCTGTTAATATTTTAAATAATTCATCCTATTTTCCTGCACATTCAGCATTCTGGGTTTTATCATCGACTCATTAACAGCTCAGGGTTTTTGTGTTATTCATTCAGTAGCTATTTTTAAAGCATTTCAGAGGCAGCAGGACTCAGAACAAATCTGAGCAGGTTTCTGTGTCTGCTGATAAGCCTGCAACAGCAGAGCGGCCATCTTGGTCCGTGCAGAGCGAGCAGAACCGCAAGAAACTCACTGTGCTCATTTCCACCGGGCGGCAGATTTCCTATAGTGAAGTGGATAAAGTATTGATTTATGACCGGCAGAGAAGGGTAAATAAATATGATAGAAGACGACTTTTTGAAAATCTTGGTACAAAACAACAAAACCGAAATTTATAACATAAAAAAAGAGAGAAAGTCGAATTTCAACAGTAAATTGATGAGTGGGTGATAAGGATTTAGAATTTTATTGCAATATTTTGTGATTATGACATATAAAAAAAAATCTTAGTTAACTGCACGACTGACTACATTTGTAGCTCCACAAATTTAAAATACAATTTTTTAAGAAAAATAAAAACTGTGATTTAAATCACGGGCTGCATTAAATCATACTTTTGAAGTTATTGCTATTTATTGATGCTTTTGTGGAACAAAGTGAAAAAAATTGTAAAATACACACTATACTGACTGAAATTTACCGTGATAATAAATAAAAATACTTAAACATTTTTTACAATAAATGTGTTAAAATAAGGAATTAATCAGTTGATCTCATGATAAATTAAAATGAGCTCATTAATTCTCATTCTGATGATTAATATTTTACATTTACCTTTTATTTGTTTTATTTTGCGTATTTAAAATATCATTCTGTTAAGTATTTGGTTCAAAATTCAAATTTATTAGTGTTTGAGAGAGAAAACTTGCCTTATTATTTGAAAATGATCTCAAGAAAAAAAATATTATGGTTTATTGTATAAATGTTTTAGTCAGTCAAGCCTAGAAAAGACATTTACCAACCATTTTAACCCACAATTGTCCCAGTAATTATGGCAATAAACTACAACAATGCTGTTTTGAGACCATTTTAAGTAATGCATTTATAATTTCAAAGATTAATAAGTGTTCTTTAATATTGATAAAGAACATTTAACTGGAAGATATTTTATAAATAAAAAATAAAAACAACAAAATCTGCTTACAAACAAAACCATAAATATTTAAATTCATCAAGCTATTAATTGATTAACTCCAACAGAGCCATTTTTCATAACAACCCTCTAAATACAGTGAAATTTGCTGCTGGTTACATTTAAATATTGAACAGCTAATAGTATTAAACTGATGCTAGAGTTGTAGTTTATGAGACTTTATAAAAGATAAAAATAGTCCATACAGCTGAGCACTCTTTGTAGATAATCCTGGAAAATATCTAAATTATGCACCGTGTGGGGGTGGCGGCGTCACCCCACTGCTCATCTCACAGGCCTGCAGAGCCGCCATATGCTGCGTTTACATCCCAAACTCTTCCTTTAATGTTCCTCTACTGACACCAACTTAAAGGTTTCTGAGGAAGGACGTCAGAAACTCTTAGCATAAACCATTCCAGGCTGCTGCTCTACAGACAGAAGCATATTGAAATGTCTAGCAGGGAGCAGAGGAACTGCGAAAAGAAAGAACAAAATAAATGTCAGTGAAAATAGGCCAGGCTGCCTGCTGAAGCTGCTACTCCAACACCTCACCTTGAGAAATCAATGACAACCACAAAAGCTATGTGACCAATGATTTTCTTCTTAATGTTGTATGTAGAGATTTTATAAAACGGAGTAAAAGGCAAAAAATACAATGAGATTACAGAACCATGAAATGGGGAACATGTGGATTTTGAAGCAAAGCTACATTTTGAGAATAATTAATACTCCTGAAGGGTAAAAGTGTTTTCAAAGTTTGGACAGAGTTAGGATTATACTTTACCCCAACAAAGCTAAACTAACTCAGTGAAGCTGGTTCAGTTAAACTTGGTTCAGTTAAACTGGTTCAGTTAAGCTGGGTCAGTTAAACTGATTCAGTTAAACTTGGTTCAGTTAAACTGGTTCAGTTAAGCTGGTTCAGTTAAACTTGGTTCAGTTAAACTGGTTCAGTTAAACTGGTTCAGTTAAACTTGGTTCAGTTAAACTGGTTCAGTTAAGCTGGTTCAGTTAAGCTGGTTCAGTTAAACTGGTTCAGTTAAACTGGTTCAGTTAAACTGGGCTAGATGAAGGACTCAAGGATTCAAGGATTTTTTATTGTCATGCTACCTTTGCTTGTTTGTGGTACAAAATTCGGACTCACGTCCCAGATTAAGAAATCTAATTGTTCTGCTCAAGGCTAAAAGTTAGAAATAGTTCATTATAATTTAGTGATAAAAAATGGAAATATTTCTGTAATAATTCATGCTAGAAAGTTGGTCATTTAGTTTAAAAGCATCTATACTGACAGTATAGATGCTTTTATTTTTAAGGTGAATTCTGAGGTCGCATTGCATTATGGGTAGCAGAAGCAGTGCCAGTGGATTCATTTTATTCTGACTTAAAAAAGAAAAAGCTAAAGAACCATTCATTTAGTTTGGTATTTGCCTATTGTTCGGTACTCATGTTTTATATCCATCATCGTATGTCCTTGTATTTTATTTTATTATCCACATATCAATGTTTTTTATGTCCCATTATGTTTATGATATCAATATTTTACTAGTTGCAGTCCTTTGTGAGAATGTAAAAATCTGTCTAAATAAATTATTCATTCATAACTGCAAAATGTAAGCCTTGAGAAAGCAATAATTGTAATAACATGCAGCAATATTTGAACATAACTCAAAAGAAAGTAATTTAGAAATAGAAATCAGCACATCATAATCTTATAAATTTTCAATGTGAAAAACTAATGGCTTTCCTAACGAGGTTCAGCCAGGACACATTATGCTTTCAGAGTGGATCCTGATGAAAGCTGAGAGATTAAATCAAAGTTGAGACTCATTAAATAGCTCTAGAGCTGATAGAGAATGCAGCACTGGCTGCTAATTATCTATTATTAACACATTTCACAGTAATTTCACTAATTGTATGAGAGGAATGGTTGTAATAGACGCGAGAGAATTGGTTGTGGGACGAGAATTTAATGTTATTCTTATTCAAAGACATGATTTAAGATTTGTGGCATGACATAAAAAATAAATCACCTGTTTTTACTTCACTGTACTGTGGTTTGCAGTTTGTTAAATGTGCACATATGACTCACTTGGTTAATATTTCATGGTTGGTTGTGTATAAATGGGAAAAGTCAAAGTACATTCAGCAGACTTATGAATCAGCATCTCATGTCACCAATATGAGTCTTAATATTTAAACTATTAAAATAAAACAGAGTTGGTGCGTAAAAGAGTTCATTTCTGTCTCCGGCGTTGTGCGCATGCGCGACGTTTTCGGATATATAACACGCAGGAGGTTCATGTTAACTTGACCTGCTGCACAGAATCGATGCAAACCAAGTCGCAGCAACATTAAACCCTGGGCAGGAAATCCTCCTCCAAGTGTTTGTTTTATTTCTGGATTTTATCTTTCAGCGTGGCAGTTTCATCGGCACATTGCAGCCAGACACATTTGTGTGAAAGAGGGAAGATTAGCTTTTTAAAACTCCCTAAAGCTATACTTATGTGCCGCTGTGACAAACTTTTTCCTTGCGTGCAGAATCATTGCAAATTGGAAAATCTCACTATGTCACCAACATCCCCTCCTCTCTCTGCATCTCTCTCCTCAGTGCTGCGAAACTGAAGTGAAGGCATCCATCAACACCGGCAGCCTGCACAACCACATCTCCACCCCCTGCTGCCAGAGACTGGGGTAAGAAACATCCAGCTCAACACAACGAAACGCACCGATTTCACTGCAGCACTTCCTGTTCTTACAGCCAGACAAACCAACTGCCAACAAAGATAACGTTCTACTGAAAGAGACTTTAAAGTGTTAAAGGGAAATGTAATCAAATCATCAGGACCTTTCTTCAATAATGATTTTATTTCATTATGGTTTATTTGGTACTTTTCAGCAAGCTTGTTTAAAATCAATAATTCCTTATTATTGATGCAAAACCAGTTCCACTGGCAGATCATTTAATTTATAACAAGACATTTTCCTCATGGTATAAGTTAAATAATCTGTCAGAGGAAATACTTTTAAAATCAAAATTAAGGAATTATTGACTTTAAAAAAGTCATATTTTTGCATGGAAAAGTTGCTCTTCAGTTAGCTTTGTAATACTTCAAGTGTGCTAACATATTTGGCCTACAAACCAGACCAAAAATACTTGGTGAAGTTTGTGTTTTTGTAGACCATGAACATATTTCATACAAATGGAGTATAAAATGTGTTAAAAAATATGTAATTTCTTACCTGAGAAGCTTCATGCTGTGTAAACTCCTTGTCCTGGTTGTAGCTGCTGACAGACTTGGGTTTTTAAAGCCACATCTCCATGTCAGCCATTATCCTAAACCAAAACATGATGCAATAGTGACCACTTATTTTCAATAATATCACCATGTTGTCAAGTTATAAAGAAAAAAATGATCATATTTTTAAAATCTTAAGATTCTACTGGAATATTCAGAATAATTTAATATTTAAAAAAAAAATTCTTCTTTTGATTTCAAATTTGTTTTTAAAGTAGCTGATAAACCAATAAATGAGCTAAATTATTAGTGGAAGCTGCATATAGAAGGCAGCAACATCAACCAGCTAAACATGCTAATTATTGAAGTTACTGTCTCCTCAGACTGGTTCCCAGTAAGGACAGTTCACCATGCGGTGCTACCAGTTCAGTGACTGGTCTGCAGCTACAGCTGGGCAGGCAGACTGTCCAGTGTTCAGCATATGTGAAAGGTAAGGACATTGTTATAGAACCCATGTAAAGTAGCTTGGAAACATTTTAAGGATTTGAATGAGATTTGTTATTTTTTAACTTGTATTGATTTTTTTATTAATTAAAACACATTTTGTCTGAAAAAGAATTTGTCTCCTTACAGATATAATCCATTTCTGCCATTTTAAAACAGTCAAACGTTTCAGATCAATCAAATTTTAATCATAAAAAGAGCAAAGAGCAAAAAATACCATAAAAACCTGGCAGGACGTACAACAAGGCCTCTCTGAATTTCAGAATTATTTAATTTCCCGTTGGGATTAATAAAGTATTTTTAACTTGAATTGAATCCATACTACACAATAAATCAATAATCATATGATCAATATCAGTAGATAATACATCTGACAGAATATTCGATAATATTGCTGAACTTCAGTCCAGAATAGAACAGCTTTTGCCATGAACTGACTCGTTCTTTAGTTACCTAGCAACAACTCCCTCACTCATTCTTTGGTTACCTAGCAACAACTCCCTCACTCATTCTTTGGTTACCTAGCAACAACTTGTTAGTAACTTGCACAGCAGCAGTTTAAGGTTTTGACTCACAAAAAATAAAAAACAGCATGGAGTGAAACTGGTGGATAAAACAGGAAAAGCCACACGAACAATTTGTCAATATGTCAGATATTCATATCCAAGGTGATATGAATTTTATGATTGTCATAGCGCAAAATAATCAGAAATCAAACTTTATTGTAGTAAAATTTCTGTAAAATTCTTTTTGTTTAAATTCTTATATGCCTAACTCAAAAAAGTTTCGGTTTTATACGTTTGCATGCCAAGAAATAGTTATCCAAACAAATCCTACATGGTCTTAATTAAGCTAAATGAAAAATGAATCAACACCGTATGGATTAAAATCATTCTAACCAGTGGAAAACGGATAATTCAAGACACAAATTCAATCCCATACCCACAGATATTAAGTTTTTATGATACAACACCAACACCCACCCTCTTAAGTACAAGCTTAACAGCTCTCATTATCACACAAAGGAATATTTTTGAAGAGCTTCAGTCTAATTTATGCATGTTCAGACGGGGTGGTTAAATTGCTTCCATAAAGCAGTTCTATTACACGTTTTATTTTGTCTGCTCTTATCTTTTCTTCTCTCCACTTTTAGAGGATGAGGCGTCTGAACTGTGCCTGGGTCTGCAGACTCTGTTGGAGCTGAAAGTAAGGTTCACTTTTTATTTTAGTACTTAGTGAATAATGGTCCAAATGTGCCTATGTATATATATATATATAAGTGAATAATTTACTTAAAACAAGCTGAAAAGTTACATGTAAATTAGTTTTGGCTTATTATTAAGATATTTGCTCTAGAAACTATACTTCAAAATACTTGGTAAGATTTTGTGTTTTTGCTGTGGAGAAAGTAGAAAATATAAAGAGTTAAAAAGGTAAGAAAATAAAGAACGAGTGGAGAGTTTTCCTTGGTTTTTGGGTGGTTTATAACTGAACAACCTCCTGAAGTCAGGCTGGTTTAAATTATTTAGCGCAGTAATAATTATGCCTCGCCATGTGAATCCTCCCTCAGTGCTGCTTGGACCTGAACAGTCGGGTTCTGAAGCTTCAAGGCTGCGGCGACGAGCTGCCCTTCCTGAACACTGTAACCGACGGCCGGCGCCAACACGACACCAACGAAAACCTGTGAGCCGACTCCGCATCAGCTGCCAAGTCTGGCCATCGCTAACGGGCTGCAGCTGCGAGAAACGATGCCCTTTGTTTTTATCTGGACTGTCCAATCACAGCGTCACTGCCAGAACATGGATGAGCTTCACCTCTGTTGTTCTCAAGCTCACATCTTCATGTCTGCTGATTTTGACTTGATTTTCTCTGATAATCGTCTCGTTAAGCAGAGCAAAACCTGATCTCGCCAGGTTTTGGGATTATGCTGTATTTTCTGTTCTGCTACTTACGAAAAGAAAAATGTTTAACAATTTGAAGTGAATTTATATTGAATCTATGATGATTTGGCTGCTGAGGAATTGTGTTGAATTACACCTCAATCACATACTGAGATTTTTTTCCACTTTTTTTTCTGTTACAAAAATGTCTACAGTTCTGTTAAACTACGATAACATATTAGAAAAAGGAATAAATTCCTGTAAAAAAAAAAAATCAGAAATTTTGGAAATGTTCTAAAAAGTCTTGTGAAAAAAAAAAAAAAGCCAACAACTTGGAAATGTAAAAGTTTCAAACATTTGCGGGTAACAAATCTGATAGCTTGAGATTAATCTGAGAACATTTTCTAGAACAAAACCAGAAATGTTCTGTGCTCCAAACAATGAACATTTACAAGAAATTAAGCTGAGAATTTCTCTGGAAAAAAACTTTCAAATGTCAAAAACTGAAATTTTCATGTTTTTGTAAAGAATTTTTTTTTTTTAGATTAATCTCAAAATGTGAGGGTTTTTTTCTAGAGATTTTTGACTTTTCAATCTCAGAAATGTTGTTTTTCTAGAAAATTTGATGGAAATGTACTTCTTTCCCCTCCATCTACAATGGCCCTGATGCGCCGCCAGTTAACACAGATGTTTGGTGTTTTAAAGTTAAATTTGTTCTGGCTAAATAGTCACTCCAATCGGCAGAACGATCAGAAAAGCTATTTTGGATTAAACCAGTGCTTTCCAACAATGTTAGCCTTTTGGGTCTCCTCATACTTAAAGCTGATCTTGTATGTAATTGTAAAATTGTGGTCAATGCTGAAATTTAAGATACAACGTATAAATTGTTTCATTGTTTTAAATGTTTGTCAGTTTATAGTTTATGCTTATATGGAAGTCAGAAATCAACCGTGTTCAACTTACAAGGATTTTCTTACTATTACGTTAAGTGACTAGTTTAACTACTGTTAGCAAAAAAAGCTAATAAAAGTGAATATATTTTTACTGCAACTGAGGCATATAAACCCTGAGATGTTTGTTCATCAATGCGTTGTTCAGTACAGTATGTGAGTGATTTTATGATGTACAAATACACAGAAGCACAAACAGCTAATCACTGCAACTATTACTGTACTTTATACATGTAGCGGTAGCCATGTTGGATCTCGACGTCCATCGCAATTTACTTTTACACTTCAATCTTTAAAAAAAGTTGCTTATTTTATGAACTTGGATATTCCAACATCCAAGCACAAATGGATCAAAACCTTGTTTAGCTGTGATGTTTAACATTTTTATCAGAAGACTGAACATTTACGAAATATATTTTAGCACCCAATAATTCTTGTTGATTTATTCAATTTCAAATGAAGGCAGTTAAATGGAAAACACCACACTAGATTACAAAGACTTCATGTTGGTTTAATGTTTGTTGGCTGTTATCTTCAGAAAAACTTTTTTATTATTATTCACATTTAAATTTTCCATTAATTTAAAAGACATTTTTAAATGACTCATTTGTTTCAAATATAAGAATCTGTAGGCATCCATTTCTTTCTATGCAGCTGAATCGTTAGCATGTTAGCTAAACTTTAGCATGTTAGCTAACCTTTAGCATGTTAGCTAACAGCATCAAACCGTTATGGATTTGAAATATTACAAACATATTTCACGATTTTATCAAATACGCAAGTTTAAGATTTGAGCAGTTAAACGTCAGATTAACATTTCAGGTTAGCTAAATATTTTCAGTTTTATTGTTTTTCTCCAAGCTATTTTTAGCATCTATAGCATCTCCTAACGGTCAAAGTAATATTTATTCTTTTGGTTGGAAATCACTGGATTAACTAATTTAAGAAACGACTGCGTAAAGTGTAGTTTTGTTTTCTTTCCTTTCTGTTAATTTGGAGATAGACGGCAAAATAAAAATTTATTACCCCCAAAATAATAATCCTTCCTGTAAAGTGATATTGCATAAAATTATGAAATGCCCTAAATGTTTTTTGTTTTTTTTAAGTTTTCCACACTCCTCAGCCTGTCGGTAATGTAGATTTTATAACAGCACTTTCCAGAAAATGCCCTAAAAACAACTAAACATTGATTTGATATATTTGAGTCAGACTCAGAAGCAACAAAAACACCAAAACAGTGCAGATCTGCATGACATTGTCAAGTTCAGCCTTTGTATAAATAAGTCTGCATGTGGTGTTCTAGTCAGAAAATGTCATGTTGGAAGTCTGTAAGGCCAGGATGTGAGTGTGTTTTGTGTGCATGATTGCATAGCGAGGTTTTGTTCCTTTTTCACATGGGAAAAAAACTGAATCCTTCCCATTTTCCCAACTGGGTCGAAACAAAACATGCTGCCAAAAGCCAACCCCAGCTGCCTTCATGCTCTGCCTCTTTTAGGAGACTTTAATCATTTGGTTACAGCTCAGCTCCAAGCCAAGGTCTCCTCTTCATGCTAATCGTTATAGATATGGTCTTTATTGATATAAATATTTCACCATTTCTGTTTCTGATGCAATGGTTTCTGATTTGTTCATATAAAATAAGCAAACATAGCAACCTGAATTATGTTTCCATGGTTCAGAGGACCAAAAGCTGTTTATCAGAGGCCATCATGCTCTGCTTTGAGCCCAATCATGCTTGCGACTGTGCTGCACAGCATCCATCCACACACAGATTGGCAATATTTGTTTCTTATAAATGTAGTAGTGAAATTACTATGCTGTGTGAAAGGAATTAATGTATTAAAGAAATTTATTTTTGGTGTTTTACCTCTTCTGAATAGTATTTTCTCTGCTTAAAATAAAGTCTGTATTCTGGCTAGCTGCTTTCCTTAATATTTGTGGAAACTAGTTACACGATGGCCCAGTTTTGTTATGCTGGGGCTGATGAGGGAAAAGTACATTTTTCACTTAATTTTGGAATTCTGACTTTTTATTATTGAGAATTTTCTCAAATTTCTGGCTTTAATCTCAGCATTTTCAGTTTTTTCTCAAGAATTTTGACTTTTTTAAGAATGTTTACTGTAATTTTCACATTCATTTCAGAATGCTTACTTTTTTCAGAATTTTTTTTCTTCAGATTTTGACTTTTCTCAGAATCTCAGAATTTTTTTTTTCCTAGAATTCTGATTTTTGTCTCAAAATTCTCTTTTTCTCTGAATTCTTGCTATAATGTTTTTTTTTTTTCATATTTTACTTTCTCAAAATTCTGTTTTCCTTCAATTTTTGACTTTTTTGTGAGAATTCTTTTTCATCATTTTTGAAATTTTCCCCCAAAATTCTGACATCAATCTCAAAATTTAGAATTTTTTTCTCAGAATTTTGAGATTTTCCTCTGAATTCATTTTTTGTTCTTCAGAATTTTGACTTTTTCGTGAAATTCTAACCTTAAATCTCAGAATTCTGACTTTAGTCTTCTGCGATCGTAAGTCAAAATCCTAAGAAATATCTAGAATCAAGTCTGAATTCAGAGAATTTTTCAGTAGCTCTGTTCCTCTTCTGCAGAAAAAGACTCCTTGTCTGTAAAATGACTAAGCAGACTGTTTGTAGGAGGGCTCTACAAGAAAGACGGTCAGCGCAACCCATTGCATTGATTCCCATAGACAAACTGTTTGCCCTTCTCTGCCATCCTTCTATAAAAAGCCCAGAAAACAGATGTTCCCACAGCACCAGAGGGAAACGACCCGCAGCCATTTTTACAAACACACAATCTCATCCGGCTGCACAATAGATTTTTTCCCTGACAGAAACACAGCACTGCCTTATACATCATGTCCAAACGTTATTGTCAAATAATAAAATCTCCTTGAATTTACTGAAATCATTTTAAACAATGACTCCACTAATAAACACATTTATGAGTCAATTGCAAAAATTTGAACAGTTTTCCTGTAAAGGCGAGTTATTTCTCCAAAATTAGCTCATTGAGTAGTGATTACATGTGGGTGATTGACAGCTTTAACAAATATATATATATATATAAAACATTTTTTATAAATGTAAAATAATGCACTTTTAAGCAAATGTATTTTTATAATTCCAATTTGAGTGATTACATGGTCAATGGAAACACAGCGTGGTGTTGAAGGAGTACTTCTCTTTTAGTAGAATCAGACATAATGCTGATTTTTGGGGAGCTTCAAAGACACCAAAGACAAAGAGAACCATCTGCTGAGCAGGAACAGACACCGACAGCCTGGTTTAAATTCACAGCAGAGTCCAGACCAACTCTGCAAGTCAAAGACCATCCAATTACTGACTGGAGGGATGTAATTTGATTTCTTCTTGAACACTACAGTTTATTAAAGTCCAAGCGGCTTTCAGCTTGTCAGATGACGCTTCACTTCATTTTGGCTTCATGCGACAGCTCGCTGTGTCGGTAAGCCAGGAAACGGGTTTGTTGGGGGGAACGGAGGAATATAAAGTCACACCAGACCTTGTTAGAGAATAGCCCCCTTTATCCGCCCCCGTCTACTGTTTTGAGTCATTTTCTACACCCACATCCTGTTAACAATGCAGCCGATAACACCTCTGGTTGGAAAGTTCAGTTATTCTTTCATAAATCACAGTGAAGCTATGCTTTCGCTTTGCACAGCCGCCTTTGTCTCTGCAGCAGCTACAACTCAGCATGTCGAAACCACAAACTGGAAAGCAGAAAAGGAGCAAGTGCTGAATTCATTGACTAATATTTATGCATCAGAGCTTCGAAAGTTAAATGTTAAATTTCAAAACCAAAATCAGGCGCAAATGCAAAAGATTATTTCATTATTGACTGAAAAGCTATCCGAATCATAAATTAACTGCTCTCATGTTTTTTGAACTGTAGCACATTATTTCATTTATAACAAAAACAATGTTAAGAAGGGAAATAATCTACCAGTGTAAAAATAACTTTAAAAAGAATCAATACTAAGATTTGAAGGAATCTTGGTGAAAAATAAGTTAATTTCGTCGCATTTCAAGGATATTAAAACTAAAACAGAAACACTTGGGTCAGATTTATTTTTAAAACCCTTGGGGTGACTAAAGCATCCCTAAAGGTCAGTGTGGGCAGAAGGACTTTAACTCCGTCACAAACCTCTGACATAAACCCTGATCACAGGCTGCCCACTCCCACACCAACAAGTCTGTCCTGGGTGGATTTCACTGCCTGCTGCCTCACAAAACTTCAAATATCTATTTGCTCTTCATTTCTTGTCAATACCTTCAATCACCTTCTTATTTATTTATTTCCTCCTGCTGCTGAAGAGATTAAAACACCCAGTGAAAGCCTGTGGTTCAGTAACACATTGGGAATGACTCACAGTTTGAACTGCAGTGTTTATTGATCAGATTAGGGCTTTTGTGGAAAAAAGTTGCGTAATTTTCTTTCCACTTCACAACAATGCACTATTTAGTGAGTCTACAACATAAAATCTAAATAAAATGCTTTACTTGTGGCTGCAGAGTTACAAAATGTGAAAAAGTTCATTATTATTGTTTCATTAAAGTACTATAAACGCAACTTTCAAACTTGATCGTCCCAAACGAAACATTTCTGACGCACAGAGTAAACCAGTACAGGCTAGTAGAACCGAAGTGAAGCTAATAGCTGCTAACAGTGAAGCTAAAAGCTTCTAGCAGTGAAGCTAACAGCTGCTAGCAGTGAAGCTAATAGCTGCTAACAGTGAAGCCAACTTCGAATCTTTCCTTTACATCTTGAGACAATTTACTTAAAAATATTAAAAAACAACAATAAAACAAGCAAATTATGAACTAATTTTAGGTTCATAAAATATGCCCTAAACTTAAGCATAGAAATTAACCAAGGTGAGTTTACTAAGCTTTTAACAGAACGGGTTTGTGGCAGAGAAACACTGAACCTTTTTTAAAACGACTTGTTAAACCAAATGATTAATAACAACATGGTGTCCAAGAAAGACGGAAAGAATTTCTGCACAAGCTAAAATAAAACCCATAAAGCAGCTGAATCTTATCTTTTCAAAACTGTCTTTATCCAGAAAAAATAAATAAATAAAAAAAAGCACTGCCATAAAAATGTATCCTTACACAAACAAGTACATAAACCAGACGCTGCACAGATGAGATATTTTTATCTCATCTTTAATGGATATTTTGCCATTGAAAAGGAAAAAACTGCCATTTTGTGAAGCACAATTTGATTAAAAGTGCCTCAGAGTTGCGGTCATGCACCCTAGAAGCCAGTTATCACGACAAGGCCAGCGGCCCGGTGCAGCCGGGTCACAGGATCAGATGTTCGAGACAAGTTTCATGTTTCATGTGCAAAATTTATGTCTGGGAAAAATCCTGGAGCAAAAGTCAAAGCCACAGAGGATTCATCATCATCAGGCCAGAGAGGTTTCTGCATACTAAGCTGACATTTTCTCTGGGAGATCATGCTGAGGAAGCCATGTACATCGGACAGTTTACATATTAAAAACAAGAGCCTGGTTCTGCTTGACCATTAAAGGTCATAAATGAGCCACAATGAGCTCACAGAAAGAAAATGCTCAGCACTTCTGAAGGCAAGCTGCAGCCGAACAAAGACCACTTATCTATAAGAGGAGTCAATCATTTTGTTCGGATGCATTTCCTTTTAGGGATGCAAACGTTTACTATCTTAAAGCTTCAAAAAATGAGAATTGTTATTAATTTTGACTGCATAAATAACCCAACTAATGAATGATAAGTTTGTCTGATAAAATATTTCTCCGCTGTATTTAATGATGCAGGAATTAAATTGTCAGTGACAAAAATTTTAATTATTTGGAAATATTAATGCAAGAGGATAAAGCAAGCCAAAAATAAAGCCACTAATAATACAAATCATTTATTGTTTCATTAAATAGCTGAACAGTGATGAATGTCAAACTGATAATTCAACACAATTAATTCAAATACAGCAAGATATTTAAAGATATGGAATAATAAACAATTATTTCAAGAAAACAAGATAATGAGAAATTATGGAGATGAAATTTGACGCATGCATTTTTGTAAAATTCAATTACAAGTTACACAAGATTGTGTGTCTGCAGATGAATTTTTTATGCAGGCGAGAAAGACGAAGACTGCAGCATCCAGGATGTCCACAAATCAAATGTGAGTAAGAAACTATTTGCAGCAACTTCATAAAAAGCAAAGTTGCAGAACAACTGAGCTCATCAGTGAAACTCTTGGTGTTGGATTGAGCAAGTCTCTAAAGGGCAGATGAGAGGCAGCTGCCTCCCAGGACACCTGAGCTTCCCCCAGTCAAACATCTCATTTATTTTTCATAAGACAGAGGCAGCCAAACATGGGCGGTCACTGGATCCTCCCCAGAGGAACAGTGGGTGATTCCCCCTGCCTTTCCAACCGTCACGCCCTCCGAGGAGATCGCTGCTCAGACAACACTGCCGTCTTGCTGCCTTTGTCATTATGTAACAAACACTGTTATGTAACATCAGCAGGGCTTTTTACATTTAAGAGAATTCACCAGGTAAAGAAAGAGGGGATTTCAGTAGTTATTTGACAGCGACATACAGGTGGTATTGATCTGGACTCTGGTGAAAACAGCGAAGCGTTTCCCCTGCAAAGCCTCGCGTTTTCATCCTCCCCTCCATTTGTTAGGAGCCAACCTGAGCAGACAGAATACAAATGACAGAAAGCACAGGAACAACAGCAGCCGCTGGGGAACGCTCTTTATTACAGTATTTACATTAGGAAGAGGACGCAGCATACGACACATGCATATTGATGTACATAGAAAAAAATGAGGAGTAAATCTCTGCCAAACGCTCAGAAATGTTTTAATTAATCTCAGCAATTTGCAAGAAAAAAAAAAGTCTGAAAAGTTGAAAACTAGCAAAAAAGTTGACATTTTGAGATTCATCTAAAAGTCAATAAAGAAAGAGGATTTTTTTTAAAAAGTTGAAAATTTGCTAAAGACAATTCTTTAGATTAATCTCAGAAATTTTCAAGAAAAAAACTAACAAAATAGTTTGAAGAGTTGAAAATAAACTAGGATCTTTTTTTAATTCTAAGATTTATCTGAGAAAATTCTGAAAAGAACCAGAACATTTTTGGGTTCAAAATGTTTACAAATTTATAGAAAAAACTCAAATATTGAGAATAATCCAAGACATTTTCGAGTTTGAAAAATCTAGCAGAAATTTTCAAGAAATAACTTTGTCTTTTGAAACACAGAAATTCCCAAGATTTCTCCTAAAAAAATTCTGAGATTGATCTCAAAATTTTACTTTTTCTCAAACAAATGTTCAACGTTTGATACTGTGATGCTTTTTTCCAAAAAAGAATAAAAATAATGAGTAAATTTTCATCCAAAAATGTTAAGTTTAATTGCACACATTTCTTAGAAAAAAACAGATTAATCTAAATTTTTTTAAGTTTTTGGGTAGAAATTCACTCCTTTTTTTCCCTGTCCGCTGTGGCCTTAATACAGCGCAGTAGAAAACAGAGAAGGAGGCTGTGTGGTGGAAATCTGTTGCTGCGCTACGTCTGTGCGTCCTGGTACAGAACATTCGCCACCAGATCTCTCACTGCAGCCGGATCTTCACTGTCTGTGGAGACAAAAAGAACAATGTGGAAATTACTGATGACACCGGATAAAACTGTCCAAGTACAGAGAAAAAATATCCATATCCTATTAACTCTTCCTCATCTTCCACCCACAATTGTTAAACTTTATGTGGACTCTATGATAGAAAAACAAAGAAGTGAATAACTGAAGCGAACACGTGACTAACAGTGCTAACAGTGCTAAGACCTTCCCCCTGGCTCTGATTGGTTGTTTCTGACTGGGAGCTGTGCATTTCTGCAGATGACTGTAGGACAACAGGAATGAGGCAGAGGACTTTTTTGCAGTTGATTTGTCTCATGTTATACTTTTACAACATAGTGACAGTTTTACCAAATATATATATAAATGTTTTTAAAAGTTTCATACTGCAGATTTAATGCCTACTTTGTGATGTCAGACAGGTCCTATGTAGATAATATATTTCTGTTAATGAAACTGGACATATTCAATAAGGTCAATCACAGATAATTTATGATTTATTAAAGAGAAAATTTGTATTTCTACACCAATCTTAATATAACCTCACAGCATAATAATCCATGTGATTTCATCCATTTCTTTTATAATGAGGTTTAGGTTTGACGTTGACAGCAGAGGTCTGATCACTGACAGCACTGTGACCTTTAAAGAGCAAAAAAGGAAGAACTGCTCACACATTAATATGAACACAAACAAAGGATGGCTACACGAGACGGGAATTCAATTAAGTTCAAAGACTTTTGAAGGCGTCCTCCTGTATGCAGTGGAGCAAACAGAAACAAGACAGAATTACATTTATAAATAAATACAATGAAACTGAATGTATAGCGTATACCAGCAGCTCAAAGAGGTTTTTCAAATTTATTTCAGCAAATTTATTGTGCAGCAGCAATGGATGGGTGATAAAAGAAAGGAGAAAATGATAGACAAAGAGTAATAAACAATAAAACACGTCTTTTCTAGCAGACCAAAAGTGCTGGAGCTCCACCTGGGTTGCTAGGTGACGGGTGGAACTCTGCTGGGGTTGCTAGGCAACATGTTGGGCAGTGTCTGCTTTGTCAGTTACATTTTGGAGTTTTGTTTTTTTTTTTAAGGGCTCATTTTCTAGAAATCAAGATATGTTATCTTACTGCCAAAAATGGTAGAGCTTTAGCACTAGAGCTTGAATTTAGGAAAAAATAATTTACATATTTACATACCGTCATGATTGATTTATATTTATTAGGCTTCTTAAACTAGATCATGTCCAGATTTTGCGCCATAAACATGCAAGTGTGAGCTGGTAAAACAATAAGTGAATTGAATTACTGAACTTTTAATTATTGATAACATCCTTAAGCATGTCTGTATGTTTTATAGAACGTTTTAAAAATAAAGTTAATACCTACCATCTTTAAACTGTTCAAATCAAGCAACTGATTTGAATTTATTTTTTGTCCTATTTTTTAATACTTGCATACCTGGTGAAAATGGAGGTTTAGTTTAACTTGTGTAATAGTTAACATCTGTCTCACTTTTGTTGATTCACAGACAAACTTTACAGAAAACGACCATCTTGTTGATTTTAGGTGATTAAAAAAAAGCCTGCTTACCTTCTCACATCACAACTCTTCAGGAATGAACCAAGTTATTCACACATGCAGACTGAAGTCCTTCATCACAAATTAAAAACGTAGGAGTAGCTTGCTTTATTTAGAAACCTTTTCCAAATCCGAAAGGCTCTTAATAATCAACGTTTGGCCTGAGGACACGTATTAAAATGAAAAGGACAGCAGGGGAAAGGCTGAGTGTCATTGCGTAACGTTTCCGTTAGCTTAGATTACACAGTACAAACTTATAATTTATTTTTCCCATTTTATCCTGATGGCAGCCATTTGGTATGTGATCATTTTTAAAAAAAATCCCAAATAGACTGCTTCTCTTCTTTAAATGAAATCTGTCACCATTTTTCTTCTATTCCTGGTAAAGTTAATCTCAACTTCAACATGATGTGTAAAACAAAAAAAAAAAACTAATTTGTAATTTAATTGAATCTTACTGAGTGAAAATCACTGCGACAGAAGCGAGACTAATGTTTCACTCTGAAAGATAATTAACAAAAGAAATTAACAGGAAATAAACAACCATGGAGGATTCGGAATAATAATTAACCAAATGCTGACTGAAGGCAAACGCTGCGTTTGTGATTAATACAGAGGAGCAAGAAGAGAGCAGCGGGGAGAAGAGAGGAGAAGCTGTAGAGTTGATGGACAAGCTGCAGATTTGGCCGGGATAAATTTCCCTCCTGACCTCGTCTGTCAGTCACGATGAGGGTTTTATGAAAGACTCTTATTAGCTGTTAAATAAAAGCTTAGCTTCACATTAAAGCTGGAAAATGGGAAAAACAATCCTCCGATTTCACTTTTTAAATTCTTTTTCATACTTTTAATCCTTATATATTAAAACTGTCATAGATAAATAAATAAAACTTTCCCTCATGCAAACAAACCTCATGCATAATCTAATTTATGCATTTTTCTTTATTTTTTACATCAAACTGTCTGAGTGGAGAGAAGCCTTCACCATCCATTTTCTAAAAAACAGAGGAGGTTTGTTAAACTTGATTTAGATTTTGTTCTGGGTTTTCTCAACGTTTATTCAGGTTTTCTTGTGTTTATAGGTATACATTTAATCATCAAATGTAAATCAGAGGCTTAATCTGGATTCTTGAATGTATAAATTACACATAAATACAATATAAGCACATAACCAATCTTTTTTTTTTTTTACATTTACTTCCTCACTCATTTACATAAAGATTACTGTTACAATGGACTTGCAAATAATTAATTGACTTATCGATTAATAGTTTATTCAAATGAAAAGGAGTTCCAATCGATTAACTAATAATGTCAGTTTAGGCCTTATTTTAGTGTTGTAGTTTGGCCTCCGTCCAGCAGAGGGCGCCACTGCTCAACCTTAAGCAGAGCCAAACAAAAACAAAGCTGGCGGAGAGCGCCACCCAGAACAAGGAAGTGAAACTCTGAACAGAGTCCGGTTTTTATGCGGTTCAGTTTAATATCATTATTAATTATTATTAATTATTATTATTATTATTATTATAATTATTATTATTATTACCAAAAACAAAAACAACAATTAGGTCCCTTAACAGCTACTGACTGACCTGGTAATGATTTATTTTTGTGTTTATCCTCATGTTACTCTTCATTTGTATTTGTTCTCTTCCAATTTTCACAAAAAATAAAAAAGATGAATCCCATGTATGATGAGTCACAACCCGAGGCTTAAAGCCAGAGTTTGAGGCTTTAATTAAACACTTATAATCTGCTACTGACTTCTTAAAGGTTGTGTATGTGCAGCTGGTTTGATTAAGAAGGTTCTCATTGAATCTTTGAATTTCACAGATTAGGCAGAAGTGCCAGTCCTGCTTTGTCACTCTTCTCATAAGCCAATAAACACATTTCTGAAACTGTGAGAAGAAAGTGGGCAGTAAACCTCTCCTCCGTCCTCATTACCATTCAGGTCAGAGTCTGAGTGCCAGCTCAGGACTGAACGTTTGTTGGCTGCAAACAGTCACAGTTTGTCTCCTGTTTAAATAAAACCTCCAACTGAGGCAATGTTGGCTGAATTTAATGAACGATGTTCTGGTTGGAGCTGAATTTGCTTCCTGGAGACCACCTCCGAGTTGTTTTTGTACTTACCAACTCCCAGAGCCTTCAGCTGGCTTTTAAACTCGGGCTTCTCCTCAAGCACTCGCAGCAGGTTGGTGGACTCCATCCGCTCAAGCTCCACCTTCCAGTAGATGTAGATTTTCTGGTTGAAACTGACGTACACCAGACAGGGGCTGTTTTTGCCCTCCTTGCATGTGTACTGACCTGAAATCACAGATTTAAATACACATTTTGAACCTAAAAGTTTTGTAAAATAACACCCATATGGTCAGGTTACATTCACAACCTGTTTTGTGTAAACCAAAACAAAGTAGTTCCTAACATCTAAAAGGTGAATTAAGCAGTTTCCAGAAGCATAATAAGAGCTAACATTAGCTAATGATAACATCTACACTGCAGCTAGCTTAGTAGAAATAGTAAACTAATAATACCTGATGTGCAAACTTCAAGATATTATTCTGGGTTAGCATTTTTCCCACGGTCATCATGAAAGACAGACAGTTCTGTTCTGTAACAAACTACAACTAGCATACTAGCTAATGTTGATATTTACGCTAATGACAGTACAGTATAGCAAATAGTGAAAAACTTTCAACACTGCATTTTGAATCCCAAGTTAAGCACAATGCTTCTTAAAAATATTCTGAGTACTGTTAGCATAAAGTGTTGCTAGCGCTACTGATGCTCTTATAAGTATGGTAATACATTATCAAATACTACCTCACTAAATAACCCCGACATGTAGACGTTCTATGTTCGGTATGTTAGCAAATTAGCTAAATGTTAGCATTTTGGTTGTATTGACTCTTTTACACTTCGTCATTTTCGAGGCGCCATGACGGACCGAGCTACTTAAAATTGTTTTACAAAGTTGTCTTGCCAGTTTATACTTGTTGAAGTCGAGTTGGGGCTCATGGACGGCGATATTTACAAAAGTTGGAAACAGCTAGCTTAGAAACTGACCCGTACTTCCTCCCTCCTCGCGTGTTGGTCAAATTACAAACTTTCACTGAATTCACACCATATTATTTATATCTCCATGTCCTAAATGCCATTTTCCCTTAAACCGGAGCAGCATTAAAAACGTACAAAAGACGAGATGCTAATAAGTTTGTTTCCATACATTTAAACAGGCTACATGACGGAGCGCCATTATCTCCATGGTTACTAACGGTTAGTCGCGTACCTTCTCCATAATGTAGTATCATAATTATACATACTTATAAAGTAAATCACCGTTAATCTTCTTACCTTATAAAACCTGTTCGCTGCAAATCCGCGATAATAAAGACTGACAGCTGCTATCCATCGCCGCCATGTTTTTACTCATTAACAGTTAATAAGTAAATTGACAAGCTTGGTTTCTACCCTTGTCTGTTTATACAGTCGACCGCGCGGCACTCTGGCAATTTTTAGAGTGAAATCAACTAAACAGAAGCAATTTTAGGCGACCGACTGCCTAGCATACTAGGCAGTAGGTTTGACAGGCTTCAAAGGAGCGCATCGGTTGTTTGGACGTCCATCATGGCGGAGCGGGCGGATATCTGAACAGCGTGACGTTACGCGTTGAAGCGTTAGCTTCTGTTAGCTAAGATGCTGTTGCTAGCCAAAGTAAACATATTAACCATCGTGTGCGTAACACAATAACATTTGCTACTGGTAGCAACATGCTAAAAGATGAGCGATAGAACACAGTGTTATTCACTAAACACTGGCTGGACAACATTAGTGAAACCTCATCATGAAAACCAAAGAACGCAGCAGGAAGGTCAGGGGTGAAGTAGTGGAGAAGTTTAAAACAGAGTTAGGTTCTTAAAACAATACGTCAAGCTTGTGAAGACCTTTGCAGCACTGTCAGGTGATCCAAATGGACAACAAGGAGCAGCAGGAGTCAAGTACAGAGGATTTATCTCCATTTCAGCAAAGAAATTAACCTAAAATAAATCAAAGTAAATTTCTCACGGATTAACAGTGCCATCTAGTGGTGATGGTTTAGCTCTACACCTGGCCAATGGATGATACAACAAAATGTGATAAAGGGCAACCAAAACATATTTTAAAGCTTGTTTAAATCACTTCTACACCCAAATGCTTCTATATGTGAGTTGCTCTCCTATGTTTAACTGTGATTTATTATTTAGAAGCTGACTACGAACAAACTGAGAAGCTACATATTTATGATTAAACATTGAGCATTAGGCTCTGCAGCCATTTTTGCACCCCAGTCAGAAGAGTTTTATTGATGTGAGAGATTAACGGGATCTAAACCAGACGAGGTTAGAGAGGACAGATGGAAGCCTTTTGCACATAAACCCAGACTGGTTCTTTTTTTCTGTTTGTTTCTTCTTTCTGGACCAGAACCAAGATGAGCGCTGGTGGTTTATTTAAACTGTTGACAGTTGGCTGTTGGCTTGTTGCTGTAAATATTGAGCAAATGTCTCGGTATAAACAGAGCAGTCTCTCATTTCTTCATATTCAGAGCAGCCACAACTTTTCTAAAAGGAGCTTCAGAATATTTCATCTTAAATCTCAATTTAAAAAATCATTTATTGGGATTGATAAAGTGTTTTTGAATTGATTTTGAATAAAATGAATCTGAATCATGAAGTTGTTGAGTCACCTGCACAGAAGGCGTTGACGTTTTCGTCAAACTGGAAGCGCACCACAGTCCTGTTGTGGTCGATAATGTAGGTCTGACCGTCCCAGGCGCAGGCCACCACCTCCTCTCTGCCATCTCCCTGCAATTAAAGACCCAAACAAACTGATTTCCACCCAGAGAAATGAACCTCGAACTCATAATAGATTTATTGAAACAACCGGTGAAATTAGACTAAGCACAGACTCACAGTGACGTCGAGTTTCTGCAGCGCGAAGAGCTGATGATCGACCTGAACTGACCACAGGAGCTGCTCTGAGCTGTCCATTAGCTTCAGGGTTCCTGAGGACAAAAACAGAGAGATTTTATATTCTTTAAATAAAAGAAGTTACACAAAATGTGCCTTTAATAAGCTTTGCTCAAATACACATGAACATAAAACTTGAATTCCTTCTTCAGCATTTCACCAAGCTGTGCTGAGGCCTGCTACTGGACTTTGGATTAATCTAAAGGTTGTAGATTCATACACTGATAGACTCATCAGTGTATGAATAGACTCCTACACTGATGAGTTAACTGATTATTTTATACATTATATTGCTTTATTAGAAACTGGTTTTGTCATAAATAATGATAAAAAGAGACAAAAATCCCTCTCTCACCATCCAAAGTACAAAGTGCAAACAGTCCACATTTTGATGATTCTTCTTTTGAACCTGGAAAATAAAAAAACAAATTAAATCAATATTTAGAGTTTTTGCTGATGTTTTTGTGGGAAACAAAAAAAATATAAAGCAGAAACAAACGGGTTGATTGTCTGTTATCAACATTAAATATATATTTTTTTATAAATATGACATGAATTCACACTTTTATAAGTTAATTATTTACAAGATGAACTCAAAGGAAGAGGTGCATGACATGACCCAGCAATAATTAAGTTAGAAAATAATTTTGAAAAAGTTTAAATAATTTGCTGGAATCTGTATTAAAAGAGAAAAAGCAGTAAAACTAGTATGTTGTTAAATAATTTAATAACCTTTGCTTATGCTGCCGATGAGGTGAGTGGAAACGTTTTTGTTGTGAATCCGCCCGCTGGTCAGGTGGAGAACTACATCTCTGGACGGCCCGTCACTGTGAACAGACACGCAGCTGATCGTCCAGCAGCCGAGCTCGTGTTCTGGGTCTGACGGGGTTTACCTGCCCGGCGTGGCAGGGGCGTCGTCCTCAGACTCGGTGGAGTCCTGCTGGGTCCAGGTGCAGAGCAGGATGGCGTAACCGCAGCCCGGCTGGGACACCATGAGCTCCGGCAAACCCTCAGGACCCGGGTTGACGGACAGGCTGTCCACCTGCAGAACGAGCATCAGAACACGTTTAACAGAAACCGCAAAATGGGTCCTAAAAGAGGACCCAGCGTTGGCTGGTGAGCAGCCAACGCTTGTTTTTAGAGGAGCTTAATTATTTCAAGTCAAGTCAAAGTTTATTGATATTATAGCACATTTACAAAAACCTCATCTGACCAAAGTGCTTCACAACAAACACAACATCACAGGTAGATAAATGATGACAAAGAAAATAAAATTTAGTTTAGTAGAAATAATTAGACAATTATAAAAAAGATACAGAAAGCAAATTGTATGAATAAAAACAAAACTACTTAATTTTAGCTGGAGCAATTATCTTCCATCCTTTAACTTTTCACAGATTATCTGTCTCAGAGCACACTATCACAACATGGAGACAGTTTCAACAAATATGCAAAAATATATATTTTTATACTAGTTACACACTGCAGCTTTAAACCTGAGGACTCAATAACAATATCGAGTATATCTGAATTTGATATTTAATGAATTTAAATGATCATTTTTCCTAAATTCCGGGTTTCAAGTTTCATGGATAAGGACCGCCTGACTAAATTTTGTAACTATGGATACTTCTGACACCATAAATAATATTTAAAAGCTTGAGACCTGTCCCTCCAGTAGCCACTTCTTCAGGAGAACCAGCTGACCGGATCCCCCATCCGAACTGTCGGACGGCTCCTCCCAGCGGAAAGCTCGGACCACCCGGTCTGTGTATCCCACCACCAGCTCACAGCGCCCATCTCCGTCTGCACACATAGAGATCACCACATTTTGCAGGGAATCTGCTTTGCGTTGAAGCAGATAAAAGGAAGCAAAGGTTGTACCGATGTCACTGATGAGGATGACTTTGGTGTTGGCCGGGATGTGTTGGGTGAAGAAGGGTCTCTGGTCGTCAGGACACAGGAGCTCATGCTGGCTGCAGGAGTCGGATTTGCTGGCGCTGGCCGCCGTCACGTCGAAGAGGTGGAACCATCCTTCTGCTCCCACAGCGACGACAAGATTCTGGAAAACATCCAGGAAGCTGAGTGGATCATTCAGGATCCAGCCGCTTCTGATTTAAATCTGCTCACCTTTCCCTTGTTGCAGACGTCTCCGACTGCGACGCAGGTCAGCTGGAAAAGAAAAACATGTCAAAAAGGCCAGAAGTCACATTTTGTTCTGTGGTTTCCTTGTTCCATACCAACCATTCCCACACAGGTTCTTGTGATCCAGGGCTTGGATTCATCATTCTTGTAGACGAGCAGCTTTCCACTTGTGTCTCCAACAATTAGTTCATTCAGCTGCAGAGACACGAACACAAAGCTTTAATTCATTTATTTATAACTTAGACTGTGATATTTACTTCAATTGAGAACTTTTGATAGAAATGTGAATAAGTTACTTTTAATTATCTGATTTTGTGCATGTAGTATAATAAAAGCACCTGGAACTAAATATATTTAACATCAACAAATATATGATGACATGTTAAGCCATTGTGGATTGAAAAAAATGTAAGAGTACATTTCTGACAAAAAAAAATAAAATAAAACTTTCGAAATTAATCTCAGAAATGTTCTTTAAAAAAAAACATAAATATCTGAGTTTTGTGAGTCAAAACTTTTTACATTTGACAATCAAAAAATATCTGAGGTTAATTTCTAAATTTCTAATTTTTTTCTAGCAAACATTGACTTTTCAAACTCAGAAATTTCAATGGTTTTTGTTTTTAAAAAAAAAATCTGAATTTTTTTTTACTGAAATGCATTACTCTTTCTGTTTCTGGCTACAGTGGCCCCAAAACACAGTCATACCAATACAACCTCAAAATACATTAAAGTAAGAAGGTTTCACAATTTTCAATTTTCAATTAACAAGATAGCTTATTTATCATTGTCGTCTAAAAATCATGTTCTATTTGATAAAAAAAAAATAATAAATTATCTAAACTTCATAATAAAGATTCCACTAAAATATGATACACTAAAAATATATGAATTACGTTTGTCTTGAATCATCCAGTCCACATTAAAGTGCACTAATATAAGCTGTAAAACAGACATAGAACGATAATAATAATAATAGTAGTAGTAGTAGTAGTAGAAAAAGAAATTATCTTCCGTTTAAATATTAGGAATACTGGATCAACTTTAACACGGGCGAAATCTGGAGGTTTGTTACCGAGTCGTTGTCTGCGTCTCCCAGGCAGATGGCGTGAGGAAACATAGTTCCTGTAAAGTCCAAACTGATCCGGTGCACAAAGTTTAACGACCGCATCACCGCTGGATTAAAATCCGCTAAACTGACATGTGGAAAACGTGACTTATTTCTGAGGCTAAATCAGAAGCTAACTCGTCTAACGGTCGCTCTGCTTCCGGGTAAACAAAACCACGTGACCTGAAACCAACGGAAGCTCGAAAAAGACAAAAATCACACTCGCGGACTGATTGGTGCTCAGAAACCATTCAGAAAAACAAAACATTTTCCATGTTTTTAAACATAACTGAGGATAAAAATTAATTAGAAAAATATCAGAGCGTTTTATTTCAAAACATATTTTAATACGCTTAAAGGTACTTAGGTTGTGGTTACATAAAAAAAAACACCGCGCAAACAAACAGATCAACATCTTCACATTTATTAAGCTGAAATGATGACATCTAGTGGTCACAATATGCAAACGCACTGAAACGCAATACACTGCTATTTTATTTTGGTCTTTATTGTTTTTACTCTGTCTATCCCTCCATCTGTCTATCTAGTCCCTACGTCATATTTAGGTTCTGTACGGCAATCCAACAGAATAAAATGTTTTTTAAAAGTCCATAATGACTCGTGTATGTAAATATCTGACCGGAATGCAAATGCCGATGTCCGCTAGAGGGCGATGTTTCATTACAACTTAACTTGGACAGGAGAAAACAAGTTTTCGAGCAGAAGTTGTTGTACTTCTATATTCGTTTTATATATGCAAAAGCACAAATAAAATAGTGAAAATTAGTCGGGCTCATAATTAGGTAATTAAAAATAGTGTAAAATATAATATATACTGGCTCGTCAGGTTTCCTTATGGGCTAGAAAAATGTTTTTGATGAGAAACAAATGAGAGGGTAATCCCTTCATCCCTTACAAATTAGTTTTGGTGCTTGTATTATTTTTCTGTTTTGTTTTTATTATCCTCCCGGACAGTGAACGCCTCTCACAAAAGCGTAAAATCACGGAAAGTGGTGAAACGGGAACCCGGGCGCCCAGATGTCATAATAATTATTACACTCAGCTTTGACTGGAAAGCCCCTCCAAGTGAAGCGCGCCCTCCCAGCTTCTGGAAGACCTGCAAAGTCCGCACAAAGCGCTAATTGGACCCTGGAAGCAGGCAGACAAGGGGGCATGGATAGGTTTCAGAAAGCATGGAGATGGGGAAGGGGACGCTGAATAGAACCCACGCCTCTTTGGCTAAACTCTCTTGCTGCGCCAAAAGGGAAGGAGGAGGAGGGAAGAAAAGAAAGTATATAGGTGGGACGCACAGCAGTGGGGGTCGCTCAGTTGTTCCTGAATGCCGCTGCCAACAGAAAATGTGCGCAATTTTACAATCCCACACAACAAGAAGTAGAAGCAGCAGCAGCATGTAACTGAAATTGCGCGCGTTTTTATCTTTTTCCTCCGCATCTCAGAGCCACAATAATCAACCTGCGCATCGGGTGTGTCCAATCAGACACAAAGCTCTGGATTCTCTGCGCCTCCCTGCGGATTTGCGCCTCGGCGTTCCGCTTGTGCAAACGATCACGATGCCTCGGATGGACAATAGAGCCTCAAATGAGCCGCGTCGGGGAAAATAAAAAGATGTGCAGAAGCAGCTGCTCTCAGATGAACCAGCATGTTGTGCTACAGTACCGTCCTCCATCTTGTGTGACAACAAAACAATTTAAAAGGTTTAACTGGCTAAAATGCTAATGCTAGCAATATAGGTGAGGTCTGGTTCATCTTCCAGTATAAGCGAAATACGTTGCTGTCCAAGGCCACCAGCAGGGGGCGCCAGAGAAGTTAGAACAACCTGGAAACTTAATCAAGTTTGAGTTGAATTTATGACTCAAACTAAATTAATCGCAAATTTAAATAAACGATGTAAATAAACACTTTAAAGTACACTTAAAAAGTATTAAGTCCAGTTATTTTACTGCTAGACACTCAAAGAATGAGCACCAGAAATAACATTCAAATATGTTATTTCAATAACAGAAAACAAAAATTACAATGAAAAGTTTAAGATTAAAAATGTGTGGGATTAAATTTCTGAGGCCCCCACAGCGCCCTCTGGCGGCCCCACATTGAAAAACACTGACCTGTGACCTGTCAGTCTCTGTTTTTCACTTTTATCTTCTAAACTATTACAATCAAGATCAAATCTCACAAAAATACAAGCAAATCTGATTGGATTCCTTTAGGATCTTAATAGTTTGATCATTGTGTTATTTTATCACGTCTAGTTTTGTTATTTTTATGTAAAATCCAGTGAATCAACTGGCAGTTTTTTATATTTCCATACAAACAGAACCTTTAAACCATCCATGATGACTCTTATTATTATTGTATATATAGTATTAAAGTTCTTCACCCAATAAAAAAACAATACATAAATTGGCTGCTCACATGATATTCATAGTAAATTAAGTAATTTATTCATTAGAGCCTGATTGGTTGACATTTCATCACAACCTGCTTTCACCAGAAAATCTTAATTAATTCAATTGAAAAATTGAAAATCAAATCTTTTATATCTCTATTAGACATTAAGTGATCAAACTGATGCATTTGTTTGTTAGTTTTGATGATTTACACAAAAATTTAGGTTCTAAACTTGGAAGCAAGATCAATAAAAAGTACATTTCTGGTACAGAAATTTGGGTCTATAGAGTTTTAAATACACTCAGTTCTTGGTGAGTCATTCTGTTTACCTTTTCTTCAGTCGTCCTATTTTGCTTGTGGATTTTTTTCTTCCACACAACTTTCTATTGATGTACATTCAACAAAAGATAATATTTTCTAAAGCGGTATTCATTTATTGATGAACAACCAACCGACATTGATGTTTCATCCCAACTTTTACCGTCGCCATCTTGCGGACCAGCGTACAAGAGTGCCGTAATTTGTTGACAACTGACGTAAACTGCGTGTTCGAGAAAAAGAAAATCACATCAATTCAAAGGCTAATAATAAACACAAAACTAAATTTGATTTAGGCATGTTTTAGTCAGTTTTATACACGCACTATAGTTTTAATTAATTGCCCTTTTTGTTTAATTCAGTTAACGGAAATATCTTAATTTCAGTTTTTGTTAGTTTTTTACTTTCTTCCAAATGTTTGTGACATTAAAAGCTTGTTGAGGAACCGAGGAAAGTCTCACATTCAGGACAAACTGTTGTTGCTGTAAAGAGGTTTCCTTCCTCCTCTCCGCTCTGTTTGTTTAGCGCTTCAAGTGGCACGCGTCTGACGCGCGCGACGCACCGGTACCCCACGCAGGAGCCCAAGGTGTATCCACGCGACCAGTGGGCGTGGCCAGCTCTCATCCAGGCGCATTGAAAAGCAGTGGAGTCTGTCTTCCAGGACACATTTCAGCGCTGAGAGGCGGACTGCCCCCACCGGAACAAGTGCGGTCGAAACACGTGAACGGCACGAGCGGGACGCACCGCCTCGAGACTTAAAAGTTACTTTCCGGAGATGGACATTACAGCCAAAATGGAAATTAACGTCAGCCAGCAGCAGCTGGTTCCCACCGCGTGTTATTTCTCGGCGCAGAGCATCCAGCTGAGCCCCAGCAGCAGCAGCAGCAGCGGCTGCAGCAGTAGCAGTCAGTGCAGCGGGAAGCCCAAGCAGCCGAAGCGGCAGCGCTCCTCCTCGCCGGAGCTGCTACGCTGCAAGCGGCGGCTGAACTTCGCGGGCTTCGGCTACACGCTCCCGCAGCAGCAGCCGCACGCGGTGGCCCGCAGGAACGAGCGCGAGCGCAACCGGGTGAAGCTGGTGAACAACGGCTTCGCCACGCTGCGTGAGCACGTCCCCAACGGCGCCGCCAACAAGAAGATGAGCAAAGTGGAGACGCTGCGCTCCGCGGTGGAGTACATCCGCGCCCTGCAGCAGCTGCTGGACGAGCACGACGCGGTCAGCGCCGCCTTCCAGGCCGGCGTGCTGTCGCCCGGCATGTCGCAGGGTTACTCCGCGGACATGAACTCCATGGCCGGGTCACCCGTGTCCTCCTACTCGTCGGATGAAGGTTCCTACGACCCGCTGAGTCCGGAGGAGCAGGAGCTGCTGGACTTCACCAACTGGTTCTGAGCATCTCCAAGGTGAGACGACGCAGTTATTTTCTAACACTTTTGGAAACTTTTGTTGAGTTTTGATCTAAAAATTTTTTTTGTTTTTTCCACAGAATTCTGGATCAACTCGTCTGAGTTTTGTTGTCCGGCGCTTGGGTTGGTCCCGGACAACAAGGCGCGCTGTTTTAATCCTACAGACTGATTAAAGACTCAGGATTAAAGGGAGGCAAAGTGGAAAAACCCCCAAACAAAAACAGAGACCCTCACGTGAATTCATGCTGTCCAGAAAACAAAACATTATTTAAAATGCCGCTCCTCTTCTGCGCTCTCCAGTCTCACCGACCCTTTCGGTAAAACCTCTCCGAAGCTGAATTCAGTTCAAATGCTTCCAGGTTGCGGATTTATTCTATTAAATTCTATATCAGACGCTTTTTCTGGGAATATATTAAGATATTTTTGTATGTAAGAGATTTATAGATGTTTTGTACACATCCATTTTGTATATATTTTGTCTATATATTGCGAAGTTATTTCTAATACCTCCTGCCAACGCAGACGTGTCGCCTATTATTCTCTGGCTCTTGTGTTCACGAGGTTTCCAGCAGGAGTTTGACACTCCCAGGTTTTTATTATATAGCACCAATGTGTCTTATTTAATAGCAGAACCATGTTATTGCATTATATCATGTCACGATGATCAAACTTATGCAGCTATTGTCCAAAAAAAGAGTGCAATAGCCATGCATTGTGTCTTTATACTGCCAGCTCTTTATCTTCTATTCACAAGCAGATGTTGAATAATTCTTATAACCATATTTTCTACAATTTAGTCCAAAAATAAAGAGATTTACTGAATTTCTTTCAATGTCTTTATTTTTCTTGATGTTTGCTTTGGAGAGCAGAGTGAAAATGATATGAAAGCAAAGAAGGAAAATAATAGAACTTATATTTTTAGCCATTAAGGGATCAACAGTGACTCTTCTGTTAACTTTATGCACCTTTCAAGATTATTTTGTGCCTATAAATAGACCAAGTTTCAACAAAGGAGGGCAACATTAAGAGAATAAAAGCGGTGAAAACAAAAGAAACGGCGAGAAACAAACTTTTACGCAAAGTATTTACGCACGATCCTTTGGGCGTTATGGGAATAAATGGTCAAATTACAGTCATTAATGGATCAATTAGTGAGTAACTTTAGAAAACTGAGGAGAAATGGTTCAAATAGAGGAATCACACATATTATTAGGAAATAAAGGATATTTTACGCACAGATTGTAAGTTTTTTTTTGGAGCGTTGCGATGAATAAAGCGAAATAAAGTATTTCCTGGCGTTGGTGGGATTACGCACATTTTTATTGTCTTCAGTTCTTATTGTCCATCTTTATCTTTCATTTTTACGCACCGCATCTGAATCACCGGAAGCGCTTTTTAGATAAAAGAAACGTACAATGCAGCACGTCAAAAGAACTTTTATGCAACTCAAATCACCCGGTTACGCAGCAGCCGGACAATTTCAGCCAAACTCCGACATCAGACGCGTAAAGCAGCGAATGTCCTTAAATCCGCAGCTGGAGGCGGAGTGAGCGGCGCGTCAGGTGGTCTGCGCGCTTCGGGACAACTGAGTTTGACAGGTAGGGCGGAGGCTGCGCCGGGACGCGTGTCCGCTGTAATGAGTGAATGGGCTCCGGGCGGTGGTCGAGTGGAGAGACGGAGCTGAACTGACTGACGGCGTGTGGCTCCTGCCAGCAGCAGCACGCCGCTGAACACACAGGCTGCGCCACCTGCGAGGGCAGGAAACGGTTTCTGAGGGACTGAAGGGTTTTCACAGCAAACACCTTGAAATAAGATCGAACTGTAACTTTCCAGCCAGAAATAGGAACTTGTTTTAAGTCAATAATTTCTTAATATTGATGGAAAAAGTGCTAGTTCTAATCTCCAATCAATATATTGATAACCAATTGTCACATTACAAATACAAACATTAATATATTTAATTTGAATTTTATGCGAAAAAAACACAGTGGTTTACAATTCTGAAGCAGAAAGAAAGTTTTACATGATTCAAACCATTTTTAATAAACTGAAAAGTGCGGCGTGCATTTTTTTTTTCTCAGTGCAACAAATTGCTCTCAGAAGTTGCCAATAACACCTGTGAGCAAATAGCGTCACTTACAGAAAGTGAAATAATCTACCAGACATTTTTTCCAAATTATAAGTTGAAATGTTTTGTTCAGCAAAACAACCAATCAGAGCCAGGAGGCGGGTCTTACTGCTGTCAATCAAGCTAAAGTACTCGCTGAATGAACTAATTATGGAGAAACAACAGTTTATGGATGGAAGAACATACGAAAAATGAGTGGCAGGATGGAGACTTGATGGCTGAACTTACAACATTAAAAAGTCTGGCAGTGTTTATAAATTAAAGTTTTGGTGTGGAAGGAAAAACTTAAGCTGTATAGACATGGCGTTCAACATGAAAACAAATCTGAGATTTTACTTTTAAGCCATTTATTCAAACCCTTCTTTTGCAAAGTTTTAATGCAGCTTTGTTTTAAAAGTTTTATTACTTCAAGAATGATGTAAATTTACAACTTTGATTGACTTTAAACAAGTTTAAATACAATTTTGCTTTTAAAAGTGTACTTTTTTGTCAAATATTGCAAAGTTGACACTTTTAATGAAACTATCACAAGTTTAAATGCAACTTTATTTTAAAAGGTTCATTACTTACTAAATAATGCAAATTATGCATTTTAAATGCAAGTTATAATAAAATTTGGCTTTAAAAGTGTCATAATTTGACAAATAATACAGAGTAGACACTTTTAATGAAGCTTAAATGTAGGTTTTAATGCAACTTTTTTCTAAAAATGTCATTATTTACTGAGTGACAGCAGTCAAACATGTTTATGACTGTCATGCCGTTCTTATCTCTTCCAATAAAGTGTTACTTTACTGCTGTAAAAGCTTTTCACCATTACAGAGCAGGAATATTAACAGTACGGTAATTTATTCCCTTTAATATGCTGATCTTCTGACCCCGGAGGCCCGACAGGCCGCTGCAGAGCTCAGCATCGGCCGGAGTCGTCCAGCGGGTTGGCGATCACCGATTGGTGGATGAGCATGAAGAGGGGCAGGTAAGCCAGGAAGTCCAGCAGGTCCAGAGGGGGAACGCGCTCCAGCTCCAGCCTGATGGCCGCCTCCTGCTCCAGGTGGATGCCGCCGGCCTGCAGCTCCAGGAGCAGCTGCTCGCCGCTGATGAAGCCCCGCTGAGCTCCGGAGACGTCGCCCTGATCCTCCAGGAGGAACAGGAAGAGCTGCTGCAGAGGCCAGGATGACAGATTCAGAAAGAGCCTGGAGCCATGATGCTTCCTCTACCAGGTCAGGATATGTCTATGAGCATTACACTGCAAAAACACAAACCGTACCAAGTATCTTTTTTTCTACAGCAAATATCTCAATACATTTGCAATAAGACAAAAGTAACTTCCAAAGTGATTTTTCAGCCAGATATCAGATCATTTAACTTATAAATAAGCCTAAAAATATTGCAAGCAACGTTTGGGTTATTACTAGCATGTTGGCTAACACTGATTCTGTTTCAATTTGATATCTAAATTAGCTAAAATGCTAACATTAGCACATATCAGTAGCCTTTTGACCACTTGCAACGTCTCGCTGTAATTTGACACTTTTTCAACATTATTAAGGAATTATTGACTTCAAACAAACTCCTATATCTTGCTGAAAAGTTAATTTTGTCTTATTTCAAGTGTACTAAAATATTAAACCAAAAATACTTGGTAAGATTTTGTGTTCTTTAATTCTTTTGTGCACAAAATCATTCTTAAATAATGAGGTTTAAGTTTGGTCAGCTCCTATCAGAATGAGCTGCTTTAGTGCGTCTAGATAAGCTGCTGCTGGCCACGCCCCCAACTCAACGTTGACACTCAAACGTGAAGATAGCTGCAAGCAAATACACAATTATGCAATCACACATCCTTGAAAAGCAGAAGTGGAACCTCCTCCCCAACAAGAATGCAGCAATTGGTTTCTGGATGCCTTTTCCAGCAGCCATTATGCAGCAGTAAAATCAGCTCTACAGCCTGAAAAGAAGGCAGGTTCTGTTCCACGCACGACTGTGGAAGATGATCAGGAAAATTATGGGCAGCCCTGACCGTCCTCCTTACGAGACTGTCTTGGGAAGGCAGAGCACCTTCAGTCAGAGGCTTCTTCTGATTCGGTGCAGTGCAGACTGCTGCAGGAGATCTTTCCTGCCAACCACCATCTTCAATAACTCTTCGAAGAATCTGAATTAATGAGTTTCAGCAACATTTAATTTCCCTTTGGGAACAAAAAAGTGTTTTTGAATTTGACCAAACATGCTGGACTTTCACTTGGGTTGCTAGGCAACGGGCTGGGCTTCTCTGTGGTTGCTAGGCGACGGGCTGGGCTCATCTGTGGTTGCTAGGCGACGGGCAGTGCCTTTACATTCTCAAGGCTTTTGTAATGGCTGATTTTCCAGACACCAAAAAGCAGTCGGGTGTTTCTTGTCTTTAATTGTTTGGGCTGTTTTTAGTTGCAGTAGAAACACAACTAAAAGCACAAAAACATGAAATTTGCGTGGCAGGTCAACTTTAAGGAGCCTGTTGGTGTTTTTGTGGGAATATGTGTGTGTGTGATTTTGTGTGGCGCAGCCTCAGATTACCACAGGCCTATCTGGGCGCACCTGTTTGCACAGTTAATGCAGTCGAGGTAATAATTGCAGAGCAGAGGGAGGGGGGCCGGGGGAACAGCCCTCTGGCAATTAGCCCTGCCCCCCCACCCCCCCTCCACCCCAGCAGCCTCTCCAGTTAACAACCCTATCCCTAACAGCTCTGTAATTACAAAGCCTCCCTACCTGGCTGAGTTTTCCACACCCACAGGCTTTCATGTCCTGCCGGCCGCTACTTCCTCGCCCTCGCAGCCAGCTGGTATTGGCTCGGCCCAGTCCACCCGAGATGAGCCGTGTGTCTCGGGATGATTACAGGCCGGGGCGGAGTGGACGGCATGTTCACTGCTGGGCACTTTAATGAGATTAAGGCCGTGCTAATCTATGAAAAGGGAAAGGCGCCCCTCTTCCTTTCTCCAGCTTGACTCCCTCATTTCTATGCATGAGGTTCTGAGTGGCTCTCCAGAACAAAATAAAAAACAATGCTTTCGGATCACTCTTCAAAGAATCGGGACGGTTGTTCCGTTGCACACAGCAGAACCGCAGAGGTGATGTTGGGGCCATAAGAGTTAATCTGATGTGTCTTTTGGAAACAAATTCAAGACAACAAACATGTGATTTACCTTCGCTTTAAAGAGTCGCAGTTCCAGGGAGCGCAGGTCCATGTTGTCGATGAGGGATCGCATGAACTCACTGGGAAGGAGAGAAATATGTCAGTACAACTACATACACACAGGAGGCTGTTTTAAGTCAATATGTCATATATACTGATGAAAAAGTGAAAGTTACAATGTTTAAGTGAAATAATCTCCCAGAAGAACTAATATATTTTTATTAATATTTACAAATTAGAAATTATTTGTAATGTTTTTCTGTACACTTATCTATGACAGACCCATTAAAGCTAGCTAACTTGTTAGCATGGTAATATTAGCAGTTAGTTAGCGTTAGCGGCACTGGCTCAAGCCATAGAGTATAATCTATGTATTTATATATCTTTATTAAACCAGGAGAAATAACAGATTAAAATTCTCTTTTCCAAGAGACTTTTGCCTGACAAAAAACTAACTGCACAGCATGAACCTGAATTCATTTTAAGACCTGTGGTTAATGTATTCAAGGCCATTTTCTGATGAATTTAAGACATTTAAGGCTTTCATTTTTGATGAATTAATTTAATACTTTTTAAGGATTTCTTAACTATCCAAACAGTCGCGGTTTGGGATGTTTCTGATGAAACAAAGATGGATGAAGTCGAGGAATTTATTGTACAAATTCAGTGGCTTCTGAATGTATTTTATTACTGGGTATTTGATTAAACAAATTAAACCAGAATTTCATCCATCATAGAATATTCTTAACTTCGATTTAGTCTATGCAGCATGTAAAATCACATTGAATACATAAAGAAAAGCTGCTGCTGCAATGTGTTTGTGGAATATCTCTGTACATTTTTGGGAAACTTGTGTAAAATTAAAACATCGAGAGGAGAAAATTAAGTCCTTTAAGAGAGGGGTGACCAACGTGTGGCCCGGGGGCCATTTGGGGCCCTAGAAGTAGTTTCATGTGGCCCCTGGATGCAATTTAGGAATGGTTTATGATTTAACTGGCAGATTTATATCTTAAATAGAAAGTGATTTTCTTGTTTGGGTTCATTTAAGGTCTTTGTGACCCACTAACTAAAATGGCTGCCATTTTGTTGTTGGAAATAAGCAAAACTTGCTATCTTTATTATGACTTTCTAAATAAAAATACACTTTGATTTGTTGCTGATTACATAAGAGAATTCAGAATAAAATGATTCAGTATTTTTTAAATTTGCGCGGTGTAAAAAGTTTGCACTCGGCTGCTTTAAGGCGAGTGTTTGTAAATATGAGTCACGCCATGGCGGGATGTTTTTGGCGCGTTTGTCCCGGGCGACCCCGTGTTTTCCAGCCAGTGATGCTAAAGTGTTTTGAGTCCATTGTGGTTGCTCACAGCCGCCTCGCAGACAGACAATGCGTCGGCACACGGAGACATCCCGCCACATTAACGGATAAAACTGATTTGGGGGACAGTGGGCGTGGACGGGGGGTCGTTGGGGTTGGCGTGGAGGGGAATGAGCGGTCGAAGCACACGCTGGTGCAATGTGACGAAATCTGGTCCACGAGGATAATTAGAGGCAGAGTGGAGCGATTGTGTTGGGATGGACCTCTCCAGTCCAGCGTGTGGCACGGCGACGGTCATCCCGTCTCTAACGAGCGCCTGGTGTTAATGAGCCCCTCCTCGCCCGGCGCTCAATGGCCTGTTGGAGCAAAGAATGGCCATCGAGTGCAGAGCACGCCTGAGTGCTCCCCGCGCCGCGGCCGGGCCCCGGCCTCCCAACGACCAGGCAGTCCGGCCTTTGATGAGGACGAGGCAGGACAGGGCAGCTAATGATCATTAATTGCACTTCGTTTGCGGCGCACAAGCACACCGGCGAGATAATGGCGAGGACAAGCAGCCGGGCTGTGGGGGAGGCGGCGGCGATGGACTGCAGCGAGGATAATAACAGCCTAACCCATTTTCTTTTGTCGACCCCCCGCGGTTACCAACACAGAAGACTTCTCACTTACGCAGAGCCCAACATTTTGGCGGCCTTGTCGCTGCAGAGCTTACAGACGGCGATGCAAACAGATTCTGACCCAGTTTGAGTCGACAAACTCAGAGTTGTTTGGGGATATTTTAAGCGGGAAGGTCGAACATCTTACCAACTATTTCTGTTCAGGGTTTGGTGAAAATATCTTAGAAGAACCTTGTGAGTTAATTGTCTTATTTCAAGTGTACTAAGATATTTGCGCTTGAAACTAGACCAAAAATACTTTGGGTTTTTTGTTTTTGCAGTGTTCAACTTGGATTTAAACTTTGTGAACGAACCACAAACCAGATCAGTGTTTAGTTTTGCATTTCACCTTTATGTACAACACAGCGAATGTCTGTCCAACAGAATATTAGAATGAAAGAAACATTCCTCAACTCTTAAAAGTGAAGAAACTTTACGTTCAAAAGCAGACTGCTCACTAAAACTAAACGTGTTTTCAGACTTGACAGACTCCTTTCAAAATTGCAACATTTGTTACGTTTTTATCAGCTGCAATTCGCTTTCACATTGTGTCAAACAAACCAAGTGGTTTGAAACGCCTGTTCCCCTCCTCGCCTGTGGGGGCGCTGCACCAAGAACCACTAAAGAAAACAACACAGAAACCTCTGAAGAAGACATGAGCTCAACTTCCTTCTTATCAAACTGTAAACAAATATGGAGTAGCATCAGAGTTTTAGCGGTTTAAAGACCATGATGTATTTCTCCTGCTAGCACAAAACTAGCGTGTTTGTTTTGGTTCTATTTACCCAGAATTCTCTGCACTGGAGACCACTTCCTGCTTCTGGAAGCGGTCTCTAGTCCACTTGGCATTTACATACGCATTGAAACCGCACCAGAGTTCACTTCAACTGAACTGAGACCTAATTATTTAGGTGGACGAGAGTTCGATCTTTGGTCCACATCAGTTTGGTTTTCGCGTTCACACCTCCCCAAACGAACCAGAGTTTGATTAAAGTGGACTAAACAAGACTTGTGTGAATGCAGATAAAATGTTTCCATTTTTTAATGGAAAACAAGATTTGATCATTGATTTTCATCACTAAAAATAGTTAAAAACTAAACCCTAAACTATTTATCTGCAGAGATTTTGTTGTCCAGTGACAGAAAGACGCACAATAACCCTAAAGGACGACTGGAGCGGCTCCAGTGATGCTATTTGTGCTTTCCTGCTAAACCACGCGATGCGCCTGGGGGAATGTGGCGCACAATGCAGATGGGTCCAGAGCAGCAGAGTGAAAAGGAGGCAACAAGAGATGAAAGACATGCGACAGGTAAAGCTGGGAAGAAAGGAGGAGGCAGAAGGGGGGAGGAGGCCTGAAGTTGCAAGAAACGCACCTCCTCAGATCTCTACATGATCAGAAAGGCTGATTGTGTAACTACTGTAGCGGCTCATTTCCAAAGCGGGATTAGAGACAACAGGATTAAGTGAAACAGGTAAGAGGATCAGTCCAGTTCAGTACGGATGAGATGCTTTTGTTTTCTCCTTGTTTGGGAGGCGGCGTTACGAACGCTGATCGCCTCCCTGCTTGTTATTGAAATTGCAAAGAGGAGTTTTGTGTAAAGACGTTTAATACGGACATTCATTATCATTACGATAATTGCCTCCACAGAGAGTGGAGCAGACACCCCGGTGTTTTTGTGCCAGCGCAGCAGTCAGGCTGCAGGTCGCCTCCAATCCACAAAGAGTCGGCCGTAAATCAGGGGACCCGTGACCCCGGCCCCGGCCCCACTGAGAGGGCGCTCTCAGAGCGGGGTGAAGGCTCCGGGTGCAGGCCTTGACCCCCGGGGGACCTCTGGAGCGAGCTTGGCTCCACTCGCTGATGTCTGTAGGAAGCCTTAGACCCCGGGGGCAAGGCCGAGGAAAAACAAAACGCCGTGTGTGGGAATCTGCGGCATATGGAGCAAAACGTTGGGACACGGAGAGGCTGAGGCCAAAGTTTGGCCCCGCAAAGTTCAGCCTGTTCACAGCTGATTCACTGGATCCAGTCACCACATGTAACATGTTCCAGTCACATGCAACATGTTCCAGTCACATGTAACATGTTCCAGTCACATGTAACATGTTCTCACATATTTAATCTAAAAACTGATACAATCTGAATAAAATGATCAAAGATGATCAATAATCTTCAAAGAAGCTAGTCTTTGATGTGATTTCTTAAAATGGTCTTCACTAAAACTGCAGGATGTAACTTTTATAAAAATATTTTTTAAAATTATATTTTCATATTTATAAATATATAAAACGTTTCTATTTTTATAAATATGAAAAATGTTTTTATAAAGGTTTTTTTGAGTATAAAAACTTTTATATTTTATTTAAAAATGTGTATATTTATACTAAAATAAGTTTTCTGTTAATATAAAATGTACTTGTTTTTTTAATATATTTTAAAAATATTTTTTATATAAAATATATTTACATTAAAAATATATATTTGTCCTCTTGCTGTGTGCTTTGCAGAGTCTGTAGTTAGCAGTGGATAAACGGTTTTCCTGTAACTGTCAGTAGCTTCTCCGTCATTAGGGCATTTAGCAGTGAGTACAAGAGGATGATTGACAGCGTTGAGACTCCTTGATGAAGTGGAGGAGGTCCAGATTATCTCTCATAACATGGTTACAATTTTAACTAATATGAAAAAAATATTATTTTAATAAAAGCTACAAACTGCAGCTTTAAGAGTCTTGTGTTTAAATTCGCCTTTGAAAAAAACGCAGTTTCACATTTTCTATAGATGCAGCAAAATAAGAAAAAAAATAAAACTTAACTTCATAATTTTCAAATATTTGAATACTGTTTATATTAATAGAAAGTCCAAAATATTGTCACAAAACCCTTGATATACGACAACAAACTGAGCTCCAAACAAATGTGCAATTTTCCCAACGTACATATTTGAAAAGCAGAAGTAGAGCCTGCTGCACAACCAACAAAATGCAGCAAGTGATAACTGGATGTTGAGTACAGTGTCCAGCAGCCACTGTACAGCGCATACTGACCAAACGCGCAGAAGCTCAACTGGGGTTGCTAGGTGATGAGCGGAACTCTGCTGGGGTTGCTAGGTGATGATCGGAACTCTGCTGGGGTTGCTAGGTGACAGGCAGTGCTTGCTAATTTGTTACATTCTGAAACAGTCACATTTTCCAGACACCAAAAAGCATTAGTTTGGTTTTTTTTTAAGTGCTTGCGCAGTTTTAGAAGCAGTAGAAACCCAAACTGAAGTAGAAAAATGTGTAAAATGTGAATTTTTTTTATAACAGATTCCCTTTAAACGTCATGAGGAGTCTTACTTCTCAAGCACCAACCAGCCAAATTGACTAACTTCACACCAGCTCACAATAAAATTCTGGATGATATGAGCTTCTTTGTTTTTTTCCAATAAAAACAAACTTCAAAGAGTGCAGATATTGCCCAGAAACTGAAGACAACTCAACGCAGTTCAAAGAGACCCACACACGACGCTAAGATCAGTGGAACAAACTTGGGTACAAACTCTTGTCCTTATTTATGGCGGGTCAGCGACTCCTCCTCCAGCCTGCGGCTTTCTTGAGGAGAGCGTTCGCCTTTTCACTTACTCCATGGAGGCTATTTTCTGCGCCAGGCTCGCAATCACGGCAAACAGCCTCAGGTCCACCAGTCCATCTGTCACCCTGAAGTCCACCATCTCCAGGATCTGAAACGGGACGATGGCGTTACGGCAGGAAGTGAGCGAGCGGCCGCTGCGCTGCGGTTGGTCACGGATCTACCCTGTAGACGTAGATCTCTTCTTTCTCGGACAGCAGCTCAGGAGGGATGATGGTTTTGAGAGCGAGCAGAACCTGCAGGCAGGAGATGTAGCCGTCACAGTCGCTGTCCTCCTACACAAAACACATAATCTGGAAGAAGCTTCAATGGAAAAATTCACATTTGCAACAAAACAGAGAAGACAACTTGAATGTTGATCACTTCCTGTTGACAACTGGTGACATTTTCTGCCACAAAATTTACATTTACTCCTTTATTTAACTTCACATATTTGTTAAGACTATTTAAATACTGCAATCTCAGTTAGATTTGGTAAAAAGTGTTTGTGACTATTTTCTATTGAGTTCTACTCCTATCGCCGATTTTTACTTTGACTAGACCTTCTCAACTGAAGTTTTCCAACAACTCTATAACTCTTCCCATTCTCACATGATGAAATATTAAATTAAAACTTCTATTTTAGTGAATTATAAGCATCGTTTTCCTTTAAATTTAATGCAAGTTGCTGCAACATTTAAAATCCCAAACACATCGCACTGATTTGTGTTTTTAAAAAGTGACAAAGTTCACTTTATGTGGAGCTTTTGGGGCTGCAGACTCCACACCTTCCCTCCGACTGAGAGCAACGCATTCTGCGAGTGAAACAGAATCTGCTGCTGAAAGAGAAAGAACAAAAAGGGTTTAAATCGCCCTTCACTTACTGCTTCAAAAGCCCTTTTGTACTCCACCAACTTCTCCTGACTGAAAATGCAATACTTTGCCAGAAAGTCGACTGAGAAAGACAAGAAGAAAACAACAGGGGTTAAAGTGTGAGGAGGCATTTTAAATGTTCATATTAATTGTGTTTTGTTGCATTTAAATGAGATATTCAGGTGTGTGACTGTAAGGTGGCAGTCACACTTTGAATCATTTAGTTTTTCTTTTTAAAAATGGAAAAAATGTCATTAAAAGGAACATTTAGTTTTACCCAGTTATCCGGTTTTTATTTAAATCAAATGTAAGCAGCTGCTAATATCAGTTCATCATGGACTTAAATGTTACATCAGTCAAACTTTCATTTTTGCATTTCAACTTTTCTTTTTTCAGGGTTAATAAAAACTGAACTTATTGAGTTTTTTATTTTATTTCCCATCCATACGTGGTTCAAATTTAGCACCACTAACACTGAGTTAAATTTCAACTCTAATTTGTTTCCTTTGGAGTTTTAATTAATGAAATAAAAGTTAAAACACTCTGCTAGCTTGTAGTTGTGTAGTTTCTGAGTCATGACTTTTCTGTACTACATTTCTGTTTTTAAAAGTGTAGCTTGAACTAATTAGTACTTTATCTTTTTAAGTTTATCTGCGAATTTATATCTTATTTTCAAGTATTCTCTGCACTTAATAGTCTTCCTTGAATAGACAAAAACCGCAAATTCTTCTGACTCTAAAAACGCTTCTTATTGCCCTTTTTTTCCCTAATTTTTAAGATGCAAAATGTCAAACTTCATATTTTAATCCTCCCAGATTGAACAGAGCGCCGACAATTCAGCCAAATTTGCAGCACCGTAACTCTGCTGCGCTATCTGAAAAATCCCAACGGTTTCTGAAAAGGGAGACGTTGCGCTTTCTAGCCAATATCAAGTTATTACGGTAATTTCACTCCCACGGCTGCAGGAAGTGAAATTAGATTAAATTTTTAATCTGATGAGACATTCTTTTAATAGACGGGAAATTGTGAAAATAACTTGCTGGACATTGAAAGTTCCAGTTGAAATGGAGAAATGAGCAAATTTATTTACTCACAAGACATTTAAAAAACTTTGTACAATTCAAATAAGCAAAAATATCCAGGTGGAGATTTGAAATTTGGATCTTAATTGGAAATCACCTCAGCTCTACTTCATCAGAAAACATCCACCAAATGTTAGTGGTCAAATCTCTGGATTTACCTGCAACTCTGTGAAAAATGTCTGTCTTAAAATCTTAAAATAAAAGTAGAGATTATCAAAGGAGGCCAAACTGAGACAAACCATGAATATTTCATTAGGAAAATTTGGGAGGGAGGAAAGAAATGGCTGCCTTAAAAAGAGGCTTTTAAGCTGCTGCCACTTCAATTTAAGAGATGAGAATGAATCTCCTGGATAATGGATCTATTCATGGCTTTCCTGAAGAAAGAGGAGCAGCAGAGTTGATATCAGTCTGGACTTAAACCTCTGGACCTCTGGGGTTTCTCCGCAGTAGCAGGGGGGCCTGTTTGAATCGGCCATTTATCAGCTTAGGCCTAATCAAAACCAGGCCTCGCCTTTCAGATGCAAAATGTTACATTCGCAGCCAGTCAACTTGACTTGTTAAAGCTTGATTGATCAAAAAACCTGCAGGCTGCCGACGTAGCATCTGTTTGCAAATATCTGAGATGGGACGAGGCTGGCAGGGTGAGGCGGTCTGCATGCGAACCTGCGGGGATTTAAATCCGGACTCGTCCCTGGCGGCCGGATCAGTGAATGGATCACCTCTGCTTTTTAGATAATTTAGAGCTGCAGTTCTGTTGCCCTGGATTGTTTCACTGCTGGGTGTTAGTCGCCAACCATTCTTCTTCTGAGGCGACTAAGAAGATAACTTATCACCAGGTCTTCTTCATCCAGTTGTCATGCAAATATTGAGCGAACTTTTAAAATTCAGCACAAAAGAAAAAGCAAGTTTGGGGTTTTTCCATCGACTGTTTTGGAGCGGATCAACCGAAAAGCGTGATTTACGTCACATGTTGACGTTTACATAAGGAAAATGTTCACTGTGCCCAAAAACCTTGGCCTAGTTTGGCTGTAGTGAACCCCAGCTTCCAAAAGCAGGAAGTGTAGCATAGTGTAGGGCATTCTGGGTAAAAACAACCAAAACAAATGTGCTAGTCTGGTGCTAGCGGACAAAATGGCTCCTGGACTCGACCACAAAAATCTGACACTTTTTGTTTGCGTTCATGTCTTCTTCTGTGGTTTTTGTGTCATTTCCTTCAGTGGTTCTTCGTGCAGCGCCCCCAGAGGCGAGGAGGGGAACACGTTTTTCAATAGTTTGGCTTGTTTGACACAGTGCAGTTTAAATAAGAACAATGAAAATGTAGCAATGTTGTAATTTTGGTTTTCATTCGAAATGAGTCCAGCGGACTATCAGGTATGAGGACGGTCTTTCTGGTGGCCCACAGGCGCCCCCTAGTGGTCCACAAGGAACTGCATGTAAACAACCGTTCATTTGCCGTAACGTTAGCTCAACGTGAGAGTATTGATGATGTTCACTAGCAATATGATTCTTCTGAACGAGTCAGTTCTTTGTTTATTATGACTTTACTTGCTTTTGATGCTCTGTGCCGCTGCGATTTTATTTTATTAAAATTATTAAATTAACCTAATTAAATACAACAGATAAATTCAATTGGTAGAAATTGGTGTATAATTGTTATATTTACTATTTACTACAGTCTATTTTCTTTTGTTGTGCTTCTAAATTACAAATAGCCGTAAAAGTTATTAAAGAACAACTTCTTCTTTTTTCATTTCCATTTGTTTGACTTCATTAGAAAGCTTATTTAGATACTTTCAGAATCTAAATAACTCCAAACGCCTGGAGTTGACCATGATCCTTCAGTAGGATGAACAAAGAAGACAACAATAAGTGAGCGATAAGTGATGCATCATTGCAGGGGTAATTTCTGTTGATTACTCAGTTTTCTGGTGACTTTTTGCATAGTTTTCTGAAATAATGCTGATCTGTGTGAGACCCTGATGCCGGCTGCTGGAGGTGGCCCAGGCTGAGGGCAGCGCTCCTCCGTCAGGGAATCAGTCGAACAAAAGACGCAGTGGAGTGAGAGGCTGGTGGAGGAAGCGAGGGCGGGTGGAGGAGCAGGACAAAGCCGAGGCAGCAAAGCCTCCCGCCTGATAGCCTTATCTGATTCCACTCCAGCGCTTGATGGCTTTTTTTTCACCCTGCCTTTAAAGGACACAGGTTGGGCCTTTGGTGTGAAGCCTAGCAGAAAATGTTAATCAAGAGAGGGGCTGTGTGGAGAAAGGCGAGAGAAAGGGGAGAGTCACTCCGTTCAGGCTGTAATCTGTAATGAGACCGAGGCGATTCAGTTGCAATTGAGAGAGGAAGAATAGGGCGATGATGATGATGATGAGCAGGGAGGCTCATGCTTTCACTCGGCGTTTGTTTTTATGTTTTGTTCCTGTTTGTTCACGACTCCTGCATCCGTCTGCAGGCAGCCTGCGGGTCACGACTCATTTGCCACGCACTTGGACCTTGTTCTCAGACCTGCAGCTGCACATGAAGAAAAGCACCAAGCTGCTCATTTGACAAGGCCGCTCTTCTGATTATGATTCATATTTTCATTTCTTACACGCAGCGCGACTCATGCCGGGTTTCGACCAACAACTGGCAAATGCCCAAATATTTTTACACTATATTTGTGTTAAAAATCAGTTCAGTTCAGAAATGTAAAAAGGAGATAAGCAGCAGCAAACACAGGCAAAAAAAAATTAAAAAAATTTAAAGAATAATCATATAGGATATTATAGCATATTAATGTGAACATTTTCCAGTGCTGTACATTAGATTTATAAACTTTTCTGTCATCTTGTGTTTATTTGAATTTAAAAGGTCAATAATAAAATCTCCATGGGTGAACATAAAACATTCAGTGTAAATCTGCGCTTTCTAGTTACGTTGATTTGTTATTTTTAAAGTAAAGACAGTTTATTTTTGACCCCTGCAATACAATCACACACAAAGACGAGTCCTTTGTGTTTTAACTGTTTTTTTTATTTGTTTGTTGCTCTTTTTCTCTCCTAACTCCAGACTTTTGTATATCGACACACTGCATATAGTGTCCCATAATTCAACACAATGATGGCTTTGAGCAGCAGGCAGGAGGTGACCCCCTTTCTGCAGAGCATGGCCCACTTACACAGCAACATGTGATTAACGGCAACAAAATACAAAATAAAGTATAAAACCAACAAAAAATGGATTCATGGGATGTTTGATGTGTTATTGTTAATGTGATGATCCTGCAAATCAACAGGTGTTACGATGTGAAGTGCAGATTTTGTAAAAAGCGAATAAAGACAGATATAGGAGGGCATAAAATATCGATCCTGCATCTTTAAATTTAGATTAAATTAGACTGAGTTACTCTATTATTTACATTTTCTCAGTAATTAGGGATTTATATACCGTTAAAAACAACAAAAGATCAGATTTGCTCTTAAATGTAAAACAAAATTTCACCTCTAAATTATAAGTGCTGCTCAGTAAATTTAGAACAACATTGAAAAAGAATTTTATTAAAGATTCACATATAGTGGTGCATTTCAAGCATTTGCTTTATTTAAATCAAGTTTAGTTCAATTAGATTATTTTTATCAATTTTTCAGAAAACTTGATTCATTCTCAAAAATTATGTTTTGAACAAGAAAGAACTAAAGAACTGTTCACCGTCCAGTCACAGCTGCCTTTCCGTTTATCGTAATGTTACGCAAATTCGAATTACGGATATAAAATTTGCTCAGTGGAAGTTTTTGCGCGATAATGAAGATGTTTTCCGGTTGTATTGAAAATAATGTATTTTGAAAAACAGGAAGTGACAGGAAGTGGTGAGCGGATGATGTCACAGATTGTTTTTTTATGATTTATTGCATTAAACTTATTTACATGTCATTTCAAGGCTGTTTTGTATTTAAGGGAAACAGCAATTGCAAAATTGTGTTTTTTAGCGGCGAGTGATTGACAGCGCTAAAACCCTCCTCCTGCCTCTGATTGGTTGTTTCTGCCTGAGTTCTGCAGGTGGCACTGGGAGAACTGGGAGAAGGAAAAGGAACTTGATTTTTTCACAGATTATCTGTTTTATACCATGGCGATGTAAAAAAAAACACTTCTTTGTAAAAAAGGTACGTACACTGTAAAAAAACACAAAATCCTTGAAATAAGATAAATCTTATTACAAGTAACTTTTATAGCAAGATAAAAAGTTGCTCTTAAAGTTAGTTTGTCTTATTTCAAGTGTATTAATGTAAATGCACAAAAAACTAAACCAAATTTACTTGGTAAGATTTTGTATTTTTAAACAAAATCATTTTTTTGTGTGTTTTTGCAGCTTTGCATGAGAATGCCTGGAAATATAAAGAATGTTTTATTTTTTAATGTTGGTCTTAGAGGAGCGATCCGATGAGTTTGTGAAGTACAGCAGGCGTAGAGCAGCTGGTTTTGGTCGCAGAAATCCGATCAGAGCAGAACTTCTTTAATGAGTCGGAACAATATGAAGGCGATAACATTCTCCCTCACGCACCGTTTTCCTGAAACAAACTCCAGCCCCGCCCCTGCACTTTCTCCAAAAACACAAAGTGTGTGTTGGGGGGGGTTCAGGCTCTGCTAGGAAAACAAACAAAGACACACGTAGCAGCCACACTCCTGTCTCTGGCTGCATGCCATCCAGCTCGCCACAAACCGCAGCCCACGCTTTGCACACACACAGACACACTTTAGACCAATCAGCTCAGATCGTCGCCGATACGACTCCCACAGGCCAAATCATCTGCTTTAATGTGAGAGCAGATCTCCAGAGATAACCTCACAAAGAAAAATCATCTGCTATTATTGCTCCGCCGCTCCTTGACATTGTCCCATTAATAAGGCCATTGTGGAGGGCGCTCTCTGTTTGGACACCACATAATGGAGCCTTTGACAGATTTACTCCGCACTCCCTCTCTCTCTCTGAATGCGGCGGCCATATTCCACGCTGCCGCTCATCAATAGGTGAGCTGTTTGTTTACCCAGTTATTCGGGACCGATGGTAAACACATCATATCAGAGCAAAGGCTGAGCAAACAGGAGTTGCATAAAGGCAGTGTACCTGAACACACACTCACTGAGAGGAGTGTGTGTGTTTTCAGAAGGAGGTGCCATTACTACAACCTCCTCTCATCTCTTCTTAGTCGACTGGGTTTTGTTGTTTGATGTTTATTTTTGCGTTTCACTCCTTGGAACAAGTTATCCCTGATATACTGATGGTGGGTGGAGACAAAGTGGAGTCGACCCAACGCCAACAGGTGTCCCAGTCGTAACTAGTTAATGTTCCTGAAGTCACCTTTGGAAAAAATATACTTTTAGGAGTATTTTTTACTCCTTAAAGTAAAGGAGTAATGTTGTGATGTATCACTACTTTTAGGGCTGGATGATATAAGTTTCATATCAGCTTGTATTGATAATTATTGATTAGTTTTTTGTTTTAGATATCTGAAATATTGCCAAACTGGTGGCATGTTTTAAATGCTTAAGCAGCTATAAGGCATGGTGGTGGAACCTGAAACTGCTGCTGCGCAAGTTACTCAAGAGGTTGTTGCTAGGTAACTAAAAATTGAGTGAGTGAGTGAGTGAGTGAGTGAGTGAGTGAGTGAGTGAGTGAGTGAGTGAGTGAGTGAGTGAGTTGATTGATGGATAATGGTTGTTTTAATGATTGGTTGGATAATGGTTGGATGGTTGGATGATGGTAGATGGTTGGATGATGGTAGATGGCTGGATAATGGTTGGATGGTTGGATAATGGTTGGATGGTTGGATAATGGTAGATGGTTAGATAATGGTTAGATGGTTGGATGATGGTAGATGGTTGGATGATGGTTGGATGGTTGGATAATGGTTGGATGGTTGGATGTTGGGTCATTATCGGTCGTTGTTCTTCCAGCAGCTTAATGACCAAATGACCAAATCTGCTCTTTGTGTCCAAACTCTCTTCACTCTTCCTCAGTGACTGTTGACTTCAGACACGAGCCACATGGCGGCTCCCTCTAACCGGCGCCGACCCGCGGGTCACTGGGCTGGATGACGATGGGTGGCCGAGTACAGGAAGCCGCTGGCGTGTGTGTGAGCGCAGGGGGAGCGGAGAATTTTGGGAATCCACTGGCAAGTAGTCAGTGTTGGATGAAACAAGACCAATTAAAACCCGTTAGTCCCTTTCAGAGCCTAATGAGGGGCCACAAGAGTCTGGACCGGTGGCAGACGGTGGACTGAAAGGCAGAAGCACTTTAATGAACCCACAAACAACACATGAGGACAAACAAAGAGACACAGAGGCAAAAATAAACCACTGATTGTGTAATCTTAAGCTTTAGAAATGCCACAATTTAATTAATTAAGTGTAAATCTCCTATTATTATACAAAAAACCTTCATATAAATATGTGTTTTTGTCATTTTAGAGGTGATTGTAATGAAAAAACTGCAGATTTAAAGGTACAGGTGTCATTAAGAGGAGTAATATTCTCCTCCCTGATTGGTTTGCTGTCAAAAACAACCAATCAGAGCCAGGAGGAGGGTCTCAGTGCTGTCAATCAATCTCCTGCATGGCACTTCATTATGAATGAAAAGGAAGGATTTATTCAATAGAATCTGGAATTTGTTCATTTTCATACCGTAACATGAAAATTAACATTTTATCAAATATTAAACCAACAATCAGCATTTAAACATCTGTCATTAAATCTGTATTTAAATTCAGAGGTCAGCAGAGTACCCAAGTAAAAGTAGCACTACTTAACTTAATTTTACTCAAGTGATAAAGTCACTCAATAAAGTTACTAGAATAAATGTAATTGAGTAAATGCTGCTAGTTTCTACCAAACTGTGTTTAAATTATAAACACTAAAAGACTCACAGTCCTCAAAGTTGGAGCGGCTCCTGCTGGCTTTGCTCCGCCGAGGGCCGTCGTCCTGCAGTTTGGAGAGCAAGTTCAGCGCCTGGGTTTTCCTCTCCTCCATCGCCTCGTCCCGCTCCTCGTCCCGCTCCTCGTCCCGCTCTCCGTCCATCGGAACATGGCTGCTCCTTCCTGGACGGTCCGGTCGGTCCTCAGCCGGGTTCTCCTCGTCTGAGAGGGAACATTAAACCCCCAATGAGAACATGGTCAATTTAAAAATTAAACGTAAAACGTTATATAATCTTCTACAACCAAGAGTCACTTTATATAGCGATGTTTTAAACACTCCAGCATTTTAGAGGAATCGAGTAAATCATAAAAGGAGACATCTTAAACACACAGCACTTAAAAAAAGCAGGACAAAGCAGTCGTTCATTAAAGGCTGTTCTGTAAGGATTTTAAAAATTATACCTACATCAAGCTTAAAGCGGATCTATTATGCAAAATTTACATTTTGTATGTTTTTGGCTTCCATTTGTGTCTCAACTGCCCAAAATCTACAAAACAAACAAACAAAAAACATTTCAAACAAACAACTAAAAAATAAACACACATCAGTTTTTTGGTGTCTGGAAGATGAGCCGCTCAAAAACAGGCCCTGCGGCGTAACCTAGCAACGCCGCAGGAGCTCCAGCACTTTTGGTCAGCTGGTTTTACTGCTGTATGCGTTGTACAATGGATGCTGGAAAAGACAAATGTTTTGTTGTTTGTGCAGGAGGCTCTACTTCTGCTTTTCAAACATGTACGAATGCATGATTGTGCATCTGTTTGCAGGCATTTTCACATACTGGTGTAAATATTGAGTTGGGGGGCGTGGCCAGCAGCAGCTTATTTGGATTTAAAGAGACAAGATGCCCAAAAACAGCTCAGAAAGAATTGAGTAGACTATGATTTTGATTTTAAGCCAAAAATGTAATAAAATGTTTCGTATAACCTGCAACTAAGAATAATAGATGATCTTTAAACTTAAATTGTGTTACTAAAATCCTAAGGAATGCAGGACCGTATACTATCTGAGATTGCTATTTTTTAAATTAGCAACCAACAATGAGCAAAGTCCGGAGCAGGAAAAACATTTGTATTCATGATCGTCTGCATGTAAGCAGCCACTAGAGCCCATTTCCTTTCTCATCTCATCGTTCTCTCAGATGCAGGAGTTACATTTCCATTCATTCCTTTGAGAGCCACACTATAGACCAAGCGCTGCCCTTGAAACTTAAACAGCCATCCATTTTGTAAAAGCCCAGCCAATTAAGAGTCCCATTATCTCCCAATTCAACCTCCACAGAATACACTTCTCGGTGCAGAAGTGTGGAGACAAAGAGCTCCATCAATGCAGACTCCAAACCAAAGAAGGGTTGCATTGTCTTCCACAGACGCGTCTTTAAGTTTTTTCTTTGCAAACTGTCTGTTTGCTGCACACGCGCATGTGTGATAATACTAAAAGTGATGCATTCAATCATCAGTATGGCCAGTCGGGAAGCAGCACTGGTTTGGATTCATTGGGCGTTCCGAACACGGTGGAGGGAATTCATTCATCCCGCCGGTGAGCGTAGAAAGGTCAGCGGCGTAGATTGATGGAGCCATGTCTCATTTGACAGGACGTCTTCCACCAGGCTGCACACAATCACACGCCTCCACGTCCTGCCGCAGCAACGGTGACACCAAAACGGACGGCAGGAAGGAGAATTTATTCATTTTCACAACGTAAAATTCATCATTCCTTCTGCCATGCAACAGAAAAACGTCTTTCTGACATCATGATGAACGACAAGTGAGGATATTAATTTTCAAAAACCAAAAACTTTCCGTAGGACTGTTACATACAGGAACATCTCAATAGATCTAAACTTTTGAAAGTCAACCAAAATGAGTCCTTACACTAAGACTGATATTTTTCAAGGATTTCTTTCTGATCATTTTCATTCTCTGCTGCAGGCCAACAATGCTAAAAGCTAATAGCTCACTTGCACATTTTTATCTGATTGTGTTTGTTTATTTATGATATGCTTCAAGATTTCAAACCTCAGTGATTTAAGACCTTTTTAAGACCGTTATGAATGAAATTTAAGACCACTATGAATGAAATTTAAAACCACTACGAATGAAATTTAAGACCACTATGAATGAAATTTAAGACCTGTATCATGACAGAAAACTGAAAAAGAAAGTATTTTATATAGTTGTGCCAATCTTTGGCATATTCATCGGGAGAAATGAGCTACAGGCTGGCGATAATTCACAGTTAGCAAAACAGTTAGCGATAGTTTATTAGCAGCTAGTTAGCAGTAGCCTGACTGAAAATGTTGACAAGTTTGTTTATGTATGGCAGATTTTGGCACCTGATGTGCCAAACTACAAAAAAATTATAAATAAATATGGAGAAAAATAATTTACGAGATTAAAAGACCTGTGATCAACATATTTAAGGCAAATTTGCATATTTTGTAATGAATTTAAGACATTTTAAGGCCTTAATATCGGACACATTAATTTAAGACTTTTTACAACGAGGAGTTTCTGAGTTCAGATGGATATTATTGATATATTAGGATTAAAAACAGGGATCATGCTAAAAATAAAAAATAAAAACTATTTTTTATAAAAATAATTATAAAAATATTATTTTTACAATATTCTTGTCATAATATTGCAAGAATAAAGTCAAATTAGGTTTTTGTTCTTGAAATATTTAAACTTTAACTTAAATTTGTTCTTGTATTATTATGATTTTATTCTCGTAATTATATATTTTTATTTTTCGTCAGTATGGTCCGAATACTTCTTTGTTTGTTAGCAAAAGGAATGTTGTTGTTTTTAAAACATTTTCAATACATAAAACTGATCTGTGTGAGATTATGCAATCAAAACTTTGTTTTATTCAAAGCTGTATTGTTAAAAATGGGTAAAACAAAAGCAGCATCAGTTTTTCAGAGGGTGGATCTGGAGGACATTCAAACGAAGCAGGTCGACGTTCACCGCTGATTTCAGCTCTGACTGAAATTATTCAGGATTTGAAACCTTTTCTTTCAAAGCCCTCCTCTATCCGAACCTCCAACACGGCCTAATCCATGAATGCACAGCAGTGATTGCCGGTCGGGTCAAGCTGGAAACAAGAGCTCATCTAAAACCACAGCAAGCGGGTTGCCATACCAACCGCAGCATCTGAGCACAGCAGATATCTGGATTTGGCTGCAAGTGGCCGAGTCAAATCCCCTCGCTGATCTCAGAAAGGCCACCAGGGACACACAAAAAAACAAAAACACCCTTTAACATCCAGCGCACCAGGCAGAGGCAAAACGGCTGGACTTGTATCGTTTTCTTTGCATGTTTGAGAAAAGGATGAGCATCAGCGAGACAATCGGCTTTAATGGCAGAACAGGAGGAAGGAGGAGTAAAAGAGAAAATCCTGCGAGTTATTATTCATGGGTAGCGGATTTTCCTTTCAGGCCTTCTTCATTGACGCCTTTCTCCAACATGTCACCCTCTCTATCAGCCCTGACAAGTGCCAATCAGAGGACTTGAGTCGGGGGTTTTGGGGAAACGTTGGAGGATTTCCGAGACAATAGCCTGCGAATCCGAAGCAGCGGTGAATTGGAAACAATGGAGACACGCTGTCAGTGTGTGGTCCGCTGGGGGGAAACGATCTTTGCTCGCTACATGGCTAATCTCTGCAAGAATCATCTCTGTCTTTTAGCAGGGTCATTTCAGATTATCGGTACGTTCATTCAGGCGCTAACGCCTTAGCTACGCAGCTGAATGCTAAACCGAGTGACTGAGGACGAACAACCGCCAAACAAATATGAGGGGAGGGATTAAACCCGCTATGAATGGCTGATGAGCAAAGCGGATCTGGTGGGAGAAACTCGATCGATCCAAAGAAATGGGCGACTCAAGGTAACGAGACACAAGAAAGAAGAAGCTTTCTGAAAAAAAACTTTGAGTTTTTCATCAAGAGTCTGGAAAAGTGTGGAAGAAAGTGAAATTTGACACATTTTCTGGCTGTTAAAGTGAAGGAAAATAAAGGGTAGGAAAAACTTTAGGGTTGATTCAGAGCCGCCATGTTTGATCCACTTCAAACAAACCGGAGTTTGTTTTTCTAAAGTTTGGTTTGAAACTAAAAAAGTGAAGTCTGGTCCAACTAGAAATCCTACAACCGCTAAAATCTGACGCTGATCCATTTATGTTTACATGTTGGAATGGAGGAAGTTGTGTTTCTCTGAGGTTTCTGTGTCGTTTCTTTCAGTGGTTCCTGGTGCAGCGCCCCCAAAGGCCAGGAGGGGGAAAGGTTTTGGTTCCTAATCAAACTGAATCTATCAGGTCAGAAAACATTTTTATTACCAAAAAATATATTTTTATTATTAAACGCCTGTTTTCCATCTTTTGTTTTGAGTTTTTTCTGCAAAGTGATGATGCGGCATTTGTTGTAAATTGGTGCTAAATAAATAAAACTAAATTTGAAGTGTTTTCTTTATTGTTTCTGGTTGTTATGTTTTATTTTGGATATTTTTGTGAAGAAGTTCTTAAAGTTGGTCTCTGAGAGGATAAATGTTAATTATTGTGCCATTATCTCTCAAAACAACAATATTATTGTTTATCACAATAAATTGTGGGACAATTTATTACCCAGATCAGTTTGTTAGATCCAGAAGTAATTAAGCATTTTTGACTCTCTGCATTACAAACCTCACCTTTCCATTCAAAGACAAGCCTGGGGGTCGTTTAGCAGCAGCATGACCTCCAGATTGACCTCTCCATGCCCTGATGATGACCTCTCCTCCTCCAGAGGGTGACCATGCCTTTGACCTCTGAAAGGTCAACGCTCAGAAGCACCTTTAGTCTCTCGCTTCAGGTTTTATTAATTTAAGAAACTGGTGAAACAAACCTTTCAAATGGTTCAGAAACTGCAATAAAAATAAATAAAACAGCAAAAAGCAAAGAATCAGACTGAATAGATCTGTCACTCATACTTCTCTGTCTCAATATTTGGAGCAATGCATCTCGAAATCTAATATATTGTTATTACTTTGGCAATAAATTCGACCGTGGCTTTGTGAAGAAACATGGAAGCAGCATTTCTGCCTCACTGCAGCTCTGACCCAGCAGCTTCGCTCAGACTGACACCAACACATCCATCTGCAGAAATACTGCAAGCTACGCATCATTAGAGTCAAAACAAGCAGGACGTGGAAACGGGCAGATAAAGATTTCCAGGGTTCATATTTTAAAAGCTGCTTCGGACCCATCGCTCATGAATCTGCAGCCAACTCACCAGGCCAGCTGGCCCTTGCAAGGATTATCGGGCTTAAGTGTACCGGAGGCAAGAGAACAGCAAACACAGCGCTGGCAGTGAGGGACAATGGCTCCGGGCTGACAGGGACCGACCGGGCTTTTATCGGATCAAACGCTAATGGTGAAGATGGCTTCTCGCATTGATTAAGTATTGTTGTTAAACTCTGCAGCGGCAGCGGCAGCGCCGAGGCGACACGCTGATGAATGCGTTTTAAGGCCGAAACAAACGGGAAACCTACTGGAGAGGAGGGAGGAATCAGAGGACCGGAGGATTTCCAGCGACGGACTCGGGTCGACGATCCAGGAAGACGGAGACGCAGAACCTCCTTCAGACCAGTTCTGACCAAAAACAGAGAAAATGTTCAACAAGTTCAGGCCGGGAAAACATCGTCTGCAGCGTTCAGGGGTGGATCTGGGATTCTAAACATGATTTGATGATTAATCAGACAAAGAAATGACACAACATTACAAATACATTAAAAGAGTCAAATAAATCATCCAATTCCTTTATTAAATAACAAAAATAGACATTTTATTGAGTGTTGCATGAATAACCAGAGCAGGAAGGAGACAAAACAGACATGGCAGCCAGAACAACATGGGAATGTGTTAATAAATAAACATGAAGGCAAATAAAGGATCGTTTGTTATGAGAGTGTAATAGGAGCATTGAAAATATTCATAAAAGGAGCAAAAACAGTAAAAATGTAAATTTTCTGAAAAAAAAAAAGTTTCGAAAGGTGAAGAATTTCCTTAATTTAATCTCAAAATTTCATGTTTTTTTTCCAGCAAATTTTTGAGAATAATCAAATTTTTCTCTAGAAAATTTTGACTTTTCTAATTCAGAAAAGCATTTGCTTTTTCTAGAAAAATTTCAAGAATAATCTCAAAGTTTCAGAGTTTATTTTTAGCAAACCTTTGAAACTCAGAAAGTTTTCCATGTTTTCTATAAAAAGTTTTTGGGTGGAAATGTTCTTTATCTACAATCACCCACACCTGTAGTTTATTATAAAACTGAACACTGACTTTAAAATAATTAAATAAAAACTACATTTATATGTAGTAACGTCACATTTTTGTTTTTCAAAGCACTTGGCTGAAGCTCCTCAGAGTGAAAAAGTTTTTCTCCTAAATTATTTAGTTATTTAGTTTCATTTTAGCCTCATTTTAGTCATAAATGTGCTGATAAAACCTGCTAATTAATTCTGCATTCGATTAGTATTTCCTAAAATTAAACATCTTTTCACATTGAAATCAAAATAACTGATTTATGAGGCTGATTTGCAAATATTAGCAAGAAACTTTGTGATATTTTGCGGTTGTGTCCCACCGTAAATGTGATTTTTGTTACTTGACCTGATGTAACGCTGAGGCAGCAGTGGAGTCAAAGTAAGAAACTGTTAAACCAAATAATCTTTTAGCATTTTGGTGGAAAATTTGCTATAAACTTGAACAAAAAAGTGTTGCGATTTGTTGATCTTACTTAATTTTCTGTACAAAAATTGGGCCGGCTGGTGGAATTTGTCAGGAAAGAGAAACAAATTGCTTTAATTTGATTGATTCAGTAATACTTAAGCATCAAATTGATTCAAGCGATCAAGCAGAACGGTGTGTTTGCCTCTGAATTAAACACTTTGACTCGTCTGACATGCATTTTCTGCAGTTACTTGATGATAGAAGTTCATTTCCTGGAGTGTTTTTGGAGCAAGAGATGAAAGAAAGAGGAGAAAAGTTCCCCTTAAAGAGGCAGAGTCGCCCACCGATTTATTCTCCTGGAGTTTCCCTGCAGAGTCGCACCTTTCAGAGCCGCTGCCAGCTGTGAGAGGCCTTGAATGACCTGAAAACCACAGAGAAAACATCATCATCAGGACGCTGCAGGTAGAGGAAGTGATTGTGTGTTTGCAGCACACACACGCACACACACACATTTGTCTTTTGTACTGGAGTGTGTGTGCTCAGATATGAGTAATGTCGTGTAGTACCCCCAATTATGGCTGTTAATCTCTGAGCAAATAATGGCAGAAAAAGGAGCAACAGAGCAGCACCTGTCTGCAGAAGCATGCCAGCTGCAAACATTGTTCCAGAGCCTGAGAGGAAAAATGAGCTTCCAGTGAATTCAGACACTTTTAGGCTCACTGTAAATATTCATCACAATGACCATTTAATATCCTGCTAGTGCCTCAAAGTAACAAAAACACATTTTACTCACTTATTTTATTGATTTTTTTCTCTGTTTTTATCACAGCGGTTTCATTCTGCTACATATTTTGTAGAAAATGTTTCTATAAAGTGATTCACTGAACTGGTTTGTTGCTTGATGTATATGCAAAAAGTTTTTACACATGTTTAAATACTTGGCAGATTATTTAAATTATAACATGGCAAAATATCTTGTCATAAATGAAATTATCATAAATGTCCAGATAATTCTTAAAATTAAATAACATTAAACATCTTTTCACATTGAAATCAAAATAACTGATTTATGATGATAAGTGTGATTAAATATTATAGTATCAGTCAAATCAATGCAGGTTTTTTTCTGTTTTCTGCCAAATTACATGAGGGAGTTTATTGCATATTTTTCTAAAAAGTTGTCAAAACCTTTTTGGCCTCGGCTTTAATTGATGTCAGATTATAGTCTGTTATCTATAAAGTGATAGAAAGTCATAAATAAGCACAAATATTTCTAAATTATTCCCAGGAACCCAAAAATTACCATGAAATCCTGAAAAGATGTTCAGTAATATTATTTAACTTTAAGAATTCATTGATATTTTAACAGTTAGTGAACAAGTTTTATCAAAAGTTTAGAGAGAACTGGCCCTTTAAGAGCATCTATGATCTCACTTTGGACCAAAACAAAACCTGACATGAGTTTGAGGAAAGAAAACATCCAAATCATTTCCTCTGATTTATTTTTTGAACCTTCAAACTTGCCGTTTATCTCCTCTCTGCCTCCTTATCAGCCTTTAAACGACAGACGATGAGCTAATTGAGCGAGCCGCACGCTCTTCTGTGATTGGTTTAAATCGCCTGCTGATAACCGGGTCGGACTTCCCCAGTTAATGTTCCACTCCAGCGGTTTGATGTTTCATAATTTGGCTGACATCCCAGTAAACCGGCCACACCTTTGGGACAGGAGCAGTTGAAGCTCTCGGCGGCGGAGCGGTCGTTAAAGGAAAGGCCGCGCAGCGTCTCAAAGACACGCAGCGTTTCGTTTTTCCCCTTTTTCTGGAGGTCAGTTGTGTTTTTAGACACAAACACAGACACACCTGCCTGACGGCTTCCAGGTACGTCACTGACTGTTTCTGCTTATCAAACGATCTCTTCCAAACTGTCAGAAAGTCATAAGTCAGAGACGGAGGACTTTTTGTCTTAACTGACGCATCCGAGGCAGGAAAAGCTCAGATTCCAGATTTACTGCAGAATTAAATTCTGTTTTTGTTGTTTCCAAGTGTTTACCTGGTGAAATGCATTCTGGGAGTTCGTACGGCGACGTCAGGTCACACCATTCCTGGACCGGGGAGAATCCCTCGTCCAGGTCCGAGTGCGGTGCCGGCCGGTCCAGCAGCAGCAGCTGGACCCGGGATAAGGAGCCCAGATTCCCGGAGTCGCAGCCCACTGTGAGCGCCGCGAGGCCCGGAGACAAATCTACACGGAGGAAACGAGAAACTGGAACTGAAAAACACAAAATGATGGAAAAATAAACAGGAAAACAAACGAAGGTCAATAAATTTACTAAAGATTTTAAACGATTGAATTCAAGAAGGTGGAGAAGTTTTACAATAAAAGAGAAGAGAGAAAAACGAATGGATGGATGGATGGATGGATGGATGGATGGATGGATGGATGGATGGATGGATGGATGGATGGATGGATGGATGGATGGATGGATGGATGGATGGATGGATGGATGGATGGATGGATGGATGGATGGATGGATGGACTGAGATCTTTCCAGATGTAAGCTACTGCCTGCTCATAAATACTCCACATAAATCCACATTTAAAATCAAGAAAAAAACAAAATAAATGAATCGAAATCATAAAATTGGTGTTAAACCCAACAGAACTGATAAACTACCCTGATGCAGAGAAGTTACTCCTCGTACCCCATTAACTACCCCTCCACCCCGTAATCTGCCCCCCTGCCCCCCGAGGCTCCAAAGTTCCCTCCGTCACACCCAATTAAAAGCGGATCAGTGACACTGTGGCTCCCGGCCCATGCAAATCCCAGGTCCATGCTGGGTGTGGAGCGGCAATCTGAGGGGATTTCACAGAAAGCACACACACACACACACACACACACACACACACACACACACACACACACACACACACACACACACACACACACACACACACACACACACACCCTTCCAGTAACATCCAAGAACATCAAACGGAGGAAAGTTCAGTTTGCCCCCACCACACACACACACACCACACCACACACACCACGAGCACCCCCCCCACACACACACACACACGCCCTTGTCGATTGGTTGTGTGTTTTCAGTTGGGAAGTCGTCCTGTAAAGTAATCCTTCAGGTGAGGAAGAGGAGCTGCAGTCGTTGGGAGGAAATCCCAGGGATAACTCCGGCGGTAACACAATGAGGCGCGACACACTTTCAGTTAGGCCGGGTTTTAATGCACCAGATTGGAAAACAATTGGCCAACACTTTAGCTGATCAATAACTGATCCTCAGTCTGAGAAAACCTGCTGCCACCCACAGAGACCGTGGAAACGTCACCACTCGTCCTTCTTTCTTAATAAATTAAATTAATTTCTCATTTACAAACTCGTCTTTGGAAATCGACTGAATTTTCTCGACTTTTTTATTTATACGTTTATTTTTAATTTTACAGACACAAACTTCAGTTTTTTCAGTGTCCAACCCGGTTATGGTACTTACATTTACTTAATTGAGTCAGTCCTTTTGGTCCAACAGACCTGAACCAATAATGGTTCATTATCTCTGGACTTTGACTAGGCCGTTCTAACACAATAATGTCGTTTGACTTAAGGATTCCATTGGCTTGAGGATTTCGCTCCATCCATATTCCCATCAAATTCATGCTGAAGACAGTCATCCCCACAGCATGACGCTGCCATCACCAGGTCATCGTCTTCAGCCTATAAACGTTAAACAGGATTTCTTTTGGTTTCTTTCAAATCTTTCAGTGGCATTTTCCCAATAAGGGCCCTATGGGTGGTTGCCCAGGGCGGTATCGGATTAGGGGTGGATGGAAAACATCCATCCCGACTTTCTGACAATCAGGGCTCCATTTTACATGCTTGCAGATTGATATTGCAGTTCATCTTCCAAAAACATTGGATGTTCATGAAAGAACAATTTGCTTCTGATTCTTTTTTCTCGCAATACGTTTTGCTTTTTAATGTAAATGAACAGAAAATTTGGATCTAAACTGAGAAGATTAGGCGACTTTAGTTATTTGTAATTAGGGGAATCGTGACAAAAGCGATAATTAGTTAAATATATGCAAGATTTTAATTAGAAGTATTAGAATGTGTCATTTTTCTACCATTTTATAAATGTGCAATACTTCATAATGGTTTGTCAAATAAATGTTAATAAAGTACACATACGTTTGAGTCAAAATGTTTTTACAAAAGACTTAAAATTACTCAGTATAAAGTTAAAAAAACACAACTTAGTATGAATAAAACATTGTTTTTAACAGGTTTTGAAATTAAAATGTACTAATTAATTTGGTGTAGATAGAAAATGCACATTAATTATTATTTTATCAGAATTAATCCAAAAACTATTTTCCACCTGGACAATGAGTAATTAATCTTGATAAAAACAAAGTTTATAGAAATAAAACAAGGTTAAGATGAATTAACGACACAAAGGAAACGACAAAACAACAAAAAGTATAAGAAATAAAACTAAATTAATCAATGTAGATGGCGAAACAGAAGTCACATATTATTCAAAATGTTGACAGATTTGATGCGACAAGAACTAATTGTTAATTGTTTAAATACAAGAAGAACAAACTAAATATTTTTAATATTTTCAGCGCTAATGATATAAAATCCACCACAGCCTATACAGATTTACGCTGCGCTTCCCATCAGCGTGACAGAAATCTGAGCATTAACTCGCATTTAGAAGAGCTTCTGGCCAAAACCCAGAGCAGATCTTTATCACTCCACATCCTCAGGGGTCAAAAGTCTCTGGGGTCGCACGGCGGTTCGGGTCAGGTTAAACACCTTGTCAGGGATTAGCAGGCTCTGAGGGAGGGAGGAAGTTTTCACTGGCTGATATCTTTCTCTGCAGCGGAGAGAAGCTCCTCCAGGACACACAGGCGCAAACACACACGCACGCACACACACACACACACACACACACACACACACACACACACACAAAACAAGCCGACAGAGTGACACACATCAGATAAACCCATCTCCGTCTCCGAGACGCGCAGATCAGTCGCTGCGTTTCCACTGACGGCGTCATTACACAATTTGACGTTTCGAAAAGAAATTCGCTTAATGGAAACTCTGCAATTTTTAAAAAGGTTTTGTTTCTGATGAAAAGTTTCGGTGCTACTGGCTGAATCAAAATTAGTTTCTTTCACAAAACAATTGAGGATGTAGAAGACATGCTGCATAGAAAAATGAACCAGTGAAGCATCTGTACGATAAAACTTACATAAATAAAATCAATGGAAACAAGACAATTAAAAAATTGCAGTTTTTGCACCAGGATTTTAAAAATAACTAATGGAATCATTTTTTTGGAGTGCATGAGTCACATAATCAAAACCAGATGTTACTACTGGCACAAACTACAAAGAAAACAACAGGAAGTATTCGGAGGATGATGGAGCTCATTTGTGAACAAATAAGTCATTAAAAAACCACTTCAGCCACTTCCTGTCGTTTTCTTCGTCATTTCCGCCAGTAGTAACATCCGCTTGTTCATCACATGATGAGAAAAAAGTGTTTCCATGTATTCATGTATTTCACAGTTTTGAAATACATGAATTACATTTGAATCGTAACAGGAACTAGTTCACCCAGGTTCAAATCAATTCATTCAATATTTTCAAAGTTCTAACATCTTTCATTTATCATGTTTCACTGAAAAGTAAAAATAACAAGTTTATAGCTGATTCAATTGTTTTGCATGAATGTTATTGTCTCCTGGTGTCTTTATTCATAAACATTAACATTTATAGCGGCTGAATTCCCAGAACACCTGCTCTCCGTCACACATTTTAACGTTTCCATCGCCAGAAAACAGAAACAGTCCAAGCCTCCAAACAAGCTGCAGTTTTAATCCCATATTACAACGAAAACAATCCAGCCTGCATCTGGTTTTCCTTTGGGATCATAAAGTCTTCTAGAATCTGACTTTGGTATGATTTATTTTAATTTTGCGCTCTAAACTGTAATTTCAGTCAAAAACACGATAATACTGAACCTGAAACATGATTTTGATATATTCAGATGGAAAAAGGCCCAGATATTGTATTTCATGCTGAGCATTTTTAGGATTTCACTGTCACTCAGGGTGAAATAATCCCACAGGAAGACAGATTATTCGTTCAGATTGTTCGTCGCTGCTCATAATCCCTGAGCGTTACCTGTGACAGGTGAGCGAGGAGAGTCTGACGAGTCGGACGGCGGATCCAGAGACAGAGAGGAAGCTGAAAGAGGAGCGATGACTTCCAGTTCATCAAACATCAGAGACTGACTGCAGCTGACCTCAGAACAGCCTGACGCTGCAGAGAAACCTGCAAACACACAGCGTGGGAAATGTCTCAGCTCTCACTCGCTCAATTTCTGCTACTTATGATGACGAAGTTATATCACCAAGTACAGAAAACCTTTTATTACAGTAAATAATTCCTTAATATTGATGAAAAAGCACAGCTTCCACTGGCAGGTTATTTTATGAAAAAAACATTTTGTCATAAGTGAAATAATCTTGTGCTTTTTAAAAATCAATATTAAGAAATATCTTGCTGAAAGTTGCCTTTAAGTTATTTGCACAAGAAGCTAGAAGAAACATACTTCATGTGTCAAACATTAACTTTATAACCTTGCTACAAAAATATCATCATATTTTAACAGAAATTGAGAGTAAAAGCAGAATCATTTCAAGATATTTACAGTAAAAACTAGACAAAAAGATACCGACTCAGATTCTGTGTTTGCGAAGTTTTCTTTAAAAAGGAGATTTCTTAGAGAACCGATAAACTTTTAATTAAAACAAATAAAAATCAGAGAGCGGCAGGAATTAATCTAAATGAAAGGCACAAACAGCTACTTAATCATGAAGTCAGAAACTGTTGCTTAAGAATGAAAATACCCTCATGGTAACGGCTTTGTAAGAAAATCAGCCTCATAACTTTACACCTGACTCAAAGGAAAGAAATTCTGGCTTTTCTCTCCCCGTCTGGTTTTGAAATCGGAGGATTAGTTGGTGAAACAGTCGCTGCGAGGCGTGTGTTGTGTCGCAGTGAAAAGGACCCGTTGGGGCTTTTCATACATTAGATATGCAGAACAGCTTTCTCCGGACAAAAGGATTATATATACAGGGTTTCTAAAAGGAAAGGCGAACCGCGCTCCAACAGGAAGTGGAGTTGCTCTCGAGCGACTTGCCGCTCCACTCAGACAGACAATGGAAGGACTTGACTTGACACTTCAAAGCATATTGCTGCTGTCAGCTGGGCTGTCAGTCTCAGGCGACGAGGGCTGAACTGAGTTTTTCGGTGAGGTTAAGGAGGTTGGTTGGAAGGACAACGCCTCCTCTGTGCGGCCGTGGGCCTCTATTCGCCGGGCTGAAAGGGCCTGAGAGGAGAGGCCGGGCCGTGCCGGGACAGAACCCTGGTTCATTGTTGGAGAAAGTCAAACTTTGGATTTTGGCGTTGAAAAACACCATACCATACCATACCATACCAACTTTATTTATAAAGCACTTTAAAACAACCACAGCTGATACAAAGTGCTGTACACAATAAAAACAAATTAAAACTCACAGTTTAAAACAAACATACAATATAAAACTAAATCTCGCTGGAGTTGAAAGCCAAGTTAAACAGATGTGTTTTAAGACGAGCTTTAAAACACGGCAGATAAGACTCTCTAAAAAAAAACCTCAACGGAAGACGTGTTGCTTTTCAAGGACGCCACAAAACAAAAATAAATTCCAGGTGTTTTGTGTTGTCTGGAAAATGAGCCACTTCCAAAACCTCCAGAATGTAGCTTCACAAATCAGGACGCACTCTCCGTTACCTAGCAACCACAGGTGTTTTGTTGTCGACTTCCCATCCACAAAGCACTTGATCAGTTTTTGGTTGTGCAGGAGGCTCTACTTCTGCTTTTCAAAGATGTACAGTTGTATAATTGCACATCTGTTTGCAGCCTGTTTGATTGCTTAGTTACAATGTGCCGTCACCTAGCAACCCGGGCTGAGCCCAAGCTGGGCTCCAAGCTGAGCTCCAGCACATTTGGTCAGCTGGTTTTTCTGCTGCAAACGCCAAACAATTCAATTCAATCGATCACAAAGGGAAATTAAATGTTGTTTTGACGGCTGCTGGAAAATACAACAATTTTGTTGTACATCCAGATACAACTTGCTGTTTTTGTCTCGGCTGTGCAGGAGGTTTTACTTCTGCTTTTCAAAGATGTTTGGTTGTGTAAGTGCATCTGTTTGCAGCCATTTTCATGTGTGAGTGTAAACGTTGAGTTGGGCGGGTGGCCAGGAGCAGCTAATTTGCTGACAACCAGACGGATGATGAAATGACAAAAACTAATGCATGCAAAGAAGGAAAGAATTAAGAGCCCATTGAAAACTTCAGTTTTTCCACCAAATATTGATTCTTGAACTCTGCGTGAGTTAAAACATTAGTATTGTTGTTTCTAAATGAACATGAACTTGTTTTCTTTGCATTACTTGCGTTCTGAAAGCGCCGCATCTTGTTATTTTGATCATTTCTCGTTTTCTGTATATAAACACGAAATGCTTGCTTGGAATTTCAGAGACATGTTGTCAGTAGTTCATAGACTGTTTAGCCGTGTTTAATTTTACGCAAACATAAACCTATAAACAGAAGCAAAATCAGAGAAATTATTTTGCAGTGTTTTTTAAAGACAGGGTTTTATTTTAGCAATATTATAGATGTGAAGTTTGTCAGAATGTGTTTTTTTAATCTTTTATTCTTTGGATTTATGTTGTTTAGTCAACAGGCTGTTTCTTCAGACATTTGTTGGAGTTTTAAGTTTTGTTGCTGCGGTTGGTGGTCACCATAGCAACCGGTAACCGACAGCTCCTCCCCCTTTTTTGTGTTGCCCTGGTAACCGTGGACCGTGTCCGGATCAGCTCTGTGTTTTCTTTACAAAGATATCTTAATTTGTATTTTGGACAAACTTAATAATATTCATGAGTAATTTTGCTATGTTTTGTATGTTTTTTACTTTTATTTTTAATGTCCGTTTTAGCTATGTTTCATTTTACAAACTGCTAACTGGGAGCCAGTGATTTGTAGTTTGTTTAGGGTTATTTATTGTATTTTATTTAATGTATTTATTGTATTTTATTTAATGTATGGAGGCAGAAGCTGCTGGACTGACGTTAATCTGTGTTCTGAAGTCAACCTGCTGGGCCTGAGCTGAACATGGAAGAGAAACACATTAAAGGATGGGCAAATGGAAAATGGACAAACGGATGGCAATATGATTTGCATCCAAACATGCCTTTGAAATTACGATTTTTCAAACTGCTGACTGTAATTTGACCCTTTGTGCAGCAGCTGTTGAAAGCGATGTCTAAACTGCAGATAAACTTTGAGCTTCACACGCTGCGAGCTCTCTGAACTCCACTTGCCTCCATCTGCAGAGAAATAAATGAACTGGTGACACTCGCTCTGTGTCCGCTGTGAAGAGAACAGCGTGCTGCGATGCAGCGCGGCCCCCCTGCAGTACAGCGCCACACAGAGAACAGTAGACGTCTCTGACAGAAAGGAGAAAATCCCCACACAATTTCCACATTGTTTGCTTTCTTTCATAAAGTTCCCGGAGAAGTCAGATGTCATTGGCCCGGTCCTTTATCCCCATTGGGAACGGTAAATTAGCAGCCGCAGGAAAGCCACCGAGGTATTCCATTGTGGCGGTTCGGCTCAGCGATGTGCAGCGGTCAGTGTGGATTTATGACCGTCGGCGACACGTCTCCCTCTCAGGGATTAGAGAATAGAGAAAGCATCAGGGGAACCAAAGCTGAGCAGGAGAAACTCCTGACTTCAACTGATGGGGCCTCACGCCTTTAAACAACAATAAAAAATCAAATGGTACCAGCTTTTCATCTTTTCTATGCCTGACATGCCGGAAAAAGAAAAGCAGTGTTTGTTTTTTTTTTTACAGAGGATTCATTATGGATTCAGGCTTTGACGTCCAGCTATGTTCAGGCTCATTTTTCACCTCTTTTTGGGGAGATGGGAGGCAGCACAGGCCAGTGCTGTGAATCCAGCCGGGACGGAGGAGGAGACGGGCTCAGCGCTGGTCCTGATCCAGAACGTGGAACCGGCCTGAGTTCCTTCAGCTCTATACCAGGAGATAAACTGGTGCCGTCCTCCTTCGACGTCTCCTGCTTGACTTTTTCTGTAACGTCTGACATTCGTTTGATGCTTTGCGGTTTATCTGATGTAGATTTAGCAACTGGTGCAGGATCAGGTGAGCGCGGTTGGTGGGATTCATCAGACGTTTTCTCAGGGAGCGAAGATGTAGATCTGTAAGTGCTTTTCTTCAATGGCCGTTTAAAAGTTGGTTCTGTTGGAGAGGAAGAGGCCGGTGGTGACTGGATCACTGGAGGAAGATCCGAAGTGGAGGAACCAACGCTTGTTTCAGGACGGGAGTCCAGAAAATCTGCTGCAAATCAAGCAGAAAAATATTTAAGAGAAGCTGCCACAATGAGCATTAGCATTAGCATATTGATCGACTCCAACCGAACAAACTGGAAGATGAATGACTTAAAATGCTAATGCTAACTTAGCTCATTTATTTATGTAGTTTTACAAAAAACTACATTAAACATGATGCTATCATTCAAAATGACCAGGCATGGATTTTTCAGAACCCAAAAGGAGCATTAGCATTAGCATAAAGATGCTAGTGCTCATTCAGCATTAGCATTAGCTACATAAAACTACATGCTTCATGTTAAACTACATAAAACATGTGGATACTATCATTCAAAATAACCCGTTACAGATAAATCAGAATCCAAAGTGAGCATTAGCATTAGCACTAGCACTAGCATTAGCATACTGATGCGAAGGTTTACCAGCAGTGCGATTGCTCAGGATGCTGGTCCTGCCACTGGCAAGCCTGGTGCTTGGACTGAACAAACTGGAAGATGGATGACTTAAATGCGAAAGAGACTCTAAGGAGAGTGATGTGGGCGATGGTAACCATGACGACCTGGAAGGCATCAGGCTAAGATCGCAGCCCGGCTCCTCAAACACAGTTTCCCTTCCAGGATCTACGTTTTCTTCAAGTTGAGGGGGAACACAAGGAGGAGCAGGAGATGATGGATGTATTTCAGGAGTTGGTAAGATGCTCGAGTTGCTTTCCGGTGTTTTGGGGTCGAGGCGCGGCGAGTCGGGTTGGAGAGGGGTCGGTCCAAAGCTAGATGGAGATACAGGTGGAGTCGGAGGGATCTGGAGACGAGGAAGAACAGCAGCGTAGTTTCTCCTCTTCATCAAATCAACACTTTGATCACTGCTCTGTCCTCCACCAGCGTTGGGATTACCTTCAAACACATTTCAGGAAAAATATGTAAATAAAAACCGTCCGAAGAAGCAAAGCAGAGAGCCACTGGTTGTGATATTCAGCCTTGTTCATTCATACTTTTCCCCAGTTGGGGAGGACACACTTTGTGTCCCTGCTGAGTGGGTCGACCTGCCAACAAAAGCAGAGAAAAATTCGCCCCTCTGCAGCAGCTGCCGCCTTCCCGACTCCATATTCAGCAGAGAAACCAGAACTGAGGGCGGCAGAGAGCGCAGACACTGAAACGTTAAGCAACGTTTCTCAACACAGGTTTGGGAAACGTTGCTTTTCCAGACCGTCAGTCTTTTCAAGGCTTGAATATTTATACCTTTATGGCAAATTATCCATAAATAATTGGTGTAAGTACTTAGAAAAGTGCCTTAAATCCACATTTCTGTTTTTGCTGAAGACACACAGACCAGAAATCAGATGAAGTTCATGTAATAAACAGAGTTTAGTTGCTATTAAAATGACAAAACAAATATTTGTTTACACTCAGACTGTTTGGGAACCTTTTAAGGTTTTATATATAACCTATTTTATTTAAAACTGAGGTGTTAATTTTGAGCTGTTTGTGCCAGAATATATTGATAAAATTGCTAAAATATCAATCGCAGGAGTCAAATCAGTGAAGGCCACATTTCAGCACTCCTTTTTCCAATATCCTGCCATTCCCATCTGTTGTGCTCACACACACACACACACACACACACACACACACACACACACACACACACACACACACACACACACACACACACACCCAGCTGAATGTGAGCGTGTGTGTGTACTAATGTGCATATGAATGACATGTGTCAGAGTGCAAAGCCATGGCATTGGGCGCAGCACGTTTCTTAAGGGAGGAGGGTCAAGGATGATTGTGAGGGAACCAGCCACCATATGGCAGAATAATTAGTGTTGGACCTCGGAGCGGAGAAATGCGCCCTCCCTCTGCTGCACACACACACATTTTCACACAGGAAAGCAGCGTCCGACTGGGGAGCGGAGGTGTGAGCACAGAAAAATACCTTTACATCTGAAAGGAGCGGCAGAAAACTGAGGAGAGAGAGAGAGGGAGCGAGAGAGAAAGAGAGAGGTCCACCAGGAGGGCGGCGCTGTGGGGACATCCTGCCTGATTTAAACTTTAAACTAGAACCAAAAGCAGGGATTATGATCCAGGGAGGCTTGGTGGCCTCTGTGTTGACTGGAGAACAAAAGGAACGAGAGGCTGCTGGTGCAAAAGCGGCAGATGGTTTAATCAACTTACCCAGAAGAAAGTCAGGTTGTGAGGCAGGAGGAAGGTTAAAACTCTGCATCCTCCCCTCAGACGGAAGCTGCTGCTGGAGATTGTTGTTGAGGTAACAAGGAGGCTGGAAGTCCTCAGGACGAGCCTTCATGTGGGACAGAAACCGAGGACACACAGCTGGGGGACGACGCTCATAACGGACCTGCGGCTTAAAGACAAACATTACAATATTTAAAATGAAATGTTTTTTCTTATTATTCTCCTCAATCTTCAAATGCCTAGAAACAAAATGATAAAAAACAGAATAACCTCATGAATATATTTATAAAAGTATTTATAAACTTTTACTTTTCCCATTTTAATTCAACAATTTTGGTTTGACGCTTGTTTTATTTATTGAAATTTTATTAAAAAATATTTTTACTATTGTGGAAAAACAATAAATAAACAACACCACAAAAGTTAAAAAAGCGAAAATAGGAAAAAATAAGTAAATAAAACAAATAACTTTATAAAAAGCATTTAAAATCACGTTTATGCATAATCCACCTAGTTTTTTCCTATCTTTATTGGATAATTTTATTTTATTTTATTTTTTTTATTTTTTAAGATGTAAGTCTTTTTTAACTATTCAGAAAACAACATGATTGTCAAAAAATGACATTAATTAAATAAAAATAACAAAAAGATAAAATTGAGAAAATATCAAAAAACAAAATAAACAAAAAATAATATGTAGAAATACATTTATAAAATACATTTTTTATTCATAATCCCACCTAGTCTTTCTAATTTTAATAGGAAAATTTTGTTTTAAATTTACATTGTAATGCCATTCAAGAAACGTTGTTACTCAGAAAATTACATGATTGTAAAAATGCTGCAATAATTAAACAAAAAATAGCAACTAAAAAGTTGCTATTAGTAAAATAGCAACTTTTTTTGCTAATTAGAAAAATAGAAAAAAATTTTTTAAAAAAGGAGAATAATTGCATTCGTACATTTTAAAATACTACTGCATTTATTACCACTTATTTATAATCCACCTTGTCTATTTTAATTAGATTTATGGACAATTTTGGTTTGACATCTTAAGTATTTATTGAAAAGTAAAACAAAAAACTTCATAGAAAACCGTATGATTGTAAAAAACAAAACAAAACAAAAAAACAATAGTAATTACATAAAAATAAAAAAAATTCAAAGTAAAACTGTTAAATAATCAAAAGATTTCATATTTTAATTCATGAAAAAATACAGAATAACTTGTGGATACATACTATCACATTATACGCTATTTCTGTATTTAATTAAAGAGTAATAAAGGGAGATCAAGCTTCAAGAAATTCTGTAATAAGATTTTTTTTAATCTGAGAGAGAATTCAAAGCAATAAAAAATATAAAATTAATAAATTGAGTTTCTTTTTGAAATAAATTAATATAAACATAAAATTCAAAACAGAGATAACTTATTTCCATCTGGGCTTTTATTCCTTCACTTACAGTATTTTATAACATAACTTGTCACTGCTGCCCCCTTGTGTTGATATAAGTAATTACTTTGAAAACAAGTTCTCCTCAAAGAAAACCTGCCTCCTCTAAAAGTAAAAAAAAGAACAGAAAATTAGTTTCCAGGTGATAAAACTTCAGAGTTTTATTTCTCTTCCAGAGAAATAAAAGCGGGTAAATAAAACCATGTCGGCATCAACCAGTGAAAACCAGTTTGTCCCAAATCTGTGGTGCCAGTGACTCATTCAGAGAGCAAACAGTCGTAATAAATGGCCCACTGGCTTTTATTTGTCTTGGATTTAAGCTTAATCTAAAACAAAGTCTAAAAAAAAAAAGAAACTGTTTCTGAGGAAAGGAGGAGCAGGAGACACAGCGAGGATCAGCTCTTAAATCCCTCCGCCATGTTCTTTTCCAGAGGGTTTAAAGATTTGCATTCTTGTGATGAAAAGAGGGAGAAGTAACGAGCGAACAAGAGACGATGTCGCAGGTCCGCGCTCTTCGTCCCCACGCCTCATCCTCATCCTCATCGGGATGAAGGCGGGTTGAGGCCAGATGTGAACAGCAGGACTGAGCATCATTTTATACTAAATGTACAAAAACATGAAAACTGTGATTTTATTAGACATTTTCATTATTATTGGTTTTGGATGTATAACTTAAAAAATGTAAAAGCAAAATGTGAAGCAAAACAACAAGATAGAGATAGAGAGACAAAGAGAGATGGATGGATGGATGGATGGATGGATGGATGGATGGATGGATGGATGGATGGATGGATGGATGGATGGATGGATGGATGGATGGATGGATGGATGGATGGATGGATGGATGGATGGATGGATGGATGGATGGATGGATGGATGGATGGATGGATGGATGACAGGTGATTGTTTAATTATTGTGACGGGTGGATGAAGACAGATAACTGAACAAATGATGGATAAACAGATGGATCACAGACTGTATGTTGTATTTACCCAGAATGCCTTGCGCTGTAGTCTACTTCCTGTTTTTGGAGAGGTATCCGGTCTGTTTAGCGTTCACATGTGCATTCAGACCACATCAGTTCACCAATATTTAGACTTTTAGGTGGACCAGAGTTCTGTTGCATGTTCACACCTCCCCAAACGATTTCTGAGCAAACGAACCGGACTTTCTGAGCAAATGAACCGGACTTTCTGAGCAGACGAACCGGACTTTCTGAGCAAACGAACCGGACTTTCTGAGCAAACGAACCGGACTTTCTGAGCAAACGAACCGGACTTTCTGAGCAAACGAACAGAAGTTTGACTGAAGCGACCCAAACAGGACTGGAGTGAATCCACCTTTTGACATGAAGCCAGGCTGACTGGTGCATCTTGACGTCTGTCGTTGGTGTTTTTAATGTCATTAAAGGTTTCCAGGAGCTTCTGGGACTCTCGTTGTCTTTCTATTCAAAGTAGAAAGTTTCTGCGAGCGCTAAGCTGCATCTGAGCCTGGCTTCTGACACGAGCTGATAATCAGATTTACCCCCCTGAATCCGCCGGACTCCACAATGCTCCCCACTGTCGTCGGCCCCCACATTGCCTCTCGCCGGCGGCCCCCTCCGTCCCTGCAGCAAAGCCAATTACACCCCACAGAAACACAAATCTCCATGTTTTAAAAAGTCTCTCTTTTTCAGGGGTTTAACCTTGTTAGGCCGTAAGCCTGGCTTTCTTGTGCATCAGCTCTGTGAAGAATTCTCTGTCCCTGCAGCCTCTGGGACAGAGACACACTTCTGTCTTTGCTCATAGCCGTCCGCCTGTCAGAGGGTTCACTCGGAGGCAGCGTAATTAAGTGTGTGCATGCGTGTGTGTGTCTGCTTATCGATGCTTATGTGTTTTGGAGGTGGGTGGATGGTTGAGGAGGGGGGCTGCACACGCAAGGCAGACCATCTGGGACTCGGAGTAACTAATAGACTTCCTACATTCATCGAGCAGCGCCACTTGTGCGTCTCAATCAGGGAGCTGTTGAGCACAAACAGGCCCGTAATGACATTAGCCAGTTCTGGCTGTGTGAGGACAGCGTGTGGGCTGCCTGACGCCAGGAGGTCAGCCCGTTTCCTGGGGGCCTGCGAGGGCCCAGAGGAGCCCACGCCGCGGTAATGGGTGTCTGCAGAAAGTGCGGTCCAATGTACTGTCACTGCTGGAAATGCCTTCCTCTGGAAGAGCCTCTAACTCACTTAGCCGGGACTTCTTAGCAAACCTGCTGACTCCCGCGTCATCAGAGTTGTTTTCTCTGCTGCGGGGTTTGATTAAACTTTGAATTTTACTTATAGTGTGGAAAAAAAAAAACACGGAAATTATTTGTATTTCAGACTTTATGGAGTAAACATTTAAATGTTCATCGAAAATAAATCTGAGTTTTTTTCTCCATATGATTATAATTAGAGAAAATATTGATATTTTCTCTGAATATTTGGAAAACATTTTTCCTGAGAAATATTTTCTTAAAAATTTAGAAAATTTTCTTCCAATAGAGAAAATATGAATATATTTAAGGAAAATATAAAAAATACTGATATTTCTCAAATACATACAGAAAATATTTGAGAAATATTTTCTCAAATATATTAATTTAACAGCCTAAACTTGTTAATTTAACAAGTTGAGGTTATTTAACCTATCGTTGGAAGGTTTTATTTATCTATTTTTATTTTTTCTAAGTAAAAAAGTAAATTATAATTTGAAAAAATAATTTGAAAATGTTATATTTAGAAAATATAATATTTTGTAAATATTATTTAAAGAATTATAATTCTCTAAGTACTAAAAGTTAATGAACATCCAAATATCTTGGCTGGCTAATAAATCTTTACTCGCAGTTCAAATAAATATCAAATAAATTAAATGAAAGCTCTTCCTCATTTACAGAAACTTATGTCAAAGTTGACGTGTTTCTATTCAGCGAATTTATTTTTGTAATTTTATTCTTGACAGAAACACAGACATTGTAATTTGTGCTAAAACTCAGATTTCAGTGTTTAACTCTTTAAAGCATAATTTGGGAAGACAAACTTGCTGCTCAGGGTTAAATTGGTGAACTTCTGCATTGTTTGCGTGTTCCTGAAAGCGCGACCCTGAAGGACTTCAGCTGCCAGCACAAAGCAGGTTGCTGGGCGAAAAGCCTCTCGTTGGCCTCCTCCATGTTTAGACGTCGACGCCCTTCCAGCAGAAGTCGTGTCGCCGCCTGACAGAAGCGGTTTTACAGTCACAATGCTCCTCCTGATTTATGAGGTACAGCTGGATCGCAGCAAAGCGGCAGAATGTCAGATAACGGGGCTGGTGGAGGTTCTGAATGCAGAAAGCAGCTCAGGATGTAAATGAGGCTGGAAAACCAAGCGGCCCACTTTGTCTGATGACTTTGTTTGCAGTACCAGAGGCCGAGACAGGAAGGCGGCCCACGCGGCTCTAATGTAACCATGGAAACGTCGCCGTTAATGATGGAGCATCCTCTCCGGCCTCCTTTCGCCAAATGGAAGAGGTGGAGCCTGGGAGTTTGAGTCTGTTAGCCTCCATGTTTAGAACCATTTCTGGTGCATTTGCTAAACTAACAGAGGCCTAATGAGGACATAAGGGGTCAGGGGTCACGTGTGAATTAGGTTTTGGTTAAGGTTAAAGTTAGGGATAGTCTAGACTAGCACATGAACATTGTAACTTGGTTTTAACAAAGTTTTGATAATTATTGAGTCATTATGTAACATTAATAAAGGGTAGGATTAAATAAGTGTTCACTTCTTCCTACTCCCTTTCAAACATAAAAGTGGTAAACAAATTACTGTGTTCTTGGTTATTTATGCATTTTGCTTGTTTTAAAGAAACTGAAATAAATAAATTCAAATATAATAGTTAAGGTCAGGGAAATGTCTGGGTTAAGATTATTGACAGTAACTGAATCAAAACATTTTTCAATGAAGATGAGAGAATAAAATTAAGGTTTTTCTTAGTAAAATCTTAAAATTAACCCATTAAAATTTTGTTTAATTTTACTCAGCTCAGGTTATCAGTAAAACAACAGCAGGGATCTTCATTTCCTAACAGAGTTTATATAATAATATTAAAGGTAAACTACAAACATTTTTGTTATTGTGTTTAAGCAATTTGCTATGTTGTTGTTATTATTACAGAATAGATTAACTTACAGTGTGGTGGCAGCCTCCTCTTCCCCACAGAATGGCCTTAGTGACAAACGAGATGTACATCGGTCTCTAAAAAGGAGGAAGAAAAAGACCAAATGAGAATAAAGCAACAAAGAGGCAGTGATTTCAAGAGGTTGTCTTAGTTTTTGTAGCATTAATGCTAAAGTAGACATTGAAGGTGACCTATTATTCGTCCGTGAACAGGTTAGGAGAAGTCGGGTTTTACAAAACATGTTCGTTACATTTTTCGTACAAAATCATGAAAGTGTTGTAACTCAAGAAAGCAGAAAGTGGTTTCTGTTTGGTGAGTCAACAACAAAACACTTCTCTTTTACAGCAGACATTGTACAAACCTGCTAGAACTCTCCTTGGGTTGCTAGGTAACGGGTGGAACTCTGCAGCGGTTGCTAGGTAACGGGCAGAACTCTGCTGCGGTTGCTAGGTAACGGGCAGAACTCTGGTGCGGTTGCTAGGTAACGGGCTGCTTCACTGGGGTTGTGCCTGCTGATTTGTGAAGCTGCATTCCAAAGGTTTTTTTTTAAATGGCTCATTTTCCGGACACCAAAAAACTTTAATAGCCAAGTAAAAACGTCTAGCTGTTTTTTTTTAGTGCTTTTAAAAGCAGTTAAGACCCAAATATGAGAACAAAAAGGTGTAAAATGTGAGTTTTGCTTAATAAGTCCCCTTTAAACATAAATATGAGCGTCTAATAACATTTTGAAATGTGTTCGTTTACATCTAATGGTTGCACTTTAAGTTATTTTACTCTCCCAATCGGTCCTTTCCAACATCTGCTTCCTGTGTTTACTCAACGTCTTCAGGACAGTACAGTGGTGATGTCACCGGTGCGACCTGTGGAGCCGGACGCAGTGCGTCAACTCATCCATCAAGATGGACACATACCAAAAACTCATCCATCTCTCTTTGCAGCTCATAGAAGCCGAGTCAGCTCAAATCGATCCACTGCAGGGAGCAACAGAGCAAGTCCTCCCTGAACTCACCCTTCATTCACGGGCCATAACCCCGAAACAGAGATGGTGACGGGGGGCAAGACGAGGTCACAAGGTGGAGGACAATAAGACTTTATTGGTGTTTACTCTGACGTGTGGATCTCTCGTCCGCTGAGGACAGAAAACCTGCAAGTCCAACCAATGAAGACTAGAGGGCAGCGTCAGGTCAGACCAGCTCTGATTGTGCAGTGGCTTTAACGTGTGATTAGTTAAATTATGGCACCAATGTCACTAACTATTCTGTCCAAGAAGCCGCTTTAATTAGAGACAAAGTAATAACGACAGACAGCAGAAAGCCAAAATGAATTGGAGGAAAAATATTTTGACGGCTCCCAATCAGCCAATAAAAAAATAATAAAGTATATTTAGGCATTTTGTCAGCAGCAATCTGATCCCACTTGATCTTATCAGTAAAAAGTTGTAGGTCTACAATATTGTCCAGGCATGTTCATATATCACGTTTCAATATCAGGACAGAAAGAAAGAAAAACGTCACAATGTTTGAAAAATTTAAGATTAAAACAAATAGAAGAAACGTATGAAGACATTCAACGTTATTAGAAACATAAAAAATATTTTTTATGGTTCTAGTATTTTAAATTTTACTATTATTTTTAATGTTTATTGAATATATTTCTCTCTAACTAAAGAAAACAGTCCAGGCATGGACTAGGACACTTTACGGTTGTTTCTGAGCAATTTCTGAAAGAGTTGAGGGTGCAAGTCTACCCACCACTCCTCTGAGTAACTGACAAGAGTAACTGTAATCTGATTACTTTTCCCAGGTAACGAGGAAAGTAAGGGGTCAGAATTCCATAAAACTTTGATTACTGTAACTTAATTGCATGCATACCAGGATAATAAGCACAAATAAATAATATTTATATGGTGGAGTAGTTAGAAATGCAACTTAACAGAAGAAATACTTGATTTTCTTAAAATACGCAGGATAGGTTTAAATGCATTTAACAAAATTCATCAATTAAAGATTGTTGCATTTCATAAAATGTTTGGTGATTCAATAGGTATGAAGTTAAAAGAGTGAAACAAAATCACCGGGTTTCATTTGAATACATTTTATTTGATGGAACATGAAGAATAAAAGGTTTATTGCTTATTTAGTTTGTGCATCGTTTATAACAAAATAATGAATTACTTTTAAAGATGATTAGTTTTGGAACTGGATTGCTGTCTTGTGGAAGTAATTAGTAACTAATTACTATTTCCAAGTTGACAGATGGTCACTGCGAACAGATAGCTGTGGGATACAGACTGGGAAATCCATCCCAAATGATGCTTTTCAACTTTTCCATTTACTTGAAAAAGCATCAAATCATAAAGTTAAAGGTTTTGCCTCATCAGCTCAATCAAAGCAGAATTAATTGATGGAATTGCTCTGCCTCTGATGTCCCATCATCTCCAACAGGAGACATAATCCCACAGAGAGTTCACCTAAAGTGATTGCTGCTCCTTTTTTCCTGCTCCATCCAGATAATGAGATTAGAGAGACTCCCGGCAGATGGGGTTTCCACTGTATGTGTCGACAGGATGCATCCTCACTTTTAAGAGTTCACCTCGATCTGGTGAACGCAGAGCAGGCTTCTCCACCAGCGGAGGGCAAATATGGTCGAATATGGCCGGCCTTATTAATAATGAGTAGGTGGGAAAGGGGCAGATCAAATTACCAATTTAGAAGTAATCACCAAAGTGGTTACTGCTTCGTTATCCACTCCGCTTTGTCCTCTGTGGTGATTCCTGCTGCCATCTGTCCGTCTTTCTCAGGGGAGTCCTTCCTTTTTCTCCTGAGCTCCACACTGGATGTTTTATTAACTCAGTTTCACCTGATTACACCCTGTCTGGGAGTCGGCGCACATTAATAGGCATTTAATCAATGTTTAATTAAGGTAGCAGCCATGAAACACCAGGCTGAAACACTGAAACACATGATTCCAGGTTCAAACTTATGAGCAATTTTCTGCTTAGTGGAAATATTCCTGATCTGAAATCCACTCAAAAGCCAAAGACTTAACATTTTCATGTGCATTTCCCTAGAAACTGTCAATTTTATGTGACTGTAAACAGACTTTAGAAGAACATGGACGTCTCAACACAAGTTCACTGATTAAGAAACAAATTACGCCACTACTTAGAGCAGCAGCGTTCAGCTTCTATGCACCACAAATCTGGAACAAACGTCCAGAAAACTGCAAAACAGCCGAAACACTGAGCTCCTTTAAATCAAGGCTAAAAACCCAACTGTTTGGAATTGATTTGAAACATGATAAATGGAATATTGATCAATATATTCAATGTGTATTAATGATTAGCAATATCTGTCACTAGTTTCTTAAGTGTAGACTGTATGTTGTTTCTATTGCGCCTTCATTTTTGTGTTTTTATGATGTGAAGCTGCCTTGCTCCTGAAATTTGCAATACAAATAAAGCTGATTGATTGATTAATGGCTTAAATCAATCAATTTTTAGACAACCAAGTACTTTCCATTGTGATGAACTTGTTTGCTGCAGCCATTGTTTTATTGCGGCTGTCTTGTTCTGGTGCAGAATAACAATAACTGTGTTTCCATTACAAATGTGAGCATAAATTAGAAATACAATTTCACAATTGTGGCGTTTCCATTAAACAAGAAATGTAATGAAATTCACATGTGAATAAGTTTGTTAATGCAATAAGTCGTCTTCTTTGTCATTTCCACCAGTAGTAACATTCGGTTGTTGATTACATGACAGCCTTGATGGGAAAAAAGTGTTTCCATTGAGGTTTGGGGGTATAAATAAATTTCAAAACAGCAGGAAAACCACCTGATCCAAATAAAAAAAGGTTTTTCTTAAACTTTTTAAGTTTTTTTTTCTAATTTGGAGTGTTTCCATGAAGCAAATTTACTTCCGTATTTCCAATTTGCTCAATTTTACCGTCAATGGAATTGCATCTAATGATGTAAGAGTCACATAAAATATGACATGACCATTCTGACTGCAGAAAACTGCTGTTAAAATGGGCTGTGCTAAATTAAAAAGGAGCTTTGCATGTGTAGCAGTATTTCTCCTTGAAACTTCCAACACGTATTATTTATTCTAAGTTTGAACATAGCAGCCTCGTCTTTTAGAAGTGAATAACTAGAACTGCATGAGGTCAGGAAACAGAAATTGAGTCCAAAGAGATGACACACTCTCCACAGGATGGTGGAAACAAAGCGCAGGAACAAAGCAGCGTCCCGTTTAGAATCGACTGACGGAGCTGCTGACTTATCAAAGCCAACAAAAGGTCTGGGTGAACACCGCAGCATGGCCGAGTCCAGGTTACAGCCAGAGACGCAGGAGAAAAGGAGAAAATTGAGAGAGAGAAAGCCTGGGGTCAGCCATAATGAGCCATGAATGCGAGGATCCCACCAATCCTGTTTAATGGGGTTCATCCCTTCACTGCAAAAACACAAAATCTTACCCAGTAGATTTAATTTCATTTCAATTCAAATATCTAACTACACTTAAAGCTGCAGTAGGTAACTTATGACGATTTTGTTTCTCCTCCATTAGACCATGGAGCAGCGCATACACTACATTGATTGACAGCGTTAAGACTTTCTTGGATCTGTTTGGTTGTTTTTGATCAGAAGCAGTGCATTCGTGGAAATGGCGAACTTTCAACTAACATTTGAGCAAAATACAGCAGTTTGTTTTAAAGGTTCGAGTTCCACTTTCAGATTATTTCCCACATTATAGTGAAATAATGTGGGAAATATTAAAATTAGGTGATCTGCTTTGATCACCTAATTTTACCAAGTATTTTTCGTTTATTCTCATGAGAATATATTGGTTCACTTAAAATAAAACAAAACTAACTTGCAAATATATCAATATATCAGCTCATTTTAAGGCAATAATTTGTTGATATTGGTGGAAACAAAGTGCTAGTTAAATTGAAAACTTATTTTTCTTATAACAAAACATTTTTCCAATAAGTAAAAAAAAATAAATAAAGCTCTTATTTTGATCAAATTGGTTAGGACATAAAAAAAATACTCAAATACTGCAAAAACAAAATATTACCAAGTATTTCTGGTCAATTGTAGTGAAAATATCTTGGTACATTTAAAATGAGAAAACCAATTTACAAGTAACATTTGAGCAAGATATAAAAGCTGGCATTAAGTCAATAACAAGTTCATATTGATGAAAATATCTTAGTTCACTGAAAATAAGTTACCAGTAACGTACCAGGAAGATACAGGAGCTTTAAATATTGATGAAAAAGTGTTTTTTTCACTAGCAGAAAATTTCACTTATAACATGGGAAAATATCTTGTTATTAATGAAATAATCTCCCACTGAAACTTGTAATGATTTTAATCAAAATTAAGGAATTATTGAATTAAAACAAGCTCATATTTCTGTCTAAATAGTTACCTGACATGAAATGAAACAGTATATTAGAGTAAGAATCTGGATCAGATGTTGTATTTTTGCAGTGTTCCTCACACCGGCGGGTCTGTGCGCACACGTTGGGGTTCGGGTCAGGGGGCTGCAAGGACTCTGTGACCCTGAAATGAGCCGGGGAGCCCCGCTGGTAGGACAGAGCTGCTTTTCTGCTTTAATCTGCAAGCAAGAGGATCAATATGGTGGCTACTGGTGGTGAGGCTGTGTGCAGGGCAAAGCGGGTCCAGCCATTTAAGATGTCTCACAGGGGGCTGGCGCACCCTGACAAAAGCACAGCTCTGCTGCCACAATGACCCGGGAGACACTGGCACGTCGGCGACTAACCTACTTAACATTCATTAGCTTCAGAGAGAGGACAGATGCTCTGGACCGTCTCTCTCATGTTCTCGACGTGGGGCTCATTTGACGTGTCTTTTATTCAGGATGTTGTGGAGGAAGACCTGGGTGAGCATGGAGGGACTCACCCTGTGCGGCCCGCGGCGTCCAGAGCCAGAGCAGTCGGGTCGCCTGGCAGGAAGAGACAGAAGCCTCCTCGGATGCTTCAGATCCTGGTTTCTGCTCCGTCGGCGTTCAGACAGAAAATCCAGAGCTCCTCTCCTTTCAAAAGAAGACATTTCCAACAAGTTCTAGTCTTTACATTTTTATGCTTCTGAACACAAAAATATACTTCAGTTTTTTGACTAATTTTCCCTTCTGGCTTGAAAGTGAAAGAGCAGAGCTCTCTGTGGGAGGCTTTTTAAATAATATTCTGTTAATAATTACCATCCAGACTCTCAAGCATGTTTCCCTGAACATTAAGCAACAAAGGTTGGGCCTCTGGCAGTAACTAGTTTTGAAGGAGTATTTTTACTTTTACTTAGGTAATTTAACTATGAATTAAAACCACTATTGCTGGAGTAAAACTTCTGGATGCTTTTCCCCACTATTAGTCCCTCCACTAAATCTGAACTATGAAAAGAAACTCATTTTGATTTTTGTTTTTTGCAAGATGAGTACGAAGGCCATGCTAAAAAAGATTAAAAATTAAATTAAATTATGAGGATAGAGTTGTGTTACGAGAATAAAGTCAAAATATTACATTATTCTCAAAATATTCACTTTATTCTCACATTATTTTGACTTTATTCTCATTATATTACTTTATTTTTGTAATATTACAACTTTATTACGGAAATACTTACTATTCTCACTTTATTTCAACTTTACTTTTGTAATATGAGTATTCTTGTAATACTACAACTTTGTTCTTGCATTATTTCAACTTTATCCTCTGAATTTTATGACTATTCTTGTAATATAACTTTTTTCTTGTAATTTTAATATTCCTTAGTATAGCCCTAGTACTCGTTTATAAAAAACATTTTCATTGTGGCCTAAAATACATAAATTTACATTTTGGTCATTAAGTAATCCATAAATCTTAAAGGCAACTCAAGAACTGAGTAACTAATGAAAACATCAAATACTGTTTTACTCATTTTATTTACTTGAGTAAACGCATGTTGAAGTGGTGCTACTGTTACTTGAGTCCAGATCCAACGTTACTTTCCTACCACAGACAAACTTCATCTCTGTTTTTCTGTCACATGTGCAGAAGAAACCCGGGTAACAACAGAGCAGCGCTTTGAATTAAACATTGAACAGCTGTGCAGCCCACAGTGACAGAGTCCAGAGCAGGAATCAGGAGCAGCTGGAGAGAAAGGCAGCTTTTCAACCCGACTCCAGACGCAACACGGATCAGGTTCTGTGCTGACACACTGCAGCATAAATCTCCTCTCCTTAATTACATTAGAGGCGCATAGTGGCGAGCTTTGTGATAACAATGGAGCCTATCGATTCCACAAATCAGAGGCGGCCGGAGTCGGCCCGGCCTGTGGGTGTGCGCTCTGAGGAGCTCTAGATCTGCATCTGCAATCTGAGCTCATTACGAAGAGCGAGTGTCGGTGGGGCCGGACGCAGCGCAGGAAAGAAAGTTCTTGGTTTAATATTAACGAGAAGAATGTGGAGCGGTTTCTATGGTAACCGGCAAACAGTTACTCTCATGACACAAAATGTCTTTCTGCTGGAAAAGCAGGGCAATCACATACCACCACCAGATATTACCAAGTATGTCTGGTCTGGTTTTCTAGTGAAAATATATTAAACAAGACAAAACTAACTAATAAGTAACTTTTCAGCAAGATATAACTAAATTTGAGTGAAAAATTTCTTAATATTGATGAATTTGACATTTTCTTCCGATATTTAATTTCCTTTTGAGATCAAGAAAGTATTTTTTAATTGCATTTGACCTGAATAAGTGCCAATTGAAGTTGGGTTTTCTTTGGTTCTGAAGGGTTAATATTAAGAATAAGCTTCTAAAGGATGACACTGGTTGCCATGGTGATTCCCGCCGATTGAGTTTTTTTCTTTTAAATCAATTTTAAGGAATTATTTACTTAAAACAAGCTCTTATGTTTTGCTGAAAAGTCACTTTTGAGTTAGTTTTGTCTTATTTACAATAGAATAGGCCAAAAATATTTGGTAATATTTTGTGTTTTTGCAGTGTTCTCATTCATCACTGTCCCATTTGACCAAGGGAAGAGATTTATTTATGTTTTTCCAAAGCAAAAGGATCCAACACGACTTAAATAAGCTTCTTTTGGCTTGTGAGATCAAGACCTCTCTTTAACATAACTGACTCTGCCTGAGGTCTCTGTGTTGAAGCTGGCTGGGCCTCTTCAGAGCAGGTCAGCATAATCCAGATGCCAGAGGACCGGTTGCTAGGAGACCCCAATGAAAAAGTGTCCAAAAAGGACAAAAAGTTGATTCATCTGTCTAATACTGTCAAATTTAAATATGCAAAACAGAAAATCATAATATCAAATACATGAATTTTAATCCAAACTCATTTATAACATTAGTTTTTTTGTCTATTTTTCAGCACAACTTCAAATCCCTTCATGTTACAGTAAAGAGAGTTTTGACATAACCTGTTTGTTGTCCACCAGTATCTTTATTCACAAAGGGAAATTCAATATGAAATAAATAAGGGTGAACTTTTAAAGATGACCTATCAGTTTACACTCACATGTGAAAATGGTTGCAAACAGATGCACAATAATATAGTACATCTTTAAAAAGTATTAGTAGAGCCTCCTGCACAACGAACAATAATTCAGCAAGTGGCTTCTGGATGGCAAGACAACAACAGAACACTTTTCCAGTAGCCATTGTAAAGCACATACAGTGGTGAAATCAGCTGAACATTACTGCTGGAGCTCAGCTTGGGTTGCTAGGAGACGAGTGGAGTTCTGTCGGCGTTGCTGGGTAACAGGCTGAGTTTCCCTGGGGTTGCTAGGCGAAGAGCCATGCTAATTTGTGACATTACATTCTGAAGATATCCGAAACTGCTCATTTTCAGCACACTAAAAAACATAAGTTTATTGTCAAAATCCACCTAAAAAAGCAAAATGTATAGAAAACTGCTTTTTACATTTACTCTGGTTATCTTTGACATGAAAATATGTTCCAATGTCTTGATAAAATTTGCTTATTTTAGTCAAAAAAAGCTAATCTACAAGAGTGCAAACTGTTTTTTTACAGAACAGTATGATAGTGACACCAAATCAAATCAAAAATAGCTCCTCCTACTGGTGGGTGATGTTTACTGGAGTCATAAATGCACATTTCCTTACAGCGCCCCATCGGAATAATGATACAAATTATTACATTTCTGAATGCAGAAATGTATTCCTAGACAAAAAAATCCTTATATTGAACGAACAAACAAGTAACATTTAAGCAACATCCTTTTAATGAGGATGCTAACAAACACATACATCAGCACAGAAGTGCTGACAAAGCTTTCCACAAGACACATAAAAACACAATTACAAGAGCTATCATGCTGTTTTAAGGAAAGCTGCCCTGCCCACCACACGCTGCCCTTTGTCAGGAGCGGGACGGACATTCAAAGAGCCGTGACCTGCACCGGCTGCTGTGGGCAGCAGGCCTGACTCCAAACCCCGGTTACCATGCCATGCTGGGAGCCTCCGCTTGTCCCCTGGTTAGCGCAGCTATTTTCTCAACTCATCAATCTGTCAGCGAAGCTGCTGGACGCAAACCACAATATGGCCGCCGTATTTTATTCAATCTCTTACAATATGGTCTCAGCATTTCCAGATTAGTCAGCTCACCCACGAGGGCAGCTCCCCTGCCGAGGAGTCGTGGCAGTGGGTGTCCTCACTGCAAAAACACAAAATTTTATCAAGTATTCTGGTCTAGTATCTAGAGCACATATATTAGTACACTTGAAATCAGACAAAACTAACTTACAAGTAACATTTCACCAAACTATAGGAGCTTGTTTAATAAATCCTTAATCTGAATGAAAAAGTACTTGTCTGCCAATGGAACCAGAACTTTTTCATCAATATTAAGGAATGTTTCACTTAAAATCAGCAATATCTTGCTTTCAGGCAAGCCAATACTTATTCTGCAGCTTTCCTTCATTTTTTTAAAATGAAGGAAAGCTGCTTCCTTGAAGAGATTAGGATAGGCCTATAGAAAACATATTCATTATATTTTATGCACAAGATTGTTCTTTTGCTCAGTTCTGCCTATTTTAACTCCTTTCAAAATTAGATGTTTTAGGGCCTATCGTCACATGTAATCCAAATAATTTGCTGCTCCCCTAAACGCAACGTTTACACTTGCTTGTTAAAATGGCTGAGAAAAGACATGCAATTAATCAACCTTACATCTTGGAAAAGCAGAAGTGGAGTCTCCTGAACAACAAACAAAAATGCAGGTGGTGGTTTCTGGATTGCAAGTCAACAACAAAATTCTTGTCCTTTCTAGCAGTGAAACCAGCTGACCAAATATGCTGGACCTGCACTTAGGTAACAGTGCAGTTTCTGTTGATTTTGACTCAATATTTAGGAGGTTTTTTTAAACACACACCAGAAATCATTAATTTACTGTGTACTTGGGGCTCAGGCTGTTTTCAGAAGCAATGTCAACCAAAATGGGAGTTTATAAACATGAAAAACAAGAACGCCAAACAATGTTAGTTTCAAAATGTTTTAAGAGAAAAAAATGAGAGAACCAGTGATGAAAACCACGGTAAAAGAAAGAATACCCTTACAGCTCATAAATTGTTCAAGCTGAAGTTCTCTTGCAACTTTTCCTGCTTTCTGGACAGATTTCACATTTAAACCAATCGGCAAAGAGATTATTGTGTAAATGCTGGCCATCTGTGTAAGTTTACAGCACGAGTTTTCTGAGAACAACCTCGGACTGGACTCGCTCGAGAGCCAACTATTCAGTTTATTTTCAAGTAAGGATGAAAGAAAGACTCCAAACTATGTATGTCGCCTATTCAGTGGTGACGCTCTTTAAATGAAAGGACAGCAGAAAGAGTTGGGGACGGGGTGGAGTGCTGCATAAATTTTACATACACAAGGCCTCAGACAAAGTGATTGTTGCTTCCCTGAAACTTTTTTTCTCTCTCCCTCCTCCAGCAAACACTTTCCCCACTGAATAGGCACCTATTAGTGACTCCATTATGGGACAGGGCTCTTGAATGGCTCCTCACTGTGCGTCTTTATCATAGCCGGGCCCCCCTTCCCTGTCCGCCCAACCCAGCTTCCTACAGCCTGTTTTGATAGGTGATGATGGGTGAAGTCGGGGGGGAGGAGAGGTGGCCTGCCACTTTCACTCCCCGTTGTGTGCTCCAGGTGTGGTGGGTTAAGCGTAGTGCTTCACAGCTTCTATTGTGACACGCACTTTTTCCCCTTCACCACTTATTCAAGGAAAAAAATGGCTGTGTTTTACATGCATTAGCTGATCCCCTCCTCCCGAAACGAGGGTGGAATCGCTGCACACTGCCTTGGAGAAGCGTATTGTTGCTGGATTATTCAGGAGTTAGCTGAATGAAAGAGGCAGGCAGAGAGGGGTGTCTGTACTTTATCTCCAAGGGAGACAGCGGCTAAAGACGGAGCTTCTTTAGAGGAGTGAGTTACTGCGGCGAAAAGCTCAGGAGCACCTGCAGGACACAAATGCCTCCATCTAAAATACAGTAAACTAGCTTCTATTCACCAGGTTGAGGGGAAAGTTTTACAAACCATCAGGCAATGGCACAAAATATGTAAAGACACATCAACTTTTAGAATGTTTTCTATTCACGATTCAACACTTATTACAGTCATTTAGCATAATTTCTGCTTCATACCATCTGACTTTAGATGGTGGAAAATTTTATCAACAATTTAATAGATAATGCAATTTGTAATATGTAATATTTTATATAAATCACAACAAAGTTATTTCATTTTTCCCCATGGTTGTTGTAGGTTTATTGCAGCAGTGCTGGGCTTTCTGGCTCGTGTTTGTTTGAGGAACAAACCAAGCAGAAAATGGAGCAAAAGAAATAACATTTAAATCTATTATTTTTTATATATATATATATATTATATATGTAAAAACATTGAATAACAGAAAAACAAAAATTGTAAGATTAAAAAATAATAATTGGGTTTGGATATTTTGCCTCAACTTCTCTCAAACTTTCTGAGGCTCCCACAGCGCCCCCTGGAGGCCACGGTGCCCCACTTTAACCTGCCACAACCTCGCGCAGACTGTACAAACTCTGCTGTATTCGCAGAACCATCAGGTCAACAAACATCTGTGTGTGTGTGTGTGTGTGTGTGTGTGTGTGTGTGTGTGTGTGTGTGTGTGTGTGTGTGTGTGTGTGTGTGTGTGAGTGAACCAGGTTTTTATATCCTGGTGGGAACCAATCTCTCTCTACAACATGAGGTTGTCGGGACCACTGCTTCTTTTCTTGGTCCCATAAGGTCCCATAAGGGACCAAGAAAATGGGTTAAGGGTTAGGTATGTGATTGATATGGTTAAAGTTGGGATAAGAGATTGGTATATGATGGTTAGGATTAGTGAGAGGGGAAGGGTTTAGCTGTAGAAAATGAATCTAAGTCAACGTAAAGTCCCCACAAGTGTTGAAAACACGACTGTGTGTGTGTGTGTGTTTCAGCTTTGAAGTTATGCATGCACACACAGTTGAAGGAGGGAGACACCCAGAGTTAGCAAGACTTTATGATGAATATGGAAGCATTGTTCAGTCGTGCTTACCTCCACGGGGAACCATCTGCTCCCTGTCAATGCATCACCTGCTCGTCTGAGCTGTCTCCACGGCAACAAGACTCGGGGGGCTGGGGGGGATTAGGAGAGGTTACCGCTTCGATGGTGACGGGAGGGGCCAGAGTCGAAGGTAACAGACGGCAGAGCAAATGTCGCCCTCTGCTGGTGGAGAAAGGTACAGCGCAACTCAGCGAGACTAACATGGAGCCACCTGTTGAATACAACTATTACAATCAATGGAAACTCTCACTAATAGAACAAAAATCTATTTTGTGTGTGTCAATTATTGCTTGTGTGTAAATGATAACACTGTAAGCTTACCAATAACCTGCAAAGTTGGAACATTCTCAACTTTTGGAGCAATATGCAGTAAGGAAATAACATTTTAAATGAGTGTTTAAACCTTAAAAATAAATTCAAATTGCTGTTTGTGTTGCCTGTGGATTGTAATTTACAGTTTAGCTGGGGAATATGCTTAAAAATAATAATAATTTTAAAAAAAGTCACATTCACAGATTTAAATTTTTTTTTTTTCACTTTTTGAAAGAGATTCATCGGCACCAACAACTATAAAAGTTTGCACATATAGCTTTGGAAAAAATGGAGACAACTTAAAATGATCAGTTTCTCTGATTTTACGGTTTTATAGGAATATGTTTGAGAAAATGAACATTGTTCTTTTATTCTATGAACTACTGACAACTACTGAAATTCTAAGCAAAAATGTAATATTTATTTGAAGAAAATGAGAAGTAGTCAAAATAACAGAAGAGATGCAGTAATTTCAAGACCTCAAATAACACAAACAAAACAAGTCAATATTCATTTAGAAACAACAATACGAATGTTTTAACTCAGTAGAGTTCAGAAATCAACATTTAGTGGAATAACCAGGTGGTTTTCAATGGGTTTCAGTGCAGTGGGTTCTTAATTTCTTCCAGAGTTCTTGATTGAAAACAATTAAAATATTATTTTAAAGAATTAGTTTTCTTTCTTCATTTGCATCATAGGTCCATCTATAAATGTAGATCTGGATGAAAGCTATTCTGGTTCTAGAAATAAACATACAAAAGTGCCTGTTTTCTGACTGAAAAAATCAGTTGAATTGGAAACGTAACATATTTTATGCCTTTACAATATTAAATCTTCAACTTAGAAGTAGTCTTAATCTATTTTTGCAATTAAAATGAATAAAAATGAACTCAAAGATGTTTGGAAACCTTTACTATGGCGTCCCAAAACAAGATTTAGTTTAGTTGCTTTCCCACGTCACATTTATACGTCGTGAGGAAATGACTTGTCACACATCGCTGTGATTATCAGCTGCAGAGTAATTTCCCCTTTGTGTGTTTTCCACGCATGTTTTGTGTTATAAGCAGCATGAAAGAGGATCAGTCGCAGGCTTCTCATTATGTCTGCGTTTTCTCCACCTACAGTACATTGTGCGTTCTGCCAGAGACGGCTGTGTAAACACTGACTTGAGGACAGCTCCAAAAGTAAACATGAAAATGTTGAAGTGAGGCCAATAAACACGACACCCAATGACAAAACACAGCTTTTAATTGTTTGTAACTATGGAGAAGCATCTTTATACATATATCAATGCGTCAAGTGAAAACCTATTTACACAATCTTTTTCTAAGTAGAGATTGCAATTTATTTACATCGATGTAAATGTGTTTTTAATTTATTCAGATTCTCTTTAAATCTTGAGGGAAATGAATATGAAAGCTTTTAATATCGTGAAGTTTTGCTGATTATGCAATTTTTGATTGGACATCACAAACTACCTAGCAACCCCAATCATAAATGGTAAAACCAACACAATAAAATCATATTTCACTTTATATCTGAATGATAATCAGTGGCAGTAAGGGCGAGATTAGAAAAAGGGGCGCACAAGTACTGGATTGAAAAACATATATATAACTTACACTATTTCTGCTGCTTTTATGCAATCAGAGAGAGTTGAAGTGGAGATTAGGTTGCATGCTTTTGCAGAAGTGAACAGCCTTTTATTCTCAAATGACTTTCTATATTTTTATTTGTTGGGAGGCAGAAAAACAAAGGGCTTGCTAAGGGCGCCATTCATTAAAGAAACACCACTGGTTGTTTTCACACCTGGTACTTAGTCCTGAAAAACAAACTATATTTAATTTTCTTATGATTTGTAACATATAAAGTGTCATAAAGTTACTCAGCACTTTTATTCAGCCTCTTTAGATTAACACATATATGTTCAAAGTCAGTGACATTTTTATTCTCTTTTTATTTTATTGTTTCTGTTGAGTTTTATCTTATTTAAACAACTGAAAAGCACTTTGGCTAACCTAAAAACATCATGAACACATCAAGCAACAGTTGTGAAAACCAATAACAAACATTGCATTTGCTATTCTGGTAGTTAAAATCATGAAAACACGTCAAATATGTTGATCAATGTTCCAGTTATTATGGTTCAAAAACGACTCCAAACAGGTGAGTTTTTAGCCTTGACTCGAAGGAACTCAGTGTTTCGGCTGTTTTGCAGTTTTCTGGCAATTTGTTCCAATGTGGTGCATAGAGGCTGAATGTTGCTTCTCAATTGGTTCTGGATCTGGGGATGCAGAGCAGACCAGAACCAGAAGACTTGAGAGGTCGGGAAGGTTGCTATGAAAACAGCAGATCTTTAATCTATTGTGGCGCTAATACGTTAATACTGTTGTTAGTGATTTATGAACTAACAACAGGATTTCAAAGTCTGTTCTTTGAGCTACAGGGAGCCAATTACTAATTTCTATTAATAAGCAAATTAAATACTTATCAACATATAACATTGTGACTATATCACCATTGTTTTGTTCCTATGACAGTCTAAACCTAAATTACTTTCGACTGTGTAACTTTACAGCAGTAATGAACCTACAGTTTGTTGCTAAAGCTGCAGATGGACTGCCAATGAGTCATCAGCCACACTTGAACGCTCACCTGGAGCCACCCTCCACAGGCCCGGCTACTCTGGAAAGTCTGAGTGACAGGTGAAAGTGAGCGCAGCTGAAGGAAGGAAACACCTTTTGTGTTTGGTCGCAGAGCAGGACGGAGGCGATGACCCCAGCCCACAGCTCACACCCGCCACCTGATGAGCTCATCGGCCCGGGGCAAAGAAGCGGCACGTCCTCCAACGACCACAAACACGCGGCAGCATCCCCTTCACTGACGTGCTCACCAAAACAACCTCAATCTGATCTAGATCTCGACAACATTTGTAGGAAATAGAATGAGCTGAAAGCCACCTGCAGGCAACACTATCCCTCCGTACCGTGCAGCTGTCAAGCTGAATAAAGGCTCTGAAGTCCAAAAATCAATAGCTTTTTTCTCCTTTTTTCAGTTTCGCTATCGATTTTCATTTTGAATGTCGACAACCAGAGGGAGCCGAGTTGTTTAGGGGTTTGTGAGCCATTAACTGGACCATGAAAATCATAACCGTCTCCCCATTTTGTCACGCATATAACAAAGGGAACAAAATGGGACATAATCTATAAAAACAATTACAAAGCAATTGGTGTAACTCTTCCAGAAAGATAAGAGAAGGTCTGAAGTAAATAAATATTATTGAGAAACTTTTTTAATGCTGTTTTTTTGGGAAAAGTAGATCACAAATCTACTCTTCAGCCATCCTACTTAATGTAGAAGGACCAATAAATTATTAGTTTAATCTTTTGGAACAGGTGATCTCAATCAGATCTCAATTAATCCACACGTTTAACTCAAATGCAGCCTTAAAGGTGATTTGTTATGCTTCCTTGAACAGGTTAGGTTAGGTCAGAAGGCTGTGCAAAACATATTCGTTACAATTTTTGCAATGAGATTTTAATTTCTGCCTATTTTGAGGGCTCTGTCACTTTAAATCCAAATAGGCTGCTGTAGGCCACTTCCCCTAACACAATGTTTACACTCAGATGTGAAAACAGCTGCAAACAGATGCGCAATTACACAACCGTATATCTTTGAAAAGCATTAGTACAGCCCCCTACACAACCAACAAGAATGCAGCGATTGATTTCTGAATGACAAGTCAACAAAAAAACACTTGTCTTTTCCAGAAACGGTAAAACCAGTTGGCCAAATGTGCTGGAGTTCCATTTGGGTTGCTAGGCGATTGGCAGAGTTCCGCTGGGGTTGCTAGGTAACAAGCTGGGATTCACTGGGATTAGTAGATGAAACACCAAAAAACATTAACTTATTGTCAAAAAACATTTTGGTTGATTTTTTTAAGCGTGTAAGTTGTTTTTAGAAACAGTAGAAACACAAATGAAAGTACAAAAATGTGAATTTTGAAATTAAATGTAACACTTTCTTGAAAATATAGTGGTAAGGATGTAAATATTGAACCTGGAAAACAAACTTTAAGGAAAGTGTAAGAATGGATCCAACTTTTAGACGACGACGCATCTGTCAATATTCTCTTCACTACTTTCCCAGCTCTGTTCTCCATTTGTTCAAGCAGCCAAACATTTCAACATCCAGTCTTCCCCTCCCTGGAAAACAAGTTAATCCTGGGAGAGTTTCTGTCAGGCCCACGTGTGGCCCGGGACACGTCCGGAGAGAAGAAGAAGGGCCGAGTAAGAATTCAATTATTCAGCTGGGAGAGCGTGTCTGTTGTGAGCGGCAGGCGCACGGCTGCCCGTTCCCAGCATGTAACAAGGGGGTTAAGAGCCACAGAAAGGCCTCCATTATCCCGAGTGAGAACGTCCCATGTGGCTGGCTGCACGGCTCCGGCTCTCATTCACTCCGCCTCACAACGGCGCTGCCCAAAGTCCCAAACTTTCACTTTGTGCCCCCTTTTTTTCTTCCTCTCAGAAAGGCGCCTTCACAATGCTGAAGTGGATTCTTCGGCACCCCCCATGGACAGTGCACATGTGGACAACATTCACAGGATGTCCATCATCTTGTCCATTAATCAACGACATCTCATGAAAGCACAATTAGGAGCCTCACAAGTGTATAAGCGATTATCATCTCTAAGCACCCCTGCTAACTCCTTCTGCACAGCGACGCTTTGTGTGCAGAGTCGGTTTCAAACAAATCCACTTTTTCACAAATAAAAAAATAGCTGGAGTTGCATAATTGTGACAAAATAATAAGTGATTTGGAGGCCATAGATTCACATCTGGCAAATCATTATGACAGGAACAGAACCGCAGTGTGTTGGTCGTCTCAGAATCACTTCTGCTGATAAACGAGTAATTGTGTCCATCATCAGTAATGAGTCAGAGCGGAGCGCGCCATCCACTGTACAAGCTGACCTTACAGGGGTCATGTGACATCACATCTCTGATTCTGAGGCTCATTGTGAGGGCAACACTGACGGCAAGCGGGATTCACCATAGAAAATCAAAAATATCTGAATTATATGCAGCTTGGAAAGCTGAAATATTGAGGTGTAATGCTAATGGTTGATTATTTGAGGACAGGAAAAGTATATTCATTCATTAAGGTAATTGAGCTACTAAAATAGTAGCCAAATATACTGTAATAATTTTACCTAATCCTAATCAATAACACTTTATAAGATGATTTTTACAGAAATGTCTGTGTTAGGTGAATCGTTCCAGAAATTAGAAGTGATTTAAAATTTGCTTTACTGCAAATAAAACAAATGAGCAACAGGTGAGTTAACAGCTTATATATATTTTACAATTTCTTTTAAATTAAATGAAACCAAACATATAAAGGTTTCCAGTATTACAAACCATATGTATAATATTTATAGCATTTATTTTACAAAAAGAAAATTGTTAAAAAGTAAAGAAATACTACATAATGTATATACTAAATACTGTATAAATATTGGTTTTCCTTGTCACTACTTGTAGTTTTAGTGGAAACTTCACTTTAGTCACATTTAGTTTGACAAAAAAAAAACTGCATTTAAGCCATTTTTCAATAGACACAAGTTCAGTTGATACCCAACATGCATAATTAGCAGAAATCTCATTCATTCCAACAGAGGCCAATGACACTCAGCCCATTTCCATCCAAATAACTGTCCACCAACAAACGACAGCGGATTATTTAACGTCAGGTTGTTTGCATGCATGTGGCGACAGTAGAGAGGAACAATCAAAGGCAGGTGTAGTTTGTGATTTTTAATGAACAGCAGAAACATTTGAGACAACACTGGGAGGAAGCTGCTGTTTGCTGATTATCTAACCAACATCGCCCCCTTGTGGAGCCTGTTGGTCCCTGCGTTCAATTTGGTTTTCAATCATTTATTTAGTAAAATTCTTAAAAAGAGGAAACAGAATTTTCTCTGATGGCAAAGTGTGATTTCTTCCAAGTTTCCTAGATGGGTTCTTTTAAACTTTTCAAATAATTTTGAACAGATTTAATTTCTCCCTCGATATTTGCTGCGTATCCAACACTTTTACTGGACAATGACTCCATGTTTCACCAGAAAGATCCGATCTTCTGCAGAAAACAATACTCAGTTTTAAAACCAGATGCACCATGAGTCCGGAGGGGTTTTGTTTCTCTGCGCTAACTTTCACAAGTCACATGTTTATCAGTGTGGTGCTAAAGCAACAAAGAACATTAGAAATTATTAATAAAAAGCTCGACAAGCTGATGCAGAAAGCTGGAAACTCTTGAGATAATTGTGCAAGGAATTTTTCTTAAAATGAAGAGTATTAAAAAGATCTGACTTGAGTCAGAAGCTTATTCAGAACCCCTGTAACACTGACTACTGCAGGAAAAACAATTATTTTCAGAAATTGTTATATTTCTGAAATGCTACAACTGTAGTAAAATGGCTATGATAAATTATAAAGCGACTCAGAAGTGGATCAGATTAATTGGACATTGAGAAAAATATCAACTTTTTCACGATCAAATTCAACTTCACTTTTATGTTAGGAGTATCACTGCAGATTTTATACACAATTAAATTTTATGAGTTTAATCCTTTTCAGTTCACCTTTTAGTAAAAATGCAAAATATCACATTAATAACAGATTTTCCAGTCAAAAATAGGATGGATAGATAGTAGCATTAAAGCATTTTCAGGTTGTAGACAAAACTAAATCTTGAATCATATTTTAAAAGTAAAATTTCGCAACAACTGTTTGGAGTTCAATAAAAATGGATTCTGCAGAAACCCACCAAACATCATTATTGTTGTGGTTTGTTGTGCAGAAAACAGCGGTTAGCTTGGGGAAAATTAGCCTCTAGTGCTAACGAACCACAATAACTCATTGTTTCAGAAAACTCCTGGTTTTCCCACCAAAAACTGTTTCTGTTTCTGAGGCGTGCAAACGCAGCAGAAAATGTGTATTTCACAGACTTTCTGTGTTAAGATCGGCATTTTTATTTCCTGCTCATGAATCAAGACATTGTTCTCCGACAGGATGTGGCTCCTAAAATGTAGAAGATAAATGTTCAGACATGAGATCGTCTTCGGTATTGTTTTTGTCTAAACAGAAAAAAAAAACATACAAAAAATCACAATTTTTTTTATTACTAAGAACTTAGATAGTTCTTAGTAAATAGAAATAATTTACTATTGACAAAATAAATTCATTAATTTTCTTTTGCATATATTTTAAGAACAACATTTTCTGCATGGATGTATAAATTACAACAAAAACACTGTGCAGTTATCAAAATAGTAAAAAATGTAGCAAATGTTAATGTGTATTAGTGAATTTTAAATATATGAAATGCAGAAATGTTCTTTAAAATGAGTAAACGGGGGGCGTGCTGTGGTGGCGCAGGGGCTTAGCACGCCCCACGTTTGGAGGCCTCAGTCCTCGACGCGGACGTCACGGGCTCAACTCCCCGTCCCGGCGACCTTTGCCGCATGTCTTCCCTTCTCCTCGCCCTCCTTCCTGTCTGCCTACTGTAAAAAATACAAGCCACTAGCGCTGCAAAAACTCTTCGGAGAAAAAAAAATGAGTGAACGGATCGGTGCAGACTAGCGATGCACTGATCCACTTTTTTCACTTCCGATCTTGATGGAGATTTCTGAAGTTAAAAAAATTGTCCTGTACCGATTTCATACAAAACACAGTGCTGAATTGAATTAAAATTGTTTTTTTTTTTAAATACAGACATAAATGTACTGAATTACACATTTATTTGGCAACTTTGCACCACATTTAAATACAAAAAACTTCACAAACTTCTGTTCAGTCATTTTATAAGGGAATAGGAGCCAATGTAAAATAAATAATAAAGAAAGCGTAGCTAGAAATTCAAAAGATAAAGCAAAATAAATAAGCAATGATCAATGACGTTGATCAGAGCACAAAGCATTAATTAGACTAAATTTGTGTTCAACATTGGGACCGATACAGATCTAGATATCGGATCAGTGCATCTCTAATCACAAATCTCCCAAAATTAAGGAATTCTGCGCTGATAAATGGATGTAGATCCACATGTAAATCCTGAATCTACACACCAGGAGTTGGACGTATCAGCTGCAGATATTTCTACCTGCTTTCAGGTCAGCCAGGCTGCAGGAGACCAAACTGTTTTTGCAAGCAGGCTTTCATGAGCGTCGCCTCAGGGACCAGCGGCGGACAACAGGATCCAGATGTGACCATAACGGTTCTGTTTCATAACCGTCCTGTGACATACCGATACACACACACACACACACAGGGGGTGTGGCGTCACGTGGCCCACGTAAAGTTAAAACCCGGCGCACAGGAGAGGCTCAGAGACGGAGGAACCAGCATCAGACCATCATAACCTGCAGAGACGATGGACGCCGCTTACAAGAGAGTGAATGGAGACTACAGCCCGGAGGAAGAGACAGGAGAGCCGGGCACAGCGGTAAAAACATTAAAATATCACTTCTCTCTTACTCTAAACAAACTAATCCACCTCTTTCATACATGTTTAAATTATTTACAGCTAAATGTTGCTCTTTATCAATAGAAAATTCTGGTGAGAGCCAAAAACAACAGCTGGTTCTGCCTTTATGTGCCGTGAATAGACAGTAGAACAGCTGATGTGAGTGAAAAGCAAAGCCCCTCGAATGCACAGATCCGCTGTCAGGAACTTTCAGCACCTGAAATTTTGCTCCATAAAAGTGAAACTCTTTAGCAAATTTTCAATTCAAACTGCTTCAGCAGTAATCTGCAATTTTCAGCTTTTAAAAACGGCAACAAAAAAAATCCAGATTTTTCTCAGTTCTGCTCTGCAGAAGGAAAAGTTTTGTGCGTTTCCCGGGACCAGTTGGGTACATTCGGTCATGGAAGCGCAGGAATGCCGGGGTCAGACTCCAGAGGTCAAAGGGTCCAAAGTCTGCTTCAGGGTCGTCTCATGAATGTCACGGATCAGAATGAGATCTCACGCTCGAGAAATTGATTTATGAGTTCCAGTAAATATGAATAGTTGATTATTTTTTCCAGAAAAGAAGGAACTCGTATCTGGAGGAAGACACCAGCCGGAAGTCGGAGGTGATCACCTGCATCTTTTCCCTGAAGGAGGAGGTTGGAGCTCTGGCCAAGGCCCTGCGGCTCTTTGAGGTAAAAAATTAACTTCATAACTATCCTGACGTTTATCTGACTCAGAATACATGAACATTTGTTTTATATGCTTAAAGGGGTAGTTCAAAAATGTACTTTCTGCTTCAGGGAGCAAAATATCTTTAAACGCCACCCGTTTGTTCATGATGCAACTTTGATGACGCATGATAGTTTTGTTAAGTTACAGATTAACATGAAGCAAAACACACACGTGTAGAAACGGCATTTCAGCATCTAAAACTTACATTTAGAAAGTTTTTGTTTTTATTTTAGCACAGTTTGGATAAAAATATACATAGTTAAAATATTGTTTGTTGTTTTTGTTTTTTTTATTTAAAGATCCAGTTTGATTCTGTTTGGATCAGTTGTGTGTAAACAGCAGGAAGCTCTTTGATCCGCTGGCGCTTCACCTGCAGGTTATCTCTTTTTTATTAAAGCGGCCATGGCAGGAAACGTTCTCCTCTCTCTGCTGTTCAGCCGGAAACTTCAGGAGTTCAAATAATCTAAAACAATTGTGATTTTCCAACACAAACTGTCAGTGAGTCAGAAAACAAGCATTTAAACGAAGTCTAACAGCAGTTAAAATGTTAAAACTACATTTCCCACAATGCAATTCTGTCATAAAACAGACATCTTTCAGGCTTTAGAGCTGAGATCAGATTTGATTGAACTCAAGTTTTAAATATCTGGTCGTCAATTTGTTGCAGAACTAAAAAAAATATGAACCAGCCCAAAGCATGACGCTGCCACCACCATGCTCAACTGTAGCTTCAATGTTCTCATGCTTAAAAGCCTCAGCTTAACTAAACAGCTCGGTTTATGTCTGAGTATCAGATTAAACTTTTCCCTAGAAAACTAGATGAAGCTCCAAAGTCAACTATGATTAAAATCCAAATGCATGGTGGGAAATTAATCAGCTTCAATTAACGCCACGAATTCTGTGACAGAGACGCCAGAAACTTGTTCACAGAAACAAAAAGTGTGGCTAATATCCAACCAAATGTTAGTAAGCTTATGTAAGTGTATACATCTAAAATGAGACATTTCTGTTCTCTATATAAATCTCTGAAATTAAATCTAGGATTGCCAAAAGTAAAAAGAGATTAATTTGCATTGCATTCAAAATCACTTCGTTTTTTAGCATTTCTTTATTTTATGTCAATGCTTTGCCAGCATCTTATAAATTGACTCAAAACATTTTGGTTAAATTAAATGGAGGCAAATTTACCAATTTCAGAAGAATCTGTTTAAATAATTATCTGAATGTTCATTTAATTCTTCTCAAGGATTGCAAAGCAAAGTTCTGACAGGTTAGCAACAAGTTTGCAAAAATAGCAATAATATTAAGGATATGGAATAAATATGCAAATTGCTTGCCATAGAGATGCAGCTTTAACAGCACTGGGCTTGCCATAAACTACCACTCTGGAGATTAAACTCATGCATCCTTGCATTGGTGTGGTGTGGAGTGCTTTAGATGGTCACTAGAACAGAAGAGAATTATGGCCACTGAAAGGAAAAAAGTATTTTTTCTCAATTCTGACTTTTGATCCAAGAAATTTTATGTTTTTTGTATTATTTAGAGTCAAAATTCTGAGATTAAAGTCCGATTTTCTTCTTCTAGATGAGAGATATTTAATCATTTTAAACAATAATTGGTAGCTTAACCTCACAGGATGCAAAAGATACAGATGAATCTCCTGGTTAATGTAATTAATCAACTGACTTGTTTTGCTTTCCACCTTGTTTTCTCTCTAGAGATGTTTTTATGGCAATATATTCCAGGATAAATATTTGCAGTGAAAACGATCAATTGATTATTGAGTACGTGACAGAATGACTGCCTGAGTAAACAATGATTGGCAAAAAAGCAGCGCAACCTTAAAGTCCACTCTAATCAATACCAAGTTTGAGCCAAAATGTTGCGTCAACAAGCAGCTGTAAGGTTTCTGGTGAACCTATGAGCTGCAGCTGTGCAGATCCTCCCCCTGCTCCACCTCCACCCCAAACCGGGAAACGGAACCGACTCCCTGCCGTTTCCACACGAACTGATTCCACTGCGACATTGACGCCAACGCAGCTCGAAGAGGAAACACGTTTCATGTGTCTTATCTTCATTCAAAACCTGAATAATTACAACTTCCTGAATGTTAATCCGCCTGGAACTAAAGCCACTTGTGACGCAGAGTCATGCCAGAGGTCGACCTTGACCTTAAACCTTTCAGGCTGATGCAACATTGTTGTTGTCATCAGGATTCATGACGGAGCGACGGTTAGCGAAGAGAAATCAGAAACAGTGACAGCAGCATCCTGATGATTTAACGCTCAAAAATATCACATGCAGCTCGGTTTTTAGTTTTTATATGAAGATAGAAAAAGGTAAAGATGGGATATTCAAACAGAATGAAGTGTTTTTATTTTTAATTTCATTAAATTACAGATTAAAATGAACATTTCACATGTTGACATAAGTAGTTTTTTGTATACCCCACCTCTTCTCTCAAAAATAAATTTTGACTATTTTTCCAGTTTTGTAAGAAGATACTTTGCAAAGGGTTATCCTTGGAAAAATAAAAAATAAAAATGAAATTTAAGCAACTAAGATGTACAAACACATCTTAAACACAAAACATGCAACATGTATATATAAAAAATAACAAATGAAAACAAAATATATATTTCAATACAATTTATATATTGAAATTAATATACCTGGACTGAATATTATATTTTATTGTTTTGTAAAGTAGAAACTGATCTCTTCTCTCTTGTTTCTTTAAAAGTCCTAACTTGTTTTTTTTTGTAAAGTCTCAAATTATGAATGCTGCCTCTCTTAATAAATCATTTTTGTAAATGTAAATATAATTAAATCTTCAAATTTCATTAAATTTAAGCTGAAGTAGAATGTTAGATCATTCTAACTGCTATTTTTTGCAAAGTAAAAAATAATGACCTGTTTTTTTTAAGAATGCTAGAGAAGCAGAAATGCACGACTCCACACTTAGAAGTGGAATAGGAACCAGATGGGGGTAAATTAGGGGCCCTCTCACTCACGCCTCTTCTTTTAAGCCTATAGTAGAAAGAGAGCAACATACTCCCTCTTCCTCCCCCAAAAGTTGCGTAAACAAGAAAGCACACACAAACAAAGGCTTAGCACGCGTGCTAAGTGTCCTCCATGTTGGCTGTTGGAGAAAACGCTTCGGAATGCCAACAAGAAGCATCTGGAAAACTTGTGGTTTTGCTGAAGAAAGCAGAAATGCCTCCAGGAAGTGGGTTTGTGAACGCATTCTTTATGCAAGTCCAGTTTGGCTCAGTGAGTTTGCAGACAGAGTTCAAGGCTGGTGACAGCAGGTCATATTGGACTCGATTGGTGCTGATAAACCCATGACTTTAGTTATCATACAGCGCCCTCTAGTGGTGAGAGACAGGAAGTGCTCTTAAACAGATAAAGGCTCACTTACCTTTTCATTTGCGTAGGATAACGGCATCAATCTGACGCACATCGAGTCCCGTCCTTCACGGATGAACAAAGAAGAGTACGAGTTCTTCATCAGCGTGGAGCCCAGCTGCTCTCAGGCCCTGGATGAGGTCATCGAAAGGCTCCGCACGCAGATCAGCGGCCATGTGCACGAGCTGTCACGCAACAAGCAAAGGGACACAGGTCAGTATGAAAACACAACATGGCAACAAACTCGCTGAGGACTAACTGCTGGTGTGGCGAGGTAGCATCTTCAGACCCATGGTGGAAATGGATTTTATGAAGCTGCCATTATTACCACTGAAGTGTCTCATTTATAAACCAAAGACAGACATGGCAGTAGACAGGGAGCGTCGCCAGGAAGACTCATGTCCCCTCTCCTCCACCCAGACCTCTTTATTAGTTGTTTCCAGAAACACATTAGTTTAGCTACTGAGGACCAACAGGCCTGGCGCAGACAGAGGACCTCTGTGTTTCTCACAGGGACACAGAACAAGCCAAGGTCATGGCAGGCTGAGACAGACAGGGCCACCAAGCATGCAGAGACACCAGGGTCAACTGGTCAGGGTCAAGTTGGACCCAGGGAGTTTATAGCCTGTTTTGGAGACAGGCTGTTTATAGGCGAGCCTGATCTGGGGCCTGAGGCTGGAACATGCAGATTGATCACTGGACCATTGTGTTTCTGTGCGCCGTAAATCAGAGTGAACGAGCAACGACACGTACAGACCAGGCACAAGGAATTATAATCAATTTATACCACTGAAGAGGTAGAAAATAGGAACTTTTCACAGATAACGTTTATTAATTTAAAGAACTTTTTAAAAATAATATGAAATTATTTATTCCAAGTCGCTATATCTCTGTGTTTACCCTCTGGGTATTTAATCCCACCTCTGTCCTTTGTTCCTCGTCGGGTTCTGGTTCTATGTGTCGTAAACTCAGTTGCTGCCTGCGTTGAGTCCTGCTTGTGTTTTGGACTATTTCGGACTATTGCATCGTTAAAATAATCATTTACTTCAACCTGGATCTACTGCGTCCTAACTGGTGGACACAAACTTAGAAAAATGTTTGTAATTAAAACTGCACAAAATATGAATTCGTTTTGCATTGAAGATAAAAACATGTTTGTCTGTAAATAAATAAATTCTTAAGTGGTTTAGTTTTAATTGAATTCATTAAAGGAATGTTATGTTACTACATTTAAAAAGGGATGAAATAATTTTACTTATTGTGTATACATAAAACAATTACGTAGCTAATTGGAAAATCTGTAAATTTGCCCATTTTGTATCCAATTAATTACTGAAATAATAATTGGTTGCAGCTCAGATAAATATCTGATGCAAAATAAAGTATTCAAACCAGATGAAATGTCAATAAAAACATGTAATAAAGGTCTTTTTCCTTCAGTGCCATGGTTCCCGAAGGACATCCAGGACTTGGACCGCTTTGCCAACCAGATCCTCAGCTACGGTTCTGAGCTGGATGCTGATCACCCGGTGAGTTCTGACTCATCCACCATCTTGTTTCCCTGCATGTTTTCATGAACAGACGCACGTCCGCGCCCACGCGGCTCATAAAGCGCCGGGCCGCGAAGATGAAAGGGCACACTCCAGCGTCCATTGTAATGGAAAGAACACAAACTCACAAATTGATGTCATTGCTTTAATTGAACCCCTGTAATTATAGATAATTGCTCCCTTTCGTTAGTGTCATTAAAGCAAAATGGATTTGCTCTGAACTGAAAGACACTCCTCAAAGGTTTCATTTGAATATGCAGATGGAGGCTCTTGTTGGAGACGGTGTGCATAATGCTGTCAAAGGCCACAGAGGGTTTAACGGAGGATTTCCACTCTTTGATTTATCAGTTCTAACATGGATTTCCCTTTATGCATTCAGGGCTTCAAAGATCCGGTCTACAGAGCCCGCAGGAAGGAGTTCGCCGACATCGCCTACAACTACAGACAGTAAAAAATCTCTTTAAAAAGTAGATTTTTTTGGTTGTTAGAGTGTGAAATGTGCAAAAACACAATTTCATTCATTGATTTTGGGTTACTTTCAAGTTCAAATGTCTTAAAGGTGATTCATAAGTAACTTTTCAGCAGGACATGAGTTTTTTTTAAACTCAATAATTCCTTAAAATTGATAAAAACTCGCTCGTTCCACCGACAGACTTTTTTTCACTTATAACAAAAATATTTTCCACATGCTAAAACTACACTTTTTCCATCAATATTAATACTAATTCATGTAAAGCACTTTGAAATGATTTTTTGCTAAAAATGTGCCATTTAAATAAATTTACCATACCTTAGCTTTTAACTTTTCTTATTTTTTAAATAAAAGTTACATCCTGCAGCTTAGTAAAAATGAAATCCATGCTTTATTTATGTTCCACTTCACCATTATTCCCTGTTTTTGTTGGTCTACAACATAAAACTGAAATAAAATACATTAAGACAGGTTACTTTGAGCAAATATCTTTATATTAATCCTTTAAACAAACTGCCGTATGTGACGTTTCTACCTGTGTGTCCAGCGGCCAGGTCATCCCCAGGGTGGAGTACACAGAGGAGGAGAAGGCCACATGGGGAGTTGTGTTCAGGGAGCTCAAGGCTCTGTACCCGACCCACGCCTGCCGCGAACACAACCGGGTTTTCCCTCTGCTGGAGGAATACTGCGGCTACAAGCCGGACAACATCCCGCAGCTGGAGGACGTCTCCCGCTTCCTGCAGTGTGAGCTTCATCTCAGTGGAGCCGCACTCCAACTTTCCAACCTAGAAACGAGATTGAGATGAACTTCACCTGGTTCAACATTACAAATATTACTAATGAGACAAAGAGATATGAGCAATGTACCATTAAACATCATCTTTAAAGGGAATCATTCAGTTTTAAGTTTTTAGTATGATTTTATCTTTAATTGCTCCCAGACAAACCGTACGATGAATCAGATATTTCATTACAAACATAGATTGAATTTAGCTATTTATTCAGATTAGGTGGGTAATAATCACCATAGATAGACAATATCAATATCAGTATCAATAGATAATCTGATAGAACATCCACAGGACTCCGGTCCAGAACCACACGGCATTCTGGGAGACGTAGGCAGAGAAAAGGTTTAGAAGCTCAACCTCTCCCTCGCTCTTTGGTTACCTAGCAACACACACATTATTGTGTTACCTAGCAACAGCCCGTTGAGTAACTTGCGCAGCAGCGGCTTAAGGTTTCGCTTCATAACAGCTTAAAAATAGAAAGTGACAGCGTTGAGTGAAAACTGTGTTATGCCACCAGCTTCAGATATTAAAACTTTCTAATCAATTACTTAATGCAATGGCCGACGTAAACATTTGTTAAGTTTTAAAAGTCCTTATCAGATTTGTTGTTGCCATAGACTAGACCTGCTATGACTTTGTAATAATTCATAGCGATACGTTATGCAGTAAAAGTAAGTTTCTAAGTTAACAAAATGAAAAAATGTGGGAATCTTTGGTTAACAGTGGATAATTTAACAGAGAAGCACAAACATTAACTACAAATGTTTCCATTAGGGCTCAGTCTGTTTTTTCCCCTAAAATTAATCTATTTACAATTTTACAAAACCTATCAACAATCTTGGCTAACAATCACGAGCTTAACAGATGAGCACTAGGTGTGAATCTGGGTAAATTTAAAAGCAATTTTGTGTTTTAAAATGTCATCAATGTTCTAAAAATAATTATTAAAACTTCTATAAACTGGATCAGGTGTTTAGTTTCTTGTTCATTTTTTATAATTCTAGCAATAACAGGGAATTTATAACAGAAATGATTGTTTTTAGAAACAAAATGAGTGAAAATGTCTCTTTATGATCCGCTGAGTCATGAATTTCTTACATAACACACAACATGAAGCACCTTATTTTGGAAATGGCTTGACCTGATGAAATGCCCCACTTCCTGTTTGCCTGTGGAAAACGCATCATGTTGTGTTTCATGTCTGCTGCCCTCCCACAGCCTGCACTGGTTTTCGTCTGCGCCCAGTAGCCGGTCTGCTCTCATCCCGGGACTTCCTGGCCGGACTCGCCTTCCGAGTTTTCCATTCCACGCAGTACATCCGCCACGGCTCCGAGCCCACATACACACCCGAGCCGTACGCGCTCAAACGTTTGGTATTAAATTAAACAAACATTTTATATTAATGATGTAAAAAAACGTAATGTTGTTAACAGGGATGTTTGCCATGAACTCCTGGGACACGTTCCTCTGTTTGCTGACCCTCGTTTTGCCCAGTTTTCTCAGGTATTCATCCTCCTAAAGCACAAGTCTTACATAACCTGCAACAAATTAATGTTTTAATTAAGTTTTTCTGTGGGACGCTGAAGCTAAGGATGCATTATTTTATTTATTTTTTACAGGAAATCGGTCTTGCTTCTCTTGGTGCCCCTGATGAGTACATTGAGAAACTCGCCACTGTGAGTATATTATTTAGAAAAAAATAACTATACAATCATAATACTGTTCAAGAAAGAATGTACTTGTTAAAAGCAAATAGCTTCTGTAAAACTAAAATGGCTCCTCATTCTTTTGTCTAAAAAATGAAATAGAACTGATTAATTGATTTAAGTTTTACAAAAGTAAACATTTCACTTCACTAACTTGGTTATTATACAAATGAAAGAATCACCAAATATATATTTACAGCCTAGTTCTTTGCAGCAGCTAAAAAAAATAAAACAGCAAAGTTTTACTCTCTTTTGTGTTTTAAAACCAAAAAATAGAAATAAAGCAATGGCTCTTTAAAGACAAAGTCAACAAAATTCCTAATAGATGTATATATATTTTGTCCAAACTGTAATATTTGTGGCTCTAAACGAGTTAATAAATGATTCTAAGGTAAGGGTGCCCAAAGTGTGGCTCGTGTGCCATTTGTAGCCCTTGGACTGATTTTGTGTGGCCACCAACTGCAAATCGAGAATGATGCAAATAAATCCCATCCATCCATATGTTCAACATAAAGTATTCATCTGATTTTAGTTTTTACTTCTATTTTCACAAGAATATTTGGTCACTAGAAGTTTTCGAGGAATTAATATTTAAAAAGAAGATCAGATTTTATGTGTTTGGTGTTTTCAGGTTTACTGGTTCACCGTCGAGTTTGGCCTCTGCAAGCAAGGCTCCGACATCAAGGCGTACGGAGCCGGTCTGCTGTCGTCGTTTGGAGAGCTGAAGGTAACAGGAAGCGTTCAAACATAATGCGTTTCTCAAAGTGGGGGCCGCGGGCCGCAAGTGGGCCGCCGGGGGAGACGATGGCGGCCTGGGAAAGTTAAGCCACAATTAATTAAATAGGTTTTGTTATAAAAACTTTCTTTTTCAGAGCATCAGGGGAATGCTAAGAAAATTTAAAAAACAAAAAAAAATTACAAGGGTGAAATCATAATATTACATGCTTTTGAGGATAAATTTGAATATGAGAATAAACTTGTAGCATAAGAATAAACTCATAATATTTTGAGAATAGTCAAAAAATTACAAAAATAAGGTTGAAATAATATGAGAATAAACTGGAAATATTACAAGATAAAAACACAAAAAAACATCCTAAAATTACGAGGAAAAAAATTATAATAAAGTCGACATAATACTTGCTATAACAATGAGAATAAAGTCATGATATTATCAGATAAAAGTAATAATAATATCATGACTTTATTCTCATGACACTATTTCAGGTGCAACTTTATTCTAATAACATTTTATTTGATTTTCTTAGCATTGTAGTTTTTTAGATAACTACTATAAAAGATACATTAAAATAACTAATTATTTATCAAACTTATCAAGCTAACATAGAAAATGCTAAATGGAGGCCAAACATTGGTGGAAAAACTAAAATCAAACTAAAACCAGAAGGTTGGCAGTTAGCATCCATGCTAACTAAACAGAGGTTTCCTGTAGCGCTGTCTGTGGGCTAGCAAAGGAGGCTAATGTTTATTCTGAGGCTTCCTGTTTCTCTGAGTGGGTTAGTGGTCCACTCAGGTTCAGTTTAATGTGTCAGTGGGGGAGCCCCCCTGCTGGGCGGCTGTGATTCAGTTCACCAGGTCAGCTCCTTACATCATCGTCCATCAGCAGGAAGTGCACTCCGTCAAACCATGCTGCACTTCCTGCTCACTGTTGCTATGGAAACCGCTGGGGCCTCTGAGGCCGTTCTGTTGTTTTTGTTTTCTATTATTTGCAGTACTGCCTAACAGAGAAGCCCCAGCTGAAACCTTTCGACCCGGAGAAGACCAGCCAGCAGAAATACCCGATTACTGAGTACCAGCCCGTTTACTTCGTGGCTGAGAGCTTCGAGGACGCCAAGGAGAGAGTGAGGTACGCGCTCCGTTTTTAGGCTGTAAGAACAAAATGTCACCAGGTATTTATCTGCTTTCTATAGTGCAAAAATCACAGAACACTTAAAAACACAAAACTAACAAGCAATAAGAGATAGGAGCTTATTTTAAGAAAATAATTATTTAACATTAATTTACTGGGCGACATTTCATACATATGTTACTGGAACTACTACTTTTTATCAATATTTAAAAGTTATTTATTTAAAACAAGATTCTAAATCAGTGGCTCAGGGGCCATTTGTGGCCCCTTGCAATGATTATTTGCGGTCTTTCTCTATAATTTATGAAGACCACAGCTTCATTTCACCAGACTGTTGATGGTGAAATGCTTAAAACGAATTAAATAAAACAATGTAGACAAATTAAAATAGTTCTAAAATGAAAAACTTGAGCAACAACAAAAAATATTCATCTTATAATAACTAAAACTTTTGCTTTAATTTTAATTTGAGAACAAAACTTTTACAAAATTGGAGCAAATCAATTAATTGAACTATGATAAGAGGTAGCCTAGAATACACATAAGATGATTTATAATTTATTTCTGTATAAAAATCTAAATATTTTGTATTTAGTTTGTTTTTATAATACAATCATTTTTGCATTTTTCCTAAAAACTCTCATTTTTATTTTGAACTTCACAGTTGCTAAAAGTTTGGACACCCTGACCGATAAGTTAGTTCTGATTTTTGCAACTAAAAAGACTTGGTAGGATTTTTAATATTAGATATTTCACGCTGTTGATGTGAAAGTCCAATATAACAACCTACTTCATGTTGGCGATTTGCATAAGATCCAGTGAAACATGTTGAAGTGACGGTTTGAGGTTTGGATATTGAGTTTGAGCTGCTTGTGAAACAGGAAGTTCGCCACCACCATCCCCAGGCCGTTCTCGGTGCGCCACAACGCCTACACCCAAAGCATCGAGGTCCTCAACAACACGCAGCAGCTCACCAACCTGGCAGACTGCGTCCACAGTAAGACGCCGCTTCCTCTAACAGGGGCTGATCGGGAATCAATAGACGGCATCTCTAATCAATCGCCTGAACGATCAACCGGTGGGGATTTCTGAGACTGGACGACTGAGACTGGGAAACACGTTTAAACACGTTTTTATTTTTTTTTTTAAATCTAGATTTTATGAGCCTCAACTTTCCTGAGTTCAACTAAGAATATAAAATAAATATAGTAGAGTGGAAGGAAGGAAGGAAGGAAGGAAGGAAGGAAGGAAGGAAGGAAGGAAGGAAGGAAGGAAGGAAGGAAGGAAGGAAGGAAGGAAGGAAGGAAGGAAGGAAGGAAGGAAGGAAGGAAGGAAGGAAGGAAGGAAGGAAGGAAAGGAGAAACAGAGAAATGAGGATGACAAGTACATAAATAAAACATTTTTATTATTCTCATCTCATTGTTATTCTGTATTTTAGATTTACTTCCTGCTTTTTGAAAAGATTGAAAATAAACGAACATTATTAACATAACAGCTGCTCCTTAATTGAAAGCTAAATTTAGCTTCGACTTTCTGCGTCAGACGCATATAAACGAGGCGACTGAAGGGGTTAATTTTTATCTCACTGCTTATAAAATCTTTATAAAATTTGTCATAAACATGAATGTTTGTGAGGTCATTCTGTAAATATTGACACTTTCAAAGCAAACTTGCATTAAAAGTCCAGTGAAAGTGTCGTTATTTACCGTTTAACATTCATGAAGGCTCCTCCAAATAAAGTATCGCCAACACTTTGTTCATCTTTTTACTGATTAAACTTTCTGGTTTTGTCCAGGTGAGCTGGGGAAGTTGTGCGAAGCCCTGAAGAAACTGGAGTAGCTGCTGATCCAGTTCATATAAAATGATTCTTCAGTTTCTCTTGTTTCTTCTCTGTTCAGCTTAACGACAAATAAAGATTCTGAATATTAGGGTAGAAAATGTCTGAAATAAACTGCAGCATGAAACGTAAACAGGAAGTTGCCAGTATTAAAGCTGCATGAATGTTACTGAACTTATTTTTCACAATAGTCGTATTTGGTAGTCGACATCTTTAATGTTTAGTTGCTGCATATAAACTTCACTTGTAGCACTTTTTGTTTCTCTGATTTGTTTCTACGCGTTTTGTAGTGAAGAGATTTTTTCTGTTTCCACGTTTTACGTCTCTGACAAAATAATTTTTATCCATTAAAATGTAATAAAAATAAATGCTTCATTTTCATTATATTCCTCAGAATTATGGAAAGAAATGGATGGATGGATGGATGGATGGATGGATGGATGGATGGATGGATGGATGGATGGATGGATGGATGGATGGATGGATGGATGGATGGATGGATGGATGTTTCAGGTTTACATTTTTGTTTTAAATTTTCTCTATTTGCTTATAAAATTGTTTGATTATTTAATTATTTGATTATTTTTTTTTTTTTAAACTGTGAGATAAAAAGTAAAAATCGAATCCAGAATCCAAACGAGGGAAAAACTTCCAGTGAGACGAAGAGACATAAAACACTTTAGATTTATTTACATAATCATTTACATTTTTCACCTTAACTTAGATCTCTGAACAAGTGCAGAAAATAATTAGTGTCAGTCTTAATTCGCCATATATTCAGCTTTTAAAATAAAAATCTAAATATATGAGCATCTTAATGAGACATTTTTTCACTATGTGTGTAATATTTATTAGATGTTTCTCCTTCTGGTTAAATTCCCCTGTTTAACTGGTTCTTCCTCTCCAAACTAAACCCATCAAAAGATAAATGACTCACGTGTTGCGCCTGCGCAATGTACCTCCATCAATCCGCCAGACGCGCTTATTTAACCCCGAGCCGCAGCGGCAGCGGGGATGAAGACGCGCCGCCCGCTCGCACCGGTGACCCACGAAGCTGCAGCTCAGCGCGGACACATGAAGACCGACGTTGCGGCGCAGGCGCTCGGCGGCAAGGAGCGGAGCCTGATCGAGGATGCGCGGCGGGAGCGCATGGGGAGCGGCTCCTGCGCGGGGCCCTGCGCGGGGCCCTGCCGGTCCGGGGACGGGGCCGTGTTCGAGGAGAAGCCCGGCAGGGTCACCGTGAGCGTCCTGTTCGCTCTCAGCAGCGAGAAAAACTCCGGATTCTTTCAAACTGGGAAAATATTCGAGGTGAGAAAATAAAAAAGTGATTTAATTTAGTCCCGTATTGTTGTCATAACTTCCTCGTATAAATTGGATTTTTAAAAACGTTTTAGCTTAAAGTAAAGAGAAATACATATTTTACTGAATTATTAATTAAATTGCTTTATTTATTACTTAATTATCACATTATATTGTTTCTATTTGCACTTTGGTGCAGTTAATATCTGCTTTTAAAGTCAATTAACATTTGTTCTTATCATGTTATTAGTTAGTAGAAATGGTTTAAGTTCAATCTAATCTAATTCAAGTTCATTAATAACTGAAATCAAATATTTTATTTTATGATTGGCTGCATCAAAACTAACAGGATGTAGTAATCAGCTTTTTTCTGAAAATATTCATTTGATCACTTCATCCACATGAAATGTTTGTTTGAAACTTGATTCTTGATTTATTTATGAATTTTATTCTCACTGAATCAATTAATAACAAATTCATTGCTATATTTAGAGGCTTTTAGGTCAAAAACAAAACCTAGAAAGAGTATTTATACAATCGCAAATAATTTCTGTTGAATTTTACAAATAAAATGCAAAAAAAAAAAAAAAAAACAGTAAAATACTGCCAGGAACAACTCAAAAACAATTTACTTTAAATCTTTTTTCAAGCAAAGCTTTAGTAACCAGTGCTAATTTGACTATTCCTGTGATTTAAGTTCAATCTAATTCAAATTTAAACCATGAAATAAAGTTATTTTGTGTTCTTTGTACATATAAATTTAGCTTAAGAAGAAGAACTGCTTTATATTTTCTGTAACTGCAAAAAGTTCAAAATGGAAATTGAAATAGCTTCTAAAAATAGAGTATAAAATCTGAATTCTCAATTTATTTAAGTATGCAAACATTTTATTAGTTTATACTGAGTGAATTGTCATCAAAATTAATTAATTCAGTTTTGTTATGAAGATTTGTGTGAAGATAGATCCTACAGATGTTAAATAGGTCAAAAACTCCAAGTGTGGAAAGTTAAACTCAAAGACTGCAGTTGTATTTCTGCAATAAAATCCAAAATCAAGCTTTTGAAATGAGAAAAATATTTTTAAAACATCCAATATGATGCATGTTTCTGGTCCTTCAGACGTTTGAGGCCAAACTTCTCCATGTGGAGAGTCGGCCCAGGAGGAAGACCCGGTCCGGACTCCCTGACCTGGAGTTTTTCCTGAGCTGTGAGGTCCACCGCTCGGACCTGGACGTGTTCATCAACTCGCTGAAACGCGTCGCCGATGATGTTCGCGCCGTGCCCGAGGAAAAAGGTAGGACCCGACAGGCGGGATTAACGTTTAGATATTTATGAATTGATCATGTTTTCTGTCTCTGCAGCTCCCTGGTTTCCCCGACAGATTAAAGACCTGGACAGGTGCAACCTGCTGATCACCAAATTTGATCCAGACTTGCACTGCGATCATCCTGTGAGTGTTTATGGACAATAATGCAGCTGAGCTTTTTACGACACTGAGCACTTCTTCTTCTTCTTCTTCTTTTTGATGGCGGTTGGCAAAACTGAGCACCATCTCTATGTGTGATGTTCCTTTGCTGCGCATGCGGGACACTTTCCGCTCGCCTTCAGTTCACATCACATAATCAGATGTGAATTGGTCACTTCAGGCTGCACTGTGAACGTGGCCTTATTTTTCTTCCAGTCGGTCTACAATAAACTGGTGTTGGTGAACAATTTGAAGGTCCACCAGCGCTTCTTTATGCACTTTGGTCGCCCAGATTACAGAAAAATTGGCTTCAATAATCTACTGTGGTTTAAACTCTGTGACGGTAGCGACAAAGGAATCTGTAGTCAGCAGTGGAAAGACTCAAATTCGATATTTTCATACCTAAAATCCATAAAAAGTTCCTCAGCAGCTTTAAAATTTTAAACTCAAATTCAAAAATACTCCATTCATCCAAAAGTTAAACGAATTAATGAGTTACAACAACATTTTTGGGATTAACGAATCATTTTTGAGTATTAATCCGAAACAAACAAAAAAAGTAAAGAAGGGAAATCCCTTCAAATGTTTGGTTTTATTTGCTGCTGCATTATGTTTTCAGTGCTGACCAGAGATATATTCTATGTATTTTATTGTTAAATGCCAAGAAAATCACATCTGTCAAACTGGAAGATTGTGAAATCCCCAACTATAGAGACTAAAATATATAAATTATGTGATGGATATGATTTCATTTGCAAAAACAAATGAAAATTGATGTTTTTAATCAGAGATTGAACATGTTTAGAGAATACCAGCTCTGTTTTGAATTGTGTAAACCTAAATAAAAATTACAAATAATTTCGACTCATTGGGGTAAAATAAATTTTGCACAGAAGTTTCTGCTCAGAGATTAAATCTAGGGGTAAATTAATCTAATTTCCTTCTTTTCTGCAGGGATATAATGACTCAGAGTACAGAAAAAGACGAGCTGCCATCTCTGAACTCGCATTTAGATACAAACAGTGAGTAAAAATCTCAAATATCGGTGATAAATTATGAAACGTTCTCTCCTAAAACCGTGTCTGCTGCAGAGGCGACCCGCTGCCCACGGTGGAGTACACAGCAGAAGAAATATCCACATGGTGAGCTGCAGACGCCGTGAGATAATAACGGGCTGAAATGTGACAGAAAGAAGAGGTGATGTTTACCTGCTGCTTACAGGAGGAAGGTTTACCAGCAGCTGAGGAGCGTTTATCCCAGCCTGGCCTGCAGGCAGTTCCTGGACAGCCTGCAGCAGCTGGAGGACGAGTGCGGATACGGAGAGGATCGCATCCCTCAGCTCCGAGACGTGTCCAACTTCCTGAAAGGTCCCAAAAAAGAAACGGAAAAACATCTGTTTGTTGTTTTCCATCAGTCAAAGTAAAATTTATTTATATGGCACTTCAAAGAGCAGGTTTAAGACTGAATAAAAATGATAAGTTGATGAAAAGAGAAAGAAAAAGAAATACTGAAAACATTAAAATAAATAAAAATAAGAGCAACAACAAATGCATAAAATAAAAAGACCTCTATTCAATTCCAACAAATAAAAATACATTTTAAGAAGCAATTTAAAATAAATTTAAAATATTAGTCATTTTTCATCATATCAGTCAGATAACATTAGACAATTATGAACATCTAATAGTTATTTTTATCTTGTGTCTGGTTTATTTTTATTTTCCCTAAATGTGTTAAAATGTTCGTGATACATAAGCTTTGTAAATATTATCAACCAGAACAGCAATATTAATATCGGATATCGATATCAGCCCATATTTTAGAAATCTAACAATTAAATCAGCTGTTTCTTAAATTCTGGGCGGAAAAACGAGATTAACAAACATTTTTAATCATAATGTTAATTTTAATTTTTTTATGTTACATGAACAAAACTTCAGCCGATTTAAATGGAAATACAAAAAGTTAATGAGGTATGAAAACATTTGCGATTGATACGTATCTCTGTGATCAATATACCAGTCCCAAGACCCTAAAGTCAGAAAACATCAACTTTTAAAAATTTGTCACTTTTCTCTACTTTCCCTCTGTGTGTTTAGAGAAAACTGGTTTCCAGCTGCGTCCGGTCGCCGGCTTGCTCTCAGCCAGAGACTTTCTGGCCAGTTTGGCCTTCAGGGTCTTCCAGTGCACCCAGTACATCCGACACCCGTCTTCCCCCATGCACTCCCCTGAACCGTGAGTCAGTTTTCCAGCATCAGACTCAGTAAACTGTCTGTTCAGCTCTCTAACTCGGTTCGATCTGCCCTGACAGGGACTGCTGCCACGAGCTGCTGGGACACATCCCCATGCTGGGAGATCGGGAATTTGCACAGTTTTCCCAGGTAAATATTCCCATATCTGCTTATTCTCATCAGTCAAGCTGTCTGCTTTTGGTTGAATCACCTCTAACAGTTTTCCTTGTTTGTTTCCAGGAGATTGGACTTGCCTCACTTGGAGCTTCAGATGAAGAGATTGAGAAACTTTCAACGGTAGGAGATATGAGCCTCTGCTGCCATCTAGTGGCCAAACGCAGCAACTGCCTCCCTGCACATGAAAACTGTGTTGATGTTTTTGATTTGTAGAAAAAATTATCATGTTTCAGAGGAAAAAACCCTCAAAAAATTCTGAGATTAATTTAATACATTTCATATAAAAAAAAACAAGGGCATTTCTGAGTTTGAAAAAACAAAAAATTTCAAGAGAAAAATTACATTTGAGGAATTTTTTAAGACAATTTCAGAAATTTTTGGCAGAAATTTTCAACTTTACAAAATTAGACATTTTTGAGAGTTTTTTTCTGTGAAATTTATTTATTTTTTCTTCTTCTTATCTACAATTTCCCCAATGCGCCATCGTACGTCTCCGCTCCAGTTATACTGGTTCACTGTGGAGTTTGGCCTCTGCAAGCAGAACGGAGAAGTGAAAGCTTACGGCGCTGGTCTCCTCTCCTCGTATGGAGAGCTTGTTGTGAGTTTCATTTTCTTTTCTTCTTCACACACAAATAAGCGTTGGCTTGTTGTGCTGATGGTCCTTTCCCCCCTCAGTACGCCCTCTCAAACGAACCCGAATACAAGCCGTTCAACCCAGAGGAGACGGCGGTGCAGCCGTACCAGGACCAAACCTACCAGTCGGTTTACTTTGTGTCTGAAAGCTTTGAGGACGCAAAGGTGAAGATGAGGTAGGTATGGGGGATATTTATGAGAAATGTTTATAGAGTCCCGTTTCCTGTTGGCCATGTAGGGAAAATAGCAAACGTCAAACTGAACAGACCAAGAAACATGCTGTGGGGAAACTTTTCTTAAGGAAGGGAAGTTGGATATAAACCTGGTAGGATCAATGAAAGCACTGAAATTAGGTTCCTCTTTCCAGCAGTATAACAACAAGAAATCCCATTAAGAATCTTTGGCAAGACTTGGAAATTGAAGTCCATGGTCATTCCTCATTCAATCGGACTAAAATTGGGATAATTTGGTAAAAGGATTGGTCTCCAGAAAAAAAATTGTTAAAGTATTCATTTGTACAAATTTTGAAAACAATGTCTAATTCATCTCAAACTTCTATGGCCATTTTCTTGCAATTCTGTTCGGTTCTAACCTTATCTTTCTCCCATTGACTTGGATTCCCTCGGGTAAAACTTCAACTGGACCGATCAGCAAACAGAAGTCGTGAACGATGAAATTGATTTTTTGTGCCGTTTTACAATTGTAGCCTGTAGTTTTAGCAATGGCAGCAGAGGAAGTGAACCAAGCCATTCAGTCCATGTAACATTCATAGGCATCTTGTTTAGCTAGCCGCTTCACTCTTCTCACATTACAGGATGGTCATTTACAGCGTAGGTAAGCTTCATAGCGTTAAACTGGCGCATTATATACGTCACAGCCAAACGTTAGCAACTGGGTAAAGTTTAAAACTTCAACAGAGTCCATGCCTCCAGAAAACAATCATTTCTCAATAAACGAGAGTCCAGCCCTTCTGGCAGAAGCAAGCCGTAGAATAAGAGGCTGGATTTCACCAGGCTTCAACTCTACACTACTTTCTTCTGTTCTATGACATAAAATCCCAACAAAACACATGGAAGTGAGGAAATCTTCAGGGAATCCAAGAGACATCCACAAACATCTCCAACATAGGAGATTGGTCCAGCATTATGTTGCCACCTGTGCAGATTACACAAGACTGGTAACAAATGGGTACATGACTTGGTGACAAGAAACATGGTAAATTGTAGATTGGATTTTATTGGGAAGTCCAAAGGGGGACAACAAGAAACTGGTGCAAAGTGAAGATTTCCTGACAATCCATGTGAGATTCCTTCTCATCCTAGAAACAGGGATTCCTTCCAGTTCTGAGACCAATTGCTTCCAGGAATGAAAAGAGAAGTCAAACACCATTCAAGAACAATTTCTTGGTGACAAATTGGCCTAAAAATTAGAGTGTGAAATTGATGCAGAAAGACACTACACGGGTGTAACTAGCAAAAACTTTGGCCACAATTGCTGGAGACTATCGTGTCTACCAGTGAGGAAAGCAATAAGTCGTCCATAGCATTTGTTTCTAAGCAGGCATAACACGGGCCAACCTTTGATCAGTGAAGCTATGCAAGGTTTCTGGACCTAAACGACCCCTCTTTTATGTATTAACATATTGTAGCCGTTTCCTGAGAAACGAGATGTAATGGATATGAATACATTTCTTTCTGACAGGAAATACTCTGCTAACATCAAGCGTCCCTTTGCAGTCCGCTACGACCCTTTCACCTGCAGCGTGGAGGTTCTGGACCAGCCAAGCAAGGTCCAGAACGCTTTGAGCCAGGTCCGAGAGGACCTGAAGACCCTCCACAGTGCTCTGGAGAAGCTCAGCTCATCCTAAGATCAAAACCGGATCATCAGCAGATCCCAGAATCTTGAAGAAAGGCCAATTGATGATGTAAACAACCCTGATTGTAGAAAACCTTGACTAGACTTTTTTGATATGTGTATGAAAGGTAAAGATGATGGAAAAGAAGAAATAAATGTTTATTTTCATGAAACGTGTCCTCAAAAGTTCAGTTTTTACATTCAAAAGAGGCAGGAAAAGTTGCTGACGCAAGAAGAGTTGAAAGAAAAGGAGGCTTGTAGACCATTTTCTAGCTCCTAATTCCAAACCAACTGTTTTCATTTGGGAAATTCTTGGAAGCCATTTGTCTTTGTGTGTTTTTAAGCAAAGGGAAGGAGCTAATTATGAATGATTCGAGTATCGTGTTGCGTTTCTGCTGGATGGGGTTAAAGCCAACAGTGAGGCCCAGAACATTATCAGTACCAGGTCACATAGACCTTGCAGTGAAACCGCAGCACGGTCTGCAGAGCTGCGCTGCTGACAGATGCTCTTCTCGCTTCGTTTCTCGCTCTGCGTGCGACTGGAGAGTTTGTTTTTTTTCCTTCTTTCTGAAACAAGACCAACATTTGATCTCAGGCGACAGTGCGTATCATACCAGCTCACTCCAGGCTGTCCCTCAAGAAGATGGATCATCTTCATCTGCTGGATTCATGAAGAAACGGCATCATCAAAACGTCAGCCGCAGTGATTTGGGAAGCATTTCTTTTCCCATAATTGGACTCCACGGTAAATCAAACCTCCCTGGGAAAGCCTGTGTTTGCAGAAGAGGAAAAGATCTCACACTTTATACTTTAGTGAATCTCGTTCTACAATCATTCTCTCCCCAAAACCCACAAATCCTCCACAGAAGTTGTGTTTTCAGGATGCGAATCCACAGAGCGCTAAACAAAAGCAGGTTGCTGCAGCAACTGGACAACCACAAGGAGGGATTCAGTTCAGTTCATGTGCCTTTCATGCGTCATCCAAGAAAAAGCGTCTCTTGTTCTGATGTCAGGGCAAGCCCATCTCAAAGCTGGCTAGCTTGTCGCCCCTGGGCTGCAGGCAAGGTCATCAAGTTCACTTTATCCTCAGGACTGAAGCAAATTATCCATCCGTCCATTTTCTTGCACCCTTGCAAAGACAATGGGGCAAAAGACTGACCAAGTGCGGCTTGTTTGTAAGGGGAAAATCTCTAAATGTCAGGAGAATTTAGGATTGCAACGCTGCATCTGGATGAACAAGACTTCTGCAGCAATCTCCAGAGATGGAGATGTCTGATCAAAATGCAGAGGAGAAAAACAAACATCCTGCATCAGCATTTTCTGTTGAATGGAAATGCAATTGAAAGGATCCATTGTGAGGGCTGATGATCGATATAGATAAAACCTGACCTAATACAGATTGTTTTGTCTGAAAGATCACCAAGTCGGTGACTGGACTTTTGGTCCAAACGTGATGTGGGGAGCGGATCAGTGGCGTTTCATGGTTGAATCATGGGATGCACATGAGCTTTAGATTGATTTAAACACCAGATACTGTGAAGGCCTGACTCTCGGTGGCAACAACTTCCATTAAGTGTTCATGAAAACTAGAATTTAGTTGCACTCTTCCCACCTGGATTGGTTCAATCCAACCACAATGAAGGTTTTTTATAACCTGACCTCAAGGTCATACTACAGAATCTCAATTGAATTTTTGAATTTTATTAGATCAGGGCATGATGAGTTACTTTTTGAGAACTTTAACGCTATTTTGTGTTGGTTCAATTCTAATTTCTTGATCTTACAAGTTTAATTAAATGGCAGGTGATCACATTTTCACAGAGGCCTAGATTGGTTTAATAGGCGACAGCATTTTGTGTTTGAATAATATCAAAATTTTACATCTAATTATGTCTTTAAAAGCCCAAACTCGTCCCTGGATTGTATATGAATAATGTATCTTTAGTTTATGCAGTTTATCTGATCAAACTCCACACAAAAAGCAGCGTCAGCTAACTATTTCTCCCATTGATTCTCTTCATCTGATCAAGATCAAAATGAATCGTTTCATCCTGGGAAAAGTCTGCAAACAAACCAGCTTCAAAGAGCCGTAATCTCCATCTTCTCACATCACGCTCCTCATTATTTCTGTTTGCTCTTTTTGTGTTGAGTCAGGGATTAAAGTTATCTGAGGGGAAGATTAGAGGAAAGCCGGTTTTGAGGAAGCCTGATCTCACTTTTATCCCATTTCACAGTTTGTTTTTCGTGTGCACACCAAGGCCAGGGATCGAATTGCTTGTGAGGCATGAAAACTTTCTTTCAGATCAGAAAGGTAAGCATCCGAGGACGTGCTTTCAGGAAAGACCAGAAGACGGTCAAAAAGAGGCTTTGTACTGACTGTCAGGCAACAGATGGCGTCCATGAGTCGTGAGATTCAAGAGAAAACATTGGACTCATTCAAACAAAGTAGCAGTGGCACGTTTTGCTTCAGTGGACGGTGGTGAACGGCCAAGAAACATACAAGGCTGGTGAGGAGGTTTGAAGGAACGGTGCTTCTTGCTGCCTCTTCTCACTTCGATCTGTCATTTAGACGAACTGCTACACAATACATCCCAGTGTGTTTCAGCACAATGAGCAGCTCTGTTAGCACCGATCCTGCAACATGTGTGGAAACAGGTGACTGCCTGTCAAAAAAATGAGAACACTCCTGACTCTGCAGCTCCAACGTGACATTTCAGGTTTAACACAAGGTTGGAGAGGGAACGACAGGCCTGACTCGGGTACTTAAAAATGTTGGAAAAGTTCAGTTTGAGCTTGCAAACAGAAATGAGTAAGTGCATGTACTGTAACCAAAGTTATTACATGCTCAGTTTGAAGAGAAAAAAATAATAATCCATGTAAAATCATTTGTGTTTCCATTAAATAACGCAATTAAAATCACAGGTTAAGTTTGTTCACATAATTTTCCTTTGCCTTTCCTTAATATTACCAAACTCAAACAAAATGGGGTCAATTCCTTGTATTTTCTTTTTTATGTTCATAGAAATTGAGGTTGCTTTTACTTGTGCTTCAGAACAGAAATGATTAAAACCACAAGATTTCACTTTGCGAAGAAAATGGGAGTCAACAAATGCTTCAAATGGCTGCAAACACAAAACATTTTAAATATTTACTGGTAAGGTTAACAGAAATATGAGCAGAAGTTACACTGATCAGACTGAAATCAGTTTTTTAAGACTCACCTTTAGAGTTTCCTTTATTTTAAATAAAATATAAAAGTTCTCCATAGTTTATGGTAATCCAGAAAGACTAATAGAAAATAAAAAGGACATGAGGAATAACAGACAACTTTTTGACAATTAGAGAATAAAACCTGGAAATACAAACGATTTCATACAATCTCAGTTTTTCCATACCTTTCCAGGCCTGGAGAATAGTAAAATAAAATGTTCAGCTTGTCCAGACTTGGCAGGAACTCTGTGAAATATAATGTTGGAAAAAAATGTAAATGTTAAGCACTTTTCCTTCAGAGTTCGCTGCTAAATGAGAACGGACCCCTTCCAAACACTGGAGGATGAATTATAAACTTAAGGATCCAAAAAAAAAAAAAAAACGTCATGCAGGCAGTTCCATGAACTCTCACACAAATTCATAAATAATTGTGAAAAGATATATTTTATTGAACGTACAGCAACATAAAAAAAACAAAACATCACATTTCAGTCGTCCAAAAGCAGAGCTTCCTGTCGCCGCCAACCACACAGAGCGGCAACATCCGGTGCCAACTGAGGCCCGATCCGACTGACGACGATCCGAGCATAACGGGCTGCAATGATGTAGGAAATCAGCATCAGCGGCAGTGAAGTAAGAGCAGCTGCCTGTCTGGTTGAGGTGAAAACCTACCTGTGGGTGACCAAGATGATGGATGAAAACCTGACTGCTGACTTTTCCAGGACAGCCGGTGGTGGCGAAGAGGTTTTCATTGGCAAAGGACCACCTGAAAAGAAAGGAGTATCTATAAAAAGCCTGAATATTGGCAAAAGAGGGTTGATCTTTAAATTTTGGATCATTTTGAGGATTTAAAGGGATCAATGATTAGTTGTAACAATTGGATTTATTTGGGAAATATTTATTTTAGACGTAAAATCAATACAGTAATAGTCCTGTAGGTAATGACCACCTGTTACAGCCATGTTAGTTTTGCTCCTACAAATGACTCAAAGTCTTCTGGAGAGAAATGTTGAGAGGACAGATTAGGTCCTTCAGACGTTGTTTTCTGCTCCAGCTCTCACTGCGCTCTCCTTTCTTTCATGTGGGGAAATTATCCAAATTCACCTCATTTTTTTTAAGCAGTGACGCTGTTAAAGATAAAGGAGAAAGTTCCTTACCTGAAAAGTCGTGCTTTGTCTTTATGAGCCGGCCTTTTCTCCTGAGGGTAACTGGATGAATAACACATGAATTAGACGTTCTGTAGATGAACGAATGAAGCTTCGCCTCATCCTTCCCTCACCTGGAGCGCGTGATGTCCCAGATCAGCCAATCGTTGCCCACCACGGCGCCGACTTTGATGGTGTTTGTGAGGCACCAGTCGGCGGACATGAGCGGCCCGCTGTGGCCGCAGTCCAGCGACAGAATGGCCTGCTGGGTAACCAGGTCGTAAAAGCGAATCGTCCCCTTCTTCTCCGCCACCATTAACTGATCAGCAAAGACGCGCCAGAAGAGGTCAGTTTGTGCAAACTGAACGCTGTGGCTCCCAGTTAGCATGTTAAATGTAAAAGTTAATGATAAGACACAAAAACAAAAGGAGAAAGCCGCTATTGCAGCAAAAAGAATGATTTTAGGAGACCCACGTAAGTAGAAACTAAACATATCCGCAAAACAACACATCTTTAATATCATTTTCCACAAATAAATGATGCAAAAAAAACATTGAATTTTTATAAAATTATTTCTCGACTGGTTGAAAATGATCAGGTCTTAATAAAGTACTTAAGACATAGCTTGTTGTCATTATTACCAGCAAAAGCAATTAAATTAAAAGGTTTCTCCCGGTGTTAGCGCAGCCAGTCATTCATTCACTGCCGTGTTTTTGAGTTGAGAAAAGTTTAAAGCAGACAGGAAATTTGAAAAAAAAAACTTGATAATCATGCGCTATTAGAAGATTAATGTTTGAATATTGACTATAAAGTATTATAAAAATGCAAACATTTAAAAATAACTGAATTAGTTTTGCTTAACCAGGTGGAAACCCTGGATTAGAAAACTTTTTATCGTTCAATACAAACAGGTCGAGTTTAACAAGAAATTAGAGCAAAACAATCATGAAACTGATGTTTTTTTAGACTTTATGTGAAAGTTTGTTCAACAAAATACTGACAAAGATAAAGATAAACAGAATATAACTAAATTTCAGTCTTTGAGAAGGAAAAAAATCCAGAGAAAACTCAAATTTATCAGAGAAAAATCCTGTAACAGTGAAGCACGGTGGTGTAGGGATGATGATTTGGGCCTCTATTGAGAACAAATCAATGTTCTTATGTGCTGAAAAGCTAAGATTAATAAACAAACAGGCGTGTACTTTCTTTTTCCTCTAACAATACATTCAAATACGAGTTTCTGTGCTGTAGATGTGATTGTCATAAAAATATACATAATTTATTCAGACAGAAGAAACGTAATAAACACTTTAGAGTTCAGTTTATGGTTTAGTAAAAGGACAAAGGTTTATTTAGCTCATCTGAGACTAAAATAGTATATTGAAAATGGTTGAAGACAACTTCCTCCCACCTTGAATACTTCCTGTGGGTGCCAGCAGACGCTCATCCCCGGAGAGCGAAGCCTCAGGACGGCCGTTTCATTCCCGTCCAGGTCCCACAGCCTGAAATTAACACAATTAAAATACTTCACTAAAAACACTAAAAATACTTGTTGTTTGACCTACTTTGATTTTAGAAATGATTGGGAAAAAACAAGCCTGTGTGAGATTAACCTTCTGCAATTAGTGACGTGACAGACTAATTCTTGTTGACATGTGAACAGCTTTTGGTCTGAAACCTGCAAAAGATCAGTGCTTTCTCCTAATTAATGCCTAAATATAGCCTCAAACCAGGAACCAGACTCAGATGCTTATGCAATAATAACAGAAGGAATTCGCTTTCCAACGCTCCTCATTTACAAACATCCTCGACTCTGACTGATATAATCCCAAATAATCCTTTTTTCACAAACAGTACGCCCAATTATCCTCTTTTTGGAGCGTTGAGATTGCACAACAGGGCTTTAATGGATCACATTCAAGATTACGCTGCCCCTAATTCATCAAACCTCTGCTGAACACAGGCTTCCCACTTTTCCAGGATTTTTTTCCCTTCACTGACGGAGGGAAACGACAGCCGGAGCCGCGCTGCGCTTCATCCGGACGGCAGCCGGTGTTTGGATGTGGGCGGCTCACTTACGTCAGGCGGAGGAAAGCGAGCGCGGTCGAAATTCGGTGAAAATGAAACAGAAAGCACAGCCTGACCTCTGTTGTTCCTCGATTCATGCTCAGCCGAAGACTTGCTGGACGAGAAGAAAACAGTGGAATACAACTAAAGTCTAAGAAATAACCTCAAAAAAGCATTTAGTCGTAATTTTCTCAATAAAAATATTTACATTTTCCCGCTTTATCAAGTTAGGGGATTTCATGTGACCACATAAAAACGCACATAAAATTGATGACGAAATATTTTAAAACTATAAACAAGAAACTCCACCCTGTTCTCCATTGTGAAGCATGGTGGTGGCAGCATTGTGTTTCACTGAGTTCTGCAACAGAGTGCAGCCAAAACAAAATCTTCCCATATATATAAAACTGCTGGAAACAAACTCCATCAGTGTTGGAGTAGTAATTCAAACAAACGGTGGTTACGCAGTATTTCTAGGAGGCTAGGTGCAAGCCACACCTTTCAGATTTTTATTTGTAAAATTAATGTTAGAACCACCCTGGGTTTATGCAGGTTCCACCAACTCAAATTTAACTTAAGACCACTATGAATAAAATTTAAGCTACTTTTTTCACCTCTAAGAGCTTCCTAGCCAGACAGACCTTCATTTTAGATCATTTTTCTGTTATTTACCCGGACCACCAAACACTGTCCCTCCACATTTATTGATTACTTTGTGTTTTGTTTCACCTAAAATCCTAAGAAGATAGACTGAAGTTTGCGGTTCGAGGATGACAAGAAGTGAATAAGTTTGAGGTATTAATACTTTTATAGAGGAGGTTGCGTTGTTCCATCCCGTGGCGTGAGTGAGGACATCCCCCACGTCTCCTGCTGGAACAGAGTCCCATCAAAACTCGGGGCTTCTTTTCGCTTGCGGAGAAGAAACCCACTAGACCGCAAGAGGAAAACAACAACTACACCCTGTTCTTTCTGACCGGTTGCCAAGCGGAGCTCAATCGCACGCAATACCACCAACAGCCAAACTCTGGTCAACCGCGCTGCCCTGCGAACGGAGAGCAGCGGCTCTCCACAAAAACAGAACCTCTGCAGGAAGAGGTGAAAGACGTAAGGCGACGGCACTCCATGCGCCGCAGAGTTGAAAAGGTCGCCTGAGGTCCCGTATCGTCTTATCAAAGTGTGAAGAAAAACAGCAGAGGCCTCACAGTTTGCTCTGTGCTTCCAGTAAGTGGGGAAACGAGAGCCATTGCCGGAGCTCTTAAAGGGAGAAGGGTAAATAATTAAAAGTGTCTCTCTGGACGGAGCTAACGGGGTCAAACTGTGTAAATCAGGAGTCTGCTTCCTTTGTTATTTTATTTTTTTGCCATTTTCCTCCACAGAATAAATGTTTCCCAGAATAAATATTCTGAGATAAGTACGGCTGAAAAACGTATCAGTCGATGTTGAAAATTATTTATTCATTTTTTTGCTTTAAATATCTAAAATACTGCAAACATTTATTGTTTTATCCAGTTTTCACTCCCCACTGTTTTTTTAAGTTTTAGGCAGTTATGAGGTACAGCGGTCAAACCTTAAACTGCTGCTGCGCAAGTTACTAAACAGACTGTTGCTAGGTAACCAAGGAATGAGTGAGTTGCAAGGTAACCAAAGAGTGAGTTGATTCCACAAACTTTGCTCAGCTGCTGTGATTGGTGGAGTGGCTAAAGTCTTTCTTCTGCCTACTTTCCCAGAATGCTGTGGGGTTCTGAATCAGAGTTCAACAATATCATTGGATATTATTGATTGATATTGATCCACGTCTATTGCGATATAAATTACTATTAATTTAGCATCCAGCCCAAGCTGAAATATATTAGTTTATGAACTGGCACAAAACAAGTTAAAAAAATAAACATTTTCTGTCAGTATTATTACAAGTATTATTGATTATTGATTTTTCACTTCTGATACCAATGCAGAGGATTTATTAAACAGTGCTAAATTGACTTAAATGGGTTTTTTGTTTTTTAACACAGATAGAAATGTATGTAATTAAAACTTAATTCGATAACTTTGCACCAGTACAGCACACTTTAAAACACCAGTAGCTTCACAAGGTTGGTCAAAGACATAAAAAACAAAACAATTTTAATTTGTTCAGTCAGTTAAATTAGGAATATAACAGCCAATATAAAATAAATAATGAAAAACCTGAAACAAGAAGTTAATTATCTTTATCAAAGATGTGCAAATAAACTGCAACACTGCTTTAAATGGCTCAGGAAGTACAATTATGAATTCTAAATATGGTGTAAAATAAAATAATAATAAAGGATAAAGCATAGAATTAGACTGAATAGATCTGCACCAATCCAAAAAACTAGATTTTTTTCCATTCTGTATTTTTTGTGCAAATCGGTGCATCTCTTTGATAAATGGTACAATAAATGCCTCTGCGTGATTCTAGTCAATATTTGATTAAAACTGCCTGTTTAACAGATACATCTAAAGTGAAAAGGCTTCGACAGTTTCTTTCAGAGAGGATAAGATAATATGGCAGCTGTGACGTGTTTTTCCTAACAGAACACATGCAGACACAGATAAGGCTCCGGGATCTGGACCAGGCCCAGCTCAGAGCTGCAGGTGTGTGTTATCTGAGTTCAGCCGCGAACTCCGTCAACTCCAGATCCTCCCAGGACCCTGCAGTGCGGCCTTCTGACCTCTAGGTGGCACGCCCCCTGTCCCTCGCCCCGTTAACTCCACCCTGCTCCACCCGCAGCGCGGCTCAGACTCCATCCAGCCTGAGGAAGTGGAGTGCGGCTCCCCGCCTTGATGCAGCGGCGTCAGGTTGCATACTGACTACAGCAGAGCTCCCAACGCTGCAGGAGACGGCGATGACAAAACTAAGCAAACTTATAGTGGAGGCTGTCCTGCCAAAGCCAACAGACTGACGGAGAGGTCGTGAACTGACACATGCTGACATAAACCTCCCTTCCTCCCTTTCTGAGCGGCCGCCGCTCTGTGATCGGCGCTCGGTCTGTGTGGGCTGACTGGAAGGACGCTCCTCCGCCGCTAACCTGATCTGTCCTAATATTTCCGCCCCGCTCTTCCTCCCGCGTCCCGTATTTTCTCATCATGACAGCGTTTAAATCTTTCAGCAGATGGAGCGCTCTCCTGTTTTCTCTGGACGCCCGGCGGAGGGAGGGGAGGCGGTTCAGGAGGAGGGATTTTAATCTGGTGTGATCCAGGGCAATCACCAAGTATTTCCTCTGATTAACTGATAAAAATGCTGCTTCGACGTTTTAAAGATCCTTCAAATAATTAAGCTTTCATTTTTATCCAGATCTACTTTAATTAACTAATTAGGCCCATAAAGCAGGAAAGCAGAAAGAAACAATAGGAAAGTAAAAACAAATTAATCCAATTCAGTTCAGCTTTCTAACTAAAGTTAAAAAAAATTACTGAAGGTAAAAGCATTTCCACAATGTGGAGATAACTCAAGAGATTGGGAAAGAACAACTGCGTAACCTTAAGAAAACCACCAATCACTTCCTGCGTTTCTATTGCACAATTTGAACTTACAAAAATAAATTTGCTTCATGGAGACATGGCAATTTTGAAAGAATAAACAGTTTCTGCACAATGTTTTGCAGCATTTCTCAATTAAAGCATCTTTCGAGTCACATGAATCATGTTACTACTGAAGGAAACGACAAAGAAGATGACAGGAAGTGGTTGTAGGATGATGGTTTGTTTTTGTTTTCTTCAGAGCAAATAGAGAAAACAACATAAAGGCTGAACTCTAAAACGATGGATGAAAGTCGTGTATTTTGAGAAGCGAGTGATTTTCCTATGATGCCTAGCGCCTGCTGTAGCAACGCAATGCTAAAATTAACTGTTGCTACGACAACAATGTGAGCCCAACAAACAGTTACGCCAAGCAGTAATCGATGCTAAAGGCAGCTCAAATTAATGGTAGAGTGACCTTTTTGATTTTGGACTTTGTAATTTGTTTACAGTTGAAAACGTGAAAGAAAGTGTAAAACGATAGCAGAGGTCCGAATAAAACGTTTACGACCCAATTAGAGGTGGAAATCATTAGATTGATGGTTGAACTAGAAAAGGATGGAAAGAAACGAAGTTGAGAGCTGCAGCTTCCTGTTCAGGTTCTGTCCCTCCGCTGACCCTGGCTACTGACACAGTTTTTTCCTTCTCCCAAACTTAATTGAAGAGGAAAATTTAGGAACCTCGTTACAAACTCTTCCCCCCTTAGAGGGGAAAAACCTGTGTGCAGCTAATTGGCTTTCCATATTTAACAAATTAGCCAGAAATGCTACAAAGCAGCTCAGCGGAGCATGTTGTGCTTAGCATCGGGTTTCACCGTGGAAACACAGTCAGGACTTTCTGCACCATTAACAAAGAACAGGACTGAAAATCAGAAGCTGGGAACACGCGGAGGAGCGGAAACCAAACGGCTCGGACCTGCAAGTGTGGTCATCGCTGACGGAAGCGATCTGTTTCCCCTCGGTGGGCTCGAACACCAAATGGTTAATGTAGCTGCTGTGGCCCTCCATCACCTGGGCGAAGCAGAGAGGAGACAGTCAGTAAAACTGAGCAGAGCTGGCCGCATATCTGCTTTCTGTGTGTGTGTGTGTGTGTGTGTGTGTGTGTGTGTGTGTGTGTGTGTGTGTGTGTGTGTGTGTGTGTGTGTGTGTGTGTGTGTGTGTGTGTGTGTGTGTGTGTGTGTGTGTGTGTGTGTGGTTACATTTCCTGTTTAACTAAGTAGCAAATGTCTGCGCTAAGTAGAGAGAAAGCTCCCCGTCTGAAGACCAGAGCAGTTCCAGATGTTGGGATACCTTGACTTCGTTCTGATCCTGCAGATCAGAAGTCAGCAGGCGTATTTTTCTGTCAGCCGCCGCCGTGCAGAACCTGCAGAGAGGAAGACAAGACGTAACAATAAACAAAAAGAGGGAACAGAAAACACCCTGGGTGACAGACGACATCTCCGAATCAGAGTCTGTGTGTGGCAGGAACTTGGAACGGGATCGTCGGCGGGGGAACGCTGCCAGGGATACTGGAAGATAAACACAGAGAGAAACAAGACGGCTCACGCCATCTACGCGTGTCTTTGTTGGAAACCCGGTGCCGAGCCGCGGAGAGGACTTTCCCCTCTAATCAGTCCTCGTACAAACCAGCGCCTGCAATTACTCACACAATTATACTAACTCACTTATGACAGGAAAAACACACACGCATCACCAGTATAAACAGACAGCGCTTCACACATTTTCAGGCGCAGGCAAATGGATTTGGCATGATGTCATTATAAATATCCCTCAGACAGGTTTGCCTCTGCAGCAGGTTAGATAAAACACACGCAGGCACTAGAACGTTACAGCCTGAACTTTTTGGCACGTTGGCTTTCCTTTAAAAGAACATTTACACACTGATGTGAGACAGAAAACCACTTTAAAAGCCATCAACAACAGTGTTTTTCCCTAAATAATAATTAAAATTTCATCACTTTTTATCTGATGATAATAAAAGTGCATTTCTGACATTTCAGGAAATAGTTTAAACCTAAGAACTGGGTTTCTACTCATTTTTCACAAGGAAACTAAGTTAATTTCTCTTCCTTAAACTTTCATTTAAATACAAAAGTTCATCTTCCTTCAGAAGGAAAAATAAAAGCCTTTTCGCCTTAAATCTAAAATGGTCACAAACAGATCGATGGTAGGATGTTCTTGTAGTTTAATCAGGCTTTTTAAAAGGGCACGTATTGTGCAAAATTCACATTTTGCATGTTTTTGTGTTTCCATTTGTGTTTCTGCTGCTTCTAAAAACATCCCAATAGCGTAAAAATAAATAAAGAAAATAAACAGCAAGCCGATTTGTTGAAATTTTGTGATTCTCTGTGTCTGGAAAATGAGCCGTTTTAGAAACCTTTCGAATGTAACATCACAAATCAGCAGGCGTTTTCCCTGTTGCCTAGCAACCTCAGAAACCAAGCTCGTTACCGAGCAACCCCAGTGAATACCCAGTACGTTTGGTCAGGTGGTTTTACCGCCTTTTCGCTGAACAGAGTGATTGGTTATTGACCTACATTCTGGAAATCATTTGTTACATTCTTGCTTGTTGAGCAGCAGGCTCTACTAATGCTTTTCAAAGCTGAATAGGTGGATAATTGCGCATCTGTCTGCAGCCATGTGAGTGTAAATGATGAGTTGGGGGGCGTGGCCAGCAGATGACTCGCATTTAAAGTGGCAGAGGCCCTAAAACAGCTCATCCTGATAGGAGCTCAAAATGGGTGCATTTATCTAAAAGTGACTTTGTGCAAAAATGTAATAAACATGTTTCGTATAGACCTAAGAAAAATGGAGCTCTGTTAATCCCATCTGTGGCCATCCTGGGAAGCCTGCGAACTTTGACCTCCATGGTTTGGGTGTCGACTCTCGAAGAAGAGCCGGTTGCTCGCAAGTTGGCCGCTGTATTTACTAGATGACAGCCAAGCTTGAAAAATTAGCGTGTGCGGTGGAAGTCAGTGGTTTTAATAGACGTCAGGCCTGTTTTTCAACACAAGCTGCAGTGGTGGCAGCTCAGCCGCCCCCCCGTACCCCTTTCGCCTCCCATCAGGCCTGTGAGAACGCTGGACTTTTCCTGGAAGGCACAGCTACGTGCCGATTGAAGGGAGAGCTTGAACCTGAGCGGGTTCTCATCAGCACAATAACATGTGCGCACGTCACAGCGCTGGCTCGAGGGTCCTGTGGAGTAAACCACAGAAGGCCAGGAATTAGCGCTGCCTTTCCTTTCCAATTACACAGAGCCTGCGCGCCTCCAGGGGGAATGCAGATCCTTCACATCCACAGCTCCAATCAGGTGGAAACTCTACTTTCTAATAATCCCTAGCTGGGCCTACTCCCCACCTGAAACAACTTGGCCACGGTCCTGGACGAGTGACAGCGAGGAGTGCTGATGAATACTTTCGGACAGCGTGACTGACACGCTCTCCCAGAAAGAAAGAAAGAAAGAAAAAAACCCAAAACGATCCTGTTATTTTAAAAGTCACAGATGTCGGCTTTTCAGGGCGGAAGCGGAGGATAGCTCGACACCCTGTAATCCTCCAGCAACAGTCTGATGACATCTTACATAACACCCCACGCTACACCGTCACACACCAACCCTACTGTAGTAAACAACACCTCCTCATGCGGTTTTTCAGAAAAACAGCAAATCGGTCACCACATGGCAGGAAACTGAAGCTCTTAAGAATCTAAACGTAGTAAAGACGAGTGTCTGAAGATCTTCAGGTGGTTGCCGATGTCAGTGGGCAGATGCCCACTCGGTGCAATCAGGGTGTGCAGAACACAACCTGTGAGCAGAGAATAGATCAAACCTTGATGCAGCTGAGCTACAGCAGCAGCAGACCACACCCAATACCACTCCGACACCGAGTGTCTTTACACCTAAAAGAGTTCGATTTGTTACATTTGTTACATTTTTAGCTGATGTGGTTCAATTAGTTTGCTGTGTCAAACGAACTGAAAAACCTGTTCCTCTCCTCGCCTGTGGTGGCGCTGCACCAAGAACCACTGCAGGAAATGACAAAATAACCTCTGAAGAATAAGACATGAGTGCAACTTCCTTTCACAAAATGAAGACAAAGATGGAGTGACGTCACATTTTAGCGGTTGTAGGATTTCTCTCGTCTTTCATCCTGCTAGAGCTCGACTCTCACGTTTGACTCTTGTGGTTGTTTTACTGGTATTTACCCACAATGCCCTGCATTATAACCCACTCGTGCGATCTCAGGTCTACTTGTTTCCACATACGAAACAAACCAGAGCTCTCTTTAATCAAGACCTAGATTTGTAGGCGGACTAGAGTTGGCTTCCTTTGGTCCATCGCACTCTCACACTTCCCCAAACAAACCAAACTTCACATAAACTGAAGCTGGACTAAAGCAAAATAAACAGGACTGGTGTGAATGCACCAAAACTTGACAAGTGGTCCAGTATTAGACCTCAGAAGATCCAACATTCGTTTTTAAAATGGTAAATCCTGAAAAATAGAAATTTGACTTTTTCTCCGAATTCAGAGAAAAGTCAGTTCTTTTCTTTTTTTAGTGGCTCTGTTCTTCTTCCATATAAATGTTTCTTTGAGTTTTAATAAATCAATCAAAAAGCAGATTTAAGCTCAACAAAGTGCTTTGAGAGTAAAAGTCACTGAATAGACGTGGTCTCATTTAAAACATATATTTTAGAGGACAAAACACTCAGTTTTGTACTTAAGGAAGAATGCAATAAGATTTTAATAAAGAAGTAATAATTCATGAATTACATGGACTGGTAACAAGAAAATAAATCAGTTCAGTGGCCTAAAATGACCACAGATTGACTAAACCAATAATCAATTATTTGATCATTTTTGTTGTCTTTTCTGTTTAGGAGAGTTTATGGGTCAAATTATTTCACAAACACACCAACCATGGGATGTTGTTGCCAAAAGTGGTGAAAAGCATCACAGCAGCCTGAGCTCGTATGTTAGAGACTGGCGACAGGTTTGAGCCGCCGCCTGCAGCCTGCAGCGGCTCCCTGCTGCGTTTTATCCGATTTATGATGAGTTGGAGCGATCCAGCACTGCTACATCACTTAGAAAACTGATTGAGACTCTGCTCAGTTTACTCTTCCTGCCCGTTGCTGAAAACTGTCCAACTGAAGGGATCTGGTTGCCAAGCAAATTTAGTGACACGAGTTGAATTAAATCAAACCAGCGGTGAGGTAAGGTGGGAGGAAAAGAAAAGGTTATTTTTCTATATTTATTTTTGCTTGATAGTGAGAATTAACAGCTTAACTGATTATCTCATGAGTAATATGTAAATAAATACAGCTGAACCTAATTGAAAACCGCCTGTTTTTTCCACCAAATATTGATTTCTGAACTCTTCCTGAGTTAAAACATTAGTATTGTTGTTTCTAAATGAATAGAAACTTGTTTCCTTTGGATTATTTGAGCTCTGAAAGCGCTGCATCTTTTTTGTTATTTTTGCTTCAAATTTCAGAGACATTTTGTCAGTAGTTCCTAAAATAAAAGAACAATGTTCATTTTACTCAAACATCTTCCTATAAAAAGAAGTAAAATCAGAGAAACTGATCATTTTAAGTGGTCTCTTAATGTTTTTCCAGAGCTGTAGAAGTAACAGCTTTGAGATCGTTTACTTTAATACATACATAAGCTTTTTTGCCTATACATCCTTGCAGTTCAACTGTCACAGGAAACAAAATTAATTCAATTACATTGGAAGAGGAAAAGAGCCAGTCTTTTCCAATCAGGCAGATATTAAACCTCATTTCCAGCTGTGTAGCACTTTGAGCCTCCAACTGAAAAAAGTCCTTTCAACAGCCAACTTACAGCACTAATCAAACACTTCCAAGCAAAGCATTTGGATTATCGCACCAATGAAGAAGCATCTGAGCAGCCAAGGGGCTCTTGTGGTTGATATTTCAGGAAAAATAAACTTAAACTCCTGAACATGGATGTCAGTGAAACCTTTGCATTGTGTGTGGGCTGCAAAACAAACACCATATCTAATCCTTAATGATACAATATGCTGTTACCAGTCAACATGTGAATTATCTTGAAAGGCGATACCTGATGGTGGGTATCCTGTCCAACCGCGACTCGGGACTCCAAGCCAGCGTATCAACCCGCAAGTCATGATGAAAAGCTCGGAGAGCATTGAACTGGACCCCGTCCACCTCCATGTCCTCCTCCTGCGGAAGCAGATTCGTGTTTAACGGCAAAGACAAACAATGAGGTGGGTAAATCTGGCAGTGTGGAGCCGCATCTCTTACTTGGAAGAGGCAGGTGCCCACCACCACATACTGGTTTCCACCGTAGGCCAGCAGAGAGGCAGGAGAACCCGAGCTGAAAGGGCTGAACTCAACCACATGGACATAGTCCTCACACGTCACGGTGTAGCTGGGACTGCGGGTCAGGTCCTCCTGCATGCTGGGATCTGGTAAAGTTGGCTTCAGGTCAGAGATCTACTGGAAACGCAGCAATAAAACAGGAAACAGACAAGCCACATTAGTTTGCAGAAGAACAATAAGCTTTGGCTGACACTGCAAAAGGCAGATTTTCATCTCTGAATAGACAGATACAGGTTGTTAAAATTAAACACAGATTCGGTCCAGCAGGAAAAGCAGAACCCATGCTAGAACATCATGTTACTACCACAATCCTCAATTTATTTTCCTGGGATTTTATGATTTTACCCAGAACAAAGCGCTTTATTCTGACACCTGAGCAACCTACAGAGGACACCCAATAATCCCAGTATAAATAACACTGTTTGGTGAAGGGTTCAGAGGCTTTTTTCGAGAACAGCAGTGAACATGGGGATCCCAGGAACCTAACAGAAACATCAGGGTTAAATCCTTGACACCTGGAGCTGAGGGATTCCATGCAAACTGACTAATCTGAAGACACTATAAAAGAAAAATGGGTAAAAAAATTAATGTGGGGAAGTTTAATACAAATTGACTCTTTTTAATTTGTAAGATTGACTATGAACGCTTTTGTATCTTCCTGCTTTAGTCCATATTTGTAGGAACCAAGTGTTCATTTAACTATGAACATCATTTCCCTTTGATTTGCTGGAAGTAAGCTGTAATGATACACCCTATCGTAACAAATGTACAGCTTCTCCTGAAGTATGGCTGGTATCTAGTTTGCTTTGGGACAAAGTAAGCAGTTCATTTCGTCTTTTTTAATTCAAACGTTTTCCTCTTTACTGAGACGACAGCTGGTGAAGCTAACCGTAAAAGTCACATGGATACGAAGTATAACGGTTGTCAACTTTCATGGCCCAAATGGACCACAGATGAATTAGTTTCGTTATAAGTGTGTGTTCATATCATAAACGCAAATATAACGTGAATATTTACCAAGTTGGTCTTTAAATGGGCTCGCTGAATCAAATACAGCGCGCCTTGGGGGTGTTTTCTGTCCTACTTCCGCATACGTCACCGGAGCGTACCGTTTACTGTCGAAGTACGGGGGGATCGGGTGACAGACAAGCCCAAAAATATAGAGATAGTTTACAAAAGGCTACAATGAAATATTATTCAAGTCTTTTTCATGACAAATATTTAAAAAATTTACTATCACTAGGTCGCAAAATGTATCGTGAATTCAAAAGAATATCAGGAAACCCCAACTGATTCTTGCTCAGAGCTGATTGGCTGGAAAGCAAAACGTCATCGTAGATTTAAACGTTCAAATCGGCAGCTGATTTCTGACTCGCTGCTGAAGGCTGGGAACATTATAACAGGTTAGAACTGATTAATCCAAAGCTTATTGACATTTCTATAAATATATGACGGAACAATAATAATAGAGGCATAAATAAAACTATAATTAAAAAGAAAAAACAGATTAATTCAAAACGATTGCTAGATCATTTAAAGTTGTGGGCTCTCAGAGACCTATTGTTCATTTAGAAAGAAATAAACACGAATTATCATGGTCTACTTTCAATTTACTTCATTAACATCTAGCTTTTTAACTTGGCATTTCAGTGAGAGCGTTTCAATATGCTTGGTAATTACTATCCATTTATTTTAATGTATTTTAATACTTTTTGTGATTGTCTGCTTTATTAAAATAATAAACTGCCAGCCAACAGGTCACCCCATAGGGGGAATCTGTAAAAAAGTGGAACTCTCTATAAACAGATAAACAAATTAGCATGACATAATTCATGCAAAAGGAGACCCAAACAAATATTAATTGCATAAAAATGATTGTACTTCGCAGAATCCTGACATTTCTGTAGATAATAAAAAATACATTTTCATTGATCATGTGCAAGAGTCAAATTTTTGGTTTTCATGACTTGCAAGCCTTAATCACAAAAATAAAGGTTGAAATATTCCACCACATGTGCAATAAATCTGTATAATCTGGTCACAATTATTGAGCGTCTTCATAATATTTCAATATTTTAGATGAACTTGTAAACATTCAGAATAGTTTTCTGCAGCTTTTCTTTTAGGAAACGATGTCAGCATTGGCAGACCGTCTGAGGCTGATGGTGAAAACCTTCAGAAAGGAGTCCCACAGGGTTTTACCGTCAGAGAGGACCACTGTCCACGGAGCCGACAGCATGCTGATGGTGCTGCAGCTGGTCATGGCTCAGGTCAACAAGCAGGTAGCAGATGAGCTTCTCCATTCATTAGTATTCAAAAATATAACCTGGATTAACAATGAAATAGAAGTTAAGGGAGGAGTTTCATCCAGAAAACTTGCTAAACCCGGTGGTTTAGCTCATCATGTTTTTGAGTTAAATGTTTAAAGTTGACAGGAAGTTTTAAAATATCACTTGATTATTATGTGACATTGAAAGATTGGAAGTTTAATGCCTGAACACCAAAATACAAACATTTTAAAAAGACTTAAAGAGGATGGATGAGCTCGACCTTTTCACAACATGGAGACACTTTTAACAAATAAACATTTTTAATAGAAGTTACATACAAAGTAAATGTTCTACTGCAGCACCATAATCTCAAGAAGTAATTTAAGTATGTTTATCCTGGGAAAGCAATTCAATATTACAAAACAAACCTCAAAACCTTTTCCTTCTTTAATGCAGACTAACAAGGTTCTTTCATTTGGAAGAGATTTTCTGGACAAAGTGAGACATACTGAAAAAAAATGCCTTAAAAAATGTTAGTATTAATAACTGGCACTCTTATTTCCCCTACCATTAAGGTTAATTTAACAAAGTAGTACAAATTGAACTCATCTCTTCACATCCTGATGTTGCACAACTTTCCAGTTGCATTCTTGTTTTTTTGGTTTTGTTTTAGTTTCTGCTCCAGACTCGATTTGTCCTTGGCTGTTAGTACTCACCATCTCTTCTCCTCCCATCGACAGCGTCAGGGAGAGTTCAAGGTGGATCTGAGCGACGTCCTGATGGCGTGGAAACGCCTTCTGCTGGACAAACTTCACCTGGCGCCCCCCGGCGCCCCTCGCCTGGAGAACTCTGAGCTCTTCCTGGAGGCATACCGATCTTTCCTGAAACGCTCCAACGCCGTGGATGTTACTGATGTTCTTGCCATGAACAAGGAGCTGAGAGCGACGGGTTCGGACCCGGAAGAACCTGTGAGCGCGGTGAGCAGCAGCTGGTCGACGTCAAAATCAATGTTTTATTATTAGAAGAGGATAATAAAAAGTACTTTAACTTTTTCACATGGCAAACACAAACCTTGACATATTTTTGGGGATTTTATGTGGATTTCATTAGGAAAGGAAAGTGTAAAGTTTTACATTGATAGCAGTAAATAAAATCCAGTCCAGCAGTTGCGTCAACTTCATTATTAGCATGACTGACAAAAAACGGCAAATGGGAATAATTTTCTGAATGAGCAGCAAAAAATGATGAAGCTAATAGTACAGCTGTCCTAAAAGCAGCTTTAGAGGTTTTCATACATCATTAATTGTAATTTACCATCATAAGAAATTATAGTAAATGATAGATGGCAGGATAAATGATCTATAACTTCAACTCCAACCAATGATGGCCTTATAAACTACTGACTCACGAGCAGAACTGCACTGATTGCAGTTTTCTGGCTGATCTCCGGTTACCGATATTTGGATATTTGCTTGTGAGCAGGTTGAGTTTAGCTTTGTGAAGATTCACAGAGTTGCAGTGTCTGAGTGTTGACATCGGCTTCGAGTAGAGAGAGCAGATTTCATAAATAAATTTGACATTAAACATAATGCAAGTTGAAACTGTGGCATTATTTTTAGCCTCCTTTTTAGCATTTGCATTTGGTAGCAGGCTAACTTGATAAAGATAATACAGTATTTTAATTCCACAGTAGAGAAAACCATTTACTTTCAGTAAGTAGATATGGGAAAAAAAATTGGGCATTAGTATCGGTTATCAGCCAAATGAGTTTCAGTATATCACATTAAGTATCAGCCGATGCTCAGGATACAAATGTGTGCCACACTTTTCAGATTTTCAAGTTTCTTTCCTTTCACTTCTTAACTTTTCGTTGGTCACATAAAATCCCAAGAAAATATATAAATCCAAAAATAAAGTTGACAGTTGAAGAAGTATAAATAAAGGGTGAAATAGTGAAAAATTCTAATATGTTGCTTATTCCTTTACCAAGATCCAGCTGTTTGAGTTCCTGTCAGGTAACATGGAAACCCCAGATCTCCCAGATTCATCAGCTCCTTTAACGCCGTCTGGTCAGAGCAGGCGCTGCCGCTCCCAGGTAGGCCCAATCCTGTAATAAATCCTTTCTGTTTCCACTTGTAGCAGTATGCAAGCCTTTTTACCAGCTTGCACTGATCCAGGCTTTTGCTTTTCCAGCCTTTCTGGTCTGGAATCCATCCTGTTCCTATTGACAGGAACTCTATATCACATCACTCAGGTTTCGGAGTGTAATGTGAAATCAATTACGGCGCGGATGTTTAACACTTGGCTCGGAGTGGAGCTCAACAGGAGCTTCTGTAACACAGTCTGCTTCCTCCTTCTGTCACTTGCAAATTTATGAGGTTTCAGCCAAGACTTGCTGCTATTTTACCACTTTTAGGGCGCTTTCATTCTTTATGAGCTCAAAACAGTCCAGGTTTGAGTTCTTCGCTGTGGAGCAACTGTTATATTTGGCCTCTCTGAGATAATCAGAGATTTTGATGAATCGTTTACAAAGTACCAAGCATAAAAGAAGAGATTCTGTAGAAATTCACTTCAAATGCAAAAGAAAGAACGTTGCTGGATGGATATTCACTTCTCCATCTGTGAGTCTGTCATCATCAATCCATTCATCCATTTCATTCATCCATTCATCAAGGTTTCCCCTCAGAAAACTTGCTAAGCCTGGCGGTTGAGGCACTCGGCAGCCGTTCGTCCAGCACCTCGCCTTGTTTTTGAGTTAAAATCTTTAAAGTTGACAGGAAATTTGAAAATATCACTTGATTATTATGCGTTATTGGAAGAGTGATATCTGAACAGCAACTATAAAGACTTTAAAAATGCAAATATTAAAAAAAAAGTTAAATAAATAGGCAATGCTAAGCCTGGCAGCCCGCCAGGCTTACAGTACCCCGGGGGGAAACACTGATTCATTCTCTCATCAGTCATTCAACATCAATCAGTGCATCCAGCCATTCTTTTCTATCCTTTCATAAATTTGTCCATCCATTCATCCACAAACTTTTCTTCCATCTATTTGTCTGCAACTATTATATTGATTATCTTTGATTAATCAGATTTAAAAAGTGTCACATTTATAGATACAGAAACAATATTTCCAGTGATTAAAAATGAATTTTAACTTAAAGTGCTTGTTTTATGATCCGTTTTCTGTTTATCGGAGCAGATAAACACGACAGTGAGGCGAGTTTTCTGCTCCTATCTGAGTTTGCTGGTGAACTCTAAAGATGACCTGGCCTTGACCTTCACCCTCAACGTTCCCTGTCGCTCTCTGCAACGCCAGGCATTCACTGACATCAAGCGTGCCGCCCAACGCAGCCACACATCTCTCTTCTTGGTAAGAAATCCACCTTTATTCAGTTCACACATTAGCAGCAAAGCAAGCTATAGAGTCTTTCTTGTAGCTGCAACGTTTGTTTTTTTTTTTTTTGTGGCCTTTTCAGGCTGTGACATCTTTTGTTCGCGCCATCCAGCTTGGAGGGAAGGGGTACGCGCCAGCAGAGTCTGATCCCCTCAGGAAGCATTTGAAAGGCCTGTCCGACTATGTCCAGTTCATGGACAATCTGGAGGAAATACTGGGGGAAATTCCTGACCCCAGGTACACGGCACAGCTTAATCCCAGCTTGGATTGCAGCTCACAGTGTGGCTTGCTCATTTGTACTTGATATTCTTGTCTGGAGTTAAAGATTCATGCTAGTTTTTAAGGTACTTTTTGGGTAAAAACTTGTAGTAGTAAGAGTAGAACGACTTCAGCGTATTTCTGCTTAAGTGACATTAAAAAGTCGACTCAACTACTGAGGAACTGATCAAATTATCAATCATCTCACATTTAAAAATTGCACAATCGGGTAGTTCAAAATGTAAAGTTAACAGGAAATGTTGGTATTTTACGGATATAATTATTAGAAGTAACAAAATTAGAATCTAGACTCTTTGAGTTTTTGGTTAAAACATGTTTGTTTTTCATTCAGAGGGGAGAAAGTCCAGAAATTTCACTCAGGTAAAAGTAGTGGTAGTTTATAATACAATTACACAAGTAGAAAGAAATCTTAAATTAAAGTTAACATTTCTTCCCTTTGTGGTAAAGTCACTTTACTTTAGCACATCCTGTTGGAGGTAAAGGGTGAGACAAGGAGCAGGCCGGCATAATAGTCACTGAAATCGCTCTAATCATAAAATATATCTGTGCCAAAGCAGGTTCTGATTTCTGAAAAAATCCTATTCATTTTTTTTCCTTTTTTTTCAAGATAACCGTGTTAATTTTTCCAACATCAAAGCCGTGCTTCTTCTGGTTCCCTGACTTTGATCAAGCCTTGAGCTCCACCCATCATCACAGATCATGTTTAGACGTCGAGGAGCTTGGCGCCACAACAGAAGCGATTATCAGAAATGATTTTCCCGTTCAATCATGTAGATTTGGAAGGGGAAGTGAAATCTCCTTCTGTTCAGCCGTAACATGTTGTCATGTTTATGCAGCGTGAACTGCAGCTGCTTTTCGGAGGCTTTTCAGTTCATCCCGTCTAATGAGATGTTGATTACCTCGTCCCACATGTATCTTTCAACAAGCTGGGCCTTCACGTTCTCAGCAGAGTACTGTATTCCCTCAAACACCTTCAGCGCCCCTCGTTCGGCGAACATCTGTTTTCCCAAATGATATTGTTACCGAGCCTCAGTGTTGGGTCAGGGTCGGAGCACCACCTTTCCACCTTGTGGACGTCTTTTCTTGCACGCCTTAGTGCACTTAACGGAGAATCCAGTAAATGCTGAAAGGTACGGCTGAGTGCAAGGTGACTTTATTACAAGTTGGGAACATTTTTCACAACTATTACGATTGGCAAAGCATTGCGATGAAATAAAAACACTGAAATGCGTGTGCTTCGCCTTTAAAGCCAATGTCCAAATAATTGAAAGCGAAGCTGCAGTATATCTTGTGAGTGCTTAAAGTCGACCATTTACACCCTCTGTTGTAGGGCTGAAAAACGAGTCACGATTTATATCCTTCTAACGATAATCATTGATTCGTGTTTTGTTTTAAATATCTGAAAACCTGCCAAACCACACAGTGGCATGACGTTTATTGTTTTATTCAGCTTTCACTCACTTGTTTGCTTTTCTTAAAGCAGTTTTGAGGCGGTGGTGAAACCTTAAACTGCTGCTGCGCCAGTTACTCAGCAGGTTGTTGCTTGGTAACCATAGAGTGAGCGAGTTGCTAGGCAACCAAAGAGCGAGAGAGTGAGTGGATTAGCTAGCTGAGAGATACTGAGCAGCTGCTTACAGTGAAATTATTGAATATTCTATCAGATATCATTTATTGATCAATTGACTATCACAATATATTGTTATTGATTTTACTGTGAACAGATTCTCTGACTGATTGACCGTAAATCAATCTAAACTTTTGCTACATTAGGTTGCTTTACATTATTTCTTTTTGGTAAAATACAAAATGGTGTCCAGAGAAATTAGCTTTTTTTTTAACTTCCTTCAGTGAATGTGGAGCCAGGCTGCTGGCCGCCATCAGAGCAGCTTTGGTGAAAGGACGTGGTTCTGGAGATCCAGTGTACGCTGCTGCAGAAGAAACTACAAAAGAGCTAAAAGAGAGGATTATCCAGCTTCACCAGACCCAGAAACAAGCTGCTAATGTGGATGGGACGGGCATAAGTCCTGCTAGGGTAATCGTCATCCTCATCTCTAAACTCTGCGCTATTAGATTCACTGTGAAGTTCTGATTGCAGCCGTTTCCATCCTCAGCCAAAAGCTTACGCAGTGAACCACGCCACTGCATACGGAGGGCGAGAAACGGTTAAGGTGCTAATAGCGCTGCTTGACGAAGAAGCTGTGGCGCCGCCGTGTGGTAACAAGGCAGACCTGCTGTCTGAAGAGCAGCCGGTCCTCAGCGGAGACGAGGGAACGTGTGTCCTCACGCTGTTCAGGTTGGTCACAAGCTCAAAGAGAACAGTCCGAGTTCAGCAGCACAAACTGCCTACTAGGTTTTTTAAGAGCTTAAAGGAAATGTTTATGTAATCTTTCAAAGATGAGCTGCAACACTTGCTTGAACAGGTTAGGTCTATAGGTGATACAAAGCACGTTCATTTGGTTTTTTGCACAAAAATAATTCTTACATAATGAGATTTAAGTCTGGTAACTCTAAAGGTAACTGTAAGTACCTTTTGAGCTCCTCTCAGAATGAGCTGTTTTAAGGCCTCTTGCCACGTTAAATCTAAATAAGATGCTGCAGGAAACTCAACGTTTACACTGTGAAAATGGCTGCAAACAGACAACCGTATATCTTTGAAAAGCAGAAGTGGAGCCTCATCCACAACCAACAAGAATGCAGCAAGTGGTTTCTGAACAGTAAGTCAACAATAAAACACTTGTCTTTTCCAGCAGCCATTGTACGGTGGTTAAACCAGCTGGCCAAATGTGCTGGAGCTCTGCTTTGGTTCCTAGGTGATGGGCTGAGGTTGCTAGGTAACAGTGCCTGCTGATTTGGGACATTCTGGAGGTTTTTGAGAGAGCTCATTTTCCAGACAACAGAATATATTAATTATTGCCTAAAAAAAGAGCTGGATTGTTTTGTTTTGTGTTTATAGAAGCAATAAAGACCCAAATGGAAGCACAAAAAAACTAAAGCTGATGGTTTATAACACATTTTCTCAAAATATCACAAGAAAACAAAATAATTAATTTTGCAATCCTCTGGTCTAACAGTATAAAACATTTAGGTTCGATTCACCTGACAGATTCCAGTTTCCAGCAGAGATGGTTCTGGAATACCTCAGGGTTCTGTGGTTGGACCAGTCCTCTTTGTTTCATGAATGGTTCCCCTGAAAGAAGAGAGAATTGGATGATTGTTTTGTATGCTGACTGCACTATATTATCCATAAAGCCTGATTAATTTCAATCAGGCTGCAAATAATTTAAAGACGTGCAGCTTTCCTCTTTTAAAGCTGCGGCTTTTCAGTCATTTCTTCTGAATGGCACCAATTTAGCTTTCGGTAATGTAAAGAATCCCACTTTTTCTAACAAGAATATGTCATTCTGTAACTACTTACAGTTATAGAATGACAAAAATAGAAATGTCTTCCAGATTTTGTCAATAGATAACATCTAAATCCAAAACATAACATAAAATCTTCTTTTTACAAATATAGTTTCTAAAAATAAAAAAGGAAGATACACAAACTCTCCCTTGAGAACCAAACCTTTAATCGTTAATTTTAGCAGCACACTGTGGACATATTCTATGATTGTCTTTCTTATTATCATATGAATTTATGCTGTTAAATTGGCTATTATTAAACCTGAGCTCATACCTTCAGACTCAAGTCTGATGTGTCCCAATTAGCTTGTTTTCCTTTGGAGTCCATATTGGAAAAAGGATTGAAATCTAAAGTTTGTGCTTGTCACACTGACTTTGAATTAAATCAGGCTGTTTTTACACTCTGAGAACGGGAAAAGCCCTGCAGCAACGATCCGACCAACATGGGACTCATGGCAACTCTCGATGAAACCACATGGGGGAAAATCCTCCCACGTCACACTGGAACGATTTATCAGGTCAAACATCTGAAAGGAAAATACAGCAAAATAGCAGCCTGGGGCTGTTTGCAGTCTGTTGTCTGATGGTTGCGAAGATCTTTGATGGGACAGCAGATTTAAAAACAAAACAAAAAAAACATGTTGAAGCTTCTTGCTTTCTTAATTTGTACAACTTCACTTCTTGCTTTCAGATCCCCTGAAGTGTCCGGTGGATGTTCTCCAGAACCCCTGAGGAACCGAGTCCAGAGCCGACTGAACCTGCTCAAGCCCAAGGTAACACCAGCCCCCAGAATCCAAACCATCAGTTACTTCAAATTGAATCAGATGTGCAAACACTGAAAATAATGTCTTTACATCCTGTAATCTCTCCCTGGTACTGTATTATTTATTTGCTTAGCTGAAGCTCACAAGTTAACGTTTTCACAGCTGTGTTTTAGCTCCTAATGCTGGTTCAAGTGTGCAGTTTCAGTCCAGGGCATAAAATGAATTATTTGTAGGGGGCTCATGCCATTAACCATCACCTCATGATCGGTTATTCATTTGCCTATTTGCTTGCAATGCACAATACTGTATATTTAATATCAATATTTCATTATTTCCTGTCCCGGTTTCTTGGTTTCAGACACTTTCTGCATCAACCTTTAATTCTGAGTGTTCAGAGTTGATGTTTTGCTCCGTTTTAATAACCTTTTACCCAGATGTTTGACGTGAGGCACAAGCCTCACCTTATCATGGTGATGCTCTGCAGAAACACTTATTATTCAGAGCCATGACTGGGGAGCAGAAGCAGACTCGGAGGTAAACCGAAACCGGTCTGGTTGACGGAGGCAAATAACCGCGAGGCGGTAATTCTAGGTTCAGCTGAAGAAATGTTCCACTCCCCATGCGTCTTTGTCACAGCGAGTTTAGCAGGGATCCCCGCTGATTCTTCACACGTGAAGCTGTGTTCTACGCATGTGGAAGAAGATGTGCAATGAGGGGTTTGAGTCCCGAAGGAGCAGAAATAAAATAACTTCTGTTGCTGCTGAATAGAAATAATGAAAATAAACATGTCAGTTTCAACAAAATTAGTGTTTTTGCGCTAGGATGAGTTTATGACGAGAAATGGAAATACTTTTTATCACGAGTCACGTGATCAGCAGCCGGATGTTACTACTGCCGGAAATGATGAAGAAGACGACAGGAAATGGAAGGAGGAGGATGGTTTACTTTTGTTTTTTCAGGGTTTTGGGTTGTTGTTTTTTTGGAGAATCTGCATCTGGCTCCACCAGAGTTTTAACATCATCGCACATTTCATGAAAAGTTGTCATTTGAACGTGTTGAATCCATAACTCTTGTGTAAAATCGCCAAAACGTGGCGTACGTAGTCAAGGACGCATTCTCAAGAATCAATAAACTTCAAATTCTAATGAACATTTTAAATATCCAAAATAAATACAGAAAACAAAAATAAATAAATTATGAACTCTCTGAACAAATAGAGAAAAGAGAAAAACTTTAAATCAATCAAATGAAAATTTAGTGTCTTGTAATTTATCATGCGGTTAATTGATTTGTTGTGAGGCCAATTTGTCTCTCCAGTGGCTGAATTATGAAAATCTCATGTAACTGTTTACATCTGCTGCTGCCATCATTTTTAATCTCTCATTGGGGGATCAAGCTTTTTCACATGAGATTTTAATTTAATTTGCGATTACGAAACTGTGTTTTTTGGCATTAGCAGAATGGTGACAAAGATGTGTCGCTATTTGCAATAGAAACGCAGGAAGTGACTCGAAAGCCGGATAAAATGCGACCATTGATGACAGCAAACCAATGGAACCGATTATAAGTCGCTCATTTTTGCAAGAAAATCAACTTTGAGTCGCATTTTCCTGCTGCGTGAACGCAGCCCATGTCTGTCTAACTTCACACTTTTTGACTTGGAAATGTTTAAAGCTAATCACCTGTGTGAACCGTTTTTGTTTTCCAACATCATATGCTGAACACATTGAGCGAAGCAGCTCCTCCATTTGATGGAGCTACCAGATGTCATCCCAGCTCCCCACAACCTGGCTGGCTTCCTGTTTGAATGCGGCGTAATGGTCCCCGGGCCGCTCACCGCTTCCTGAACTCCGCCAGCGGAAGCTCTCCGCTTCAGTTTCGCTTTGAAGATGCCGTATCAGGCGCACAGCTCGTCTAGCCGGGGAAACATGAAAGGTTATTTGTTGTCTGCTGAACGACTTTGTCCTCTGGTAATTTCACCGAACGCTGACGTCAGCTGGCACACATGGAGATGGGCTGATTTTGTTTTCGAGACGTTTTTAAATGCATTTCCCAGTGCTGCAAACCCAACCTGCAATGACACTCAACATTGTTTTGCAACAGACTCTGATCTCAGAAAAGTGGAATCTATTACGTTTTAATCCAATGAGATTAAATCCTTACAGGTAGGCCTGTCACAATGACAGATTATGCTGGATGATAAATTGTTCCAGAAGTTATTATTTTTGTTTTGATGCCATTTTGTAAGTGGCCTCAAATTTTGGTAATGACAAAATAAAAATGCAAGAACAGATTAAGAGCATTTATTGGTTATCGTGTCAGGCCTACTTAGAGGTGGTATTTGTTCCCAGTTTTTGTAGACGTTTTAGACATTAAAGTGAATCTTTAGATTATTTTTGTCCTGACAAACAGAACCTTTACTTTATGAACCTACCAGCTTAATTGGCTGTATTTTTCGCCCCTCTCTCCCTGGTTCTGATTTGGCTTGAAGGGTAAAATCCCCGGATTGTGATAATCCCAAAGAGCCATTGATCAAACAAACGGTGGATCTGAATGTTCCAGAGATTTGAGTCTTCAGGATCGTTCAGTTTTGTCAGAACCTTCGTCTCGCACCATCTTGCTTTTTAATAAGCTGCTTTTTTTTTCCTTCTAGAAGTGTTGATATCCAACTAACAGACGTAACTCTATCAATACATATGATTTTTTAAAAGCTAACAAAAAATCTAAACAGTAATCCTAACACAATTACGTTACAAAGTTTCTAAATTTAGTGTTTTCCCTTGCTGAAAGTTGACCATAGTGCGTTTTTGAACAGGATAAGTGTTTCGGCTACACAAAACATGTTTGTAACAATTTTTTGTACAAAATCATTCTTACATGATGAAATGCCTATTTTGCACTGGTTTCCGAATGAGCTATTTTAGGGCGTCTTGTCACTTTAAATGCAAATAAGCTGCTGCTGCTGGCCACGCCCCCTGGCTCGTTGAAAACAGCTGCAAACAGAAGCGCAATTAGCGCATCTCTGAAAAGTAGATAAGAACGCAGCAAGAGGTTTCTAGAGAGTAAGTAAACAACAAAGCCCTTGTCAGCTGTTGTACAGAAATAAAACTAGCTGACCGAAGGGGCTGGAGTTCTGCTGAGGTTGCTAGGCAACGGGCTGGGTTTCGCTGAGGTTGCTAGGCAACGGGCCTACGATTTGTTACATTCCAAAGGATTTTTTTTAAACGGGTCATTTTCTGAACACCAAAAACACATTAACTTATTGCCAAAAGAGGTTAGGTGTTGTTATCTGTTTCTTTTTTTTAAGTGCTTGGGATATTTGTAGAAGCATTAGAAACATAAATAAGTTCAAAATGTGAATTTTACATAATAGATCCCTCTTAAAGCAAAACCATTCCCATCTGAGGACAATAATTTCTTCACACTGAGCCTAAATATTGACTAGATATTATGTTTGTTACTTTTCTGAAGGATTTTGTAAACAAAACTACTGACTGTGGAGAATCTGAAGTTGGTGACGGACAGAAATCAGACTAAAACTAAGTAAAGTTTTGGATTTGAATTAAATTAGAGGGCAGTATGTCTTGGTTTGAGACATTTTCATTACGTTTTGCTCTTTTTGTCCTAGCTCTAAAGAACCGTCTCGTTTTGTTATGTTGAAAACACGAGTAGGAAAAAATCCCTCAGCGAGTTTTGAAAGGCAGGAATCCAGGGCATCAACGTGGAGTCAGTGATACCGATCAGCATCGTCATATTGTTTGATGTTTTTATTAAAAATATTGACATATAAGACTGATTTCTCCGAGCCACCCACAATAAAAGACACTAATTACTTTGGAGAGTCCCGATCCCCTTCCATGCAATGCCAACATGGCTGCTGCCAAACTCCAAACAAGACATTCATGTTCCCTTGAGCATAAGCTCAACTTGTCATGTCATCGTGGCTTTTCCACTCCACACACTTCTCACTTCTTGGAAAAACTAGTTTAAGGAGCTGCAGTTTTAAAAATTGCTATGCTAATTTTTATTTATTTTCCACGTTATAATCCCACTAAGGTGATGCAGGCCACTAAGCAGCTTTCACTTTTCCTTGTTGCTGACAAGTAACATTTTTAAAAAGTTCAGATCCTTAATTTCAATACTTTTGCAGGCTTTTGGTGTTAGTGAGAGCTGCTGAAACGATAAAAATCAGAAAGAAGATTAAGAAAAGTTAATAAAAACTGGGATTACTTTGTTTAGCTACAACACAGGCTCAAAAACTCCTACAAAAGTCATACGGCAAAGTCAAAATAAGGAAATAAAGTTGTAATATTGTGAGAATTATACAAGAATAAAGTCATAATAAAATAAGAATAAGTTTGTAATAATGTGAGAATGAAGTTAATAACAGAATAAGGTCAGTATTCATTTTATGAGAATACCAAATGTAAGATAAATTAAAAATAAAATGAGGAATTTTAAGCATTTGATGAAGTTATGATTTAATATTGGTTTTACAAACAGACTTTGTACAAACAACTGTATTTCAGCAGAAGAATCATCAGGTCAGATCTCGATATCTAACAAAGCTTTGCTCACATTAAAATGACTTTTCTCTAAATTGTGTAACTTTTTCAGGCAACATTGCGTCTTTATTCCGCCGACACGATGACTTTGTTGTCAGACTTTAGTTTCGTCATTAGAAAAATAAATCTGTCTGTTGTGGCTTCAAATAAGTTGATCCAGGAAGTTTGAAACGTGCGTTCAGGTTTGTTTTGTTGGTTTATTTCAGGCTCCACAAAGGGTGATCCGATCCCAGTTTGCCTGCACCTACAACGACGAACCGCCGCTCAACCGAGTGCTGGACTTCCCGAGCGCCAGCCAGATGCCAAGCTGTGTTCACCCGGCGCCAAAGCCGAGAACCGGACAGGCTGTGGCAGACAGGTTCGACCCAGACGCAGAAGATACAGCAGGTTGGTTCACATTTCAACCTGTTCAACAGAAAAAGACAAAGGCACTTTGTGTGCATTTATATGTGCAAAACCCAAAATCTTAACATGAACGACACAACTGGTTGGGAAACTTTACGCCTTAATTTTCCTCAGTGGCAAAAACCTGAAACCATTAAATTAATATCTTCCTGCAAAATATTTTAACCTGCTATGGCGCATTTGTAGGTAAGAGATAATATATGTAGATAAGAGGGGAAAAAGTTAAATTCTGCTCAAGAAACTGCTGAAATTTCTAAGAAGAAACAAGTTTGAAAAGTTAAAAACTTGAGTTTCAAATATTGAAACTGGGAATTTTTTTCTAAGAAATTTCTGAGATTAATTTCCAAATTTCTCAAGTTTTTGACTTAAAACTCAGAAATTTATACATTTTTTCCTAAAAATGTCTGAGATTAATGTCAAAATTGCTTCTAGCAAATCTTTGGCTTTTGACACTTTAATAAAAATGTCTGAGATTAAACTCAAAACTAGAGTTTGTGAAGGCAAACTTAAGACTTTTGAGACTCTAAAATTTCTACTTTATTCTTCTTTAAAAGTTCTGAGATTAACGTCAAAATTTCTGTTTCTTGTAGCAACTTTTCAGCTTTAGATTATCAGAAATTTTCAATCAATCTAAAAATTTCTTTTGGCAAAAAAGTATTTTATACATTGCCATACAAACCCAAATAAAATGACTCCACAGACCTTTTCCCAATGTTTGTATGTGTTGATCTGTGAATATTCAGACTCCACAAAGTTTATATGAAAAATGCTGAACTTCTGCTTCATGGCATATATTTATACACACAATGCTCGGACGTCCAGTACACTTTGTGAGTTTACCTTTAGTTGCTTCCAACATTAAAAGGTGTTTTTGGGTTGTTTCAGTTTCTGCAGCCAAGCCTTCCAGTGAATCCCGGAGAAAAGAGCGCTTTGAGGTAAAGCGGGGGGTTGCTCCCGAGCAGAGGAGTGGAAATGCTCAAAACGGAGGTGGATGTCCAAGTAATAAAAGGAAAACTGGCATTCAGATGCAGAGCAAGGGTAATAAGAGGAAGCAGCTGGATTCTGAGCAGCACACCGAATCAGAGAATGAACCTCCGGAGAAGAAACAGCACACCCGTGTGTCAGTCAAAGTGCCCGGCAAAAACGCCTGCAAGGCTTCAAATACAAAGAAACTCATAGCTGGACAGGGAAAGCTTACCAGCTTCTTTAGAGTTTAGGCTTATTTCACTGGTTTTGTGACAAAATATGATTGTAAATTTGCTTAATTTGAGTCAGCGAAATGAAACATATTTGTCCCTGCACAGGTTCCCTGACTTATATTTTGTCCCTTTAAAAACTTTTGTGAACAGGATCTTTTTTGTTTTTGAGGTTCTTTGACATTGACATGCAACATAGCTTAGCTGCTAATTAGCAATTAGCTCGCCTGCTTTAAACAAAGGGAAAACAATAACTAGAACTGGCTAATGAGTTTTTTCTCAAATATGTATTTCTACAAATTGAGTGGTAAACAGGTTTTATACGAGACAATAAGGTGATGAGTCTGTCCGACTGTAACCTGAGCAAACCGAGAGAAACGGCTAACTACAAATAGCAGACTGGCTACTAGCAAAAATGCTATGCTCAACAAATTTTGACAAATGTCTTAATGTCTGGTTTCATCAAAGATGGGCCAAGCAGTAAAGTACCTAAACCATTGCAAAACCAATTATGATAATGGAAAAATTATTAGCATAAGCGAAAGCTAGCAGGAAGTGCTAACAAACTAGCTAGCTAGAAATGTCTACTTAGACACTAGCAATACATTTTATAAGTTCTTTCTACTAATTAAATTTTATAAACATGTCAATTGTATTTTTTCCTTTTGGACCATAACTTGAAATGTCTGACTGTAGCTTAGCGTTCATCCCTTTTGCTAAAGATGCGATTTCTAGGCTTCAAAAACTGCTAGCAATGCTTTTTAGCTAGCACTTTTAGCTCAACAACCATAACACTTTATTTTATTTCCCCAGTTCTTGGTCAACTTTATGCACTTTGACATATTTCCAAATCCAAGAGCATAAAAAGGTTTTAGCTTTTGGATTTGAAAATAGTTCTTTATCTAATCAACAGTTAGGTGAGTTTTATAAAATGTAATTACATTTAAAGGGCGATATTGTTTCCCCCCCCAAGATAAATTCTCATTTTAAAACTTGAATTGTGTGAGGAAGGAAAATCAAACCTGGAATCCATATTTGACCATTGCACTTTATTTCTAAATTACCTGCATACATGTCAACAGAAATGCATTTAATTACTACATATGAAGTTTGAACTTTTACTATGTACAATTCCAATACAAGCTTCCATTTAATAAACTGCTCTGTTGATGTTTTACATGTTTACGGTGAACTTTTTGTCGTATATTTGAGAAACACTCAAACTTCCCAACAGGGTCGGTAAACTCTTCCGATCATACATCGCAGCACTGCAAGGATGAAAAAACAGAAAACGGTCACAACAATGATTTGATCACAGTGAAAAAATGAAGGAGATATTCCCAGACTCTTACTGTCGAGGTCTTTTTCTCGTTTATTTATTTTCAAAGTGAACTCATCAGGTGTGCGGTCCGAACTTCGCTCGGCGACCAGAGGGTGGCGCCGGTTCAGCCCACGAATACGTTGCCCCTCCAGGTTCACGTCCTAAAATATATTAATCACCACATGTATAATCTGAATAATCAAGAAGCAACAACAGCTTCAAAAGATTATTTTTTTTCCGCTCAGCAGATGTTGGATTTCCCTTTATCAGATGATCCAACTCTCAGAAAATGGAACAAATGTGTCCTCCTGTTTTTTTACGATATCACGGTAGCCTGTTTTTCCCAAAGTTCTGGCTCACTCAGATGTAGATGTCTTTGTTGTTTCAATTATGGCTCTCTGTTCCCCATTACCACAGAGATAACCACTGTGTTCATGACACACTAGAGACGTAATCGCCAGAAAAACATATTGCAGCCAAAGGTTTTCATGAAACACCAATATATCTTCATTCTTCCTGGTGTGATTTCAGTAAATCTTTATGGGCTTGTGATCATCTGACCTTTTCGGGTAATGGCATTTCCCGGTTTTCCAGCACTGCTGTAAAATTATTTTATAGGCGTGTGGGTAAAATATTGACTTAACAGTAGATGACTGGACGGTGGCCAGCTGAGAAGGGTCAAGTGGAGATAATGTGCTCTGTGAAGACGTCTCACAATGGATGCTTATGACTATTAGGAAAAAACTACTTTTGCAAGTTTGTCGGTTAATTCAGATTAATAGCATTGGCTTATAGACACAAAGAACTGCTTGCTGGCGATGACGACCATTGGTTTTGGCTGCCACATAATGCGCCAAATCTTAAATGTATATATAAAAGAAAAAGGGATGCAGTGCTTTGCTACTCATTGGCCAGGCTGTACTTGGCTTAGCATTGTGAAATACTAGCTTTTTTTTAAGTCTTTGTAGTTGGTATTTAGATATTCATCTTCCAGTATTCCAAAAATGCATAACTGTCAAGTAATATTTTCAAATTTCCTGTAAACTTTAAACATTTTTCAGTCAAAAACATGATGGATGAGTGTCTGGCCTCGTGCTCCACGCTCCGGGCTGAGCAAGTGTGGAAAACCTGCATTTTAACAACAACCAGTCATCGTAAAATGGTAAAAAATTACTAATTAATTATATTTTAAATTAAGCTTTTAGAACATTAATGTTAACTCGTACTGTCTGGGGGGAAAAAATAGCTTAAAATAGAATCAGCACAGCTAAAAACGTTTCTATCCCTTGGAAAACTGACCGGTATGACGATGATTTTGGACGTCCCGTCATCTGTGAGGCTCCGTCGGTACATCAGAGGAACCACAGCGTGTTCAGTCGGGTCGTCTGCAGCCAGAAATGAGTCCAAACCTTCTTGTTCTGCAGCGCCATCTTCTACTGTCGTTGAAGGAATGGCCACCGTGACCCAGTGGCTGTTCATCTCGGAGAACAGCATCAACGCGAACAGGAGGGAGCAGACGGACATGGTGGAGATCAGCGTTCAACTCAGAGCCTGTCTGACGTGACGGGCGATAAGCTGCTTTATATAGTGAAGGATGGTGGAAAATGTCACCAAAACGCAGCATCGCGTCGATCTGTACAGGCTGAAGGTGACAGGAAAGTTTAAAAGGTGACGCAAAATAATCTACAATCTAATTAAAAAGAAAAAAGGGGAGATTAGAGACGGGATGAGAAAAATGCTGGTTGCAATTCTTCATCCTTTTCAAAGAGGGCAGAAAATAAGCAGCCGTATTAAGTTTACTGAAATAAACTCAACAGGTGGAAGGACAGAAGCCTGTAGAGGGGTCATGAAGGTCAGAAAGTCATAAAGGTCATGCTTTGTGGCTTTTCAAAACCTACTGAAAAGCATCAACAGGCGTCTTAAACACATCCTGACCTCTCTGCTCTATAATCCTCACACTGTTGCAGAGAATGACGTGTTCTCAGATCATTCAATTATATTTTACTGCACTGCAAAACACTTGATTATTATTATTATTTTAGTTTATTACGCTAATATCTCAGCAAGATGGTTAAGTCAGAAGATTCTTTAAGTCCTATTTTCACTAACAGATTATTTTCATGTGAAACATGGGAAAATGTTTTATAAATGAAATAATTTGTTGGTACTATTTCATCAATATTAAGGAATAAAACAAGCTGCTACATCTTGCTGAACGATTTTATGTGAACCAACATATTTGCACCAGAAATAACACCAAAGATTTTGTGTTTTTGTGGCTTATTTACCAAAATGAATCACTGGGAACTGTTTCGCTGCACCGTTTCATTGTCTTATGAACACAAACACCAAGAGAGCCAATCACATTGCAGGGATTTGGGGCATTTAGGCGTCTGGACGACTTGAGGAAAAAACCAAGGCTACAGTTCAAACGGGTTCAAACGGGTTCACCGAAACTGAACAGTAGCAGAAAGAAAAACTTTGCCTGGATGAGTTTCAGTTGCAACATTCAGATTATAGGGTCTGAATTTTGCACAAACAGCATCCAGACAAGAAACAATCCAGCTTTGGAGCAAAGGTTCAGCCTTGTGGCGGCGTAATGGTGAGAGGAAACCAGATTTTCTTGTTTTCTTACCAACTGAACATTGTTTGAGCCTCCAGGCAAACCATCATATTGATGATGATCATGTCTATCGCTTTGACCGAAGTGCATCCAGCTTCCATATCACAAACCTCCACTTATTTCAAAATCTCCTGTTGAATATGACGATGAGTTCATTGAACTATAATGAACTCACCGTTCACCAGAGCTCAGTCCAATAGAGACTTTTGGATGTGGTTCATAAATAAATTAAGTCGTTATCAAGAAATTACTCAGACAATGTAGAGACACGATGAAAGAGAGCCAAGAAATTCAAGAACAAATTAAATAAAGTTATTGACATCATTCAGCTTTGTTTTTCTAAAGTCACAAGACTTTTTTTTTTTAAAGTATTTTCAATCAGCAGCAAAGCACAAAAGAACATAAAAGTGTTGCACGTATAAATAAACAATATATAAATTGTTCTCTATAAACTTCAAACAACTAAAAAAAGTGCAACATATCATCCTGCACAAGCCACAGCTGTTTTCACATGCAGCCCATTTCAGTTCAACCAGCTATAGCGCCGTTCTATTGGTTCTAAAGATTCCAAAGAGGCGGGGCTTGGTGAATTCAACCAATCCAGTCGCGGCAAAAAGGTTGACTCATCAGAACAGGACTGTCAGCATCTAAATCTCTGAAGCTCGGATCTGGCAGGAGTTTTTGGGTTGACGCTGGAGAATATTTGGGAATAAGCAACACTACAGCAGCGTATTTATCAGTGCCGATATACAAAAAATGAGGAAAAATAAACTCTGGCCAAAAAACAAGAAAAGTCAAAAATTTGCTAGAAATAAAAATTTAGATTGATCTAAAAAAAAACCAGAAATTTTTGACTTTTCAAACTTAGAAAATTTCCAAAAGTGCATACTGATGCAACAACTATAAAAGTAACATTGAAATATACTTTTATTGTTTTTGTATTATTATGTTAGCTTAGTGCTCTATAGGGCCCCCTGGTGGTGTGGGGGTCCTAAGCACCGACTTAACTTTGCACTTTTCACAACTTGTTTTCTCAATTATTTCTGAAAAAATCATTTTAAAACAGCTTCATAAAATGTATTCAGTAAAGAGGAAGATGCTCTTTCCAGCCATGAAAGTCCTGATCTCTAAATTGAAATGGATGCTGCGATGTTCCCGTTTTTTGACTGACAAGCAACGACATGAAAATGCAGACCGTCAGCCGGTGATAAAAAGGCGGAGGCAAGCATAAATGTTGACACAGCTCTTTGTGGGTTTCTTCGCAGCTCAAAGGGCTTACCTTATTAACATCAGAGGATCCCGTAGAGCAGGGGATGGAGAACCAGGGTATGAATAATAACTATGGATCTCAGCTGAAGGGATTTTACTTGGAGCGGTCAGCCTTTATTTTCTAAGTATTATTGTTGGAGGGCTGGGAATTCTGCTGTAGAAGATGGCTGATCCAGCAGAAGCACATCTGAACATTTGAGCTCCTCACATTGTTGTTTTAACCTTTAGGGGTCTGACTTTCTGTTTAATAAAAACGCCTTCTTTTCAAGCAGATCTATCCGTTTTATTAAACCTAAACGCGCAGTGGATGGACGGCACTTCACTGCTACCCCACCTGATTCAAAGCCTCAAAAAGGAAATTAAAAAAAGTGCAACAGTAGGAACTATCACACTGTTTTCTCTAGTCTGGATTTCTAAGAAATTATTACCATAATTCTCCAACATAAAACATTAAAAGTAAATCCAAGAGGGGGATAATCTCACGAGAGCCAGATGTGATTTGAAGGATCCTTGCTGGATCTCTGGCTGATGTCTTTGAGGTGTTTTCACCTTAAAGACATCAGATAAAGCTGTTGCTGACTTGCAGCTGGCCTGGATTTAATCTCCTCCATATCTGCCTCATGCCTTATGTTTTGAGTTTTGAACTCGGAGAGGCTGCTGAGTGTTTTATTCATCAACTCTGTCGGATGCTTGCATCACCTGTCAGATGGCGGTGCTGTATTTCAATCACACCGCCTACGACTTCTAGTCTGGGCTCCATGACATCAGTAGCAGCATTGTTTTATGACCCTCTAGGGGTGCAAGAAAGGTCATTTCCTCATCCTGTATTAACGCACTGCCTTTCATCAAAGACACCCGTCTTCTGATGGGAAGCAAAAAACGGGAGAGAAGACAAACACGTTTTGCGGCGGACGGCGGTAAGAAGCTCCAGTTCCAGGGAAATTCGATGCTCCGTGCAGGATGCTTCACATGTGTGCGCTCGGAGCCAGGGGGGCTGGCGTTGATGTGGGTGCAAAGATGGAAAGGGAGTGAGGGGTGGTCGCATTTTGGGCAAGATTTCTCTCGTTTTGCCAAGAGAACCGACCATGGTTTCCTGGAACAATGCAGCTGATGAGAGTCTCTCCAAGGAAAATAAGGCTCTGACATCATGGGTTCTTAAAGCACACAGCTGAGCCAACACTCTCCTGCTATAATCAAGTCTCAGTGAATTTCCACTGTCGACTGAAACCGAGAAAGAGGGAGAATCTCCAAATCCCAACGCTTAGTTGCTTTTTTTTAAAAGACACTTTAATCTAGCTGCTAATGTGCTGGTAGCATCGCTGGACTGTTTTCCTCTGCTTCACATCTGGATGATAAAACGCGCCGCAGCGCCGCGCTGGAGTTGGTCACAATCGATGCATTGCTTTCTTTCATGGCATCTGGGCACGAGATTCTTCTGGGGGAATAGAGCAATAAAACACTGATCTGACGAAAGCAAAAGCAAAAACTCAGCAGAGTTCGACTGCTGCCTGCGCTACCGGGGGAAGAAATGAATGGCTTAAGACAGATGAGGCCTTACGTGGTGCTTTCTTTTTTCTCCCTGTGAAACAACCACCAGAATAAGTAGTAAAATTGGTGAGTGTAGTAAAACAGACCACAAGGTCATTCAAAAGACAATTGTGTGCTTAAGATGAGGAGTTGAAGAGTGTGGGGAGATTGTGTTTCAGAGTTCAGTCCAAAGTACGTGTCCTTAGATGCACTGGATCTCACAGGGAGCAGATCAATGAGAGCGCAGGCTGGTTTTTCCAGTCCTGGCTTCTGAGGTTACTCACATATTCTCCTTTCACGACGCAACACTAAATAAGAGGAATAAGCTAATCTTTAATTATTAACTTGCTGTAAATGTTCTGCACGCAATTTATTTGACGGTTTCCTAAAACTGACGAAATGAAACTGAAATTGAGGAAAAGTTTTCGTTCACTGAACCAAATAAAAATGGTAATGAATGGAGGGAAAACTGTACCTAAAACACATGGAAATCATAGATATGACGTTTTTTAATCTAGTCAATCTTCTCAAACAAAACGGTGGCAGAAAAAGTTGAACAATAACTGAATAAATGTTTTAAAGATATTGTATGTAATAATGCAAACATAATCACAATACTTTGGCCGTTTTGAATTCTGCAGCTAAACATTATCCAAAAAACTACAAGTAAAACGAATAATATTTCACTAGCAAATAAACTATTATAACTGAATTTGACATGAACTGTAATGAAAAGCCAAAATCTGGTTATTTTTAGTTAAATATTGTTTACTTTTAGTTTAGTATTTATTGTTTTTAGAAGTAATTTTTCCTTTTTTACACTTTTGTCAACTTTTAGGTGCAGAATAAAAAAAATATGGATTAAATTTTTGTTGAACAACCAACTGACTTTTACAATCACCATTTTGCAGACCAGCGAAATTGCAAATAACTAAATTAACATCAAAATGAAAGATATGTCTATATTTTCAGTATGTTTTACAAACACACCATGTCGTTCTCGCCGAGCTAATTTTTTAATTAATTTGTTAAAAGTGTCTCCATGTTGTGACAGTTTATGATGATCTGTGAAACAGTCAATCTCCTCCTCCTTGAGATACTATGAAGAAATGCATCAACAACCAATCAGAACCAGGAGGCGGGTCTTAGCATTGTCAATCACACTCATGTACGTGCTCCTAAATGAGGTAATGGTAGAGAAACAACTTACAGTTACAGAAAAGTGCTCATCTGCCATCAAACTATGCTATCTAGTTTTAGGATTCACAACAGAGATTGATTGACAGCGCTAAGACCCGCCTCCTGGCTCTGATTGGTTGTTTCTAGAGAGCAGAGGAGCTTGATTTTCTCACAGATTATTTGCCTCATACCATTTTTTACTATACTGCAGCTTGATAGTGATTAAAACTAACTCAATTAAACAGTTAGTCACAATACAATGAAAAACCCAGAACTACTACAACCCAGCTCTGCATCCTCTAACCGGACCGTCGTGGTGGGATAATCAATTCTGTATTAGCTTCGAGGAGGGATGTAATAACATCCAGGATGACCTGGAGCGAGCCGACCTCCCCCTCCGCTCCTCGTTTTGATCCCCGCCGCCTGCTGGGCGGCCGCCAGAGAGTCAATTCATCAAGGTCCCCATCCCTGCTCCATATATGCATCCGTTTGAGAAAGTGCTGACGGCGAGCGGGCTGGAGCGCGGCCCTGTCACTGCGAGCATCCTCCAAAGAGCTGAACATGCAGCTCTGGCCTCAAGGAGAACCACACCCCGTTGTGTTTGGGTTGGCGGACCCTTCCGCCTCCGAGGAAGTATCACGTCGTCTTTCGGTACGACCAGTGCGGTCAGCTTCAGAGTGCACACAGCTTGACTTTTGGCTTTATCTGCAGCCAAAATATCTTAAAGGATTTAAAGAGGGACAAACATCAACTATGTAATTATCTGCTGCTTGTGTGTCTGAGTCAACAGAGTTCCTCGTAAAAGCTGCAACGTTATGTAAGAGGGAAAATAATGTCTTCGCAGTATTAGCTTTCCACCAACAGCCTGTGGGTCTGAAGTTTCCTCAAAACGATTCACACCTCCTGTCAGAATAAATAAAACTATTCCGAGTGTTTAGTAGAGCATTAAAAGCATCGTGAAATCATCATCTGGGCATCCACATAAACAAAATACTTATGCACTCCAAATTTTACGATTTTAACCTCTAAATAAATGGAAAAACATGAAGATTTTCCTTCCAGCTTCAAAATTACGTTCTACTTTATGCTGGAGATCACATAAAAATCCTGACTCAATAGCTTGAGGTCAGGGCCGGCCCGAGGCAATGCAAGTTAAGCAGCTGCTGCAACACGACAGTGCCCAAAAAGCACCAAGCTGGTGTGATATATATATATATATATATATATATATATATATATATGGAAAAAATTAAGAGACCACTTAATAATCTTTGAACTGCTGACTACATGTCTCCCAAAATTCCAAGCAAAAAATGAGAAATGGTCAAAATAACAAAAAGATGCAGAGCTTTCAGACCTCAAATAATGTAAAACAAGTTTGTACTTATTTAGAATCAATTCTCATGTTTAAACTCAATGTTCGGTGGAATAACTGAGGTTTTCAATGTTTATCATCTGATTTTACTTTGAAAAAGTTAAAACAACAGCTCTGCATTTCAAAATGTAATAATTTAATTACAAAAACACTAACTATAGCATTTTACACACATTGGAATGACAAAGCAACTGCATCGGGGGCCCCAAATGAAAACCTGCTCAGGGCTCCAAAAGGCTTTGGACCGGCCCTGTGTGATAAAGATTAAGGGCTATGAAAGCTTTTTTTAAAGGTGTAGCGTGTGAGTGTTGAATAAAAGCAGCCTCCAGACATTTCTGTGATGTTGACAAGTGGTTTATTCAGCAGGAATGGTGAACAGTTTGTCAGTATTTTTTCCTACAGAAGGCAATCAAGCACCATAAATAACAGGGCTGTAATTAAACAGTTTCTTGGACAGTGAGCTTCAGGAAAATACATTTACTCATTAAACACTTCAGGGAGTCATGAATGACTCACACACGTCCTCCCGTGCTTAAGTCTTTTTTGATTATTTCACACAATTGACAGACTGAAATGTTCGAGTGATTCATAAGCAGATGATTTGAAGTCGTTTCTGTGGTTTGCTCCTTAAAATATGCAATATACACAAAGGGATTTCTGTCTGGTTCATTCGCACTTTCACTTTTTACAACACTAACCATATTTCAGATACTTAAGCATTAAACTGCAGTGGAGTCGAGATAATTGAATCATGCTATAGTTATACTTTCATGAGTTATAATTTATTTAAAAAGTCTTTGGTATGTACTGTATATCTAAAGGAAGAACATATTTTAAAAAGAACATTAAAAGCCGTTGCAAAAGATTCACACACTTTAATGTTATTTTTCAAAGCTCAAGAGCAACGACCATCCATGCCAGTCAATCGGATAAAAGCAAATTTTTGATTTTGATTTTTAGTAATTTGGTGTTTGAGGTGTGATCCTGAACTTCTAAAATTAAGTCGTTTTTTTCCTCCATAAATTATTTAAAACCTTATTTGACTTTGAAAGTGGGACCATGCAACTTTTGTTAAATGGTGATAAAAATGCAAACGTTGATTTATGCATGTTTTAAAATCTCAACTAGCACTTTGATCTGGTGTTAAAACACTCTTTTTTTTTACATTTTGAAAATAAGAGGGAATCATAATGTTTTATCAAAATTATACAAGCAGCCTAAAATTATCAGTGCTATTTGCTAGAACAAAGGCTCCACTGTTTAGCTATTTTAGCAATTTCACTCCTTCATTTGTACATACAGTTGTTACAATTTATGTAAAATAGCGTTAATTAACCATTTATCTACCAATAAATGTGAAGGTTTCATGTTTTATTTTGTAATATAAATGTTAAAGTAAACAAGAAGTCTAAAGTCATGAATGTGCTTGACTCTTTATAGAAGAAGTCGCTGTGGCTGGTTAGCTTACGTAGCTTAGCTATGTTAGCATAGCATAGACGTCAAAGAAGGAAATAGCTGATTGGTTAACAAAATATTACGAAGATGTTCGGTTAATCAATTTATTTAGGATGTTTGCAGTTTTCATATTAACTTAGGATCTTTGAGGCTTCGAGAACAAGACTTTCTAGCATGCTTTTGGCTAAATGAAGCTAATGCTAACAGCATCCATGATTACTTCTGCAAACGTTGCGTATGCTCTCCATTTGTGAAGTCATTGCGCCCTCTACTGCGCATGCGGGACACTTTCAGGCAGTTTACAATTCACGCTAGTGAACACAAACATGTCGCGTGTATTTGGAAGCGTGAGCAACCAAGCCGAAAAAACACGACTGGACAAATCAGAATTGGGCTGCAGTGTGAAGGTAGCCTAAGTTAACAAAGTTAAAGCTAATATTAGTTATATTTGTTGCTGAGCAACCAGTTCTAGGTTTAGGTGCCAATCCATTCACAAGTACAAGTTCTGGCTTTTAATACAAAATAAAATGTATAACCTCCTAATACAGATGGATTTTCAGGACAGCGAAATCATGTTAATTTTTGCAAGGAAAATATTTTTACCTAAATTACTTAAATATGATCATGCAAACTATAAAAACAATGTGAAGAATCACAGGAACAATTATAATAATGAACAAAATGAAATTACTTTCTACCAACAATAGAGGACGTCAAGCAAAAGTTGCATAATCCCACTTTGAGTTCCCCTAATATTATATACTTTGGCTTCCAGGGAGGCATATGGACGCACGCACACACTCTGGACAGACAAGAGCACACCATGACCTTTAACAAGCTTAAACACAACTGGAAGAATCACAGTATTTTTCTCAAGACATTTGGCAAAAGGGACTTATGTTGAGAAAATAATTTAAGAATAGTAGAAAAAATAGCATTTTGCCTTCTTGGGGCCACAACATTGTATACTCATTTTCCTTTTTTTTTTTTTTTTCCTCGTTTTACTCTCCATGCATTCACAGAGATCACACAGATACATTTACTTGCTTCCACTACTGAAACTGCTTACAAATAAAATCACTATTAACATGGTGGCCACAAGGCTGTGCAAAAGGGAAGACCTCCAATGTAAGCCCTGCCATTCGTCTGTCTTAGCCATCTCTTTGCAAGTACCAAACTATAAAATAGCACCATTATACAGTGGATAGGATTTTTAATACAGTTTTGCTATATGAAACCATCATGTACAATGAGTGATAGTAATGCATAGGTTAACATAATGGGAGTACAGTTTGATTATACACAGAGAGAGGAGACAGAGCCAGATATGAGCCATCTTTGGGGCGTTTTCAGGGAGGCTCAGACAAAAAACAAACAAATAAAAAAACTGTTTCCTGTCAATTATCATGCGGTGACTTCTCAGAACTGGCTTGTTTGTGAAATTTGTGAAGGTGATCTTGACCGTAAGTCATATTTGGATTATTTATAAGTGTAATTGTGTTGCAGTTCTGCATCTCCCCTGTCAGACGCTGGTTGGTCATGTTTACCAGTTTATTTTGCATGACTTCCCAGTGGACTTTGAAACGGATGCTGTGCTGTTTGGTTGTCATTGCACCAAATTATACAATACAAGTATTAGTCCTCTGTTAAATTAGAGATCAGAGGTTGATAATCAGGCTAAACTTCACTAAATCTCAACATTTTATCATGTTGTAGCCACAAACTTCACCGTATTTCACTGGGATTTTAACTAATAGAATTGAGAAATGGGAAAAATTATGTTTTTTCACTGGTAGTTGTGCTCTTTACAAATATTTGTTTTGTGGAAAAGTTGCACAGAGAAACTGAGATTTCTGAAAGAAATGCTGTTTAGGTTTACCAAAAGCCACACAAGCAATGACGCAAACATGTAGAAGAAAATGACGAAGTCAGATGAGACGAAATTTGGGATTTTTGTTCATTTTCTTGTGTAAATGCTTTTATTTTGCAGGACCAGGGAACCAATCAGGGTCAAAGGGAAGATTAATGTAGCTAGGCCTGTTTGCAGGACAAATCTAAACAAATGGAAAATGGAAATAATCATTTCCAGGATTGTTTAGTTTTTCAAAAACTGGATGACAAAAGTCTCAACTAACCCCTTTTTAGAAGAACAGTTTTGTTAATGGAGACTTTATTATTCATTTTATATGTTATTTCTATTTTTTCTTTATTGATTTTTGAAAATGATTTCTCGTATTAGTTGAAAACGGTCTCAAAACAACAATATTATTGTTTATCACAATAACTTTTGTTGGCATTTTATCATCCAGAAAAAATTGTTGTGCCAATTTATTGGTAGACTAGTAGAGAAGGAGCTACTTTGAAATGGTCTAGTCAAAGTTTAAAATAAAACAAAAAAAATAACAATGGCAAAATTTTAAAATTGATATAAAGTTATTCTGGCAGACCTGCAGGATTCTCCCATTTCACAACCAGTCCAAGAAAAATTATTTAAAAAAATAGCAGTGTGGTAAATTTAGTTTTTGGCTCCAATATTTTTGCTTTTTTCTTTGCCTTATCAAAAGAAGTTACTTTCAAAAAACTGATCATTCATGATTTGTACAACATGTTTGTCTGCAGGTATCTGGAGTTTTCGCAATCAGATCTGGAAAAACTGCTGACCTGTGAAAAGCTAACAGAAAACAAACATAATGGCTGATTGTCTCTATTTGATTAGCGCTCTCATTTATGCCAGCTGAACTTTGAATCCACTGACTGACCCAGTTCTGTTGAGTTTTAACAACCATGACAAACTGCTGTGCTGTTTGGTTGTCAGAAATCTTGGGTTAATTGAAAACCATATTATTTTAAAAAAAATTAAAACCTACAAATTATGGTTAAAGTGGGGCTTGGAAAGGAAATTAACAGCAACATTTAAAAGTCAGACAATAAACAACATGGTGTTGGTTTTTCAGATAAACAACAGATCCACAGTAATGCATAGTGCATAAAAACAAACGCTTAAGATAAAATTGAACTTGAACAGGGATAGTAACTGCTATATGTGGCTGTGACACAGAAGTAATCAGAAGAGTGAAAAGGATGTGACCAACTATTCCTGTTTGGGTGAAGTCCAACCTTCACTGGAGCCAAGGAAGGTGGTTGTTGCCGTTTAAACATGGAGGTATAGCAAGCTCTTATTGTGTCTTAGCAGCTAAACTAGTCTGTTAGATTGAGTTAACAAAGATTTTCTCCCGATATGGAATGGTGCAGTGTTTAAGATGATCACAAGTACCCTCATCCAACCTTTTAACTCGACTTTTCTACTGTTTTAAAGCTTTTAGGCCATTTTTAGCTTCGTTTTGTTATACAGTGAACCATTCCACAGGGGTACCAGGTAAGGCCACTCCCTTCTCTCTTCCTAAGGTGTTGTCCATTCGGTGCTTCCCTACATTCGGTAAGTTCTGCCCCCGGAGCTGCCTCGACTCGAGTTTTTCGGATGCACTTCCTGCAACACAAAAACAAACACATCTTAGAAGACGCAACCAATGACAGTCGGGTCAGTTGTTACAACGCTATGGGACTTTAGGAGCTGTTAAGATGCAAACTGGAGGATCTTTCTGTGGCATTTGAACCAAAAGTATTAGTATTTTATACCATTCCCAAACAATAAGGAAAAACAATCTAATCTACATGAACCAAACCGAGAACAACCATTGAGACCCATCAAAATCTAAGAGTATTTTCACATTGGGGACAAAAACTAAAATATTTCTTACATTTTCAGCTGGTGAGGTTTGTGTCAAACCAACCAAACTATGAAAAACCTGTTCCCCTCCTCGCCTGTGGGGGCGCTGCACCAAGAACCACAAAAGCCTCTGAAGAAGACAATGAGCGCAACTTCCTTCTTCATGTAATGTAAACAAAAATAGGATGGCATCGGATTTCGCTGTAGGATTAACCTTTTGTCTTTGGTAAGAACCATTTCTCCCACTAGCGTCAGATTCCTGTTTAGTTTGGTTTGCAAACGAAATAGTTCACCCAGAATAGTGAACCCAGAATAGTTCACTTTACCCAGAATAGTTCCCTTTACCCAGAATAGTTCACTTGGGATCCATACGTGTATTTGAATCGCACCAGAGTTCACTTCAGACCAACAAACACCAAGGACTGTAGGCAGAGCAGCATTTGGTTTGTTGGTTTGCATCAGAGTTCGATTGCGTTCACATCTCCCCAAATGAACCAAACATTTTAGACAAGCTAACTAGAGTTTGATTCAGTCAGACTAAACAGGGCTGGTGTGAATGAATCCTTATTTAGCTTTTTAAAAACTTCACTAGTGGCGTTTCCATTGCAAATGTGTGCTAAACTTTAGCTACTTTCCACTAAAGTTAAAAGAGCGCAATTTCACAATTGCGGTGTTTCCATTAAATAAGAAACAATTTCAATTTGGCCAAAAAAAAAAAAAAACACCTCATGCTACCACCAAAGCTTTTTATCAAACAACGAGAGCTTCCATTACACATTATTTTTGGAATGTTAAATTTTGTAATTAAATGGTCAATGTAAATGTGTTTGGGGTGATAATTAAAGTTATCATTAAAGTTCATGACATCTCAATTAGAAAAAGACTGGATAAGGACATTTGTTTGTAATCATTGTGCCACAAAAATCACAGAAACGCCAGAACATAGATTTGGCCATAATTCACCATGTTTGGAGAAAACCAAACCCAAACGACCTTACACCAGCTGTAGTGGAGGCGTAACACAGTGGTGGGTTCTGATGGGGGTTTTGCTTTGGAGCCACAGGACCTGGACACCTTTCAGCCAATGAGTCAGCCATTAACGCCTCTGTAAACCAGAGTATGGCAGCATCAACTGTGAGGCCATCTGTCCAATGGTTGGCCTAACCTGGGGTCAATAACAGAACAGCCATGCACTGACAGCCGTTCATCTACAATATACCAACACAGGGGAAGCAGCTGCCTAGTCAAAGTCCAGATCTTATCCTGATTGATATTTAGAGGTGACCATTAGGAGTGCAAAACATAATGTCTGAAAAGCAGAACGAACTGATGTGGTGAGGAGGTGTTAATGAAATGTAGGGTGCACTTAATTTTCCAAATTAATGTTACATAATGCTAATATTAGCAACATTAGAACATCAGCTTTTACCAAAGGATGAATTGGTTTATTTTTACAAAAGGATAAACCAAATGATGACACATCCACCTAATTTGGCCAAATACAAACACCATATGTTCAAGATGCTAGCCCATTTTCAAGATGGCCGCCATATTGGCTGTAGAATCACTATATTTTGCTATGAATATGCACCAACTTGCCCAAAGTAGAAGCTTCTAGCATCAAATTATATATTTTTGACGATGTAAAAACCAAATCTTAGACTCTAAAATCTTATAGAATCTTAATTTTTCCTTATTTTGAGCTTATTTAAAAAAAAATAAATAAAAATAATCCAACACAACTTTAGCTATCAGGCCTGTTTGTGACCAAATATTTTCTTAAAGCGGCCATATTGGAAATTTAAATATTATATTAGGACCATATGATATAAATTGTTATTTTTGCTTGTAGATACGGTAATATGAAAATGGTATTTAGCTATTGATCAAATCAATCCAAAAATACATGATTTTTTGGCATTAAGTTGGCTTTAGTTGTGATAAGATCATCCATACCTTGAAGGATGGATGACTATGTCCAGATGAAGGTCTCTGTGGGAGGAAAACAAAGCTAGGTAAGTCATATTTATTTACGTATTACTTATTATTTTCAGGATTTATTGTGTTAGTTCATTGGTCTGAATCGGTCGTGCAGCGTTTGCTCACCTTCTTGTTTTTTGTCTTGTCTGGCTGCTGCGCCGTCCTGCGCTCTGTGCCCTTGTCCGCTCGATGTCCCGGGTTGCTGACCTTGGGTGTCCTTGGCACATCTGTGTGGCGCTGTGCGCGAGGAGAACGAGATGTCTTGCTAGCCCTGGCGGGTGCGCAGTACATCTCCAGGCGCCGCAGCTCACAGCTCTGAAAGCAGCACTCGTCCACGATGCCATGCGACCGCCTCGCGCTGGGCCCATAGCCTGTTGGTTTATCTGTTCGGCGAACAAAGAAACTTGTAACCAAATCCTGTCGTCTCGGGTTGGTTACATTCAAGCAAAATTCAACCAAACTCTTTATAAAACTGTTTGGTTTTCCAAGCATAGAGTGCCATTCTATAGCAGAGTCACGTTACCTTATATTTTCAAAAATGCTACAAATGACGTCACAATTTAATGCCTTGAAATTGGGTCTCTGTCTCTTTAAAAACTCATCACACCACTTGTCTGGTAACCCTCTGAGACTTTTACCAGCGTTGCACTAATTAGTTGGAAGAAGCAGATGCACAGTTCCACTAGGTGTTTGCTAATTGCAGTTGGCTAGTCTGAAGGAGCTGAGTGATTAATTATTTTACTAGGACAAAATTATAATAGCAAAAAAAAGGGTAATAACCACTTAATTACCAGAATTTGTGTTTTCTGTATTTCCATAGAATATCTTAACCTTTATTCAGTTACTTTAACTTTAAAGCAAACTGTAAAGCACCTAAAATTGTTATTTTTTAAAATGAGTCCCAAAGAATTTGCTAACTTGACATTGATCTACATATTGCTTTCCTAAATTTATTTTATTAAAATATTCCATGCTTAGTTTGTTGTTGAGCAGGTACGCATGTTTTTGTAGTCTTCAAAAAGTTATAGTTCTTGGTCTACCAGTACTTTTGACTTGATGATTTGGCCCCAAGTGACAAACAGTTTGGAAATCCCTGGTTTTATGGTATTAAAAATGGATTTTTTACCCACATAATTTTGATTTCAAGACACAAATCAACCACCTCAACAATCTACAGAAAGTTTAGCTCTGTCAACTTTGAATAGGAAAGAGTTGAGATGCTGTCGTTTAAATCTTAAGGACGTATGGAGGAACTTTTTAGTAGTTTTACTGAAAAACTGTAGTTTTACAGTGATAAAACTAATGGAAATGTTGCCACACTTCTTCGGGAAAGTTTTCCTAAATTGACCAAGTTTCATCTCTTTGTGAAAATTCCCATGACCTTATAATAATAATAATAATAATAATAGTAATAATAATAATAATTGTCCATTCCCAGCAGACTTAGCAAAGTTTCAGCCTATAAAACAGATTGTGTTTATTGTTCTGGCAGGTTTCCCCAACGTTATGCTTGTAGTATAGCAAAGATAACAGCAATAAGTAAAATATGAACCAACCTAATGACATTAAATTCCTGCAAGTAAAATTTACAGCATTGAACATTGCACACTGTGGACCAAATTTGGCAGCTGCGTGTTGGAGAATGTCCTATTCAGCCATTTTTGGCTCCGTTAATTTTTTTTTCTCCAGCCCTCTGAGTCCGATCCACCTGCAGAAACATCGAGGCCTCTCTGTTCATTCACATATTCATTTGGAAAAAGCCCGGCTTTAGAGCCATTCAGATGCATACATAAGCAAAAAAGGCTTATGTATGAAAATGTTTTCAGTAAAAATTTATAAGGCTATTTGAAGGTCACTCTCTTTTCGTGATGACGCCATTCCCGCCGTTCCACTCAGAGTCGATCCTCTTCGTTGGAAAAACTCAGACCCTCCATTTAGAATTCCCAGCTCCTTTGGTAACAAGGAAAACGCTGGGAAAAGATGGGCTTTTCCCTGTGACCAAATGAAATAATAATAATTTAATATGGCATTTACAAGGAGGAAATGCCTCTCTCTCTCTCAGAGTTAATAGCTCTTGGCTCCAAAGCCTGCCAGCGCTGACAAAGTGCATTAACTCCTGCTCTGTGTTTGCCTTGTTCTGACAATGTTGCTTGGACAGAGGGCAGCTTTCATTCAGAAACAGAAGCATCTTTCTCTTCTGGATTGAGAAAAAAAAGAAGATAATGGAGGCGTGAATGAGATAGAGGAGAGGAGGTTTTGTGCATGAATTATTTATAAAGCAGGAAACCCAAGTTGTCTGGATGTATAACTTCTGAATGAAACACCTCGTTTGATTGACGGTATGCTAATCTTGTTGAGCATTTTATGCTTTTCCAGGAATTTGTTCCAGTTACTGAGTAACAAACTGATGATGTGTTGCTGTGGGAGCAACCTTGGCTGCTATGTTAACGACTGATGTGAAGAAATAAAGAGAGAAAAACTTAATTCAAGTCCACACTGGTGGTTATATAAACACCAAACCATTACGAGCGAAAAGCAGGAATCTGTGTCCGTTTGATTGGCTGCATTTCCAAGAAGAAGAAGAAGAAGAAGAAAAGGTTTGCAAATTAACACCCGGTGTAATTCCAAACACAGTTTGCCACCCTGCTGCACAAACAGCTGGAAGGGAAAGAGAAATCAACTGGTTGCTGCTCTGGATAGTTAGGAAAAACATACATGAAGTACTCAGCTCTAAAAGGTTTTGGTTTTAAAGGTTTTAACACTTTCGATAATTACGCTAATCCCTCATAAACAACGACTTGCTTTCCAAGAGTGTTCTCAAACAAATGAGAGTAATTTGCATCGGTTTTATGCCTCTCTGTGCTAAGCTGCAGCTTACTTTATCGTCTCCTTGCATTCCAGAGCGCGAGACTTGTTTTTTTTGTAGTTGTTGTTGTTTTGGTGTGTGACAGGCGTGTAGAGTTCAATAACTGCCACAGAAAGCTGAGCTTTACAGCTCTTTATGGTTCATAAAAATAGATTCTTGGAGCTAATGCACAGCTCTAAGCCGCACGGCGGCCGGCGTTTCTGACGATGAAAGCTGATCGAACCCAGCAGAAATTTACCCGTTTAGTATTAGTGCCTCCCAAAAATATGTTTTGGCTGATTACGCCATTGCTGCGCAAAAGCCAAGAAATCTGATGCAAGGTAATTTGATCTTCCATGTGTGTACTTCCTGAAATGTCAAGGAATGGAAGGTCTTATTGATTGGTAACTGAAAACAAAGAGATTGCTATGGGTGATCAGTGAAAACAAACTTTTTCACGCTTCAGTTTATGTCTGCAGTTGCATCTCAATACATTTCAGTGTCATCATGACTTAAAGTTTTAATTAAGACTGATTTATTTTCCCCAAAATTTATTAAGCACCAAAATAAATGTTTTTTAAAGCAGTAACTCAGGGTTTCCTTCAGTGTATCATAAGCCTGGCGGGCCACCAGGCTTTACTTGTGCCCCCACCAGGCTTAGCATTGCTTATTTATTTAAGATTCTTTTTAAATGTTTGCATTTTTTTAAACTTTATAGTTGGTGTTCAGATATTAATCTTCCAATTTTTCAGTAACACACAATTATCAAGTGATGCCTTCAAATTTCCTGTCAACTTTAAACATTTTTTTAGCTCAAAAACACGATGGCTGCTGGATGAACGACTGCCAAGCACCCAACCACCACACTTAGCACGTTTTCTGGAGGAAACCCTGTAATTTATGCAAAAGTGTTGAGTGAATACAATGCACAACCTGGCTTCTACATTTCAGATTTCTTCAATTTAATCGTTAAAGTTTGGGTTTTTATTATTTGTAAGCCATCATCATGCTTTTACTAGACCACTCTGTGTAAAACTTTGAATAATTAGACATTTACAAATCAGGTTAAAACTGAATCTAACCCAAGATAAGAGGCGTAAGTAAAGCGAACATCAAATTTCTTGTAGAGAAGAAATAAGCAAATATTGTCAAGAACATCTAACATACAAGGAAAGTACCAACTTACACAAACGCCACAAGTCTAGAACTATTTTTTTAAAATAAAAATTGCACTTGATTCTTTCCCAGACCCAGCTAGATATGAAACTATTGTTTCATATCTGCTTTGATACCAATTACATTTAAATTTAAAAAAGAAAAAAAAGACTGGGAGAGAAAACTGTTGTATATACACCTTATGGATGAAACTTCCTGGAGATAAATGTGATCCACATTCAGTCAAGAATGGCCGAAATGACGATGAAATATCTCAGAGAACAAATATCTCATTAAAGTACTAAATCCACAGTCATAGCAACCGAAATGACGCAACAGGAGGCAGAAAGCATTAATACCAGGGAGGATAACAACTGACGTGCTGCAGCTGGGAGCAATTAACTAACAAAGACCAGGTGTGGAGGAAAACAACAGGACATTATCTGAATCTAAATGAAATTACTTCAGTATTTAATAGCATTTTTTCAATTGCATCTTTATCTTTGCTTATCTGAAATACTGAGATATTTTTAAATATGAGTTTAACATATTTAGTCCAAAACTCCTAAAGGATCAAATCTTCAAAATATTAAGTTGATAAAGATGAAAGTTTTCTCCAATGTTTTGAGGTGGATTCTTTAGAAACCCAACTGTAATATATTCAGGTAATCCTGGTAAGAAAGTAAAGCTTTAAATATATGAAAATAACAATAAACCAAACCAAAATCCAACATTGACTATTGGAGAAGAGTTTATTTCCTTAATCACCCTAAACAAGAGTCCTCTCCACGGTTCCAAATATTAAATATTTTAATTTTTCTAATTCGCTGCTAATGTCAGAATAACATCATTTCACAACTGCTGTGTTTCCCGCAAAGGGGCAAAATTATGTGTTTTCCAGGCACATAGTGCCATTTTACAGCATAATTAAGTAACTCTGTTAATTTCAGTTGATATGACTTGCGGGAAATTTGACTTCATTATTTAAGGCCTTGAAATTGGGCCTCTGTGTCTTTAAAAACTCCAGCTCACAACATGGCTTCGAAATTAACCTTTTAACTATGTTTTTATCTGACAAGTAGCTCCTTTAACGAGCTCAGCACACGGGCAGCTTTACCAGGTGTTTGCTAATTGCTGCTGGCTAGTCTGAAGGAGCTGAGTGCAAGAAGTGTGCAGTAGAGGAGCTGAGGTGAGGTGGAAGCTTGTAAACGACAGCTTTGAGGAGGAGCTGCGCCTCGAAGGCGGGGCTAAGTCCACTCAGGCGTTTGAGATTAAAGAATTTCTCAAACATGATTAAACATAATCAAAGCGAAATTCCAGGTATATTTTTGATGAAGGAATAAAATGAAAACATGATGTAAAGCTGGAAAAGTCGATTTTCAGATAACGCTGCTCCTGTAAGGTGTTTAACCCATTTTCACCACATGCCAACAAAAACAGAGGGTGAAACTCCCTGAATATCCGCTCCACCTGACTAACGGGTCTAAATCCGGAGAACTGACTGTCCTTTACATGAGGCGCCTCTTTGTTCTGCTGAGCCCTAATTCCTGGAGGGATTTGGAGACTTTTTGGTTCAGGTGTCTTTTTTTCTTTTTTCCGGGGGAAACTACAACTTTTTTTCTTGGTGCTGAAGAGGACACAGGAGGCCTTTCTTCAGACGCTTCCTCATCATGTTTGAGCTCAGTGTATCGTGATGGAGGGCAGAGGAGAGGGGAGTCCTGATCATCCTGTAATCCCTGTAATCCCCTGCTGCTGAGGGACGAGGCCTCGGCGTGCGCGCTGAAGCGTGGGCGCGTGCGTGCGCGGCGTGCTGTTTACTCATCCTCTGGAGCTCAGGAGAAATTGACGGAGTTGAACGCTGACCAGGAACGCTCGTTAACGGCTGCAGCCCAAAATAACTCGGAAAACAATACGTTTCAAGCCCAAAATGTTCAGTTATCTCATCCTGTGACTCATAATGGGCTATAAATTATTCATTCTGAAGATGTCCTGTTCTAAATTTGGATGGCTAAATATTTTAGCATGACCTAAAAGTGACTGAGGCCACAGAGCTACTTGGAGCTTACACTTAAGCCAAAGAAGCCTTATAAAATATTTGATTCAGAAAACAAACATCCCGGTGAAATCACAGCACAGCCCATCTGGTAAAGCATTGAGAAGACAAGTCGGGATTTCTGGGTCAGGCTAATATTTGGAAAAAATGAGTGGTACTCCACTGGCTGCTTGCTTCAGGTGGATAAGGTGGGGTTTGGTTCTTGTATCCATCATCAATCAGAGCAGAAGGTTCAGGGAAAGCAGACGGGTTCCAGACGGATGCTTCACTCAGTCGAACGTAGAGGAAAAATAAACCAGTCAAACCCAGGAAGACAGCAAGCGGCATATTTTCAAAAGAACAGCACCCTGCTGCTCAAAGCTCATCTTTTTTGTCTGAGTGTGCATGAAACACCTCCTCTCCTACAGGAGAACTTATAAAGTTCAATATACTCACCAACACTTTGTTGGGTGCACCTGTTCGAGTCCTTGTTCGCACAAATAATAAATCAGCCAATCACATGGCAGCAACTCAAAGCATTCAGGCATCCAGAGATGATAAAAACGACTTGCAGAAGTTCAAACCAAGCACGAGAAACCAGGGAGTTTTTCTATCCACCACCAGAGAACGGCCAAACAGAGAAAACATTGGTTCAAGATTATAGTCAACAACAGAACAAAGACCCATTTGGAAAAACCAGTGCATGCTCTACAGCACCAGAAAACCAGCTGGGTTGAACTGTCAAAATTTGAATACAGTTTGGTAGAAAATGGAAAGTTTGCTAGCAGTAGAAAAACCGCCTGAAGGATAAATAATCTAAGTGTTTTTGTAATATTTTCCCATTTAAAACCACACTTTTAACACTTTTCTATCTTCCAAACATTAAACAATCGCATTAATAGTTTTACAAAAACTGGACAGAAGATCACAAAGAAAGCAGAAATATTATGAGAAAACCTCTCCAGAAAAAAGGGAAAAATTAAAAGAAGTCAGGTGATTTTTCAGACAATATTTAAACTTTGCAGTTACTTGGCGAGTATCCAAAAAATGTGTGTTTGGGCAAAGAAATGATAACATCAGATCAGGGTAAACAATGAGCATCAACAAGGTGCAGGTGGCCTTATGACCTGACAGCTGATCAATATGTATCAGTTGCATTAGCAGCAGTAATTCACTGATATGCTAATTCAGCAAGAGAATAATCAACCATTACAGTTTGACTTCCATAAACTGTAAATTAGTCTAAGAGTTTCTGACACAATTTCACCTGATATAAAGCAGGTTCACCAGAGGAAAATAAAACCTGATAACTGCAGGTCAAACACTTGGTCAAACACCGATTTCCGAATGTGAAATCAGTAAAGAAGACGATGCATTCTGAGAATAAACACTATCAGGTTTTCCCCCATCGTTGCCTTGCTTGTTCTTTAAAAATATCCTCTGAATCCAAAAACTAACTCAGATCTGCCCTCTGGTGGCTATGTTGCCTAATGATGCTCCCAAAAAGGGATAAACTATAACACGACTAGCTAGCTAGCTAGATAACTAGCTAGCATCTAAAGTTTCAATACAGCTCTACTTTATATGCTAGCTAGCGCTAGCACAGCTACAACTAGCTGTAAACTTTGAGGAACTGCTAAAAAACAATAAGTGTAGGAATCAAATCCCCACTTGTTGCTATTTTTATAGACAGCTCATAACAAGAACGAGTTTTAAAAAGATGCTAAAACGGACTAGCTAACTAGCTAGCTAGCAAAGTTTCAATACAACTCCACCTTAAATGCTAGCTAGCAGTAGCAGAGCTATGTATTGTAGCCAGCTGTAAATTTGAAGGACCAAAAAAAAAAAGAAAAGAAAAAAGATCAAGACAGGAATCAAATCCCCACTTGTTGCTATTTTTTTTTTTTTTTACACAGTTAGAAACGAAGCTAAAACTTGGCATTTAGAAGTTGCAGGGTTGTTTAAAATCTGTTTATTATTGTTGGAGACAAATTATTGTAGGGAACTGGCTTTGATAGTTTAAAGATTGTGCTAAGTATGCAATCCAAAGCAGTGATTAAAGGAGCATTTCAAATACAGGCCACAATGTGCTAACAATCATCAAAGAAGCGGCAATAAATGTAGTAAGGTCTGGCAGCGTTAAAGAGGAGAACAGAAAATAAAAAATACACAGCAGAAACTGAATGTCCTTCACTGTTCCGGTCTTCGTAAACGGTTAGCATAGGTAAATGTTACAAGAAATTAAAAATGTTGTCTGGTTGCTGTTTTTGCAGGATAATTTGTACAAAATTCAAACATAGTCGTAGATGCCATGAAAACATTTAGTCAACGTTTCCAAAACAGATCCTGTTTAGATGCTTGCTGGCGTAATAACACATTTAATTTAGGTAATTTATAGGCACTTTACAAGACAAATAATCCATTTTTATATACAGAGATATATGATGAGATAAAACTGCAGCACAGCTACTTGCTACATGTATTTAGAAAAGTAGCATCTCGTAGAGCGCTTTGGTTTATTGTGATGTCAAAACTATTTAAACAAGATACATATTGTCAGGAATGTTTATTTAGTTTTCTGCATGATAAAAATAGGAAAGTGAGTTGTTGTTAAAGACTAGCAAGATCACCAATACATCGAAGAAACAAATGCAGAAGACACTGCCTTAACATAAATAACATATTTTTATTAATCATCTGTAGAAAGAATGTAAGTCCTGTTGCTATTTAATGTGCTGTATTTATTCTGACAGAATAAATGTCAGGATTTTGTTGGACAGTGTGAAGCTTCTGCAGAAGCACTTTCTAAACTGCGATGGGAATAAAATGGTTTCATGTGTATTTCAGGAGCTCTCCCTTCCCTTCAGCATACAGTAGCCACCACTACTGCTTGGCTGTCGGCTGGAAAACCTGGAACCCCTTCTGGCCCCCCAGTTGTCCATCAGTCAACAGGTTCTCATGTATTTTCAAACCATTCCTGGTTCAGTCTAAGGTGAAAGCAATCAATAACTGGAAAGGAGAAGAACTGAAAATGTGCTATAGATGCTGATCTCCCTCAGAAATGCTATATCTTCTTCTCCCTTTCTGCTTGAAACTGGCAGCTGACAAAGTCTACCGCATGTGGAAAATCTTTCATAAGTTTGGGACGGAACCAAACCATTTATAATGGATTGTTAGGTCAAAACTACATATGAGTCATAGGGACAATCAGTTCCTGGACAGAACAGGGTTTTGTTGGAGATATGATTCTTGCTCAGGACATTAAATACAATTCAATCTAATTGCTGGATGACAGCCAATGAAACGTGAACGATGTGAATAAACTCCAGTTCTGCAAACGTCAAATAAATAAACTTGTTGCACATTGGTGGAAAACATTGTAATTGGTTTTCAAAATACTGTAAAAAGCAGGATCTGCGTTTCTGTTACCAATGTTTGCAATACTTTGTCAGTGTTAATAAAAACAACACAATTTTGCAAATTGCAGCATTTTTATTAAATAAGAAATGCAATTAAAATCACACATAAATAAGTTTGCCATTAAAAACATCATCCTTCAACCACTTCCTGTTGTCTTCTTTGCTGTTTTCGCCAGTAGTAACATCCGGTGTGATTTGAAAAGTGTTTCTGTCACAGTTTTACGAAACTTTTCAGCGACAAATTTGAGTTTTTTATTTATTTCATAATGAAATGCCTACTTGCCGAACTGTGCCATACAAATAGACTTGATTGATTTATATGGATGTTTTGGGGCACAAATACTTTAATCTACTGAGAAAAAACGGGCAAAACTTTACAGCAACATCCAGTTGCTCCTTTTTCTTTTTCTGACAATAATCACCAAACATTCAGTGGTATTTTATTTCTGCTTGGATTAAAAGTAAAACGCTTGAAGGCAGAGATAAGACTGGAGAAAAGGAGTGAACTACAGACGAAACATTAATGCAGGGAAAGTCAAGACAAGATGCCAAACTGGCTGCTGTTTTATTTATGAGCCTCCTGGAGGCGGAGAGCTCTGAGACCCACACAGCCAGCCTTTATGAATAAATAAAAAGGTGCACTTACTGAAATAAAAGCCCCTCTCTCCACAGACAAACTGCAGCGTGTCGACCAGCTCCGCCCCGCACAGGGTCTCCGGACCCGCCCCTGTTGCCGTCGGAGTCAGGGTGAGGATGCACAGCAGTAGTGAGAGGGTGTGGCCACAGGAGATACAGCACATCGCACCCTGCGAACAGCCAGACAGGGAGAGCCTGAATGTGAGACTTACAGCTGAAGTAACAAAGCCGGACATGAGGGGAAACGGTTCGCCTTCAAAAACAACCCGGCTGCAAACTCTACAATGAAACAATCCAGTCGGAAATGCACTGAGAAAGTTTTCAGAGACAAAAGCAGAATTTTAGGTCTCAGCAACTGAGTAAAACACCTCCATTTTCACTAAAGCAAAATGTAATAATTTATGAATATTATGAAATCTGTGCGCTTATTCTGCAGAACAAAATCTGGGATTAAACGGGTCAATACAAAAATGTTACGCTAATTTCTGAATTTCAGAGGAGACGACAGATGTCCAACAATGAGACGATGACTGTGCTGTATCCAAGCATGTCAGTGGAAAGTGAAGTGGAAGGAAAAACAGCGACAGAAAAAGAAAAGGAAAGCCGCTTCAAGAGTTTGGAGCAAATTCACAGCTGGAATCAGTGATTCAAGAACCAATAGTGATAGTGTTAGCATTTAAAATGTTTTACAAGTTGAAGGTGCAACATGTTAAAATATGAAGAAAAACTTCAATTCAAAAAGTTAGAGAAAGAAAAACCCTGTAAAAGTGACTTTCACTTTTGCTTTGATCATTTTTTTCTGCCACAGTTTTTCCTTCCACAAAACATTCCATTTACATCTTTGGATACCTGTTTTCCTTTACATATTGAAAATAAATCACTAGAAGTCTTAACTTCTCAGAAAATTTCAGATTTTCAATTTTAATTACTGAAATAAATCAACTTTTCAATGATATGTTAATTTATTTGCACAAATAAGTAAATAAAACCAACAATTTGATACCTTGCCGGTTTGTGGGGATGGGCATTGGCTCCCCACGGCCCCCCATTAGGAGCACCGCTGGCAATAAGCCCTAATGCTGAGTGTGTCCAAATTAAAAACACACGTTCCCCGTTATCACCCCATACTGTAGCCAGCATATAGCAAGGAGTTAGCAACAATCCACATTAATCAGGAACATTCATTCATCATATATATCATTAACAAGCAGGCCACCGTCTCCCGTTGCCAAAGCTGTCAGCGCGTTATTACGCACGAAAAGTGCTTCGAAATTCAGAAATAAAGGATGCAGAAAAGAGCCGCCAGGGGATCTTTCCGATCCAAAATGTTTGATGGAAAAGAGTTATCCCGCCAAAGCCAGCGGAGCGAGCGGACCGGGCCAAACTGTGCATAATAAAACCGAATAAATTCATCCACATCAGAACCGCGCAGCTCTAAACGCCCCGGAGCGCCTCAGATGAAGCTTTCCCTCCGTTTTCCGGTGAAATATTTAAGCTTTAATAACGCACACTCAGCAGCAATTAAGGTGAAAGTTTTAAAGCTTTCTGGTGCAAAATAGGGCATTACGCATGGAGGCGCAGAGGATAGATGCAAACCAGGCAAAGCTTTCAAAAATAATGAATTAATCCCCTAGAAAAGGTGCGAATTATTGGGTTGATATTAATCTGCAAGAAACACAATGAGAATTGCATGCAAACTGAATAAAAAAAAAAAAGCCACGTTAGAAAAAGCTCCTGGTTCGGTTTAAAGTCAGAAGGATGCTGAGCGCAAGCAGGGAGCAAGGTGACAATGTAAAAGCAGCCGCGTTACCTTGAGGACATCACATAAATGCCACCGGGAGGAAGCAGCGCCAGACATCACCGCGGATCTCCGCAAAAAGACAAAGAAGCCCGGCGAAAATGAGCAACTTGTTTGAAGTCATTAAAAAAAAGAAATCGGGGCAAAGAAAGAGGACGAGATGCGGGGCAATGTCACATCTCAATATTCCCACTTTGTTCCATTGCGCAGGCTCGTTTTGGAGAAGTGAGATTTAGCGAACAGGAGACGGATTTAGAGAGAAAATCCCTCACATTTATCTACATTACACAGACATTTTCAACAGGAAACAGCTGGGGCAGCGTTTGCCTCCTCCTAGTTCTAAGTTATTCATTAAGGATTTTGGGCACATGGTCAAATAACGTCATTTCTCCCCCTTTTTATTCTTTCAGTGAACGGGATGCAGTCTTGATCTTTCTCAGACTTGGAGCTGCAGCAGGAGCAGCAGCAGTTGTTGCAGCTGCAGCAGCAGCAGTTGCTGCAGCAGAACACTGTGGTTCTGCTTTATCCCCTGAAAGCTTCAGGACTGGAAGTTACATACAAACCAAAGGTGATAGTTTCACTTTTACTGGTTGTGCGCAACCTGGTGCCACGGAATCCAGCAGTAAGTCCGTTTAACAGGAGAACTCGGTGATAAAGTACAAAGGCTTTTGCAGCAATAAAGAATAAAAAGTGAAGTCTTGATCCTTTCAACTCTGTGGCAGAGGAGGATTTCCAGCTTCCCTGCTCTGTCAGTGATTTATACTCCTGGGTTTCCTTCTCTTCTCCCTGATTTTCTATCAGTCCGTGTTCTTGGCAGGAAAGTGAAATATAAAATCTCTGGCTTTCAAAGAAATTCTTACGCTTATGACGTGATTTATGTGAAGCTCTCCCAGATAGAGACTCGAAATGTTTCCTGCTCTTTCTGCACCGGGCGTGAAGCTCAGTCAGATTAGATAGAGAGCAAACATTGATTCAGATCTGGACTTTGACTGGGACATTCTGACATACAAATGTGACTGGATTGCTTATATTTGATGGCTGAGATGTGCGCAATAAGATCAAATACCAACTAAATAAGGTTTTGGTGTTTTTTTTATTTATTTTGGATTATTTTGTAAAGTTTATAGGTGTCTACAAAATACTTGAATAACATATTTACAGGATAAATGGAAACTATGTTTTCTAAACAAAGTGCAAAAATTTAATTTGAGAAAAAGTTAAAATCAAAAAACATTACGGTAAAGTTGAGAAATTAGATTGCAGATATAAAATAAACTAAAATATTGATTTTATCACGATAGGACCGATCCAATACTGATACCGACTTGGTATTGATATTATCAATATTTGGATCAATTTCCAGAAGCTGACTAGCTTCCATGTTTATGCTAAAGGCTAGCATTCCCACAGCATGATGCTGCTACCCTGAAGGACAATAAAACATTTATGCATCTGTTCTTTGTCCAGGCGTTCCAGGTTTCTGCTGATCTTTTACTTTTGTTATGACGCGTACAACTGCTAGCTGCTGATTAGCATCTGAAAAGCTCAAACCACTGCTGAACTCTGACCCCAAATCCCAGAGGAACCAACAAAAGGAGGCTTCTGGACCAGAAAGCAGAGACTCCAACGTCTCTCTGCCCGGCTTCCTCACCATACGACCAATCAGAGTTAAAGATGAGTAGCAAAAGCAAATGAGGTGGATCATCAACTGATGATGTAGAAAATGAGATTGTGGAAAATCGTCTCTGCTGGCTTGAAATCGAGCTGTTAGTTTGTCATCAGGTCTTTAGTCCACAACGATTCGTTGAAGATACATTTAATTTAATCCCACTTTGGGAAAAATGAAGTATTTCTGAATTAGCTCAGATTTATGGAAGTCTGACTCCTTTTCCGCCGAGCTGAAGCTCAGAAGAACCACGATGCGGCGTCTATATTTGCCTCCCCTGCCGCGTTGCGTCATGAACAGGAACTGCTTGTTCCAACGTGGAATACAGTAAGGATGCTCCTCTGAAGGACAAAGCTATTTTCCTGATGACACCGCTAGCGTCCAGTTAGCTTAAAACGCTCCATCTCTGTTCTGAAACCTGATCTGGATTCCTCTGCCTGCTGTGTACTGGAAATGATGAGCTCGCCCAGTCTATTGATATTTGCTGATGAAGAGGAGCGAGGCGGGATGGGCTGACCTTACCTTCCCCTGCCTGCTTCTGGAGCGTCTGGTTATCTGAACCGTCTCTGTGCCAAGTTTCTCTCCCTCCCTCCCTCCCTCCTTTCTTTGATTGTGAGACTTTTGAACCCACTCAGCGCCACATTCAGCCGCCCCACAGCTTCGTCTTTGGAGACATCCGCCTCAGTGAACTCAACGGCCAAAGAAAGGCCGTTGAGTTCACTGAGATTAGCTGTCATAACTATGCAGATGATCCATAGCTCTACGTTATGATGTCATCAGGTGGTTCTGAACCAACCAATCACTGGACAAATAAATGTGTGACTGAGAGAAATTAGCTGAACAAAAACAAAGTGGGATAATCTAGTCAGTTGTTGCGACTGTAAACGATCAGGCCTGAAATCTGAGTGTGAACCTTCAGAGACACATAAAGACCGTTACAAAGTCGGCCTTTTATCACCGGAAGAGCATTTCCAGGATGAAAGGAAGATCTAGAGAAACTCATCCATGTTTTTATCTCTAACCGCATTGATTACTGCAACAGTGTCTGCCAGAATACTGCTGCTGGCATTCTGACTAAAGCCTGTCCTTCCTCCGGCTCCCCGGAGTCCAGAGGATAGACTCTAAAATATGTTTGCTAGTTTATAAATCACTCAACAGCTTAAAACCAAAAGAAAAAAAAAACATTTTTTAAAGATCTGTCATCGTTTCGACCTTCTAGGTCACTCTGGTCTTCTGAACCGAACATGGAGAAGCAGTTCAGAGTTCCTTTAAATCAAGATGAACTAAATGCAACTTTTCCTACTGTTGAATAATTAGTTACTGAATTCAGTTTTATGCTTTGTTGTTGAAACATGTTTTACAAATAAACTCGACTCAGAGGAAACAGTTTATGTCGTTTTGGTGGAGAAACCGAAACTCCAAACAGAAAAGACTGAGATTTGGATCTGCTGTGGATCGGTTTCTGGTTCACGCTTCCAGTTTGTGAAACTTCTCATTCCTAATTAATTCAGAGAACAGATATGGCTGCACAGCGATTCCTCTGGAAATAATCCGGCACTGGATTTAAAACGGGAAACATTCCCACTCTGAAACAGAGTCGTGGCCAGTAAACGGGGAAATCGTCTTATGTTTAAAGAGTTAACTTACACGGAGTAAAATTCTTGGTTTCAAACTGAGTTGTATCACCTCATTTGGAACAGTGTTTACATGTTAACACACGGCGATCCAAAAAGACTTGTGATTTTGTTTTTCCTGCAGCGCTAACAGCATCCCTTTGCGTCTCTGCTGCCAAACAAATGTCCGCGTCAGCGAAGCACACACACACACACACACACACACACACACACACACACACACACACACACACAGGAGACAGAGAGCGGTCCGAATGCAAATGAAAGGATGAAAAAAAGGGTTGAAAACTGAGATAAAGCTTTTGCAAAACTTGTGTGAACCGAAAACGGGGTCCCGGAGCCGAGATGGGAGGGGCTGGCGCGAGCGAGCAGGTTCACTCGAGGACACGCACTTGATTAGGAGAGCAATGCTTCTGTTTCTGTTGATAATTTGGAGGGTTTTTCCTCCTTTACCCATTGACTAAAACAAAAGAAGAAAAGCGCAGTAAAAACAATGAATGAGGGGGAGAGGACGGGAAATTTCTGGTGTTTTACCTTCCCAAACAGTCTGTGTGTGGCAGCGCTAGCTCACATTGTTATCAAAGCCCCCTTGTGTCCTGTACATGTTTCATATGGAAGGAATAAAGGTGCGTCATGGAGCAAATGCAGAAAATGGGGTGCTTGTTTTGATACGCTGTCTTTCCACAGTAACATTTAGGGGTCACAGGATTTTGGCAAAACGGACAGGAAAATCTGTGGTGCCTGCTGATGATCAAAACCTACATTTTCAGAAACTGTTAACTGTTTGTGGCGAGGCTTTCAACGAGCTCAACTTTAAGGCTGCACCACCCTGTTTTACTGGCGATGAAAACAAAAGCAGCATGGACTGGATTTAATGGAACTGCAGGTCTGAACTCACGACTGTATTTAACTTGTATTTAATGATAAAAGTTAACCTGCAGACAGGGGTCACTTCATCCATCCATCACTTGTGGACAAAACTCCAACCTAGTTTGACCCTCTGCTCACAGCTTTTGCATGCAGACTGGACAGCAACACTCCCATTACCTCTACACTGTAAAAACTCACAATCTTACAGACTATTCTTAGGGCAAATACCTTCGTACACGTAAAATAAATTGGGTTCTGCAGAGTCTTATATTAAGTCAATTGTTTTAAATTCAAATTCAGAAATACTTGTTGCAACTCAAATTCATGCAAGTTTCTTCAAAGAGTTTTGATGGGATTTCTGCTGTGGATCCCCAGTAGCAGTCAGCCATGCAACGGATCTGAAAAAGCCTCTGACTAAAGACAGTTTCTGTATGTCACTCTTATGACATACAGAAAATACAGAAAATTTTTATTAAACGTAAAATTGTGTAAATTGAAATAAACATACGTTTGCTTCAATAATAATAATAATAAGAAAAACTCATAAAGTATTTCCGCCAAGATGAGGTGGTTTTACAGCCGTATCGAAATAAATGTACAAAACTGCACTGGAAACCCGAGTCAACTGATCAAAAACCAGACGTTACTACTGCTGGAAACCACAAAGAAGACGACGGCAGGATGTAGTAACTATTTACATGAACAAAATTATTCCTGCCTGATTTTAACTCCACTTATTATTTAATGGAAAAACCACAATTGCATAATTATAGTTTATCAACATTCGCAGAATATAGACAAACATTTGCGCACATTTGTAATGGTATTGTCGCTACATGCTAACAGTTCAGTGTTCAGGCAGCAGAGACTAACCCTAACCCTAATCCACCTCATTTGCTTTTGCTTCACTTCTTTTGTTTAGCTCTGTTTTGGGGTCGTAGTTCCAGTATTATTTAAGCTTTTGAGATGCTAATCTGCTCCTCCCAGCTGTAAAAACACCTTCTCACCAGTTACGCATTGCAAAAGTCAGAGACGTGTAATGCTTCAACCAAACCATTATGAACAGAAGTCCAAAGAACAAATGAAAAATAACGTAACAGAGATATTCCAAAGAGTGACGCAGTGGATGTTTTCCTGTTATACATCATCTTTTCTTTGTACAATATGGGATTCCCCTTTATCTTTTCTCTAAAATTATTGTCTGCTGTTCGTACTGGTTGATGATTTAAGAGGACCTTTTTGCTCTTACGTCAGTTGAAAAACAGATTGAATGGTGTATTTTTATCTTCCAGAAGAAGTTTTGACTTTACACCTTTTTACAAATTTAAGATTTTTCTACATGCCATAGTAGCCACACCGGCACGCCCACTAGAACGTTGCCTGGCAACCTCTCAGCCTCTATTGGCTGAGAGGTTGCCAGGCAACGGAACTTTTTTGTTCAAAGCAGAAATAGAAAATGTAGGAGATTTGATCCGACTGCAGACAGGTTTTGAGAAATAGAGCAGAAGTACAAGAGTACAAGTTTCAAAAATTTTGATTAGACACTCAATCCTGCTTTAAGACTGAAAATGTGTGCTCTCAAATTATGGCAGAAAAATTCCCCCCATACGTTTTGCTCTCAAAAAGAGCAAACAGTTACTCAAGTGAAATAGCGTGATGGATGAATCCAGTGCAACCTTAGAAATAAAAAAGTTCTTCCGCTTCCCTTCAATTTCTGAAGTTAAACACGGACAGTGTGATAAATTGTGAAAAGAAGGGAATAAATTTCTCAAACAGAAAACGCTCGAAGAACATCTGACTTCCAAGAACAGATGTAATGCGTTGTTATTCTAGTAGAACACCCACAAAAAAAAAAAAACTACTTGTTAATGGGAACATTAGGAGCTCTTTAAAACCCTTGATATTGGCCTTGAATTTGTCATAAATAATGTTCGGGTTAGGGACCCAGTGGGTGCCGTGGTTTGGGGGCTCTGAGTTTTGTACTGAAAAGGCTTCAGAAATCATCTTAAGGTTAGTAGTTTCCCCGTGTACGCTGAATCACAGTGGAATCTAAAGGAAATAATTGTTGGGGTTTATTTTTCGGGTTACAAAATCACTGCTGGCACAATTATTGGAACCCCTGCTGTTACCTTGTCCAGCCCACTATTACCACTAGTACAGAATGTAGTGTTCTCCTATAATATTTTACAAGGTTGGAGCATACAGAGAGAAAGATTTGTGACCATTCCTCTTTGCACAATATCTCCAAATTGTCCAGAGTCCTGGGTACTCTCTTCTCTTCAGCTCAGCCCTCACGTTTTCAATAGGATTTAGGTCTGGGAACTGACACGGCCATAAAGAAGATGGGTTTTGTATCTGATGCAACACATTGGAGTTGATTAGGCCCCATGCTTCGGATTCTTATCATGCTGAAAGACATTTTCTGCTCTCCGCCAGATTTTTATTTAATAACTCTCATTTATCTCAACTTCAGTCATTTTAAACATCCTCTGATTGTCAGTATGATCAGGGTTTGGAACGGTAACAAAATTCTTGACGTAATTTTTTTTATCATTTTTGAAGCTCAACACAGATTTACTCTATTTGAAGGTAATGTTTTCTCTTCTTTTTCATTTTGAAAAGTTCCTAAAACGGAAAGAAATGGATTACAAACCAGGCTAACGAAATATTAGCAGCACCTCAGCTTAGCTTTAGCAAAGTAGATGTTTGTAACTGTTAGCTAGCATGTTAATGTTATAACTTTATCTAAAAATACTTTAAAAAATGCTGATAGCACATAACGTATATAGAAGTTATAATCTCTCACAGCCATATTAGCATTATTTGTAACATTATCGCTAACATGCTATTTAGAATTGTCAATACTTGCTATTGATTAGATGTTGTTAGCATTTTAGCTAACGTCTGTTAGCATAACAAATAGTCTCTCGTTTTAGTTAATGAGAGACTAATATGCTGGAATATGCTGACATGCTAATGTCACTAATGCTAAGTGACATTAGCATAATAGCTAATATCACTTTAACACTAATTTATCAACAAGAAAATCCTGATGACTTGTGATTGATTATATACTCATTTTTAAATTAATTATTGCTTTTGTGCGGTTAAATTATTACAAATAAACGTAACAGAGCTTTAAATTACAAAGATTAGGAATTTTAAAGAGTTAAGTTGCAAAAATTAACACCTAAACTTAAAATACAGTCCTAATTATTAAAGAAAAAAAAAAATATTTTAGTAATATTAGAGTTGTAGTTAAGAGCTGCACTGCTGGTTTTGTTAAACATGTCTTCAATGTAGGATTTTCTTGTCACTAACTATGAATAATTCTCACCCGTTCTCAGTTTTCATACTTTGTAACCCAATAGATTCACTGCAAGTTATTTATTTTTCTTCTAAAATCCACACAATACATTAAGAAATGAAAAAGTGGAAAGATTTTCTCCTGCATTTGTAATTTTATAAACATAATAGGTACATAAGTTTTCCCACTCTTTGGTATTGCACTCAGAAGTGACCTCAGGGGTAATTTGATGCAAGTCCAATTGTGGTAACTTTAGAGATAATTTGGGGCAGAAAACACTTATCTAGACATGGTCTCACAATTCACAGTGTAGATCAGAAACCAAGCAATGACGTCAAGGAAATTTTCTGTAGACCTCTGAAACCACAATATATTCAAACAGAAATCAGGCGAAAAATACAAAATATTTTGGCAACACTGGATGCCCCAAAAAGCACTCTGGCCTTCGTTATTTGGAAATGGAAGAAATATGAAACCGCAAGGACCTTATGAGCAATCCAGGTGAAGGGATTGGTCAGAGAAAGATGGCGCTCCACTGCTCATTTAGCGACAGAAGGACAAGAAGAAGATCATCTATTGTCTGCACACTCTACCAATCGCATCTTTTTTCACTGAAAAGTACATTAACATTTTATTGGTCTGAAGAACATAAGGCCTGCTAATAACCAAACTAACACCAACTGCATTGTGAAGCATAGTGGTGGCAGTATGGTGCTGTGGGGATTTTTGTTTGTGGTAACTAGAGATTTTACAATCAAACCTCCACTGTAGGTCTCTGAAATTCACACACTGACCCAACAGATACAGCCAACATTATGAAGTAGTATCTTAGTAAGGAATCTGTAAATGTCCCAGTCAAAGCCTCGACTTGGACTGAATATATTTATATTTAAAGCTACAGCATATAGCTTTCAAAGGAATGTTTGACACATTTGTTATATGTGACAGATGATCTGTGAAAAGCTCCTCATGTGAATAAATGCTCCTGCGTTAAACAACCAATCAGAGCCAGAGGAAGGATCTTAGAGCTGCCAATCATCCTCATCCACGCACTGCTGAATGTGCTAATGGCAGAGAAACAACTTACTTGTTTTTTCGCAGTTATCGGTGGCCATGCTAAGTAGTGTGATCACTTTTGGGTTGAGTTAGCAGCAACATAGCAGATACACAAGAGTGATTGACAGCGCAGAGACCCTGCTCCTGGCTCTGATTGGTGTGCAGATGACAGTAAGTCCATGTGAAGAATGCAGACGAGCTTGATTTTTATTTTCATACATTAACTGTCTCCTATCATTTTCTTGTGACAGAGACAGTCCTAACAAAATATGTAAAAAAAAAAAAAAAAAACAACAAATTTTGTAAATTAAAGTTATATAGTTGAGCTTTGAGACCCAATACTGGCAGACATTTTCATGTGTCTTAAAAATGTTAGGTCGAATGCATGATGCCCTTCGAACTCGACTGGGTACAAATGTGAGCAAAAACCCAAAACAGGTGTATCGATCTTGAAGACATAACTCTGTAAGTATTTCATATTGATCAACGTCAATAATTAATGTTTTAAATATCTGAAATGCAAACAAACTAGAGAGGTGACCTTTCTTGTTTAAGCCAGTTTTCACTCCTCTGTTGCTTTTCTTGTTAATTTTTAAGCAGTTATGAAGCAAAACCTTAAACCGCTGCTGCGCAAGTTACTCCACAGGCTGTTGCTAGGCAACCAAGGAATGAGTGAGTTGCTAAGTAACCAAGGAATGAGTGAGGTAGTTGATTCCACGAGGCTTTTTTAGCTAGCAGTGAAAGGTTGAGCGGCTAAAGCCTTTCCTACATCTCCCAGAATGCTGTGCGGTTCTGGATCAGAGTTTAGTGAATATTCTATCAGATGTATTATCTATTGATATTGATCAGGTATCTATTGCTATATATATTGTTATTGATATATGATGTCATAAGAAAGAGTCAATCCTTTAACTGTTAGCAGTTTGTTGCGTCCTGCCGTACGGCGGAGCCGCGAGTCTACCCCACACACCGACCTGTTGAAGCCTGCTCCAGGCATTCCCCTCTATTTGCAAATCCAGGAAAGTTCCTGTGACTCAGAAACCAAAACACAAAACAAACACATGAAGGAACAATATTATCCCCCAGTAATTATTGGCTTAATCTGGCTGCAGCAGCTAATCCGAGACGGGAGCCAACATTTCAAACAATGCACAGATTCACGGTTCGGCTTTGCTGGAAATCTGCTGCCTCATGCTGCATTCAGATCTGGACGGTGGCCTGTAAGTGACACCTCTAAGCAGGCAGGGAAGAATGCTGTCTGTGCAGCTAAGTGGACCAACACAGGAGCAATGGCTTGGTGAGGGTGAGGGGTTGGGCTGCAGAGCGGGCCTCGCTTCCCACCATCTGGCACCGCCGAGACAATGTCTAGGAAAGAGACCGCTGCCAGGCCTCAATTACTGGGGGGAATAATCCAGGACACACTGAAGCAATTAGAGCCCCATATAAATCAATATGCTTTGGGTTAAAAAGTGATCTGCTCCCAACACTCTGGAGAGGCTGCTGCTTGATTTTTCTCAGAGACGGGAGCCTTTTTATTTTTTTCCTGTTAAAAACCGACGGGATGATGCAGCTGTTGCGGTTTCCACCGTCACTCAGGCTGCGTCAACGGTCAGGTGAAAAGGACTGCGAGGAAGAGAAGCAGGATAAATATTGACTCTCGGCTACTGGGCCTGAGCAAACAGTTGTGAAACTGATGTTGCATAAAAGCAGAAGCTGCATAAACAAGCAGAGCCGCCTGCAGAACAAACGCGTCTCTACGCAGAACCTTCACGGCTTACTGAGAATCGGTATTAAGGTTTCAAGTCAAGCAGAAGCTCTGGATTATTTATGTATCAGGATGCTTCGCCACAAGCCACTGACACAGATTATCAGCGTGTTACTGCCATCTAGTGGCCGAACAGGACAACTACAGGATGAGTTTCTCTGCTTTCGTTTCTTTAACTCTGATGTCATTTTTATTTTATAAAATGTAAGAACAACAGGTCAAAGTTTTATTTAATTTACCCCTTTCTAAAAGGAAAAAAAACTTGTGACCGTGAATTTGGACCTTGTGGATAGAAATATATATATATATTTACATTTTCTAGATTTGTTTTTCTGGGGGAAATTTCTGAGTTTCAAAAGTTAAAATATGCCAGAAAATATATATATTTTGAGAATCTCAAAAATATTCTAGAAAGAAAATTTAAAAAGCGTTCAACTTTAAACATTTTCGATATTTGACATTCAGACGTTTCCATGTTGTCTCTAGAAAATGTAAAAAAATTCTCCATTTATTTCTAGGAAATTTTAGGCTTTCAAAACACAAATATTCTTGTTTATTTCCAGAAATGTTCTGAGATTAATCTATAAATGTAGTTAAATAAGTTTTTGGTGGAAAATGACTCTTTTTCCATACAAAAAACGGACATAAAAATATAACGCTCAGCAGACATTTAAGTTTTATCTCAAAGATCAAACCATCATTTCAACATCAGTATTTTCAATTAAATGATGCTGTTTTAAATTCTAAACAGTTTTAAATCCAGATAAGCTGGACCTGTGGTTCTTATGGGTCAATGGAAATAAAACATTTTGATTTTAATCTCAAGAATTGTTTTTCCCCTTAGAGGTCCATGACCTGGGTATAACTGTATTTTTATATGTTCTTTAGTGTTAAAGGATCTGCACTAATGTTACTCAGTGTCAGATATTCCTTACTTGACAAGTCCAGGTGTAGTTGGTGCATCTTGACCATCCACTCCTAAAACTATTAGCAACCTGCAGATGATAGAACCTCATTATTATTTAAACAGTTAAATGTGAAGAAATGTTGCAAAAACTCCAGTAAGACACTGAAATTAGTCTAAAAGTGTGAAAACTCTGATTGCAGCTGTTCTGTGAATACTAAGAGACACAGAGACGGGTCAGAAAGATGAAGACGGAGGTGGTGGGAACAAATGAAACAAAGACTTAAATTTTGCTTGACAGAAATCATGAAACAATATACCCACCCTCACATCGCTCAGATCAGGATTCTCCAGTTCTCCAGGTTAAAAACATCCAGATTAGCTCAACTTCTGCACACATGAGATCTAGTCCAGCATATTTCTTGATAAAATGAACACAAAGTAGATTTATTCCACAACAAATAATCTTCTCTCTGTTGACTAATTGATTAATATTGAAATAAATCATTTTTACTTAAAAGTAAAAAGACAGATAAAGGATACTAAAAAGTAAGACACCAATGACGGTTCAAGTTTTTAATGTTTTTCAGAAAAGCAACATTTTTCTGCAGCCTTTCCCTGAGCAAGTCTGATTATTCATTCCTTTTTGTACAAGTTAACTCTGTGATGCGTAAAGGAAAAGAAAAACATTTGACTCGTAAACAAAATCCAAAGAAGAAACTCAGAGTTCATGGGTTAAATTCTAGTCCGACTTCGGCTGCGAACGTTTGTTCCAGCTTCACGTCGTGAGTGAGCGAATGTTCCCACAGCAGCTTCTTCTGCAGGAAGACCGATCCACAGTCCTCACAGACGAAGCTCCGCGTTTTCCCGGCGTGAGTCCGTCGGTGTTTCTTCATGTGGTAGGACAGCCGGAAGGTTTTATCACAGAGGTCGCATTTAAACGGTTTCTCCCCGGTGTGGATGCGCATGTGAGACTTCAAGTAGCCCGACTGGATGAAAGCCTTGCTGCACACGTCGCACTTGTACGGCCGCTCTCCGGTGTGGTAGCGGTTGTGGAGCCGGAGCTCGTTGGCGGTCAGGAAGGTCTTCCCGCAGACGGTGCACTGGTGCGGTCTCTCCCCGGTGTGGATGAGCTCGTGCCTCTTCAGGGACGTCTCCTTCATGAACTGCTTGCCGCAGGTCTTGCAGGGATAGCGCACGCCGATGTGGACCTGCTCCACGTGGTTGCTGAGCTGCAGCTTGGTGCGGTAGGCCATGTCGCACTGCGAGCAGCTCCAGGGTTTGTCCTCGGAGTGCGTCCCCATGCGTGGTTGCTGAGCTGCAGCTTGGTGCGGTAGCACTTCCCACACTGCCAGCACAGGAAGGGTTTCTCCCCGGTGTGCTTCCTCTGGTGGACCGTCAGGCAGTTGGACGAGCGGAACTTCTCGGGGCACATGTTGCAGGCGTAGGGGAACTCGCCTTTGTGTATCCTCTGGTGGATGGCGAGGTAGGACAGCTGGACGAAGGATTTGTCGCACTGCGGACACGGGAAGGGCCCGGCGAAGCCGTGCTGCTTCTCATAGTGTTCCCTCAGTCGTCTCAGAAGGGTGAAGCTCTTCTCGCACATTGTGCATTTCATCGGCCGGTGCATGAGCTTGTGCCGTTCGAAGGCGGCCTCATTCCCAAGGATCTTGCCGCACTCCTTGCAGTAGAGCGGGTCGTGGATCCGCTGGTGGACTTTGAGCATCGTGACGCTCTTGAACTCCTTATTGCAGTCGTCGCACTTCATTACTTCCCGGATCTCCACCTTGCAGACGTTCTCCTGGTGCTCCTTCAGGGCGGATGGATACTCAAAGTGTTTGCCACAGTTGGAGCACCAGACGGGGATCTTGGCCGTTTGGCCTTGTGCAGAGTCGGTACCGCTCGCCTCGCTGTGGCTGGGTCCGGCTCTCTGCTCCTTCTTCCACGACAGACGGGAAGTCTTCTTGTGGCAGATGGCGTAGATCTGGTGCCTCTTCAGGCCGTGCATGTGTTTGAACCTCTTCTTGCAGTGGATGCAGTGAAACGGTCGGTCCTCTGTGTGGCATTGGATGTGCCTGTTCAGAGTTTTGATGCTATCAAACACCCTGCTGCACACAGGGCACGTCTTTGGGGCTTTCTTTCTGTTCAAACCCACTACAGTCCGGTTATCTGTCGTAGTTTCTGCAGGCGGGTCAAATTCTGTTTCTTTTTTATCTAATCCGTCAGGATCCTCCTGGTTCGGGGTTTCTGCGTCCGCCAGGATCTGCTCCACGGTCTTGCAGTGCTCCTCTCGGATGCCCTCGTGCCCATGAATGATCTGGTGCTTCTTCAGAGTGTCTTTGTACTTGAAGCCCTTTTCGCAGGTCATGCAGACGTATGGTCGCTCCTCAGAGTGGGAGCGTAAATGTTTTGCGATGTCCGCGGTGCAGGGGAGGATCCGGCCGCAGATTGGACAGATTTTCCCTTCCACCGATACCTCCGAGTGCGTCTCTGCGTTCGCATCTGAAGCGCCTTTCCTTGCTTTCTGCTCCCTGCTCTTACAAATCTCCCTCTCATGCCTCTTCAGCACGTACAGATTCTTGAACTTCTTGTCACAAAACGAACACTTATACGGACGATCTTCTGAGTGGGACTTCATGTGTCGCTCCATGTCAACTTCCCGGGCGAAGTACTTCCCGCACAAGGAGCAGTTTTTATTTTCAGACATCTCAGAGGTGCAGGGATCTCCCAGGTCTTCTTCTTTAGGGCTGCTGCTCAACACTCCCTTCTCGTGAACCCGCATCATGTGGCGGTTCATGTCGTACTGGTCCCTGAACCGCTTATCGCAGCTGCTGCACTTGTACTTCAGGTCGCGGTTTTCGTTGTGGATTTCCTGGTGGCGCCTCATGGCTGCGGCTCGCAGGAACGTCTTGTTGCACACGGGACACGTTTTGTTGTTGGAGTATTTTTTCCGCAGCCTCTTGGCCGCTTCTGATTCGCTGTTTGCCTTCGAAGCTTTTCTCTTCAGCTCCAGCCTCTTGCTTTGCTTCAGCGGCTGAAAAGCGGCAGGCTTTAACGCATCGTCCGAGTCGTCGAGCGTCGCTTCCTTGGCGTCCACATCTTCGTGATCGTCGGACTCCACCAGAGTCGGCTGCTCTATCTGGATGTAGTCCAACAGCGTGACGGTTTCGCCCTCCACCTGGACGGTCATACAGCCCTGGATCTGGTCTGAAGAGGACTGGATCTGCAGCTCGTCGGGATGGATCACGATCTTCTCCAGCTGGGGAAGAGACAGCGAGGACAGGATGCAGTTCCCAAACGATGATGGGATGTTCTGCGTTTCATCTGTGGCGAAATTAAAATTTTATTTCAATGATGAATTAAAAAAAAAAAAGATGCTTTGTACAAAAACAGGCTGAAAGTTTAGCTGAAATACCCCTTTAATGTTTTTATGTCCAGTTACAGCCACACACTAAGGTTGTGTAGTGGTCTAGTCAAAGCTCGGAGTTGAAATAACACTATGTGGCTAAATGAAATAAATGGGAAGCTCACTGCTAGTATTCACTAATGAAGCTGATGATTTGTTCACTTTAGGGGGCCACATACTTTTTTCTACACAAAGAAGATTTTTTTTTATTCTGAGGAGATTTAAATAATTCAGTTATGACTTTTTATATTCCCTTTGGTCATCTTTGAAATTAAAATAATCTGAAAAATTGTTATCAACTTGAACGCAATAAGAAAATACAAAATGAAAACCTCAAATGATGAAAATTTGACGAATGAATTTCAGAAAGTTCTGGATGCTTTTGCCTTGATTTAGATGATTTATTTTCAGTTTGTAAGATTTTATCCAGAAGTTTCAACTGTTTTCCATGTCATTTTTAATCTAAATCCAACTTCAAGAAGAGCAGACAGATCAAAATAAAAACCATCAAAGTGTGGTAGTCTAGTCAAAGTCCAGAATTAAATCATATTGAAACAGATGTAACTGTAATAAAGTTTGGGTTCTGAAGGAACTGACCCAGAACAGTTGAGAATAAATGCTCAAGCAAAGTTACATAAAACCAAAATTAAAAAAAAAAGCATTAAAGTTTGTGTAAAAATTGGGGGTGTAAATACTTTTATCGTTACGACTCACCAGTAAAATCCACGTGTCCGAGTCTCGTCTGGTACCGCAGGACAGTTTTCAGGTGCAGGGGGTCCGGTACCGAGTGAGCGCACTCCTCCAGCGCCGTCGGGATGCCGCCGATCATGGACGCCGTCTGCGACGCAGAAACGAGAAAAAAAAAACAAACATGAAGCGACTGAAGTTTTCTCAAATATGGGAAAGATTAGAGAACATTTCCTTAAAGTAAAACAGATCAGCATGGAGTCCCGGTAACTAAATCCAGATGCCAGTAGAAGGAAAACATGTTTTCTGTTTCACATCATAAATTTAAAGATGCAAGTTTTCTCAAATCTTTTTGGCATAAAGCAAAATGTTGACGTTCGGGACGCTCCTTCACTCCACTGTTAAGCATAGTGCAGGTTCTGTGATGCTGTGGGTCTCCATCTCTTTCAAAGGCAAATTTAAGGTGAAGGTAAATTTAAGAAAGAAATAACGGCTGATAAACGACTAGTACCAGTTGACTGTTTTATTTAATGTTTTAAAAGTGCTGCTTTGACGTGATGCTGCCGCCAACGTGGCTGATTCCAGAAATATTCAGAAAGGGACAATCGGTTTTTCTCGTAACTGACAGAAAGGTGTTTATCAGCCAGCTGACTTGGCAGTGGGCAGCAATAGAAACCTTCATTCATGGAAATACTTCAATTAAAAAAAAAAAACACTATTTTTTGTACTTTCAGCCGCATGAAAATAGATTTTTTAGGCAAAACTGCTGTAACGCGTTGACTTGCCATGATTTTTAATGACTTATTTTGTGAACTAGCTTAATTACGTGTAATTTAATTTAATTTCTCAATAAATGGGAGCAGTATAATTGCGAAATTGTTTCTTTTTTCTAACAATGGCAAATTATTAACAAAGATTTGCAAATCTTTGTAATGGAAACGCAGCTTGTGCGTTTAAAACCTTTAAGACGACGTGAGTCTCGTCTACCTGCTGAATGTCGGGAACTGGGAGAAGCTTCTCCAGTCGGGACAGGAAATCCAACATCAGCATCTGCAGCGCGTTGTCATAATCGGGTCCAAAATCTGTGGGGAAAACATCCTGGAGAAGGAAAGGTCAGGTTTTAGTTTGAAGATTACGTAGTGAAGAAGACTAAGACTAAAAACTAAGACAAGACCTGGAAGAACTTCTCCTTCTCTTCAGGATCCTTCAACAACAACCCGACCTGATCCACAAAGTTCGACTCTGGAAACTGAACATCTGAAAAACAAGGCTGGAAACACAGAAACATTCACATGTATGACATCTGATTGGCTCTGATCGGTTAAATGTTGTTTTTTTAAGAGGCTAACCTGTGCTGCCCAGGTGGATATGAGGGATTTGATCTGATCCAGGTGCATCTGGATGGATTCTGTGTCGGGGATCTGCTCGGAACGACACAATTCAAGAACAACCTGAAGGAAAGGATGAAAAGGTGGCAGGATGAGCAAACTGTTCTTCACTCGCTCCCTGATGGAGGAAAACTGATGTTACTCGATTTTTTTCTCACTCGTGCTCTCAGTCCCAGAAGCAGCTGAGCTTTCTGGTCTGGATTCAACAGTTCTGGCACAAGATCAGTGATGGTACTGATGAAGTCCTCCACTAATCCGTATTTGTGAAGGTTCCCGCTCTGCACGATGTGCCACATGGCCGCAGACACAAGGCGGAGGGGGGGGATGAAGAGGCGAAGAGACGGCAGCAGGAGAGGCGGATCTGGAAAACATCTTACAGAATTAGAAAACCACAGCCGTTCTTTTTTTCACTTTTATATTCAAATATCTTAAAATAGTCGAGTTTAATCCCAAAAATAAACAGAAAATTGGTCAGCATATCATGGATTAATGACAATTTAAAATGCAAAACAATTTTATGAAAAATTAAACAATTACAAGGAAATAAATTTAAACTGTAAATATTACTGAAAAGATTTAATGCAACATTTCATTAAATGCGGTTTAAATAACAACTTATTGCTTTGTTTATTATTTGATTTTGATAGTCTTTGCGATCTGTATTGTACAACTAAACATATAAAATCCAAGAAAAAAGCTTTTAACACTTTTGTTTTCCAAAAAGTTACTTATTCCTGGAGCCAATCGTTTATCCGCTCCTTCCAGCGTGGTGCGTTCACGGACAGAAACATGTGTGGTAAAAAAAGAACTATAACACCGGTGCAGCCCGACAGCGTGATGGACGCAACATCTGTAGCTGTTGACTTAATAAATCATCTTAAAATACATGTAACTGAGGAACATAAAGCGCTGCAGATGACAACGTTGTTGTTCAGATCTCAGTTGTTTGCAGCTAGCTTTGCTGACTCTTAATTATACCCGAAGTCCATGAAAGCAACATTTGTCAGCGGTTAGTCGGTGGCAAAAACGTAAACTAACGATAACCACGGTTGAAGCACGTATTTAAAGAATGCGAGGATCTGTTTTTGTCAAATATTGTTCTCCACTTATTTACGCTCATTCACCCAGTCCAGCTCCCCGGCGTGCGGTGCAACGTAGCAAAAACCAACCGCCATCTCAGAGCGGCGTACGCCATGTTTGAAATCGGGCGCACACACTCCGAGAGAAAAACCAACAACTCGGTAAAAACAAACGCTACACAAACCCTCATTGACTTACCGTCACTGGTAGGTTCTGAGCTCCCCATATTGTGCCGAAAAGTACTCAGTTAGGAATATAAATCAATTCGGGGACGTTGTGAGTCGACGTCCGCCCGACCCTGCGGTGCAACCAGCTGCTGGCGGGGAGGAAAAGACGGTTAGATATCCTGTTCATAGTGCGCAGGCGCAGTATGTCAACACATGCTTATTTGATAACATGTACTACTTTAACCGTGATGTGTTTTCACACGCTCGCACAAGCTATTGATTATTCTGACATGTTAAGAAAATAAAATAAAATAATGTTAAAGCCTCTTGCTTGCAAGTAACCTTCTTCACATGATTAATGCGGTCTATGTTGCTCACCACCGCCACCTAGAGGAAATTCGGAATTTAATGGCAGGGCAATAATTTAGTATGAAGAGCCAAAAGTGCCAAGAAAATAAAACATTAATTATTCATTTATCATAATAACAAAAAAATACGTGATAGTTTAAATAAAACCAAATATAAATATGTACAAAAATAGTATATTTTTATTGAATCACTTTTAATCACTTTCTGAAATCTGAAAATTTATATATATCCAAACAAACACTGAAATATATTTGATGACAGTGAAAATATGAGTATGTGGGTAATGAGCAATACGTGACAGAATTTTTAATGGCTAAAATTTTAAACAAATGGTCACTTTTTCTTTTTATTCATTACCAATAGTAAAAAAATTACACTCCATTTAGTTATTGTATTAAACGTACAAGTAAACTGGACGATGAAATAAACAAGAGAATGTATTTTCTATAATAGAAAATATGTCCACTACTTAAGTGGATATAGTCCCCTTAAGTAGTCGATATAGCGACATGGCTACATGTAGCTATATCGACATGTAGCCATGTATTGAATACATGGTTGAAACAAATGTATTTTTGTAATTTAATGTATGGATCTCCAAATGCACCAACAATAACACAAGTTCAAAATTAATCCTGTGTCTAAGTATGAATCATTTTGAGGGCAACTACATATTTAATGACTTACTGATTTAATTGTTTCACTTTTGACCTTTGATTATTTATTAGTCACATATTGATTGCTTTGAAACAAACAAAACAAAAAGCCTTTTTTTTTTGGTTAGACGTTTGCTTTGTGAGAAAGAAATGCCTGTTTAAACTTTATTAATTCATGTCAACTGCATAGTTTTTACACAAAAGCAATGAATCTGCATGTACTTTGGATTGATTTAAGCAGCTCTCTTTTACATAAATTTCACTTTGCACCATCACTGAAGTTCTTGTCTTACGATTTTATCACTGGTGACAAAAACAAATAATGAAAAAGGTTAACTGGAAAGACCTTGTGACCAAAAATGCAATAAAGAAAACAGAATGTCTCAGAAAAATTAGGAAATGTTACAATTTCTGAAGAACTGCTGAAGAGCAGACAGGAAACCTATTGATACTCCAACTCAATCTCATTTCCAAAGACCGCCTCGATGTTCTGTTCGTGAGTGACAGAGTGTTCGTTCAGCAGTTTCCTTTGGGCAAAACTGAGTCCACAGATCTCACAGGTGAAGCTCTTCTGTTTCCCATCATGAGTGAGTCTGTGTTTCTGCATGTTTCTCGACAACCTGAAGCGTTTGTCGCAGATTTCACATGCGTATGGCTTCTCTCCTGTGTGGAGACGCATGTGGATCTTTAAGTAGCTTGACTGGATGAAGGCCTTACAGCATACCTCGCACTTATACGGGCGCACGCCGGTGTGGTACCTGCTGTGCCGCAGGAGCTCGTTGCCGGTCAGGAAGGATTTGCCGCACTCTGTGCACGGAAAAGGCCTCTCGCCGGTGTGAGTGAGCTCGTGCCTTTTCAGCGACATCTCCTTCATGAACTGCTTCCCGCAGGCGGTACATGTGAACCGGATACAGAGGTGGACTTGCTCCACGTGATTCTTGAGCTGCGCCTTTGTACGGTAAGCCATGTTGCATTGACCGCAGACCCAGGGTCTCTCCTCGGAGTGGGTGCCCATATGCATGGAGAGATCCGAGGCGGCGCGGTACGACTTCCCACACTGCCAGCACAGGAAGGGCTTCTCTCCAGAGTGTTTCCGCCGATGAACCGTCAACAAGGAAGAGGTTCTGAACTTCTCAGGACAACTGTCACAGACAAACGGAAACTCCCCTCTGTGGATCCTCTGGTGGATAATGAGATAGGATAGTTGGACAAAGGTTTTGTCACACTGAGTACACGGGAAGGGTCCTGTGAAGTTGTGCTGCTTCTCATAGTGTTCTCTCAGACGTCTTGAGATGATGAACGTCTCATCGCACATCGTGCACTGCATCGGCCTGTGCAACAGCTTGTGTCGCTCGAAGGCGGGTTCGTCAGCCAGGATCTTCTTGCAGTCTTTGCAATACAGCGGGTTGTGAATCTTCTTGTGCACCTTGAGCATCGTTATGCTTTTGAACTCCTTTCCACACTCGTTGCATTTCTTCACGGTCGGTTCCGCTCGGCAAACGCTTTCCTGATGTTCTTTCAGGGCAGGCAGGGACTCGAAGTGTTGGCTGCAGTTTGAACACCAGACAAATACCTGTTGGAGATCCGTTTCACCTTGATTGGACCCCTTCTTCAGCGAGTAACGTGGGGGTTTGTTGTAGCAGACTGCATAGATCTGGTGTCTTTTGAGTCCGTACAAGTCTTTGTAGCGCCTCTTGCAGTGGACGCAGTAATACGGCCGGTCGACCCTGTGGGACTGGAGATGCTTGTTCAAGGTTTTAATCATATCAAACGTCTTGGAACAGACAGGACACACTTTCAGGCCTTCTTTGGACATCTTCAGAACAGGCACACTCTCTTTTGGAGAGTCTTCAGATCCCTCCACGTCCATTTGTTCTGGTCCACCAGTATCACCAGTACACTGAGCATCAGCCTCAGAGAGAAGCCTCTCCAGTTTCATGCACTGCACCTCCCTGATGCCCTCGTGGCCTTTGAGAGTTTGGTGCTTCTTTATTGTGTCTTTGTACTTAAAGCCCTTCTCACACGTGAGGCAGACATACGGTCGTTCTTCAGAATGAGATCGCAAATGCTTCTTAATGTCTCTGTTGTTCTTAATGGTCATGCTGCAGATGGGACACACTTTATGTTTAACTGATGCTTCAGTTGACAGTAGCATGTATGGAGTCAGCTCTGTATTTAAAGGTGGATTGTTTGGAGGTTCTGCTGATACATCTGCAGTTGTTTCTGGATTTAAGGATTCCTGTTCCTTTTTCTTGGCCATTTTCTCCGCTCTTATTTTGCAGCTCTTCTCATGCGACTTCAAGGCATAAGGGTTTTTAAACTTCTTTCCACACAAAGAACACTGATGTGGGCGCTCCCCTGAATGAGTCTCTATGTGCCGCTTCAGATCACTCTGCCAGGCAAAATACTTCCCACAGTGGGGACAGGTTTGTTTTGTGGCGGACTCTTTGGACTTCCTGGCTTTCGTGTTAGTGCTGTCACTCGTCTCTCCCTTTTCGTGGACTCGCATGGTGTGTCGCTTCAAGTCGTACTGGTCCCTGAATCGTTTGTCACACATGGCACAATTGTGGTTGTAGTCGCGCTTTGTTTTGTGAATCTCCAGGTGGCGCCTCATGCCGGCAGCTCGCGGGAACGTCTTGCTACACACGGGGCACGTTTTACTGTCGTGGTATTTCCTTCTGACTCTTTTAGGCTTCACCAGATCTTTCTTTTCTTTGAAAACTCTTCTTCTCAGTCGGAGCCACCTTGCTTGCTGCGGGGGTTCTACGCCATTACCGGAATCCTTATGTGGTGCTTCCTGCACAGGTTCCTCCATATTTGATTCTCCAGGATGATCAGGTTGAACTGAACTAGAAGCCCCAACATCGTCAACCAGGGTCACAGTTTCCTCCTCCACTTTGACAGTCAAAGTATCAGGCAGCAGTTCCGGCAAAGGCGGCATCTGTATCGGATCGGAACAGACCACAAGCTGGTCCAACTGCGGAAGAGATAAGGATGACAGGATGGAGGTCCCAGTGGAGGATGGAATGGTCTGAGCTTCATCTGTGTGGAAATAAAAACTGTTCAGCCATTTCTGCAAACAAGAATCGGCTTGAATTTGTTGAGTTTTCTTCGAGTTAAACCTCCAGTCAGAACTTTACCAGAAGCTCATTGAAGGACATTTGCAAGTACTGCACAGATACCGAGACAATAGAGGAGACTCACCGGAAAAATCAAGACATCCGAGTGTCGTGTGGTACCGCAGAACCGCTGCCAGGTGCTGTGGGTCGGGGACAGAGTGAGCGGATTCCTCCAGGGCAGAAGGCACTGCACTCAGGATGGATGCAGTCTGAACAGTTAGAATGTTGAAATTAAGGTCTGAATTTTCAGATTAAAGTCAAGCATTTTGAGGAAAAGAGTCAGAATTATGAGAATACATTTGGAATTTTGATGTTCAATCAGTAATTTTGAGATTAAAGCCGCAATTTTAAAATTTAGGTCTAAATAGTGAGAATAATAATAAAAATAAAAGATCAAGAATTTAAAAAACAAAATAGAAAAAAACAGAAATATGAAAATAAAGTTGGAATTTCAAAATCAAGGTGAATTTTGATTAAATTCAATAACTACGGAAAAACAATAGAATTATGAGAATATATCTGGAATTCTGAGATTAATTTGAAAATGTTTAAATTAAAATCAGAATTTTAAAATTCAGATCTGAATTTTGAGATTAAAGCCAGAATTTTGAGAAGAAAAAAAAAATCAGAAATAGATTTTGAAATTAATATGAATTTTGATTTGTTTTTAAATATCTGAGATTAATGTCTACATTTTAACAATAAAGTCTGAATTTTTGAGACCAAAGTCAAAGTACTGAGATTAAAGTCTAAATTCTGGGATCAAATTGTGAAATCTGAGATTAAGGTCAACATTTTGAGATTAAAGTCTAAATTTTTAAGTCAGAATCCTGAGATGAAAAGTGAAATTTCTTATTTTTTCCCAACAATATTCTGTGGAATACAAATTACCCTGCATGTTAAGAAAGAGCAGAAGAGTCTGATGTTCTTCTACCTGCTGAATATCAGGAACTGGAAGAAGTTTCTCCAGTCTGGACACAAAGTCCAACATCAGCATCTGCAGAGCGTTGTCAAAATCAGGTCCAAAATCTGAGGGGAAAACATCCTGCAAGACAATGATCACAGTTCACCTATAAATGCATTTTACTGCCAACCAAACATCAACGTCGGGTCCAATACCACGCCGTTCCGGACAAACCTGGTAGAACTTCTTCCTTTCCTCAGGGAGCTTTAACAACAGCTCCACCTGATCCACAAAGTTTGTCTCTGGAAAACGTACATCTGCAAAGCAAGGCTGGAAATAAGACACACAGCTTCAGTTTCAGTTAAATAATCGAGTGACTGATCCAGAAGACATTGTGTCAGGAACCAACCTGTGCTGCCCAGGAGGATATGAGGGTTCTGATCCGATCCAGATGCATCTCGACAGATTCTGTGTCTGTGGACTGCGCCGAACGACACAGTTCAAGAACAAGCTGCAAGAAAAGACGCCATCTCAAACACTTTATGCATGTCACACATCAGCAGTTTTGTACGGTTAATAAATGTCTCTGTTTACTCGAGCTCTGAGTCCAAGAAGGAGCTGGACTTTCTGCTCCGGGTTCAACAGTTCTGGCACGACATCTGTGACCCTGCTGATGAACTCTTCCACCATCCCATAATCCTGAACATTCCTGCTCTGCACCGTCTGCCACATGGCTCCAGAAACCAAACGGAGGGGAGGAATGAAGAGGCGAAGAGACGGAAGCTGGAGAGGCGGATCTACAAATAAAGATTTAAACTTGCTATTTAAACACTGTTTTCAAAAATCTGGCTTTCAGTTTTGAGCTGAATTTTAAAGGATATGTAACACTAAAAGTGGAAAGGTTATATTTTAATGTGAGAACCTCTAGGTTTTTCTAGACTTAATAAATTCATATATTATGAAGAGATAAATGTAAAATATCTTTTAAAAAGATTTGTGAATGTCACCTGGAGAATTTTCAAAATCAGACATTAGGTCCCATTTTGTGAGTCACAATTACAGTTTATTAACTTCTTTTTATTGTCATTAAATGCATGATAAGAAGGATCTCCTTCTATATTAGGAATATAAGCACATCTTCCAACAGCATGAGAAAAAAAAAAAGTCTCAGTGGTCTTAATTAGTGGCCCTAACTGTCTTCCATATGATTATATTGACAAAACATTTATTTATTTTTAAGGTTCTGAGTTTATTATGAACACAATTAAGCAACAATTTAATTATATTTTTTTAAGGATTTGTGGCATTTTTTAGCTCCATATCGCTTAGCAACGAGTCAGGAAATCGCGTTGCTCCGTGATGCGTTCAAAAGTGACGTAAAGTCGAGCTATCGAACTGAGCAATGACAACAGCGGTACAAGTCCTGCAGAGACTAAAGTGGCATTTAAAGGGGATAACTGTCTTGTATAAGCTAGCTCAAATGTAGCTTTGAGAGAGCAGTTAACGGGAAAAGGTAGCAGTCGAAGTTAAGCCCTTTCGAAGTATTTAGTAGTAAATTAAGTTTTAGTAATTTTATAGACGTTAGCTGACTTCTAACATAAACTTGAAGTCTAAGTTGCGCCCACACCCGCTTCCTGGTGGAGCAACACGGCACCGAAACGCCGTCAACGTCCCGAATCGAGCTACGCCATATTGGAAATGGGGCGCACACACTCCAAAACACGAACTAATAACTCATCAAGAACAACGAGTCCTGACATTCTGGATGGCTTACCGTTTTCTACATGATCCGGGCTTCCCATGTTGTTTTGTAAAGTGAGCAATCTGAATAAATAGTCTACCTCGACACTGTTTCAGGTCGACGTTCACTCAGACCTGCGGAGCAAACGGAGAGACGGAGAGGAAGGGCGGCGCGGCGGTTTGTACGTTCGGCGCATGCGCTGTAGCAGAATATAGGTCAATGCATTCTGCCGTCCACCGGTTTGCTTACAGCAGCACAATAATAACACATCGGTTTTAACGTTAATTTAACAGAGGATTTAATACTTATATTTTTTTAAAATATATATACTTATATAATATATATAAATATATATCCAGTAGTGCCTTGAAAAAGTACTACTAAACTCAATTTTGACAGATTTTAATTGCATTTCTTTGAAATCAAGTTTTGTGCACATTTTTAATGTCAGAAAAAGGATTATCAAGTTTTTCCACATACTTTTGTTTAGCTTATCCTACAAATACATATTCCTCACACAAATACAAGGTAAAAAGACAATTAAGACTTTAGATGTTTTTAAACTGAGGTCTTTATTAGCTGTCCACAATATCATGTCATGGAACGACAGAAACCGTAGCATGAGTGTAACATTTCTCTTTGTTGTTATACTCCACCACATCTCTGCTTCTTACACCATGTATAATTTATATTTTATATATATATATGTATATATATATAATTTGTACAATGTACATTTTCCCTTCAAAGGAACAGAAGTAGCAAAAGTTTCATCCCCATGTGGATTTAAACTAACCCATGCAAGTTATCACTGTGTCTAGGGAAAATTAGGTATATTACCAGGAACAAATACGCAGGATAATAAATGCTCAGACAAACACAAAGGAGGGTGTTGAGACAAAGCTGCTGTACAGAACACATTCCCAACAACATTAAACAAGAAGAGCCATGCAAACTGACATTTACTCTACAGCTTTGACCCGTTTTGGGCCTGAAATGCCAGAAATGGGACAAGCTAAGCTGTTTTTTTGCTACTGGCGTAACATTAAGACTAACAGAAACAGATAAGCATAAAATCTTTGACTTTATTTTCATACTTTAGTTGCTGTTGGGTCACAATAAGACTTTAACTCAAGCTCACTGGTAAAATACTCTGATTGTGTGAGGCTACAGTAACACTGGCACAAAAAAGTGCTTGACATCATCATGAACCTTGGTTTGCATCAGGTTACATTTCACTTTCAAATAAAGCGTTTCCACTAAAATATGTGAATATGTGATGATTCATTTAAGTTACTAACATACAGTAAACTCTTTAAAGCATTCAGGGTAAAATAAACAAGAGCACACCATGGGTTGCCACAGATATTTAACCAAAAATATATATATTTAAGCAAATTTCAGTCACTCATTTAGCTCACATTTACACCGTAGCTAACCTCATGGGAACACAATCTGATGTGAATATTGCTTCTACTAAATATCTTAAAGCATTATTAAATATATTCTTTTCAAAACTGCTGAATGTAAAATAAAATATATACTGCTATGCATGTAGATAAGAAAATAAAACTGTAGTATAGCATCTATAATCTGTCAATATTTATAGAAGTTCATATATTATGTTAAGATTTCCTCAAAATTTGGGCTAAAATATGGATGTAATTTTGAATGTGCTACAGTAATTATATTTCATAAGAATATAAATAGTGGTCAATAGTGAAACAAACATTACATGTAAAAATTAAAACTGTTGACTGTTGCATTTGGTTTGTTGCTGGAAAAAAAATTGCACAATTTCCAAATCTTTGTGTTACATTCATTAAATAGACTTCAGTTGTATATTAAAATACAACCGAATGCATAAAACTTAAACACATCTGAATCAACTGTCAATATATAAACAGAAAAAACTGTTGCTAGATATTGGGGACCTCTGTTAGCATTAAGAGAATTACTTGGTGTTTACATTTTTGAAAATATGAAAAAAATAAATATTGACCCTTTTCTCATGACGTCACGCTCCACTCGGCCATGACGGACATCAAAACAACCGATTCGCTCCTGTAGAAAACAAACATATCGCTTTTATTGATTCTATTTCATTTTGAAAATGGTCACTTTATAAGTATGTATAATTAGAAAGATTTAAAAATATCGCATTATGGAAAAAGTACGTGTCTAGCCATTGGTAACCATGGAAACAGTGCCGCACCGACATGTAGCCTAGCATGTACGGAATAAAACTGGTTAGCATCTTCTCTTTTGTATGTCTAACGTTGCTCCGGTGTAAAGAGAAACGCTGTTTAGTCCATATTGACATAAATGATGTGGTGTGAATTGAGGTAAAGTCGGTAATTTGATCACCAGGGAGGATTTACGGGTCGGTTTCGAAGCTAGCTGCTAGCTCTTGTGAATACCGTCAACAATGAGGCCCAACAAGGCGAGTTACGTTCAGACAAATTAGCTCGACTCGAACAAAAAGATGCCGCGAATAAACTGGAAAAAGCAACTTTGTTCTGTTCAATACGGGCATTTCAGGACCGTCGGTCACTTCCGACGCCCAACATGGCGCCCGGAATGATAGAGTGACGCAGTTGTTAAGGGTCAATACTGTATGAGACAGCACTGTAAACAATGTATTCTTGTTTTTTTTTTTATTAATTAATTAAATTTTTATTTAGTAGACTTAATTTTTCAAGCCTCTAATTATTAATTTCCTGGATGATTTCTTGATTTTTTACAAATTTTGTCCTTAGGATGATCAAAATGTTGTAAAGCCCATGCTGCACCAGCAGGGGGCGATCATAGCTATGAACTTCATTGAAATCCATTGTAACTCGTGTTTTCTAACTTATTTCACCATTTCCATTCATAACTTTTTCAGCGTGTATTTTAATTTTATGAAATCAAAGCAACATAAAATTGACTTAACTGTTGCAGCTTTTGGTACTGAAATGCTAAGAGGCAATGCAGAAACTGGACGCTTTTTAGTCGTTTTACGACATCCAGACCATTCAGATGCAACACAGATTGTTGTTTAAAAAAAAAAAAAAAAAGTTTTGCAAAATATTTGGCATGATCTGCGAGGAGCTTTAATATTTAAGCATTTCTGTCATTATACATTCATGTGAAAATATGATTCCCTCTTACAAGATTCAGTGTTTTTCAAAAAAAAGTTAGACATTAAGGTATTCAATGTTTTTAACAATAATAAATTTTTAAAATAATTTAAATAAACAATATAAGAAAAGACTGTTTTTAGAAGGTTTCCACTTTTAAATATCAGACATATTTAGTCTGGTTACTGTTTAAGTGGGAGTAAAGATCTGTAAAAAAAAAATTAAGAGGTCTCAGAATAATTTGTAATCAGATATTTTCAAAATAAAACAACTGCTGACATGTCCATGTTGGCCGACAAAGCATGTTCACCCTGAGAGCAGACAGTAAATGTTAAAATAAGTCTCCAAATCTCCTAAAATGTCAGCACACAACCTACAGCAGGCTTGTGTTACTTTTGATATGAAAGTGTAAGGAGGAAACTTTAACTTTATTGATGCTCTCAAAGAGAAACATGAAGATTTAAGTTAGCAAGAAAGACCAGGAAAAATTATTCTTTCACAAGTTTAAAATTTCTCTTGATATCTTTTGTTTAATTATGAAGACAATGTTAATTTTTAGTTTTTTAAGCGCAACTATATCACTTTGTTTTTCAGAAATCAACATAAATTTGATTAGCCGTCAAAATGCAAACATTTTATTAGCTCCTTGTGACATTTCTTGTTTCATCTTTGGTTTCTTATTTATTTAGTTTCATTATTTTTAGTTTATTTTTGGGATTTCTAGACTTTTTAAAAAGTTGATCTTTATATTTGCCTCCCTTTTACCACCAAACAATGACAGTAGAATATTATTTTGTGTGTAATCTCAATTGTTTTAAGAAGTTAATTTCAATACTGAACTGCTAAGATAATTTAATACACAGATGGTAGATTTAAACGCTGCAGACTAGCATGAATCTTATAATCTATCCTGATAATCTGGGACGCTTCAGAGCAAAAATAATTTGAGGGAAACCCTTCGCTTCAGCTAAAACTGGAGCAACCAGCGTCCCACAGTGTGATGTTGCATAACACACAAGTCATACAGATGGATTAAACATGCAAGTTTGCATAATCCGGACGCACAGCGGGGAGCACGTTTAGCGAGGCCGGTGTCGTCAGCCAGGCGAGTGAGTGTTGGGATTTTACACCATCTTGCAAAAACAATGATTTTCAGAAGATATTTACAGTTTGCTTTCAGAAACTCTGTCCGTCTCCAGAATCCCGCTCTGACTTGTGGCGAATAAAAAGTTAATAAGCAGCAAATTCTTTTACTTCCCGCTCAGAAAAAGTGGTCCATGAAGTAAGCTGTGCATAAAAAAGCAACGTAATGGCAGCTCAGTAAAGGAGGTGTCATGCAAAAAGACAAATTATTTCCCGTGTTTTAGGAATCAGTCAGCATAGATTTCGGGTTTATTTGAACCGGCTCGGCGGAAGTTCCTGTGATCAGTTTGGCTTCTGCAACATGGCAGATAAAACACAGTGAAACGTGTCCAACACACTGACGGACTGAAATGTAAGCAAGTCCACCTAAAAAGTTGCTACGGGTCGTATAGCAGGGGTTTAATTTGCGGCATCCACTTCCAGAAAATGTATCATTTGTATTGAATGAGCAAAACTTCTACTTTAATTTCTGAGTGAAAAAAGTGTAAAACATGTATTTCATGCACGTGTTCTGTATGAAATACAGTTGAGAGTCGGATTACTGTGAATGAGGCGTCTTGATCGAGTCAGGTTTGTTTTTACCCGCAGTGAACAGCCGTCAGGACAGGAGCTCAGGCAAAAAAATACAGTTCAGTCACAAACGTCTACATTAACGTTCAACAAGCAGCAGAATTAAAGGGACATCCTGGCGGTAGATCGTCCAACAGCAGTTTGACGTGGGCGGGACAGTGTTTGCTAAGATGGGCGTTACATCGATGCTGCGGCTGCGGGCGGCGGTCACACCACCGAGCCCTTGGAGGTGGAGAGGTGGATGGAGTGGATGCGGGTGGCCAGGGTCTTCTCCAGGTCGTGGAGGATGTCGGAGCAGAGGACCGGGCTGGACACGGGGCTCTCGGCGGCGGTGGCGACGAGCGGCTCGTACAGGAGCTGCTTGAAGGCGTCCAGTTCGATCAGCAGCACCATGTTCTTCAGGAAGTAGCCCTCGATGAACGCCGTTAGCTCCAACGCACCGAGAAACTGCAGAGAGCGAAGATAAAATGATCACATTTTATCACTAATACCACTATAATCTTCTAATCTTTTAAAAACAAACTAGGTATTCTGGGAGTTTAGATTTTAATTCCCTTTTTTGATTTGGTTTATTTTTTTGTTTTTTGCATGATGACATAAAAATCTGTGGTGAATAACTTGAAGTTGGTGTAAATTTGGAAAAGGTCTAATTGTTATATAAATTAGATTATCTTAAATAAGGAACAATTGATTATTCAGACTTCACTGCCTACAGGAGAAGATACAGGCTAACCACTAGCCATTACATTATTTAGATTTTATGACTAAGAAATGTTAAAAATAAAACATTTTATACCCATTTTCTCAATTATGCCTTAAATCAGAGCTCAGCAAAACACAGCTGTAATGTTTATTAGCATCCAGAGAAGCATGCTAATCTTAGCATAGTATTGTTAACATGTAAAAAAAAATGTAACACTTAGCATTAGCATGCTAGCATTCACTTTTTTCTTTCTTTTTTTTGTTTTGTCAAGACAACTGTGAGTTAGAGCCTCTCAGAAATCAGCTGTCACTTGAGGCATTAATAAATCATGGAGGAGATGAGCAGGTGGGTTCCCAGTCTGAGGCGTATTCCCACCTTGGCGTGTTTGTAAAGGTCCACGCAGGTTTCAGTGGTGATGTTCTTGGAGCAGATGATCTCACAGTGTCTCTGAAGGGCCTCTAGTTGGAAGAACTTGGCTGCAGACAGGAGCTGCAGAGAACAGTACATGCAGGATTCAATTAAAAACAAAAACAAACTCAAAGTAATGACGTTGCTATGCAAACACTCTGCATTACCTCCATCACTTCTGTGTTGCGGATGTGCAGAGACTCTGTGCCTCCGCAGTACAGATACTGCATGACCAGCTGCAAGATAAAACACACCAACACATTGAAAACTAAATGAAACTATGTCATTGTTTTATAAGCCTGGCGGGCCACCAGGCTTTTCTTGTGCCCCCACCAGGCTAAGCATTGCTTTTTTATATTTAAGTCTTTTTAAATTGTTTACATTTTAAGACTTTATGGTTGTGTTCAGGTATTAATCTTTTAATAACACATAATTATCAAGTGATATTTTCATCCAAACATTTTTTAACTCAAAAACACGACGAATCGCCGGATGAATGACTGACACCCAACCACCGGGGTCAGCAGGTTTCCTGGGGAAAACGTCCAATCTTACTCTCATCTAACTTGCCAAAGTAACTAAAAAAAATCAACATGTTGAACTTCTTACGTGGAAAATGTTGTATTTGACGTGGCTGATCTCAATGCATGTGTTTTCTGCTGCTGGTCTGTTCTGGAGCAGAGACTTGAACCTGGATGAAAAACAAAACGAGTCACTTTTTCCATCTTATTGACTAAAATCCAACATATCTGCATTAAAGCCACAGCTTCCCAGTACCTGGCTGATGCTGTAAACAGCAACACCTTGTGTGCATAAAACGGTTTCCCCTCCACCAGGAAGGTGACGTCAGACATCTCCTTGTTGTTCAGGAAGTGGGGGTCTGGGAAAAACACAACGCTTTTATTCCAGAGAACTAATTATAAAGAGCAGCAAACAGCAGAAGATAAAGCTGATGGAGGTTTTACTCCAAATTAAACAATTACCATTTATTTTGTGTTCTAAGTTGTTGTCCCAATGAATGTCTTAAACATTTCTCTAAAACCCTCAGTCATGTTTAGCTCCTTCAGTGTTCATTTCTGATGTAAACAGCAGGTGGCGCTGCAACACTGTGCAAGTTTCCTGCTGAACCTCGAGGTAAAAAATTATTATTCCCAGCAAAGACGAACTGAATTAAAGTTATTAACAGAAGCACAAAATGGATGAAATGGTATCTGAATATAAAGTATTAAAACATTTTCAGATACACATTTAATTTATTTTTATCTGCTTCATAATCATAAAAAGAGAAATCTCAACGTTACTCACTTCATGACGTGAATCCAACAATATGATGATTATTTCATTAGAGGTTGTTTATTTGAGTAATGCTATTTGCGGCTAATAATGCTAATTAGCAAGTATTAGCTACACTTTGCTAGTGTCCATTGTTACGATTATTCCCCGTTTTGTAATAAGATAAATATGCAGATATACAATTAATTTATGCATCATAATTTTTTCTTCTTAAACATATAATTTATATAATAAAATTTAAACGCATTATTTAAATTTAAGTTATAAATTTAAATTATGAAAAGTTGTTATTGCATCAACTTTGCAAAGTTGAACATGATTTCCAATTTCTACAGTTCAACCTACATATAAATTACTAATTAATACTCGTATTAATAATTTGCTCTCTGTTATTGACTGATGTCGTCAAAACGCATCGAATTCAAAAATACGAATAATTTGCTATATTAGCTGCAGATCAGATCAACCATGAATCAGCTGTTCACAGTCTGACCACTAGGTGGCGGTAAAACACTTCTAACACGATGATCAACAAGCGAAGCGTTTATGGGACAGAGGGAAGAGGATTGATGCTAATTTGCGCCAATCGTCCACAACAAGGTATAAGAAGTACTAAAGACACAAAAGAGTCAGAAACTCATGGAAATAAATTAAAATGATTCTGTTTTCACAAACTGAAGGCTCACCCAGCCGTGACGTCTGTTTCTTCTTGATCTCTGTCAGTTTGGGGATGGGGAAAGGTCCATAGCACTGCGTGAAAATGACCGACAGCTGCTGGCTAATCACTTCATTCTGCAGACACACAGCAGCAGCAGCAGCACTGTTAGGGACAAACACTTTCCACATGCTACAGCTTTAAACCCTTCGGTTTCCCCCTGCTAATCCTGACAAAACATCATGCAAATGAGGACGCTAATGGATTCAGTTTGTATTCCCAGCCTGTCTTGTGTCTGCAGTCTGAACAAGCGGTTTGCTGCTGTGAAGGAAAGCCCCCGGCGACCTTGCTGGTTCGCAGGATCTGGAACATGAGCGGCAGGCCGTGTGTGATCAGCTCCTCCGTGTACTCGTCCTCCTGGATGCAGCTGAAGTCTTTGAGCAGCCCTTGGATCAGCGGCCGGCGGTTCTGCATGAAGCAGGTGCGCAGGGACTCGAGCCAGGTGTGCAGCGTCCAAGGAACGCCTGGGAGAAACACGCACACACACAAAACACAAAAACCGCAGAGTGAATACAGAGAACTGGAGAAAAACAAGGGTAGAGTCACAGGAGACAGACGGATCATGTTTCTCCACTGGATGCCGTGAATGTTGGATTAGTGGGAAATCAGAGGTAAAACAAACAAATGGAGCATCTGAGTTCAATTAAAAGTGCTTGTTAATAACGGCTCTAATGCGATTGATGGAAATGAAGTGAGCATAAAACACAGCGAGACAGAAACTAGCTGCCCGTTCTCTGCCTTCATAACGATGAAGATGGATTAAAAAGCTTAAAGCTGCAGGTTATGAAAAGAAAATATGTTTTTACACATCTGTTAGTCTCTGTGTCATGCCAGCGCTACATGAGTGCTGCTACTGCAGTCTGCAGAAATGCACCGCTCCCGGTCAGAAGCAACCAATCACAGCTGGGAGGAGGATCTTAGCGCTGTCAATCAGGCTAGCGTACACTCTGCTCAATGTACTAACGGTGGCGAATCGACTCATCTTGGATATTTAAAATGTCTTCCAGTTGTGATGTTAAACATTCATTAGAATTGAAAGTTTATTGTAGGAACGTCTGTGGACAATTTATCGTCCAGATAAAATTTGTTATCATGACAGACCTTCGCACACCAAAGTCCCTCCTGTTTGTATCAAAGCCAAAGTTCTGATTAAATGTTGAGGTGAATGCACCGAAAGCCGACGGCAGCCACATTTAAAACACCAGGATGAAGCTCCGTCATCCTGTTCACACCTTTGACCCGTTACAGATAAAACGGCTCCTGTTTTACGGTTGGGTGAGCTGCAGAGGGTGGGAACAGGACGGGACAGGACGGCACAGCATGAGCACATCTGCAGGACAGCTGGAGGCTTGTGTGCCACTCAGGCATGCATTAGTAAATCTGACCTAAGCTGCGGATGTCAATGGTGATGTCCACATGGCCATGCTCTGCGCTATGGTACATGGCCTCTCTCAGGGCCCGCAGTTTGGCCTTTCCTGTTCGCAGCGTCCCGCTGCAGTTGGCCTGCGGCGCCGGCCTCTTCTCCCCGGGATCCGAACCCTCGGCCAGGATCTCCTCCAGGGACAAAACGTCCCCCTTTTCCTTCTCTGAGTGAGACAGAAGCTTCCGGAAAACATTCCTGCACAAGAGGGAGACAAAACGCAGAGTTGCGTCATGGGTAAAAATACAAGAGGATGAACTCTGTCAATTCAACATGAGTCCCGGAGCTATTGGAGTTGCAGCGTGTTGCAGCGGGTTGCAGCGGGTTGCAGCGAGTTGCAGCGGGTTGCAGCGAAGTTGCGGTTGCAGCGGGTTGCAGCGGTTGCAGCGGGTTGCAGCGAGTTGCAGCGGGTTGCAGCGAGTTGCAGCGGGTTGCAGCGAGTTGCAGCGAGTTGCAGCGGGTTGCAGCGGGTTGCAGCGAGTTGCAGCGGGTTGCAGCGAGTTGCAGCGGGTTGCAGCGGGTTGCAGCGAGTTGCAGCGAGTTGCAGCGAGTTGCAGCGGGTTGCAGCGAGTTGCAGCGAGTTGCAGCGAGTTGCAGCGGGTTGCAGCGGGTTGCTAAAAAATAACTTACAAATAACATTTCAGAAACACAGGAGCTTGTTTTAAGTAAATAATTTCTTAGTGGTGGTGAAAAAGTTACAGTTCAGATGTTTTCATTCATAATATGAGAAAAATGTCTTGTTATAGTTATTGGACCATTTAATTAAAACAAGCTCCTACATTTTGCTGAAAAGTTACTTTTAAGTTAATTTTATTTTAAGTGAACTGAGATGTTTACCCGAGAATACTTGGTGGGATTTTGTATTTTTGCAGCATATTTCACACTCCGTCCTGGTTCCTCTTATTATTTTCTCAATTTTTTTTCCAGCTGAATTTTTTCTTAGATTTAAGTTTTTTGTTCTGCTTCCATCATGTTTTTTAAATTAAACTCTCTTCATTTACTCGACTTTTCTACCATCAAAACACAAACCGCAACAGATTTTAGACCCTTAAAAATGATCGCTTTCAAAGCTAAATTAAAACTGAACATTATATATAGTTATTAGCCTTAATCTGAAGATAATCTGCGTGAGAAGAACCAGCCCTAATTCAGTGGCAGCCTCTCTACAGCATAACGCAGCGTGATCACCACTCCATAATTGATTGTCTTAATAATGCTGCATTGTGCTGCGCTCCATTTACCCGCCGCCCTGAATGCTAATAGGTTTTATCTTTATCCGTTTCGGCTGCAGTAAAGTGCAGCCCAACACATCGTCACGGAAACGGAGATGTCTCCCGTGAGAAGCAGATTGAACGGATGTGAAGGGATCAATACTGTGGTGATCAGAGACGAAAATCCAATATAAGTTTTAATTTTGACCAGAACTAATTAAAGTTTAACAGCAAGAAAGATGAAATGATAAGTTATACTTTATATTGACTTGAATGTTTTCTGTGGCTGACCGCTCTTTTCTGATTAAAATTTAAAATCTTAACTGTATTTAATTTAAGGTCCAGGTTCAGAATGTTTCAGCACTGCCCCCTATCAGTCAGGCATGGTACTTTATACTAGCTTTATACTTTTAATGTCGGAGCAAAAGGCTGGAGTGTCAAATAGATTTCAAATTAGTGTTCCAGGTGGATTTACGGTGATTGACGGGTTTCACCTGTGCCCGTGCGACGCTGCCAGGCTGAAGGAGTTCATGTCTCCCAGCGGAGTGGAGGAGATGCCATTTCGACACATCGTGCCGATCATGGGGTCTGCCCCTCTTTCCAACAGCAAGCTCACCAGCTCAAAGTTCCCTAAAACAGAGAAAACGATAGATTCATAGATTTAGGAACCGCGTCACTTTACTTCTGCTGTTTCTCAAAGGTCAATAGTTCAAATGTCAGCATGAAAACAAGCCTAATAACTTAAAAATAATACAGTTCATTAATAGTTTCATTTTAATTCACTGAGAAAACACCGAATATTCCTATGAACTTTGCACTAGTTCAATCTTTCTCAAACGGTGGCTTGGTGGCACCTAGTGGTCATCAAGGTACTGCAGGTGTGATACATGAAGTTAGCGATTTTTATTTGCAAGGAATTTTGCAATATTTGTGGTTATTTATGACGTTACACATGACTTTTTGTGGCTATTTGACAACAAGGAAGGCTGAGGCAGCAGGTGGTGAAAGTAAGAAATACTGCCCCCTACAGGAGAGAGTTAGCATCACAAAAACACAACAATTAGAACAATGTTTGCTGAAAATCTGCAATAAACTTACAGTTGTGCTCTGGTATGAAAAAATGCTGGGATCTGTTGACTTTCTGTGAATTTCCACACAGAAATTCACAGAAAACTGGAAGGACTGATTGATCTAATTTATCTTTAGCACCTGGCCACCAATAATAATAATAATAATAATAATAATAATAATAATAATAATAATAATAATGCAAGAACACATTAAGATCAATTCACTTTAAATTCTAAAAAACATTTACCACTTGAACTGGAGAATATCCAAAATAAATAAACAGAACAACAAATAAAATGAATAATAAAGTCTCTATAAACAAAACTTTCCTTTTTTGTCATCCAGTTTTTGGTGGGAAGAGAGAAAAATGATAAATAATTCAAATAGAAATGATTTAGTTTGTTTAAATTCATCATGTGATTAATTGATTTATTGAGTTTGACACATGTGGGTTAAGTGGTCCTCAGCCTGAAACAGTTTGAAAAACCCTGCCCTACTTTCTAGTGCACACTTTAAATAAGACAAACTAACATAAAAGTAACTTTTAAGTAAATAATTTCTTAGTATTGATGTGTCAGACTACAGTCTGTGCTGCTTCACCTGCAGCTGCAGCAAGTTGTAGCGGCGTCTCTGTGTAGTTCTCCGCCCCATCCTGCAGGGCGCCCTCCACACCGGCTCTGTTATCCAGCAGCAACTGTGGGAGAAATGGAGGAGGGAAACAAACAGGACAGGAGGGGAAAACAAGCGAGGGAGACACGGGGTGTTACATTTCGGTTTGGCGAGAGTAAAAGCCTCGGCTACTGGACAGACTCTGAATATGAATCACACTTCCAGCCTCGGCTTCTCGTTCAGTTCTGCTACTGATGTTGAGCTGAGGAGGAAGAATTTCTTTTCCTGGAGACAAAACTCTGATTGTTGTCATAAATATTAATAGTTTAAAGATCCTGCAGGCAACATTGTGCAAAATAACTGTTAGTCCAATGAAAGATATCTTAAGAGTGAAAAGACTCTCTGTGTCCCTGCGGCTGTGTATCATCCTGCCTGAGCTGCGCTTTTCAGCTCAGCTTCAAGAGTTTTCTACTTTTTAAATGTCGGGACATAATTTTACATCTGGTTAACGTCCCCTAAAAGGATAGCTCAAGTTAACTAGTTAACAGTAGTTACTGTTAGGGTAACAGTAACTACCCTAACCCCTAAAGACAAATCTGACAAATGTACCCTGGTTCTTTTGAGGAATGTCTACCATCTTTTTTAAGTCAAATTGGATGAATAACATCTGTGGACATCCAACATTTCAAGACTTCCCTGAGATTCTTTTCTAGTTTAACGTTTGGGGTTTGCAATGCAAAAACACAAAGTCTTAAAGTATTTTTAGTCACACTTCTTCAAATAAAGTGTTAGTGTTTAAGCCGTGAAGGTGAATCCCTTTTAAGTAAGACACTTTCTACAGATGATTACTCCGCAGAACCCCGATTGAACTATCAGAGCTAATTCATTCCTAAAGCACAGCACAACAGGACCAAGGAAGGAGTAACAAAAGGTCTTCAGGCATCATTACTATCATGATGCACAGTCATTATTAGTATTTTTTAGTACAAAGGTGAGGTCAGGGGTCCAGAGGTTAGAGGTCACAGGTCATTAACGTAACTACCTGCACGACAGGGACGTGTCCGTGCAACACGGCGAACGTGAGTGGCGTCGCCTGGCGCGTTTCGGGGTAAACTGAGGGGTGCTTGTTTACTGTGCTTGGCACCTGGGAAGTCATAGGTGAAGTTCAGGGAGAGAGATAAACAGCCGTTATCACATTGAGAGCTGAGGAGAGACGGGGAAGGAAGCAGTGTGCAGGACAGGTGGAAGCAGGAAGAGGGCAAGATGGCGGGGCGAGATTTTCCTCTTGAGTTTTGCAGAAAATCTTGAGCAAGTTTAATCCTTCCTCTCATCTCAAATCCCATCCCGAAGCACGAGGAGCTACATCTGCCCGGACTCGGTTCTGTGTCGGTGCGGCTCCACCTTTCCGTGGAGGTTTGTTCTCAACAACAAACGAAACCAGAGAGAAGATGTAACGGTGACGACAAACGCATGCAGGGCTGGAGGTGACGACTCAGAAGCAAAGCGGAGGCGTCGCTTCGCGGGTTTTTACTGCTGATTAATCATCGAAATGATTTGCAAAAATCACCCAGAGGAAAAACAACTATTTGATGTGATGTCACATTTCATTTGGGCTCTGATGCTAAGCAGCAGCGGGACCGTTGGTGTTTTATTGTGTAATGATATGAATTATTAATGTCTGTATAATTACAGGCAGCCGCGACAGAGGAGGAGAAAAATCTGAGGCAGCGACTGCTGTATAAATAATTACAGATATGTATTTATCTGTCCATGCAGGAATATGTGTGTTGCGTTCACTTTTGAAAATTCTGATGAGTTTGGACTCCAGATTGTTTAAATGATTCTGGATCATCGTTAAGGCTTCTTAATTGTCTAATTGAAACCAAAACATAAAAAATAAAAATATCAGTCAGAGCATTGACGGTAACAAACTGTGCTCGTTATTACAGGCGAAAATGTTTTCACAATGGCAACGTATTAAAAGAGGAAGAGAAGCGCACACGTCTCCAAATTGCACCTATAAGCTAGGAGCTGAAACGCTGACTCAGCACAGCCAGAAAGATCCGTTGAAAACGGTTTTTATCACAGATAGTGGTAGATCTTTTCAGGTTTTCACAAAATTTAAAGGGGGCAGTACATGATGTTGTAATGTTACTCTCTCATCACAAACAAACCCGAAATGTTGCCTTGATTCTGACATGCATGTTTGAGAAACCCTTAAATCTCCATGGCAACTTTTCAGCTGTGCAAAACACCTGGGTGGACCAAGCCCCGCCTTCATGGACGAAGCGCCTCCTGGGCATTACAGTTTCCAAGCTTCGGAGTTCCTACCACTGAGTTCCTGCAGACTAGCCAGCAGCAATTAGCAAACGTCTTGTTCAACCCCCTTCCTGAAGAGCAGGAGTTTTTAAAGAGACAGAATCCCAATTTCAAGGTGATAAATTACGTAAAACGTCTTCAACATTTAATTCAACATTTCTATAACTACCGTAGTTACTTTATCGTGGTTTAAAATGGAACTAAATAAACAACACTGCCTCTGCAAGGAAAATTGTAAATAACCATCCAAACATCTTTAAGCTAATTAGTGATATTTTCTAAACCACAGGAGAAAATAACTGGAACAGAGTTTTGAGATTTCATATGCTAGGTGAAAATGAAACTGATGGTGAAGGTGCAGAAACCTTTATAAACATTCAAGCATTCAGTAGAAGCAGCTTTAGTAGGACAATATTCATCAGCAATAAATGAGCAGCATTTATTGCTGATGAATGTGTCTCCTCCACACATTTATTCCAAATTAAGTAATTATTTTCTCAGTAATAAACTTCTGAATGATTTTTGTTATTTGCTTCTGAGTCAGCGCAGGGAAAAGTCTAAAGAAGCCATCACTACTGTGGGCAGCGGTACACACACCGGGAAAACTGCACAGAAAAAACAAGAACTGCATGATTTATGACAGCAAAGCCGCTATTTTACTGTCTTATTTCAACGTAACAAATACGTGCGATGAAGTTCATGCGGTACTTGGCAGCGAGTTACACAGAGTGCACCTGGTTGTGTAACAGTGGTGTATTATTGGTGCGCCATAAAGCAAACTGCTGCTTGATGGCTGCGGCGTGAAGCGAAATGAAGTGACTGGCTGAGCGGAGGGACCATCAGCGGATTATTATTATTCAGGATCGGTGGGAAGAGAAACCGACAAACGATAATCGTTTGTTATCAGTGCACTTTGTGTAACGAGCAGCGAGCGAGCAGGTGAGACAGAAACAGGCGAGGGAAGGGAGAGGAGAGGGGTCAGAGTTCTCACAGAAACAAAAATGAATGAAACATTAAACTGGAACAGAAACATTGTGATGTGTTGGAGAGATTGAACTCTGACCTCGCTGTTGATGTCGGCGCCGGCGTCCAGCAGCATCTGGACCATGGCCTCGTCGCCGCGCACGCAGGCGTACATGAGCGGCGTCATCCCCTGCAGGAAACACAAGATGGCCGCGTCAGAGATTCATGTTGCTTTACTTAAATAAAATAAACACGTTTTCTTTTCTTGCGTTTAAAGACATGTGTTTACGGTAGATTTGAGGCTTTTCATTTCTCGTTTCTGGGTTCAGTGAAGAATGAAAATATATTCACTGTAAACAACTCAGGATGTGAAAACCAGGAAACCAGGGAAAAGCACTTCCTGTCATCACAGGAAAATCCTCCCCCATCCGTCCGTCCATCCATCCATCAACAGATAAATTAAATTGTTCTTTTTCTTTTGTATTTTATGTAAAGTTGAAGTTCGAACTCCATCGTTCAGTTTATCCAGAGACTGGAGGTAAATATTAAATCTCAACCTGATCCTGCAGCATTTCTCCTCGTTCCACTGCTGAGTCAATATCCCACTTTTACTGCATCAGCTGCATTTATGAGTTTCCACCTCCATCAGTCGATGAAAGTATCGGTGATTTTTAGCGGCGAACAGTGGAAGTTAATTTGGCTTTCAGATTTTACTTAGAGCCACAAGTCGACCTTCCACTCCGATGCTTTGGATCGTCCACTTTTTGAGAGTTTACTTTTCAACACACAAAGTCAGCACATTTCACTGTATTTTATTGGTAAATTATATCATAGAACGACACATTTGTGGAGGAAAGAAAGAAACTGATGCATGGTTTTTACCTTTTCTAGTAAAATATAAGTCACCTAATGAGTGAACCTCTTGTGTGAGTAACATTAATTATTTGTTGTGAACACAGACAAGGTGGAGTCCAAAGGGTTGTACGAAAATCATTTATTGGCTAAAAATATGTGTTCAAATTCAATTTGTAACCGTGAGAGTTTACATGTGACAGTTTATTATGAAACAGCTCTTCTGCCTTCTTCAAGCGTTAACTAGAAACAGCCAATCAGAACAAGGAGGCGGGTCTTAGTGCTGTCAATCATCCTCCTCTCCACCAGCTCTGTGCTATGCTGCAGCTAGCAGAGCCTGTTGTGAATGCTAAGGCTCGTTAGCATGATTTTTTATAACATTAAGTTGTTTCTCTGCCATGAGTACATTTAGCAGCGAGTACATGAGGTGATTGACAGCCTCAAGACCCTCCTTCTGACTCTGATAGATTACTTTTGGTCATTTCTCCTACAGTATTTGTCACAACAAAGTGATAATTTTAACAAATATTTAAAAAACATTTTTTAAAATAGAAGTTACATCCTGCAGCTTTAAAACGGCACCAATAGTTTTGCGAGACACTGCAAATCGTATTAAATTACAGTTTTATACCCGTGTAATTCTCTCTCAGCCACATGAGAGACCAAAGTGTTTAAAGTGCAATAAAGTAAAAGCTGCGGCTCACCTTCGTATCTGAACTCATCATGGTGGCCATCGGCGGCCGTAACGGCCTCCTGATTAAGTAGATCAGTTTTCCATGAAATACTAAAGACTGAATCACCACAGAGGGACACGAGTCTCTGACATAAAGAGCTGTGGCGGGTTACGAGCGGCTCGTAAAAGGCCTCTGTTGACCGTAATGGCTCGAGTCAGACATATGATTGAAGTCGGCTTTACAGAAGCCTGTTGAAAACACTTCAGCACCTCTGATAAATGGAAACAACTCTCTGCCTTGCTTACAGCAAAGTTTTCGTTCTCTTTCTCTCTGAGCTCAGAGAACAATGTGTGTGGGCAGGAAAGCCTGCATGTGGTTGCAGTGCAAAAACAGAAAACTCAAGTCATTCTGGCCTCGTTTCAAGGTTACATCTTAGTAACCTTGAAAGTAAACAAAACAAACTCACAAGTAACATTTCAGCAAGATATAAGACTCAATAATTCCTCAATATTGATTAAGAAAAAGTACTTATTAAACTGAAATTATTCCATGTTTTGAAATGATTTCAAGCTGAGAAAAGGAGGGAGTTGCCATGGCAATCAGTGACATCACTTCGAAGCTCCTCCTTAATATTAACCCTTCACAACCAAAAGACGAGTTCCTCACTAATTACATTGGCAGATGAAATTATACCCATGTTATAAGTATAAGCATAAGTGAAATAATAATAAAGCTCTTATTTTGATAAGTTAGTACACTGCAAAAACACAAAATCTTACAAAGTAATTTGGTCTAGTGAAAATATGTTAGTAAACTCGAAATAGTAGTAAAAGTAACTTTTCTGGAAGATATACATGAGCTTGTTTTAAGTAAATAATTACTTAATATTCATTAAACTCAGTGAGAGTATTAAACAAAATACACAAAGATTTGTTTCTCTCAAAGCAGCAACACTTTAGGCTAGTTTTGATTTAACTTCAGAATTGTTATTCAGTTATTTTTTTTAACAATATAATAAATGTGAAGTTTGTCAAAATTTGTTTATATTCTCTCGGCAGTTGGTGGTCACCATAGCAACCAGTAACAGACTGCCCCTCCTCTTTTTTCTGTTGCCGTCGGCAACGGTGGCATGAACTAGAATCAGCTCTGTGTTTACTTCACAAGTGTTATAATTTAACACATATTTTAGACACGTTTAATCACATACAGTGTTTCATAAGTAGTTTTGCTATGTTTTTAATGGTTATTATTATTAATGTTCGTTTTCGCCGTTTAATTTTAAAAACTGCTAACTGGGAGCCATTGCTTTGTAGTTTGTTTAGGGTTATTTATCATATTTTATTTAATGTATAGAGGCAAAAGCTGCTGAACTGATGTTAACCACCAACTTGATTTCCTCTTTTTGGAAGAATAAATACAGTGAACCTGAATCTGCTGTAAAGTCGACCTACTGGACCTGAAAGACGAACATAATAAATTTAATTGACCACTTAAAATGACCAGTTTCTCTGATTCTATCTCTGTTTATAGCTTTAAAAGTAATATGAACATTGTTCTTTTATTCTATAAAATACTGACAACATGTCTCTGAAAGTTCAAGTACAAATTTTGTATTTATTTGCAGAAAATGAGAAATGGTTAAAATAATGAAAAAGATGCAACCTCAAATAAATCATAGTCATTTAGAAACAACAGTACTGATGTTTTAACGCAGGAAGAGTTCAGAAATGAGTGTTTGCTGGAATAACCAGGAGGTTTTCAATGGGGTTTAGTGCAGTGGGTTACGTGTGTGTGTGTGTGTGTGTGTGGGGGGGGGTGTGTGTGTGTGTGTGTGTGGTGTGTGTGTTGAGTGTCACACCTGTTCGCTCATGCTGTTAATCCCGTCGGGCCCCAGCAGGTTGACGGCCTGCTTGACCAGGTCCGTCCGGCCGCAGTTGAGCATCCTGAAGCCCAGATCCTGCAGGAACTTGGCCTCGGTGGAAGCTGCGTCCAGCTTCCGGGTGGCGCAGAAACAATCTTCGGCTCTGCAGATGGAAGCGGCAGATACATTATCGTGACTAAGTGGGGGCTTATCTCAGAAATGGATTTGGGGAATCAGTGGGCATTCATCTCCCCAAAGGAGAGAGCGGGAATGATTATTGCTCAGCTTTTCCCAGCTTAAACCAGAACTGAGTCTATACGCACTGAGCTGTTCACACTCAGAGACGATTCACTCATATTGGAGCGTGAGTGCTCAGGCTCCTGCCTCCTCCAGGTGAAGCTTCTGCTGCGACTCGTTTTTGTCTCTAATGACTCTTAATTGATGCTGCAAACAGCTGCTGCTGATCTGGTTCTCAACAGGGTCGCAGGGAAACCTCTTCACAATATTATTCTGATTCTACCTGGCAATTAGATGTGGCATTTTGAAAAGAGATGCTAATTGGTAACAAACACCTTCACCGTTCTGTTTGTTTCATCTCTGCAAATGTTTGAAGTGGGAGGACTGTTAACCCATGGCTCCGGGATAAAATCCTTAAAATTATTGATGCTGCATGAGACAAAAGCTTAGCAGATTTTTGATTTTCTGTCTGTGAACTGAGAGAAAATGTTTTTAAAATAGCAACTGCAACTTAGATGAAGCAAAAAAGGCTGCAGGTTCAACTAAGGAAATAAAGTAATTACATAATTATCCCTATTTGTGCATTAAAACTTGACCAGCAGGAAAGGTTTATGTTGCCATCTGTATTAGTTGTTTTTACTGCTTTTTAAGATAAAAGGGATTCTGAATAAAAACAACATGACTTGTTCTTTTTTGCAAAGTTTCACACGATCAATGAAACTATTTTTCTACTGTTTTGTTTTTATTTAGTAACCAAACTGAAACTAAAGATTCATTAATACAAATATTTTGTGAATTGTTTCTTGTGCTAAAACCAACAGGAAAGCAAATAACCTTGAAAAAAAAAAATTTAGTTCTCCGATTACATTTTTATAAATCTATACGCTGATGATATTCAGCTGATGTTGCGTTCGCACCCGACGTGATCTGAGAGTCAGGCGCTTCGGGCGTCAAGGCGTTCAACGTTTTGATGTTTCGCCATTTGATGTGGGGAATCAACCAATCAGAGACTCCGCTGCGTCTCTCTGGTGCATTTTCTGATATAGCCTCAAAAAAAAAAAAAAAACATATGGAGGATAAAGTAATTGTTTGCTTTTGTCCTATAATCTATGATCGCAGTTACGACGACAGAGACAGAAGGATCAGCAAGGAAGTTGGGATGTTGGATAAATTATAACTTTTACTATTTGAAAATATTTCCCAGCATTTGAGCTCTCCACATAAGTCCAGCAAAAACGCTGAGTCACGTTAAATAACCATATTTATTTAGACGAAACCTGCAGAAGACGGTGGAAGAGTCTCCTCTCAACGCTCGCCTAGATGTGTTTGGTGTGAACGCAGCATGAAATATCTAACCAGCGAGAAATTTGCAGGACCCAAAGCCCGTATGGTGCATTTGGACTTTCTCTTTGCTCGTCGCTCGTTCTCACTTTATCTGCCGCGGCTCACAGTCCACCCCAGGCAGCAGCAGCCGGGCGGCCTGCCTCACGTCGTCGCTGTCGACAGAGAAGCTCCGTCTGTGTTCGGTGTGGGCGACTGCCACCCGGATCCACTCCATCAGCGGAGGCAGAACCAAGAACGGCCTGCAGAGCAGAACAGAGTTCAGTAATGATTAGCATCAGTCATTTTACAGTCAGATTACATTAAATTTGACGAGGGTAATGATTTGTTCAGCAGCACGGTGTGAGGAAGTTACAATTGTTATATAATCTCAATGTAAAAATATAAATAATTTACACCATTAGCTAAAGTCCCAGCAGTTAATAGAGACGTTGGTTCCATTTGAGGCTCAAACTAAACTCATTAAAGAAGTCCTTATTGATATCAGAGAGGCAGCAACACAAAATCAATACTTAAAATGTATTAGAGATGAAAGAGATCTCGAAGCGGTAACCTCTCTAAGTGCTGTTCTTACCCTCATTTATCACAAAGAGCAATGGCCTGAACTGATAAATGATATGCGCATTCTTCATAATTTACTACAAAAGTGTGTTTTTTGGATTAATCGGTCTAAAAATAACCCAGACGGTGCTCTGCAGAGTCATTCCATCTGATGCACAATAAACCCAGGCTGCGTCACAAACTATATTTATTTAAACTATATTTCACCACCTTAAAAATAGCAGTGATGGATGAAAGAAAGCAATAAATTTAAAGTATTTACACTTTTTATTCTGTAAAAAAAAAGAAGAAGAAGGAATCAGTTCTGTATCACCTTTAACCTGTATTAATACAAGTTTAAGTTCAAATCGAACTTTAAATTCACGTGGTTTGAAAAATTTCCTCGTTTAAAGTTTGACGTCTTCATTTCATTTAAGCACTTTTTTGCACCACTTCCATAATTTTTTTTTCGTTTTACTTTTTATTAGCTCATCTATAGTTAAATTTTTAAACAGCTTTTTAAACCCAATTATGAATCATTTATTCACATTTATAATAATAATTAAAAAACATCTTTATGTTCATATGTAACATTATTGCTTGTTAATTCCAATTTGCATAATTTCTACTTAATTTTAATTCACTGTACATTTTCATGTCAGTATTCAATAAACTTTTGTAAGTTTGCAACTTTCAGATTTATCTGACCTTTAGAAACAATATCCACATTTAGTTACAGATAGTAAAACTTGAACGTTGTGTAATGTGATAAACTAAATCACATGACTCTAATCTTATCCTTCAAAGAGTTATCACTATAATTATTTTTAATAATTAAGCATGCACTGTCTGGTCTGCATTTTAAATCAATGAACACGCTGCAATTCTTTTGCAAATTTAACCTTCTGCTATTTAGCCTCAACTGAACTTTTTCCTCGTATTTAATCACACTGCTTGTCATATTGCACATTTATTCAGGTCCTTGCTGCCCGTCTGCAAGCTTTCAGTCGAATGCTAAACAGAGTTTTGTCTCAGAGGAACAGAAACTCTGCTGACGCGTCACTCCGCCTTGACGTTCCTCACGTTCCCCAGGGTCGTCTGGATGGAGTTTCAGCATTTCTCAGCGAGGAAGAAAGCAGGAAAGATGCTGAAATATCTGTCCATCAAGAAGCTGCAGGCCTTGGCAAGTGTCGGCGCTGGCCAGCCCACGCTGCTGGAGCAAATATGTATGAAATGTCGGTTTTCATTGTGAGCCTGTGCTCAACTTATGTGGAAGGTTAAAAGTACAGATGCAAAAATCGCCTCAGTTGCCAGAAGTCAGAATCAGTCTCACTTGGGACTTTAATAAATCTGAAGCCGTTAAAAATTGTATTATTTCACTCAGTGGCGTTAAAAATGAGACTCAGCTAAAAGTTTCAGAACCAGAAATCAACACCTCTGTAATTTGTAACTCTGAAAAAGATGAGTGGACGTTACTTTGACTTTGGTCAAAGTTTAGTTAAACTCAGTTGAACGACGATGTGTTCGGAAAACACGTCCTCGGAACAAGAGGAGTAAATGTTCACCAAACAACTCAGAGATTTTCACTTTAATCTGGAAAATGTCTGAGTTCCAAAAGTCCTAATTTGCTAGAAAAAAATTTGGAAATTTTGAGATTAGGTGTAGAAATATTTGAGAAAAAAAGTTTGAAATTTCTGAATTTTTTTCTAGCAGATTTTTGACTTTTGACACTAAGATATTTCCTTTTTTTCATTTAATTCCTGATATTAATCTAAAAAAAACATTTTTTTTTTACTTTTCAAACTACAATTTCCTATTTTTTATCCATTTAATTTATGAGTTTAATCTAAAACTATCTGAGTTTTCTCCAGCAATTTTTGATGTTTGACACTAATAAATTTCCATTTAATTTCCAAGATTACTTTAAAAGTATTTGAGTCTTTCACAGCATTTTTTTAACTTCTGACATTCATAAATTTACATATTTCTTCCATTTAATTCCTGAGATTAATCTAAAAACACCAGAGGTTTTTTTTTAGCAGATTTTTGACTTTTCAATCTCAGAAACTTCCTTGTTTATTCTAGAAAATTTCTAAGATTTTCTAGAAATCTTCTTTTTTCAGTGCATTTTGTGTTGCATAGTCAGCAATAAACTTGGCTTTAAGTTAATAAATTAAGTGGCAGTAACTTAAGTTTTCACATAGTTGCAATACATTAAATAAAAACCAAACATTTTAAGTTAAGTCAGCACAGTTTTTCTGTTTAGGCCGACAGTGGAAACCCGCCGTTAAAGCATCTCACAATAAGCCTGGATTCAAACATAACTCAGTCCCACCTCTCGGTCTGCAGGGTGACTTTGGACGGCTCCACGTTGGGGTTCTCCCACTCCATCTGTGGGCAGTGCATGAAGTAGCAGAGGGTGTAGAGCGCTTCGGGTTCCCAGTGGACCGTGGAGCTGCTCTTCTGGTGGACCGGCGTCCCGTTGCTCGGGTTCTTGATGTGTAACGGCTGGAGGTGATGCATGGCCCGGGAAACCAAATCACCTGGAAAACATGATAAAAATCAGCCTCATTGATTAAAACTGAGCTGTAAATCAGAGGTTTAGTTGATATAGAAAAGAAATGCGTTCCGCTGACACACAAAGCCCGACTATTGATTAAGCTGCCAAATGCCCACGCTGTCTTGAGTGGTAATTTGTTGTCTTAAAAGCCATCCCACACACATAATCTCTGATTTTCTCCTTTGTTCAGTTTCAGTTTCATTTATTCAGGGTCAGTTCCCAGCAGAAATATTTCACTTAATTGCCAACACAGCTAAAATTGTCCAATTTTGTTTGATTTAGAGTCTCTCTAATTCCCAGAGTGGAGAATTTAGGTAGGTTTTGTTAAAGTGGTGATTCAGATTAGGAAACTTAACTACCGATAATCCCACTTTTACAGGCCTGCAGGTGCAGCTCTGAAAAACCAAAATATCTCATTTTAATCATCTAAACTTGCAATTCTGAGCGTGTACAAGACAAACAAGATGAATTCAACAAATTAATTCAAATTATTGATACTTTTTTATCAACAGGAACATCCAGAACAAGTTAATAAAATATATAAAACAGGCAAAATTATGGAAAAACATCATAAAAAAATTAAGAATCAATGTTTTAACAGATGTTTACTGTTTGAACAGCAAAACTTTATATGTATTTTAATTAAAGTGGGTTTAAAAATTTAACTTATGCAAAGATGCAGCCCATTTTTATCCAAGCAGAGCAACATATCTCCAAAAATCATTTAATTATCATTTAATCCTAAAAGGCAGAGGTGTTTAACTCATTTCTGCAGGATTTTGTTTTTCTGGATCTAAACTGCAGATTCTGTGGTGCTAATTTAGAGATGTTTGTAAGGAATTTCTACATTTGCGATGATTGACGTTAAATGTGACTTTGACCAATTTTGAGAGAAATTTGAGGAAAACCAGAAAAAAAAATGTGGAGATTTGTGGACTTTGTGTGAATTTTGCAGATCTGTAAAAAACTCTGAATTCACTGATGTAATTTGGGGTCTAGAGAGCCACGTGAAAAGCTGCAGCGGGCCAGATTTGGCCCCCACGCCTCGGGTTTTACACACGTGCAACCACAGTTTGAATACAGATTTTTTCGTCTGCATGATATTTTGTTCATTGCTTGAAGCATGATTTACATCCAGCTGTGTTTGTGCGCAGCAGGAATATTTTAAAAAGCGGATTTCAGAGAAGGTGTGAAATTCAACTTTTAAAATTCGCCACATCCACGGCACAGTAGCAGATATTTAGCCCTGACATTCAGGGAGGCGTAATGCTCAGATTTACAGCGTTCCCAGCTGTGGATCGATCAGGTCATTAGTGATGCATTTAAGAATAACGATTAAATGGCTGTAAGAGGGAAAATATTGCAGAGTCAGGCTGCAGGGTTTATTTCACAGATAAATTTATTCCCCTGCTGATCTAATTATTCATTCAGTTACTGGAACATTGAAGCTTTGTGTTTCTGTAAGGAATATAAACAAGGACAAGAAAAATGTTTTATTTTTGATTGATGAGGGATTTGAAATGCAACATAAGAGTGAAAAATGAAGAAACACAATTGTTATAATTCTGTTGACTCTATGGGAATCCATTAAGGACAAAACTTGCATGCAGTGTGCTTAATATTCAAGAAGTGACAGATTTATAACCCTTAAGGAGGCAAAACTTAGAGCTGAAATGTGTATTCTGAAGGTGGAACATCCTGCTATCCGAGGAATAAAAAGAGTAAACAGGAGACTGCAGCTTCGAGAACTGACAACACTCCTGAGGGGTTTGGAAAACACGACTGCTTCTTAAATAAATAATAAAAAACCCCAACAACTAAAATAAGAGGCACAACACAAGCAGTAAAAACCGCAGCCGTCCCTTTTAGCTACAACCTGGAGAGAGTCAAAGACGATAAACAAGATTTCTTTGGCTTCGTTAATTGTTTCTGTGACTTTGATTTTGTCAGCAGGATGACGTTTGCTCCCGTCTTCTCTGCTGTAATTATCCAAGCAACACTCCTGTGGGGTTCATGCTTCAGCTCATCTGAATTAATCACAGGGGACAGCTTACTGCCTTCGTTTCTCCAAGCCAACTCCCACTTGAGTCGGAAGGACTCAGAACCGGGAAACCGTTCTTCCCTTTTTCCTGCAAATGCTTAAAAGGAGAAACTATTGCCAACGTTACGATCTGGAAACTGTGGACTTATCTCGTCTTCTTCAATTGCCGTAGTGTAGAAAACTCAGTAAAATTGAAATATAACTTCAAAAACAAAAGTTTATATGTATGATATTGATTATGGAAGGTGCTTTGAGCCAAAAGTTTAACACGAGTTCACAAAAATAGCTCTTCCACACTAATATTTGGTTTTCAGTAAAGCTAATGCTAACAAACAAACGGTAAAAGCTGTAAGTTATGTTGACTCTGAGGTAGCTAAATGCTAAAACAAATAGCAAGCTAACAGTGTGTTAGCATTCAATGTAACACTAACAGTAAGCAACAAAAGAGGACTGATGAGAATGTTGTTGATTAAAAATAAAACTAGCATATGGCAGCGTGCTAACATATGCTAGTTTGTTAGCGTATGTTAGCGCATGTTAGCTAACAAACTAGCTAGCATACACTGTGACTGCTGGGAATGTTAATTGATATGCTGGAAGTAGCATGACACTGGTAGCAAAATGCTAACAATAAGCAATATAAGCTAATTGGAAAGCTTTTAGTTTTTATTTTATTTTACCAATTTTCAGTGACTCACTGACAAAAAAATCATTACACACAAAATCTCTAATATACATTTCCAAATATACTTTTTCAGATAAAAAAACAAAACTGAGCTTAAACGTCAATATTTGAACATTTATAAACACAGAATTGAAGATTTAAGATGATGTCCAATGTTTTGGCATCACTGTAACTACTGTTGCATTAAGACAGAGTCACAAAAATAACATTTAACGATGACCTTTCCTGGTTTCCAGAGTTAGCATCCAATTCATTCTCATTGCAAAAGGAAATATTGCTTATCTCCATCTGTGAACCAGAGCTTTAAAGCGTTTCGACGATGCAGTGAGTCTGGGATGGACGATTCCTTCCCCGTCCTCTGACTCACTGTCAAGGCCTATTGCCACCCGGAGGACACGTTGTGGACATTTAATCATCGGTTAGTAATACGGCCATCTCAGTGCTCTGCCTCTGGGGCACATTAGCAATTCGATGGCAAATATTAATCACAGTCAATTACAGAACATGTCATCATCAACAGGGAGAAGCAGTTACTTTTACCAGCAGAAATTAATCATCGGTTGATATAAAATATCTGAAAGAAGGTCACAGATAACCATCTGTGCTTAATGGATATTTGATCTGTTAGGATGTAGCACACATAGAGAGTTTTAGGCTAGCTAAATCAGAGGCTAATGGATTATTAGTTGTAGTTTCCCAAGCTGATTTAAGGAACGTGATAAGCAAAAGTAAATATGTTATTTGCAGCCGCAGAAGCTCCAACAGTGGCTGAGTCACAAGAAAAATCACTGATCCATCCTCTAATTTGTGTTCTTGTGCTCTGAGATCATAGAAACATGACGCATTGTTTGGATTGATAAAAAAAAAGTCCGTCAAAGAAAGGCAACATGGCATTAACTCCCAACGAGAGGACCGAAAACAAAGAACTGCGAGAACAAATAAACCGTCTTCCTGCGGAAGCAGCATGATGATTCATTGGGGTTAATACACCAGCCGTCAGAGCAGCTCTTGATGCTCAACTCAAAATAAATACCAAACTGGTCCAAACAGAACGTAATAAAAGGGCAAAAACAACAAAGGAGGTTGATGCAGAAGCTTTGTTTGAGCTGGTTGTCACAAAACCTTCAGGTCTGTTTGGGAAAATACAATGTTCACGTATTTTATTGGGATTTTCATGTGAACAGACCAGCATAAAGAAGCAAACAATTGCAGAATAGAAGTAGACCTGTCACAATAAATAATTAAACTGCATGATAAATTTAAACAAACTCAGTAATATCCATTTTAATAATTTATTGTCTTTCTCTTTGTCCACCAAAAACTGATGACAAAAGTCTTGATTCTGGTGTTTTGGTCTCAAATAAACTGCTTTCTAAAAAAATAGTTTTATTTATAGAGACTTTATTACTCATTTTATTTGTTATTTCTGTTGTTTTGTTCATTTCTTTTGGGTTTTTTTAAAATGTCTTCCAGTTCCAGTGTTAAATGTTCATGAGAATTTAAAGTTTATTTATGTTTAAGAATGTGTTCTTGCAAGATTATTATGTAATTTATTACTTGAAGATGGTCTCAAACAACAATATTATCGTTTATCGCAAAAACTTCTGTGGACAATGTATCATTCAGCAAAAATTATGTATGGTTTTCACTTTGTAGGAACAGATTTGGATTCTGAAACTCTTTGGTTTCTAGATACTTTTTGCTTTTTTGACTGAAATTTTTGACGATTCCTCTGCGTTTAATCTTTAAGCAGAAGTTCAGAAGCCATTTCATTGTAGTTCTGGTGTCCCGTGTCATAACGCTGCCACTACCATCTTTTCTTGTGGAGTTGGAATATTCTTATTTCCTGGCACAAACTGTTTGGCACTGATATAAATACTTAAAGGTCTTATATATTTTGTCAATACTTCATCTCTGCAGCTCTCTAAAGCCGGCCTGCCAGTTTACAATCTAAAAAATGCTTTATTTTTGGACCAGAACGACAATAATCATTGCTTCTCTTTGGTTTAGAGTTGATCTAAAAACAAGAATTACTCCAAAAATAACAGCAGGTTATCTGGAGCTCTTGCAAAGAACACTTGAAGTCAGCACCATCTGTTTAATCACAATGGGAGACAGCAGGATAATTAAACATTTCGCTTTGAATCGTGAATCATCAACATGTTTTCTACCACATATGTGTCCAGCAAGCATCAAACTGCTCACCTGGTCATTTTTCCTCTGTTCTGAAACAAGTTCTGAATGAAACAAGCAATTGGAGAGCTGCGATGTACGATATTGTGAAATGTCTTTTTGGGAAAGTTTGTTTCTGGATCAAAGCAGAGATCATCACAGCTCCTCCTCTCTGGTCATTAGCTCCAGTCTGCTGCAGCAGAAACGACACCAGAGCACCAGAAAAACAGACGCGATGTTTTATCAGAAACCTTCAGGGGACGAAGTGGGACTGCATCGCTGCACACTAAACGACTTTTATATGTGTGGTTTTTAGTATCCACTGTGTCAAATGAGCTGAGATGTTATGTTTCATCATAACTGTTTTAAAAAGCGCCATAAATGCTTAAAGCCCTGGAACATATGAAAAGCAAATCTGGTTTGTGCAGCAACAGCTGCTCAAAAGGAGGGTAAACAAACTCTGACACAACTAAATGCTCTCAGCTTCTGTCTTATTGCATATAGCTTAGCATGTTAGCTTTCAAACACTTGCAAATTAAGAACAGTCAGAAGAATATAACAGCCAATATACTTATTAACATGTTTGATGTTTAACTGAAATTGCCAGCAAGCTAGAGCAAAATCAAAATGCAAAATAATAGAAAACTTGCTAAGCCGGGTGCTACGGCAGCCGTTCATCCAGTGGGCCGTCATGTTTTTGAGTCAAAAAATGTTTAAAGTTGAAAGGAAATTTGAAAACATCACTTGACAATTATGGGTTATTGAAATATTTGAAGATTAATACCTGAACACCAACTTTAAAGTCCTAAAAAATGCAAATATTTTAAAGACTTAAAATCTTTTTAGCAATGCTAAGCCTGGTGGGGGGACAAGCAAAGCCTGGTGGCCCGCCAGGCTCATAATACACTGGGGGAAATCTTGAGTAAATGTAGCTGCTATTTACAACCTCACATGTATCTTAAAGTACTAATAATACCGATAATAATACAAACTTTTGACCTACTACAGGTGAAACAGAATGAGTTCTGTTAATGACAGCAAAGCTAATGCTGGCTACTGTCTTAGCATTAGCATACAATTTAGCACATTTAGAAGAAATATGCAGACATGTTTTATACAGGTTTGTGAAAGGAGAAGAAGGGAAAACACAAATAAAACAGAACAATTCTGAATAATTATCTGACCGCCAGACATCCTTGTTCTGATGAGCAGGAGAGAGCGCATGCAGCAATCTGAAATGAGCTGAAGGAAAAGACAACAAACGCTGCTTCATGCCAAGTTCTGCGAGGAAATCAGCTAAAGGCTACAATTAAAGTTATAAGAGATCACTAGATGACATAATCTGCTAATTTACATATTTGGTTGTTAGATCCAGGCATTTGAAGAAAGGAATATAAACTTTGGCAAGAGAAAAAGTGATTAGAAATAATATAAATACGTTTAGAGCTAGAAACTTTACTAATTTAAATTTAGAAATGCCTGAACCAACTCTGCCTAAATCAGTTAAATGCAACACCAACTTTAACCAAAAAAGGAGATAAATCAGTCACTGACTCTGTAAGAATCAAATGCAAGAACTTATTTTTAGTTAAAAACAACGTAAAAAATATCTAAATTATATTTGCATCCTTTGTAATTCAGGGTGGGATCCCCGGCCAATTTCCACCAACTGGGCTTCCAATGTTTCAATGGTTCTTGAGCTGCTTTTCCAGGGAAAACAAGATGTTGGATTTGTTCTATGAAAATCTCAGGGATGTTTATACATCCGTTCCAAGACCTCCTCCTGGCAAAGCAGATCAAAATGAGTTCTGAGGAAATCTGCCCAAAAAAAGACCTGTGAGAAAACAGTCCGACAGAAAACAGAAAACAACCCTGCATCAGGATTTCTGCAGGGTTGTTTTGAGGCTACAGACTGGGATGGACTTCACTAGACACATGGACAGAACATTGAAGGTGAACTATTATGTTTCTTTGAAAAGGTTAGGATAGGTCTATGGGTAATACAAAACATAATCATTACATTTTCTGAACAAAATCATTCTTAGATGATGACATTTTTCAGGATGAGCTGCTGTAGGCTCTCTCTCTCTCTGCTGGTCACTGCCCCCAACTCAGCGTTTACACTTTCACGTGAAAATATCTGCACACAGATGCACAATTATACAACCATCCATCTTTGAAAAGCAGAAGTGGAGCCTCCTGGACAAACAACAAGAGTGCAGCAAGTTGTTTCTGGAAAGTGAAGACTGCAACAAAATGCATGTCTTTTCCAGCAGCCATTGTACAGTGCATACAGCGGGAAAACCAGCTGAACAAATGTGCTGGAGCTACACTTGGGTTGCTAGGTAACGGGTTGGGCTTTGCTGGCTGCTAGGTAACGGTTACATTTCAGAGGTTTTGAAAGTACTGATTTTTCAGACACTAAAAACATTCACTTACTGTCAAAGAACGACTGCATGTTGGGTTTTTTAAAGCAACTGCGTTGCTTTTAGGAGCAACAGAAACCCAGCAGGAAGAACAAAATGTGAATTTTCCTTAATTCGCCGCCTTTAATGCCATGATTGAGCGTGTAAGTAATTTTCTAAACTCCTGTGTGAAAAACAGCATTCCTACTGAACACTAAGTCATTTCCAGAGTTACATCCCCGGAGGTTTCACGGAGAGAGACAATGAATTAGCGACAATAAAAGCCGACTTACCTCCACAAGGGAGTAAAATACTTCAAGCAGGTGTGATAATTGGCAAATCAGACCAGTAACAAAGCAAACCTGAAAGACGCAAAACAAGGAGCAAGCAAGAAAAGCAGATAAATCGATTTATTGTTTTATTACTCTAAAACCACTATTAGCTTCCTGCTGCCATTTTGAACGCTATTAGTGAGCCTGCATTAGCTGCTGCTGTCTATCTTTCTGGAACAGAGAGCAAAGTGAGTGTTAAACACAGATAAATTCACTCTGTCCCTCAGTTGTTGGAGTCAATGAAAGAGGCAACGATGAGTATGCTCTTTTGTCACCTGACAGGCGCAGCGGCAATAATTGCTAATGAAAAACATAGATTGTTGAGTGTTTACTTTCTCCAGAGAGCTGCTTCACACACAAAGAAAGGCCTGGTTTCACAAATCAAAGTCTAGCATATCAAATATACACATAACTCCTGAAGCTCGAATTTAAAGCTGTTTGTATATCTGAGGACAAATTGTTTCAAGACAAATCATCACAATCACATGATTAAATTTGGGTTTGATACTTTGCAATCATTCAAATTACATTTAATCGCTTTCCTGCTTTGATTGTTTTCTCTCTGCAATTTGGACAGTTTGTCTCAAGTGATTTCATAGGTCAGTGCTGCCACATTGTCTTCTCATGTGAACAAACTGCATCAATCCTGGATATTCATTCACGCCCCTCCGCTACACATCAACTCTTAAAAATCGCTCATTTAAACATCTCAATCGCAAAGGTTTGTTTGGATGTAATTCGGCAATCATATAATCATATCACTGCTGTGGTCTATAATTTTAATTATAGACTAGTTAAATTGACTTTCCAACAATGGTATAAACACTCACCGGTCACTTTATTAGGTACACCTTTCTAGTACCGGGTTGGACCTCCTTCTGCCTTCAGAACTGCCTTCATCCTCCGTGGCAGAGATTCAACATGACCCCTGAAATATTCCTCAGAGAGTTTGGTCCAGACTGACATGATGGCATCAGTGGCTGCAGATACCCCACATACCATTGCACCACCATCACCAGAGCGAGCCGTTGATACCAGGCAGGAGGGATCAATGCTTTCATGTGGTTGACGCTAAAATCTGACCCGACCATCCGAATATTGCAGCAGAGATCGAGACTCATCAGACTATTTGAGTTACTGTTGCCGTTCTATCAGCTCCAACCAGTCTGGTCTTTCTCCTTTGCCCTCTGGCATCAACAGGGGATTTATTTACACCCACAGATCTGCTGCTCACTGGGTATTTCCTCCTTTTCGGACCATTCTCAGTAAACCCTACAGATGGTTGTGTGTGTAAAGCCCAGTCGGTCAAGCAGTTTCTGAAGTCACGTCCAAAGTCACTTAAATCCCCTTTCTTTATCGTTCTGATGCTCAGTTTGAACTGCAGCAGATCGTCTTGGCCGTGTCGACATTCCTGAATGCATTGAGCTGCTGCCATGTGATTGGCTGATTCCACATTTGCCTTAATGAGCTGTCGGAAAGGTGTACCTGGGATCAGGCACAGATGGCATCTCTCACACTAACAAAGAGGCCGGTGAGGGAATTCAGCAAGTTAAATTGACTTTCTAACATACATCTTAATCTGCATTCACATTGTTTCCAATAATACCATTTATGTGTGGGGCTTTAAAAAGACGGGTCTAAAATGAAGAAATAAAAAGGATTTGTAAGACATGAAGTCCTTTCACATCTGTCTCTTCTTACAGCGTTGTAACAAATTACGATACTAAACCAGCAACCATGCTAATAAAAGGTGGCGGGAATATTATGATGTTGGAAAATAAACAGAGCGTAGATTAAATCTGGGATAACCTCAATGAGTATCGACATCTGATTATATCATGTTTTTCTAGTATTATGCTGCCATCTTCTCCACAAAAAGAAAGAACCAGCTTTAAGTGATTTGTGACAGGTACACTGTCACAATTTGTTTCCATTTCTATGGTGTAATTTATCAAAGATATCAAGATAACACAGTCTGACAGAAAGAAAATAGAATTTCAGAGCTAAGAGCTGAAAAGTTGGAACAGAGAAAGAAATATTTAACTAAAGGACGATGCATCTAAAGTTCTCAGGTTTATGTCCTTGTTTCTAAAGTACTGACCTCGATAATATAATATTTAAGTCATAACAGTTCTTTATGTCAAGAACTGGAATGTGAAAAAAGAAAGAAAAGGGTTAAAAAGACCTTTTGGTTTTTGGAGAACTGCTCCTTTAAATGCAAAGTTGAAAGATTGAACTTACTGATGACTTGATGCAAACAGCTGCAACTCGATGTATTCAGGCGTCTGCATGAAGATGACCTGGTTAAGTTTACACCAAATATCAGAAATATGACATGATGATGAATATTTCAGATTATACTGGGATTTTCCTGCACTAGAAGGAGAAAATGCCAAGGGAGTAAGAGTTGTTTTGATGAGAAAAAGCCTTGTAGATGTCAAAGGTCAGAGAAGAATGGGCATGCAGGTTCAAGAAAGGCGACAGCAGCTCAAATAACCACTAGTCAGAACCAAGGTCAGTGGGATTCTGTCTCCAACTTTAAAGTAAATGGGTTTCAGCAGCAGGAGGCCAAACCTGTTGTCGCTCCTTTCAACAAAACTGAACAATAACTGGAAAAACGTTGACTGGCCTGAATAGTCTGGATTTCAGCTGCAGCATTCACACGCTTGTGTCTGGATGAGGTGCAAACATGAAATATGAATCCATGCTGCTTAAATCAACAGGTTGAACCACCGCAGGAGGATATTTGTACCAACCTGACTGCATATGATAAATTTCCATCTTTCTGATCACGGTGCAGCCATAGTAATTGCTTCTTCCATTAAGGTAAAGAAACGTCACAAATTGCTTCTTGACTATAACAGCGAGTTCAGCTTACTGTCTCCCCGTGTCTATTTGCAACAGATTTTTCCAAATATGCAGTTTGGGAATCTGAAGCACCTTGGCGCCATTCTACTTTACTCACTATTTCCTAGCCGTTGCTAAACAGCCAATCCAGAAGCAGCATTCATTTTCCTGGATGCTGATTGGCTGAAACCCCAAGAACAGAGACGAGGAAGACGTTAGCTTCTGCAGTGATGCAAAGATAGTTTCTGAAGAGTTTATTGCTGTATATCAGGCCTAATCGGGAGTACCGGGACATTTCCCACTGGCTCAGTCAGACATTTGGGCAACAAGGGCCGGTTTTATCCGGTTTGCTGCCGCGGTCGCTAGGCCATGTCTGGCAGGTCTTTTACATCAACACAGATTAAAGTCTCTAAGAACAGTATCTGGAAGCAGGATGAATCCAAGCTATGGAGATTTCAAGAAGTTCTGAAGGAACAACCCAATTTATTAGCTTCACCTATCAGGGTCAGTGAGTCTGCTAACACAATGATTTTATTCTTTCTCAAGGTAAAAGAAGTCAGGAAATGCTAAGCCACCATCTAATAATGACTCCAATAAGATTTAATTACTACAAAATACAGTATAAGACTTTCTTCGATTTGATTTGGATGGATGACTGTTGTGTTGTCAGCTTGCCTTTGCTGTCACACAGAGAGAAAATAGCACTCGCCCGGAGTCAAAGCTCAGTGAACATTTCTTTTTAGAAAATATTAACTCTAACTTGGTGAGACTTACGTTGGAGAATGGCACGGCAGACTTGTAGGAGGGCAGAGAAGGCTACGCAAAGTGAAGTGAAATGACAGGCGGCCCACAAAAAAGATTGAGTTGTCCATTATGAAGAGACTGAAAAAGACTCAAGGGTGGTTTTATCATCACCTGCTAAAGTGCTGCAGTGGGCACAGTGCCTGTTTTTAAACTTAAAAGCCCTAAATCACAGAGATGCCGCCTCATCACACCCTGTTTCATGTTGTTTACTAAGTGCATTATGGTTTCCATGAGCTTTCAACAACTTAACAGAGATGCACTGACTCATTTTGTCTTTCTCGCCCCTCCCCCATCGTTCCAGCCTCACCTGGGCAGAGAAATGGGTCAGACTGGGAAAGATTAGGAATGATGATGTATAGCAAAGTAGGAAAAGTATTTTAACTCTAATAAAATGAAAAATGATTCAACCTCTGATGGACTGGAGATGAAATGTAACACCCCCTCCTGTGTGCAGAACTATCCCATTATCCCATCTTCACACAGTGAGAGAGGGATAATGGAGCAGAGGATGGGAAGATGTCTGAATCGCAGCAATAAAAAGCTGAGATGTTAATGAAATTTTGCAGAAATTCTGTGAAAAGTCAATCTTAGTTATACTTTTTGTATTCAAGGCCCTGAAGCTTGGTTACAGGTGCAAATTTCAAAGATAATCTTCTTGCAAATATTGAATTTTTTAACATCTATGTTGTCAAGCTGAAGCACAAAAGAAGGATTTCTTAAAAAGTCAAAACACTGAGCTAAATATAAAATGAAAACAGATGGATTTGTTTTGCTTTGGAGCTCTATTTTTGTTTTTGGATACCTGCAGTTTTCTAAGTTTTTTCCACTAGTTTGTTGCTAAAACTTGGCACAGGAAAATTCACTGATCTGTTCGATTGTAACTCAGACTGTTCAGATGTTTTTGATTGCAATAGCTTTTGATTTTAGCACATGTGACCACTTAATGCTGCAACTCAAAGAACGACCGTTATAAAGAATGTTCTTCATAATCCATAAAATGTTTAGAAAATCTGCTGTGTAATAATTTAAACCCAGCTTGTAGTAAAAACCAGAGAATCTGGATGGATGTTGTTCATTTAAACCAGTTAAAAACTAGTTTTTCAGAGTAATTTGCTTCAGTTTACTTGTGTTGTTGCACGTTTGGTGTAAATTAATGCAAAATAAACGCGCAGGATTCGTCTTAGCCGCTGCGTTCATGCATTCGGCAAAAAAAGGTTTTGATAAAGTCGCTGTAAACTGCAACTCCACCTTGATATTTCAAAATTTTATCAAAACGAAAGTAGTTTATTTCGCATATTTAAAGATTAAAAACTATAACAGTGCAGTAGCTAGGTCTGCCACAAAACTACATGTCCCAGAACTTATTGCAATAAATGATAATGTTGTTTTGAGACAATTTTCAAACAATGTAATGGTAATGGCATAATAATAATAACAAACTTTAAAACCTAATGGACATTTAAACCGTGGAACAGGAAGACATTTAAAATATCCTAAATAAATGATCAAACTACAGAAACAACAAATAAAATGAATTATTAGGTCTCTGTAAACAAAATTAACTTTCAACAGAAGAACTCATTCAGTTTTTGGTAAAAAGAGAGGGAAAAGAGAAAAACAATAAGTAAAGCAGATGAAAATGATTTAGTTTCTTTTAATTTATTGTGCAATTAATTGATTTATTGTTTATTGCGACAGGCCTGGAACCCAGTTTCTGCATTTCTCACAATCAAAGCCACTTGTTTTTTATGTTTGTGCTTTTACTAGTCAATCTAGCTCAAAAAAATATCCAGAAACCAGAATTATGAGATGAAGTAATAATAATAGAGTCTTAGGAACATTGTATAAGATTAAAATTAACTCCTGTGAAGCAGGAACTGCAGCAACAGGAGAGCCTTATTAGTAAAGCCTGGGGCTGAATTAATGCATCATTTTTTGACAGAAACCTGAGTGAATCTGAAAGGTTCAATGTTCCAGCTGGTCACAATATGTCAGCTCAACACGTCTGGATCCTTTATGCCACACAGAGCTGAAAAGAAGCAAAAAACTCCTGAAAGAAGAGCTCAGACTCCAGCATCTTTACGCCTCGCTCTGACAAAAACAGTAAAATATAAGTATGAGATAAGAGACGGTATAATGTTGGCCTCAGAGATAAAACACTTAGCTTTCCCACTTCTAAGGGAATCAAATTATGGACATAGCGATGAATGCTCTTCTTCAACAGCCTCTTCTATTATCTGTTAATTACCAAACAAGTCGAGCGTGAAATTGCCCCGGCAATCAGCTCTGTGAGGCTGCTTTACTTTTAAGCCGCCCTGTTTATAGTTCAGATTTTGAGCTAATAAGTTAGAAACGACTCTGGTGAAAACAATTCAGCTTTCCGAGTGTCTGATGATCAAACACCTGATTCCTGCTGCTGATTTGTTCCAGGCCTTTTCTGCCTCTCTGCAGCTGATTCACGCCGCGCTTTCACAAACGGTTCCTTATTATGAGCAATTATTCTGGGTAATTACTGTAAATCAGAGCCCAACTGGATCCAACTTTTATCAAGCATCAAAACACTTTCATTCTGGATTATTTATGAGATTCTTTCTCTCCTTGCAGTTTCACACTTACACTTTAGACCTGAGCACTTTTCTAACAACAGGAAACTGACTATGACTCACACACAGGAACACTCTGCACTTTTCACAAATATGCTTCTCAAAGCTCCGGATCCATCTCATCTTTTAGTTGTTCACAAATAACTTTTCCAGCATCTAATTCATAAAGCAAATGAAATTTACCTGAGTGAAGTTGCCCCCACCTTCTCCAAATCAGACAAAAATGGCATCAAAAGTTTGTGCAGAAGACATTTTTTTTTTATGTTAATAATAAATGTTTCCAGAGGTCATGAAAGGTCAATCAACTTGACTACATTTTTGCTGGATTGGGCAGCAATGTTTATTACTTGTGCTGCTTTGTTTATGAAAATATTAATGACAATTTATTAATGATTTTGTAAAAGTGTGGGTTGGTTGATTTTTTGACCTTTAACTTTTATTAATATCTTCTTAGCCAAAGCAGCACAAACAAACATTTTTGCTGCGCAAACGTAGCCAAGTTTATTTGACCTTTTTCGGTTGACCTCTTATGACCTCTGGAAACATTTCTTCATATCTTTAAAATGATAGCGCCACAAACAAAAATGTTAACACAATTTTTGTCTAATTTTAAGAAGCTGGTGGAAAAACTTCACTCAGGGTTTTACAACTTCTGCAGGAATTGAAAGAAAAGAAATCACAAAGATGAAAAGAATAAAAAAAAGGGAAAAATATCTTGTAGTTCCTGCATAATCTCAAATTAAAACAAAAAATGGATAAAAAAAAACACCAGATACGATCGTTTTTATTCAGAACTGAGAAAATATCAGACAGGAAACTAATTAGTGTATGGCACAATTATTAGCAGAATAATAAACAATTTCTAATATAAATAGGTAACAAGGATTTTTGTCATTTATATTTAGCTTTAAGGAGCTTAGAGAAAAAGTAATTCATTATGTTAAAGTTTTAAATATAAACAAACGTTGAATAGTTGTCACAGTATAAGTTAAATAAGATCAATAGCTGCTAAAAATAATGCTGGAATATAATAACCACCTTATATAATCATATAGTTTCAACTGAACTTTTATTGAACCGCTGTTGTGGAGGAGTCAGTCTGAAGCAGAAAGTTACATTAAAACATAAAAAAAAAAACAGCAGACTTTGCAGATTTAAGTTGGAGGTTCTCATTTTTAAAAGGTGGAAACAGCAATATTGGTTGGTATAAGTGAGTTCAAGAAGTTCCATCAAAGATTAAAAATGCATCAGTTGGAAAATGTGAATCTTTCAGAACATTGCTGTTCATTTTTTGTTTTAGTAAATTAACAAGGAGATCTGGAGGAAGCAAGGAAAAGTCATAATAAGTAATAATTATTAGTTGAGTCTTAATGATTTCTTTAAACTATTGGATGTGCATCCTCAGGCTGTTTGAATAATAAGTTAACATCGGGCTGCTTGTTTAAATTATTTAAGAGTACAGGAAGATCCTGACTGTTCCCTCCTCATTTGGAGCTTTAACTTTGATACTTGTATTTTGATTAACCCAACAAAACAAAACTATAAAGTTAGTCTATTTAAATCAACCTGGCAACTCTTCATTTGTGCTTTTTTGAGCAAAAGAAAAAAGAAGGTCATGTTATATCTTGCCAGGCGGTGACCTTTTTTTTCCATCCTATGTTTGAAGAGGAGGACACATTTCACCATCAAACAGGCACCACACTATTTTATATCTGTCTGAGAGATGTAATAACAGCAAGTATTTATTTATCCACAGTGCTCTGGGAGGAAAATTGCCATCTTATATCTCATCTTTGCTGCTCTGGACCATATTTCACCTGCGACAAGGGAAGACTGATGGTTCAGGAACTGCATACCAGGAATGAATTATGTATCACTCCAGTTTATCTGAGCAGGCACACTATTTTTTATAGCAAAATTGACTAAGCATAACACTTTTAGGCTGCCTTCATATTGCCTACGCCTTTTTTCAGCTGTAGCTTTTTCCAAATGCCTATCAATTGTTAATAATTGTAATTTTTTAGTTTTTAAATGAGCTGGATTTTTTTTTTCTTTTGCAAAATGAATATCACTGTTGTGTTGCAAGATCTGACTTTTTGCAAAAAAAAAAAAAACACTCTTAAATTTTGATTTAAAGTAGTTGGAAAATAACCTTTAAGCAGATATTAAACATAATTTTCATTTCAGGTCTGTCATTGATTATATGGGAAATTCTAATCTTCTAATAAATTAAATTATTTTTGGTAATAAGTACCTGTAAACATCAGTCTTGGCGTAATTAATCTGTATGATTTGTTTACCATCTGGTCCGCCTGTATGTTACTGTTTATATCCGGAAATTTTGCGCATGCGCAAAACGCTGGAGGGCAAAAAGCAGTTCTGTTAACTAAATAAAATCTGGAGATGTAGGTGTTATTAATTTAATGCATTAATTTAATTAATTTGAGGCACAAATTCATTTTTTTTTACCTCAGCTAAGTGTGAAATAACGCAGGAAAACTGCTAAAGAACCGCTCAAAACCACTTATTTTTATCTCTCTGTAAGCAGACTCGTTGCCATAGCAACTGACAACAGCGCCGAGATACGTTTCCGGAAACCCCCCCTCCCCAAAAAAACATTCATCACACAGAAAACAGAACATTCAGTCCGTGACAGAGGCATGTTTTTAGGCTCGATGTTTATTTACTGATTATTAATAACTGGTAGCTGCGGTGGATTAGCCACCGCCGCTATTTGCTAAGCTAACAGCACGTTAGCTGATTAGCTAATTTAAGCGCCTGTCAAACAAGTAACTGAACTACTTCCCTCTCCCTCGCTATTTTTTTCTTAATTAAAAGTTTTTACTCACCTTGTTATCTCGTTGTCATAGTGTAGCAAAGCACCGTCCCTTTTAGCGCGTAATATTGACAATTTAACAGCTAAATCCAATGGTATTCTTCTTCTTCTTTAGATTTGAACGGCAGCTAGCATCCATTATTGTTTAACTACTGCCACCTGCTGGATACCTTATAATTATTCCTCAAATAATTACAAAAAAAAGAAGAAGAAAGAAATATCTTCCCTTTTCCTTTATTACTATTTAACTAAGCTAACTAAGCAACCACATTTTCAAATTTCTCCCATAGTTTCACTGTGAAGCAGCTTTTTGGCCTCCAGCACGGAGATCTGTGACGTCACGCTGCAAGGGGTTAAAGTTAAATAGATGCGACTATTTGAGTATAGGTCTCACTGTGTCTGTATCCAGACTCATCAGCTTTGGTGAAATTTTCCTCTTTTTTGCAAAAAGGCAGATGGAGGAACATGTTGGCAGTAGGACTCTTGATGCAGTCATAATGTAAGCTTGCTAAGCAGATGCACACTCGTGTTACTCAGTGATTCGTTAACTGAAGATCAATCTGTTCACGAAAAGCAACATGAGGAGAAAATGTTGCCACAGAAGCCACTCAGATCCACTAAACTTACACTTGCAAGCAGTTTGTGTTCGCTGGATTGTGTGAATGTTTAACTCAGGCAGAGGAAAGTCTCTACAGGAAGAGTGATGCTGATAATAAACTGGATTTGTAATTTACAGCATCTAAAAAGTCTTATTAATTTCACCAGGCATATTTCTTTCCAATATTCTAAAATTGAATTAATATCCAAAATATACAGGTATTAAAATGAAATGTGGTTTAGTGAAACAATTTCTGAAATAGGCTGTTGAGTGACTACTCACATTATTAGTCAGTGCATATTAATGATTACAGTTGCCTGGAAACAGCTGAGTTGCGGCTGCTGGTATCCTGTCACATTAATAAATATCAGATTTTTTTTTTTAGTTTCTAAAATTACTGCAGGAAAAACATAATTTTTAAGGAATAAGATCTGGCAGAGTGATAAACTCAGTGTGGTAAACACAAATCCCCAAACTGCCTTGTAACCTTTGAAAGCCATCCTAATTATAATTTCTTTCAAAGTCTTTCACCGCTTCTTTTCTTTTTTTTATTTTATTTCTGAGTTGTTGTTTTTTTTTGCTTGTTTTAAAGCAATTTTTTTTTTTACTTTTCAAACTCAGAAATGTCCTAATTTTTCCTGGAAACATTCTAAAATTTATGCTAATATGCTGTCATATAAGTTGGAGTTATAAATTTAAAAAATAAAATAAAAGAGCAAAAACTGGACTGCATTAGTAAAAAGGAAGTCAACAAAATAAGAACTTGTACATCAGTTGATTTTTAACTTTTCAAACTCAAAAACTTCCTAATTTTTTCTTGGAAATTTCTAAAAATTGACAAGATTTTTAGTGGAAATTACTCCTTTTTTATAGAAATATATTTTCAGTGGCCCCAAACTGCCTTGGAAGCTTTGAAATGCATCCTAATTGTAATTTTTTTAGACTTTCACAACTTTTTAAGTTTTTTTTCAATTATTATTTTTGTTGCTTTTTATTTTATAGATATTTCAGAGTTTTTTCCTACTTTTTTTTACTTTTCAAACCCTGAAATTTCAGTTTTTTTCTACAACGTTTCTCAAAATTTACAAGATTTTTAATAGAAATGTATACATTTCCACTAAAATGTAGATATATGTGTGTGTGTGCGTGCGTGTGTGTGTGTGTATAACGGCCGTAATATTTCTCCATGCAAATGAAAGAGCAGGTACTGGACTGAATTAATAAAAATGAAGCCTAATATACAATAAAAACTTTGAAGGACCTTCAGAAAGTCCGAGGATCTTTCCTTCCAGAGAGTTTTATAGGATTATGAGGGTCTGAGCAAAATAAAAAGAAATGGAGGATGACTCAAGACCTTTAGAGCAAAGTACTTTTTGCCCTGATAAACGACATCATGCCTCACAAACGACTCTGAGATCAAAGAACAGACCTGGAATTCAGCGGTGGAATGGCGATGATTTATGGTTCTGCAATGGGCTTTAGGGTTAAAGCAAACAGGATAAATGAACAACGACTCCGCCATGAACTGTTCAAACGTCTTCGGGGGACAGTCGGCTCTAATATGAGAAACAAAGAGTTAAAGCTTTTCGCTGCTGGTGGAGGTTGAAACCCTGAGAGGCGATGACCTTGGATTTAAAGGATTCCCCCGGCATGGATCATAAACAGGTGTCGGACCAGCTGCAGCACACAGGATCCTGGCTGCTGAGTGTCAGAGGGAAGTCGGACAGCAGGGCGACCGTGACAGCCTGAGGGAGCGGCCATGTTCATTCCTGCGCCCAGGAGCAACTGGGATGTACAAATCCAAAATATTCACTGTTATTGCTTCAAACAAGGAGAAATACTGACTGGCTGAGCTTCCTGTGAAGCAGAATAAAGAGTAAATTTGCATAGAGAAAGGAGTCCGGTTTAGCTTAGCGCTCAGTCATTGCAGAGCTTCGCCGGCGTCTTCCTTTTGAATAAAAAGTCACTTTAAATTTTGAGAACAAAGAGAAAAATAGCATTGAAATTTATCTTTAGATGTCTGCAACGGAAGCTTGTTGTTCGTCAAATGCCACCGAGGTTCACACAGAAACCTCCTGGATTCTGCTTTTTATTCACTTGTGATGAAACATTTGGTAGTTTAATCGGGTCACTGTGACATTTTGAATCTGTAATGTTTATCTGCAGCAGAACAACGCATTCCCGAACAAAACTATTCACTGATTGCAAAAAAAATATGGAAAGAAAAACTCCTTTATATTGATATTTTCTTCTCTTTCTCAAGTGATTTTAGTTTAATTTCATAGGCAATCAAATTGAACTTTGAATAAAATAATTTAGTCTTTTTACGAGAAATTGGTCGTGTATTTCTCCACAAATTTCTTGTACCGAGATCATTATCATTTGCACATTCTTCGTAAATAAACTTTTAAACATTTTTAACTTAAGTTAAATTTTTCCGCCATAATTCAAAAGCACACATCTTTCAGTTTGAAATCAGGATTTCATTACCTGTCTTTATTCTCAAAACTTCTCTCTTTCAAATATTCACTGCACTTTCTCAAATTCCTTTAAAATGATCAGTCTCTCTGATTTTACTCTTTATAAGTTTATGTGTGAAATGAACATTATTCTTTTATTCTATGAACGACAGACAGCATGTCTCTGAAATTAAAGCAAAAAGGTCATATTTATTTGAAGGAAACGAGAAATGGTCAAAATAATGAAAACGATGCAGAGCGTTCAGACCTCAAATAACGCAAAGAAACAACAATACTAATGTTTCAACTGAGAAAGAGTTCAGAAATCAATATTAGGAGGAAAAACCAGGAGATTTTCAATGTGGTTCAATGCAGTGGGCTCCTACTTCTGCATTTATTTGTTTGTTAGTTTCCACAGTGAGGAAAGTGTGAGCAGGTTAAGATGGGTTCACTTTACAATAATTAACACTGCGCTCGTCTCCCACATGAGTTTCCATTTGATTCTCCAAGCTAACACGGCTCTGCCTGCTGTCTGCTGACTCATTCCTCTAAAAAACAAAACTTGTCAATGCTGCGTAAGAAAGAGGAAGCTCCACTCACTCAGCTCCGCGATGCTGCCCACTCGGGTTGCCAGCAGCGACTGTTCCAGCGTGCGCAGCTCGGCCTGGGAGTATCCGTGACCCTCGCCGCCTCTCCCTGAGCGCTGCTGGTCCCGGTGCAGGTTCAAACTTTCCGGCAGACTCAGCACACCTGGAAGAAACACAGAGACAGACGCCACGGCTCATCAAGCAGCCGAACTCGTGTTTGAGGAGGAAATTTAGTTAAACTAACTGCATTTTTTTCCCCCTTTCACATACAGGCGGTATCATGAAACACCAGGGGGATGGAAGCTGCAGAGGAGACAGAAATGCAAATCAGCTCTTTTAGCTAAATGTAGAAAAACAGAGCTGGGAGTTTAGAGATCCACATTTATTTTCTTCTCCAGCTGCAGCTTGGGGTAAACATTTATCTTCATGACTAAACGTAAAGCGTAGGGTTAAAAGCATAAAGTGCTAAAAATGAGTCCTAGATTCCCTGTGAGGTTGAATACGAGTTTATATTCCTGTTTATATTTATCTTCCTGTTTGTGCTCATTGTTCATCACCTGAAGTCTAATTAAGCTCTGCTATTTCTGTGAATCCAAACTGTGACCTTGGTGGGAGCGGTTCCTCGTTTTATAAAACCACTTATGATCTCGGGTGTATTGTTTTCGAGTTTTTTTTCATCTTTGTTGCAGCAGATTATGTTTGTGGACAAGAATGAATCCATTTAGGAGGCCATTATTGCAGCCAGGCATTGTTTAGCTGCAGAATGGCTTGTGACAGATTGGATATTGAGTTTTTTCTCCTGCAGGAGAATGGAAAGCAACACCACACTGAGGGCTAATCCTAATGACCCAGCGCAGCAGGATTAGCCGTTTCTCAACAAACAGTAATTAAAACATGGGGGAACTTAGTCTATTTGCCTATATTTGATGCCAGAATTGAAGACAAAAGGCCCATGCAGTTGGACAGAAGGCAACAAGTTGGAGTTTTTCTTGAATTTAGCCTCAAATTTCTTCCACAGCGTTTTCTTCCCACAGTGTCCAGCCCGGGAATTCCAGTATTCCCCAATCAGAGTCCCACTCCCTTCTTCCCACAGCCTTTTCGGGGACGTTTACTTAATTTAGAGCTTCCAATAATTCCTTTAGCAGCTTTTTTCCGTTGCTTCCTGACCGCTAAGCAGGAGGCGCAGCTGATATCTGGGTGTGCCTGAACATAAATTCCTCGGGAAAAATATGTGAAAAGTTTCCAAAGAGTGGAAGTATTTCAACACAACAGAGGCAGATTAAAGACGAAGCTGAAGTTGGTTTCCGATTTGGGAAAACGCTAAAGGGTGACGCCACCTAATTTTTCACGACTTCATCATCTTTAATCTGCTGTAGTGAAAAACTTTCTGCTCCGATACCAGAACATTGAAACCAAAAACCTTTATCTGATTAATAAAACTTCAATAAAGGGGGATTTCTTTTTCCATCTGAACTCCTGCTCCTCTGAAATTTCCATTATTTTGCAGTTTTAGCTTTATGTTTTGTCTCATAAAAGATGCAGAAGATAGTGGGAAATGAGGTGAAACTTTATGAAGTTTCACCTTTATCTCGTTGCAAAATAAGGGTTTCATAAATCCCACACTTTAAATATTCTGCTGTTGGAGCAGAATAATCTAGTTCAGGTGACAGAGGGAAGATGCTGCAGGTTTTTACAAGAGTAGATAAAAAATACTTAAAGTAGTGAAAAAATTTAGTGGAATTGCCCTTTAGCCATTTCCCACAATCACTTCGCAATTTAAGGGTATAGGTACCAATGTAATCAATTATTTCCTCTCCAGTAACATGATCAACATGAATACATTAGATAACAGACATTTACAAAAACTTTAAAAGACCATGTGACGTTAAATTAAATTCAAAAGTACTTTATTAATCCTCAAACGTAAATAACATGTTGCTGCAACTCATATACGATTTTCTTCCAAGAGTTTTTGTAGATGGTGTTTCTCCTGTAGCAGTCTGTACTACACTGATTCTAAATAAGCCTCTGACTGAAGACACACATTTGTTGTAATTAAATGATGCAGATTGTAAATATTGCTGGTTTTAGGTGAGTTATTCAGATTATTTTAATTTGTTTTGTGTTTCCAGATAGTATTAAATTATATTACTGACCGTAAGCTCTCAAAGCCAAGAAATTATTGAACAAACCGAAAATGTAAGTGAATAAAAAAAAAGCAAAGACTTTCCCTCAGATGACTAGAGCTCTAGAGATGTTTTTATGTGGTTGCTTAATCTGATTTAACCAAGAAATATTTGTTAAAAATCACAACAATCACAGCTTTTTAACCATATTTAGATGAAAAAGCTGGATTTGAAACCGCAAATCCAGCTTTTTATTTCGCATTAAATAAAAGTGCAAAATAATTAGGCGCCAATTGTTCTCGTGTCCATGTTTAAATGGAGGATATAAACTCGAAGTCTGCAGTGAAGCTAAAGTACGCAGCATATTGAGTTGGTCTTGCAGCAGTTTGTTTAGAACCATAAATATCAAGAGAAAGTTAGTGAAGCCCAGGTTCTGACAGAAACTTCAGAGCGCTTCAAGGCAACCAGAAAATTCACTGAGAGTTTAGCTTCATCTCCTTTCCCACAGTGAGGTTGAGAAATCTCCTGAATTTCTCAGGGAATCCAAAGTCAGATTTTGAACTTTGAAATAGGTTTCTGTGTTTTCTGAAATCACGGCCTGCTGTTGTTACGGCCGTCCAGATTTATGCCTCTTTTTGTTCTCCTACTTCAAAAAGCTTTGCTTTTAAAGAACCCACAGGGTGCAACAGAGTTATTTGCTGAATTATTCATCCTGTCAGATCAAGACGTATAAACAAGTCTGCAGCCATCTCTTTTCCCACCTCCCACTCCCTCTACATGTTATCTCTCACTAACATTTGGCTTCTCCGGATACAAAAAACAGGAGGAATATTTGATCCTGGATGATGTTTGTGAAATAAACATCAGAGGTGAGAAAAAACGCCAGCCTGGCTTCCTGAAGAGGAAAAACCAACGAGCATGACAGATAAGAAACGATACGGTTGACCTCTAAGGCAACAAGAAGAGTATGGGGGAAGTTGCTTGCCATAATTCGAGAGCTAACATTTTCAGCCTGAAAGCAGGATTTCATGCTTTTCTTGTATTCAAAACTTCTGCTCTCTCAAATATTTCTCATGGCGCTTAAAACTTGTCTCTGCTCGGATCAAATCTCTGCTCGCACTTGGAACAGAAAAGTACTGCCGCCTAGCAACCTCTCACCCAATAGGATGAAAGTATTTTAGTGGGTGTGTTTGTTTCCTTCTAGTCGGTGTGCCTGTGTGGCTAATGTCGATTGCAGCAACCTGCTCCGCCCACTGGATATCTATCTATCCACTGTAACACTTTCATTTTATTGGCTAAGAGGTTGCCAAGCGACGGTACTTTTGTGTTCCAAGTGCGAGCAGGAAATGATTCACCAGCGAGCAGAGACATTTCATCTGAGGAAAGACAAGTTTTTAATGTGAGGAAACAGGTTTGAGAAAGCAGAGTAAATATTTGAAAGAGAGCATAAGTTTTGAGAACTAACATAAGTTTGGAGAGGAAAAACTTTTAATGTCCTGCTTTTAAACTGAAAATGTGTTGCTCTCGAATTATGGCAGAAGAATTCCTCCATAAAACAGTTCACCAAAATGTTGAGAAATGGGTTAATTCTAACAAAATAGGTAAGATTCGTTGTACTTTCTTATTATGAGAGCATGTCAGCTGCTGTCGAGTTGATAAAAATAGAGACTGGGTCATTGGGACGAGACCACTACAGAGCTCCACGAGGCGTAAAGGAATCCCTGTAGTGATTTCAACAGGACCATTGCCGCTCATGCAAGTCATCATAAATAATGTAGAGGATATCGAGCTCTGCAAGGATACACACTGTGTGAGAACAAGAAACACAGGAGTATTTTTTTCAACTAAAATAAAGATTAAGAGCTGCTAAAACAGGCGTCATGTTTTTGCCACATTAATGAACCAATCGTTTTGCCAGTATGAGCAGGAAGAACGAGTCTCTTCACACATTTTCTCTCTGAGATGAAGTTATACATTTAAACAACACCAGAGCACTGATGGCCTGGACAGAATTAAAATTGCCTGGATGGAAACCAGAATGACCCAACTTAATCCTGTTTTGAACCAGGCTCTTCATATTTAGCCATAAATGCCAAAATTTTATATATTTCTCTTTATTTTCCACATTAAAATAAAGTATGTTTACAAACAGTGTAATTAAAGAGGACTTGCACTTTCCTTCTGCCATCCCACCAATCAGGATGCAGAAACCTAAATTAGATTCATAAAGCCTGACATCAAAATGTGGGACAAAACATAGTTTGAACTGGAAGTGACCCGCGCTCCTGAACCGCCATCTTGGTAGGTAAATGCGGCCCAAAGCATGGATGAACCATGAACTTTGAGACCAACAAAAAGAAAGTACAAATGTGCAAGAGACAGATTTTTCAACAAAATCTCTGCTGTTGGGATCTAAACGCATATGAAACACAGAATGCTGCTTGTATATTGTTGTCATAGCAACTCCATAGCAACCGTCATGACAGTTAGTTATGGAACTCTACCAAGATGGCCGTCAGTTACAACGTTCCCAGAACTGTGATGTTATATGCATCTAGTCGTTAACAAAAACTAGCACTGCAAGCTGTCAGAGCTGTAAAGGTCATTGTTTTAAATAATTTTGACTTTTAAGGTCAAAATCAGTAATATAATTGAAACTGTTGGCAAGATCTAATTTTATTAATTAATATATAAAGTAAAAAGTATATTAGCTATTGGGAGAATGACTGAGGATAGATGCTAGCAGCTAGTCTATTAGCACAAACCTGCTAACAGGCAAGTCAGCAAACAGGCACAAACTGTAAGCAAACTTTCTAAACAAACTTGCTAACAACTTGCACGTTTGCTAGCTAACTAACAGGCTAGGTAGCCTAGCTGCTAACTAGAATGTTAATTTGCAACACTGAGACACTGCTGTAATTTCAATATATCTCAATATATTTTGAGGTATAATAGAAATATATCTCACAATTTGTTTAGATATTTCTGTTAGATTATACCAGACGACAGCTCAGTTCCCCATGGCTCCAACTGAATTGATTTTAATATAAATTTTTATCCAAAATCATGTAGTAATTTTCCAAAGTAAGAAGGAATTTCAAAATCTTATTTGAGGACTTTTCTGAGGAACAGAATCATCCAAAAACCTTGTTTTCTGAGACTTTTTACACAAATTAAAAATGTCATTCTTTTATTTTCTAAGAATTACCGCCTTTTTATAACACGATACAAAATCACATTTTCAAAAGTAGTTCTCTCGAGGTTTTGAGAATATTTCACACAACACAATCATGTGTGAGGCTTTTTGCTGAATGGGGAAAATGACAGCCTCTATTAGGCCGGCTGAAATCTCCTTTTCTGAGTCCACAGGAGATCAGTCTGAAGACTCGCAGGCGCCGTGGTGGCTTAGGAAAAACAGCTTACCATTTTCACAGGTGACAGTACAATGCGGTTTGAGCAGAGCTCAGAGGGAAACACAGCTGGTTTAATGGCACACCTTGACATTTTGAATTGGAAACATAAATATCTCTCCAACACCAGACATTTGCTCATGACATCGGGGGCAAAAACACTTTTATATGTTATTTTTCTTGTTAGATTTTTTCACTGAGCCAGAGACAATGCATCATGGCTCCCACATGTCTGCTGACTTATCAAGATAAGCAACATTGGCATTTTTATAGTGAAAATTTACACTGGAAATTACAGCTGACATCAGCAGAGGCGGTCCCAGCCTTTTTGGCGCACCGGGCTGACCACCTTTCCAAACCCATTTCCTGCAGCGGCAACAAACTCATTTTCCTTTTGAGCCAAACCAACATCATGAATGTTCTTAAAGTTGTGCCAGAATGTATTGACAAAACCTGTTAAAATATAAATAAATTCTTAAAATTAAATAATACTTAGTTTGCCCCGTCTTTCTGCCTATCTGTCTATCTAGATCGGAAACAGGCACACCCACTAGAAGGAAACAAACGCACCCAGTGTAACGCTTTCATTCTATTGGCTGAGAGGTTGCCAAGAGACGGTACTTTTGTGTTCCAAGTGCGAGCAGAAAATGAATCACAAGCGAGCAACATATTTTCAGTCAGTCCAAGATTTTACGATAGTTTTTATGATAGTTTTTGCAATCAAAAAGTGTTTGTGGTAGTAATTTAGAAATACTGGCACTTATGTATGATAGCAAATGCAATGTTTTATTACTTGCTGTATCACTCAACATAAAATAAGGCTGAGGCAGCTGGTTAGTAGAAATATAATATAAAAGTTTAGAGCTGACATTTTTCATCATTTTTGCAAAAAGTGTGCAATAAATTAGAAATTATGCAAAAAGTGCAGGGATTTGGAGGGACTGATTGATACAATTTGGCAGTAAAAACAAAACCAGCTTTGAATTGATTGATAAAATAATATTTAAGCTCACTTATATCTTGATGGTTCTATCTTTGTGTCTTTTTAGAGTCTAGAGGGACTTATAAAACACTGTGGTGGGCCAGATTTGGCCCCCGAACCTCGAGTTTCACCCATCTGAGAGGATTTAAACGTAGTATCTTGTAGTTTCTCTGAAAGCTTATTTTCTGCTTTTGCTAAGAGATCAGAGCCTTTCCATTTTATTTTGGAAAATTTAAGAACAAAAACTTTTTAGTTTGACACACGATTTATTTTCCTTGCTCTTTTTTCTCCTTATTTCAAGACAAGCTACCATTAAAACAAGGTCTTTTCAAACAGAGAAAGGACAAAATGTCTGGCTGCTCTGGTTGAGATCAAGCTGGCAGCTTAATGAGATCCGTGATCAATTCCTCTTTGTGACAAGCTGACAATCCCGCATGGATGGTTCTATCGCCAGGAAGCTCGACCCGTTGAAGTCCAACCTTTGAGCAAACTTCTCAGGGGAAAGAAAAAATATCTTAACTAAATTGATTTTCCATTAAAAGCTGCAGTTTGTGTAACAATGATGTCATTCTGAATTGCAAGTCAAGGTCAGTAGGATCAGTCTGCACCATTGGGATCCTGTTTTTCTGCAGGAATGTCCAATTGATTTCTTTTTTTTTTTGTCGTGAGGGAACTGCGCGCCCTCCCTTGTCAGCGAGAAAACTCTGCAGGAATATTAACAGGTAGTTGCCATGGCACTAGGCGCCTGCTGCCTCGCGCTGCAGCGATTGGCCGAGCTGGAAAAGCTTTACTGTAGGAATACCGTTTGGAAAAAAAGCAGAGTGATTTTTAAACCCACATCACTGAGCAGACAACACAAGCAACACAAAGCATTTTATCAAAACAGAGGGGATGAATTAGCGTGATAGCTGCTGGAGCTGCTGCACCACAGAGGCATTTATTCCCTCATCAATAATGAATGAATGTACTGGGGACCGAAATGGTCAAAATGATTAAATGGCTGACCCAACTGATGGACTGACAATTGATCCATAACGCAGCTGTTGGTAGAAACCCACAGAGAAATCCACAACCGTTTCCACAGTTTTCTGACAATTATGGGCTTAAATATAGAAATAAATATCACATCACGACGCGTGACTTAAATTCTAATCAGATGAAAATGTCTTTTTATCTGGAAGCGTTTTATTTGGTGGTATTTCCCAAGAAAACAGAGATTGGTAAAATAGTTTTTGTAAACACTTTTTGGATTTTTTTGGGTAAACTGAGACGAATTATTTGATTTTATAAATTAAATAACTTAAATAATAAATTAAAATTTCCAGTTCCAGTGTGAAAAGTTCATTAATATTTGAGGTTTATTAATTATTATTCCAAACGACAATATTATTATTTATCGCAATAATTTCTGGGACTATTTACCGTCCAGGAAAATGTGTTATTGTGACAGGCCTAAACTCTGCTCCAGTTCACCTGATTTAAATTATTACATTTCCTCCTCAGGACGCTGTCAGGTGATGCAAAAGCCTCATAATTACTAATTAATTTCAATGCGGCAGCAACGAAGCAGAACCCGGGTTCAGATTTATGTCTCTACAACATCTAAAACAATGAACGGGGCGGTATTACGTGTTTTCCAGGCACAAAGTGCCATTTTATAGCACAGTCAATTAACTGTTAACTTCAGTTATTATATGCATCAACTATGACTTAAAATAAATTTTACTTTGTAATTTAATGCTTTGAAGTTGGGTCTCTGTCTCCTGCTACTTCTCAGCGTTTAATTGAGAAGTAGCTTTTAATAACGAGCTCAGCTGATGCGCAGTTCCACCAGGTGTTTGCTAATTGCCCTGGCTAGTCTGAAGGAGTCACAAGGTTGGAAAGTGCAGCTCTGAGGAGGAGACGCGCCTCGAAGGCGGGGCTAAGTCAACCCAGGCTTTTTGCACAGCTGAATGGTTGCCATGGAAATAAAAGGATTTGTGAAACATCCATGGAAGAACAAATGTTTGATGAGGGAATAAAATGATATAAACAACATTCTCAGTTTTAGGAAATACTGCCTCTTTAAAATGAACATCTCAGATAATTAAAACATGTTTTAATTGATATTCATGTAAATTAATGCACCTTTTTATTGCACTTTATGAATTTTGACATTTTATCCTGAAATTGGGAAATAACTGGGATTTTTCTTGCTGATGTGAGATTCTCTGAGCTATATAACTTTGAATCAAACCAGGAAAAATGAAATCCAATCATCTGCTTATATATGATAAGTGGTTTCCACCATGCTAGGAAAATAACCCTCCTCTCCCAGTAAAATGTTTCCTAACCAACTGGTCCCTCAGCTTCTCATGAATAAACCAAAACAAACGAGCGTATCTGGCATGAAAAGTCATCCACATGAATTCTCTCAATAATTTGCAGAGCTCTGAACCTCTCGGATGTTTACACACATTCCCTCCCCAAAAATTTACATTCTCGGAAATGCGAAGCTAAAACGTTCTAGTAAATTAGCAGGTTTTACAGCATAATAAAGCAGTTTGTGTTCACAGTAAAATCTGGATTCCTTGCAATTATGTTTCAGTTTTTTTAAATTGGATTTGATTAACCTCATTTTTTTCTGATAAGTAATTAATTTTAGAATGAAACAAATTGCTATAAAACTGCTACATATTACTAATTAATAATGATAAAGCTCTATAGTTGCATTTATGTCAGGATATCATATTTTCTAATTGCAAAATTAGTCTGTTTTTATGTTTTTTTTTCTCTAAACAAGAATTAAAATATTGTAGCCTCCAAAACTTTGTATAAAAGTTAATAAAATTAAAATTTAACAGGTAATAGTTAAATTAAATGTGCCAGATGAAGTTAGAGGAAGAAAAAGAGGCATTTTTATCTCAAATGAGGCAAAGTAAGAATATAATTTAACCTCTAATATAAATGCTATCAATGACATTCAGTGACAATCAGATGCATTAATGATTTAAAAAGGGAAAAAGGTTAAATCTGAATTTGGTTATCTGCGAACCAGAGGTAAATCTATCTTGAATATATGAATACTTTCAAAAGAAACATATTAAATTTATTCTATTCCGCTTCAAAAACCCAAAGAGAAAAGTTTACATCAATTGGCTGACCAGCTGTGAATAAAATAAAAACACAAAAATATTGATTTAATTCCTACTTTTGGTCTGAACTCAGCAGATGAGGTCAAAACAACTAGAAGTCAAAAACTTACATAAAATCTTCAATTACATTTAAGCTAAAAGCAAGAAAATCTTCTTTATTTTCCTCAAACCTGAGTTTATTTTCACTTTAAACTAGATCGTCATTAACAGCCCTAATTGGCCGACCTTGACCAGAATCAAGCCTCGTTCTGCACATATAGATCCACATGTTCCAGATCGTAAATCAAGGCAAACTAGAGCAACGTGTGGGACTCAGCAGGTTGTTTTTGCCGCGTCATCATCTGGACGTCTTCATCATCTGGACGTCTTCATCACGCCAAACCAGATGGACCACAATGGCTGCTGCACCAGATGCCCGACTATATTTACAACCACGGGGCGATGTCGTCGTACTAATTAGACGAGCCACACATTTACAGAGTTATTTATGTTGTGGAATGTATAATATGTGTCACCATCTTTAGTTTATCCTCCAGGAGAAGAAGAATCATATCTCAATCAGCAGAAGATCTTATGTAAAGACAGTAATTTTGGTAAAGAAACAGTTGAAGCAAAGATTTTTTAAAATACAGAAAAGCATAAAAAACTCAGAATATCAGTTAATAAATCTCAATAAAGTCATAATTTGAAGGTCAGAAATAATCTAAACATTTCGAATCACAAGAGCTGCTTTCTTCCACTTATTATTTAAAACTGTTGTAAAAGTTATGCAAGATGAAAACTTTAGTTTTCTTTCAACAGAATCACTAGGAAATAGTTTTATTCTCAATTCATTATTTGTCTCTTCCAATACTAAGAAAGACTGACATACTTTAATTTATGTATTTTTTCCCAGTGCAATGCTTTCTGAACTCTGCTTCTGATTGGTTAGTCTGCACCTTGCGACGACTCCTAACCTGGAAGTAAAATAGTTTTTACACAAAGTTCTTTTCTTTTACAAAGTTCTAGAATATTTCCATGTATTTACTGTGATGTGCTTCGAAGCTTTTTCAAGTAAGAAGAAAAACCTTTCACCTGAAGACGCTGGCTCACACACCAGCCTCATTTCGAGGACAAAAATAAGAGAATATGATGTGAATGAGGGAAGCATTTTGGTGACTCAGATGAACTTTAACATTTCTGAGGTTCAGGCAGGAACACTGAATAAAAATATTACTTTGGAACAAATGTTTGAAAAAGGTTTTGTTTTGATTGTCATTAAGTAAATAAAAATTCCATTGGACATGATCCAATTAGAAATGTTTTATTGATTATTTTACACTGCAAAAACACAAAATCTTACCAAGTAATTTTGGTCTAGTTTCTAGTGCAAGACAAACTAATTTAAAAGTAGCTTTTAGAGGCTTGTTTAAGTAAATGATTGGCAAATAAATGAACTTATAATGTGGGAAATAGGTGAAATAATCTGCCAATAAAACAAATGCAATTTAATCAATAATAAGGAATTATTTACTAAAAACAAACCTCTATATATTATTGAAAAGTTACTTTTAAAATAGCTTTGTTTTATTACTCAGGTATTTGCTCTAGAAACTAGACCAACGTTACTTGGTAAGGTTTTGTTTTTGCAGTGTACTGATCGAGCTGATGCATCATCACTCCATATATGGGCGTGATGATTTTATTTCAAACAACTCTGCTTCCAGAGGGTTTCAGCATCACTTTTTTTGCTTTAAAAAACTGCAAAAAATTCAAACTTTGGTGTATTTATGTGCTTTAATGTAAATATTATGAAATTTCTCCTTTCAGGTGGAGGAATGTGAAGCTTTCCTTGCTAACAATGTTTGGTTTGTTTGTCTCTATGTACTGTAATCACGACCTTAATGAACACTGCTGTTCCCAAAAGCAGCACGGCTATATATAGCACCAAAACTAATTTATTGGTTCGCTCAGAGGTACCAAACAATCACACGTTTACACCTTTTCTAATTGAGTGCTGCTGGACACTCTTTCTCTTTCTTTGTTGTTTCTTCTGCAGAAATTTGCCCCAGGCCTTTTTCCTCACAGTATTTCCCAGCGCAGCCTGTGTAAAGAGGCGGACGGTCGGACGGACGCGCGCATCCCCTCAGCTCCTCCCCGCCAACGTAAATAGAACACGTCTAATTTGGCAAGGGCGATGTTGACATTTGGATCTGACGCCCCGGTGGGAAGGGTAAAACGGCGGCCAGTCAGGATGCCGCTGCCGCACAACACCTGATCTGTTCCTCTGTATTCAGCAGACGGTTCTCGACACTGCATCGGCGACAGCAAGCCAAACACAATCCCCTCATATCAGAGGATTATTAGTCACATCGTTTCACTCAGAGGTTCTGGTCTGAATGGAAAGCTTTAGAGCTGAATTCCTGCTTTCATCAAAACTGCTAATTTTGCTCAAAAAATAAATAAATAAGTGTTTGAATGAACTAAAATACTGCGGTTCGGTGATGATTTGGCAGAGTAGATCTGAAGACAAACAATAAATAATTGTGCACTTTGGGAAAGATGCTCCTCTTCCTCCTCCTAAGACTTGGAAATCAGAAACTCATTAGTTAGTCGTCTTCTTCTGACTGTTTCTCCATGGAAAGACGACCTTCATGAAAAGCTTGGTCATTCTCTCGTTAGGTCAGGGCAGATTTTACACAATTTGTCAATATTTGTTTATCAGAATCAGTTTTAAAAGTTTAATGACAAAAGCAGATTCCAATGACGGAAGATGATGTGCAAACATTCTGTAGATTGGAACATTTCACTCGTTCTTTGGACATATTTTCAACAAATATCTTTTATCTTCAGCTGTGATCAGCTGTCTTTAAAATGAAAACTGGAACCGGACCTGTCTGACAGCATGAAGTAGGTTAATTGACATCAAGACCTCGTCCAAAATCAAAGATGAAACAGCAGTATGTAAAATACTGCCACTCTGTCATAACAATACCAGACAAATAATGTGAACAAAATCAAGCTTCTCTGCCGTTTACCTATAAACCGAATGTCATCCGCACAACTTCACAGCCGGAAACAACCAATCAGAGCCAGGAGGAGGGTCTTAATGCTGCCAATCACCCTCGTGTTCACCACAACACAGCCGCTACTGTAAAAACCCAAAAACGTCTATAATTTAAACTACCTGCAGCTTTGGTTGATACAATTTTACAGTTTATCTACAGCAAAACTCTTCAAATACCATAAAATATGGTAAAATTCTGTATAAATGCAATGAAATATGAATTTTATGCACATTTTACTGTGTTCTGTAAAAACATGAGAAAATTTTATATAAACTTTGAAAATTTGATGAAATTTTGTATAAATTTTGTAAAATATGGTAAAATTCTGTCCGTATTTTACTGTAAATTATAGATCTTCTTCTTTTAAAGTGCCTGAATGCTAAGGCTAGTTAGCGCAGCAGATGAACAGTTTAACTCTCATATCAAACTAATGTCATAATGACAGTTCTTAAAAACATTTTTTTTATAAAAGTGACATAATTTACATTTTGGTAAAAAGCTTAACTTCCCTTTTTCTGTTCAAACAATATCTCAGATGCAATTCACAAAAAGCAATAAAACAAAACAATCATGCAGATCAACTCTGGCAGCTCTATATTTGGAGGCAATATAAGCGGGCCGCTGATGTTAAGGCTGGCGACGTGGCTGATGTGACCGCGCCGCATGCTCACAGGTCACCGCGCCGCGGGGCGCCGCCACCGGTCACACGGGGTTAGGAGGTGGCAGAGGTTAGCCAGCTGTGACCGGCTGCCGCCCACCGGCTGGCCTCAGATAACTCCATGTGTCGCCGCAGAGCTCAGATCGCACCACGAAAGAGCGAGAGCGAAGATCAAGAGTGTGAAAGAACAATGGAGATGGAGCACAATGAAGGCTGCAGAGAGGAAACAGAAAAGTGGGAACGAAAGAGTGATTGAAGAGTGAAGGAAGAAGACAAAAGGCCAGGAAGTCATATTTTATCCTTCAGCTTCACAGCTACTGGCCTGCTGAGGATCCGTCTTATCTTCCTTTCCTGGCCCCAAAAAATAAAAGCAGACAAAATGGAGAATCTGCTGTAGAGCTATTAGGAATAATCATCACAACTCCTGACTGATAAAGCAAATAGTGCCTTTAATACCACTGAGCAAACGCAACCTTTACGTTTAGCAATTCACACACAGTTCAAATATGACCTCCAACTACAAACAAGCAAACAAACCAACCAACCGCCGAAAGACAAAACTGAAGATTTCTCACAATGATATTTAGATTAGTGTTGAACATGGCTTTTGTACACATGTGTCAAACTCAAGGGCCAGGAGCCAAATCTGGCCCAGTCCAGCTTTTTATGTGGCTCCAAATTGCATCAATAAGTTCCTCCAGTTTCTCACAACTCAGTAAAAATCACACAAAATCTATAGATCACATGGTTTTTCTCATTTTACTGAATTTTTTTTCTCAAAATTGGCCAAAAACATGAATAGAGCAAATAAAGCAAAAATTCCCTACAAATATTTCCAATTTAGCACCACAAAATCTGTAATTTTGATAAAAAAACCCCCAAAAACAATCAAAATCCTGGATGGACTGATCAGTGTGAAAAGATATTCAATATGATTTCATTTCAAGAAACACTTATTGAATGCTAACCCAGGTATTTATTGATAACTTAACAGTTTAACGGGTTTAATCAAAACATTCTGTCACAACCGGCCCTTTAAGAACATTCAGATTTTTGATTTGGCCCAAAATTTAAACGATTTTGACGTCCAATCTCTCAAGAAAAGCGAAATAAAGTCGGTGGCAGCAACTGACTCGCTCGCTCTTTGGTTACCTAGCAACTCACTCGTTCTGAGGTTGCCTAGCAACAGCCTGCTGAGTAACCGGCACAGCTTCTGTTTCATGTTAAAATGCCAGAATTTGACATTTTTAATCGGAGAAACAAAAATGAACTTGAAGTGAGTTATTGCTTGTTTGTTTTTTTTTAATGAAGATTAACAGCAGCTGCGAATCCTTTTAGCGTATTATCGCGTAATTTGGAATCACGAAAGAAAATTTGCGTAATGGAAACAAAGCAATTTCACAGAAATAAAATCAGGTTTTTGTGCTTTCTTGAATCTTTTTTGCATCATACGAGTCACGTGATCCGTTATTAACGGATAAAAAGAAAACGTTTAAACACCTGGAGGAAACCGAGTAAATGACAGGACATGACGCGGCACGCTTTTTAAAAATCACTTTCTTTGTGAACAATCTTTCACATGTGATTTTAATTGCGTTTTCTAAAGCTACAATTGCAAAATTTAGTTTTTTCTGCACTATCAACATAGTTTTGTTGAGTTTTTGTAATGCCTCTTTTAGAAAATAAATCGTTTGTATTAACTGGCCTCAATTTTTGCAAAAATAAACAAAAGACATTGTTGATGAAAAGAAAATGTCTAAATATGTGGTTCTCTTGGTGTGGTGTCTTTTTTCTTTTGTATTTCTGCCATTCTTTAGTTCCTCAAAAGGCCTTTTAGCCCAAGTGGAGCCAAGCTGAAAGGATTTGCTGGCCAGAAATATGACTCCAAGGTAATTTTGCATTCAGCTTAGCTGTGTTTGTGAATACATGGGTGTAATTCCGAAGCCCTGTGTAAAGCAGCCGCTCTAAAGGCGAGCGATGAAGCAGTAAACACCGACATTAGTGGCGCTTTCAGCCTTCCCGACTTCAAATGATGCCCCTTTTCTTCTGGAGGATTTCTCCTCTTATAAACAAGCACAAATCATCATCATCATGAAAATGTCAAAGTGCTGCTTTTAGTCTGTCAATAATGTCAAGCTGCTGACACTTTGACAAAGAGGGAGCACTTCTTGGAGGAGAATGAAAGTGAAATTGATGCAGAGTTCGCGGCGTTGGTTTTCACCCCTGCTCACCACCCAGGGAGACCCCGAACGCGACCCAGTCACAATGTCCCGGCACCCCTCGGCCGCTCCAGATGGACGCCATATGTCCTCGCACCACCAACACCAGAACCCACGGCAACGAGAGGGCACGCTTCACAGGCGCCGGGTTTGTTTACCAGCGTTTCCCTCTGCTGTTTGCTGTGTCTGACGGAGCATCTGCAGCTACAACTGCTGATATTAGGGACAAATAAAACGTCACAGAAAGGGAGAAAGTCCTTTTTGTTCTCCTCCATGGTCTCTGTGATAAGAAGGGCAGCAAACTAAGCACTCGGGATGATTTGGAGATTGTTATAAGGGACTAAACGTTGGTAGTCTGAATGGTTCATAAATCCATGTGTAGTTCCATCGCAGCCTTACAAAACAGACATAAAGATGCAGCGATGAAATCAATTTTCAATTAAAGTTAAGAATATATAAACACGTTTTCAACGAGGTTCTTTAAATCGGTATATATTTGTTAAATTTAAATTTATGACCACATGCGAAGTAGATCAGAGTATTTGCTGATTGTTAGCAAACAAAAACATTTCCCAGCATCTCCTAGGAGGCTCTGGATGTTATAAACCATTTTGTAAATTGTTGGTAAATTGTTAACTATTGCAATAAATGAACATTTGCTATGAGGCTATTTTCAAGTATTATATTGATACCAATAAACTTTAATTTTGTATAGAACACTTAAAGGGGAAATATACAAAATTCACATAGTGCCATTTTATAGTACAATCAAATTTAATTCTTATAAAGATGTGATATATGTCAAATAAGACTGAAATTATTTAACACTTTGAAATTCAGTCTCTGTCTCTTTAAGAAACTTTTGCTCTTACTGAAGCTCCGCCTTCAGGAAGTGAACATGACTCCATGTATGTTTATGATGAAGAAATAATATTATGACATGATGTAAAGCTAAAGCTAAATAAAACAGATTATAATGTCTCTGTAAACAAAATTGCCCTTAAATATTTTTTGGTTTATTTTAATTTATCATGTGATTAATTGATTCATTGCTTTTGGCGACAGGCTCACTTCCAACAAGTTTTGAAATCTGAAAATAATATTCAAGAGTCACTTCAATGTTATTCAATCAACTCACTATTTCATCAGTGGGATGTAATATGAAGACATCAAGCAAATGTCATTTTTACATAAAAGTAATTATGTTTCGTATCATTTTCAGTGTTGGACAAGCGTGAACAGATATTAGCCTCAGGGTTGGTGGATATTATTAACGGAGGGGTCGCAGTCTTCAACAAGGGGCCGCTGTGATGCTAAATAAGAACATATTAACCTGTCAAACTGACTCCTGCTTCTCATGGTTGAACTTTATGACGTTACTTTGGCTCTGTGTTTATAACCAGACTTGCTGTCGCGACTCAAAGTCTATTTAGCTTCACTGCAGAGAAACATGTTGATTTTTTCCAAATCTTAAAAGTTCTGTAAACTGAGTCGTTTAATGATATTTTGCAATGATTTTTTTTTTTTATTAAAAAATAATGTTTCATCATTTTAAGGGGTAGATTTAAGTTTTCTAATGCCTGGAGAGACGATATCTATTGATATTGATATTGATCACATGCCTATCAGGAAATATGTTGCTCCTTAGTATTGATGAAAAAGTTTGTAATATAATACAACTTGTATTATATTTAATTTATAACTAATACTTTTTAATCAATTTTAAGGAAAATGTATTAACTTAAAACATATTTTTATTTCTTTGCTAAAAGTTACTTCTGTTCTTTTAGTCCATTTTATTTCCATTAGAAACTTGAACCAAAAATACTTTTGTGTTTTTGCAGTGTATTATAGCAGGGCAATAAATCAATAAAAATATCAATATCAACAGATTTCTCATAGCTAGCGTTAGTGGCATCAACTAATTCATTTGCTCTCTGGTTACCTAGCAACAATTCACTCAGACGTTCTTTGGTTACCTAGCAACAACTTGTTGAGTGACTGGCATTGAAGCAGTTTAAGGTTTTGCCACTATACGTCATAAATGCTTAAAAATAAACAACAAAAAGCTGCAGCCTAGAAAAAGAAAAGGTTGCATTTCATACATTTAAAACAAAAAACATCTGATATGAAATATTTATGGTTTTTCAAACCCGGCGACTCCTTCGCCAAAGTTTGGTCAACTCCAACTTAACTTCTAGATCCACCAACGAAGCCGGGGACTTTGAGCAAATTCCCAATTAATCTGCAGGGATTAGGAAACAACCTGCACCTCCTGAACTCCAGTCGTTCTTCACATGGTGGAGGAAGAAGAGGAAGCAGACAGTCTGAACCGCGGCCTGTCAGAGAGGCTGAGCTGTAATTACACTGCAGGAAGGCTGGATGGTGTCAGGCCCGCCCTCCCTTCGCCTCGCCAACCCGTCCCTGGAGGCGAATTAGCTGAGCTTGCTTTCCACGGAGGAATCCAGAAAAAGTCGGTATCAAATGTCAGATTAGCATAGCAGAGCGAGAGGTAAATTATTTGGCATTATATCGCTCTTTGAAACCTGAAGTCAGAAAGTACCGACTCCATGTTTCTCCTCTGACAGCCGCCCTTGCGTGACTTTGCAGAGCTGAAGCGCGCAGCTTGAAAGGAGATAAATCCATGATGGTGGCAAGTGAAAGGAGACGAGACGCTCAGTTCACCTGAACCCTGACACCACTTTATCATCAAACACGCATCCTAACACGGAGAGCAAAAGTGGAATATTAATGCACGTAAATGAACTATTTCTGCGCAAGATTAATAATTGACCTTTATAGTTTTATTAAGATTCAAAGTTATTAAATACCACAATGGATCTGTGAGAGGGAGGCCGGGCTGCAATCTGTTAGCTTGGACATTTATAGGAGTTTTTGACCAACAGGGAATTAATGTAGAGCTGCATGACATTAAAATCTGAAAAGTGTGGCGTGCATTTTGTATTTATTCCCCTAAATAAAATATTCTGCATTCATTGGATTAGTTAATTATTAAGCAACCACAACTTTGCCTCTTTCTTTTGATTGTTGTTTGTTGTTGTTTTTGGTTGTTGTTAAACTGTTAAATCCCAAACGTTTTCCTGCAAAATAAGTGCCTGCATTTCAGTCCTTGTACCTTCCTAACACATGATATTTATGAATTATTACATTTTATGTTGGTTATGTTGGTGAAAGTGTAGCTTTTACAGTTGGCAACAATTGTTTCCGGTGGGATTAAATGGGTTAATAGTTGTTGGTCGTATTTTCTTTATTATCTCTGATCTGTACTTTAACTGTCCAAACAAACTGAGGTGAATTCATTATTGGACTCCTTTGGTTTCACTTCATTCATGCAGACAATGAGAACAAATTATGTTAATTTTAGTTGTTAGAGAATCTGCAGAACCTCACAGCTTTAAAGAAATGCTAAAGTTGCATCTCTGCTCTGCTGCGCGGCCGTTTGGAGCGTCTGCCCCCAACGCTGAGCCGTCTCATCCGTCAGGCTGACAGCCGGCGCTGACGGCTGGTGCTGACTGACGGAGAGGCCGGCGGCCGCTCCAGAACCCGGGTCAGAGCTCCAGATCGGGACGCCATCTCCGTCTGTCACATCCTGTCACCGGCGCGCCGCCCAGAGGGCCGCGGGTGACGGATCACGGTGTCAGTCGGGTTCTGGATCCTTCGGTAAAAGCGCGACCCCTTCCTTCGACCTCTGTCACCTTTTACTGCAGGTGTCAGGTGGGACGGCGCTGATGCGGCCGCTGTCTGTCTGAAGCCACAGGTTAAGCAGAGAATGATGATCGCTCATGTCAGCAGGACGCAACGACCCAAACCGCCCCACACCGCCGACCCCTTTCAACCCAAATTAGCTGAACAGAACTACAACCAAATGAGACAATCGCAGAGCAGGTGTGTCAGATACCAAACCGACGGAGAGAAATCAGTTCAGCATCGTAGCTTTATTTGCTCTCATCTGCAACAACACAAAATCTCACCAAGGTTTGCTGGTCGAGTTTTTTGGTACATTATAAAAAAGACAAAGTTAAAGTAAATTTTCAGGAAGATCTAGGAGTTTTTTTTGAGTAAATAATTCCTTAATATTGACAAAAACGTTCCAGCAGATAAATTCACTTGTACCAATCTTGTTATCAGTGAATTGATCTGCCAACTCATCATTATTAAGTAGTTATTGACGTACAATAGCTCCTACATCTTGCTGAAAAGCGTCTTTTAATTAAATGTTTTTTTATTTTAATGTACAAAGAAACTAGAACAAAATTACCTGGTAAAATGTGTTTCTGCAAACCTTAGCTACAGATTTTATTCCAGTTTCGGTTTATCGCTTTGCTCTTGGCAGTTGGTGGTCGCCATAGTAACCAGTAGCCGACAGCTCCTCCCCCTTCCTCTTGTTGCCGTCGGCAACCACGGAATGCATTAGGATCAGCTGTTTCCTTTACAAATATTTGATTTTTACATATAATTTTAGCAAATCTAATGAAATAAAGCGGTGCTTTAGTAGTTGTGCAATGTTTTGTTTGCGTTTTTAACTGTTATTATTATTAACGTCGTCCATTTCAGCTTTTAGTTTTACAAATGGTACCTGCTGGGAGCCACTGGTTTCCAGTTTGTTTATGGTTATTTATTGTATTTTGTTTCATGTATAGAGGCAGAAGCTGCTGGACTTGATTTCCTCTTTTGTTAGAATAAATGCAGTGAACCTTCATGTGTTTGGCATGAAGTCAACCTACTGGACCCGAGACCAACATAGACGGGCTGCATGTATGAAAAACAAGCAATTTTAGACGTCTAAAAATAAATTTTTATGTTAAATAAAAACACAGGAAATCCCCAGTTTTGCAGATGGAGCCAAACGTAAAATAAGTCAAAAATTATTGACTAAAACTTCTGTAAATTTGGTTTAGTTTACATCAATCTTTGTAGGAAAAATCCAAAGAATTTTCTGTTCCATTACTGAAATAGTTTGTAATTGGAAAACTAAATTAGATTCAGGTATGTTATTTTAAATCCATGTGAGGGAAAACGAGGCTTTTTCAGACATATTCGTCCTGCTTTTGCAAGGTTTCTCCACGTTGGAGAACAATAATCTGAGCCTTGTTGAAGGTACCGCAGTGACTGTGAGAAGCAGAGCCTCGTCTCAGGCAGGTAGCTAGGAAACGGCCCTGCCAGCCGGCGGAGGAGGCTTTGCAGAGGATGCTGCAGGGAAACTGTGACTTTTCAGATCCTCCTCTTGCGTCACAGATTTAGATGCTCACCGACTGGAAGACGGGGAGGCTGGGTCAGATTTTACCTTTGTGTTTCCTCCTTTCTGTGTTTGTAGGCTGAGGCAGGATTTTTTCCGTCCTGAACTCCCACTGATTCGGGCTTCCTGCCAGGATTTGGTCAGGAAATATCAGCGATGAGGGAGTTTCTCCTCAGAACTGGGTCACTCAGACCTTCTGCCTTGTAATTAAATTAACCTTTTACCTGTTTTCTTCTGGAAGGGATGATTTTAATTCTCTAAAGCAGTTTTTTTCTGAATAAGTGGTATTTGTGTGGATTATTTATGATCAAGCGGTTGCGGCGTGGGCACAGTTTACTCACCTCGGCTGTGACACACGCCATGATGCAGTGATGATTAGATCCATCTGCTTTATTCGTCTGTTTGTTTGAAACCTGAGGGAAGGGTTTACGACGCCGCAGCGTTGTTGTAGTGAATTTTAAAGCGTTTTCGTCAGATTCGGAGGCTGTAAATTCCACCTTCTCGATCTCTGAGCGGAGATTTGCGGTTTCGTTGGGGCCGCGTGTCAAACCCTTATTTTGACTTCCTCCGTTTTCGCCGCTCTCTGTCTTGTTTGTGTATCTTCCCAGAGTTCCTGGGATTGTCTCCATGTTTAATTCATGCAGAGGTTTGTGTACAAGTCAGCGAGTTTCTCTTCCTTTTCCTCTGTGCTGCAGCTGAAGGAGGGGTGGCAGGAAGCGAGGCCGGGCAGGTCAGTTTGATCTCAGACCAGAGAGACTTTGTGATGATTCACAGCCGGCCCACCTGTCAGTCAGGAGGATCGACCCGCTGTCAACATGACATTTCTGTGCTGCTCACAAACACGTCTGCCCTGGAGTTGTTTCTGCAAAATAAACTTTATTTGTCGTTTTTTTAAGAACTCTACATTCGTTGCCGAGTTCTGGTTTCTGAGGAAGAGGATTTAGGAAAACTAAAAAATTTATAATCTTGAAATTTTTCTCAGAATTTTGAGAAAAGTCTTTTTTGGTCCTAATCTTCTTCCATAGATTTCTCTAAAATTTATGGGATTGAAAGAATCTAATACTTTAATTAAGGCCAACTCTGTGATCATTTGGAAAATATTTTACTTTTATTAGCTTCATACTGACTTTAATTAATTAAATAAAATTTTTTACACTTTCTTTGTATAAAAATATTGGATAAAACAATCAATTTCATTTTAAATGCATTTAGTTTTATTTAATTATTTTTAAATTACATTAATGTAATTATTTTAATAGATACGTCTAACAATTAAAGTCTAAACATGAGATGTAATTTAAGTATATTTTTATAGAAAAAATTATTTTAATGATATATATGTAAATATATATTCTTTTATTTTAATTTGTGTTCATGCAACTCCATACTAGTCCCCTACATAGGGTCAGTTTTAGGATATATTTATTTACGTTTTTATATTTTATTTATTCTGCTTTGTTGTTTTTCAATTTCTAACCTTTTTTTTGTAAGAAATAGCTTTGAGGTAAAACTAAGTCATTCCTGCAAACACAAACCACATTATGGTCACTTCAATAAATGCTTTAAAAAAAAAAAAAAGATTAAATTAAAACACAAATACAGAATAAACTGTGAGTTGTTCTGAAGAATGATGCCAAACGTGTGCAAACGATGGATCATTTAAATCGAGATTTAACTATTTCACCATGGTAACCGACAGCTCCACCCCCTTTTTTCTGTTGCCGTCTGTGTTTTCTTTTTACAAGTGTTATGTTTTAACTTTGACTTGTTTATTTTAAAAGTGTTGTTTGAATCAGATTCTGGGCACAAACAAGGAATCTGACTTCAGTTTTCAGTGAACTTTAGAGGAAATACAGAATAAGTAGAACATTATGTACATGAGAGTTTGTACTGTGAAGTTCTTATATGGAAAAAAGAACAAAAATAAAGCCAGAGTGACATTTAATCAAAACTGCATCAGTGAAGAATAAGGATGTGAAGGTCCTTTTCAGCTGGACTTTTCTGCAAAAATGCTGTAATAAAATATGGCAGACGTATTACCAAACATTTGGGTAAGTTTCATCGCTTTCCGGAATAACACCAGTTCTAGGCAAACCAAGAACCACAGCCAATATATTTCAGCAAATAGCAGCAGCAGAGCAAGAGTAAAGATGAAAAAGACGAGCTAAACGACGAGTAAACGATGGTTTTAGATTCATTAGGGAGCCTGAAAGTCGACTCCTAACCAAATACAGCTCAGTATCCCTTGGTTATGAGTTATGATTTTGAAATAAAATTGTCTTAACAGCGAAATGTCATATGGGAAATTATTTCAAATAAGGAAAACCTTTGAAGGAGCTTGCAAGTCAAGAAAATAAAGCAAAGGAAAAATAAAAACCAGCACAGGATGAAAATTCAGAGCAATTAATTAAACTCTGCTGCACTTGTTGAGGCTGTAAATAACCGAGAAAAACAATATCTGCATCAATTACAGCTGCAGGGAGATTTTAACTATATACAGCAGTTATTATCTGTGTTTTTGTGCCGTTTTTCCAGATGTGGTGCTGAAAATAAAAAAATCAAACTCTCTCCATGAAATGAGTTTGAATCGTGCTGAGAATCATTTACAGCTGCGACCATGAAAATGAGGCGACACCTGTTGTAGAGCCAGGTGTAATTATCATATATATGAGGATCAGACTGAGCTCATATTATCATATGTCTCCTCTTGCTTAATACGCACCGTTGGAGCTGCTGAGTACCAATGTGTCAAAACATTCACATTAATTATCCAGCTCACCCCCGACTGTCAAGATTTGGAAATAATGACTCCAGTCAATCTCTAAATTTGAAATTAATGGCCACTATTAATATTTATTTTTGCAGGTACTGCCACCGAGTTTTCTTCTAATGAGGCTGAAATGATTGACTGGGAAAGTGGACCAACGTTGAAGAAGTTGTCGTACAAGTTTAATATAATGTCAGCAACTTTGAGCATGCTAGGAAGCGGTTAGCTTAGCTTAGCTTAGCATGTGGCCTTAAAAACAAAAGACTTTGTGATACATTTAGCAGCAAACCAAATATTTAACGTCAACATAAAAACCTTGAAATACAAAACTAAGAATTTACTTAATGTGAAACAGATAAATATATTCAGTAAAATAAAGGTTAAAGGAGATTAGCATAGCAGCAAAAGCTAAAACAGAAGAACTACTGCATACTTAGCATGTTAGCCTCAAAGATCTTTATTTTAAGTCTTTAACTAAAGACATAACATTTTTACATCAAATCTATAAACTCTTTACTGATTCAAACCTGTACTGTTTGTCCTATTTAGGAAAATAGCAATAATCTTCTATAACTTAGTTTTATTTTATTATTTAAACTTTTAGTTCAGCATGAAAACTGACCAAATGTAACATTTACCGCATGAGAAATGTATGTGCACGAAAACAGTAGAAAGAGATAAAAAACCTGTTTTCATTTATGGAATAATGACTCAAATAATTGTGTGTTTGTGATGATGAAGCTAACATTGTTTTATTTCTGTCTTCATATAATCTATATCTTAATAATTTATTGGATTATTATTGTTTAATTCTGCATAAAATTGGGAATAAGTCTAAAATGCACATGCATTTTTAAACAAGTATTTGAATTTCTATTATTTTTACAGTTTAGTCTTATAAAAAATTTATATTTTTATTTTTATTTATTAAAATTTTAAAATGACAAAGTTCAGTTTGGTTTAGTATAATAATAAATCAGAGTAAGTTTATTTGCAGTTGTGTGTCAATCATAATTTAATTGTTTGTGTACAGTGGCAGCCATCTTGAGAGTCCCACATTATTACTTTCAACTGTTTTTCAAGCCAGAAAAGGAGAAAAACTTTTTCATTTCACAGGAAAAACAGCTCCAATAAATTACTGAACACTCCGCAGGGCTTTTGCACAGTACCTGTACGTTCCCTGCTCTGGGTGCCCTGATGAGGCTGCAGGATAAATAATTTGATTTGAAAGTAAGTCAGTGCAGCTCAGGAAAGCTCAGAGGAACAACTGGGGATGATCCTATTTGACTGCAGCGCCTGAAAACCCTTCATTTCGAATGCATTGCTTCCGTTTAGCCTTTCAGCAGCACTACTGTACCTCCTAAAGAGGCTCGTCGTCTCTTGTCCTCTGGTTTTTTCTGCTGCACCTTAAATCTGTCTCATTTTGTAAAGACAAAAAGCAACGTTTTCACAGGTTCCTGTTATGTCCAGGAAAGCTTATTGTAATCCCTCTTCCTGCAGAGTCATGATGCAGCTAATCTGGTGTTTTCCTCCCAGATGTTGGACCACAGCCAGAAGGATTGTTTCATTTTTAACAGACTTTCTTCATTAACCGGATGATTTTACACATCCAGGTTACGCAACAGACACAGATACTGCATGGGTGGCGTTAACTCAACTCAGGAGCCAAGAAGGTAAACAAACATTTATGAGTAGCTATATTTTTCCATTTTAAAAAAGAAGCATTTAGCCACAGCTTATAAACCACAAAAGCCTCTTATCCCCTGCAAAACACCTGCACTGAAGGAGAAGCTTTGCCAGAACTTTCCCAGGCTCTTTCTATTTTTAAAAGCCGCGACTTGAAGGATAAATATTACCACCAGCCGGATATTGTTATGCCGAGTCTACATTGTGTTTTTTGTGATTCTTTTCTTTATTTTTCCTGAGTGCCAACATGTTTCTGAAGTTATGTGCAAATGAGCGATGAGTCCAATATGGGTGAGAAAAATTAAGCTTCATTTTAGTTTATTTCAGGTTTGTTTTAGGTCATTTGAGCTCTGATAATTTCCTTTTTTAGCTCAAAAAGTTAAAAAGTATCTTTGCTTCATAAGCTGACAAATTTACTGTTGAGTTCCAATCACCTCGTCTTTTTAACTCTGTTCATATCAGCTGATTTCATAGTGAAAAATAGATGAGAGCCATAATTTACCCCGTCTTCAATGAGTTTTTGGGCAAAATATTCTGTAATATTATGTTATATTTAAAGCATAAAAGCAACAACTACTCCACTGACCACTCGGTTCTCCCACAACAGTTGTCATTTGGTTTTAATAAAATAGCTGGAAGTCAGAAACTAGCTTTCTGATAGATTACAGAGTGAAAAAATAATTAGGAAACAAACACTGAGCCTTTTTCTTTGCCCATTTCCAAAGGTGTTCCACAGGGTTCTGTCCTGGACTCAATTCTGTTTGCTATTGAAGAACTGTGAATTTCATCTTTACGCTGATGATACTGTGATGTTTTCTTTGACACATTCTATCTGTATCGCTTGTAAAAATCTACAAATTTCATTTAATCTGCTTCAAAAACAGTTTTTTTTATTTACAACTTATAAAAGACCAAATATAAGATCAGAAACTCCAGAATAAAACAATGATGAAAGCCTAAAACGCCTTTATGCAGCACTGTAACACAAGTCGTTACAATGATAATGAATTTTATTAAACATCACAATGAATTCAGCTCAAAAACATTCAGTGTGAACAAGACATTAAAATAAATGTTTATCTTACTAAAACAAGAGTCAGATCAGTGTAACGCATTTCCACCTCAGGATACAGAAACACGCCGCTAAGCATTCTGGGAAACAGTTCCCAGTTCCGTCTTTTTCTTCTTTCAGTTTTTTAAGTGCTAACCTAAAAACTCTTCTTTATTCAACTCTTGGAGGTTTAACAAAATTAATAAAAATAAAAAGCTAACAAATGAGACAAACTGTAAGTTTATCTTTCACCAACTGAAAATTTATTTGATTTAAAAAGTAGATAGACACAACTAAATGCAGCTCAAATGTTTTACAGTGTAGTAGACTGTTATAAATTTGTGTCAAACCACGACACAAGCAAGATGGAGTAAGTATACAAATAATGCCTGATGATGCATATTTAACACATACAGGATTGAGAGTCATATTGGAAGCACCGCCATCTAGTGGCCACATTTTTCTAGTTACTTATAATTAGAAAAATTATATCTGATATGATGTCCTTCCTTCACAAATTTTTGGATCTGTTAAACTTCACTTAACTTAGAATCTGTTTGATAGCAAAAACTGAATTTATGATTAAGTAAATATTTCCTCCTAAACATCGTCATTCTGCCAAAAAAAGACTTTAAGCCCCAGAAACCAGCCCATGTTATCTTCTCCAATAATTCAGTCTGTTTTGACAAAATGAATTTGGACCTGCTGCAAATTTAGGCACAATGTTGTAATGAGTCATGAAATATTCAGGCCTGTTCATGAAACACTGCAGGAGATGTATAGTGAAATTAGGCTGAAAACTTAATGAGTCCGCCTCGGTTTCGTCTCTGCTGGCGCATTTTTAGATTAAAACACAGGAAAGTTGATTTTCTTTCATACAATCCAAGTCTCAAATGCAATAAACTAACCGTTTATTTTTTCTTAAAGCTAACAAAATAAAACAAAAATACTCAGATTTTCTGCCATCAATTGGCATTAGCTTTCACAGGAACTACATGCAGCTGTTTAAATCCTCCAAATGTTTGCATATTTTATAACTTTTTTCTCTGACAAACTGCAGCTATAGGTTGAAATTCTTTTGCCAAATTATCGTAAACCACAGGAAGCATTTATGAACACTTCCCCTAATAAAAAACACAATCATGAGCTTAATAAGCAACTTTTCTTAAAGCAACACAGTTTCTTTCAGCTCCTCTAACTTTCACTGCTGCTGCTCTCATTACTAGTTTTAGTGCAAAACTTTAAAAATTAATACCTGCTGTCTGTCTGAAAGCTTTTTTTATCTACACTTTCTTCTTTTTCACTTCAAAGTACCGCAAGCATCAAACACCGAACTGCTGCACTCATTGTTCAGCTGATATCCTAACGACTTTGAATGAAAACAATGAGGAAGAAAAGTGATTTATGGATTTAACACAGAGCACCAGCAGGACATCGAGGTTTTTTTCCCCTTTTCAGCTGATTTATGCGCAGCGCGTCCTGCTAAGATCAGCCGTGTGCGATAGCTTCGTTTTGGATGCAACAGGAAGCTGCAGCAACAAATGGCCCGAATTCAAAGACATGAAAAATACAAAGCCGTGCTGCTCAGGAATTGATTGCAGAGAGATGTTCAAATATCAGAGGAGGAGATCTGAGTCCGGCGCTACGATCTGCAGGAGCAGGAAGGTTTCTGCCTCCAGGTATTTATTAAAACATTTTGTCTTCAAACAACATAAAACAAAGTTTTTGAGGATTTTTTTGTGTCCATTTTTAGTCAAAATACATCAAGATCACGAATGTTCTTAAATGTATTTATAAAATCCATTAAACTGTTAAAATATTAACAACAGCTATCGATATTCAATAAATGCTTCTAAAAGTTAAATGATGTTCAACATTTTTTCAAAATCATGTGCTCTGGCAGAATACGGATCAGAACTGCTTTGATTTGACTGATACAATAAAATTTAAGTGCATAACTGCAGTCCTGAAAGCTCTAAAGTTTTTACGTGTCCTCATAAAAACGTCCAACGGGCCGGATTTGGCCCGCACGCCTCAAGTTTCACAAAAACATTTGGTGTCCTACAAATCTGTCAGTTTTAAACCCCTTTATACTTATTTAAAATCAGTTTTGCACAACTATTTCAGTATTCTGTGCAAAAAAGCAGTTTTACCCGTCAGACTGAACATGTCGGCGGCGATCCAGCAACATTTGCAGGACCGTCACTCCGCCACACTTTGCGCTATCTAACTTTTTTTTCAGTTTCTGAAAGGGGAGACGTTGCACTTTCAGCCAATATCAGGTTATTACATTAATTTCAGTCCCGCCGCTGCAGGGAAATTAAAACATTTTTTAATAGACGGTAAATTATGAAAATGACTGGATTCATATGGGAGTTCCAGTTATGGGCAACTATATTTACTCACTGCTTATTAAAATAAGCAGAAAATATCCAGGCGGAGATTTGAACTTTAGGACGTAAAAGCTAAATGTCCTTTTCCATTTACAATTTCTCTGAGACCAAATAAACGTTCAGAAACTGCAGAACAAAATGACTATTAGAACCTAAAACTCCTTTGCAGCATCTCTTTACATTTTCCACAATTATTGCCGCATTTTGTGTAAGAAAACCAGTTTAAATGCTTTCAATAAGTGGTGATAATGTTCAAACTGATGAAAGGTTTTAGAAAAAAGCTGCTGCCAATTAAAACCGGAGCCAATCAGGCCCAACGCTTTAAAAAACAACAACCTGACAGGAAGCTGCTAAACTCAGCACAACTAAAAAAAAACCCCAAACATTTTCCTCCTTTTTCTTCCCGCTGCTCAACATTTGCTGCTCTAATAGAGCCTCATACGCTGCATCCTTTTTAAGGGCACTGGGGAACTCCAGCTTATGTAACAGCATCCAATTAGTAAGCTGGGTCAGTCAGAGAAGCTCTTGTAAACACACAGCAGCTCTTTTCCACGTTTGAGGCCTCGGCTCTTTCTGAGCGATCGCGCCCGGCCGCAGATGTGGACGGAAAGGCTGCCCGCCGTCTGGTTCCTACGTCTGACCTCATCCACGCATTTAGCAGCAGATATACATAGAACATCTGCAAATATATACATGGAGAAGAAGAGAAGAAAAGAAGAGGAGAAGAAGAGACGCGTGTGGATGTTAGAATAAGAGCAGAGAAAAAGAATCTGGATGAATCTTGCAGTTTGTTCTCTGCTGATTGACTGAATCCCACATGCATGTTTAAAATCTCTGAGGCGAAACCAAACCAAACCGGGTAATTAGAGCACCATGATACTGGGCTAACTGGACCACAGTGGGAGAAAACCAGCACTTGCAGGGAGCTGCTGCAACCACATGTTTCATATGAGCTGCAGGCGCAAAGCAGAGTCTGTTTTATGAAGCATTTTTAAATGATTGGCACTTATTTACTCGCCTTCTTGGTTTCTCTTCCCAACAATACGTCCAAATTCTGATCAATCATTTCCTCAATATTTAAATATTAATCCTTTTAACTGTATCAGAATAATTGCGTATAATTCCCAACTCTTTAATTCCCAAGCTGTTTTTCTCTTTGAGGATAGAAAATGTTTTCTTGAGACAAAAAGCTCCATTAAAGTAACTTCAGGCAGTTTGAGAGATTAATTTACTGGCATCGCCTCACCTCATTATTCACCAAAACACACAGCAAGTTCCTCAGAAAGCTGCAGACAGCCTCATCCTTTAATGAGCCTCAGATCCTCCCAACCTCTCCTCACACAAAAATAACAGAATCGCAACCAAGAAGTTGTTATATCTCTGCGCTCTTCCGCCCTGACATGCTGCAGATTCCTCTCCAGTTAATGCACTGCGCATATTTTGGAGATTTCTGCAGGAAAGGAAAATCAATTTTGTGTAATTAATTTTTTTTTTTTTTTCTGGAAGCAGAGTATTAATATTTCAGTTTAAGGATTTTCCAGAAGGATCCTCCACTCCTCCTGTCCTGAATGTGCTGATTTGGCCCTGCATACCCTCAAAGGGTGGAGGACTTATATAACTCAAACTTTCTCTGCAGAAACACACACACACACACACACACACACACACACACACACACACACACACACACACACACACACACACACACACACACACACACACACGGAGAGGGGGAGAAGCTCGGCTTATCCTCAAATAACTCTGGTCATCGTATTTTTGGAGGAGGAAGAAGGTGAACAGTTTGGAGAAGAAGAAGAAGAAGCAGCAGCTCTTCTTGGCGTCTGTTTTGCATCTGTGGTTTGGATATTATTCTGCAGATTCAGACCTGATCCCCTCCGGAAACAAATTATCCCAGCAGGAGAAGATGAAAGTCAGCGTCGGTGTTTACAGAGATTTTTTTTTATCTCGCTTTCTCCTGATCAATTTTCAACAGATTGCGTCTTAATTCTCAGAATCTTTGCGTTGATCCAATTTGTGGAGAGCCGGTTTCAGACGGCTGATGTGAGATCAGTGGAACATCCGGAAAGTTTGTAAATATTTTCTATTGTTTTAAGGGTTTTGTCTTCACCTCTATGTTTAAAAAGCATAACAAGAGGGCTGTGTGTGTGAAGATTCATCCTAAAAGCTCCTCTGTGCTTCAGCGAGCATCTGGTCTGCAGGCCGCAGAAACGATTCGAGGCTCCAACCGATTTATTATTTAAAAACATTTTGAAAACAATATGGAAGCTGGAGTTAACCCGGGGCAGAAGAAGGAAAACACTGGGATTAAACTGTTTACTTGTGGCTTCGCTTTTCTGTTTTAATATACAAAAAAAAATTTTATGTTGTGGCTTTCATGAACCAAAGATGTTTTATGAATGCAGAGACCCGTCGCTCGTCACCCGTTGCTCTGGTTTTCTGTTTTCAAATCGTTAAGTTGTTTTTTCTCTCACTATGTTTGAGTAAAATGAACTTTTTTGTATGAACTACTGACAACACGTCTCTGAAATTTTAACAAAAATTTCGTATTTATTTGCAGAATATGAGAAATTTTCTGCAAACAAGACTCAGTGCTTTCAGACCTCAAATAATGCAAAACTCAGGAATCAATATTTGGTGTTATTTTCAGTCAGAACTTTACAACAACCAAAGATCAACTTCAAAATTCTTACTGTTGTATCTGTAGATAAAGTTATGATGTATGTGGCTTTAAAATCAAGTTTCTATTGCATCAGAGTTTGAAAATAATAATGTTATAAAGCACATTAAAAAGTACAGAGAATATATCCAGAGTGAATTCTCCCACTCTGTGTGCATGACTCAGTCCAGAGATCAGAAATGATTTCAAATGACAAAAGGAGAATCTGAAACAGCAGCAGATCTAAATTCACACGCTTCCCAAACTCTGTTTGACCTTCAAAGAGTGCTTAGCAAGCCAGATGATTCCCTGATCACAGCGCCGACGGCTTCCTGAGACGGCGTTTATCTCCCACCTCTGATTGACCCGAGCCGACCCAAAGCCTCAAACGATAAGAGCAGATCAAAAACCTGCATAATGCCGTCGCTGCAGGTGTTCAGGCAGCGAGCTGGCGCTCTGCTGGCGCTCTGCTGGCGCAGCGGACATGAAAAACAGACAAAAACACTCAATATACAAACATTTTCAGTCTGGTTTCTACTGCAAATGTCTTGGTACGCTTAAATTAAGATAGAACAAACTTACAAGTAACTTGTTTGAAGAAATAATTTCTTTATATTGATGACAAAGTAACATGTAAAATGTCTTGTGGTAAACAATAAAAAAAAAAACAATATTAGGTTTCTAGCTTGGAGCTAACGGGAAAATAAATCAATGATCAATATCAACAGGTCATATTTGGTTGAATGTTCAATTATTTCACTCTGCACAGCATTCTGGGAGATGAAGGTCACGTGTGTCAAACTCGAGGTCCGGGGGCCAAATCCGGCCCGTTGAGACTTTTTACGTGGCCGATTAGATTCCAAATTACGTCAATAAGTCCCTGCAGTTCCTCACAAATCCTCAAAATTCACACTAACTCAACAAATCCAAACATTTTTTTTTTTTATGATTTACTGAAAGTTTTTCTCAAAATTGATCAAAAACATTGTGTTTGAGTGACTGCTTGATGTCAAGTGATTAATAATGTTATTAATGAAAAGTCACATGAGCGCAAATATCTTAAAAATTCCTTCCAAACAACTTTCAATAAGTTCAAATATTGATAATTTAACAGTTCAATGGGTTTTATCAATACATTCTGTCACAACCGGCCCTTTAAGGACATTCAGATTTTTGATTTGGCCCAAAATTAAAACGAGTTTGACGTTCAATCTCTCACGCAAGGCTAAACAACAACTGACTCGCTCACTCTTTGGTTACTTAGCAACTCACTCACTGCTTCCGTGGTTACCTAGCAACAACCCGCTGAGTAACTGGCACAGCCAGCCAGAAAGAGAAAACGAGAAGAGTGCTGTTTTTCGACCTATTTCAAGTTTTGTCCGAAGCAAACTGAACTATTTACACAAAGATTTTGTGTTTTTTACAGCGTATCTGCCCTCATTTCAACATAAATCCATCATTATTTAACCAAAAGTAAACACATCTGTTAAAAAACGAACAGCGACAAAAACTCCTCTATAAATGCTAAAATACTCGCAGTGTATAAATTGCAACGATAAACTAAAAGAAACCTCATAAAATGGATGAACAATTACGGCGAACGCCAAAGCAGCAGCACGAAAAATAAAAAACAAATACAAAGAGCATATATATATATATATATATATATATATATATATATATATATATATACTGCGATGCTAAGTGAGAACAGAAATACAAATAAAACGATTCGACATGAAAATTGAAGCAAAAAACACTTGAGGCAACAAACTGGAGGAGGACACAGGAAGGTGGCACTCAGCTGTCGGGTCAAGATGGCCGACACGACAGCGAGGCGGCTCCGGGGGCGTCTGACCCGAATCCCCTCGCAATAAGACAGGACTGCACCTGCAGGGGCTTCACGCCCCACCAGCGATGCATCAGCGCAGTAAACGCTCCGGGGGGGTTTGGATGAACTGCTGCAGATTTAATCACCATTTTATCCCACAAGGTTAAAAATCCTGTATCAATATTCTAAATTAGATTAGATTTGACCAAAGTTTGACACTTTATCTTGCTACAGTTTTAAGATCTGCTCACATATCGAGTAAAAATCAACTTCCTCTATAGTTATTAGCCTCATTAGCTCCATTTGCATTGATTACATAATGATGCAATTTGGCATTTAGAAAATAAATTTACTATTGGCATCGTACTTTCCTCACAACGAGTCACATGATCTACAATCAGATGTTGCTAATGCTGCAAACCATGAAGAAGAAGAAGAAGAAGACAACAGGAAGTGGTAGGATGATGATGTCATAGCATGTTTGTTTAATTACTTATCATCCCAACAGCAATTGCAAAATTGTTTTTTTTCCGACATTAATGGAATATAAACGAAGTTTTGAGCATATTTGTAATAAAAACGCGGCTCATGTCTGTTTGTCAGAACCATTAGCATCAAACTGATTCGGTGTTTCTCAAAATTTCCTCATGTTTTCATTTTCACTCAGCATAATGCTGCCTGCACAGCTGGAGCCAAAAGCACCGACTCCAACACGGCGTCCTCATTACGACGAGAAAAATAAAATATTAAAACTGTTCATTTAAAGTTGATCATCAGGCCGTCATCTTCCTCACTCTCCCTGTTATTTAAAGGTGTTACTTAAAAATGGACTAAAACAACTTCTACCAAGTGTGAAGGAAAGGTCACGCATCATCTGACCTTTTCTGTTTCTCTTAGCGATGAATACGAAGGATTAGGATCTTTATAAATAAAATTCCTCCAGGCCCGTTTCCTCCAGTCTGATTTACAGCTTTCTCCTCGGCCGTAGCGACTCTGGGACGTCTTGCGTAACGCCGAACGAGCTGCCAGGTGAATTACAGGCCGCAACTTGACGAGGAAACTGTTTGCAGAGCATCGCCCCCCCACCGCCTCGGCGTTGGCCCGCAGAAAGAGCCGCCCTCGTCAGCAGATCTGGAGCGCTGCCGCGGTCAGGCGGGGTCACGGCTCAGAGGGGGCCGCTGTAATCAGAGGCACGCTTCCTGCTCTGCCTCGCAGTGGAGTGCTGCGCATGAAAGGAAACACGCAGAGGCCTCAGCTGTGCTGCAGCGGGGCGTCTGTCGGACGCGTGTGATGCAGAAAGAAGAGATTGATCAGATAAACACGCCGCTCATTCGCTCATTCGCTCATTTGCTCGGTTAGAAGAGGTACTGAGGAAAGCAGGAGAAAGAAGCAATGAAATTCACTTGGAAGATTTTATCTGCAGGGATAATTTGGGGAGAACCGACCAAAACAAATACTGAATACTGGCTAGATTTACTCGAGTAACTTTATCATGACGTATTGATACTCTTACAAGTCTGACATCGGTTTCAGTTGGTCGCCTTGTTGGAACATCCACAATGTTACGGTATCTTTATTACGCAATTCCTTTGGTACAGTGTTATTTACAGAGTTGGGTTCACGTTTTTGAAAAATATTCCTTTATCAGTGTTTTCACTACACTGTACTTTTTATTTTCACTTGAGTTAATTAATTATGAAGTATTTCTCCTCTTACTTGGGTAAAATTTTTGGTTTCTCGACCCACTAAACGAAGAGCAAACATGATTTAACCTAAAATTCACCAGACGCAGACACACACCTGCAGTTTTTTACTGTAAAAAACTGATTTGCAAAATGTTCTTTCCCCTGACTTGCTATTTTTTGTTACTTAAATGAATTATTGTCATTTTGGTTCTTAAAATTTCCACTTAACTTTATAATTTGGTCCATCCATTTGTTGGAATGGCTGCTTCTAACCCTGAAGATGGAGGATCTCAGCCATTCTTCGCCGTTTTGGTTCATAAATATATCCAAACTGAAACCTCCCACTGTCTTTGGTTTCAATAAGCATCGACAAACATTCCCATCTTCAATTCTCTGTGCAAATTAGATCAACCCAAATTTATCTAATTTTCTGTTGCTACAAGAATTACAACATCTTGCAACGTTTTCCACACTACAAAATCTCACCAATTGTTTTTAGTTTCTTGTTCAAATATCTATGATACACTTGAACGTCTAATAATTTCACTGAACGCCGATCAGAAACTGAAAGGCATTCTGGGAGATGCAGGCAGACGAAAGGCTTTAGCTGCTCAACTAACTCACACTTTCTCTGGTTACCTAGCAACTCACGCGTTCTTTGGTTGCCTAGCAGCAGCCCGGGCTGAGTAAACCAGATGACTTAGAAAATTCAAGAGTCTTGATTACTGTTGGGCCTGTGATGATAAAAAGTACATTTAAAAACACTTCCGGTTAACCTGCAAAGAAGAAAACAAGGAAAGAATCTGATAAATTTAAAGCTCCCCCTAGTGGTAAGACACAATATTCACCCATATTGAAGCGTGTCACATCTTCCCATTTACTATCCTCCATTTTGCCACCAAATGAAGTCATCTGATATTACCAAATAAAATGTCAGGGGCAAAAATAACCCTGCGGAGTTGGTTATTAAGCATAAATAATTACCAGGATGGGTGACAGGTGCAAAATGAGTGTGATAACAAACCCACAGGAGCGCGACTCGGGTATGTGCATCCACATTCATGAGAGGAAAATGAGACAGGCTTGTAACTCTGCGCCTTGCCATGACATCCTGCTGACTTTTAATTTTTCCGGAGAAAGCAATTTAACACATCAGGTCTTGTTGTGGGAAGCAGGCTGAATAAAACTGTCTGTGTGGATCAGCGAGCGGAAACACGGCGATAAGCAGAGGAACACAACAAACATAAAAGGTGTTGATTATATTATTAGTAATTAAGAGAAGAATTAGGTTGGATATTAGCTGTGTTTTAACCCTTTAGTGGTGTTAATTTCGTAACAAAATACAAAGTATTTCATTTTTAAAAAATAAACACAATCTGGGGTTTATTAAACTTTGATTTATGAAGGAAAAACAAGAATTTACAACTATTTAAGCTGGAGATACTCCTCTGTAAAGCTTTAATGAAATGGTTAAGCTGCTACAATAGTTCTAGTAAATGCTAAAGTCTGCAGATGTGCTGCTTTAAAGATGGTGAGAACGAATTATCAACACCGTTTCCCATCGTTCCTCCTTCAAATCGCTGGAATGAACCTAAATTACAAAATATGTTGCTGTTGATCGGACACAGAATGACTCAGCCAAATGTCTGGAATGGGATTATGAGCATAACAAATAATTATCTTAAAGATTGTTGGCCTTGATATTTGCAAAATGCCTAGAAGCATTGAAATATGATCTGAAATTGTTTCCAGATGAATCTTTATAGTCCAATAAAACTAATCTGCTATAACATCACCTTATCACACAAACTAGTCAGCAACATTCACCAATTTCTAACGTTTTAAGTGATTCACCTTTAAGTTTAACACAACATCACACAAAATGTGAAATAAATGATACAGAAGAACGTTCATAGTCAGTTTCTGACAGTGAGTTTTGGTGCAGTCATCTGACAGAAGGGCCTTTCTGTGCATCCTGATGGCGCTTTAAATGCACGCAGACCAGACACACAGGTAGCTCCAAACTCAAGTAATGAGATTGATTTCGACATTTTCTGGTTCTCTGCTTACAAACTACGGTTTCTGCAGCTTTTAGACGAGCATTAATAGAACTAAGTGCACATTTATGGATATTTCTGTTTCCCCTCACTGGGGATGAAAGGAGAAAACAGTAGTTTCTGAGGTCACAGCGACTGCCTCTGCCTCATCCCTTCAAACAGCAGCAGCAGGATTAGATGGCTGTGTTGCCATGCATGGCTGCAGCCCGCATTGCCCCACTTAATAGCTGCCATGAGATTGAGGGAAAGAAAGGCTCAGGGTGATCTAAGGCAAGGAGGCAGGGAGGGAAGGAAGAAGCCCAGCCGAGGCGAAGGGATTCCCCATAAGTCTGGGCCGTAACTCTGGCTGACAGGCGGCGCTGACGCCGCCGCGGCTCAGGATGGAGGAGCTCCTGCTTCTCGCTCAGACGCTAAAACTGATGCCGCATTGTGAGATCATGCTGCTGCTTTCATGTGTGGAATGTTTGGGAATGTTTTCATTCGGAATGGTCTCGGAGTAGATCGACAGAAAAATAAAACGTGACCAACTGATGATGTAAATACTTAAGAATCAACCAATGAGAAACCTTTGAAAAAAATTATTCTGCAAAAAGATCGACTCCAATATCCATGTAGAAACTGAAGGACAACAAGGCTGAATAAACTGGTAATTAATTAAAAAGAAAAAAGATAAATCAACCCCACATTATCCGTGCAAACACAAGGTCGATACTCAAAATTAAATTTGAGTAAAAACATTTCAAAAACAGCTAAAATAAAATGTGAGACTCATCCATATTCACCTTCTAAAAGTCAAGAGAAAATTATACTAAATAAATGTGAATGTAGTCAAATTATTCAGGTCTCACTGTACAACAAGGCGCAATTTACAGCACTGCCACTAGATGGCAGTAAATCTGATAACTGAGACCTTTAAATATCTCTTTGCTGCAAATTGTGCTATTTTTATTTCTGTAAATGAAAACAGGTTTTTTTTTTAATTAGTAACAAGAAAAACAAATAATAAATTGAAAATACTTCACAACCGTCAGCTGAATTAACTGCAGAGTTCTTCTTTTCATAAACCCAGCCAGCGAATGTTACTGTAAAAGATGAATCGGCTCCAACAAAACATTTCTGTGTCACGCACTGCGATCCACTGATAAAGTTGTCTTGTAAAGGGAGATCAATGCATGTTTTCCTGCAGGCGGTGTCCACTCCGGCTGGATGCGCTGAATGATTTTTGCCATCCCAACCTGCAGAGAAATCGATAATCACCCCGTCCTCCCTCCCGCGTAATAACCACAGCGCTGGGATTATTTCTCACTGCTGGTTATTGGGCGAGTTGCAGGGTCAAGCGGAGGTTAATTACAAACCGAAAGGAAAGGTGATACTGAATAATTGTGTTTATATTTTACTTATTTGAAGAAGAAAAAAACAATGAAGACTCGGTTTAATTGGAAGGCAGAAATGCGCGCACGAGAAACGCGGAGGATGGCAGGTCAGAGTTACAGAGAACCAACTTCAGGTGTGAATTATGAGAAAAGCTTTATGAAAAAAAAAACCTCTAACCCCAATATACTGCAGGATAGAATCAGAGCAAACACCTGCTTATGAATATTTCCCACATTGATATAAAATGGACTAGAGAAGCACCACAACCACAGTTTCAGTAGAAAATGACTTGAACCTGCAGGGAAAAAGTTTTGTTAATTATTGTGAGAGCATCGAAAGCAGAGAATTTATGTTTTCACTGATGCAATCAAAAGCAAACGCGTCAACAGAATACAAGAAACCTGCGTCATAATATAATTACTGCAAATCATTTAGCTTTAACCACATATAAGCTACAAAGAAATGGACCGAGAACTCAACCTTGAGGTACGCCACTAAAAAATGTTGATGAAATAATGATTTCTCAACGTTCCAATTTTGAAAACAAGTCATTTGTTTCGCATATTTGTGAAAAACCGGAGGGATTTATTGATGTAATTTGGAGTTTAGGGGCCATATAAAAAGCAGCGTGGCAGAAAAAACAGGAGTTTATGAAAGGACAGGAAAAGAAGACAGACGTATAAAGGATGTGCAGCCAAATCCAAAAGTATCTCTACACCTTTCAGCTTAAGTGTTGTTGCTTCTCCTTCTCTAAATCCAAACGTCAAGTTCTGACAGCGCTCTGATCTCAGCAGCTGAGACCTTGTGAGTCACAGTTTATTGAATCGATCCTCCACAGGAGACTCAATGATGGCTAAGAGACGGCAGTGGCTCCTAATTATTACCTCAGCTGGACTGGACACATCTGTCTAATTTAAGGCCTAAAAAAAATCAAACGATTTTCGGTCTTCTAAGGAGTAAACCCAGAGAAGTTAATGCCGTCATGCAGGTAGAGAGAGAGGAGAGGTAATGAGCTTCGTTCTTTCTCCTGGCGTTTGTTTGTCTCCTCCTTTGGTCTCTGAACCGAAAAGCGAAGGAGGTGGGGGCTACTGCGACAAATTCTTATTCAACCCCTGCAGCAGAGCATCACCGCGATCGATCTTTTATCTCTCAGCCGCCTCACCTGTCGGATCACTTCTCTGAAGATTGAAAAAAAATCCGGCTTAGCGGCAGAGGATAATCAAGAGGATGGACAAGACAGCAGATTCTAGTGCTGTCTGAAGAGATCCCGTTAGAACACCCTCGAACTTTGATTTACACCGTTTACTGCAATATTTACGGTGGAGAATCTGCAGCGAAGATGAAATCATACATGTGAAAGAATACATGTATTTTCTGCTATATTCCTCCGTTTATTCATCCACTGCTGGATGATGGGAGGATTCTGAAGTGACTTCTCTTTGGAAATACCTTTACAGCTTTCTTCCCTTTGAAAACAGCCATCTTAAAGAATTAATGATGATTCTTTTGAACCTGAAATATGAGTTCTGTCCTCGACCAGAGCACAACACCTTCAATCTGAAATCAGGATTTCATGTCTTTCTTCTCAAAACCTGTAACGCTCGCACTCAAAACTTCTGCTCTCTTCCAAATATTCACAGTGCTCTCTCAAACCTTTCTCCTCACGCTCAAAACGTCTCTCTGCTCGGATCAAATCTCCACTTGTAAACTTCTCTGTTTGCACTTGGAATGGAAAAGTACCATCACCTGGCAACCTCTCAGCCAATAGAATGAAAGTGCTACACTGGGTGTGTTTGTGTCCTTCTCATCGGTGTGCCTGTGTGGCTAATGTTCACTGTAGCAACCTGCGCCACCCAGTGGATGTAGAGAGGAACGACAGCCTCCGTATTACACAGCAGATCCACCAGCTGTGCGCTACTGATCGCTAACAGCTACTGATTGCTAACAGCTACTGATCGCTAACAGCTACTGATCTTAGGCAGGAGTCTGTTCACCCAACCACAGAAAATGGATCCACAGACTAACAGTGTTAAACCTTAGACAGACATCATGTCCATCCTGGACACCCATTAGAAAGAAACAAACACACCCAGTGTAACACTTTCATTCTATTGGCTGAGAGGTTGCCAGGTGACGGTTCTTTTATGTTCCAAGTGCGAGCAGAGAGAAGTTTTAAGCGCAAGGAGAACAATTTGAGAAGGCACAGTGAATGTTTGAAAGAGAGCAGAAGGTTTGAGAACGAGCGTTACTCTCACGTTTTGAGAAGAAAGACAAGAAGTCCTGATTTCAGACTGAAAGTGTGTTGCTCTGAAATTATGGCAGAAAAATTTCTCCATATGAAGGTGTTTGCTTTGTGACACTGCTGGTGTCACAAAGCAGGGAGTAAATGCTTTTTCAAAGAACTATGGATGACAATATGCAGTTTGTTTACCATTTTTGTGATCATTGAAAACCGTATCATTCTTATCCACGACTGATATAAAGTGAGAATCTCTGAGAAACTCTAATAATTCAACTTTTCACCAACAAACGTGTCCTTCGCAGCTTTATTTAGCTTTAACATTTTGCATGTTTGAAGTTTTACCACAGATGGGAATCACTGACCACATGAACCTCATCCTGACAGAGCCGACCTTTCGGGGAACTCTACAGTCTCGCCAAATTTAATCAAACCCTCTCTGTCAGTTTGATGTTCCTCTTTGTGTCCATATGTCACTGAGCTTTCAGCAGCACCAATATCTCCAACCAATTACAGAGTCTCTCTGTGGGACTGGGCCACCATGAACACTTCCAGGTTTTACAAGCAGCCAACTAAAGCGTTGACTTTTAAATATGATACAATCAATTCTGCTTTTAGGTAAACACAGGTAAGTTTAGCCCAGTGGGATACAACTCAGTAAAAATAATAATAATACATAATATTTCTGTTTGAAGTGTTGGAAAGACTGGAGTATGCCTGTCACAATAATCAATAAATCAGTTAATCGCATGATAAATTATTTCTCTCCTTCCACCAAAAGCTGGATGATGAAACATCATTTGCAGTCTTATTATAAAAAGACAGAATTATTTTATTGTTTGTCAAAGGGGAACATTTTATTTGCCTTTTTAAATTTCCTCTGTGTAAACAAAAGCTACAACCCGCATGCTGCTGATTCCGGCCCTCAGGTTCTCTGAAAATCAAAGTCAGAAACATCAGATATGTCCTTAGTTGTCTTCACTCTTTTGTTTTTTCTTTCTTCCATCTGAACATTTTTCGCACTATTTTCCAAAATGAAAATGTCGATTTTTTTTCCTCTTACCATCCTGTGAACCTTTCATGTCTGTATTATCCAAATCTTCCGGGCCGGTTTCTTCAGCGATCTCGATCTCCTCGATGGTTTCAGGATCAGTCGAACAACCTGGAACAACAACTTCTTCCTCCTCTGAAGAAGAAACCTCTCAATGCGGATCTTCATCCAGGTCGTCTTTGCTCGGTTCCTCCTCTTCTTTGGAAACTGCGATTGGTTTTTGTTGGGAATCTTCGTCAGCACTCAGCGTGTCGGGCAGCTGCTGATCTTCTGATGTTTCCAAATCATTTTGGCAGAACTCATCTCTTGCTGGTTTTTGTCCGCTTGTTGTTTCAATGCACTGACTCAGGTTTCATACTGACATCTTCAACTCAGTCTGGACACTGCTCTTGCAGGAACCTAATCTCTTGGCGAGTCGTTTCTTTGAGGATGGGATTCTCGGCTCTCAGATCGTCGAGAAGGGCCGTACCCTCCTCCGATTTCTGCATTTGAGTTTTTCTCTCCTCAGTGATCTGGAGCGTTAGTTTCTTGTTGGAAGAGCTCCTCCTGCTCTTGTTCAAGGTTTGCCTCCTTCTCGTGTCTGAACTGCTGCCGATGTTGTTCCACTTCTTGCTTCAGCTCAGAAACCTGGCTTTCATAGGTGGAGATCATTTCGTTGTATGAACGCTTGGTCGCATTTAATTCTTCTTTCCGAAGCATCTCGCGATCTTGCAGCAATGCAGTCTTTTGCGTCTCGGCTTCCTGCCTCACTAGGTCTCTGTCCGTTTCATCCTGAGATTGCAGCTCCTCGTAAGATGACTTTAATTCGTCCAGTTCTCCTTTTAGGGCCTTGCTGTTTTGTTTCTCAGCACTCGTTTCAGAGACGACTGATTCCAGGCGATGGAAGTGTGCCACGTTTGAGTCCTCAAACCATCGTTGCAACTCCTCCTTCTCCAAGTCTTTAACATCCAAGTGAGCCTGGGAAGCAATGCCCATGGCTTTAAGGTCTTCTGGATCTGAAGTGCTGTAATCTCTCTAGTTCTGTTTTTGATGTCCTGATCGAAATACCCCACTGTGAGTTCTTCCTCCAGGCGGGCCAGTTTTTGGTCGTCTTTATTCCTTCGGGTGGTTTCCTTTTTCAGGAGGGAGGTCAGACTTTACATCATCGGCGTGCGCAGGAGGGAACCTGCCTTGGGGGTTTTGTTTCAACTCTACTGTTAAAATTATATGTTTGAATACATATAAAGTCCAAAATACGTCACTCGGAAATTACATAGGGAAAGGCAAATAAGGAGAAAAGTCAAGGGTTGTGACCTTTCTGCCCCTTGGTTCCACTGGAGGACACATCAATCCAGAGCCGTCATGTCATTCAGAAAGATTTAACTAACATGTCAGATCCCTTTATATCCCAGTTTAAAAAAACACAAGAGGAAGAAACCTTTAATCAGTTGTTTCAGAGAAAACCAGATTGTTCTGGTAAGAATGGAGCTTCTCCCTGATCTGCTTTAATCCCAGCCTTTCCTCGATGCATGGCCCAGGACTATAATGCATATAGGCCTTAATCTTTTCCCTGGCAGCTGGAAGAGGGAGGCGAAGCCTGGAGGAGACGGTGGATTGTCCAGCCGTGACCTCACCTCACCCTGCTGATGTGAGCAGGGCTGACAAGCCGGCCCAGAGCTGGGCGACAGCGAAGCCGGCGGCGCCATTCGAGGACTGGATGCTTTCTGAGAATAAATAACTATACGTTTACTGTATCGAAAACACACACAGCCGTCTTTTCTGAAGTTAACCGGACTAATTTCCTGTTATTTATACCGTGACGTGTGTAAGTTTGAATCTTCTCTGCAGAGTTTCAGCTGCAGGAACCAACAGGATCATATTTGAGGAGGTCCAAACTCTGACTGATGGAGTTTGGACATTAACCAAGTCTTTCATCAGGTAACATTTGTCTCATTTTCAGCTGCTCTTGTTTCTTTTTCCACACTGAACTTGTTCTCCTCCTCACCTGTGGGGGCGCTGCACCAAGAACCACAGAAGGAAACAACACAAAAACCTCTGAGTGCCACTTCCTTCTTCATAAAATGCAAACAAAAAATTGAGTAACGTCAGATTTTAGTGGCTGAAAAACCGATGATGATGCATAATCCTTTATCTATACATGAAAAATTTCTTGTCTCATTTACAAAATCAAACAAAACATAAAAACTAATTATTGATTAGCATTTTGTTTCAAATATATGATATTCTGCCAAACTGGAGGAAGAGTCAAAACTATTTTATCCAGTTTTAACTCCACGGTTTTTATTTTTAAGCAGTTACAAGGAACGACTGACAACTGAAACTGCTGCTGCGCAAGTTACGGAACAGCTTGTTGCTAGGTAACCATAGAGCGAGTGAGTTAGTCGTTGCTAGGTAACCATGGGGCGAGTGAGGTAGATCAGGCCAGCAACCTTCAAAGTTGAGTCACGTTAAATAAAACGTTTTGATGCGTGTGACACTCCATAAGCCTTTCCTCTGCCTACGTCCCCCAGAATGCTTTGCAGTTTAGTGAACATTCTTCATATTGAATATTGAAAGCAATGACCTACAAAATCTTTTCAGAAAGAAAGAGGCTTTTTTGATGAAATCACGATTAAGTCAGATGTCTTATCTATTGATGTTGATCATATTTCTATTGTCGTTATTGATGATTTTGTCTGAGACGACAAACTTCCATGACTTTGGCTTCTGACATTCAAGAACCAGCCAACCAGCAACATCCAGTTGATCATTTCTGCTGTTTCCTCTGCAGCCAAACAATCAGTGTGTCTGTGGGAGAAGCAGCTCTGTAAGCAAACCTCCGGAGGGCCGCTGAACTCTGGTCCGATATGAAAAGACATGACAGGCAACACGTACGAAGAGGGCCGTGCATCTTCATGGGAGATGTTCCGTGAGGAGGCTTCAGAGACTTTTTAAAATACTCCATTTCTTCCCTTCCCATGTTACGCAACCTTATTATTTACGAGTGTGGTCTGTGGAGAAAATCAACTCTGCAATTTATCTGTGCGGATGAAATTTCAACGAGCAGGTGGAGGAATAAAAGCGAACGCGTCGCCCGGAGCGCCCGGCCAATTACAACGCCGGCTTATTTTCCAGCAATTTTTGTTTAAAAGTGAGGAGAAATAACCAGCGAGCAGCTTTAGTGTTAACACGTACAACGTTTCCTGCATCATATCATTTATGGCAGCGGCTCCTCCGAGGGAACAAACTCAACTGGAGAGTCTGTTTTAAAAGCAGCAGCGGCCAACATCCATCCAGTTGAATCATGTTCAGGCGAAATGGAGGGGAGGCGCAGGGTGAATATTTTTAAACCAGAAATTCGCCTCAGACTAACCGACCTGAGTCACACACACACACACACACACACACACACACACACACACACACACACACACACACACACACACACACACACACACACACACACACACACACACACACACTCCATTAGCTAATTATTTCCCTCTAAATGACAAATGTATAAGGCAGAGGGCAGCCGCCACATGAATACTAACTGGATTTTACCATGTGGGTTTTATAAGCGCAGAGTAAAACAACCTGCAGCCACAGGAAAGAAGAAAGAGGGAAAACGGGACGGACTCCCTGCTGAGATCCACGAGGCCAGAAGAATTAAAATAATGAGCAAAGAAACTGAGCTAAACTTTATTGAAACAGGATTTTTAATTCTGCAGAGATTATATCCTGACTCCAGGTTTCAGAAAACGAGGGACGTTTGAGAGTAAAACAGTTTATATAGTAACTATTTATACAGATTTATAGAAGTACAATGTTCACTATGAGGTTAATTTTATATATATATATATAAATATATACATCCAAATGTTGGATGGATGTTGAATGTAATGAAAAGCTAAATTAGCTTGTAGCAATGTTACTAGCTAACATTTTCAAATCAGCCAATCAAGGAACAGCATTCATTTTCCTTGCCCCTGATTGGCTGTTCATGTTCCCATCGCCTCCTACTGTGGATACATAGAAAATATTTATTTTGAGTCAAAAAGTATTTTTTGCTCCTGAGTTTATTTCCTTTTATAAACAAAAATGCTACAAGCTAATTTCAGCATCCAGATGCTGCAGCATCGACTCTCATCCACATTCAGACGTTTGTTCTGCTGAAAACGTCTCTTAAGAAATAAAAACATGTAATTTAATCCTTTTGCTTTCATTTCCTGAGTTCTCACTGCTCATAATTCGCCACGCAGCGGCATAAACTCAGACCAAACAGTGATTTCAGCCCAGCAGCAGTTCCTGAAATAAATTACCGCGCAGCCGACTGATGACCTCATTTTACTTCAATTCCTTCCTGTGTTCTGAGCGTTCGCCGAAAATGAAAGCTGCAAATCTTTCCCGGAAGAAACATGAAAGTAAATAACATCAGCAATCAAGAAAAGGGAATTGTGTCTGAGGACAGAGACGGAGAGTAAATCTTTAAAAAGATGCTAAAATACAAAATCGACTTATTTTATTTACACTTATGGGTCCAGCAAAGAGGCTAACCTATTAACAAAATGTAATTAAAGTATAAATGTTGTGTCTAAAACACCAAGAAAAAAATGCATCAAAACTTTAAATTAAATTATAACAAGAATTATTGCAATAAATGTTAATATTGTTGTTTTGAGACTCTTCAAGTGATATAAGGACAAAACATTTTAATTTTTAAACAAACTGGAAGATATTTTAAATATTCAAAATAAAACACAACCACCCCAAAGAATTAATAAAAATCAATAGAATAATTAAAATTCAAAAATACTTTATTAACCCCAAATTAAATGTAGCTAAATGTTATTGAAGCTTGTGATGGAAAAATTATCGAGCTCATTTTAAGTGATTAATTGATTAATTGATTATTGCAGCAGGTTCATGTGAAACTGAGGGGAAAGTGAAAATAATGAGGCTGCAGGTATTTTTGCAAAAAATTGAATTAAAATAAAAGCCTTGTCTGCATCCAAACAGACATTTGGAAAAGATTTTGTAAAAATATGATTCTTAATTGATTAAAGTAAATTTTAAATGTATTCCTTAGATGTTAGAATGGAAATATAAGCAACGATTCAAACAATTTAAATTAATTTAAACAGAATCTGGACCATTTGTGGCTCTGGAAGATTGAGATAAAGTCGGCTGATCTTTTGTTTTACAACAGAAAAGAAAACGGTGAATTAAAAACCCGTTTTGGTTTGAAGTCAGAAACAAGCAGCAACTTCTGCTCCAAATGGGCTGAACTGACCCAGATCCAGACCCAGATCCAGACCCAGATCCAGACCCAGATCCAGACCCAGATCCAGATCCAGACCCAGATCCAGACCCAGATCCAGACCCAGATCCAGATCCAGACCCAGATCCAGACCCAGATCCAGACCCAGATCCAGACCCAGATCCAGATCCAGAACAGAAACATTTCTCGAGACAAAAGTTCAGGGCCATTCTTGTATTTTCTGCAGTGATTAGCAGATTCTTTTCCCCAATAAAAATCAAAGTAAAATATTGCTTTTCCAGTGAAGATCAATATTCAGAGTCTTTACCATTTAAATTATTGTGAATTTGGCCCAAAAACAACAAGATGACTCACTTTCAACACCAAGAATTGTGTGAAAAGTCGCCACAAACCCCAAACAGTGAGGATGAAACGGCTCCTTCCCATTTCCTGTTACACAACGTGAAAAAAGATATAAATATTTGTTTTCCATACGACCAACTGCCCTGCAATTAAACACAGCGAGCGTCTCCACTGGCTGCAGCGCAGTGGGAGAAACTACAGCCTCCCGGTTTGGCAACTTGTTAGGCGGCAGTAAATTGTTTTCCGTGCTTGGCAAGCGGCCCGAACAGTCGCAGAGCAAGTTAACACGGCGAGCGCAGAGAGGAGCTTACCTGCAGGCGGACGGACGGACAGAGGGACGGACGGAGGGACGGACGGAGGGACGGACGGAGGGATCGGGTCCAAACACATGGAAAGGAAAAGAGAGAGAGAGAAGATGATGTTAGCAAAATCCTCTGAAACTCAGCTTAGAGACAAACAGCAGGATTATAGATTCTGGGGATCAAAACATTGAAAAGTTAATTAACTGCTAAATATGCTCTACATTTGTTCCACTTGGAGTTAAATATGCTTCGTTTTTCTGCCGTAATCTGCATCAAAATGTCTGAAACCAAAGAAATTATCATTTCATATGGAATCACTTTTACAGCTGCCAAGTAAACATTATTCACAGTTTTTTTTTTATTAGTATTTTTTCATATTTTTAAGTAAAAATGAACCTTAAAGCATAGCAGATGCAATACCGCTAACAGCCACTAGGAGTCAAATCTAAAAACATAAAGTTGTATTGAGAAATCGCTGCTGATTTTAAAATCTTTTCTGGATCTACAAAGGATAAAGTAAGCAGCACTGCCCCTCCCCAACTTGTTGCTATGCACAGCTGGTAAACTGGCTGAAAGAATTTTTCTTCATCAGTTCAGAAATATTTACATAAATTTGGACAAACGATACTAGTATTGAAAGATTAGAGGAAAAATAATAACATATATGCAATCAGGGTTCTTCTGGAAAAACAGGCAATGGCTACAAAATAAATAAATCAGATTCACAATATATCCAAATTTTTTAGTTTTAAATGGATAATTTTCACAATATTTTAGCTTTTTATTAGTATTTTCTACAATAATCAATAATCAATTAAGGAGTTTTCTTGTTTTTGGAATAAAAATTGTGAAAAATATAATTCTCCCAAATATCTTTTTTAAAAATTGCATAATTATTAAATTTTTTAATATATTTTCCATTGTGTCACATTTTTAGGGAACAAATATTCCCAAATTTCCACTGACAATTGAAGAAAGTGTTGTAGTTATCATGCTGATACAGGAATATAAATAAATACTTTTTTGCGCTGCAGCTAAACTAAAACATTATCCCGTCATATGTTGCTACGCTTCCATATTTCATTGTGGATCTTTTCTGTTTGTGGCCAGAACCGATTGCTGGCAACCGTGAGATGTCCAAAGTTTTTTGTTTTTTTTTTCAGCTGCTTGCAGGGCGATCATCCCTGCATCAGCTCCTCTTACATAACTCTCCACCCACTGAAATAAAAGAAATCCTGCCTGTCACTCAAACGGTCCAAAGATGTGGGGGAGGAAGAGGAGAAAATGTGCAGCAAAGAGGTTCGTTAACGCTTCCTGAACTGAGAACTTCACAAAACAAACATTATCCTGCAAATTATTAGTCTTTTATCCTGCGACTGTTAGCTTTTAACCGTTTCAGTGCTTGTTTAACTAACGCTACTTCAGAAAAATACTTCAGAGCCACTGTGTATAAAATCATGATAAAATGCATCATATTTGTGAAAAGGTAAAAGAGAATTAATGGACTATGATTACAGGTTAGCTAGCCTAGCCTAGCTAGCTAACCTGTTAGCTTGTTGTTTAGCTAGCACTACTTAAGAAATATACTTCAGCTCAATTGTGCACAAAATCATGATAAAATGTATTATATTCACAAAAAAGTAAAAGAGAAATTAATAGACTATCATTATATGCTAGCATAGCTATCTAACCCAACCTGTCAGCTTCTATCCCAAGCTGTTAGCTTGTTTAGCTAACACTGCTTAAGAAAAATACTTGAGATCAAATGTGCATAAAATCATAACAAAAAGATAAAATGCATTATATTTGTGAAAAGGTAAAACAGAGACTAATAGGTTCTGATTATATGCTAAGCCTAGCAAGCTAATCTCTTAGCTTGTCCAGCTAACACTACTAAAAAAAAAAATTCAAATCAATTGTTTATAAAATCATGATAACTGTATTTTATTTGTAAAAAGGTAAAACAAAAATGAATGAACTATAAGTATATGTTAGCTTAGATACCTAATCTGTTAGCTTGTTTAGCTAACACTGCTAATTTATCCATTGTCTATTATTGTCCAATAGTGAAGGAACTATGGGGGAATTGGTGACCATCTCCAGGAGATACCTTCCTTTAGAGCATTTGACATCTAATCATGCTCAAGTTAATGTAAATACAACAGATGAAGCATTTTATTCTTTAAATCTGACCGTCACATAAACTTCTACCCCAGAGGAAAGACCCACATTGGATTTGCCCCACAGAGCTTTGGATCGACTCAACTCAGCAACATCAGTCCTCAATTTTATTAGCCATTTTGACCGAAGGGGGCTGCAGAAATTGATAAAATAAAAAAAAAGGAAAACCTCACAGATGTGTCAGATTGTGAGCGTCAAGCCCCGAGTTTTCCCGGTGCAGCAGTGACAATGCTAACGTGGATGTCAGACTGTCGGATTGAAGAAGGCAGAAAATCCCTCCCGATATGTTCCCACGTCCAATTATCTTCCAGAGAAAATGACATTTACTCTGCTCCCCACAGAATCGGAGACAAACCCAAAGATACAGGCATGAGAGGAGTCTTGAATACTAAATACAAGTGGAAACAGCGAAGAAGCACCTCAATAAATCAGCCAAAGATCACAAACCTGGCAGAGGTCAGAGTCTAAAGCACATGAGGTCACACAGAACCGGTCTGCAGAGGTTGACCCGTCTCAGGTGGATCAAAATATTAAGGAGAAGGGAAAAACCAAATTACATTCCCACAAATGCAATAATTTCACCACCTACTAACAATTGAGTTAAAAAGTAAAACTCTCTAACAAGATTACAGGTTGGACGTACGGAGTGCTGAGTCGGTAAAAATGGAGTGAAATTTAAGAAAATGGCAGGAAAGAAAGAAGAAATTAAACCTGAATTAATTCAAAAATTATAAGCATTAAAATTCAAACATTCTGAAGAAATGTACTTCTTTAAGGTAGGGATTGTTTTTATGCATTATAAATCCATCACTGCCCATTTATTGCCAAAATTATAATTAATAATAATTATGCTGATATTTACACATTCAACCACTGACCCTCAAATTGAGAAAGAAATTTAATTATTATCTAGAAAATTTAATTAAAAGGTTTAAAAACTCAAAAAAATATTTATATTTTTAATGCATTGTGAACTAACAGTTTATTAATGTTATTTTTTTTCGTCATGAAACAATAAAATTTATATTTGCAATTTATTATCAAATATACACTTAAAAAATTCATTTATTTAGTCAATTTCTACTATATTTGTATTTAAATAATCTAATATTAGCTTAAAAGTCAACACATTTACATTTATGCACATATTTCAGCTACATATGATTCTGATTTATTTTACGTAATATTTACATGTCTAATGTGAAGATTGCTTTCCTATTTTAACAGATTTCTAATTTCACTCTAAACAATCCTGACTGCAGTATTTATCTCTTCTTTCTGCAGCTTATTAATCAGAAAACGTGAGATACAAGTAAACAGTATGACTGTTATATTTGCCAAACTGCCACTGCGAACCAAAATATAAATGCTGAAATTGTCTTTCTTTTGATTAAACTTCCCTCTGAGTGAGATAAGAAACCTTCACTAAACTCTGTGCTTCCCCTGCAGCTTTCTGCGCCGTTTGTGTATTTTTTCATCTCCAAATGAATGACAGACTGACCTTAGCAAACCCCACCAGCTGACAAAATGATTTATACTTGCTGCTGATGAGTACATTTGGCAGATTTCCCCCCCTAACGGTGTAAATACCTTCAGACAACCTCCGCTCTTCTCCAGAGTCTTGGCTGTACGGCAACAAATCTAACAGCGTCATCGATATGATGCGGATGTTTCCTCTGGGTTCGTATAATCCAAGAGTCCAAACTTTTTCTGGCCAGACAACACAGAACTGTTTAAACGTGCTTGTCGCTTACAGATTTGCTACAATTTCTTATCGTTTTGTCACGTTCAAATGATGCATATGGCGACACATTCTTGTCAAAAATGCAAGGAGTGTATTAAGTTTTCACAACTGTGCATATATTGTTTGAAAGAAGGCCACATTTCCTTTTACATGGAGGCCCATAAACGCAGCATGTTTCTAAGTCTCTAATTATTTGTCAATTGGGGCGGAAACTCCTCTGATTAATCTGATTGATTGGATCTTTCAGATGGCATTGAAGACTAGAAATACAAGAATGTGATGTTGGTTCAAAGAGCACAAGGAGAGGAGACGAGGAGAGGAGACGAGGAGACACTGTTGCCATTTTCACCAAAAGCATTCAGCATTCACACTTGCACTTTCCTACGAAATGCCCACTTTCTAGTATTTGCTGTTGCGATTGCTTCATAAACTCCTCAGATTTTTGGCATGAATGTGACTCCACAGTTGAGATGATCAGAAACAAATAATCAATATTATAACTGTTTTTAAATCAGGATTTCACTCGTCACACCAGCTAAATTGATCCAACAGAAACCCATGAAGGAAAAAAGCTCAGAAAATAAAATAAATTTTTTTTGAATGGCCTAGTCAAAGTCTGGACTGAAAACCAACAGATGCTATGGCTAAAAGGGTGGGACAAAATATTAATTTAGTTATAGGCCAATTATTTTTTGATCAAAATCTGAAAATTACACTTTTAGCTATTTTTCCTCTGACATTAAACTTTGTTTTATAAATTTAAAGATAAAAAAAAAACTTTATTATAACACAGTAAACCAACAAAGCCCAAGAGGCTCTGAGACTTAAGTAGAACAATGTTTTTGTATTATTTCTAGGTGTGTAAGATAAAATCCCCTTGACTTTAATTATATTATGTTGGGTTGGAATGGTTTTCCTACAGAGACGAGCAGAACATTTCCTCTGCTTGTACGGCTGTCACTATTGATTCAAGTCCTGGGACAAAACTTCCTCTTTCATGACACAGAAAAGGCTGCAGATACAGATATAAGCCTCACAGCCTGGGTGGAAATGTCAAGAAAATGTGTTATCAGTCTCCAAAGGTGAGAAAGTCTGAAGCGACTCTGAGAACTGTCAAGGTTTTCCTCAGAATATCCGACTTTGTTAGGAAGTGATTTAAATCTACTTTTTTATTCTGAATTTGGGATTTAATCAGATTCTAATTGCATTTTTTTGTCCCAGAGAAAAAATCTTTAGTCATTTTTATGTTTTTAAATAATGGTGTAAATAAGGAGATTTTCTTTAATACTATTTTTTATTGTTTGTCACATTTAAATCCTTCTATGGCAACACATTCCTGTCAAAAATACAAGGAGTGCAATTAAAAAATGACAACAGTTGTTACAGACTAAGACCTTATAAAATAACAGAATAAGAATAAAAGTCTCTTTTTTTCTGTTAACCTTGAAGGAAAAAAAAATCTATATATTATCCAGTTAAGCTATAAAAATGGCAGGAATTGTGTTTATTTATTAAATCGATGTCTGAACATTCAACCAAAGGGTTTGAAGAATGAAAACATGAAACGTTTTCCAAGGTTCTTGTTCTTATTATTTGTATTTATTCTTAACTGGATAACGTAATAAAAATTGAAATCTTTTTTTATATCAGATGAAGAATTTATTGACTTTTATTATATAAAAAAATATATATAGTCTTTGTATCTATATTTGCAACACACTGATTTACAGTTCAGTTTTACACGGAGTAAAGGTCGGAGTTCAGCGGCGTAGTGTCAGTGGACACGTGCGATCGCTAGCGGCTGCCTGGAGGTAAAACTGTCACGCCATCTGACATGGGTTATTGACCCGGACAGCACCGACGCCATCCGGGTCAATGATACATTACATCCAGATGTGCTTAAATCTTAGCTTTAATGAAGATTTTTCAAATTGTTTTGGTTAAGTATTGAAAAGCAGAGATTGTGTTTTCTTCTCTAAATGCAGCTTTTATATATTTAGGATATGTAGACGGATGTGTAGAGGAACAAAATGTTGCTGGCTGTTTGGCACTAATGTGTGTCCTTATTAAAGGGTGTACTAAATCAGATGTCAGTCTGACCTGCAAGTGAAGAAGGGATTAAGATTTGGAGAGATGTGGAATAAAAAAATTACTAAATTATCATAAACACCATGCAGCTAAATGTTGAAATGTCCCAGTATCTCAAAAATAAAAGATCTGCGTCAACCAAAGAACCACTTTTTCATTCCCTAATAAAATGGCGTCCAACGTGGGGCGTAATATTTTAGTACTGTATAAAAATTTTATTTCACTTTTGCATTTTATAAACATTCAAGCTATTTCACAGAATCCTTGCAACTGAAAACACAAACTATACGTTCTGTGACCTAATTCATCCATATATGGATTCAAAATGGTTCCTCACCAATTTTGCTCCATATTTAAAACCAGAAGTGGAAAAACTCCTGAACAGCCGACAGGAATGCAGTGGCTTCTGGACGGTAAGTCAACAACAAAACACTTGTCTGTTCCAGCAGCCGTTGTACAGCGGCAAAACCAGCAAAGCTAAAGAGCCAGAGCAACCTGGGTTGCTCGGCAACGGGCTGGACTTCACTGGGGTTGCTAGGTAACCACAGAATGTGACTTAAGAATTGGGAAGTTTTTGAAACTGCCCATTTCCAGACACCAAAATATCTAGGCATTTTTTTTAAGTACCTGGAAGGAAGTAAAAATGCAAAATTGGTTCCCTTTAATAATAATAATAATAATAATAATTAAATCGCCTGCCAGATTATGCTTATGAAGCAAAATCCAAAGGAACGGATTCTAAAAAAAACAAAACAAAAACCAAAACAAAATCCATGTTTACCTAATATAAACCCATCCTGAGGATGGTGCTGCTCCTTCCGGCTCCACCTCCTGTCTGAACCTCCTGTCTGAACCTCCTCCTCCCTCGGGGCGTCTGCTGCTTCACTCTGCCTTATAAGAACCGGCCAAGAAATGGTCCCCAGTGGGCGACTTCCTCTTTCCACTCCACTCCATCCTTTGACCTCCTACTGTTTACATCACTAAGTGCTTTATCACCTCATTGGGGAAATACTGTACAGGTCTAAATCAGTAATCAGTGATGCATGCTGGGATATTTATTTATGTTAGTGTGCAGCAAATACAGCTCCAAATGTATCGCAAGCATGTGTGGTAATTAATGGAAGCTCATGGTGAGTTCATCCGTCTGCTGAAACAAAAACGCACAAAAATAAACTTGTTCCCAGCCAGCTTCGTTTAAGATGACGTTTGTTTTTGTTGCCTGTATTCTTTTGACACTTTGACATTTTCCTTGCAGCATCACTGCTAATGACCAGAAACAAGTAGAAATGTTCGGCCTGTTTGCGCCGCGAAGCACGAGCAGCAAAACATTAACTATTAATTTAATAAGGATGAACAAAAACAAATTACATCCATGCATTTATTTTAATGAAGCAAAATTATTTGACGGGATCCAACAGTTGATTTGTGCATTGAGGATAAAATGTTGCTTTAACCTGTTTGGATTGTTTCTCTATGAATGCTTCTTTAGCCAGATTGAACATTTCATGGAAATGATGTATGATATAAAGAGGATAATAAAATGTGTTTCTACTTCTATCTCTATTAATTTTTCCCCAAAGGGTCAGTAGGTTGTGCAATAAGATTAAAACCGTCATAAACTACTATCTAAAGCAGGCCACACCAAATAAATGCAACAATAACTGAAAATGGTGAAAGGCACGATGTTAAAAACTCTAATTTATTTATTTATTGTTTTTAAAAACGGTGCATATTACATGTTGGTCTCTGGATCTCTAACCTGCAGAGCTGAATTGCTTTTATTATGAAAAAAAAAAAAACTGAATTTCTTTGCAGATGTTTTGGGGGAACGCTGAAGCTAGTTTTGATGTAAAGTTTGTTTAATTTGTAATTTTTTAACCTACTTAACTCGACAGCAGTTCACCTCCCACACTACATAATAAATATTCATAAAGCTCTCATTATAGAGACTTAACTGGGCGTTCTTTGCACCAACCTCATAATTACTCGTAATTTATCACTTTTCCAACTCACTCGATCATTTCGATCTCATCAGACGGCGCGCGACAGCCTCGTCCCGCTGCAGCAATCGCAAAATCTAAAACCTGCCTTGAAGCCACGAGGTTTTATTCTGGGAAAATCAGCTGGAGTTGTGTTTGGAGATAAGCCCACACAAAGTTTCTGTGTTCAGGTCTAATTGCATGATGTAGTGGTGCTGATGTGGAGGGATTAGTAAGAGTTTGTGTGTTTTTTTTAGCCGTTTTTCAGTGAAATTCTGTTCATAAACTGTTTCAAGAACAAGGAATATCTTCAGCTTCTTCCACAGGATTAGATAGAAAGATTATGACTTCATATTTCATACATATGAAGCTGCAGACAGCAGCTGGGTGGGTTTATCTTTACATGAAGATTTGATTCATAATCTGAGCCGAGCATCACATAAATGATGATATACATGACCAATAAAGTACACATGCGAGAAAACAGAGGAAGACTGTGTTCACTAAAAGTTAAGTGGAAGGAAAAACTGTGAATTTATGTCACATATATTTTGATTTTCAATTTGAATTTCTAAAATAAGTCAAACTTATTGAATCCCTGCTTGAAACTTTCAGACTGTGCTAAAATAAAGAGACTATTAAAAACCTGCTGGTTATTTCACCAAATATTGATTTCTGAACTCTTCCTGAGATAAACATTAGTATTGCCGTTTCTAAATGAACATTAACTTGCTTTCTTTGCATTATTTCAGGTTCTCTTTTATTTATTTTGACTATTTCTCTTGTTCTGCAACTAAATACAAAATTTTTGCTTGGAAATTCAGAGACATGTCAGTATTTCATAGAATAAATAATGTTCATTTCCTCAAAGAGAAACTTATAAAAAGAAGTAAAATCATTTTTTCTCTTATTTTTTCCACAGCTGTATTTATGCTTTGGTAAAAAAAAAAAACTTAATTTGAAGGGTTGTGCATTTGAAACATGAAGGAGTCTTGATGAATGTTTATAATTATTGTCATGAATGTCATTCCATACATAGTGACACTTTTAGTGCAAAGCTGATGCTTTTAATGGACTTTAATGTAAGTTTTAATGCATAAAAAGGTAATTATTATATAGTGTTGATACTTTTAAAGTTTCCTTAATGACACCAGAGTAATATCAGTCTTATGCACAACTCTTCAGATAAAGTGATACTGAAGCTTATTTATTTGTAACATTGGGATAATTTACACTGTTTTTAAAAATGAATTAAGGATTTGTCCAAAATGTAATTTAAGTTATCCATCCAAAAATCTTCTATAATTTTTCCATAATTCCTCCATCAATAAGTTCCTCATTTTTATGATTTATAAATCCAAATATTGTTACTCATAATCATCAGTTTATCACCCGTTAGCCCGACACACGACTATTGAGCATTTTTTATTCTTCAAAGTGATTTATTGTGCATTTTACTGCTTTTTAAAATACTTTCTGCTATTCATCTCCTCTGTATATAGACACAGTATCTGCTAAATATTTCTACAGCATCAGTGGACTCAGTTTTCTTAAAAAATATGACTTTAAAATAAACTGACGTTGGCTCATTATTCTGATGGTTTCAGAAAACAACCAACCAATGCATAGATGCAGCTATTAAACATCCAGACAGATTTGTTTTCACGATACTGAGTAATTGATATATATTGTGGAGGTTGACAGGCGTTGCTGTATTTTGTGTGCAGATCACTGTAAAAACCACGTTATGCGAACATTACTTTTATGACTGGCTGTGGGAGTTTGGTCACAGCCGCTCGGAGGCGTATTTCATTTAAAACGGGCGGAAGGCTGAAGCCTCATAAATCTGATGGAATAAAAGATTTAGTCTCTTCATTGTTCTTGCTTCATGCATTAAAATAAGAAAAATCTTAATCTAATTATAATTTCAAGAGCACCGCAGTGAAATGGCATTTTCCAAATCCCACAGCGGCCGCGTTTATGACTCCAGGAGGATGAAACTTGCCCTCTTCTCTCTGTCTCTCCGTACCCTTTTTATGACTTTTGCAGCAGATTTCCTGGAAATTTATGGCCCTGTTAGGGCTCCTTAATTTGAGCCACAGCCAGCCGGCCTGGCCACAGAACAGTGCCAGCAGAGGAGGCCATTACGGCTCTGGTCTGGGTTTAGAGATGACCTCGGCCGCAGATGACATAAGAAAGAGTCATTTGCTTCGCTGGAGTCTTTCAAACGTCGTGGAGCTGCTTCTTCTGCTGCCGTCGCTTTCATTCAATTACTGGTCTTAAAACCAATTTGGGGCTGTTCAGATAAAAGGAAGACAACTTTCCCAACTGCAAATTCAAAATCGATACAAAAGGGGGGAAAAACTGGTAGCTACTTTTGGTCAGTCCAGCACAAACTCCTACAAAAATGTCAGATTTCAAAATAAATGTGACCATAATCTATCTGCATGATTTCCGTTAAATCTGAAGATGACATTTTTCCCCCAATGTTTTATGCCTGTTTTATCATTTCTACTTGTATCAAAACAGGAAACACCATTTTCTCCATTTAATTGTAAAGTTAAAAAAAGTAAGCCATACAAAATATTTTTCTTCATCCAGCGGCTCGTCGTGTTTTTGAGTTAAAAATGTTTAAAGTTGAAAGGAAATTTTAAAATATCGTTTTATAAATATGTATTATTGGAGGATTGGAAGATTAAAACCTGAACACCAACTAAAAAGACTTAAAAATGCAAACATTTAAAAAAAAATTTAAATAAATAAGCAATACTAAGCCTGGTGGGGGCATAAGTAAAGCCTGGTGGCCCGCCAGGCTTATAATGAGACCATCCAGTTTTTAACTATAGTTAGATCAATTCTTGCATCACTGTTAGTAGTGATTTGCCACAGGATCTTGCTTTAGAGTAGAAACAGTCAATCAACACACACATTTGGCCACAGTGGGAGTTCATCCCATCGAGCCAGAGACGTCATTCAGTGACTGTAACTGCATGTGATCAGTCGGTGCTGTGAAAGCTTCTCGTGTTGAATAAAACAGAGCCAGGACGATGAGGGGTTTCTGCATGAGCTGCATGTTTCTGCACAGTTTTGCATGCAGGTCACATGTTGACTGTTTTACAGCAGAAACAGAGAAGAAGCAGGACTGTAAACGTGATGTCATTCTGCACTCATGAGACAAAAACTACATCCGGTATCGGTGCCAAATTTCAATCTATGCATGCCAGAAAAGCTCCAGATGCCTCAGGGTGAATTCACAACGGCGCTGTTCAGTTCGCTCCGATCGAACTCCACAAACTCAAAAGTCTGGTTCGTTTGGGAATCTGAGAATATCTAAACGAACTCTGATGCGACTCGCATGCATTTTTGAATGTGTAAAAGCAGGCAGTGGTTGATAGAGCAGGGCATTCTGGGAAAATACAACCAAAACAAACACGCTAGCTCAGCGCTAGCGGGAGATACGAGTCGTCGTGTTTTTCCAAAGATAAAAGAGACTTTCTACCTCCGCTAAAATCTGACACTACTCCATTTTTCTTCACATTTATGAAAAAGAGCGTTGCGCTCATGTCTTTGTCGGATGTTTTTGAATAGTTTCTTTTGGTGCAGCGCCACCACAGGCAAGGAGGGGAACAGGTTTGTAAAATGGTTTGGCTCATATGGCGCCGAACAATTTAGCAAATGTTGCAATTTTGGTCTCCAGAATTAATCAATCTATCAGGTGAAAACAGCCTCAAGTTGCTGTTTAACTTGTTTGCATGGCATTAAGTTAATAAATACTGACGTGTAATTAGAAAGCATCTCTAACTGGAAATTGTTTGATGCCGATTCAAACGTCGAGACAAATGGCAAAATGAACCCCGACCTCTTCTGACAGTTTAATGCTGAACCAGAAAATATAGAATTTACAAAACAGTGATTGTTGAAACATCTGTTTTCATTGTTGTCCAGCAGCCTGTTCGCCATTATTTGCAGGTTTCCAGGTTAACTACAGACATGCTGCAGGCCTGACCTTTATCTCCCAGTATAATTGCTTCGTCTCTGCACCAGGACCTTTTCTGTGGTAATAGTTTCATTACAGCAGATTCTGTTATGGACCTCAGCAGTCTCATTCACCGCTGCGATTCGCTCTTTCACATTCCTCAGTTTGTCAGATACCTGCTACTGCCCATGTCTCACCTTTTATTCAGCTGAAATGTGATTTCTATTTCATGAGAGGCCAAAGAGCAACAGAAGACACCAGGATAACAGCTCAGCTTTGGCCTGTGCGCCCAAATCAGACCAACAGGAGGACGATTTTCTAACAAAAACCATCTGCAGTTGGGTATTTCACTTCCTTGCATTCATTTAATGCAATAAACAAACTGAAAAGAAAACAATAAATCATTTAATAACAAACTTGGTTTGTTCTGTAAGCAAATATAAAGTAAGTATAAAAGAAACAGAAATAATAGGATGACTGCTTTGGTCAAACATGTAAAAATAAACTGCAACAAACCTTTAAAATAGCTCAGAAAGTGCAATAAGAATAAATAATGAATTTATTTCCACATCAGAACCGATACAGATATTAATGTCAGATCTAATTTAAAATTTGAAGAGCAAAACTTTGATTCTGTGTCACAAAAAGACACCTGAATATGTCTTATGTTGACTCACATAATCAGCATAAATAAATCATGTGCTGATTTCAGGGAAGCATCTCTTTGCTGTTAGCAAACAGAGAAATCTGCTCTTGTCGTGTTTTTCCTCTTGAAGTGGGACTTTAATCGGTAAATAGATGCAGAAATGATTCATTTCATTTCAGGTGCGACATACAGACGTCAGGATGCATGTAAAAGGGAGCAGGGTTGTTGTTTTTTTTGTTGTTTAGCTTCTGACATACATCTGAAAGCAGTTTAGCAAAAGCACATGACTCAGTTGGACCAGACAAGCTGTGTGGAAGCAGATCTTTGACAGATGGGGTCATTTAGGGACACAACGACAGCCGGTCAATAAAACACCGGCAGGGAAATTACAGTGCGGCCACTCAGAGGTCTATTACCATCACCTTTACAAATGTCCACCACCCGCGTCTCACTCTCCTTAACCCTTTGAAAGCTGGACTTTTTACTCACTCATTCACCATCCAGCAGATAAAAACCTGATCTCTGAATTCCCATGAAGGGAACGCGCTCACCAGATGATAAGGACTATGATCATTTATTTCTGAGATCTAGTGGCTGGAGATAAGATGGGCCCTCAGCAACAATGGAGGGCCTCAGGGAGAGTAGATAATGAAGCTGCTGACCCCTGTAGTATGCTAGGCTTAGCCACTCGCCTTGCTTTCTGTCAGTGGGTTTACCTGCTGGGAATAGCGCAACGCTGCGCATCTATCTGACTCTTACAGCTTGGCAGCAGTTCCTACATGCTGTCGTCAGTCCCAGAGGTGCAAAAGCTCAACGCAGCTTAGAGTCTGAATCCAGAAACCAAGAGGAAGTGCACTGTGCAGCACACAGAGGGAGGGGGAGGAGATCACAGCCCCTGTTTAAGAACCAGCCATATGGACCTGAGAGGAAATGCAAAATATTATCTTTAAAAAATGGAAAATAACAGATAATTAAAAGACATCTTCGATAGGTCTGGAAACTGAGGTGGAAAACTTCTGTTTCTGGTTTTGTTATGTATTTTGAATCATTACCTTGCTTGAAGGTGACCTATAAAGCTCCCTTGAACAGGTTAGGATAGGTCTCTAGGAAACACAGAACATGAAAATCAATGAGGTTTTCTCAGAAGCTGACACTTAAAACCTCAAAATGCTGCAGCTGGAAACTCCACCTGACTCAACGTTTACATGAAAATGGCTGCAAACAGACGGGCGAATATACAATCTTACATCTTTGAAAAGCAGAAGTGGATCCTCCTGTACAACCAACAAGTGGTTGCTGGATGGCAAGTCAACGACAAAACACTCGTCTTTTCCAGCAAGTAAAACCAGCTGATCAAACGTCCGAGAGCTCAGCCGTGGTTGCCAGGCAACAGGCTGGGGTTGCTAGGTGATGGGCGGCGATTTGTGACGTCACATTCTGAAGGTTTTTAAAACGGCTCATTTTCCATTCAACAAAATACATTAATTACCAAAAACCAGCTCAATATTTATTTATTATTATTGTTTGGATTGTTTTTAGAAACAAAAGAGACAAAAAACAAAATTAGTGTTTTGAAAAAAAATTTGGTTTCAGCTTTTCAAAGCTGCAGTGGGAGAGGTGCATGCTGGGAAAGAAAAGGCTTTTCTGGTGACTTTTTCTCAACTTTTTCTGTTTTTAAGCTATTAATAAATTTAACACACATCTGATCAGCGTATTCTTTTGTTTTTCCCATTTTGAAGAGTGGCACAAAATTAAAGGAAAATATGCATGAAAGTTACAAAAATGGTACAATTATTTCCATGCATTTTCATGGGTGCCAGGTAACCATCGAGTGATTATAATTATCTCTTAAAGTGCTTTTTAAATGGTTAAACAAAAGCCATAATTATCAAGAGACTGGAAACTATTTTACACCAAATCTGTCACACAGCTTGATTAATTGAAAGCCTGGACATTTGTCTAATCAGCAGAATCTTTATTTGAAAAAGGTTTGATTTTAGTGACATTAATATAAATCTAATCGCTGCCAGTCAGAGTCCTTAGGATCCTCACCACCTATTACCATATTTATAGATAAATAAAAGCACATAAAGCTTCATTAATGATCATTCATGTGCTTGTCATGTCTGAAAGTGTTTAACTGTTGCATAAAGGTATGCTGATGACGCCCTTGCTTCAGAGCTGGATGTCGTAAATCTGGTAGATGACACATGCAGCATACAGATAGCCTCATTAGCTCCTGATTTATGTCAGAGCAGCAGAACATCGACTAGCGCTAAGGCTAATGGTCCCAGGTGATGACAAGGCCTGACAAAGGGAAAGTGAAAGTTACATTTTGCAGCATGAAAAGGAGCAAAATGTACATTAGCAGGTGGCAAACAGCGTTTTTGACACCGGTGCACTCAGGGGCAAGACAAACTCTTCCAGCCTGGTTGTACATGTTCAGCAGGGAGCATTAAATACAAAATACTTTCTGCATCACCAGAGGTGCATTTATGAGCAACATGTGCTTCAGGCTGCAGCAGGGGGTCCAACTCATTTCTGCTCTGGTCCAAATCAGGATCATGATCCTTTTAAAGGGCCGGTTGCGCCAGAACGTATTGGGAAAACCAGTTTAAAGCTATTAAAATGTCAATGAATTCTTAAAGTTAAATATTATTTCACATCTTTTCAGGATTTTGTGACACTTTTTCTGATTTTTTGCAATATTTAAATGCAACTTTTTATTACTCGCTGTAGAGATTATGCACTATAACATGACATTAATTAAGGCTGAGGCAGCAGTTCAGTATATTGAAAAAGTTTTTGACAGAAAAATCTACAATAAACTCCAAGTTATTGTTGATTTTGTCTTTATTTGCACAATAATTCTCAACAAACTGAAGGGACTGATTGATCAAATTTGGCAGAAAACAGATAAAAACTGCATTGATTAGATTGATAACATAATATTTAAGCTAATTTAGTGTTTAGTCTGGAATCTAGAGGGCCACATAAGAAGCTACGGCGGGCCGGGTTTGGCCCACGGGCCTCGGGTTTGACACACGTGGTCCAAGTGTTTGTTCTGATTAATTCAACTCATGTCCCCGCAGACGGAGCCGTTGCGTCTCATTTGCATTCCAAATGTTTCCTGATTTTCGTTTGTTTTCCACAAAAGGAAACAAGCAAGAGAAGATCTGGTTTCCATGACATAAATAATTAAGCTTGTGAACCGTGCAGATTTTTAAAAAAACACTAAGTGGCTTTTATCCCATGAACGCAAATGTCAAGAAGAGCCGAGCGCGACCCAGCGGAGGGCCGGATCCGCCGTCCACGATAAAGATCACCTGGATGTTTAATCAGGTGTGAGCGTCACAGAAAACATCGACTCAGGAAGCCGCCTGGGGTTCACGTTTTGCTCAATTAGAGGATTAGGAATGCTTCATTCATTCATTCATTCATTCATTCATGACACCATGCAGCCTCTGGATACTGAGGCGACAACCATTGTTGAATTTCATATCTGCTTTGTCCCACAGGAAGGCGGTAAAATCTGTGAAAATACTTTTATATTTTACCCTAAAATGTTGAGGATATTTTTAATATTAGGATATGGAGAAATAGAAAAATGTTTCTGTTTTGTTAAAACTTTAATTCAAATGTGTCAAACTCGAGGCTCGGGGGCCAAATCTGGCCCGCCGTAGCTCTTTATGTGGCCCTTTAGCCTCCAAATTACATCAGTAAATCCCTCCAGTTTTTCACAAATCAGAAAAATTCACACAAATCAACAGATTCCCAAATTTCTTCTGAAAATTGAACAAAAACCTCTGCCTTTCTTATGTCAAGTGACTGATTTGGTGATTAATAAAAAGTTAAATTTAACATGGAGCTAAACTTCCTTACACATATTTAATCAAAATCTGTGATTTTGATTAAAAAACCCAACAAAAACAGCCCAAATTCTGGATGGACTGATCAGTGTGAAAAGATCTTTAATATAATTTATTCAAGAAACATTTATTGGAAGCAAAAGCAGTTAATATTTTCAACAATTTAATGGGTTTTATCGATACATTCTGGCACAACCGGCCCTTTAAGAACATTCAGATTTTTGATTTGGCATAAAATGAAAAAAATCTGACATTCCTGACGCAGATGATTAAAATTAAAATTGTGTATTTTCAACATTAACAGAATATCTACAAAATTTTACACATTTGTAATGGAAAACAATTATAGTTTCTAACAAAAACTGGATGAAAAACATCTTCAGTCCCAACTAAACGGTTGATTTAAGAGAATCCAGTATCCAATTTATTTTATTTATTTTGGTGATTTAAAATATCTCCCAGTTCCAGTGTTAAATGTTCATTAGAAATTAAAGTTCATTGATCTTTGAGAAGTATTTTAATTAGTTGAAAATGGTCTCAAACGCAAAAACGTCTGGAAGGATTTACTACCTTTTAGTTTTCCATATTTATTCAGAGCAAAACAGTTTGAGTTAAACATGCATCTCATTTAGCAAACAGTGGGAAACTAACCAGCACATCTAATCATTTCTAAAAGTTTCAGTTTTACTCTCAACTTCCTCTTGACCCAAAGGTTTCCGTATTTGCAGTGCTTCTTCCCCTGAAGGAGAACCGTCTCCCCTCTCTATAATTCATGTCCTTTTTACTTTAAAATCCCACCAAGGATCAGACCGAGTCTCTCACACACATTATGTGGATGTGGTTTCATAACACGCAGATGAGAGCGAATCCAGTCCAGCTGCAAGCAAAACCGTCGAGACGATTTTGGTTTTTATGGTAAAATAATGTTTCTGGGATTTAATAAAGATTTCCATCAGCAAGTATAAACGTCAGTTTCATTTTCACAAAGTCATTAGAGATTTTCAGATTTCTCTCTTGCAAGGTGGTTTCATCCAGATGTCAAAGTAAAGGCCCGTGGGCCAAATGTTGACCGCCATAGCTTTTTATGTGGCCGTCCAGTTTTTCAACAAATCTGCAAAACGTACTCAAAGTTCACACAAAATCTACAGATTCCCACATTTCTGCAAATTTTTCTCAAAATCGAACTAAAATATTTGAGTTAAAGTGACTTCAGCCTCAGCTTTACTTAAAGTTATAGTCAGTGAAACGGGTTTAATCATGTTTAGTCATGTTTAACGTCATACTTTGGCTCAAATAGCACAAAAATTCCTTACAAATATTCACAAAATCCTGGATGGACTGATCAGTGTGAAAAGGTGTTTAATATTTAATTTTAAGAAACATGTAGTGAAACAACTATTTATTGATATTTTCATAGTTTATGGGTTTTATTCTGGCGCAACCGGCCCTTTAAGAACCTTCAGGATTTTGATTTGGCCCAAAATGAAGACGAGTTTAACACTCCTGGTCGAGATCATACCAGCTGAAATTTAACAGCTTTATGAATCAGTATTTATTATGAACCGGAGTTAAATCTGTCACAGATATGCTGCTGACTCTGATGTTGCCGAGCAGCGCCTATTGATGCGCATCCGACTCGGCGCTGATGAGGTACATCTGTCGCTCCGCTGCTTTTACCTGCGGCATCGTCTTTGCTCCGTCCTCTGCATTGCGCTCTTTAATGAGTCGACACATTTCCTACCAAAAATGAGCTTCATTTAAATTCAATGGCCTCCCACACACACACACACACACACACACACACACACACACACACACACACACACACACACACACACACACACAAGATGTCTCACTTAGCTAAATGATGATTACTGTCGCTACAAACTCAACAAATTGCATTGCCTTGAAGCCTGAATTCACTAATTAAGGTTTTCAATATGTATTTAAAGTAATATTTACATGAACATTTGGTTTCCTTTCCTCCTAAAAGTATGAGATTAAAGCCTTGTATTCTTTTTTTTGCAAAATAAAGCAATTGTTTCTGCCTCCCAGGAAGACGTATTGGTGGATAAGCGAGTAAAGACACGAGAGTCGATGTAATTTATACTCCTTAATGTTTGCTTCTTATTTTGCCCTCGAGTCACTTCAGGTTTTTTCTTTCCTACACAATTTGTTTTTTTCACATCCACCTTTGTCACATTTAATGTGATGAAAAGCCTTTTTAATGTCATAATTTACTGTGTATTTATCAGTTACCAACTGATACTCAATGGTTGGTAACCAGCCAATCCAGGAGCAGCATTCATTGTCCTTGGCTCTGATTGGCTGTCCAACCAAGAACAAAGATAATGAAAACTGGCTTGTATAGTAGTATTTTTTTTAACTATTAAAAGAGGTCATTTTAACTGTTTTGTGTGTTTTAGCCATTCAAATGTGTTGGTGATTCCCATTGCAAAGAGGAAAAACTCAAGATATTATTTATCATTTGGCGTTGCGTAAATGTTTTGCTTGTTATTCTATTTGGGAGAATCAATCTCAATTTAAGCAATAGTGTGGAAATTTCTTCGTTCAATACGATGCACTTCCCATCCCAGGCCAGTAGGGGGTGGAAACATCCACCAATGATATGAGAAATATGAGAATGAAAAGCGATTTCCCCAAAACAACAGCGTTTGGTTTATATGACATCACTTCCTGTTAGTGGCACATGACAAAAGTTTCACATTGACACATTAAATAAATGGGACGTTGTGGTTTTTGCCGTGGGAGTCATGAGTTGTAGTTTCCCTTTCAAAAAGCTCAATTTGGATTCGACAAACGTCTGAATCCAAAAATACAACTTCCAAGCAGAGACGCAGTGGAGTTAAATACAAAAAGTTTGTTTTCCAAGACACCCGTCCATCCAGTCAACAAGTCGGAGACGCTTTTGTGGGAAGTTGGAGATATTTTTTGGCTAAAAAAGAAACAACCAAGCTCTTCCTTGTGGCCACCCCTGTGGCGGTTAATGTTTACTGCCTTGTTTATTTCTCTCCTGCTGCTCTCCCAGCAGCACAACTGCAAGCTACTTCAGGTGAGGACACTAAGAAAACTTCCACAAAGTGTGACCCTACGGTGCTAAATGAAGACACATGGGAATAAAAACAGGAAGAGTAGCTTGTTTACTTTCCAGGCTGTTGGGGGTTTTTGTACATATTTAATGAAAAACAAGTTACTTTGTGCAAAATATAACCAAAACACCCAGATTGTTCTAAAACAAACCCCCTAAAAGTTGCAGAAAATGTGAGACAAAAATAAATGCATACAGGTTTGTGTGGCGCCTGGATGCAGTTTAGGAGGTTTAATTGGTAATCCAGCAAATACAGCAGTATTATAAGCCTGGCGGGTCACCAGGCTTTACTTGTGCCCCCACCAGGCTTAGTATTGCTTATTTATTGAAGTCTTTTTAAAATGTTTGCTTTTTTTAAGACTGTTGTTGGTATTCATGTATTAATCTTCCAATAACACATAATTATCAAGTGATATTTTCAAATTTTCTGTCAACTTTACATATTTTTTAACTCAAAAACCCGACAGGCCGCTGGATGAATGACTGCCAACCACCAGGCTTAGCAGGTTTTCTGGGGGGAAACTTGCAGAGTGAATGTAGATGGAGACTTTGTGTTTTTCATTCTACTTTCAATGACAATTCTGTCTTAAATACCAAATTTTAAGAAAGAAACTAAATTTTTTTGCTTTCGTTTTAAAGTCAGCAGGGTCACAAATGGGATAAACACAAAGTCAGTTCTCACTTTTATTGCTGGGAAACAACAAATCAGGAAACTGTACAACTGTAAATGCTATATTTTAGCAGGTAAAAAAAAGAATTCATAAAATTATTTAGGATTTTTAATTGAATTTAAATAATTAAATAAATTGCGACTTCCAAGAGCTTTCAAAAAGAAGATTTTAGACATTTACTTGTTTTAATATCCTTTTAAACCAACATAATCCACATGAACCGAAAAAAAACCAAAACGCTTTTTGTAAGAAGACGTATTACTTTTTGGATTAGAAAGTTTATTTCTGTGAGGATTTATGTCTTCAGGTGGCTTATTCCGGCTTATTCCCGCTATAAGCAGATAAAAAGATAAAGAAAGGCTTAGAAAATGATGGATAAGATAATTTCCAGGTTGTGGGAGGTTAACCCAGCCTGCAGTTAAACTGAGTAATCAATAACAGCTCCAACAAAAGTGATCACTAATGAAAGCAGCATTCAGTTTCATCCTGAGGCGTTCAGGTAACCTTTGGTGGCTCTGTGTTTCTGACCACCTGCAGCTCTGCTTCCCCTCCGCTCCCGGCGGAGCGCGGCTCGCCGTGCGCCGCCATCCATCAGGCTTGTCACGAGTCGCTCCGGGGCGGTTTCGCTAAATCTGCGTAGGACTCGCCTCATTTCCCTACTCTGATTATCCGGGCCCGCTCGACGGGAACGGGCCGGTCTTCGCCGCCCCAATGTCTTCCTAAATTCAACCTCCGCTCTGTCAGCGTGGTTATTGCACTTCACATTTCTTTTGTCCCAGTGGATCTCATCACTTCTACACTGCAGCTTCTTCTTGCCAATCACAGATCAGCAGAATCTGATGTTTTCTGCCTCTCTCTCGCTTGGTGTTCCCCCGGCTCGGGTTTCACCAGAGTCGCTCATTTCCAGAGCCTCGTCCTCCAGAGTGGGATTCCCCGAATGTTTGACGGCTCATAACAGATCCTGTTAAAACGCTTCTGCTGGTGGATTTTGTGAAAGGTGTGGAGAAAGATCCTGCTGTGCATGGCAGTGAAAAATGTGCAGCCATACTTGGTTTAAAATTAGAGTCGACATAAAGGGAATGCAGCCCGGTTGAACTCATGTCATGATATTAGCAGCTGACGGAATATTTTACGCACAAGTCAGAGCCACAAATCACATATCAATCACCAGTATTGCTTAAATAACATACATTTATTTGTTTATACTGTAAGCTGGATTCTGTAAATTTTAGAAAACCATTAAGTTACCAGAAAATTATTTTACAGTAACTACTATTGCAATATTTTCCCTTCTAGTACTATTGATGTTTTTTTCATTGACAGTATCAAAATCATCTATTATTTTTACTATCTTCAGAATTATGGAAGTTTCTTGTGAGTTTTGATTTGACTTTATTCGCTATAATTATTACTGTAATTTACATATTAATAAATGTCAAAAAGTTTTTTTAAAGAAAGTAATGTCTCAAAATGCCTTTAATTTAATTTGCTTTATTGCCAAAGAACCGGTAGATTGTTTACGAAAATTGTAGAAAACTGCAAAACAGCCGAAACACTGATTTCCTATAAATCGATGCTAATAAATGTTTTCTACATTTGATGCATATTTGCTTGATTATTTTTGATGTAATATTTATTGCTTAATAATTTATTACTGTATGTTTTATCACTTTGAACTGCCTGGTTGCTAAAAATTAAGCTCATGTTTGCAATGAACAAGACAATATATGTAATTGAAGTCAAATTTTTTCTCAGTTCTTTGACAGATGAAAGGGTATAAGACAATATTATCCTGCTAAAGTTGTAAAAGTTGTCGTTCCACCATTGGATTGAGGACAGGAGTCGATAACTTCAGTGAAATCTTCAGGTTTTTCTTCTAAGAAATGGATTTAACATCGGCGTCTGACTTTGTTTGAGGCAGAGCTGATCGATATTTCAGGACAAAGGAGTCTGGAGACGAAGTCAGTACACAGAGAAAGAACATGTCCGTAAATATTGACCCTTTTACATTTCTTGTTGTTTGAACTATTAGATTTACACGCGTTTCTCTGCAGTCATGTTGTGAGTTTTTTATTTCCGTCCCACTGGGTGTGCATTCACACCAGTCCAGTCCTTTAATCTGTTTTTCTAGGAAGTCTGGTTTGTTTGGGAGGTGTGAATGAGTAACTGCCTAAAAACTTTGGTTTGGTTTGGTTGAAGTGAACTCCAGCACAGCCTGAATAAGGGATTTTCTTCCTAATGTTGTGACTGAAACTTGTAGTCAGCTGCTTTGCTGATATTCAAGCACATGCTTCATTTTCAAACAAATTGCTAGTATTTCCTCTCTTCCGCTACGTTTTTCGCTCCTACTTTGGTTTTTTTTAACTCTCCAGCGGTCTAAACCAGGGGCATCTAAACCATACAAGTTTTTTTCTGTGTGCGTTTTACAAGGTTTTCTCTTTTTATGTGGTTTCAGAAAGACCGTCAAACTCCACAGCGTTTCCCTGCTGTCCGACCGCGACATCTGCCGCGCTCTTCCTGAGCATTGCGCTAAGACCGCACCAGGTCCGGATAATTTCTGTTTTTTGAACCTGCCTTTTTAACAAGCTCTTCCTTTGCTTCCTGCTTGCTCTGTTGTGATGCCAGCTGGTTACGTCATCAAGCTTTATCGCGATTGGCTGGTAGACTACAGATCTCTGTGGTAGGCCCAATTTCTATTGTTTCTGCTGTATCCGTCACGCATTTCTAGTTTGAATGTAAACGTGGATGCAAGAAGACCGGAGACCGTTTACAAAGCAGGAAGCTGCTTTGGAACGCAGTGCATTCTGGGTTAAAAACGCCCCAACCAAAACAGTCTATTACTAGTTAGAGAAACGGCTAGTAGTCAAAAGAGAAATCCAACAACCACTAAAATTTCATGCTACTATCTTTTTCTTTAAATTTTTCAAAGGAGGAAGTTGCACTCAGTGTTTTCTGAGGTTTTCGTGTTGTTTCCTTCTGTGGTTTTTGCTGCAGCGCCACCACAGGCGAGGAGGGGAACAGATTTTCTAAAGCTTTTATGTCATCATTTTTATTTTGCCCATTGTGGTTGTTTTTGTCATTTTTGTCATTTTCTCACAATCGAACCGTGTCTACCGGACACCGGGTGTGAAAACACACCAACACTGTGACTCATGACTCCACAATGACGATGACGATGTTTCACAACGCTCAGCACTCTGCAAGCTGGATAACATTATCCCGACACATGAAAAAATTAAAGAAAAAATGTATTTCCCCCACAAACAAACTGTGAAGCACCGCAGCTGAACCAAAACAGGCGGATTTCCATTTTGCTGCATTTCCAGAGCTTAATTCATCGCTTTGACAGCCCAGACTCCCAGGAGGCTCCTCCAAAACGCTGCCTCATACAGCGACCAAGGAGGTTCGCTCGGCACGGCTGCTCCCAGGCATGAGCTGGCCTACTTTAAAACCAAGACTGCGTGAACGACAGGCTGAACTTCAAGTCTCCATATCTAGAGGACGTGAGGATCCACTGGAGGGTTGCGTCATCGGACGCGCCTCCACCGAGTCTACCAGAACCGGAAGACTCTGATGAAGCCGTGAGCCCAGATGTGGTTCAATCAATCGCCGGTAAAGCTGTAAGTTTTCCACGTTAAAAACAAGAAACCCAACAAATGTTGACTTTTTTCATCACTGCTGAGGCAGACAATAGTTCAATATTAAACTAAATGCATAAATGTAAAAAGTTTGTGATATTTTTTGGTTTGATTTAAAGTGAATTACGTTTAATTTCACTCGTTTGATTATAAAAATGACAATAGTAATTTGACCAAATTGAATTCATTATTTATATAGCCCCAGTTTACAAAAAATGCTTCAAGGCATTTAAATCACAATAAAATATAGATCAATTAATCACATGATAAATTAAAACAAGTTCAATAATTTTCATTTGCAAGATTTATCGTTTATTTCTCTACCAAAGACTGGATGTTTACTTGTTTATTTCTGTTTATTTTGGATATCTAAAATATCTTCTAGTTCCAGTGCTAAATGTTCATTAAAATAAAAAGTTAATTCATCTTGGAGAATTCCTTTATCATTATATTAACTATGCTGTCCTCGCCCTGAGTTCTCAATTTCTTCAGCAGCTAGACAGCCAGATAACGACGCTCCAAATAACCAAACTTCTTTCCTTCTCAGTGGTTTATTGAAGAGTGGCCTCTGACCACTGCCATCACTTTAGCCATCGTAAACTGAAACATACAAAACTGCGTATTAGCAAACGAACTAGCAAACGTATTAGCAAACGAACTAGCAAACGTATTAGCAAAAGCCCTTTATGCTGCGAGCTAAAATAAAACATTTACACCAAAGTTACATAAAACAAAGAAACAATTAACCGATACTTACGAACAAATCTTGTCTGACACACACATACAACGCACAAGAGTAGCAAACAGCTTCACTATGAACCGCTCAGTGCTGCGTTCCGCCATCTTGGATCTATTTTCTTTTTGCTTAGCGTCACTAGACAATAGAACAAAATATCCACCAGAGGGTGCTCTAGTGCAGTTTTCACTGTACTGGTCCGGCTTTATTTACAAAGGCAGCACATTAACTGAAAATTGTCTCAAAACAACTATATTGTTTTAAAATTCAGATTTTATACATTTGTGACACTATGACATATTTTAAGCACATAAGCCTTGAAATATTTATGCAGGAATATTGCATAAAACCACAATCAAAAACGAGGCTAAAGTACCGTTTGATATTTGGTTCGTATTTTTTTCTTCCACTCAATTTCCAATTGACTTGTTTCTGATTTCTGAAGAACTGAGTTTTGAGTTTTCTTTACTAAACAAACGCTTTGAATATGTCACTGTGTGAAATGAATCCATGTTAGTTTTGCCTTTTAAACTGGAGCATCAGATATGGAGCGCTAAGGGCTCTGATAAAATCTAATCCAGAATCTAAAATATGTCTTCAAACAGCAAAAGATGTCATGTGAACCATCTGTGGCACTAACAAGCAATTTCTTTGTTGTTCTTCTTCTTCTCTTACCTGCATGAAATCTCATGTTTTGACCCAACTGCAGGTTTCTTTAAGAGGCAGACAGAAGACCACACTTCTGATGAAGCGTTTGAATTCAAATCCTCACCTACGCAAACTGTCCCGTTTCCTGCTTCAAAGGACGCAAACCGAGCTACTTGGACGACATCATTATTACAAATCTTTAACGTCTGATGGAGGTTGAACATCCACACACCAACTTCCCTCCCGTGGGACCATTAACTCAGATGAGAAGGAGGGAAAAAGCAGAAGTGATTTATGTTCTGTAACGTAAGGCGGCTATGGAGCACGACGGATGTGTTGCTGCAGTTGTTCATGTTTTCTTTATGAAACATTGACAAGGACTCCCTCACCCAAGACATGACTCACTGCCAGTAATGCAGCAAAACAACTGCAGGAAGCTTGTTCATCTGCAGCTAAACAACATCTGGGTTTGATGAGGTGGGAGTGTGACAGCAACGTCGCTGCTGGTGCTGCTCCGAAAACCACCAATATATCATTTTTTCCTCCCAGAATGTAAAATCTCATCAGTAAAAACAGGAAAGTTTATTTAAAGAGGAGGGAGAAATGGGTGAAAGTGATTGGAAATGCTTTGCTAACTTAAAAAAAAGGAGAATTAAGAACACATTTGTAGAGATTTCTTACTTTATTTATGATGACTTTAGAAACAAAGTGCGAAGATGAAAATCAATGAACATTCAAAATATGGAAGGAAAAAAAACCCAAATTATTAAGATGCAAAGAAGAAAATCAGAGCAAAAGTCTCAAATTGACCATCAAGATAATAAATTGTCCACAGAAATGATTGTGAGAAATGATAATATTGTTGTTTGGGATAGTTTTCAGGTAAAATAATGATGTAAGAACGCATTCTTAAAGATAAATACACTTTAAATTCTCATGAACGTTTAACACTGGAACTGGGAGACATTTTAAATGTCCAAAATAAATAAGCAAAACAACAGAAGTAACAAATAAAATGAATAATAATGTCTGTGTGAACAAAACTATCCTTCACAAAAAATGGTTAACTGAGACCGAAGCACCAAACTGAAGATTTTTGTCATCCAGTTTTTGATAAATCATTAAAATGGAAATTATTGAGTTTGTTTAAATTTGTAATGCAATTAACTGCTTATTGTGTTAAAAGGAATAAATAACTTGTTTAATCATTTTCAACCAACGTAGAAGTCTGAAGAACTAAAACTACTTTTCTTTTATCACTATCAGCTTTTGACTAAACAGAAAAACTTCTACTGATTGACAAGAAAATAAAAAACAAAATCATCCAAAATGTCAGGAAGGCAGCTGTGGATTTCCACAAATCTGGTTGCCTGAAGTTTCTGTCTAGTTCTATATAAATGTCTAGATTTTATATTAATTATTTGTGTGAAAACGATCAAGCCGCAGGACGGGAAGGTGCTCTGCAGAACGTAGCTGGATGTCATCATGAAGAAAGGATGCGACATGGAGGAGCGAGCAAAAAAAATCCCAAACAGGAAGTTAAAAACTTTTGTAAAAGGAAATTTAACTCAATAAATGTTATTAATGCTGCAGTTAATACTATGTGAAGTTGGTTCTGCCGACTCATCATCCTTCATGTCACTTATACGGATTTAATTGTAAATAAATCCGAATTCAATCTGTAGTGATTGTCTTTCTCCTCTCTAATCACCATGGAAACGCGGTGATAATCGTTACGATTTGTTCCCCACGGTTCTGTACTCGGCGCCCCTACAATTTATTTCTGCCCTTTACTGTTCACAACGCTGAATATATTTCAAAAACGTCGCATGAATGCATTACGGTCATTGATGTTTTATTTTATATTAGACCAGTAATATATCTTTCTCATTTTATGTTTTTACAATAAGGTTGCCAGGGTTTCCCCAGAAAGGGAAGCCTGTTGTTTATGAGTCAAAAAACCCTTAAAGTTGAAAATATCACCAGGTACGTATGTGTTATTGGAGACATTATTAACGAGCCTGGTGACATTATTAACGCCAGGCTTGTGAGACACTGAGGGAAACGCTGAGTTGCATTTTCTTATCCAAATCCTGGTGCAGCAGCATTTTCAGTATTTCAGAAACGCTTCCATCAACTTGAACTCAAACAAATGTAACTTTGAGGGGATGATGAGAAATCATATTTCTCACGTTTCCAACAAACTTAACTTAAGAAAATGGTCCCTCAGACGCCTACAAAAGGCTTTTTTTTACTCCGATTATAAGTGGAGGTTTGTAAACCCCCCTAAAGTGACACTTGGATCCAGAGACAGGCTCGTGTTCATCCTGTCCCACATAATCCCCAACTAGACCTCAGAATAGTAATTCCCCATTCGTCTGCTCCCAATTACTCTTTTGCACAAGCTGACTCATGAATGCTGCCTAACAGCTGAAGAACATCACAAATTAGCTCACTTAACAGAAACTTTATTATATTTTTTCAGCCTTGCTATCAATTTGTGCATTGGGATGAAGGTTTTTCCACTCTTGGGCATAATTAGGGTTGAACCCCGAGGAAATAAATGATCCAGAAAGCAAATTAGAGACATGCAGAGGTATAATGTTTCCCTCCTCCGGAGTGGAGCTTCATATGAACAATCTGGAGGCTGTTTGAAAAAAAATGCTGCTCCTCTCAGAAAATCTGTATTGCTAAGTTTTGTTTGATTTGAAATGGAGTGCAAAGCTTTCGGTTGGAAAGCACTCGGTGCTTTTCCACCTGAAAAACCTTCAGCTGAATATTGATGTGAGAGAAATATCCCAACTTCAGCACTTAGATTCCAGTAAAAATACAGAAACAGCATCACAACGCGCCTCTGTTACTATATCTACACATTAACTGGATTCACTTAGTTTTCCACTTTAGCAAATTGGAAATAACTTCATGAGAAAATTAACAGCAAATTTGAAAAATAAAAACAGCAACCAGGTCGTGTTTTAGTTTAGCTCATGTCAAATCTCTCAGATTTCAGAAATTTAGTTTTTGCTGGAAATGTTTAAAAATGTTTCACTTTTGGAACCAAATTAGAACTTTTTCAAACTCGACAATGACCTTCATGATGTTTGAGTCATTTCTAATAAACTCATCATAATTTATTAGACTTTATTTAAATGTTTAATAATGGTCACCAAGAGCTCCCAGAGTTGGATTCCAGCTAATTTTAAGAAAATGTCTGATTGATGGAAACGTTGCAGGATGAGTGGTTTTTGGGAAATTCCCAACACGGTGATGAAATAGTCAGTGACCTGGTTGTTTTACCAACTCTGTAAATATCTCTTCCCACATGATAAATGATCATGTGCTCAGAGGTCACAGTGGATAAAAACAAAACAAAAAAACACCATGAGTCACTGGGGTTCTTTGTTTTTCTGTTTCTAGAAGGTAAACAAACAGAAATAATACTTTAGACATTTTGCTTGAAGTGTTGCATGGATATTTAGAACAATTTACTTTCTAAAAGGTTTCCTCCTGAAAACTTGTTTGCATTCGTCAACCGTCTTTTTGATTTAAGAAATGTTTAAAGTTGGCAAGAAATTTGAAAATATCCCTTTAATAATTATGTTTTATTGGAGGATTTGAAGATTAATACCTGAACACCAACTAAAAGACTTAAAAATGCAAAAACAATTTAAATAAATAAGCACTGCTAAGCCTGGTGGGGGCACAAGTAAAGCCTGATGGCCCGCCAGGCTTATAATACACTAAATGTATATATTGAGTAATTACTTCTATGCAATACAGACCAAAACATACTTAATCTATTATATTCATTACAATCTCAATTTAAAGTTAAATAATCCCATGTAGAGGATTAAAATCCATCTGATCAGCCTTCAGGGGAAAATCTTTGTGCACGTCTTCAAACCATAAATCTGGTTTCCATATAAAAAGGGCAAATCAAAGCTGAATTCAGAGTACCTGCCTCCAGTCTTTGTCATCTTCCACGTTCAGGATCTCGTGTTCATTTCCCCAAGGCCGACTCGTTAAAGGCGCATCACCTCGTTTGTATTTGTTCACAGCAAAATGTCTGACAGCTTGGCATCCGGAGGCTCACGCAGAGATGAACACGCATAATCCCGGCGACAAAGAGCCGCTGCCACTCGGGACGGGCCGGCGGGAACGACAGGAGCTGTTCTGTTTCATTCAATGACTGCATTGTTATGCTAAATGTTTCTAATATGCAAGCAAACATGTTGATGCACAGAGAAATCGTGATATATTTGAGTCCCGGCGTTATTTTCCTTCATCTATCACACAAACTGTTCCCAGCTGATAATTGACTTAGCAGGAAACGTCACATAATTTAACTCCTCTGTCCTTTTTCTGTCAGTTCAGCGCAAACACTGGCATTATTTAGGACGACGCAGCTCACCGTCCTGTCTTTGCATTGATGAATATGTAAGCCAGTTCTGCAGACAATGTAAAAATGTTCTTGCAGTTCTTCGTTTCCCTTCATGAAGAGAATAATATTGTGAAAAGTATGAAAAATTAAACCAAAATGCATGAAACTGTGCAAATAAGTTGGCATAATATGAGGATTTCCCTTCATAAGGGCTTCATGGAAAAAGAAATAAAATAAGAAGGCAGCCGATCCATCTCCCAGCAGGGTAAATCTCTGTTATATTCAATCTATTTCTCTTCTAACCTCAAGAATAAGCTCCCTAACCCCATAAATATATCACCACTGTATTGCACTAAGACGTGGATGACTCAAATCCTTCATGAGAAGAACCTGTGGCAGGGCGCTCCATCAGCTCCACTTTCTCCTCTCATGAGGACTCCTGGATTTATGCATCGGAGGAAACACTCAGAGAGACAGCTGCATCAGAGCAGCCGAGGTGAAGGCCGTCAGGACTTATCCAAACAGAGGGAGACGTTTGCAGAGCAGGAGGAGGGGTGATTTAGTCTGGGAAATGAAGGCGTGATTGATGTTTCCTGGAAAATTTCACAGCCCTCGACTTCCAGCAGAGCGAGGGAGAGGGAAAAAAACGTCAATTTCTAATTTTAGAAAGAAAAAAAAATCAAAAGGGGAAGTTATCTTGAGTCACTTGGAGTAAAATGCAGTTACTGGAAATCGGGAGGAAGGGATAAAATACAGATGAATCGGTGTAACTTTAGTTGCACATTCTCGTGTAGGTTTGGAAATATTGCTTTCAAAGCTCTTTTTTCAAGCTAATGTTGGTTAATGTGAACCCTGGTTATATTTTAATATTTTAACCACAACAAAATAGCTTTTTATGACTGTACTCTTCCTGCATGGAGCAAAATCCTGCCCAAACTTTTTGTCACAAAATCACACTTGTGGGCCAAGAAAATATTTTAAAAATAAATAAATAATAAAGTTATAACAATCAAAAGATTAAAATAGAAGTCAAGCAATTAAAGATATTTTAGCGACAGAAAGACTGAATTAACATTAGCCACACGAGCATTAGACGTGCTAGCATTAGCCGTGTTAGCATTAGCCGTGTTAGCATTAGCCAGGCTTTTTGAGGTGTCTGTTTATAACCAACAGTCTGTTTTTGCTCCTTGTGAACAATGTTTCAGTTGCATAAAATGCTAGTACAATATAATCCCTAGTATTTTATCAGCATGTTACGCAACAGAAACACTGTTGCTAACTGGCGTTATCGCTAAACCTCTGGGTCTGAATCGCTAACAGCAGTTAGTCTGGAAGGTGTGCATTAATAAAATGGTAAAATACCAATTTGCAACTGAAACAGGATTAAATCAGATGCTAGTAAAGCCCAAACAAAACCTAAAAAATATGAATGTTTTGTCTGTTTCTTGTTAACAATGAGAAAACTTTGCAAAGTGGGATTTAGCAGTCAATTTGTGGGGCAATCAGTGAGCAAACTAACAGAAAATTCCTTCAGCAGTAGCTCCATCGTTTATAAAAGTCATTTATTTAAATACAAACTCAACAGCCAAACTCAGCTTTGATTGGTTTGATTTCCAATCTGATTAAAATGTCCCTCATTTTGTGGTAGCGCTGCACATTTCATGCATCCCAACATAAACTCAGAATGACTCACATTTAAAAACCAGGGAAAATACAGATCAGAATGAGATACGTTACACTGCACCCCCTTCTTCATGATGCATTCATCTGCGAGAACAAGCCAAAAAACAAACTGTATTTGATGATATTAGCAGAAAGCCTCCGGGACGCTGCGACGGATGGTGGGCACTGATGAGACTGAGGATCTGTTATCTGCTATGCTATGAGTGCAGGGGAGAGAAAAAAAAATAAATAAAAATTCAGCCTGAGGATTATTGAGTTTCAGAGTGTGGAAGCAGGAATGGTATCATGCAACTGCTCTGTGTAGGTGTGCATTAGCATAGGTGAATGAGTTTTTGGATGAATAAACCTGGCAGGGCAGCATGTGCATGAATCTGGGTGAGGAAATTCAAGCCGTTTAACATTAGGAGACTTCACGCTATAAAATGATGATGATGTTAAGAGTGCTTTGTGAGATGCTGCTGCTGCAGAGACCTGATAGGTGAGGTATGTGCAGGCAGACGGCAGCAACAGGTGGCGAATTTCATGAAAACTCACGTCCTGCGTGTCGTTTCCGGTTTTCTGTCATTGAGGATGAAGTTTGAGAAAAGGACAGACTTTTATTTTGGAAACAACTGCAGTTAGGGGAGGGAATTAATCGTATTGTTTATCATTTATCGTGATAAATTTGTTAAGATGATAAAAATTTAATTGTGTTGCCGTCACAATAAACTCCAATTAATGATATTTAAATCCCCCAAACTGTCTGTATTGTCTTTATTTTACATTTACTGTCTTCTCCACTGTTTGTGCAATAAAAGTATTTTTAAAAAAATCTAATTTAATTTGAAAATATGATGAGATAAATTCAGTTTTGTGGTCGGTGTTCTAAAGAAGCTTATTGCAATTGGGTTTGTTTTTCCAAAGCAGCATTTGAAATGACCTAAAAATAATTTCTTATTGTCACGTTGATGAAAATCACAATATTACCATAAAAACAGATCATGATCAAACTTTAAGTCTGCATTTGAACCAATTACAGCAGCCATTTCCAGTATTCTGACAAGGTTTTATGTGAAGCTGCAACCAGTTTCCAAATATACATTAAACAATTTTCAGTCCTTTTTTAGGTTATATTATGTAAATAACTCTGGAACAAATCAAGATACCATTTAAAGTGATCGGTTTCTCTGTTTTTGCTTCTTTTATAGGTTTATATTTGAGTAAAATGAACATTGTTCTTTTATTCTATGAGCTACTGACAACATATCTTTAGTATTTATTAGCAGAAAATTAGAAATGCTGAAAATAACGAAAAAAATGCAGAGGTTTCCGACTTCAAATAATGCAAAGAAAACAAGTTCATATTCATTTAGAAACAACAATACTAACGTTTTAACTCAGGAAGAGTTCAGGAATTAAGATTTGGTGGAAAAATCAGGAGGTTTTCGATGTGATTCAATGTAAATTATTGTTGGCAAATATTTAGACATCCAGCTCCAGAAAACACCAGAGACAGTAAGAAAAACTGAATTAAAAGATTAATAGAAAGTCGGTTTTTCAGACTGCATAGGAAGCTTGGATTGCATTTCTTCTCCAAACGGTATATCAGTTACAGTGATTGACATGTCACTGCTGTTCATGCTGGGGCAAGCCGAACTGCTCCTTTATTATTCCTACTACTACACACACTGTTGCAGCTTTAAACTCAGCTCTGCCCACCTAATGAGGAAAAAGATCTAAAATCCCAAGCCCTGGCATGTAAAGGCTTGACGTTGCAACAGTAGGTCTGAAACCACGTTTTATCATCACGCAAACTCTTAAATTATATGCAAAATTTTCAGATTAGGGAACAAGAGACCAAAGAATTCAAAAACTAGAAATAAGGAGAGCGCCAGAGATTTGTTTTATTTAAACTGGTCTTCATTTGTGCAACTTTTATGAAATACAAAAAAATCTCAAAGCCAAACTTGCAAACTTTAATGAAGTCATGATCACTGACAGTAAAGGTTTATGCTAAATCAAATACTTGAAATATCTGACTCATAGAAGACTGCCACCAATTAAAAACAATCATATCTAGTGTCATAATAATGCAGTACATTCTTTAAACCATTTAAATTATGCATGAACAGCTTTAACAATAAACAGAACTGTATGCAAATTCAAAATACTTTATTAATCCCAAAGGGAAATTAAATGTTGTAGCTCATTAATTCAAGATTCAAAGAGTTACTGTACGGTGATGCTCCTGCAGCAGTCTGTATTGCAGCAAATTTAAAAAAGCCTCTGACTAAAGTCACTGTTTTCGTAAGAGTCTTGTGAAGAGGAATGCACTGGGCTGTCAATAATTTTATTATTAAGACAAGAGAACATTATTCTTAAATATTCTTGATTAAACTTGACCAATAAATGTGATTTAATTCCCGCTTCCTCCATTCAGTTTGACGCCTTCCACTTCTGTCCAACCACCTGACGTTGTGCAGGAATACGAACACACACAGGTTTTAGTGCCAGTTAATGACAGCGAAACAAGATGCATTTAAAACAAACTGACGCAAGACGACTACGACTCGCTGTGCCTCTACTTGTCCGTAAAGATCTGGGATGACGTGAAACTGGCTCAACCAGTCTGGTGGCAAAATAAAAACAGAAATCCCTGGAGGGTAATGGCAACTTCTCTTAATGCAACGGCGCAAAAAGCACAGAAGAGAAGGGAAGATTTGTGGGAAATTATTTTATTTATTTACCTATAACAACCAACCATGATCCTCAATTTATTTTTATTTCTAAGAGCCTTTCAGTCAAGCATAAGCGAATAGCTTAACTCTTTTGAGTAACATTAGCATTTCCTCATGACATAAACAAAATGTCATTAAAGAAAAAAGTGAAATGCAAGTCCTTAAGGGGTGATAAAGGTAAAATGTGGAGAAGTTGAATGAGAGTTTATTATGCCACCCATCACTTACCACCTTATGAAAACAGTTTGGAGCTCATATACATCAACATATCTGGTTTCTGAGGAAAAGTTTTCACCAGTGACAACTTTCTTTTCTAACACAACAAATATTTTCAGATTATCAAACAAATGCAATAAGTACAGATGGTGATCAGGGTTTCCTCCGGTGTATTATAAGCCTGGCGGGGCAGCAGGCTTTACCTCTGTCCCCACCAGGCTTAGCATTGTTCATCTATTTTAGTTTTTTTTTTAGGTCTTTATAGTTGGTGTACAGGTATTAAAGTTCCAGGATTTCAATACCACATAACAATTGCGTGGTAATTTCACATTTTCTGTCAACTTAAGACATTTTTAACTCAAAAACATGGCGGCCGCCTGGACGACCGCACCCCAATTATTGGGCTTAGAAGGTTTTCTGGAGAAATCCTGGTGATAATCAGCATTTAGTATCACTTAGGAGGAATTAAAGTCCAAATGCTGTTAGGATCTAAGAGGTTTTTATGGAAACTATTGAATCATGAACACTGACATTGCTGAGGGAAATCACTTTAGATTTTTGATGACTCCCTAAAGAGTTGTCAAAACACTGAAGTAACCCTGGAAGGGGAAATCAATCAATCATGCGCTGCTTTTTATGATCTTTTGTGTTGCCAGACAGGTTGTATTTGAATAAATGTAAGATTTTATAGTCGCGGTACTAAGGAAGCCTGGATATGGATAGCGAAATGGAATCAAAATGAAATTCAGTTCATTCTTGATTTACCCAAGGGAGTGCTTATTTTCTCAGCTGCAGGTTGTTTTCTATAGCTTTATTGGTAAATGTGGCCACACAAAGAGGCTGTGACAATATCAAATCTCACTGGATGATAAATTCTCCCAAGTTACCTCAAGCAAAAAGGACAAAGAAGACATCAGGAAGTAGGAGGAGGACGATGGTTTGTTTTTGTTTTGTCGGACAATGTGCAGCTGGCTCCATCAGAGCGCTCACAGCAAACCACAGTTCATAAAAAAGTTGCATCATTTGAACATATTGAATACATAACTCTTCTGTATGCATTCAATACATTCTCAGCCGGAGGCAGAATGCAAAATGCTTCGAAACCTTAGAGGAGATCCATCCCGACTGACAAAAAACGTCTCGTGATAAGCTGATTACCTGCAAGCAATAATCATGCTGATAATCAGATTATCATTTCAAACCAGCAGCGGCCTTACTTTCTTTCAACTAAAACAGTTCCAGTTAAAGAAAAGATGTAGAGCTGCTCAGACAAAATGATTTGACAATGACTTGAAGAATAGTTTAGTTTCTTGACTCTGACATGTTTCTGGGCGGGAAAAACTTTATATTTTACTAAATATAAAGTTTAATTCACCAACTATAAAAACACGGCAAACGCAGCCACTCCAAAGTACAAGGAGCTCGTTGCGCCAGCGTCTCCTCTGACGATCTGATGATCAGCGCTAACATCAGTAGCGCCTGCAGACATATGGCTGTACGCATTGCGCGTACCTTGAGGTTTTCCTATAAGTAACAAAAAAATATTAGCTGAAGAGCTAACGAGTCACTCAGTTGGCCGACTGTGACATCTGCTGCACTCTGTGGGATGGTTAAACAGTTAAATCTTGTAGCATTAAAAGCTCATTTACATGATTTTAATTTAATTTCTCATTTAATGGAAAAACCGCCATTGAGAAATAGTGTATTTTCGACATTAGCGGTTTTCAGACAAAGATTTGCTCACATTTGAAAAGAAAACGTGAGTGGAGAGGTTCTCCATATTATGAAATCCCCACATCTGTCAAAGGAAGCGTCCCTTCCTACGCAATCAGAAAATTGCCTCATCTTCATGCCGAGTTGGAGGAAAAAAGCTCCCAATTTCAGGGCAAGTGTAGTCGGACAGTGTGTCACTGTTTCAGAGGAACGGCTTACGTAACCGTGGGTTTCAAAACAGAAAGAGTAAAAAAAAAAGGAATGTTGTTCCTTTTGTATGGCAAGCTGTTTGAGTTGGCGTTTGCGCTTGACAAGCCAAGATTAAGTGGTGGAGTAAGAAAACAAATACAAAACAGGGAGGGCAAATATATGCAAGCGTAGGTCTTAATTGCCCAAAATACCCCCCTGGATTCTGTTAGCCATAATACCACAATAACTCCAGATGGTGCCCCGTAGAGCAAGAAGGCTAATTTCCCTCTCTCTCCACCTGGGAACGACCAGAAAGTGATTCATCATGCCGCTCTCATTAATTAAATGTTGTAAATGTGACGTTTGAGTCCTGTCGGGATGTAACACACCGAGCGGGGCGAGCAGGGGGACACGCATACACAACAGCAACAGGAAGCAGCACAGTTGGTGTGTGCAAGGACTCTCAAAAACGTACATGTTGCTCAGATTAATTGAAAAACAAGCAAGTTTAATATTGACAAAAAGGTGCAATAATCTGGTTCAGGAAAGACTTTTCAATTCAAAAGTAGCAATGATTGTTTTGTTAGATACCACAATCTTTCTCATCCAGGGCTGAAGCGATTAATCGGATTAATCAAATATTGAAATAATCGTCAACTAATTTAGTGACTGATTAATCGTTAACTGGAACAGATTAAAAAAAAAGGGACATTAGTTGACAGAACAATTTATTTACAACCGTAATCTGGCCAAAAAAAAATACACATTTTGCATTTAAGATTAAAATTAAAAATTAAATGTATTCTGCCCAAAACGTCTCAAATGTAAAGTCTTTTAGCTTCACCTGCAAAAAAACCTCTATTCAATATCTTATACTGTTCAATTATTAATAAAAAGATAATCAGATTATTCAAGTAAAAAGTACACTAAAATAATTCGACATTGTTGCAATAAAATGTTTATTTTCCTTTTAATTTAACTGATAGATTAATGGATAACTAAAACAATAATATCTCATCAATCTATGTTATATTTTGTTACCAAAAAGATTAGTGCCAACATTTTTATTACATTGAAGAGACAATACAATAGAAAACACGTTGCAGTTTTCTAAAACCAATTATTTCTCATTGTCACATCAAGGCGTATTTCATCTGCATCGGTTAAAGTTGTAATATTCTGAGTGGATGTGAGGCTCTTCTTCCTCATGCGTCTGCCATTTGTCATTTCTCGCTTCAAAATCAAATGTACAATTTCCATTTTAAACCCAGGATCCTCTTCATCTTCCAAATTAGAAATAAAGCAATTAACTTAAAACATCAAAAAGAGGCTAAAAAATATATATGTTACAACTTCAAACAGATGACGTTTTCTCTCCGTACGCTTTAGAAGATATTCAGATTTTCTTGGAGCATGACTTACAAGTATTACACAAGCATTACACAATTCCCTCCAGCCAGACATATGATGCATTCTTAGTAGGAGATTCATCACTGCGGGCCAACAGCTGACAGACATTATCTTTTTCTATGAAATTATCCAAATGTTTCCGTTTTTGTCTTGCAGCTTATTAAGGCAAACTTGTAATTGCGACAATGCAATTCAAATATGCTAAAACAAGGAAACGTTCATGAGTGAATTTTGAGAAGCAAGAAACTAAAACCAAAAGCATTTATCACCGCTGCCAGGACTTTAGAGATGAAATGAGTCAAAGCCAAGTAATCATGTCAGAGTTGTTCTAATCCACTCTCGTTGAGGCTGCTTGAAGCTGAAAATCTGTTTTCATTAGAAAAAGATGTTATCGACCAACATCAATCACTAAAGATGGAATCAAAACCTACAAACATGCAGAAATCAACTTGGTAATATGACTCAATGGAGGCGAAAGGGCCTGAGAAGTCAGAAAAACTCACTCCAGTGTCCATTATTTCTGTAGGAAATTAAAATATAAGTGGACATGGATTCCAGAAATATACTCAAGATTAATGCTGTGACTTCACCACATTTTTAGCATGAGGGAAAAGGGTGTTAAAGTTTTCCAGTTGGACCATCAGACGTCTGTTTACAAACAACTGTGACAAATGACGGCATATTAACATTAATAACTGGAGTCCAAGTATAAATTCAGAGTATTAGAGGAAGATTTGACCTTTTTATGAGAAATTGAGAAAGTTTGTGATAAAGATTGTAAATCACTATGTTATTATATGAGCTGCAGACGATATTCAGTGAATTATCAGCCTGGCGGGCCACCAGGCTTTACTTGTTCCCTCACCAGGCTAAGCATTGCTTATTTATTTAAATCTTTTAAAAATGTTTGCATTTTTTAAGACTATATAGTTGGTGTTCAGTTATTAATCTTCCAATCTTTCAATAACACAGGATGATCAAGTGATATTTTCAAATTTCCTGTCAACTTTAAACATTTTTTAACTCAAAAACCCGACGAGCCGCTGGATGAAGACCAGGCTTAGCAGGTTTTCTGGGGGAAACCTTGATGTTGTATTAAAAATCTCATTCCAGGAGGAAATCCACCTTACTGTCAAACATATTTGAGATTACGCACAGTAAAAAAATGAATAGAATTCAAATTACTCTATTATCTCTGGAGGAAAGGACATATGAATATAATTTTTCACTCATTTTGAAGAGCACTCAGCAGAGAGGCTACTATCAATAGCTGCATATAGAGTTACCACCGAGTCCTCGCTCTCATGTAGGAGGAATACACTGCATTTGCTGCTTCTTATTTAAATATATTACAGTCCGCTGCAGACAACTTCACCTACTCCTGCAGTGACTGTGTACGTGAGGGCGGATCTGCTTCTGATTGATGCTTTCTGCTTTTAAAAAAACAACTTGCACGCAGCTAAACCACTGGAAATCATCCACACAGATGCCTAAATCATCCACATGACTCAACAAAGCATGGAGATATAGTTGAAGTGATATGATTAATCTGTGTTATGCAACCGTCTGCTTAATTAAAGCAAAATTTAAGAGGCCAGAAGGCTATTATTTTTTTCCGCTGAATAAATTATTTGATGGTCCTCCAACAAAAGCAAACACGACAGCAAATATTTAGGTAGTTTAAGCTTCCAATTCGTCTCTCGGCACTGAAAAATTCAGTTGTCTTAGTCTGAATTTATATATGGATGTCAGAGCGGGTTGCAACATCCTCAGTCCTAGTCCAAGAATGACATCAGGGTTACAGAAAATCTAAAATTTCACAATTGGTCAGTAGACTTACTCACGATGTTTCACACTCAGCCTCTTAGTTTTTATCTCTAAAGGTAAAATTGCTACTGTTAGGATTTTTAAAAATCTAGCTCAAAATTACAAAGCGGTTTATTTATGAACTACAAAGCACAGAAAATGTGTGAAAGTTCTGATCAAAAGCCTCATTAAACAAGAGCCACAGGCCTGCAGAGACGAGAGCGAAATTTATGAGGAGGAAGACGTACGGCAGCCGACAAGATGCACGGCTTTATTTTTATTACAAGAGCACGAAAAACATCAGTTTTAAACCTCAAAGGGTTACAGGCTACATAATTCAACAACAATGAAGCTCAATGAAGTAATTATTTATATTCAAAAGTAGTTTTCAGCTCAGCTTAACGTCATAACCAGTCCTGAAACTAAAATATTTTAAATATATGTAGACACTACAGTCCACCAAAGAAACAGATCCTAAGAAACTTTGTGAAAATGTTCATTTTTATTCATTTTGTTCAGATTATACATGTAGAAAAATGCAGCAAATTTAAAAAAAACAACATGAAAGTAAGCTGGAAAAGTAAACTATACATTTTAGGAAGTTACAGGAGAGTATCCTGTAAGTTTGTTAAAGTACAATCTAAGTTTCATCTGAGAAAGTAATCTGAGAGTTTTGGGAAAAAGTAATCAGAAACTGTTGTACATCTCAGCATATGTCCTCTAATTTCTGTACAGTAACCAATCAGTTTTAAAAAAAATAAATAAAATATCTGTATATTTCTAGGAAAGTATGCGTTGCTTTGAGTTTGCAAAATTAATTTAGAGGAAATTTCTAGGACAGAGTATTAAGGCCATGATAAAATAAACTGAATATTATGAGAATAAAATCTTTCGAAAACAATCAAAATCATGAGAATAACGTGACAATATCATAAGTTATACTCATCATTTTATAACCTCACTCTGCTACTTTTTTATTTTCTTGTTGTGCCCTAATATTCTGTCGTAGTTTGACAAATAATTTAACCGACTGCATGCTCCCATTATTAATTCCTCCAGGATGTTTCTGCTGAGTTAGGTTTCCTCCTGCTGACAGGTAACATCACATCACAGCGTTTTCTGACAGCAGCTGTCAAAGGTTTTCTCAACATCAAAGAAATCCAGCGCGTCTTCCGCTTAATTAGGACTTGTGTCACTGTGGCACTCGCTTGTGTATTTGGTAACACAATTAGGTCATTTTGTCACTTCACAATGGTTCCCCAGCCCACTCGGGTGATTGTTTGGAGACACACATAACTCCAGATCTAACAGGACACCCATTGAACATGAATCACTCCCACAGCGACGAGCTCATTAAAAACAACAAGTCATCTTTCACCGCGGCCAATCAGAGAAAATATTTCACACCTACATGTCCTCATACTTTCCTTTGTTATGCCATGAAAACAAACACTGAGACAAGTGACAAACTTATCTGTTGTATCTAATAAACAATACGACAGAATCCCAACAAACCGGTTTGTTTCTTTTTCATTCTTAAAATAAATCTATTTTATTGATAGATTGATATTTGCTACTCAGCTTTTTGGAATTGTTAATTTGTAATCTGAAAAACAATTTATGAAGATAAATTAATTACTGAATAGGCTGAAGATAGCTTCTCTATATTAGCCGCTATGCTAGCATATCTTAGTTGGTTTCTCACAACGGCTGATTTTTCATGTTTGTTTCACACTTTTATTTTTTCAACAAACTTCAGTTGGCATAGAAATTAATTTTTTTCTGAAAGCTAGCTGGAAGAATTTAGACATTTACTTCTTCCAGTAGCATTAGCTTATTTTAGCTTACATTGTTTAAACATTATGTCCTGTAGTACCTGCAGTTCTATGTAAAAAAGCTTAGAGCAACATTTAACTTTGTTCAAGTGTTAGCCTAGCCTAGCTCTCTGATCAGCTGCTGCGTTAATCAATAAGTGTTTCTGTGCTCACTGCATAAAAAGTAAATAAGCAAAAAAAAAAAAACGTTAGTCGAGTTAGTATTGATCTGTTCACTTTCTGTCAGAAAATATGTTTTTATTTGTGAAATCAAAGTAATTCTCAAAACGTAATGCCACAAAATAAATGTCACTTTAGGATAATCTAGCTTAGCCTAATTTCTTATCAAAATGAAAGCTGGTAAGCAGGATTATTGCATTTAGTTTCCTAGTTTTCACTTTCTGATATAAATTCATCTTGAAATGAAGTTAATTTTCTGACAGATTTTTTTTTATAGTCATAATTTGACTTTTGGTGGTTTAGGATGGAGATAAATCTGTTGTAAATATGCTACAGAGTTAGAAGTATTCTGTCTTTAGTAAGTTTTTTAAAGGTGGCTGAAACAGTAAAGCTAATATTTTTCTATGCTGATTATTCTCATTTATGAATCGATTAGCCCGAGGATAAAAACTCTCTCTCAGTTGCTCTGCATTGGCCTTCAGCTCAGACATATTGAGTTCACAATATAGTTTCAAATTATGCAGCTGTATTTAATAGTGAAATACTTTACAATGGAAATCTCTTTTTCACTCAAATGGAAAATAAACCCTCCAAACTTGACTCATACTCTAAACACTCAAATATCCTTAATTCAGAAATGAAATAAGCCGGTAAGTGTAGATAATTTCCTGATTATATCAGGAATCTTTGCTATGTGATTATATAGAAGATCCCACAACAGAGTCTCATTAAATCATACAAAGGATAGAAGATATTTGTTTGCAGCCACACAGAAAAATCTGATAAAATTTTCCAGTTTGGACTTTGAAGGAATGGAAATAAAGCATGAAAGTGTTTTTTGTTCTTCAGGCCTCCCTTTGTGTTTCCTGTTGCTAATCTTAATGACCAACTGATAAGCATAAGTGTTAATTAAACAGATCAGCATGGTAATTATATCCTGGAGGAACCTGTGCCAAAGCCTTCGCCGCCCAACCCCATCCAGCTGACACTCTGGCCTGATTCCTCCACTTGCACTTAACTCCCTCAGTGCATTACGCACTGCTAACACACTTCTCTTATTATCTCATCCTGACCCAGTGCATTCACCTACTTAGTGAAAATGAAAGAGGAATCCACTGTCCAATAAAAGAGAAGTAATAAAACCAAAACGGTTTGAGCTACTCCCCGCTGAACCTTACTCGTGTTTGGAATCTCCTCCAGTGGAATCACCCTGAAGCATATGAAATTAAAATGAATATAACGAAACAAAAGGCTCATAACATGCATCTTGGCCACACAGCACGTTCACGATCGCCGATCGTTGCTCAAACCGGCTACGGGCGTGAGAGGGACGTCTACGGCCAGATGAAATTACCATGACATAAAAATCCATCACAAGCAGCTTTGCTTGGCTGGATGCTCACAACAGCAGCAGAAAGACAACAATCTGTCCGCTCGTTTCCGTGCGCCCGACCTGCCAGGAGGAGAAGGGACAGGCGGAAAATTACGACAGAATGGACAACAAGAGGCTCTGCCAGAATCCTGTTGTTATGAGCCGAGCTTATTATAAACCACAGAGGAAAACAAATATGCAAACACAGAGCCCGCCCCCAGCAGAAAACACAATAAAATATGGTGTGAAAGACAGAGCGGGACGCCATGCTGCTAATTTAATAGGCTGGCTGAGACCTGCTTTGCAATTCCATTATGTTGTGTCATCTGTCCCACGGAGGTCGGAGCGGCTCCTTCGGGAAGGTCACGGGGAATGACAGGAAAGCTCACCATCCCTGCGGGCCTGGAAGCTGATGACCAGGCTTTTATTAAATATATACAGAATAATCTGAATAAACGAGCACCACACGGCATAACTTGGTGTCTCATTGAGAATTACTCTGGCCTTTCTGGAGCTGTTGATGTCTTTGACCAGATTGTGTTTATAGCACTGATTCACATGTTTATTTGGTAGCTGCAATGCACATCCTAATAATGATTTAATTTAATAAAAATGTTTTAATTTAATAAAACGAGATCAAACAATCTGGCGAATCTCAATTTGTAAATTTATTTGTAAAAATAAATTTACAAATTAATGCTGCTAAAATATACAACAAAGAATAAAATGTGCACAGAAATTATATCACTGCTCGTAGTTTTTTTTCTATTAAAGCAAAATTAAAGACAAGAAAACTAATCGAAAGGGTTGAGATTTTACAAAGTTCATCAATATTTACAATATATAGAGAGGTGAAGGTATAACGTACAAAGAGGAAGCACAAAAATCAATAATTAATTTGATGGTAAATATATAAGCATTCATTCTTGTATGTAGAATAATAAGCTCAGAGATTTGACCCAATAATGTTCAATAGGATCCATCACTCCTGAAACTAATGACTGAAATCTTATCTCAATTTTGAGATTAATGTCATATGAACAACAAAAACTGGAATATTCCTTCACTTTTAAAAGTCAGAAATTTGCGACATTTTTACATTTCTACTAAAGGTAGAAATGTAAAATATTAAAACTGACATACTGTAAAAAAAAATCTGAAAATTTTAAGAACATTTTTTTCCCTTTTATATACAACGAAGCTTTTTCTCAATTATTGCACAAGTAAGTCTTGTTTACTCTCATATCATCTAATCAAAATAAGAGACTGACGGCTTCCCAGACGAGATCAAACAATCTGGCGAATCTCAAACAAACCAGTCAAGAAAAAAAGTCACAACTAATTTAATGACTGAAGCCTCAGGCTTTTCCAAAACCCAGATCGTCCCGGTTGTCCCGTGATCAGTTGTGCTGTATGAGTCTCATGTCAGTTATCATGACCTTCCATGTCAGGCCCAGTCAATCCATCTGGATTCATGCAGAGCATTTTGTTTTATTAATAAAAGCTCGTTATTTTCCGTAACCTCAGCCTCCAGCATCAGTTTATATTTGGAGCCTTGCAATCCTGCAACAAACAGCTGCAGTGAATGTGAACATATTTACAAATAATAAAGTTAAATCTACATCACATATTTTCAAAATAAATGTTGTGGGATAGCAAAAACAGTTCTGCTACAGTGAAACCTTGTTATTGTCAGTGCATGTTATGAGTAGATTATGTACACTTTACTGTTTTTAAGAAAATTGACATTTGAGCAAAATGAAAGCTTACAGTTTTCCAAATGACCTCAAGAAATGATAGATGGGCTTTTTAGTTATTTAAATTAAATTCAAATAGACAAATACTGATGATTCCAAGGAGAAGTTAAAAATGTTGCTGCAGCTCATTTATCTTTCTCAAAAATATTTGATATTTCAAAATCATCAGTATTTTTAAATTACAATATAGCGAAACATTCAAAAGGTCATTTTTGACTAGAAAAGGAGAACGATGACAAATGAAACGGCTTTTCATCCATTATTATGCTGCTGCTCTCTTGCTACTCTCCATTTATGTCCAAATTAATATTTCTTTTCTGAATAGATTTATTGCTTTTTTCCTGGATTTTTTCTTGTCCTTTTATAATTCTTGTTCTGTGGTTTTATGTCTAACTGTGTGTTTGCTGTTCATAGCAACGGTCAGAGCCATCGCTAGGGCTGGACAGTAAATCAATATCCGTAGTTATGTGATCAATTTCAATGAATAAAACGTCCAATAAAACTTTTAATAATTTCACTGAACTCTGATCCAGAACCACACGGCATTCTGGGAGATGTGGGGAGAGGAAAGGCTTTAGTTTACGGCTAGTTAAGCTCGGTTGGTGACATCGACTAACTCTTTCATTCTCTGGTTACCTAGCAACTCACTGATTCTTTTTGTTTCCCAGCAACAACTCTGATTCCCTCGCAGCCTGTTGTGACAATTGGCCACTCGACACAAACCCCGTTTGTGGTTTCTCTAAAGGTTCTTCCTGGATAAACGGAGTTGTTCCTTTCTACAGTCGCCACATGCTTGCTAGACCCCTGCAAAGTAAACAACTTGACAAAATGCGTTTTTGTTTTAGCAACTTATTCATAAATACTCAGCTGAAGTTTAAATGAACTGACGTCGATGTGAAATGTCCAAACAAGAAGCTTGGTTGTCAGTTTTAAAATGTGCCTGAAAGTCATTAGCAGTTAATTTTGGTATTTAATTTGTGCATTGATGATGTGAAAATATTGACTCATTATGTTTTGAATAAATCTACTGAATTTGTGCTGTCTAATACAGAAAAATAGCAATGAATATATTTTTTTTGTGGTTTCTTTCTCCATCAGGCAGCTCGTATTCAGTAAAACACTTTCAAGCTGCTTTTGTGAATTATTCTGTGCCAAACTGTAGAAAGACACAAAAGAAATATAAAACCAAAGGAGCTTTCGGATGCAAGGAAATCGACTGGAAGCTTCAAAAAGAAAAAAAGCAGCATTATATTCCTACCTTTAGCGATCACATAAACGAGCAACTTGAAAGCCAAAGTGAGAACCTTCTATGATTACCTTAGCTGCTTTCGTCATTTCTGTGTATGATGTTTTTATTCAGCAGAGCAGTGGCGACAAACAAAACCCCGAAGTGAATATTTCATGCAGGCAATGACAAACAAACTTCAGTGATTTCAGCCTGACAGCAGGCTTTCCCTGTCGTACACAATGAATAAAGCAATGCAAGCGGAAACTGAAGGAAGACAGGAAGACATCACGCAGAGTGAATGCTTCACAGAGCTGCAGCCAAACAAAGGTTGGAAAAATGACTGGGAAGCAGCAGCAAAGAGCATTTGGATGAACTGCAGACCTGGAATGAGATTTTACACCACAGAGACCAATACTGTAACATTCTATCTCTACCTTAGGGCTTTTCAAAGTGCGATGCAGAGCTACCAAATTCAGCTGCAAGTTATTTGGTTCCTTTTGGATCCGTTTTAGGTCTTTTACCACTTTTGCATTCAGCGAACAGAATTCAGTCATGCAGTTTGGGTATAAAACTATTTTGGATCCTGAAATAGAAATACCAATTAGATTAAGTTAATCTCTTAAGGCTCCTAAACTACAACTGAGCCATTTGTTTGTTTTTTGATGTTTTTTGATGTTTTTGACAGTTTGAAATGTCAAACAGTGTATTTAAAGTATTTTTAATGAATGACTTGATGTTTGATGTGAAACATATGATTAGTGAATTATTGAACAGGCTCATTTGTAATTAATGTGAAACTTAGATTGTAATTTTGAAACATTACTGGTATTATGCATTAGATTTGTTCATTTCTAATTGCACAATGTTAAGAGTTGCTAGCAGGTAGGAATATTTAGTTACTTTTTGCATTCTTTTTTTTTTTTATCTCTGGACCACAGATGTAGTCATATTTTTGCAAGAAATGGTCAAAGAAGAATCAAATTAAAGAGTGTGTATCTTATTTCAGGACCATTACTGCAGGGTTGCAGCACACGTCACAGTTTTTTTTTCTTGCAGTCATCGTGATCGTTCTGCAGATTACAGTCAATGTGCATCTCTGCATTCATGTTTCATCTCCACCCACTCCACCCATTACAGTTAGCTAGATCCTGTGTGTGACTCGTTCCAGTATTTCAAAAACCGTCGACATCAGAGGCTTTTGAAATCGCTTTGCAAAAGTGTTTCAAAAAGATTTTTCTTTCAAGTTGGAGACCTGCATTTACTCCTTCTGGACACAAAGGCTGAAATTTTGCCCAGCTCAATAAGAGCAGTCAGGTATGGTCAGTGGGAGAGCAGAGCAACCCAGATTCAGTCATTATGTGCTGCATCACTTTTCTTTTTCAGATGAAGACTTAGAAATGGGAGCATGTGTCCCTGCATAAAGGGTTTCCCGGCACTTTCTTTCACGCCTTCAGCTGCTTATTGTCTCCTCTCTTTGACCAGAACTGCAACAAAGGAGACATTTCACACACCTGACTGGATGTTAGATTAAAATCTGATTAAATGTGCTGCAGGTGTGAGAATCAAACGTGAAACTCTGAGAGCAGTATAATGAGAGATTTAAAAATGCACCTCCTGAAAACTGGAGAAATTTTACTGCTATTGATTTTTTTAATAAACTGGTTCCTCTAGAGGAAAAGAGATGGGAAGAAGGACGCACATCGACGCTAAACGCAGTCAATAGAGCAGGAAAGATATGGTTAAAAATTCAATGAATTGGCCGTTAAGAACAATGACGAATCATATCTACAACAACATTTCTGAGAATTGTAATTATAAATACAAAAAACTGAATCAGGGAAATGACAAAGTTAAAAAGTAGCTCAAATCTAAACAAAGACCAGTGTGAAACATTTATATTTTGATTGAGACGAAGGAAAAAATCTCAATAAATCACCCAAGTCTTTTGCACAGTAATAAATGACATAATTATCATCCAACATATAAAAACAAATCAATGTTATCAATCCGTCCATGTGGGCTGAACTGTATTTTATATACCCTGATATTATTGTCACCTTGTGAACTGGAGATCTATATAAACTGAAATGACTTAAAAACTTATGTCAGATGGTAAATAATGGCGCCTAAAACTAATCCTCAGTTTCAGCATTTACTAATTTTCATATAACGTCATATCAGAGTGAGTCATTTGTGGTACCGAACAGAAAGAATCTGATTCTTCTGCCATCATATTTGGATTCAGATCACATTGCGTCGTGCTGAGACCCATTTCAGATCAATCCATCTTCAGATTGCCTCTCATAGTCTCTCTTTTCGAAGCCGTTATTTAACAAATCACGGCCATATGCACATCAAAGAAACTTTTCACTTTACCAAAGCCATCGCCTGAACACCATCACTGCAATATGACTTTTTTCTGTTCAATACTGCATGTCCCAGTTTGGCTCTCACTATGTCAAGTCCCTTCTGCTTTACAGTTTCAGCCAACTCATTCAGTGCTTTTCGATAGAGAAAAAAAATAATAATAAAAGGCCAGCCCACACTCACTGGCGGCTTACACCTTCTGGAGTGACACAGCGGCATTATCAACAAGGCCAGCACACAATACATAACACGAAATCCTGCTTCTGCTAAATTATTGCACGATGCACACCAACTCAGACTGTCAAAAACACTCATTAACATTCATGCCTGCCATGTAACAGCATGGGAAACACAATGGCTCACAGTGACACAAGATGGGGTTTGTTTGATCTTTTTCTCACCATAAACACCAATTTGGCTGTTGATGCTGCAGAGCTCTGATAACCAAGAAAGGTAGAACTGCTTTTGGAGGCAGATTGAAACCTGACAAGCTTTTTTGGAAGCACATTAATAGATGGATGAAGAACACTGGAAATGTCTACAACTATTAAACTGGTTTGAACAATAATCCCATCCACACTCACAAACTTAGAAATGATTTAACGAGAGATATTGTTAGCTATTCTGACTGATGACTGTTTCACTCCATGATTATATAATTATAAAGTTTATAAAGTTTTTGTGTTGGAGCAAGAATTTGAATTCAAATGCAGTTAGCATAGAAGTAGCACTGATGCTAAGCTAACTTACATGTGTTAGCATGCTAGCTAATAGCGATGCTGCTCAACAAGTTAAAGATACAAACTAGTAAATCAGTGATTTAGTAAAAACTTTTGTTGTAACATTTAGTTTCAGTTTCCAAGAGTTTAAGATATAACCCTGTTTAGCTAGTTTCACAGCGGCGCTAATGCTAATATCTATTAGCTTCAGCTCACCTGGCTGCAGTGTTAGCTCATTAGCAGAGCCTGATAGCTACTGAAACAGCTTCACCATTTAATTCAAACATGCAGGACAAAGGAAACATGTAAAAGTTACAGGCCTTGTTTGAGACCACAACCAAAACATTTATGTGTTAAAATGTAATTGTGTTCTAATGAATCAGTGACATATTTGGGGTTTTGGATATTTATAGGCCATAATCACCTGAATGAACAGAACTACATCTCTTTGGTTGCCATGACTAGTAGAGTCCAGATGGAGTTTGTCTCCCACTGTCAGTGGAAGTGTGTGTGTTTAGAAAGGATGCGTTGTGCTGCTTTCCTACCGCTTGAATTCTTGCCGCAGATGAGGTGCTGGTATGGCTGCAGCAGACCCCACATCTCCGAGTCGTTGCTGATGGCTTGCTCCATGGACTCCAGCGTGATCTTGGGGATGCCGTTGTCCCTCTCCACCAGCGCGCTGCGCAGGACGCGGCCGAACACCTCCCGGAACAGGCTCTCCATGCAGGCGCACAGGTAGATGGCGGCGTGCTCGTGTATCCTCAAGGCCACCCGGCTGTCCACCATCCACCTGAAGAACCTCCCCACGGAGAACACCAAGCCGCAGCGCACAGACTTGCCGCGGCTGAACTTGTCTCCGGCGCTGGACATGTTGTAGAGGGACAGCGCGCTGAGCGCCGCCGTGATGCAGTTCACCGAGATGGTCCACGACAGCACCACCTTGATGGCGCTCTGGATCTCATGTTTGGTGCACTTGGCGTAGCGCAAGCTGAGCCGCTGCGCCTCCCGGGCCACCCTCACCAGCGCCCGGCTGATGAGGGCGGACAGCCGCGCCAGGACCTCCGGAGACGGGTTCCCCAGCATCAGCTCCTCGTCCTTCCTCAGTGCGCCCTCCACCTCTCCGAGGCTCCACGGTGCCTCCTCCAGCTCGGGCAGCTTGGCGCCGTGTCCCGCACACTCCAGGATCTCCGTGTCCTCCGCCAGGACGGTGTTGACCGTGTCCAAACTGTTGTGTCTGCTGTGCATGGATTCCGTCAGATGCCAGTAGTTGCCTCCATGCGAGACGGACTGGTGCGTGTCGGAGCAGCAGAGCGACACGCTGGACGACCTGACCGAGTCCGCGGCTCCACCATAACCAGAATCAAGCGTTAAATCCTCCAGCGTCCTCACGACTGTCTTATCCTTGCCTGCCATAATTGCACCGCATAATGTTGGGTATCCTTGGTTCTCGCAGATAAACGCCTCAAACTCGCCCCGGTGCCTTTTTCCCTCCCAGTTTGACCAATTAAAAACAAAACAAATAAAAGAAAAACAGCCAGAAGTCAGAATTTTACTCCCCTCGATCTGCCTGACGCGCACGACAACTTCTCCTTCTCCTCCGCGGCGTGTCTGTCCAAGAAGAGCGCACAAACCCGCAACAAGCGCAGATCACGCAGGCAGGCTGTGGAGACGAGGAGGAGCGCGGAGACCCCGCGGAGCTCCAAACCAGCCAATCAGCGTCTCGGTTCAGCTGTGAGTGACGCAGACGCGCAACCTGCTGCGTCTCAGCACCTGGTGAAGCACGACTCGATACAACCGGAAACGCATGAAGCTGCGGCGAAGTTTCCCTCTGAGCACAAGCAGAGGAATATTCACTGATTTAAAAAGTTGCTCAGCTGCAATACATTACATGCAGCTTATAGTTTAGATTTGAATTGGCATTTCTGAATTAGAAACAATTCAGTTTTAGTAAGTTAGTGAGTCAAACTTTATTTTTGTTGCACATTTCAAGATCACAAAGTTTCATAAAATGCATAAAAACACAAGAGAAATTAATACAAAGCTGATTTAAAGACAAAAACTTTGGAAGATGAAGGAAACCCAGCTGGACGAGGTTTGATGATGATCTTCTGTCTGCAGCCTTGACCTCACTCAAGAAAATTAATCTGACAATATCTGCATGTAAGATTAGATACAGATTATGCCGGTTTTTATTTTTTTCCACACTGTTTTTGTGACATTAAATCTGGAGGAAGCAGGTTTTCCTTGACAAGCTGTTGGTTTCAAGCTGCTGCCCTTTTTAAGGCAGATGTTAACTAAGACTTGTTCAGCCCCAAATGTCTATGAATATTTTACACATTAAGAACTTTGCCCCAAGACTTTCAGAGACTGATTATTCCAACATCTTGTGAAAGCTTCGGGATTTAGCTCCATTTGCTGAAAATAATCCCTCTGAAGCGTTTATTGCCTGTAAATACAGAATTATTTTTTTTTTGTTGTTGTTGTTGGCTAAAACAAGGAGAGAGTGAGCTAAATCCCGACGTGCAGAGAGAAGCAGTTGGTGGAATGATGATTCATCCGTTCTGCTGGGGCTTCTCCTTGTGCATCTGAGCTGGATCCACCATCTGTCCCCGCTGCCTGCCTTGCCAGAGGCACTTTCCTGCTTTCTTTGCATGACGCTGCATTGTGCCAGAGCTGGAAAAACAGACCGAGGTGACATGGGGAGAGTTATGCAACGCTGGGAAAAGTGATGGACCAGGAGAAGTGTAAAACAAATCAGCCCAGTGTCTGACAGCTGTGCGTAGACAATAACGGGAGCGAAAGAAGCATCTTATGTTTAAACATTAAACACGAGGATTTCTTTCCGTCTCTCGTCTTTGTCCTCTGGTCTGTGTCGCCTTCTGCAGCTCCTGATGCACTGCAGATCTTCTCTCCTTGCTCAGGTGAGAGCAGCGGAGGTGGGCAGCTGTCAGTGACGCCTCAGAGTCCTCTGCTGGCGCTCCAGAGTCCGTCCTCAGTTATTAGGCCATGGTTGCCTGGTAACTGGAAAAATTATCATGATTTTCCCTGCAAAGATGATAGATCATGTGTTTCCCAGCAGAAGCTGTGCGTCGCATACAGACCTTAGTCATGCTGCGCAGACACAATTTGAAGTCACTAAAAGAAAGAAATGTTTGTATTTATGTGTTATGGAGTTGGGGTTTTCCCCAAAAGCTACAAACAAATTAACTAATTGATTTATAATATTATAATACATTCTTTATACCTTTTGAAGATGAAAAAATGTAAAAATATTAGTAATGCAAAAATAAAAGATTGAAAACTAAAAACTGAAAGATAGTAACAGAGAAAAAAGAACAAAATAAATATATCAATGTATTTAAGTTATCAATTGTGACAGAGTTAACTAAAATCAGTAAATTGAAGAACAGATTTAAAATAAAATTTGAAAAATTAGAAATATAAACCAACAAAGTAATGCAAGGATACTAAACTGATTTAAATCAGTGGTAAAAACTGATATTTATTTAAAATGTTACAGTTTATTATAAAACTATTGCAATAAGTTGCAAAAAAAATTAAAAAGGTTATTAATGTGATACTATACTGCCTCTCTCTGGTGAACAAGGTGTACTGCAGCGTTTGCCAATGCGACAATTTTTCAGGAACGAATGAAGATATGAATAAGGATTTATTTTTTAAAACATCACAGTAAGGCTGCAATTTGAAAAGACACAAAATTTATTTAAAAAAAAGCTGTCAAAGGCAGGAGCTGAAAATTGCACAAATAAAAAAACTAAAGTGACAATGACTGAAGTGATTCTATCAAATTAGTACTTTTTAAAATAATAGTAATAATGCATTGTATATCATTATCACAATAAGCTACTTTAAATAAATGTTCAAACAAAAATTTTCCTTGCAATTTTGATTTGATGCTGCCTCACTCAGGCGAACAGGGTGAATTACATTTCTTTGTCAAAGTATTTTACACTTGCATAATTAACCCAGAACATCTGCGTGATGCATTTTGCTTTTCTGAATATTAATTACAGAAGAAAAAAAAAAATAAATTGCTAAACAAAGAGTCTACTGGAGCATTTCTGTAAGACAATAAAAGGTCGCAAATCCGTTAGTGTAGTCAAAATAAATACTTTTACAGCATTAGAGCAATAAAAATGTATTATATCACATTTGGTTGTATTATTACAATAACGGTTATTTAATTGAGGAGAACTAGAAAAAAGTACTCATTCTCTAAAGTAAAAGAACACATGCTTGTGTGAAAAAAAAATTCTAGTCAAAGTAAAAGTACAGGTCAAAACTTTTTTTCCCCTTTGTTGACAAAATAAAGAAAAACTAATTTCAGAGTAATTTTTCAAAAAGCAATTTATGAACACACACATTATTCAAAGATGGATTAAAAAATAAAATCTATGGAGAGCAGAGAGTTTGATTGTGTCCCGCAGCAGCTTGATGCATCACATTCCTGATGAATTCAAAGTTTTCTTCATGTCAAATTTTCACATTCAAAGACAAACTCCAAGGATTTTCTGGTTATATTCATTTTTATTTTAATAGATTGTGAAAATATCCCTGTAAAGAAATCAAAATGGTCACATAATTCCCAGGAATGGAAGGGAACCAGGACGGATGGATGAATGAAGGGAAACCGGTTGGATGGGAAAAAATAAAGCCTGGTGGCCCGCCAGGCTGATGAAACACAGGGAGAAACTCTGATTTCTGTCTGTCGCGCTGTAAGCAGGAACCCTGTTTATATCGTCATCTCTAAACAGGAACACTCTATGTTTATATTTCTAAGCAGTCTTTGGGCTGCTCTTGGTCCGATCCCTCACCTAGGACTTGTTTGCCCCAGCAGACCCGACCCAGATAGAGGTCTCTAGACACAGGCAGCCTCCGACAGCGCTAGGATCATTGGGACACTCAAACCCCTCCACCACGATAAGGTGGCAGCCCATGGAGGGGAAAAAACAAAGGCAGAAACAGTTCCATTCTCTGACCTGAACTGTTCTGGAGAGAGGCCAGAAGGTGGCGCTCTGGTGTTTCTAACTTAACCAAAAGTTTAGTTAGAAACTACATTTTGTTTTCTCAGTCATTGTCTTTCCATAGATTCTGCACTTGGTCTGGTGTTCTGATTGGCTGTGGTTTCTTCCTGGAAGGAGGGCATTGGCTGGCATGGGTTCACGAACATGGAAAGTTCTCCTGGATCAGTTGACTTGTTGTTGCGTCTCTGCTCAGTCTTCCCTCGGCTCCAGTCGGTCGTGGCAAATGGCTGCTGGTACTGAGCCCGGTTCTGGTTCTGATGGAGGTTTGATCCTGCTGGAAAGTAGTTCTTCCTCTCCGCTGTCGCTACATGCCTGCTCTGTATGACGGACTGCTGTAAAGTCAACAACTCAACACTAGTGATTTGCTGTTGCTCTTTGCTTGTCAAGAGGAGTGAATGCCTTAAGTAATGACTCCATACAATCTGATGGGTTTCATTAAGTACAAACTTTTTAAACTACTGTATAATTAACTGAACCTAATGAACTGATAACTTGGATCAATAGTGATCTGAATAAATTGAAATTACTTTTTGTAAAATGCCTTGACAACATTGTTGTGAATCAACGTTATATCTAAAAGTTTTGAACCTTTTGATATCTACTTTTGAGTGTTTTGATGTCTATTTTGGGGGTTTTGAACTTTTTTATATTGGTTGTTGGCATTTTTGTTTGTTTTTTTGTATTGTTTATAGGTAAGGCTTATTTGTTAGTTTGAAGTAAAATTTTATATATTGCCAATTCACAACAAATGTCATCTCAATGCACTTGGAAATAATTTTAGTTCAATCACATGTACTCCAATTGCTAGTACAATAAGCTCAGATGATTATTAAAGTAGTTTGAAAAGTTTGTACCAAACAAAACCCAGCAGATTCTACGGAGTCATTACTCATAGCATTCACTCCATCTGACCAGGAGGGGGCGACAGTAAATCACTAGTGTTGAGTTGTTGACTTATCAGCTGTCCGTCATAAAGAACAAGCATGTAGCGACTGTGGAGAGGAAGAACTCCTGTCTACAAGGAACAAACCTTCAGCAGAACCAGAACCGGGCTCAGTACCAGCAGCCATCTGCCACGACCGACAGGAGGCGAGGGAAGACTGAGCAGAGACGCAACAACAAGTCAACTGATCCAGGAGAACTTTCCATGTTCGTGAACTCATGCCAGCCAATGCCCTCCTTCCAGGAAGAAACCACAGCCAATCAGAACACCAGACCAAGTGCAGAATCTGTGGGAAGATAATAACTGAGAAACCAACACAGTTTAAACAAACAATGTAACAGAAACAGAAAATATCAGCAGCAGAAATACATAAATCACAATAAACCAGTCTATGCATTTTCACACTCAATGCCATGACCATGGCAACACAACTTGTCCAGTTTTTGGAAGAAATTAAAAAAGAAAAACTGAAGTTGTTTTGATAAATGTATGGAGTTCAGCCATTTTCGTCTGTCAGGGATGGGGGGTGTTGAAGGGCGAAATCAGAGACAACAACAACAAAAAAAAGATAATCCAGGAGGATTCCTGAAGAACAGGACAGGTGCAGGTTTAAGGTAAAATCCCCAACTCAGAATGAAATTGTCACTTTTCAAAAACACGCAACCATCACTTAAACTGCAAAATACCTGCAACATTTCCTGAGGAAGACTTCTGAAACCGATGGTAGGGTCACTAAGGGTCATCAGCAGGGCGACGATGAGGTTCTTTTCCGTTGTTGAAGCAGTGATCCAGGACAGTTCCTGAAGGACAACAACAGGATGGGTGCAGGTTTAACCCTGACTGAAGAACTGGTTAGTTTTCATACCTTTACCCGTCGGTCGGGTTGTTTTCACACAAACCGGACCGAAGGGTAACTAACGCCATACCCGTCGGTCGGGTTGTTTTCACACAAACCGGACCGAAGGGTAACTAACCCCGTACCCGTCGGTAAGGTTCGTTTTCACACAAACCGGACCGAAGGGTAACTAACCCCGTACCCGTCGGTAAGGTTCCGTTTTCACACAAACCGGACCGAAGGGTAACTAACGCCGTACCCGTCGGTCGGGTTGTTTTCACACAAACCGGACCGAAGGGTAACTAACGCCATACCCGTCGGTAAGGTTCGTTTTCACACAAACCGGACCGAAGGGTAACTAACCCCGTACCCGTCGGGAGGGTTTGTACTCACACAAACCCGACCGAATGGTAACCAACACATTAACCATTGGAAGGATTCATTTTCACACACCCGACCGAAAGATCAACTAACCACTTACCCATCATTTACCATGTTGTCCCAGTCCATGTACCATGTGGTGTTGACAAGGCCTTAAATTCTCAACCATGAGCTCCTGACACACCAACTACCTGTCAAATGGCCGACCAAGTTTTTCTTGCGTGGAAAATTACACATAGAATGGCTCGATCCCTTCACTGTACTCGTTTGATACCAAATTCCTTGACCTCATCCGATGACCTCATAGCCTTGAGAAATGGCTACCAAAAATAACAAACCGCATTTTCTGCCGTTCGTTTCCCAACTCCTTCCTTTCACAGTCTGAGGACATCCAGTTTCTTCAGAGTCTTCATTCCATCTCAATAGAAATTGATCAGCTTCTATTTCTTCCCAGTCCAGACACCATGTGGTGTTGACAAGGCCTTAAATTCTCAAACATGAGCTCAAAACCATCATCCACCACCACAGACACTGAGGATGCATGTGGTAATCAAGACTTTCCTAAAAGACTTCCCTTTACCAGGAAGACTGTCCAAAATAAGGTCAACACTGCACCAATTATTTAAATAGGTTAAAAGTTAAGCTAAAGCAATGTTTCTTATTGAGGATCACATCTGGTGACAGTGGAGAGGAAAAAAACTTCCCTTTAACAGGAAACCTTTCCAAAAGTAGTTAACGCTGCACCAATTTGTTAAGTGATAAATGTAAGCTTAGACAATGCCTCATAATGAACATGCATGTAGAGACAGTAGAAAGGAAAAGCTTCCCTTTAACAGGCAGACTTTCCAAAAAATAAAAACTTAATTTGAAAGCTTAAACAATGCCTCATGTTGAGGATACATGTGGTGACAGTGGAAAGACTTCCCTTTGACGGGAAGACTTTCCAAAAGTAAAAACTTCCCTTTAACAGGAAGACTTTCAGAAAAATTAACACTGCACCAATTACATAAATTCATTATAAATAAGCTTAAACAATTCCTCCTACTGAGGATCCACGTGGTAACAAGAATGGAAAAACTTCCCTTTAACAGGAAGACTTTCCAAAAAAGAATGCACCAATTATTTAAATTGATTAACATTTCAGAAAGCTAAATCAATGCCTCCTATTAAGGATGCATGTAGTGACAGTGAAGAGGATAAACTTCCTTTTAACAGGTAGAACCCTCCAGCAGAACCAGAAGTCGGCTCTGTATGAAAGGCCATCTGTCACTTCCCCCGGAGGATTTGAAAGGACAGAATAAAGGGAGACAGAAAAAGGAAAAGAGCTGCTCCAGGCGCGTTAGTATAGAAGAAAAGAGTTAGTTGTAGTAGAGGCTCCTTTGGCTGCTGAATCTATCAGAAAATAAAAAAAGTTATTTGCAGCAAAAGGTCTGCCAGTTACTTAATCTAGAAGAGAAAATGGGTTAAAACAAACTTAAACGCCGAAGGACAGGTTCCAGTCGATCCTCTCGAAGGAAAACTTGGAGTTCAGCTGAAAACCTGTGAATAAGAGATGCTGGATTACAGTGTGAACGTTACCTCTGTGACCTCCGACCTGCAGCGCCAGCAGATCTCTCCGTTGTCGTCCAGAAGAAATGAAGTCGCAGGACGAAATTGCACGAGCCGCGCGTTGTTTAGGCGCAAAAATTAATCGGTTTTCGCGTTTAAATTGAACGTAAATTAAATTCGTTTGAGTTATTAAAGTATTAAAGTATATTTCAAACTAAATATTAAAAACGGATACAAACAATGTACGCATGTTGAAAAAATACCTCATTCACCTAAACACAGGTGTGATATTCTTTGGAAAGATAATTATCCTAATGCAACTATTCTGTCATCATTGCCACATTATATTAATACTAATAAGTAGATATGTTAAGCTGAATCACTTCCTTCAGCCTCTAAACTGTATTTGTAAAAACCTCAGATTTACAGCAGCAGAGTCCTTCTAAGTTCATCGACTCTCAGCAGAGAATCAAACCAAACCAGCACCAAGAGGCCTAGCGTTGGCCTTCAGCAAACAGCATTAGCATCAGCAGCATAGCAAAACCCGCAACAGCTCCTACCCTGAGATGTCTTCTGGACCCGCCATTGGAACAGTTCTTTACAGATTTAACCAACCTTTGACGGGTTGGGCGGATCCGCCAGGCACCTTGTAGGGAATCCTCAGCTTGACGGAAGCGATCCTCAGCTTCAATGAAGGGAATCCTCAGCTTGATTGTAGTCTGTCCATAATCAATCAACTTCTAGCAGTCCGGACACCAGCAACCAAACAAACCGCCGCTGAGAGGCCGTGGTCGGGTTTCTCCTGGTGTGCTTCTCTGTTTAGACACAAAAGAATGGCTTCACATTCTGATTCCAGCTTACGATTCACGAATGACAAAAAGGCGATTCCATTTAATTCCTCACTACTTTCTGCATCTTTAATCAACTCGAGCTAAAAAACTACAAAACCTAGACACTTCAAACTTGGACTGGATTATTCTCCTCTAATAGCAGAATATTTAACACCATGTTTGGGATTTGGGAAACTTTTTTCTGATTTGTGAAACTTCAATAAAGGTTGACTTCACCACCATCTTGCATCAGCATCACACAAGAACTGTTCCAAATTTTAATATTTGATCTACCAAACTCAGTTAAATGCAACATTTAACTTACCAAACTCAGTTAAATGCAACATTTAACTTACCAAACTCAGTTAAATGCAACATTTAACTTACCAAACTCAGTTAAATGTAACCTTCAATCTATCCAAATTGATTGTAGTTTTTAACTAAAGTAGATTAAAGATGCATGGTAGTAAGAAATTAGGTGGAATCGCCCTTTAGCCATTTCCCAAATCGGAAACCGCCTTCGTTTTTGTCTAACAACGTCATCAGAGGAAAAAGACAAACAACTTAAAATAAGGTTTCTGAAAAATAACTTGCCTTTTAACCAACGCTGCGATTTCAAACATGGCGGTCTGCTGGCCATCATCGCTGCGGCCATCACCTACTCAAAGCTCAAGTACAAGACGCCATTCTGGGCCTCGGACAACAATGACGCGATTTCAACCAGATCCACAAACATTTTGGTCACAAGGCTGGACGTCCACTCGGATTCCGCGTCTTGGGAGATCCGAAAATATCATTTTTAATCCAAAGTTCATGACTGTCAGACCTGCAGTTTGTGTCTCACCGCGGCCGGGTGCTAGCCGCGTCTTTTTTGTAAAACGCTCACGCGAAGCTGCGTCATATTTCTACCCAGCATGACGCATGCGCGCCACGCTTTCCAGTCCAAACAGGGTAAAACTCATGTTAATAGCACTATATGTTTCATTCATAATCTATCACTAATATAGTTTTTAGAATAATTTAGTCATTAATTTATTAAAACTCTTCACTCTCCATAGATCTGTCTTTTGATCTGTCTCTAAATAATATAAGTTTATTCATAAATTACTTATTTAAAAAAATACATAAATTGCTTATTTAAAAATGCACAATAAAAAAAATAAAAGTTTTGTAAAATAAATGTTTGCCTTATCTTTTATTAATTTATACAACAACTTTTATTAGACGGAGGAGAAACGAACCCAAACAAATAAATACATAATACATAGTAAATTAATGCATTTATGTAATATAAAAACAAAGACAAGTATAAAACTTAAATAAAAGAGAACAATCAAACAGCAAAATAACATTTTTATTTATTGAAATACAGGAAAAGAAAAACTGAAATAACAAAACGTAAAAATAAATGAATAAATCAAATGAAAATCAAAGTCAAACAACACTGGTCCTTAAATTACAAGGCAAAAACAAACAGAATAAATTCCTAAAACAATGAAGCAAATGTCAGAATGAGATGCTTTTCTGTCCATTTCAGGATAACTAAAGGACAGTTTTAATATTGATCTACTTATAATCCAAACTATAGATAAAAATCAATAATCTTGAATATATTCAAAAAAGCTGAGTTATTTTTGTTAACATTGATAATTAGGCTTACTGCATTCATTCACCCATGTTTATACATGATGTATTTGAAAATAAAAACAAACTCATATTTTCCTTTGGCTCACTTTTGGGCTATCAAAATATCTCCTCGATTTATTAAGTGTTTCATTTTTGTGAAAAACTGAATTTTGGGGTTTCAGAATCAGATATTAACAGAAAAGGGTTTGAATGCACCACTCTGAAGTGAATCTTTATTATAATACCTTGAAGTTGTTTGCAAGCTTCCATGATCAAGAAGAAGAATCGGTTTCACTGTCTAGCTAAATTATTTAAATTAATATTCTTTAAATTACTGATGCACATTTGGTTCGCACTTCAAATTTAGAGCTCAGTTCAGCGTACGGAAATGGTTTTATACAAATGCTTTAATTTTGAAAAGCTGTAACCGGATGTGGATTCACGTTCAAGCGTCGTGACGACGTAAACTTCCGTTATAGATCAGACAGTTGCAGCAGTCCGCTCCTCCCGAGCTGCGCTCTCAACAAACAAGCAAAGCTATCGGCCTGAACGGACTCAACATGTTATCTTACATCATCGGGGTGAGTTTTCTTCTCTTTTGCAACATTATTTAACTCGTTTAAATATCGGCTAGCTTCTCAGAGCTAACATTAGCCAACACGCAGTTTTTCCTCATGAAGTCCAGTCGTCCACCCTGCAGGAATTTGCGTGACTCATTTCTCCTGTTGCGGGGGGATTAAACCAAGATGACTTTTAGTCGCGACAACGCCCCGCAGGGCTCCTGCCCAGCCTGTAGCTAATGCTAGCCGGTGGGCTGCTGTCTGACCTTCCTCTCGCAGCTGATCCGAGGAGGCTTTGACAGCATCATCAACCTCATCTTCAGGCTGCTGTTCTCCAAGAGGAGACCTGCCATCACCTTGGAGGACCCCAACATCAAATATGCGCTCAGGTTAATCGACAAGCACGTAAGACAAGCTTAGCAATATCTGGTAATGTATGCAAATTGCTGGTGCGTTCACATGACAGCTGAAGTGTTTGATCTGATTGTTTTGTTTGCTGTAGATTGTGAGTCATGACACGAGGAAGTTCCGCTTTGCTCTGCCTTCTCCTGAACACGTCCTCGGCCTGCCCATTGGTCAGCATGAGCTGCTAACACACACACACACACACACACACACACACACACACACACACACACACACAATTTTTATTTCGACCACAAAGGCAAGATTTTGTGCGCAACTAGGAGATTTCTTTTGACTGAGTCCCTCTACCCGTAGATCTGAATGTGTGCTATTATAGATATCATATCATCTCATAGCATTGCAATACATTGTCATTACAACACTGTGTGCAGTGTTGTAATGACACTGCACACATTAGCAATGCCAGCAGTAGTCACATAAAGAAATGTGATTGTATCACTAAACTGCACACTGTACTTATTGGCGTTTTCATTGACCAAACTGGAAAAAAAGTCAAACTATCAATCCTGATAAGAAATATTAAGAAATAAAATTGGAATTTTATTTCTTAATATATTCCAATTAATGCCAAATGTACTCATGCGAGTGGACATTTACCAAGTATTAATATTGCAAAGGGCTGTTTGGATTAGATCCCAGTGCAACAGTCTGCTGGATGGAGTCTCTCTCTAGAGTAAAGTGCTAAAGGTCACAGAGTTTTGGAATCTCCTTCGTTGATCTTTGTAATGATCTCCAGCGAACCTCTGGGGCCGTCGCAGAAAAGCTGCACTTATGCTGAGAAACAAAATGATACAATGACACAAAACGGCAACTTTTAGAGGAAATGAATTGACCTGGATTAGATTGAAGTGGAATTTAACAAATACACATTTTACAGATTCTCATTTTCCTTCTGTTGCATAAAATTTATTGAAGTGCAACATTGTTTTTTAAAAGGGTTTCTAACTTTTTCACGTTTTAGTGGCTTTTCTCAGAATTATAAAAGCTAAATAAAACCAACATTCATCTCTGCTTTCGTCTTCAGGGCAGCACATCTATCTGTCCGCAAAAATAAACGGGCAGCTCGTCGTCCGCCCGTACACTCCCGTCTCCAGCGACGACGACAAAGGCTTCGTGGACCTGGTGGTGAAGGTGAGGGCCAGAAGCAAACCGCTTCTCTGCCCATGTACTGCATTCCATGAACTTAAATGTCTTCTATCTGCTTTTCTCTAACAGATTTACTTCAAAAATGTTCATCCTAAATTCCCAGAAGGTGGGAAGATGAGTCAGTATTTGGAGAGCCTGAAGCTCGGCGACACAATCGACTTCAGAGGACCGAGCGGTCTTCTCATCTACAAAGGCAAAGGTGAGATCTGCTGGATTTGATCAATTTTCACCTTCGAAAAAAAATAAAACGGGTTTGGAAAATGTTTGTTTCCCATCTTTATTCATTTTTGTATATAAAACTGGGCAGAATGTTTGAAGGTTGTTGTACAAATCTTGAAAATTAAACTCAAAAGAGTTTCGAATCATTAAGCTCGTAAGAAAACAAAAAAAGAGCTGAATTAGCTGCTCGTCTTCGGTGTCTGAGCCGGCTGCTGTTCCTGCAGGTGTTTTTGCCATTCAGGAGGATAAAAAGACTCCAGCTGTGAACAAGACGGCCAAACATGTGGGCATGATCGCTGGAGGAACAGGTGAGCTAGAAAAACACAATTTGAGCTTCTGTTTGCTTTCTGCCGTCTCCAGTCATTTAATGCTGAGCGCAGCTCACTAGAAGATGCATCTCTGTAACCACCGGAGATTATGTGAAGATCCCAGCAAATGGGAAGTTTTTGAAATACTCAACGATGATTTTTCTATGTAATCATTTACTTGTGGAGCTGATTTGATGCTGCAGCGTTGTAAGATACTCAGACAGAAATTTTGTCATGAGAAACTTTCATTTGTGATTCTCACGAGTTCAGATCAATCTGATCAGCTGACTCTTTCAAACACAATCGACTCCATTATTTAGTCACTGATTCTTACTTTAACTGAAAAGCTGTGTAGCTACTTATAACACCAGAAGCTTTCTTGTTCTTTCTGCAGGAATCACCCCCATGCTGCAGCTCATCACCGCCATCATGAAGGATCCTCAGGACCAAACGGTGTGTCATCTGCTGTTTGCCAACCAGGTGAGGTCCACAATTTATCAATGTTCTGCACATCTGAAGGGACCATTGAACAATAACCCAACTCCTGTGTCCTCAGAGTGAGAAGGACATCCTGCTGAGAGACGAACTGGACGAGGTTCAAGCCAACCATCCCGACAGATTCAAGCTGTGGTACACAGTGGACAGAGCGCCTGACAGTAAGTCCTGGAAGAGTGTTTTACCTGAAATCCGTCAGGTTTAAAAGCACTTCAAATGTCAACTAACCATTAAAAACAGTGTTCAGAAGACTTAACCTTGTTAAAGTGAGATGCTAACGCTACAACTAGCTATGAAACTAGTAATTTAAGTCTGTAAATGCATCATGATGTGATGCACTTTCAGTTGAACATATGTGCATCAGAGTACAAAAAGCAAAGGACTAAATACAGAGCCTTGAGGAACTCCAAAATCTAGCTACATTTTCAGATTAAACAGACTTGATGCAGGATATGCAGTTCATAGTGTTGCACATTAATCTGCTCTGACCATTTTGCATAAATTAAGTAGTGGAAATCAATCTTGAAATGTTTAGTTTGTTGAGCTTTTTTAGCTAATGTTTTGTAAACTTACCAGATTTTGACCAGTTTGAAAAAAGTAAGACTCAAGGTTCACATGCTAGTATTTTAACCCACTGTGCATCTAAGAAAAGTTAATTTCACAGCATGAACAGTGAGATGCAGTTTGTGTGGGGAAAGTGGCACCATCTAGTGGACATAAATGAGGTTAAAGATGAAAAAATAACAGCTGAACTGTTAGTTATTTGTAGTTTGAATGCTCACTTTTTTCAATATTCATCTTAAAACTGTTGCAGTTCCATGTTTCCACCAGCAGATGTCATTAAAAACAAACTTTTCTGTGCTCAGACTGGGAGTACAGCCAGGGCTTCATCAATGAAGACATGGTGAGGGGGCATCTGCCCCCCCCTGGTGATGACACGCTCATCCTGATGTGTGGACCTCCACCCATGATCCAGTTTGCCTGCATCCCCAACTTGGACAAAGTGGGCCACTCCCCAAACCGCAGGTTCACCTTCTAGACGTCGGTCCGTTTAGAGGAAAAGGTTTGGATGTTTAAGGGCTTTGTTATTGTCTCTTCCCTAAAGGCACTAAAGCAGAGGGATTTGCACAGTTTAAACGATGTTTATATTATTGATGCAAAGGAATCGCAGCTAGGACCAAATCACAGGGGAAGCGTTGGAAAGGCCCGGAAGTTGGGAATCATGGTGAGATGGGATTTTTAGTTTGGCGTTGAGACATTTGAACAAATGGCTGTTCATCCAGTGCCTTAAAACCTGCAGAAGTTTATTATTTTTGTTTAAGGTCATCACTGCTTCATTGCTCTTGAGCGCCACCAAGCTGAGCATGTCAGATTTTGCTAAATGTTACCTAAAGTGTAAATCTGGTTGCTTGTATTTAACATGGAGCATAAAAATCTGTTGCTACTGAAGAAATGTCTGGTGTTGTTTTTTTGGACAGGAACTTCTACTAGAACAGAATAAAGTCTGTAAACATTTATTTCTTCACTTTTATTACCAAAACAATTAAAAGTCAAAGATTTGGTTTCTAAAAACAATTCTTTGGTTACAAGTTGCTCACTTAGTGACTTCCTGCTTCACAGTTTTTGGCTTAAAGGGAGAGTGCAGGATTTTTAAAATGAACGTTCAGCTCACTTTTAAAAAGTCAGTACTATCCCTTTAACTTCAATGTAGCTTACAGTGGCACAAATGTTTAATTTTTCTTTGGGGTAGCGATGAGCAGTCACAATTCACTCCTGAAACTACAAGGATTTTTTTCCTGGTTCTCAAAACTTCACTCTATACTGCAGGTAAGACGATGACGGCTCAGAACTACTCCACAGGAAGCTGCTGAGCCTACATTATTTATTGTAACAAATCAGCCTCCTCTACTGCAAACAAAATAACTATTTTCAGTTCATGCATATTGTGAGAAACCTCAATAAATACAGTATGGAGACTAAATACTTTGGTCAGATGTAACCTGCTTCTCAGGAGTTCAGAGCTTCTGTTTTATCCTCCGAGGGAGAAATTGAGATCACCTGGAACAGCTCATCCTCCTTCAGCATGCTCTGAAACACAAACAGGAAGTAACATTTCACTTTTCCAGTCACTATGGAAACGTTATACTAGCATATCAGCGAGGCTTCATACCGTCAGGTTGTTGATTCCCTCTGAAAACGCTCCAATCTCTCTGACTGTTCCTTCAGAATCCTCCATCTGCGTGGAAAAGGAGACGTGGCTCAGATTTTACTGAGTAAACGATCTGGAACGACTTGCAGCGGAAACTCCTCTACCTGCTCCAAATGCTCCAGAGTTTCTTCGTAAATACGGACGTTTCTCTGGAAGCTGCTGCTCTTCGGCATCTCCACGTTCATAGGACAGATGTAATCCTCTCCGTCGTCATGACGTTTCCTCCTCAGGGAGCCAAAACCACCAAAAGATGAACGTCTTGGCTGAAACAAGCACAAGTTCTGCAAGTGTAATTTTTCCAAAAACCCCAGAAGCAGATTTGCAGAGTGATTAATTACCTTAACCTTGGCGGTTGCCGTGAGGACGCTGTAATCCGGGTTTTCCAGACATTCCTGTTTGAGGCGCTGCGCCTCTGAGCCGACCAGCAGGTGGAAGTGTGTGGCCAGGTGGCGTCTCAGCAGGGTTTTACCGGGAGGAATGTTGAGCAGGAGGGCGAGCGCTTCCACGTTGAACCGAGGCTCCAACACCTTGGAAACACAAAGCGGTTTGTCGATTCGGTTCTGGAGGTTCCTGACTAAAAACACTCATCAGGTTTTCACCATCAGTCCTCCATGAACGCCGCTCCCTCTAAGGTTGGGCGCGTATTCTGCCAGATCCACGGAGCGCAGCCACTCCATCACTCTGTGGTTGGTCCACCGACAGATCTCAGCCGGCGTGATGTTGCTCTGCACAAACCCAACGAGATGTTAGCAGCGTCAGCTGCGAATCAGAGCAGAAATGTCAGGTTTCGTTGTACCTCATCAGAAGGGCGGCGCCGCAGACAGTTGGGTTCATAGGAGTTCAGACGCAGCACCTGGATGGCTCTCTTGATGCTGAGGTGATGAAGAACACTCCCGACCTTCAGAGACAGCAGGTCTTCCTACGAAGGACGAAGAAACAGCAGCAAAGTCTTAACGTCTTCATTCTTTTACTTCTTTACAATCAAATTCTACAAATGATTCAAAGCAGAGAATGGAGTTTGGGTACCAGAGAAACGTTTTTTTTATTATCCAAACTTGTAAAAAGCTCCAGCTCACCACGGTCATGTAGTGCAACATGCGTCCATCGACTCGGGCTTCATCGAAGTTGCTCTTGTACTGTGGGAGGCCGATGTCATCCAGCCATCCTGAAAAAGAAAACGGTGCAGAAACTGAATCCGCCGCTGGAGACAGCAGGTCTGCTCTGAAACGCCGTCACTCACTGGTGACCCAGTTGTGGTCCAGTTTGCCCTGAAGGTCATCGCCCTCTGAGCCGAGAGCCTGCAGGGCGAGCTGCAGCTTCTTCCTGTGGAGCGGCAGCTTCATTCCCAACTCCTAACAGGGAAAACAGGAAGAGCTTCAGAGTAAAATACATGAATCTTACAACAGTGAGACGCTAAACCTTATTCAACAAGTGAAGTTGTAATTTGTGAACAGGAAGCGACTCCCACCTTCTCCAGCTCATGCTGTGATGCCTGCAGTAACGTTTGTCCCGATTTGACCCAGTTCTGACCCTGAGCCGAGTACAAGCCGAGGCCCTGCTCCTGGAGCCAGGAACAAACATCCTCCTTCCTCCACCGAGAGAAAGGAACGTCAACGGTCCTGAACACACAGCAGGAAAACCCGGCCATTACCAGCAAGTTAAATGATTTCTGATTCTATAATAAATATTTCACGTCACTTGGGTCTTTTTATTTACCAACCTATTACTTTATTTTGATCTATTAGACCAGATTTAATAATTGCAGCTATTCTATATGCTGGATATGAACAGCCTGATGTCAGAAATGCATTAGTTTGGTATAATCTAACTAAATATCTCAATAAAAGTAGTTTGTTCTTTTGTCAATAGGTTTGAAAGTTATTTTCATGAGTTATTAATTTACTGTATTTATGGTTTTTAACAGCTGAGTGTTAAATAAAACGAAGAACAGAAGATATACCAACAGAAAGCAGATGTGTATCAAATGAAGTATTGATAATTGTTGCAAATCTGAACTAACTTGTGTTTTGAGTCGCGTGACCAGCCGAGCCGCGGCCCGGCCGTGGCTCTGACTCCGCCCCTCCTGAAATCCGTCTCAGCTCCGTCGTCCAGGTTGAACGAGGTGGAGTGGCTTCTCTTCAACCTGCAAGAGACGCATGTTTAAATGACAAACTCCGAGGCCAGCCAGAGATCACGCTACACGCCTTGCTTTACCTGCCAAAGAATTTCCTGAACCCGCTCGACTTCTTCTTGGTTTCTGGAGACGACGGAAGAGGAGCCGCATCGCGGGGTTTCTGTGGAGGAACACCGGCGAGGTCGAGGTGATCCGTGCCTTTACGCTCAGACTCAGCTGTCAAAGACCAAGCAAGGTACACAAGATCATTTTGATTCATTTAACCTCACAAAATAACATTTAAATACATGCATTTTGTTCTGACTTTTGCAAAATGCAGCTGTCAAAAGTCTCTATGGTCACTGCAGAATCTATTTCAGGCATCGTTCTTAATTAATAATGACACTATGTGCATTCAGTGGTACTCCGGATACAGTATCAGTTAAGAAACCATGAAAGTGATTAAAAAATAAGGTTCTGCTCACCCAGGTTGGGCGAGCTGGCCGTCTGTTTGCCGCCACGCAGCTTAAAAAAGCCTCGGCCAAATGAAGCACGAACTTTCTTGCTGCCAAAATTTCCATCACTTGTGTTCCCCTTTGAAGAGGAAGCGGTTCCTGATTTGTTCTTAACGGAAAGAAAACAAAACAACCACTAGATGGCAGCAGAGGGACAAGCAGGACAGCTGCAGAATCAAAGCTCAATAAAACATTTATCTTTAAATAAATGATAGATATTTGGCTCTATGTGCTGTTCAGGTGGTTCTACCTGCTCGGTGCTGCCGGTTACAGCTGAACCGTCACCATGTGAATCATCTGAGGGGCTGAAAAAAGATGCAGTTCAGTCAGAAACAACATAAACATGTTCAAACATCGACTGAAATACCAGCGAATTGGAACCGAAAGAAAACTCAAAATCATGGATAAAGATGTGCTTTCCACAAGGACAACTGAGCTCAAGTTGACGTTTCATTTGCTGATTTTTTTTAAACAGAAAACGACAGAAATCACCAGAGTGAGGACGCAAACGTTTCATCAGGACAAACGATCAACAGCAGGTTCTGCTGATGGGCCCAGGAAACAATCAGTTCAAGTAAAATCACATGGTTTTTGGTGCCGGTAAAAGTTTTCACTCCTCTTGCAATTTTACACTCTTACTTGTTTAACAACTAAAACCTTTAATGTATTGGGATTTTATGTGGAACACTAACCCAAAACAAAACAGATTTTTAGTTAAAAAATGTTTTTAAAAAGATGATTTTTGTATTAATTTAAAAACAAAATGGTTGTTTATCAAATGACTCATCTAAACTCTTAAGTTAGTAAATAAGGAAAACAGAAACTACTATAAACATTTCTAGTATTTATTATTATTATATTGTCTCATAATCATTCAACTTGTCCACAGACATTTTCAGGCTTTCAAGAGTTGTCGCCCCCTGCTGCCCGTTCGATGAAATGTAAGGTCAGGTTCTGTTTGCACGTTATGACTCACAGTGAAACTTAACATGTCCCAAAGCAAAGTGACTCAAAAATGTTCCAAAGGAAATGGACAAGAAAACAGGTGTGAAGAAGTTTTATTCATATTAAATGATGTCCCTTTATGTGTCATATAAATGTAATGTTTTTTGTATCACAGTCAAGGTGTTTTCTGTGCAGCTGGGAGAGGGGTACAAACTAATGAAACAAGATGTGTCTACTGAAGTAAGTTTCCCAGGGTTGCTAACCTTTCCCAGATAGTTGTTTTGGGAACTAGCTGTTTTTCCCGTGGAGTTTTTAGTTTTCGCGTTCCATAAACATAACAGTGAATGAGCTACAAGGTTCCGTATGTTTTCCTTTGTTTCTCTTGTTTAGTCTTAGAAGATTGAGTCTCCGCCTCGGTAGTAGAGAGAGATGAATAAAGTAACTATGCACCTCTGAGTTCGTCAGAGCGAATCTAATTTGTGCCTAATGCAGTGTGTTTTTTGCTCTCCGTCTGCAGATGTATTAAAGATTGTTTTGCTCCCTGACTTTTGTCTGGACCTCAGTCTCTGAATTTTGTGCACTTCACAATTTGGTGCATTGGCCTGGAACCTTCGCTGGTTCATCCAAGTCGGTGGACCTCGGAAGAGGGTTGGCCGCCAAACCTTCAAACTGGTTTTCCTCCAAACCTTTCGGAGAGAAAGAGGACTCTTCTGATACTCCACCGGGTTGGATCAGCCACGACAGGATAAAGACAGAGCTGAGAGGGGCTGCAAAACATCTTAAGGTTTGTAGGTCTATTTTTTAGACTGAGGATTGGGATATACGTTTCATGTAAACGTTTTAAATTGTAGGTCTGTCAATTTAGACCGAGTCCTGTAGGTCTGTCGTTCAGACTGAGTTCCCCTAGGTCTATTAATTTAGACTGAGTTTGTAGGTCTATTAATTTAGACTGAGTTGTAGGTCTATTAATTTAGACTGAGTTTTGTAGGTCTATCAAACTAGACTGAGGATTGGAAATAACGTGTCAAATAACGTTTTAAATTGTAGGAGGTTTGTAAAATTAGAGAATGGAACTTTTCTCTTCTAAAGAGCCGTGTGAGGGCTACAGGAATTATGTTCCTCATGGGCCGATTGTAGAAGAGATTATTTGAAACATGGGGAATTATGTGTTCAGTATTTGTCACAGTGGCATATTAAATTTGGATTTCCTAATCATGGGTTAACTGAACCTGAGGTTTTTTGGTAGAAAATTACTGCTACAGAAACAACAGCTGCTGAAAAAAAAAAAAAAATCTCACTTGACCATTTACAAATAATGCAAGCACACACAGATACACTCGGAGTTTGGAAATAGAAAAAACAAAACAAAACACGCACAACAACACAGATTTCAGATGGTTCAGAAAGCTGAGGAAAGAAAAAACATGAGAAATCAGCTGAACAAGATAAAATAAGAAAACTAATGACTGTTTTTTTCTCTCTTCCCAACATGTCAACCTGCTGCGATGAGCTTGCTCCAAGCGGCACCACAGAGTTCACCTGACATCACTAAGCTCTATCCAGCCCTTCCACCTTACCAGCCTCACTGAGGAAAAAATCCTTTTTTTTTTTTTTTTGGACATTGATGACTATTAGCCCTACGGCCCCAACCAAAGTCTGAAGAAGAAACAATGCCGCCCCTGGAAGGGCGAGGAGGACAAGGATGTTTTTACCCCAGATTCTGAAAACAACAGGATATTCTACAAAACCTTCTTCATCTGATCTTCAGTGTGCCATATCTGAACCGTAAGGTTGAAGAAACCCAACTGCATAATTCTGCCCACTCACCCTGCTTCATCAGGCTGCCCTGAACATCCACAGCCACAGCAAAGGACAGTATGGACATTATGGACAAGCACAGTATTGGCAGTCACAAAGCAACACACTGCCTGATGTTTGTTTTATCTGTGGACAATAAGGACATTGGGCCAGAGGCTGCTTCTAGAGACGATTCAGACCACAACCAGGAGGCCGGAGGTTGCACAGAAGCCGAGGAGGAAGATTTGATGGCAACCAGGGAGGCTTCCCCAGGGGGGTTGAGGCTTTGCTTTAAGAGGTGGATTTACAAGACATCGTGGAGGGCATTCCACCTAACTAAACCCGGTGCCGTTGGAGCAACCTCTGGTTCAGCAAATCGCAAGTAGTAACACACACAACACATATGTGAAATATACAATTGAAGCACATATAATCTTACCCATGTTCATTGTGATTGTTGTAGGAACCCATCTAAATTTTCTTATAGATTCAGGTGCTACACTATAATTGATTATGAAAAATCCCTGCCTCATGCTCCACTGTCTGGGAAAACAATTCATTCCACTGGAGCATCAGGCTCAACAATCAGTGAAACTATTTCTGTCTATTGAATGTTCAGAGACGTGTCCAAAACCTCCATCTGACTTTAATTTGTTCAAAACACCAAGTCTGCTCTACATTTTTAAATGGTTGAATCTGAGGCCATTTCACAAATGGCTCGAGAGAGAGAGTTCCTCCCACTTCCACTGTGATGTCACCAAAATGCCTTCATTGCACAGCTCAAGTGTCCACAGATCCAGCTGATGAGCTGGGTGGCTCCTTCCTTCTGACACGCCCTTCTTTCCTGCATGCAGCTCACATATGCTGGTCCGCCGAGACCTGTTTTTTGCTGATTGGGTTATCACCTGAGTAACTGAGCTTCTTCACACTGACTGATTTTTTTTCCCCCTCATGTCTCTTTGGCAAAAACATCCAGGGGACAGATGGAAATGCCCCAGAATCTATAAGAATGTCCTGGCCCTCTAGCATAAGCAACAAGTAAAACAATTGATTGGATGTGTCACTCAGAAAGTATTTATTTTCCACCATCACTGAACTTGTAAGACCAATTTGTTTGTTTTGATCCCCTAAAAAGAGGTGGTTGATGACAGCGGATGGCATAATTTTTTATCCCTTCCATCTGACCCTATTTTGAACTGCTGGTTCTGCTTCACTTTTCAGTTTAACGATAAACTCTACACATTTACAAGACTTTCTTAGGGCTACTGTGAGAGTCCAACCATTTTTCACCAAGCATTAAATGACAATCTTTTACATTTGAAATTTGCACCACAAACAGCTCTTTTGCAGTATGTTGATGATTTATTATTGGCAGCTCCCAATCATGATCTGTGTGTTTCTAAAAGCATGACATTACTCAATTTTTTTTGGCATAAAAAAAAAATTATTTTTTGCTCCGAAAAAGGGAAAAATATGATAACACACACACACACACACACACACACACACACACACACACACAAAAAATAAATAAATTAAAAAAAAAATAAAAATAAAAATAAAAATAAAAATTTAAAAAAAAATCAGAAAAAACAAATTGCAGTTTGTGCAGCCATCTGTGAATTTCCTGGGTCATGTGATTTCCCCCGAAGGCAGAGCTATCTCCACCAACTGCATTGAGGCGATTGTGAACATACCTCTCCCTAAAACAAAAAAACAACTGATGTCCTTCTTAGGACTCTGTGTCTATTGTAGGCATTTCGTTCCGGGTTATGCTGAGATTGAGAAACCTCTGAGAGAAGTATGTCATGACAAGGGATTAATGATGAGCTCCCATGTGAAATGGACGGACAATGCATTGAAATAATTTAAAGCGCTGAAAAAACAACTCCAAAGAGCCCCCACTCTGGGAATTCCCGATCAAACCGAACCTTTTATTCAGGCGGTTGATGAGAAAGGGGGTTGTATGACTTCTATTTTGCTCCAAAAACACGGTGACAGATTGCAACCAGTCGCCTATTTTTCATCCAAATTAGATCCTGTAGCGGCCGCACTTCCACGATGTTTGCGCGCAGTGGCAAGTGCAGAAAGGGCTGTTATGGCGTCTCCAGACATCGTGCTATTCTAATCTGATTTTGTACGCTTCCCACGGTGTCACACTAATTTTGAGCACCTATCTGCTGTCAGATAGGCTGCGTTATATATATGTTGGTATACCATATAATATTTTGGTTGCATTTAAATTGAACAGAGGGCAATTCCTATAACATACAGCTGTGATAAATTTAAACTTAGACAGGTTAATATACCTTTAGTTGTCCAGGAACTATTAGTTATAACAAAACAGTTTTTAAATTAATGAAGCACTTCTGCAGAAACATGATAAATCAGTTTCTGTAATTCTGAATTATATTGAGATCTCTTCTGTATGTGTAGATGTAGCTAAACTTTAAAACAGGATCCTGTACATTAGATTTGAATTTAAATATTAATATATGTTGTTAAAAATAATTTTCTCTATTTGAAGCTTCACGTAAAGTTGGCCATTTCAATTCAAGACCATATGTATATAAAATGGGAACTGACTGTGAATATTTGACTGTAATGCATATTGACTGACTCTGACTTCTGATGGCATTCAACGTTTGTTTGTGTCTGTTTCATGTTGGAGTGAATGTTTACATGTAATGTTTGTCTACGTGTTCTGTGTTTAATGGACATTGAACTAACATGCGCATGCGAAGAAGATAAAAACACAATTTTATTTGCAGGATTTCCCAAACATTGAAATGGGACCACCGATGGAACCTGGAATTATTTTAATAACATGTAAAGGCAACATGATTAACTACTGAATTTCTCTAACAGATCAATCAAAGACAGCAGGCCCAAGGAGGACGACCTGTGCGAACCAAACCATTAGACATTACATAGCCTACAGTCTGGAGATTTTGTGTTTATTAAAGATTTCAGGAGGAAGAACTGGCGTTCCCACCGCTGGATGGGACCGTTTCAAGTGCTTTTGATGACACAGGGTCAAAAGGTCGCGGAGAGGTCAACCTGAGTTCACGTTAGCCACTGTAAGAAGTTCACGAGGTTTACATCGTCACATCCTGCGGGACCAGTCCAGAGCCTAGAGAACGAGGCTCCACCAAGCACCTCTGAAAAAATAGAGTTGCCAACACAGCTCACTCAGTAGGTTGGACCACGCCTAGCTGAGGCAGCATTAAGAACATGGAAGGCCGAGGCAGCGTCGCAGAACACCGACGTGGATTAAGGATGCCATACTATGCTGGTGCTTCCTCTTGATATGTGAGGTAATGGCTCTAGTCTGGTACCTCCTGCCGATCCAGAATGCGACTGCAACAAATCACACACATGCAGTTCCAGAAGGCCCAGCAGTGCTCAACAGGAGCAGACGCTCTACCAACCGTGAGATACACTGGTGTGGAGAAACACAGGCTTTGAAAGGGGCATTCAGGTGTGTGCCTCCTGATTCTTCAGTTGGCCTCATGATTCCATGGTCAGCCTTGTACGCCAATACTGGATCAGAAGAAGGAAACATCTAGTCGCCAGAATGGGGAATGACTCCCTACGCCAGACACCATATGAAACTTTTCACAATGGCTAAAACGACGCAAGGACTACACATCACGGTAGACACAGCGAAAGGTTCAATCATACAACCCTCACCTTTGCCCATATTGTTAAACTGTTGGAAGTTTTACCTATGTGCTCATTCATCAGGAAAGGATCTACAATTTCTTTTTGTTCTTTGAGAAGGGGGGGATGTTACTGTTGTCTCACCATATTCTCCCACAGGTATTACTGTTCTGCACAAACTTACGGCTGATGACTGGTACAGAGTAACGACAGGTATATCATTTTCTACAAATAATTGGTTATTGTTGGCTGACAGTGCTGCGAATGTCTCTAATACTGATTATTATGTGTTGTCTGCATGGGACCGCGTCCTGTGCTTGGGATAATCCCGGCCCTTCTTCCGCTTGAATGTGTTCTCGATGTCATGACTAAAACTAATCCATCTTCCCATTGTAGCCAGTGGGACAGTGTTTACCCTTTCACTAAAACTGATTTTAGAAGACTGGTGTTTCAGAAAAACTATAGGAAAGGTTAATTTCACATGCATTTCTATGACTTAAATTAGGAAGTCTCAATTCACAACATTGTTTAAATATAATTAAATATTGTTTAAATATAATTCGGGTGCCAGCAAATTTTAAACCGACCAGAAGCGATGAGTGGTGGTGGTGTGGTGGTGATGATTATTTGATGGGTTACAAAAAAAAACGTACACTATAATGTCCAACAACTCAGTATCTATACCACTGCCGGATTTGAAGCCGTACATGAGCAACTTGCGGCTACCTCACTCATGTCTTTTCAAAATAGAATTGCTTTAGATATGCTTTTGGCTGTAAAGGGGGGCGTGTGCATGATTTTTGGTTCTCAGTGTTGCGTCTTTATTCCCAACAATACTGCTGCGGATGGTTCCTTGTCCAAAGCGCTGGATGGTCTGCGATCTTTGTCCTACAAGCTGAAAGAACACTTGGGGGTGAATACGTCTGTATGGGGTAATTGGATGTCTGTGTTTAGCAAGTACCGCAGTTTTGTGGGATCTATGTTTGCCTCTGTTGTAGTGTCTCTCACATAGTTGTTGTTGCCTTGTGTGTCTGAGGGCCCTGTTAGATCGCCTGATAGCTACTGCTATTGCTCCCTTGCAAAAAACTGTGCTGTGCTGAGGTTGAATTTGTTCTACAACGACCAATATTTTCTTACTATTCCAAGTACGTGTAAATTGGCGCTTCCTTTTGAGTTTTATTTTTGATGTTCCAATTTTTTGCTTCCAGGTTTTTCTTTTACTTAGTGTCACAAGAGGTCAAAACACTTGCTGAAACACTCCTATGTTGTTCATATTTTCAACCATTATTTGGTGGCGGAGGTAAACTGATGTTTTGTGTTTCTCAAACTGTTTTGCACCATTACTACATTATTATTTCATTTTATACTCACTTGATTTATCATTTATTGATTTTGTGTTCTTGACGATGTTTGGGATATTTCATTTTATGCTTTTATTCATTTTATTCTTTAATTCATTTTATCATTTAATTCATTTTGTTGATTACTTCATTTTTTCATTTTATCAGTTATTCAAAGTTATTGATTGATTCGTTTTATCATTTGTTCATTTTAGCATTTATTCATTTTATCATTTGCTTCATTTTATCATTTATGGATTTCATTCACCTGATGGTTTTTGCTCCCTGAAAAAGGGTGAAGTTGTGAAGAAGTTTTATTCATATTAAATGATGTCCCTTTATGTGTCATATAAATGTAATGTTTTTTGTATCACAGTCAAGGTGTTTTCTGTGCAGCTGGGAGAGGGGTACAAACTAATGAAACAAGATGTGTCTACTGAAGTAAGTTTCCCAGGGTTGCTAACCTTTCCCAGATAGTTGTTTTGGGAACTAGCTGTTTTTCCCGTGGAGTTTTAGTTTTCGCGTTCCATAAACATAACAGTGAATGAGCTACAAGGTTCCGTATGTTTTCCTTTGTTTCTCTTGTTTAGTCTTAGAAGATTGAGTCTCCGCCTCGGTAGTAGAGAGAGATGAATAAAGTAACTATGCACCTCTGAGTTCGTCAGAGCGAATCTAATTTGTGCCTAATGCAGTGTGTTTTTTGCTCTCCGTCTGCAGATGTATTAAAGATTGTTTTGCTCCCTGACTTTTGTCTGGACCTCAGTCTCTGAATTTTGTGCACTTCACACAGGACAAATGAATAATAATAGTAATAATAAGGAAGGGAGCAGAAAAGTTCAGCCAATTTACGTCTTAAACTAGTTTTACCTTTGCGCTGCTTGCAGCTGTCGTTCTCTGTCCAGTTCATTCATTTCCGAGAGCACTGCTATGCACGGTATGGACTGAAAAAACAGGAGAAAAAATGATTAATTCATAACAGAAGCCCTGAACTCTCCAGGAGACCATTTCAGAGTGGGAGGCCGAGGTTGGAGCTTTTCTAAAGGAAGTTTCCAGTCTGGGGTTCATCCTGTGTCAGCTGTTTGGACAGAGTTGTGTTTACCTCATCGCAGCTCCTTCCTGCATCCCCCTCCAGCTCCAGGGTGACCGGATCCACCTCCATGGACAGAGAAAGCGACGGATCATCTGTTATATCAGCGTAGTCGTCTTCTTTCAGCTTCTCTGTGAGAGAACAGGTCATACAGTCATGCACTGAACCACAAAGACGGCTATAATCTCCTTTCAGATCTTCGTCATCCTTTAAGGCTTCAGAAACCCCAAAGAAAAAAGCTCTGCAGTCAAATATAGTTCAACTGATTGGGTGTAACATCATGGTGGGTTTGTTTGCAGAGTGAACCATCCTCTCACCTCTGACCAGCTCCTGCACTCTCCTGCACTTCATCAGTGATTCCTCCAGTTCTTTAATCCTTCTCTCCTGCAGACAGACACAGAAGCTGAAGTCATGACGCATCTGGGAGGCCGGAGCAGCTGCTGAACTGCTGCTCTGTACCTTCTCATCGTTCTCTGACGTCAGCAGCTCCAACACCCTCTTCATTTTCACCATCTCTGTATCTGGAAAGGTGCAGAAACAAAAGTTTTCTTCAGGAAGTTTGGCTCCAACTCCGTGTGGCGTTCAAGGAGCCAATAAAAACAAGAAATAATGAGTCAACAGGGACTCAGGTTGCAGGGCAGCAGGGTTCTTATTTCAGCTTCTTGGTGTTAATAGTCTGAAGCAGTCAGTCAAATCTTTCCAGTCTCCAGTTTCCAGTTCTTTTGGTCCAATTTTTAAAGTATAAATCCCAAAGTTCACCATTTAGTTATGACACATATGAGCAGACGAATAAATAAGAGAAGGATTCTTCATAAAAATAAATATATATAAATTTTAAACCCTGACAATCCTCTTTATGAAACCATCTTCAGTCAGAGGCATCCTTAAATTCACTGTCACACAAACTGCTACAAGATTCATTACAATAACTTGTTGAGGAATTTGAACTGATATCAGTTACGAAAACATTTAATTTCCCTTTGTAATCAATGAATTTAAATTTAAATCAATGGATGGATTCATAAATAAACGGAGGGACTGGGAAACGTCTCGCTTCTCGAATGTTGGCAAATATTTCTTAGTTGCTCCATAAACTGGTAAATGTAACTGCTATTGAACAAGGAAGTCCGTCCCTCATGAATTTTTTTCACATTAATGGAAAATTGTTTGTCAAAAACATTGAGTTTAAGTAACTGCCAACTCCCACCTGCAGGTGGCAGTATTTCTTCCTATTACATAGTCGCCTGTCTTGTTTTTTCCTCAATATCAATAATTCGGAAAGGGTTTTAATGAGAAAAACAGATTGTAAATTTTCTTGCAAATATTTCTAGATTAGTCCCACAAAATCAGTGATTTTTACTGCAAAAAAAGAAAAAAAACAACTCAAACAATCGCAAAATTCAGGACTTTACGTCAGTTCAACATGTAAAAGATGTTCACCAACTACAGGGACTAAAAAAATCTTTTTGGTGTTCAAATGAAATATTTTCCAACGCTGTAGTCACAGAGAAATCCCAACAAAAACAAGAAACGAAACAAGGAATTGAGATTGTTGTGAAAACATTTCACACCTCTTTCTACCCCTGCGATTTTGTTGTGGCTCTCTCCCTGCAGCCTCCTCAGCTCGTGGTCCTGCTCCTCCAGATGCCTCTGCAGATCCTGCATCTCCTCCTGAACAGAGTCGAGGTCAAAATGAGTCAAACTGCAGCAAAAAGAGTCGCATCTGAAAAGACGCGAACCAGGCGGCTTGTTCCATTTGCCATCGTTTCTGACTGAGACGGAGGCAAAACAGCAACATGTGAGCACAACTTATATACATTTATCTTAAAAACTGTCCAGAAATCAGTGGATAAGTTAGTATTTTAATTTGTGGCATCGACAGCATTCAGTGCAAACTTGTGCAGATAAAACATGCAGAATCAAATTTAAAGAGTTTGACCTTCCTTTCACTTCTACCCAAAAGATGAACGTTGAGAAAACTCAAGCAGCACTCATTGAGGCACTTACAAAAGTGTGATGAAAGTCAGGAAAGCAGTGCTGAGCAGGTGAGAAGTAGGAGCTTTAAGAAAGAAGAAACAGGCTGGAGATTAAACCTTCACCTCATCTCCAGTGAAGAGCTTTGAGTTCCACTTTGGATGCTTAAACGGTAAGCAGGTTGCAGAAAGACATCAACAAAACGAGAGATGAACATCAGGAGCAAAGTTAAGAGCTCAAGAATGAAATAATAAGCAGAGATGATCAGATGGGAAGTTCTGGTTGTTAAAAACAAACACTCACTTTGGCTCCTTTTAGTTTCTTCTCACACTGCAGTCGTTCATTCTCCATGTCCGTCAGCCTGAACCTCAGGTCCGTCACTTCCTGGTACAAACCCTGAGGAGGGAAAACAAGATGAAATTATTAATAAGTTCACATGCAGACACTATTTAGCGAAGCTTGATTTCAGTATTAAAACACAAAACACAAAAAAAGAGATGCCAAATAACGGCTAGTTTTATTTCTAACTAGAATTAGAATCTTTGTTTTGCACATTTCAGCAAAACAGTAAATCAAAATGCTTGTAAGTGAAGGTTGGGCGAGAATTAATCTGTTTCAGTTATTAATTAATTAAAGACAGCTTTACAAAGTCTGAAACTGCGAACATTCAGTTTGAGCCTCTTCAGTTTCTACAAGTTTCACCAACTTGATCACTTTTTTCTCGTTTTAGTTGCTCATGCGAACAAATCTGCCTTTTTACGGCAGAGTTTTAACGATCCAGCTATTCTATAATCAATGTGCGTCTGCCAGGTGATTCAACATGATGATTGTAGGAGTTTAATTTAAAGCGGTGATAGAAAGAAAAATAAACACTCATAGATGAATGTGTGCTTTTAGAGTCTATCCCAGGCAGTAAAAGGACACGATGGAAACTCTTACTGTAGAAAGCTGAAATGTGAGTGGGTGGATGGGGGTGGGGGGTTCAGGAAACAGCTGCTCGAGTAAGAAGGGAGTTTGGGCCTCCTTTGTGACCCCCTAAAAAAGTTCAACCAACACCACATGACAGATCCGAGTCCTGAAGCCGAGCGAGACGGACTGTAGTGACTGTAGTGACTGTAGTGACTCCAAAAACAATGAGTGGACGGACTGGACGGCCGCCAGGATTCATGGTGCAGGTGCAACTTCAAAAGATATCTGCTCCACTTCACAGCCACTAAAAGTACATTTTCAAAGCGCGGATGGGGGGCGTCTTACTTCGTTGCCCCTGTGATCTCGCTCCAAAGTGGCCAGCTTCAGCTTCAGACTCGACACCTCGGTCATCAGCTCCAGCTTCTGGGTCTCCAACGCCGTCCGGTTTAGCAGCTCCTGAGGATCAGGGCGGACGGTCAGGAAAGTCTAAAACAGTAACAGCTTTAGTTTCCAGCCTGCTGCAGTTAATGACGGCAGCGGCGTCACCTGCTGAAGCAGCTCCTCTGCAGCGTTCAGCTTCTCCCGGTGAAGCTCCAGACTTTTATCCAGGTCCCGGATCTTTTCTCCCTGCACCTCCACCTGGTCTGTCAACACACTGACCTGCAGGAACGACAACTTTCATTTTAAAATCGTGGAGTTTAGCCCGACTTGATTTGCAACCGAATGAGCCGTTTAAGCAGTTCTAGCAAATCCTAGAGCAGCAAACTACCGAAAACAGAAAAAACTGCAGAAACAAAACATGTCAAGTATTTTTAGTCTCATTTTCAGAGCAAATATCTTAATACACTTTAATTTAGAAAAACTAACTTACAAGTACCTTTACAGCAAGATATAGGAGCTTGTTTTACGTAAATCATTCCTTAATATTGATGAAATTATATCTATAATAGTTTAATTTTTGTCTTTTTTAAGTATTTCATGCCTAAATTTGTCAAATTTTGCCCCTTTCCCACCAGAAAAGTTAAACAATGCCCTTCTTGGCTCAGCTAGCGACGCAGTAAATTTAAACAATCAAACCAAATTGGATATTTATTAGGAATTGCTGTGTTTTGCAGCAATGAATGGACGTTTTCTGTTCTTCACAAACCTGCAGAATAAGACACTCTTTGTCGCTCTCCAGCCGTGAAAGACGCTCCTGGTAGACGGCCTCAGAGCCATGAACGCTGCTCTGAAAGAAACAGGACAGGCCATCGTTAGTCACACAGGAGCCAAAATTCATATTTAATAGGAACCAACAAAGGATGAGTGAATATCTAGGGCATAATTATTTTAGAAAGAGCCAATAGGATTCTTCGTTTGCATGTTTCAGGCTGCTGTGAATCATTCAATATGCCATCTAAACGAACAGAAAAGCAATCCGTTGATGCCATGAATGTAGGAATTTAGTTAAACATGCAATTAAACCTGACAGTGAATTAAATTGTGGAAATTCTCCAAATGTTTCGGTTCACCCAGGCGAGTCTTTCAGCGGTGAATCTGAGGTCTCGTCTTAATCTCTTCATTAAAAAAAAAAAGATGCAAATGATTAAGATTCTTGGGTTTTGGATCAAATCCAAACTCAATAAGAACCAAATTCTTCAGCCGTTTTATACATTTAATTAACAATCAAAGTTCCAACTTGATTTTCAGGCCAAAAGTCAAAGTCATTACAAAGTTCTCCATCATATTGCAAACCATGGAAATATGAAAGTAGATTAGGTTTAGATATGGAGCCTGGAAGTAAAGTTTGACGACGTAGGAAAGGAGAAACAGATGGATAAGAAACAAATGAACCTCTAAGTGGAAACTGCTGCCTGGTAACAAATAAAGCTGATTCTCAAACCTCTTATTTTATTGATAAGCAGACAATTAGTGTGAGTGATGAAGATAATGGAGATATTAAACCGTGATGCAGTTCCCACAGCTCAAAGCTTTATGTCACATGATGTCAAGCATCCTCCTCTTGCAGAAAAATAAATATTTAGACATGTTCTGCTTCATAAGTATTTCTTGCTTCACTACATTTTTAAAGAGACAAATCATTTTAATCCATACTTTTTTTTCCCCCACACTTATCTAATTTACTTTAAATTCATACATTTCCATATTGAATCAGAAGGCTGCAGCCTCTGTGAGACATTATTCATGTTTCCTCCTCCGTGTTACATCAGAACCAGTCAGGTCTCCGTGACGATAGCGGCTGAAATCACTCCAAATTTCTCTGAGTGATTAAAGCAGTGGGAATGAAGTGGCTCCAGCGGTTTAAACACAGACATCAATTACGGCTTTGGAAGCCTCCAGGTCGTAAAAACCCCCCTCTCTCTCCTTCTCTTACTGTCCGTCCGTGCAGCCACTCCGCCAGCCCCTCGGCGGTGGAGTCCGGGATCTGACAGCGCAGGTTGTCCCGCTCCTCGTTGTCCATCAGCTCCAGCGCGGCTCTGAGGTCCTCCAGCAGGTGAAGCACGCGGAAGCCACCCAGGAAGGGCGACGTGGGCGACTGGCAGTCAAACAGCCCGTTGGAGTAATCAATGGCCTTGGAGCCTGCAGGAGCAGACAGGAGAGTTAACAGGAAGGCTACATTTATTTCTGATGAGTCAGAAAAGAAAAAGTCAAGCGATGATGGAACTAGAAGTAATTGGAAACCCTAAATGAGAATCAAATGTGTTCCCAGACGCTTTAAAGCTGCACTGTAACTTTTCAGAGAGATTTATGACTGAGGAGACGTTTAGTGTTAATCTGTGGGAGGAGAGAGCAGATGATAGAGAAATAAAGCTTTTTACGCAACTGGGTTTTTACTTCTGTTTCCAAAATGTGCCGATTTTATAAGGTAACAAAGTGGAGAACAGCCTCATGTCCATTAAACCCGAGTCACATGATGAAGTAAACAAACTTTGCTGTGTCCCTATTAATCTGAACGGTTTCCTTTAGAGAGCTCTCTGACTAACACTGGCTTTAAAGGCTTGAACTTTCCTAAAACAACACAGTTCTAGACTCATTTCCAATTTATATAAAAAGAGATTCAACGTTAAGATGATCAGTCCCTTCATTTGGAACTAATGATTCCAGGAAAATGATTTTATTTTACTATCTTGCGGTTAAATTCAAATGAATCAGATATAGTTTTTTTTAGTTCTGACCCTCGTTATCAGTTTTCTTTCAGGTACAAAACATTTTTTGTTTTCTTTTGCAAATATATAACAGCATATCTTCACATACACAGTATCCATTATAGGATATGGCAAATATATAATAATATGTCGGCCCACAGACTTTATTGCTATAACGATAATATTGTTTCTTGAGACAGTTTTCAAGTAATATAAAGAGAATAATGGCATAATAATAATAATAACTGGAAGATATTTTAAATATCCAAAATAAAAAAACAAAACAGAAGAAACAACAAAAATGAATAATAATATCTGTGTAATAAAAGATTTATCATGTGATTAATTGATTTATTGCGACAGGCCTACTGGTGTTTTATTTTGATATCACCCTTTTCCTAATTGAGCAACTCAAATTGCAGCTTAAGCTCCATAATTATTGTTAATTATAATCTTAGTTCAGAATCCATCAAACAGTGTAAATCAATCTTCTCCATTTCTGCATTGTTTCTAATTCTGTCTGCTTCATGAGCATCAGCCTTTACCAGAACACACAATGTTCCCATCATGCATCTCTGTCGGCTCCACGCCATCTGCCTTAAATGTCAGCTGTAATCAAGATCTCCCAGATTAACAATGAGGGAGCCGAATAAACAAACGAATACTAAAATATTCAGACAATCACAGCAGCGAGGAGGTGAGGCTCGATGATGGCTGCGGTTTCTGTGGAAACGGGAGAGACCGGCGGGTGTCATGTGATCAGCCGTCGCGCTCCCATTGGAAAGGTCAGCGCTATAATTACACACATCAGCGGAAAAGTGGGGACTGTAAATCTGTAGGCTGGTCTGCTCATCTGCAGCAGTGGAAGTACAGCGAGCAAGAGCCAAAAGTTCATATTCCAAACGCAGAGCTTGAAGAGTCATCAGCTTCCACCAGTTCAGGGGCGACGGAAACTTCCTGTAATCTCTCTCATGCAGTGATGCTGCGATCCAGACAAACTCCATTTTCACAAACTCATTATTAAAGCAAACGTAGGAGAACTAGGAGGACAACGAGTTACAGTTAAGTAGAGAGTGGCCTGCAGTTTAACGTCTTCCAGATGGGAGCAGACCCCATAGCACGTTCTGCCCACTTACATAAACGCTCGCGTTTAGAGGGGTTACCTGCAATGATCCCGTCCATCTGCTCCAGGGCTGCTGCCAACATCTCACTAGCGTCTGACATCATCTTCTGTTCTCCCAAACTGGAAGAGGAAGAGGGGAAGAGTTAAGCTCAGCTTCAAACCAGCAACTGCACACATGCAATGTTCAGCTTTATTAGCAGATGTGACCTGATAGTAAATCTAAGAATAAAAGGAAAAGTATTGAGAGTTTATCTTCTGTGCTCTGGGAGCTTCAGCAAACAGTCCGGCGGGTCTGGCTGCCCTGCAGCGTCAGGTCAGATTTACTTCACAAAAAGTTCAAGGTTCATCTTGTTGCATAAATAACTTTACCAAACTCTACAACTAAGCAGGACCAAAAAGCATCAGCAGGACGACAATAAATCACAACATGAAAAAGTTCAATTACTTCAGTAAATAATTTATACATTAAAACTTAGATTCATAACACACAGTGGTATATTTCAAGCAATATGTAGGTTTATTTTTAATATATAAAGTTTTCAAATGATGAAACCCAATAGTTCAGTTCATCTAAACATTTAAATATGACATTAGCCCAGAATAAAAATGATTTTTTTATGTTGTAGTCATGCACAATTATAGTCACTGCAATCCTCCTCAAGGGAGTTAAGCTTTTAAAAGCTCGCTGATGAAAACAATGACTGTTTTTTAGTGTTATGTCCATATGAAAAATTAAGTGGAAGAAAAAAATGTCACATTTTGCCATGTTAAGCCACTCCTGCATCAGTGGCAAAGTAAAGAGGATGATGGGATTTTTGTATTATTTTCTGTGAAACTGAATTTTGAGTTTTCATTAACTGTCAGCCAAAATCATCCAAATTAACAGAAAAACACTTGAAAAATGACCCGAAGAGCCACTTACCCAGCTGTTCTTAATTAAAACCAAAACCCACAGCAGCAATTACAGTTTCTACAGATGTCTGCTGAACAACAACCACAAATCTGCAGTCCTGTTTATCAGCAATCAGCGCGTAATAATGAGAGCGCTGCGCTATACCATGTCAGGCCTCAGCAACACTGAGAGCACAGACTGGATCTCGTTCAGAAGGATGTTTAGAGCCGCGACGTGAGGAAAAACAGGAAAGACGAGCCACTTCCGTCGAGTGGGGGGAGAATAATGAGCAAATTACTCACATGAAGTCCTCAAAACTCTAATCTTAACTGCAGCGTGAAGCAAATCCATGAGAAAATCTAACAACTTTGCTGAGCTGATTATGTGAAACAAGTCCGTTATGTTGATTTGAAATGATTGGATGTATTCTTTTTCTTAATTTGCATAAAATAAAAAGAGAAACTGCATTATCGGGAATTGGACGTCAGCTTGGCACAGGGTCTCATTCTTCTCCCAAACTGTATCAAATTAACCCTGCAGTCCTTTGAGCCCCAGACAAAAACAAAGTGATCTCCACTCCAGGGTTTATTACCCAGCAGGCTGCGTTTCCGGTGCTGCCATCAGGAATAAAAGTACTATTCTCCCAGGGGTCTCCAGCCTTACAGCGTTGGCATGATCGGCATCTCAAGCCTCCATAACAAAGCTGGACAGCATCCCCATGACTGCTCAACACGCATCACATGTCTTTCTGTAGCTAAAGTGAGTCACTCATCACTTCCAGCAAAATATGATTTGCAGAAATGGCGACGGTGTGAAGAACGCGCAGCGCCAGGACGCAACAGGAGGGAGGAAGGGGGCTGGAGCAGCGGCTCTGCTCCATTTCCTCCGCCTCTGGGGTCACCAGGTCACAACCCTCAGGGTACCAAATGAGCATTAGGAGTGTAATTAAACCAGTGACCTCAATATATAAACTTTTAAAGCTTCCTTTAAGCACACAGGCAAAGAAAAAAGGCAGGAGTCTCTTTCAAAATGCTGTTCACGTTGATTTAGATTTGCAGCAGCCACAGCAAATGAATTACTGAGCAATAATGAAAAACAACTTGCTTTTCTGTTTAGCTTTAACGACGCCCCGAGGAGTTCAGGTTAAGGAGACCCACAGACGGACATCTTACTGAAGTATTTCCGTAGTTTAATGGGAATCATTCACTCTCAAGGCAGGAGCTTTATTTATTTAGCTGTTGAGAGAAACTTGCAGTCTAATAATCCATAATTACTGAAAATAAAATATCCAGTTGCGCTGATTCGACATGGTGAACAGATCAGTAAGGATGAAATTGAATCAGCTCCAACGCAAAGTCGGGGTCGTCTTCAGAAAAAGAAAATGCTTTTATGAGTTTCATGAGAAATCCCCTTTAGCATTTAGCAGATAGACTCTTAATAGCCCACATGGAAGTAATTTCAGGATAATATCCTGGAAAACTGAAATCCAATAAGCAGCCGTTTCTGTGGCATAAAGTTCCCACGTTTAGCCCCTCAACCACTACTGGGACCCAGGAGGCTGAAGAAATCCCCACATTCACATCACAGCTAGTGACGGTTCCCATAAAATAACTTTGGAGCTTTTCTCATTTCTAACATCCATTGATCAGTGTCCAGGAACCTTTAATCAAATTTCCATGACTTTGTGTTCCCTCAGGGTATAAATAAAGTGTGACACAAACACTCCTAAACAGAAGGAGGGAGCCAATAGCTTGTCTTGGCAAAAAAACACAGTTTTAAATAAGATAATAGCATCTTTTGGCACCATTATAGCCTGTTTACAGAACCTGTTGGGATCATTAAGTCTCCATAGCAACCATTTGACACCATCTACTGGGTGAAAGCATGTTTTCCAAATATCGGCAGGCCTAAAACTGATCAATAATTACAATAAGAGTTTTCCAGTAGTTACTTGTGTGCATTTAAATGCACCCAAATCAAATGATTAAATTTGTAGCGAAATTAAACAGAACATCATTCCTAAATCTTTTCCGTTTGTATTTGCATCAATCACAATAAATTAGTGATTTTCTGACCCCGAACTAAGAGAAAAGCCCGTAGATGAGATCCCACCACTCAAGCTATCCAAACAAGGGTCTGGATGGGGGGGGGGCTGTGATTGATGACAGAGTCCAGACGCCCACAGTGAGTGGAGGCTGAGCGCTGCACAACACTCACATTCCTGAGCAGGTTCGTCTCCTTTAACGCCTGGTACCAAAATCCCCGCTGATGCCGTCGACCTTCACATTTCAAAACATTTCCAATGATCCCAAAAAAAAACTAAAGAAACACAGGAAATGTGTAAAATTATCATCAACACAGATGAAGTTGGCTTTCGGAGCAGAACTGCTCCTCCTGCAGGTATTTTTTCTGTAACCAGAGCCTGAAACATCCGTATTTATCAGCGACATCAGACCTCTATTGTTGTTCAGGTTGTTTTGACTGTAACACACACACACACACACACACACACACACACACACACACACTGCATCCTGCCTCAAAGGATCCCAAAGTGTATTCTGCCCTGATGAGAACAGCAGAAACATCTGAGAGTAACTGAATGAAGGAACAAACTTGTTTAAACCCGACAGTCACAGAGATCCAGCACCAGATCAACTAGAATCAGATAAAATCAGGTTTTAAAAAATGGACTGAACCATTTTAATGAGGGGAAGAATCCAAACGTTTGGATCACTTTAAAGAATGTGGCTAAAAGAAATGAAACATTATTGAAAATACAAAAAAATCTTGATCTGCAGCCAAAAACAACGAAACATTATTCGTCTTATCACTTTAGTCTCTCTGTGTCACTTGCAGAGTTTTGGTTTTAACATCAAGCATCTGGACTGAGAGACATATAGAGGGAGGAAGGAGCAGAAATCCTAAAAAATAAATACGAGGATAGGATTACGTGCCCATATGCTGAAGCCTCCTTCCAGCTGTGCTGCAGATGTGCAACTCTTCACCAAACTGGCTCATTGGAGGGGAAGCTGTATAATTTCTAGAAAAAATACTGCATCTAGATCCAGTGGCATTGCATTTTTTCATTAAAATAAGAATGAATTCAATATTTTAAGGACTCTATGACAATGTGTGTGTTTCCAGTTGCATATAGTGATGGTGAAACCATGCTGTGTGTCGTTTCCTCCTGGCTTTCTGCCAAACGGTGTGTCCTTACACTCCTCTATCAAAGATGTTTCAAACAGACGCAGCGACTAAATCCACACACACACAATCTATAGACATAACCTAAAGCTTTGAGCTGCCATTTATAAGTTTAACCTACATCTAAATCAGAAAATTAGGTCATAGATTAAATCATAGTCTGGCTCAGGCTGATGCAAACACACTTTAAACGGAGGCAGAATTTACAAACTGACTTTATATTTAGGCTCCATCCAAAACATTGGTCGGTTAAAACTCCTGCTCCTTATTTGGTGTGCCTGTAGTTTTCCTTGTTTTATAGGTAAAGTTAATTTGGGTAATGAGTTTTAATCTCTATTTTAAAAGCTACGTAATACAACATCAGTGTTTCCCCCAATGTAATATAAGCCTGGCGGGCCACCAGGCTTTACTTCTGCCCCCACCAGGCTAAGCACCAGGCTTATTTATTCAAGTTTGCATTTTTTAAAGACTTTATGGTTGGTGTTCTGGTGTTAATATCCACATTTTTCAATAATATGATTATAAGAGATATTTTCAAATTTCCAGTCAACTTTAAACATTTTTTAACTCAAAAACACGACTGTGTTTGTCTGCCCTAGCACCCAACCACCAGGCTTAGCAGATTTTCTGGGGGAATCCTTAAACATCATTAGTATTAAGATCATGAAATGCTGATGCTGTGCTAATAAAAAGGACTGTAATATGGTCAAGAATAGATTCAGTCTTGTTGCATATCCTCAGAAATGTCTCCATTTTCCTTTAGTACAAATCACCTGACTGTTTGGCTCAACCGTCCAAAGCTTATCGTCTGAAACTGACACAAACAACTTGCATTCTTTGGGCATAAATGTTTTGCTATAAATGGTTCTCAGAGGGTTCTTCTATGCAATATTGCTAAGGAATCTGCAGAAGTAGTTTTTCTGAACCAGTCTTGACAGGTGTGGAAAAAGAAAAAATTAGGAACAGAAATGTTCCTAAAGAACATAAAAACTGGACTAAATTAAGGCTTTTTGTGTTGATTTCATCCAGGGAAGCATTTCGTTTTCTAAATTTTTTCACACATTCCAATTCAAGGGTTAAAAAAATTCACTAAATCTGGAGCGCACCATAAAATCCAGATTATACATTACCAGATTAGACGCGGGAAAATGATGCTAATGTTTGGACTACATGGATATGGTGTGAATTTTGCTTAAAAAGTATGAGATTTGTCATTACTCTCATCCAGAGGCGGTCCTAGCCTGTTTGGTGTCCTGGGCAAACACCCCAAGACGCCAACAATTATTTAAACTTTGGAGAATTTTTAAAGATACATATATAGAAGTAGTGACGTAGACATGAAATTAACTTTTGGATGTAGCCAAGCTTCCATCAAACACTCCTCTTTTGTTTACCCTCCCCCATGAGAGATGTTCTGGACTTTTAGTCTGAGCTGCTGTGAGGTCAGATTGTTTGACAGAAACGTCAGCCAGACTTTAAACGGCTGCTTTCTTTCTCTGCAGTGGCGGTGGCCACACTGACACGCCACACAAACAAGCCTTTGTCTTTCCCAGTCTCACATGGTAGCACGGTAACACTGATCCCAAGTTATTGCAGATTTTCCACGTGGCCCCAACTACAGAGGCACAAATCACATTGGAAGAGGGAAAAAAAAATAAAGAGCTGGAGGAAATGAGTAAGACTTCCCAGCCAGCCAAGAAAAACTGCAGATCTTTCCTTTTGTTATCAAGAAGAAGCCAACAGATATGGTGTCTTATGGCTTAATCTCAGAGTTGTTGCTTTAAAGATAAAATAATGCACAAAATAGACCAGAACTAAAAGAGAGGCATCCCAAAGTTCAGGAAGACCTTGACAGACTGGTGGCAGGAAGCGCTTCCTGGTACATTGTGGATTTAGAAATGTCTTCCTTCTCAGAAACGTCCATTTTCCTGTGATCCTGACGCTAAACACACAATATACGCTCAGATACTGAAGCATCAACTGAGCTCGGTTTAGAGAGGACTTTACACAGCTCTTATGGAAAGAAAATATCCTTGTTACCATGATGATTTGAAGCAAATGTTTTAGATTAAGCTAATATCTTAATTTAATTTTAAAAGCATGTAAACATCCCTATAAATCTGAAAGTGACAGCTCGCTTCTTCCAAAAGACGCCACAGCAAAAATGCAAGGAATGCAGAAAGGATAAAAGGTTCCAGAGACAGAAAGGCCCAGGCAATTTTTGGATGCGTGACTTCAACACAGATAAGGACAGGAAGCTACAAATCTATCAATATTCTGATAACAAAAACCTAATTTTGTCCTTCTATTAGAGTCAAATAAATGACTCTTTTGTTTAAGCCATCCAGCTGAAAAGGTTAGAAAATATCAGAACAACTTTTTGGAAGCCATTAGTTGGGTGAGTGAGCTCAGAGTACAAATATGGCTGCAAAGATTGAGGGACACAAAATCCTTTGTTATGATTTCAGTTGTGGGGAAGCCAAGAGAGCAGAGGTACGCCTGGCGCTGCCAGAAGCTCCTGCTGATCCTCACTGGGAGGGAGGCTTTTATTTAACTCATATTTATAAAACAGAGGTTTTACCTCACAAACTCCACACTGTTTTAAGATAAGATATAGCCATTCTATGTAAATGTTACGTCAACTCCAAGAATACAAGTGCTATAAATGATTGATAGACTATTTGTACTTTATCCATACAAATAATCACATATGCTAAAACGCTCAGGAAAGAAACTTATTTAAAAACCAGTTGAGATTGTTATACACATTTTACTCATTGGAGACTCTGGGATTCAATAAGACTCAATTGTCACTTTTTAAGTTTTAATAATCAATACTTGTGCCAAAGGTCTTATCTAAATGTTTTCAATTGGCTTTATTCTTCATGAAATGACAAATTAGCTGGTAGCAGAGATAAAGTCGTAGTCTAAACGTGTCCCTCTGCTGTATTTTGTAGTATGACTGCAAAGAAACAATATCTATCATCACAGCTTCTGAATAATCAAGACTTTATATTATATATTTTGTTTTTTCTTTATCAAACAGTCAGCTATTATGCAAAAATAGCACAAAATCAATGGAAATGGAAAAGTTCTGAAACTGAAGTAAGAACGTTAAAGTAAAAACATGAACTTGTATAAATTTTTGAACACATTAAATGGACAGATGTTAATATTCAGAGGGTGGAAAGTGTGAGTTTTCCTGCCAGCTAGTCAGGAAAAGGAGTGATTTTCATCATTTAACATTTCAACTGTTGCAGTGGTGATTAAAACATATTTTAAATGCATAGTGTGTGAAAAATTAGACAGCATTGAAACAATTTTGTAGCTACAAAAAAAAATCCCTTTTAGTCAAGCTATTCCTGAACTGCAGAGCTTCTGCTGCATCCTAGGTGCACAAAGGAGCGTAACTGCAGATCCTTCTATGTAAATATTAAATATTAAGTTTTCTTTAAATCTATTCTTGGTCTTTAAGGCTTCAAGTTGACTTCAGTAGATTGTTTTGTTTATTTTAGATAACCACATTGCTTCTTTAAATCGATGCATATAGATCTGCCAACATGGATTGGCAGCTTTTTGTTCCATTCATCAGCCTGGAATAAAAAGCAACGTTCAATCAGTAGATTAACGGTTAACTCATTGAGATCTTTACCCTCATTACAGTATAGATATGTTAAAAATCACTAGTTATATGTAATTATTTCTTAGATTTTACTCATATTGTGTGGCCCCACTTTACAGACAGGTTCCGTTTAATTTATTTCCTGACTACTTTTTATATAAATCAGATCATTTATTGAACTGAAACATTAAACTGTAATAAAAACAAATGACCAACTGTGACCATCATAAGAAGCAATGTATATATTAAAAAGTTAATAAAAAATTAAGTTGCACTTCTAGTTATTTTGTCACATTAAATTGGTATAAAGCTGCTTTGTTTACAACTAGAAGAAATTAATGAGTAAATATAATCTGGAAAGGTTTAAATCTGCATCATCTGACCATAATAAATCTCCTCCTAATGAGTTACTTAAGGTCTAAGAATAAAACACTCTATTCTTCTGTCCTTTCCCCCCACATTTCATTAAAAAATGCTTTTTAATAAATTACATTAAAGTTCATTCCTTAATCTGCAGCTATAAACACTAAATATTCCTGTCTTAACGAAATTGATGTAATTTAAACTCAGTTATTTAAAGGGCAAGTGAAAACAATAAGTGTAAAAGCAAAAAACATTCATAGCATATAGATAAATTTAACATTTTCAGAAATTCACAATGATTCAAGTGACCAAACTTTCTACTAAGATGTATTAAAACGACCCCAAAACTTTTTATATAGACTTTACATAAATTAAACAATTAATTTGCAGAGTTAGGTGGTGAAGGCTTTTAGATTGCACCAAGAAACTGCAGCTGGAGTCGTTAATTAAAGGAAGCCAGAACCAAATACCCGTTCAATTTGAATTCTGCCAGAAAACTGAACAAAACTTCAATTAAACTTTGCTCAACTCACCGCCTTCGGTGTAGAAATAGTTTCCGGCTGTAACCTTTAACCTCTAGGAGACTAAAATCCCAAAAAGAGTCTTTATTGACCTCTCAGCAGAGCGGCATGCTTCGCCTTCACCTTCCCATTGAATTATCCCAAAGTTTAGGCTACAGAAAGCAATAAACCAAGTTAAGCTAACGTTCCAAAGTCACAGCGGAAGTTGTGCCTTCAAAATAAAAGTTTTTGACAGCATTTCCGCTTGCATCCTGTTTCTACTCTGAACTGTTTATTTTTTTATTTTAAAGTGAACAAATAGCTTTTAGTAGTATGAAGTATAATTTTCTCAGTGATTTCAACTTCAAAATCCTGTAAAATGTCGTAAAAATATTCAGAAATAAAACATTTTTCAGAGACTTTTTGTACACAAATGTATTTTTTTGGAACCATATTCAAGATAGGTTTTTTTTTATTTTTTTTTAGAAAAAATAAATTAAATAAGTCAGATAAATTTATCAAAACACAAAATATTTTGATATAGTAACTGTCAATGGAATACGTTTCAGAAAAATAGATAGATAGATAGATAGATAGATAGATAGATAGATAGATAGATAGATAGATAGATAGATAGATAGATAGATAGATAGATAGATAGATAGATAGATAGATAGATAGATAGATAGATAGATAGATAGATAGATAATAAATAAGCCCATGTTTGATTAGATTCAATCATCAGTCAGGTTTTCCTTGGCTAAAGGATTTCTGATAGATTTAAAAATTTTGTATCTAACAGACAATAAAAAAATGACAAAACTTATGCATCAGAACTTGATCTTAATCTGATGTTTTATCAGATTAAGATCCTATAAAACATCAGATCTTTTATTAAATAAGTGCATAAAAACCTGCTGATGGTTAATCCAATACTTTTTGTCAAATGTGCATTAAAGGATCATTGAATCGTTTCTGCTGCCATCTAGTGGTCAAAGTAAAAGCAGCAACTCTCTTTAACCTGCCATGTTATCCAACAACTAACCAAACCAGCACTAGTCGGAGAAAAAAAAAAAAAAAATCTTAGTTATTTCTTTGTCGTTGATCAACTATTTTTATTTTTTGGGGGGTTTGTTTATGTTTTTTATGCTTTTATATCTTTTTTGTGCTCCTGTGTTATTTTTTTAAAAATCTTGTCACAAGATAAACAAATAAAATAAAATAAACATTTCTCCTCACTCTGGTCTTGCGATTTTTGTTTCCATTTTGGTCTTTAGGCAATTGTAAATCTGAGTGAACTAAGATCAGCTGTGGGTTTCCTCAAGGCTCCATTCCAAGACAACTTTTATTTAAACTCAAAATATTTTATGCAAGTAATACAGCTTCTATTTCTAAAACATGCTGACGATACGCAGCTCTATACTGCTGTATCACTATATAAATACAATCACCAAAGCAGTAGGTTCAATAAATATACATATATGCAAAACTCTAAGCTAACTGAGTAAAGAAAATGAATAAATGGACAAGTATTCACAAATAAACTTGCTTTGCCAAGGTACTAATTTGAGGTACTAATTTGGAAATGTGATATTTGAGCTTATTTATTACGGAAAATACATATTTTTCTTACTCACTGTATATATTATAGTCTATAATCTGACATTAATTAAAGTTGAGGCAGCTGTTTAGTACAAGTAAGAAAGTTTTTGACAATTTTAGAAATGTTTTTTTGCAATAACACCCAATTATTAACGCAAAAAGTGCAGGGATTTGTTAATTTTGCATGAATTTCCATTCATTTCTCAAGAAAGTAGAGAATACTATAATTTGTCAGTAAGAAACAGATACAAACTGCATTGATTTGATTGATGAAATAATATTTAAGCTCACTTAGTGTTTAGTCTCGAATCTAAAGGACCACATAAAAAGCTACAGCGGTCCAGATTTGGCCCACAGGCCTCGAGTTTGACACATGTGACCTGTAGGATCATTGATATAAACATGTGGGTGAAGGGATTGCAGCAACAAACTGAGCTTCAATCATGCATTAAAACCTTGTCAGTGCATCTTACAATGTGATCTGTTGAGGTCTCGCGATAAATCCACCAGCAGGGGGCGTTAGAGGTATTTCAAGCTGAGAACAAGCAGTCTGTTCCCAATACAAAGGAGTTATAAAACACAACATGTGTACTACAGACATGATGTAACAGACAAGAGCAAAAAAATAAATAAATAAGATATTTCTGGATGTAATTTTGTTTTTTTGACAGAAGTCTGGAGAAAACACCCGGCGTTTGATTTAATGGCAGTAAACAGCAGTCTGTAGCTGGAGGAGAAACAAGGCGATAATGGTACCGCAGCCTGCAGTGCAGCATAATGACTCTGCTAAGATTAAACCTGCTCTCTCTCGGGTGGTCTTAAAGAACACGGAGAAGACCTGAGAGCCCTCTCAGATTCCTGCAAGTGTTTGCAACCAAATGCAAAATATTCTCCTGCTTTGTCACAACATGCTGCAACAAAATTACAGGCTTTTATTACTTACTAAAATAAGATTACCTATCTTTGACTGAATACATTTGCTGTTATGCACATAATGCTATTTCAAGTTATATAAAAACACAAAAACTAAAGGAAAAACAATTTTAAATAAACTGTAATAAGAATGTGAATAAATTAGGACATTCCCACAGTAATTCCACCTTTAAAGCTCTGAAATTGGACATAGGTGAATCACTTGAGGTGTGCATGACTCGGCGTTTTGAAGGACATTTTTCTCTGTACCTCAGACATTTACTTTGGTGTCCTTCAGATTATTAAAGTCAGAGTGAGCACCACAGATAGATTCAAAGAGCCATCTGAGGCCTGCAGAAGGGAGATTATATTCTGGTAAGATACAGCAAGTCCCAAGGAAAAGATTCAAAACATCCTTAAGAGCTGGTTCAGTATGAATTCTGCAAAAGAAAAACTGGATTAAACATTTTCCAATACCTTCCTTTAAGACATCTCACAAAGTATTGACTGCACCTGGATTATTGCAATGCTCCTTAACAGATTTAGACTTGTCAGATTATCCCCTCCTTTTTCAGGTGAAGTAATCACAAGAGGTTGAGGTAAAATCCACTCCTCGTTTATAACAGGACAATGTTTGTCTAATTATTCAACCCTAATTACTTTCAATGTTGTTTGAGGATATTGTCTCAAATCAACTTGTAGTTTGCTTGCGTTTGATAACTGACTAAAACCCTTGTATTGTTGTCGAAGTAGATTAACATTGATTAATTATAAGCTTTTATTATTTTTATTTGAGCTCCATTTTAAATATTATCCAGGAACCTTCTGTTTGGAGTTCAGATCATCTTTCTGTTTGCTGTTGGGTGATTTTTCTCCAGGTAATCCTGCTCATTCCCACAGTCTAAACATATATATCATAGATACATTTGTTTTGGGTGAAACTGTAGCAGTGTTTTCTTGCAGTAAAAAGGTCTTGGGTTCTAATCCAGGCTTAGGATCTTTCTGCAAAGAGCTGAGAGTTTTATTTTTTTATCTAAATGTCTGTTGTGCTGTTGTGAGCTACAGGCAGACTTGGGTCACATAAGAGAGCTTTTAAATCCTTGGGTTGGGTGTTTGGTTGTTAAGTCTCCACTCTGAAGCTTTTCTCCTTCAACCCTACTGGAGAAATCTCCATGTAAAACTTAATTTTATAAATCCATGCTGCAGATTTCCCTTTTCTCTCTGTGTTTGTGGAGAATCTTAAGAAATGTGCCGAAACGTTCAGCTGGGAATGAGTTGAGGAAACCGAGAGAATTAAAACCGATCAGAAGTTTTATATATTTGATTTGTGCGCCGGATGTTTGCCCAAGCTTAAAGATGTCTGCTCTGCACTTCACAGTGCAGACATTTGACTTTTCAGTCCAGATATTAAAGTCATCCTCTGTCCTCTTGAAGAGCTTCTGGAGTCTGATGTTTAAAAGCCTCTCATGTCCCTTTTAAAGTAAAATATTTACCAAAGTGCATTTTGTCAGTCAGATCCCCTTTATTTCTTTTTAGCAGTTTTAAATGTGAAACCCTGCTCTTGCTGACGTGTTTACTGTCTCAGTGCGAAGCTGCTATAAAGGGAAAAAGCCCAAGGGAACTTCAGTAGACTTTGACATGCTGCCACAGATCTGACGCAGTAAACTGGAGGCCAATTCTTTGAAGCAATACTGAGTAAAAAAAGCTGCTGACCTCAACTCTGTCAGCCTGCTGCTGTCTGATATCACCATATAACGGTAGGATGACATGAATAAGAGGCTCAACCTCCATCCATCAATGCAAAAACACGACAGGGTGAAGTCGGACTTCAAAGATTTTTCTACTATGTTCCTATCACATGCTTTTTTACTTCCAATTTCACCATTTTATATTAAATAGTAATATGTCTTACCATTTTATATGAGAGAATGGTAAAATGTATTTCCATTTTCGCCATTTTATGCTAAAATGGTACGATTCCAGAAAACTACAAAACAGCCGAAACACTGATTGTGTTTAAAACCGACCTGACTGGAGTTGCTTTTGAAACATTACAAACGAAATATTAGCATTGAGATATAATGCTTCTGTTGCTGATTGTGTATTCTATAACTTTGTTGTTGTTTTTGTTTGTTTCTATGATGTAAAGCACTTTAACCACCTTGTTGCTAAAATGAGCTACTTAAATAAACTTAATTGAGTTTTTGATTGATTGTTTTTCTAAAACGTATCATCCCAAAAACCGTTCCTGACTATTACAAAGAAAAGAAAAGAATTTAAAAAATAATTATGACGTTTTCTTTTAATTCTGAGCTACAGTGACTACTATAGGGTTAGAGTTACCCTAACCCTAACCCTAACCTCGTCTACCTCGTCTTAATTTGTAGCTGTTTCATGTTTATGTTGTCTGTGTTTTCCTCCTCTTTGGAAAGAGGAGGACAGCTGGTTTTCTAAAATCACACAACCTACAAAAAAACAAATAGCAGCAGGAACGGTGCAACGCTGCTTTCAACACAGCAGTCACAGGAGGAGCAGCGAGCCGGCTGGACGACGCCTGACCTTTCTGTTGCGATCCGTGCTCCACTAAAGTTCGGGCGTTTTCAGAACTTCTGCATAACATAAACTGACTGGTTACAAACACTGACCTTAAGTAGCATTATATTATACTTTCTAAACATAGTCCCAGGGCTTTTACCAAACCCACCGGGCTTATTTTACCCCGTTTCCCCTCTCACTTTCACTTCTGTTTGCTAAACTTCCATCAAAGTTCTCATTATTTGTTAATTTTGTCGTAATTATTTGATGTGCAGGGGAGCAGCTCATGTCCAAAAGATTAGCAGCTCTGCAAACGTGATCATGAATTTGTTCCCATCAGATAAATGATCCTTCAACAGGAATCTTTCAGCAGGAGAACAGCAGCGTTACCCTTCTGTTGCTTGTTTGCATGACCCTGTTTGTCAAGTGTGTGTATGTCTTGTGAAGTTAATGTCAAACACCTCCAATGCGAGTCTCCAAACTCTCACACTCGCCGTGTTTTTTCTTCTTCTCTGGTTTTATGCCACCTGCTGAGTTTTCCTAAGGATATGTCACCATTCCTGTCATGGACAAAACAAGACGACGGAAAGGAAACAGTGGAGAAAATTAATTGTCCAATTTGTCAAAACGTGATTCAGATCAAATCTTTCAGAGGTAATCAACTGATTTAAGATCAATTTTCTTGATTTTTCAAACTATAAATTTGGCTTTTACTACTTTCAACTTGATATTTTTACATTCAATGCATCTTTATGCTTTAATTTCTTCAACTTTTTGTTTGACTTGTTGTTTGAAAATATAAGAAATCTGAAACAATTCCAGATAAAACATGACTGCAGAAGCTTAGCAGCGCGAGGAAAATGGATTTCAGCCCCTTAATCTAATTTCTGCACTTCAGCCTGCGAGAGATAATATAATCTGCTCAACATTTTTTGAGGGAATAGCATGAGCGGTTTGCCTTCACCCTAAAAAACTTTGCACAATTTACAACAAAAGACAGAAACTTTTAGGAAAAGTCAAAAGTAAAATTGTAAAATTGTGATAAAACAAGAATCAGCCTGTAAAGACAAATATTTCAGATGCTAATGTTAATATTAGAAGTTATGCAATGAAGACGACTCAGAGGTGTTTTTTTTTATCCAAAAGCTGTTTTGAAAGAGCTTAGCCTGCAGGAGATTGATCACAGGATTAATGCAGCAGGCCTCAGAGGGACGCCTACGCTTTGCCCGTTGTTTTAATCTGGGGATTCTGGCGTTATTTACACTACTTTCAAAATGAACCCTCAAAGGTCCATTTTCTCTGTTTTCTCATAGTTGGTGCTGAAAGAATCGACGCCAAATATTTAATCATACGGTATAAAAACACAAACAACGGCTCTACTAGCTACTATTCCCAACATTTTTCTATCCTATTTGCTTTTTATCGAGTGAATAAACACATTATTTACAGCCAAACATGTTGATTATCTCACACTAATCTAAAATTTTAGCTGTAGTTTTCCCAAAGGTCAAGAAAACTTTATATATTTCAACTTTCTCCAAAGTGTCCAATTAAAGGATTGATTATTTTGGAGTTGTTGTTTGATTTCATTCTTTTCCTATTTGTCATCTTATGCACAACTACACAAATTTATTCATGCCCTTCAAAGATTTGGTCACATTTTATGCGACAGACCAAGACGAAATTAGAAATACTTATGAAGCAGAATGGCGTTTTGCAAACATTAGTCTGAAATGTTACATGTTCAGTTACATAAACCCAGTGACCTTCACAAATCTCCTGATTTTGAAATAGTGCTGCATAAGTTTGCTTTGCTGCACAGATGCAGATGCCAGAACATCACCAGACAGAGAAAACCTGGCATGTCTCATCTGAACACTAACAAAAGTAAGATGAAGCGGTGATGCATATCGGACAGATATATAAACGTAATCAGATTTACGACAGAAACACGCCACATCCCATCAGCCAGATGCTGGACTGATCTGTTTCATCGCTTATTCAGACGGTGGAGTGGGAATATCACCTCACATGCATCAACAATACCGCCATCAATCTAATTTTGCTTATTGGATAAAGATCAAATTAGAATATGAGACTAATCTATAATCACATCTTTAATATAAAAAGTACTTGTCAGACGAAATTAGTCCACAGAGATACGTTCAATAAATTCAATTAGGATTTATAAATCTGCCATAACTTTAATTATTCGATTTAGAAATCAATATCTGACATTATCTTTATGATCGTGATTATTAACAACAGCTCTGTTCACTCTTTCCTGAGTCTCACATCGTTTTGGCAACGCAAGAGAAAACAAATGACAGCTTGAATTCTGAATCCCCTCCAAGGACTTTATTTAAGATGCAGGCGGCGCTTCGCTGGTGCAAACGGTGCAAACAAGGCGAATTAAAGCAAAATAAACGTAACATGTGGAGTTTTATCATCATTTTCCACACCAAAATGGACCTTCTGTTTTAATTTCAGAAGAGTTTGAACACGTCAGGGCTTCAATCTTTCTTTCATTTTGATTTTTAATTTTATTTAAATTTTTAAAATATTTTTTAAAATATTTGTTTATTTTTTTAATATATTTTTAAATATTTTTTTAAAATATTTTTTTAAATTTATTTTTTTTTTTTTTTTTTTCTTTTTCTTTTTTTTTTTTTTTTTTATTTTTACTTATTTATTTATTTATTTTTTAAATAGATGTTAATGACTGTTTCTCATTCGTAGATGAATTTCTTTGCATAAGTGTGGAAGTTTTTCTTTTTGAGATGTTCCAGGTTGTCAAACTGGTTCTAGTTTGGTGGTTTGTAAAATAAAGATGACAAAAACAATTAAGATGTAAAGTTAAAGTAAATTTTGTTTTAAACAACAACAAAAAAAAAGCAAAATTCGAAAAAGCTTTGATTTTCAAAATGTCGAATCTTCTGAAAATTTTTTCGCCAAGGATTTTTTTCAGAAAGTCACATAAAACCTCTTGTTTTCTCACTTAAACTAGAAAAGTTTCTTAACCTTCATAAAACGACAAATGCAAAATTCAGACACTTTGCTTAAACTCTGAATTGCAGCACAGAGGAAATCACACACTTTCATCACATCGATTGAACACTGTAATTGGTCATTCGCTTCACACAGGCGTGTGAGACAGAAAGCGATCGGTAGCCTGGCAACCTCTTAGCGGATGACATCATATTCAGCTCCGCTGGTTGACGTCGTTTCAGATCTGCCACTAATAAAATATTCAGGGTGCAGAGAAACATGTTGTGCATCAGTAACAGCATGAGATACTTACTTACTGTGGCATTTTATTCATCTAGACTCAGCAGAGAATGCATAAACAAACAGCGACGCCACCAATATCTGGTTATTTGTTACATTCATTAGCTCATTCGGTCGTCTTAGAGCTGAGAAAGGCTTTCAGAAATAAGAAGAAGTTCTTCAAAAACAGTTTGTTTGGGGTTAAAGATTCAAGTTTTGCCCTGTGATTTTAAGTGGAGTGTAAAGTCATCATTAAGTTTGTGACTTCAGTCTTGGCTCTTCAGATTTAAAATTAGTTCAATTTTCTGCAGTTTTTCTTTAACAGAACATTTTTTGGTGAACTCAGGACAACATGTTCCTGTTCTGAACCTTTCGGCTTTTATTCAATTTGCGTGTCCTAACCTCGGCTTTATGCACTAAGTGCCAGCTGACGGCAGAGTCTCTGAGGGAACCTTTTGTCGTTGTTGCAGGAAATACAAAGCATTTTCAGACTCTCACATGTTCACATGTGAGAGTCTGAAAATGCCAGTGATTCAAGAGGAAACAATTTGCTTTTACTTGCCTTCTCCAGGTTCTGTTTTCCAAACCACAGTGAAACGGCTCCACTGATTCAGCACCAACAGATGAATCATCTCACCTGGATTTTCAATTAAATACGGTGAGCTTCTCTTCGACCCAAGAGAAAATTGTGTCAATTTAGAGGCTTTTGTAATTGCTGAATTATGCTCTCGGGGTTTTCCAACAGGGTGGAATGTGTCGGGGTCAACGTGGTGCGTAATGTGCTTCCTGTAGCTCTGTGTGGAGAGGCCGTGTGTTTCAATGGGAGTGTGTTGTTTGTCATCTGTACCTTGATGATGTGACAGCGGCGATGAGCTCGATGCTCTGCAGCCTGTTGCTAGGTTTCCCTGCGCTCCACCTGGCAGAAGATCGACAGCAGAGGCTTTTTGTCAGCTCACAGAGGTACTCATAATATAAAATCATTTCTATGGATTTATTTTCTTCTTCAGACGGTAAAAACATTTAATATTTTATATTTAATCCTGTCAGCTTCTTTTAGTTTATTGCAACATGTCACTTTCCTTTGAGTTTCAATTTATTTCCAACCGGACATTACATATTCAGCAACACAAGTACAACCATGCAAATATGCTAAACTAAAGGTCAGTGGGCCAAATCCGGCCCGCTGCAGCTTTTTATGTGGACCCCCAGCTTAAATATTATGTTATCAGTCAAATCAATGCAGTTTTTATCTATTTACTGACCAAATGATATCAATCAGTCCCTCCGGTTTCTTATTTATTGAACAAATTCCTGCAAACTTTTCTCTAAATTTGTCAAAAACTTTCTTACTTGTATAAAACAGCTGCCTCAGCTTTAACTGACGTTTATACGGCGAGTAATAACTCACCTTTATCGCCATAAGTAAGCGCAAATATTTCCAAATTAGTACAAGAAACACTTTTATTTTTACAGCAAAAAATCACAAAAAGAATCACGAAATCCTGAAGGGGCTGAAAAGATGTTCAATAATATTTAATTTTTAGAATTTATTAAAATTTCAACAGTTTTTGAACAAGTTTTATCAATATATTCAGGCACCACCGGCCCTTTAAGAGTTTGACTCTCCTGCTCCACCGACAGAAACAAACATTTAAAGTTTTTTAAAGATGTTTATTTGAAACCTTTTAACTTAAAGCTGCAACTTAAACCAAATAATTTGTTAAAGAGCCACATTTCTGTATTGTTTTCACTCACAATATCAAGTGAAAAATACTTATTTTTACATTAGAATAATTTAAATTTTAAAGCAACTTTGCATTAAATTATTATTATTTTTACTAATATTTCTGACAGCATCATGTCAGTTTTAAATAAAGTGTTAATAACGTTTGTTCCCAGATTATGTTTCAAGAAAACAAGTTTCTTACTTTAATTCACTTTGGCCTTTTTGGCTTCAAGCCACAGCTTTATCATTATCGCCGTGACGACCACAGACTGATTATGGGATGTCACTGGTCTCCAAGCCGCTGATGGACAAAACTATTTACGGAGAGCTCTTTACTTTGACGCTTTAATTTGCACCTAACAGGCAGACGGGATGACATGGAGCAGAGAGAGAAGACTTGGGTTCAACCCGGAGCAGGAACCGGACCAGAGCAGGAACCGGACCGGAGCAGGAACCGGAAAACCGGAGCAGGAACCAGAACCGGAGCAGGAACCGGAGCCGGAGCAGGAATCGGACCGGAGCAGGAACCAGAACCGGAGCAGGAACCGGAACCGGAGCAGGAAACGGACCTGAGCAGATTTTACCGTATAATTGTGGATTTTTCTGTTTTTATTTGATAAAATTATTGTGAATTTTTTTACAGTGTAAGTTAATTGTACATTATAAAACAGGGATTATCATGAAGCTTTTGTTCTATTTGTTTTAAGTTTTGCTGTGATTTATCTGCTTCAGATCTCCAGACTGTTTCCAAATATCATTTCAGGAATATATTTAAACATTTCTTTTCAAGTATTGAGAAACAAAACAAATAAAGTTGGTTATTTTGTGAGTGAATATTTGTCCAAATTTATCCTTTTATTTATCATTTATCGTATTAAACACACAGCGTCTCATTTTCCTCTCGGTTTTCCTGATTTGTTTGCACAGATGACATGAAATAACGAACATAATGGCACAGTGAGCCCAAAGTCTGATTGAACTCAGCAGGAAGAAGATTCAAATAATTCAAAATGATGGTTTTTGTTTATACCTCCGGTTCTTCCACAGCCTATTATATCCGTCTGTGACTCTTCAGCTCAGCTGGAGTCAAGCAGGAATAAGGACAACTTGACATTTTTTTAACTATTAATTCCTTTTTGTAAGTTCTTTCAAATTGGTTGACATCTCAGAGAAAAGTTGCCAGAGCAACAAAACATGCATGGAGAAAAAGAACAACAGGAAAATCAGCTTCCTGCTGACGACTGTATGTATTTTCAATAATTGCAACAAATAACATTTAAAAGCTATTAGTGCAAGAATTGTTCTAATCTTTGGATTATAAACCCACCAAGAAGTATTACAGGAAACTGATGAATGTATGAAATAAAGAGAAAGCAGCATAGATGAAGGAAATTAAGTTAAAGTGTTCTGATGAATTATAAGAGTTGAAATCTGATATTTATACTCACTGTAGATACAATTTTTCACTCTACTTGACATTAAATCAAGTTAAATCTTTTCTATTTTAACTCTGAAAAGTTTACTAAAATTATTTGTTTGCTAAATGCCACAAAATGAGACTTTAAACAAAAGTTCTGTAAACGAGAACGACGTTTAAAAAGAAAACTAAACCATTAAATGGGTCACATTTATTCCCCACCAGAAACGATGGTTTATAACTGACCTTTATTTACTCAATTAAAATGTTTTAAGGTTGAGATTGTGTTTGGTTCAGAGAACAGCAACAGATTATGTCACAATAAAATGTTAGAAATCAGAAACAGAGGTGTTGATGCTCATTTTTTTTAAACGTAAACTGTAATTGAAGGGTTCGTTAATTTACTTAATTTGCTCATGCATGCAAGCAGCTCAATCTCACCTCAGCCAAGACGCCTCAAACGCGTCAACACGAATATATTTCTGCCTCACGTCACTTTAATGGGATTGCACCAAAGCAGTGCACGCATAATTTAGCTAGCTGGCATTAACCCTCTAACCTCAGTAATGTAATAAACTGAAATTGCAAAGCATGTGGTCTAATCTCCACTTTATTAGCTGCTGCATATGAATAGGAAGTGTAACAGTGAGGATGTCCCTGGAAGCAGCTCTTCTGAGTTGACTGACAGAAGAAGAAGAAGGGCAGGGGGACTGCAGAGTCAATTGTGGGTCACTGGGAGGACCGGCTCATTATTTCAGCAGAGACGCCGCGCGGCGAGAGGCGCGCCTGCAAAACGCTCTCATGTCAGAGGAAACGGCGGACAAAATGTGAACGTAAACATCCTGTAATGGTTCTGGATTTTACTTCTGAAGTCTTATTTTACTGCAACACTGAAGGCTTTCCTCTAAAATAACTTAAAATGCTAAAATAAGAACTAAACGAAGCAAAACGGGCAATAAGTTAAGAGTTCAGAGGTTATTTAAAGGCAGACTGCATGTGCCTGACCTGGTTTCTTAGTGTAAAAAAAACCCTGTTATGTAACTGAACCACTTTGCACCTCATCTTTAATTGTGTTGACATAAAAACATTAGGTGTGAAAATGACTCAAAGCAGCTTTTACAAGTTTTCCTCTGATCGTCTCTTTAATCACTATTTACTGAGACTAAACAGCAACTACAGACAGCAAACCAAAACACATCAAACACATCAATATTGTGTTTTTTCAAGCATTTTTCCTTATTCTGCATTTAGTTGTTGGTCAAAAACTCAATATCTTTCAGTCACTCAATGAATAAAAGTATGAAAATATGTGAAAATTAAAGTTTTTTTTAAGTTGTTGGATATATTAAAAATGTTGAAGGTCTTGATTTGTGGAGCATTAAGAGTTTTTTTTTTTGTAAGTGCAGAAGATCAACGGTTCTGCATTTTCACTCATCTCCTGTCCTTGTACTTGACCCAGTTAGCAAACTGTGTGATGAGAACTTATAAAGAAGTACGGAGGTAAATAAGTGTTCGTGTCCTATACAAAGCACGCCTCGCTCAGTGCTTCTGTGTTCAACTGAACCGGTTCATTTAGAGAACTAGTTCTCTCTGTTTTCATTCCACAGAAAGACTTTAGTGCTTTAGTTATTAGCTTTGCCTCTTTTCTCATTTAATCATTAATGGAGCCATTTCTCCAATCTGGACTGAGGCTGCAGTGATGCACTAATCTCACGATAAAATATGTGATATTCTGCTCTCGATAATCAGTGAATGATGTAATTCTCTGAAAGATTGAGTGATTTTGGTGGAATAAATGTTGTTTTTGTTATACATTTGTTAATTGCACGGCTTTGTTTATTTGGTTATGCAGAAAAGGAACCTTTGTTGTCTTATTCACTTATATTAGGTAATGTAATTTATCTATTCCATTTAATTATGTAATGAATTGTAACTGGTGTCATTTTTAATGTACATGTGCAAATTAAATTCAGGTGGATTTGACATAAAACTCAAAGTGGACTTAATACATTGAGAGAAACAGCTCCTTCAGTTGGTTTGTGAAGGAGAGAGAGGTTTAAATACAGAAAGACGGGTCGTCTATGGGAAGTGTGTGAATTTTCTACTGAACTGGAAATAAGAGAAACTCTGAAACGACTTCAGAAGCAAATAACCTTCCTTCCTTACCTCATTTTAATTTTATTCCCCACAGAAACAGGCCAAATCTTTTAATCTGTGTGAACAGAAAGAAGTCGTCAGTCATAAGAAACCATGTGGGGACCGACTGGATTTCCTGGTGTCTTTCCAGAGCAGACTCACCTCCCGGTCTTTATTGGCTCTGTATCTCCGACCCTGTCACTACACGTCGCTTGCAATCACAATTGCGCCTTGTTTTTTTCCTGTCATCCCCTTCAGCTCGAGGACGATGCTTATGTAACACAATGCACGACGCGTGATCACCAGCCTGCTTGTCTCTCTCTAGAAAATCAATCTGCTCCATCTCTTCTCACCTTGCCCTTTCCTCACGGCGCAGAGCTGCTACTTTGTTTTCGCTCTCTGCCATGGGTTCAGTGCGTTTCCTGCCTGTACGGCGGCACAGCGGGGGTTCCTCTGTGGTGACTAAGAAGCAAGACTACCACTCTGCCCACAAACGAAAACACGTACTGAGTTTGAAGTTTATTCCTCATGAAATGCGGCGCTTAAAGACAAAATATTTCCAAGCAGCTGAAGGCGGTTAGTAATTACTGTCTCTGAGGGCTGATATTTCACATAAACCTCTCAAAAGACTCAAAGCAAACTCAAATGAGTCTCAGAGAAGGACACGTGCAATTAATTTGCTGTCAAACGAGACTGAGAAGGACAAATGTGATGCACATAAAACATTGTGTTGCACTTCAGTGCACAGGAGAGGCAGGAAATATATTAACCTTTCAAGCAGCAGGAGAACCATCCAGGTATCAGGACGGCAGCGAATGCATCTGCGATTAAAGGTTACGGCAAGATGTGGAGTAATGAGGCAAAGAGGCAGAGGAGAGGCAGGATGAGCGATGCAACAACAAATCACAAATACACAAATACACAAATCACACTTCATCCTTCTGGATACATTCTTGTAAAATACAACCTGTAGCTCTCGATTTTTCATTTTTTGTGGCTTTCAGAGTTTAAATTGTTGGTGAATTTGATTTATAAAACTGTTCAGCTGGAGTTATTTCAGCTAAAGGGAGCAATTCTGATATTAGGGGGTTTGTTACCGATACAGTTTAAACAGTAAAAAGTGGGATTGTCTTTGGTGTTTGCATGTAATTAAATAATTTTCTTATTTTTTCACATTGCTTTAAGAAAAGAAAAACAGAAATAGTTGCATTAGTTGTTTCTTCAGGTCCTATTGATGAAGTTAATGTTGGAGTTTTTTGGAATAAATGAAAGCATCATTGTTTGACTTAGTTTATCTAAACAAAGTTTAATCGAAAAAGCAGAAAACTGTTCTTACATTCTGGGAAAAACAAGTAAACAACAATAAAACGACAAAGAGGCTTTACGTTATTGCCCAGCAGTTCGTTCTGAATCTCTGCAGATAATTGTCTCATTATCTCTGATAATGTTGTTTTTGTTGATTCAACGGAGGATTAGTGCTGCAGAGAAGTAGCTCTGTTTTCACTGAGAGGATTGTGACCTTTTTAAACTGAGAAGTTAAAATGAAAGAGAATCAGAGAGTACTTTGGTACTAGACCGGGTTAAAGAGATTAGGAGAACGTCCACTGACGCTGATGAAATAATCTTTTTGGGAGAGTTTTTGTTTATATTCCTCTGGAAATTCTTGTTTTCTCTCTGAATCAGCTGGAAAATGCTGAAGTTCATCACAGCAGGAGAAAACATATCTTCAGCACCACACTTCCTATGAAAATCAGGCTGTGTGAAATCAGCAAGACGTAACTTAATGTCCTTGAAACACGCGCTTTGCTGCAAATAAAAATATAATAATGTAGTTTTCTCATGTTAAACAGAATGGCTGTTGGTCCTTTGTGTATCTCTGACAGGATGCGACCCGCCTCTGTCGGCATCGGTCTCATCTTCTGAGAATAAAATATTACGCTTCCCATAAATGACATGCTTGATTGTTGTCACCCAAAAGGTGAACGCTCTCCCACACGGAGGACGCCGGGGGTGTAAATTGTTTGGGGTAAATAATTGATCTGTCACACAGGCCCATTTGTCTTTGCCACTCAATAAAATTGGAAATACAAGAAAACATGGGATTCATTAAAGGCAGAAATGGCAGCAAGGAAAGAAGACAAGATCCATAATTAAAACAACGAAACTGAGATCGACAAAGCTAAAAATGGGCCAAAGTTTATGTTGCCGGTGAATCTTTAGAGGCTCTTGAATGAAGACTGGAGCCATTTTTAATTATTCTGACATTTGGGGTCGTAGTTCGGGAAATATTTGAGCTTTTGAGATGCTAATCAGCTGCTGCAGGCTGCATAATACCTTGTTGCCACGGTTACGCGTCATAAATGCCTGAAAATTAAAAAGTTTGAGCAAAAATCCAAAACTAAAGCATCAACAGCTCCAACACAAGAAAGGCACGTCACAGCAGAGCGAGTCTCACATTACCAGCTAATGTGCTCAGCTAATCAATAACTGTAGATAACTTTCATTCATCAGCGTGAACCACTGTTTCCTGTCCAGCAGACGCCCACGCTGAGCCTCAGAGGGAAACGACGGCGCAATGAGTCGGTGGATTGATGCTTCGACCCATGCATGCACCCACAATACTCCCATCACATCTTCTTCTGCGTCTGTATAAATGCACAATAAACTATTCTGCTTTTCCATCGATAAAAAACCCAAATTATGTAACCAAACTGGAGTAAAACATTTAATCAGATGATCCAGAAATAGCAAGTTTAGTTAAATAAGCTGTCAGTAGCCTGTGCTAAAATGAGTAACGTGAAAATATTTTCTGGTTTCACACCAAACCAAATTTAAAATAAAACCAACATGAACAGTGTGAAAACCAAAACTCACTGTTTTTGTGCAGTGTAAAAATGTGAACACTCCCTGAACTAAATTACTTTTGCAAGGTATAAGTTCAGACTTTGACTAGGCCACTCTTAAACCTTTATTGAACTACGTTAATTCAAGTCAGCTTGAGACCAAAGACACAAACTGATAACCAAACGTTCTCCAGGATTTTCTGACTAAAAGCTACATTTGTGGCTGTATCAACATGATAAACTGCCAAGTTGTATATTTGTTATAATTTTATTCTGAATTACTTTTATTTTCTTTCAGTGGAGTCGTACGAGTATCTGGTTAGACCACAACAATCACCAAACATAAACAGTTATGAAGAACATTTAGTTAGATTATTTTTGTGTTTATAAAAAGAAACGGAAAGAAAGTGAAAACAACAGAGTTTGTTTTGTTGTGATAATTAATCATCTTAATATCAGGGCATCACTTGGTTTGTGTTTTTCAGATAACAGCTTAATAAAATGTGATAATCTGAGTGATAAATTAAACCAGAGATGCTGCAAACATCCCAGTCACAGATTAAAACTCAATGCTGGAACTAATCACCTTCACAATTTCATCAGAAAACAAAACAACACGCTTCACTTCTGCAGCATTGTGATCTTGTGATCTCAAGAAAACAAAACAATGTTCTTACCTGAAGCTAATTTTTCATTATCATACAATGATAAGCTTTGTTTTCCCAAGATACCTTCAGATTAATTCGTCATTAGTGGCACATAACACATTAAAATCACTAAGGCAATGTGAAATTGCTGCAACTGCAGAGATTCAAATATTTAAATATTCAAATATTCTGCAGCCTTGTTTGTAATTTTGAGAATTCAGATTAAATAATCTAAACGTTTAACAGAATCAGGACTGATGAGAAAGCAAGTGAAACATTTTGCTTTTGCGTCCTGTGAGACGACGTTTCGGTTCGTTTTTTCTCGGTCCATTCTGCTTTTCCAACTGCTCAGTAACAAGGGATGTATTGAAATGATTCAATTACTTTGATATAACCTTGAGTAGCGTTTTGTTTGTGGCAACTTTGATGGAGCAGGCAGCAAACTGAATTAGCAAATGAGGCAAAAAGCTTGCAGGGCAGAAGGACATCCAAGAACAAGTTTCCAAAACATCCCCATTTTTTAATTTTTGAGGTGTGTCACAGCTTCAATAGTTCACTATTTGTATAACAGAAAGCAAAATATTATCATTTAAGAAGGCAATGAGTTTCTCTAAAATGTATTTTTTTTACATTCCCTTCATGCCGTACTGTCATTCTCTGTGTAGCAGAGTGCAACACTCCTGGTATTACCCTACAAATGGGGAGAAAGTAATCAAAAAGATCATTTTGAATCCATCATGTTGCTAATATTTCTCAGAAATGCTTCAGTAATTTTGTGGAAAGAATTGAAAGGGAGCTTTCAGACAAAGTGACAGCTGCATTCAGACTCAGACAGACAGAACAATCTGGGAGAAAAACACAAAAGAAACTTCATTTTTATATTGAACTGCACAGCAATCCATGTGTGGAATCTGCTATATACCATTGCTAGGATAAACAAGGACGTCGTAGCTTTAAAAGCAGTGCTAGTGTAAAGATAACAAGCTAATTAGTCATCCATCCACAGTAGCTCTGAGCGCTAAATGAAAACCTTTTAGTCTGCAAAGCCTTTCCGCATCAACATGTGTTACTACTGTGGCTGAAAATCTACCATGTGCTTCTTCTCTCAGCAGGCGTCTCAGAGGAAACGCGACCGTCATTAACCCGCTGCCAGATGTCGAGAGCACCGCAGAGGGACTCCTCTTTAGGCTCACAGTTTGATCAGTCTGATGCCAATGAAGCTGTGCTTATCTATCGTTCATATGACACATATACCCTACAAAATTTAAGTAAAAAAAAAGTTTGACAATGCTGATTTGTATCGTTTCGCTGAAGCCAGGAGATGCAGGAATGCTACAAAGGTATCAATCAGGAGAAGGCTACAAAAACATAAATTTCAAGATGAAGGTGTCTTTGTCATCTGTTTAACCAGGAGTTTCAAAATCATTTTTATTTTGGGCCAAATCAAAAATCAGAAAGTTCTTAAAGGGCCAGTTGTGTCAAAATAAATGATAAAACCCATCAAACTGATCAATACACAGCTGTTTGTTTCATCATTCAATAAGTGTTTCTTAAAATTAAACAACATTGGACATGATCATGATTTTGTATCACACATTTTGTGATTTAGAAATATTTGTAAGAATTTGTTTTACAATACTTGCGCTATGATGTTAACATGACTTTTTATTAATCGCCGTTTCACTGACTTTAACTTGACTTGAAGTAAGAATGAGGCAGCAGTTTCTTCAACCCAAAGTTCTGGCCAATTTTGAGCAAAGAAAACTCAGCAAAGTCAGAAAAATGTGTGAATTTTGGAAATAAGAAACACTTTAATAACAACTTACTGTATCTTGAAACAAAGATGGCGGAGAATTTAAAACTTTGAAATAGTAGTTTGAGATCATGTCTTCAGTTTTTAAAAGATGTTTAACTAATAGTTCTGCATTTTAAGGTTTTCAGCTGAAAATATGTGAATATCCACCACAGGTGAATCCTGGACGACTGTAATTAACTTGTATGAAATTTGTAAAGGACAGAAAACTGAGGTGTGCTATTAGACATTTTCACATTTAAGTGAGCCATAAATGTCCAATTATTTTTCTTCTTTTTATTGGTTTATTGGAAAAGTCATTCTCCAAAAGTGGGAGTGCATCTTAAACATATCTTCAATTTCTCCAAATCAATCTTAATAATCAATTTTTAATAGGAGATAATGCAGGAAGGAATATTGGTTTGATATTTTCTTATTTGTTTTTAGGCTTAAACCAATGTGCTCATCAAATATATATGGTCATTCTCTCATTTTAAATCTTGAATAATATGCTTTTTAATCCCCCAAAAAGTAAGAAATTCAACCTAGCCTAATGGTTTAGAAACCCTTTTCCTAAATAAATAAGCCCAAATTGAAAACAGATTTTTGTTTTTATCTTTCATGTTATAATTCGTCTTAAGTTCTGACAAAATTAAATGTGACAAAAAAGGGAAACAGAAGAAAAAACCTCTGTTCTTTGATATTTTCTATATGGACTGGAAATTAAAAAGTTCTGTTTCGTACATCCAGTTCTTGTTTGTCCTCTATAATCAAGCAAAAGACTAAAATTACAATCTCCCCAAAGATGAGTAGATAAAAATGTCAAGCAGCAACTGTAGCGTCCGTAGCATTACTTTCTAAGATGAGGAACGTGAAACAGCTGCAATTTTGGTCTTAATGTGAAATAAATTACATTTCCATTAGAGCTTTGCAGTGATGTTTCATCAGCATGTTCCCTATTTTCCTAAAGTTAAGTGGAAACCTGCTATTGTTCTTGAAATGATGGAAAACAATTTTGTTTTGGTGAATTAAATTTCCCCTTCTCTGCCTGCCAACATATTTTTGTATCAATATTTTACCAGTTAACAAATCTTTGCCTCCACTTTAACCAGCCGAAACTTAAGAAAGTAAAGCAAATCCTCCTTCAGTCATTGTTGAGGAGCATCATTGTTGTCAGTCTAACAGCACCATCTTGTTTTTCACGCATTCGCCTCCTGAAAAGCAGCCTGACAGCCCAAACCGTTGCCTTTTACACTCCTGCCCTATTAATTCCTCCAAAACCATTACCCCATGTCTGATGGTGCACTCTGATAAAAAAGGAAAATCGACTAAGACTAAAGCTGTCTCTCACAACACTGTTATCCCTTCCTTTTGCTTTAGTGGAAGGTGATCGTTGATGAGCTGCTGCACGCTATCACAGGAGCCCATCCAAGCACAGGGGTCGCAGACGGGAAGATAAGATCATCGCCGGCCTGAAAAAGAGCCGAGCCAAAGGCGAGACATTGTGATGGCCTCTTCTCCCTTGTCAGTGTGTTTTACAGAATAGGAGTTAGAGTGAGAAAAAGAATCAATAAGTGATGGGAGTGTGGATAGAGACACACAAATTGACAGCAGACACCGAGTGGAGATCATCAAAATAACTTTGTAGTTTTTGATTCTTTTGAACATTTGAACGAAGCTCATCACTAATGTAATATTTTTGGTTTATTCAAGGATGCAGGTTTCACAGATAAGTAATGTGATCTTGAGTTGTGTTTTTTTAAGGTTTGTTTATATTCCCCTAATATTTCCTTTTCTTGTTTTGAAATCCTTAAAGCAGAGCAAATATATTCTTCTGAGCTCTCTTGCCATCAATACATGCTTGAATTCTATTACTGAGGTTAGCATATGCAACTACACAGACGACACTAAGATTTATGTTTGATTATGCAGACAGCACTCAGATTTACATCCAATTCCGTAGAGAACACCCAGCTTTATATCAAACTATGCAGATGACACCCAGCTTTATGTCCAACTATGCAGATGACACCCAGCTTTATGTCCAACTATGCAGATGACACCCAGCTTTATGTCCAACTATGCAGATGACACCCAGCTTTATATCCAACTATGCAGATGACACTCAGCTTTATCCAATTTATGTTCCACTAAACAGATGTAAAACAAATTTCTACTTTTGTTTTATACATTTTCAGATTTTTCTAAATTAAGAAAGAAGGAACTCTTCTATAAAAGGCTTCTTTCATAGGTTCCCAATAAAATAGCTTATTTATGACTCTGAAATGAACTTTTTCAGTCATTTGAGCTTTTCCGTGGATGACAAAACTCCTAAATTCACACTATTAGACATGAAAAGTGAATAAATTACTGTGTGCACAACACATAAATCTAAAGATAAATTAGTTTTTATTGTAAAGAAAAAATTACCGATTGACATTTTAATCCAGTTTATTTCAATTAATGGACTTTTGATTTGTTCTGGGAATAAAATCTGCCTTTTCCAACAGTTATGTTCATCGCAGCAGGTAAGCGCTCTTTGCACAACGTGTTTTATGTAACACTGCACCTATCTATTCTTACGTAACCATCAGAGCGAATCTCAGCCTTGGTTTCTCTTAATAATAAGCCCCCCACCTGATGTTCCTCAGGATCCTCTTTAATAACCTCGGACGGAGAAGAAAGGAGTGGATCTGGAGAGGAAAAAGGACTCCTTCAAAGGACGCTTCATTCATGTTTTCTCTGAGTGGGCGACGGCTCAAGGACGGGTCATCTCATGTTTGTCGAGGGTTGTCAGTGTAGATAGTCGGAGCTGTTTGTTTGGGTGCTTGCAGACGATTTCAGCCAAAACAATCTGGTGATTCTAATAAAGTCAAAGGGGCTCTGTGATTTTCTGGGGGATTAGGTGTTCCTGTCTGGTAGAGATCAAATGGCAGCATTGAACAAAAGAGAAAACTGAGGATTATTAGATTTATTTTTAAAAATCTGGAGCTTGCAGTAAGAACAAACTGCTTTCTGCCTAAGCTATTGCATTACTGAATGATACAAAATGTGTGGATCATCGCTTGGATTTTAAAGTTTTATTTAAAAAGAAATCAGCCGAATAAAATGACGAAAAAAACAGATAAAAATGTGACATTGGGGTGGCATGCTGAGCATTAGTTATCATATCACTCGTCTCAGACTCAAAGTGAGAGCTTTGTTGAGTTGATGGGCCAAAAACTCATCCAAAAATCACGCTGAGTGCCACTGAACCAGCATGCTCTAAACTGTGTTTAATTATAGCTGTGAGAGAAGTGGGGAGCGCTTTCTCTCTCCCGCTCTCTCTTTCTGTCTCCGCTTCAGCATGGGAGCCATTAAACATCCAGGTAACCATGACAACAACTCAATGAAACCAAGACTCTTGAATTGTGGACGTCTGCGCTTTAGAAGAGTCTGTGGAAACAATCAGACGGTTGGTTGCCCAAAACACAAAGCCGCGATTCAGTTTTACAGAAAAAAACAGAAGGAATCATAAAAACAGGTGGTGTCGCCATCGCACCGATGAAGATTAATTACAAATTCTCACTCAAACAAGTGTCTTGGATGTGCAAAAAGGTTTTAATTATTCGTGGTTTTTTGTCACACAAATTTCAGATAATTAAAATCTAATAACCTGAGTAAAGAAAAGCAGAAAATACTGTTCCTGATGGAGACAAATAAATAAATAAGCTCTGCAGGAGAGCATTGATCTGAAGTGCAACAAGTCCAGCTCAGATGTCAAACACAAAAGGAGTTGGCCAAAATTCCTCCACAATACAAAAGACCCAGTTTTTGCCACTAATAGTGACAAAATCAGTGAAGAGCCAGGTTGATTTGCTTGTTGTTGTTTTTCCTTTAACACTGAAATCATTATTTGAGATCTACTTGGGTTAAACCCCGGGCCGATTCCCGGTCCGGGGTTTAGCTGAGAACTCACCGGAAAGCTTCAGTGAATTGAGAAGAGGTAAATAATTCCCTTTTTTATTTAATTTAAGGCAGAAAGTAGCAGTTAGGCTTTACTAATCAGACAGCGATCACCGGTTATTGCTACCAGAACTCTGTATCAATGACGCCAATATACAAAGACATTTTAAGTTTTCCTCTAAAACTTGGTTGCAAAAGCCTGACAGTGTTTCTTTCTAATTAGTTTTCCCTATTTTAGGTTCTATCTTATATCAAGATGGTTCTATCTTATAGCTATCTTCTTGCTAACTTTGGCTACAAACTGACAAATTTCCAACACTCCACTGAAACTTGGATTTTATGTCAATTTGACGGACAAAGAAGAATTTTAATCGTTAAACTAAACTTTCCAACAAAGTAGTAGATTATGCTGCTGATGACATTTCCATTTCAGCCATTTTATCCTTTATCTTACTTGAAAGCAGATTTTTTTTCCGCCCGCAAAAGTCCATTATATTTAAATGTATTCCAAACCTCGACATGTCATTTTGAAATCTCCAAAGTATCTTTTCAACTTCGGCGTTTCCAGCTGACCCAAAAAATGCAAAACATCGCTGCCTTGTCCAGCAAATGATTGTAAGTTGAACCATGCATCCAGATTGGCCCGGCGGCTCAGACGCTGGTGTTAATGTGGATTAATTGTGACGGTAGTGAGCAGCCTCTGGGTGAAATAACGGCTTCACCTGAGGGGTCCTGAGTGGCAGCGAGGCAGAGGTAATTGTTCCGAACATCCCAGTGAGGCGCTCTCAGCTTGATCAGTTGCCACTTATTCAAGTGTGTGTGTTTCCGTCGGAGTGAAACAGAGATGAAGAAGAAGAGAGACTCTTTATTACTGCAGTTCATCATGAGTTTGTTGCAGTTTCACACCCCTGCAAGGCGTAAACTACCAGAAGAGCACTGGGTTGATTCTTTCTAGTCTATATTTGATTCCCTGATGAATTTGTATCATTTATTACTGATAAATGGTATAAAATTAGATTAGAGAAGCATTGCAATCATTTTTAAAAAGGGAGAAAAGCTATAAAAAGTTATCAAATTCAAGTGTTTTATTAATGAGAACAAACTGTTGGTTGGAAATTGTATAAGACGAGTTTTTCAAAGAAAAATTATGTTATAAATAAATGTACATTGAAAGATGAGAATGTGAGATTTAAGTGTCATGTGATGTGGAAGTAATTTAAATTTAAATGTTTATAAGTTGATGAGTTTGAGAAGCGCATAAAATCATCAGACCTTCTTTTGGAAAAGGGCATGAAAATTTGTTTTAATTAAAGTTTTTTCTTATTTCTTACTTTTACTTCTGTCTGTTTGAATATTTTATATATAAAATAAATAAAATGAATGTAAATAAAAACCATGGTGGATGTATGGTCTCAATTTAAGACACAGGTTTCAAAATCTAAGGCACAGGGGCCAAACCTGGCCCGCTGTTGGCTTTTATGTGGCCTTCCAGGTTTTCACAAATCTGCAAAATTCAGACAAAATCAACAAATTGCCACATTTAAAAACATTGAGTTTAATTAACAGACTGCTGTGTCATCCTAATTTGACTTTATAGTAGCAGAATAATAAAAAAATCACATTTAATATCATACATTAGCGCAAATATTGTACAAATTGCTTGCAGACATTTCTAACCTTGCACCACAAAATCTGTCATTAATAAATCACAAAATCCTTTATTTACTGAAATTTAATTGGTTTTATCAACAGATTCTGGCACAACTGGCCCTTTAAGAACATTCAGGTTTTTGATTTGAGTTTGACGTCGCTGATTTGAGGCGTTGCTTGTGTTAGCAGAAGAAGAAATAAAGACAGCCGGCTTGGCAGTAAAGAGAAAAACGCTAGGAGTTGCAGGTGATGACCAAGAGCAAAATGAAATGGAAAAGATGGACAACTTGTTAACAGGTCAGCAGTGAGTCCTGACCCAAAGCATTCAGGGAGGTTTAATGACAAAACCTCTCCGACTCGCAGAGAAAGACGGGTTTTATTTGAAGGAAAGCTGCAGAAATGTCCTGTTGTCTGACCTTTATGTCAGTGAAATAAAGAGATGGAGACTTTCACAGTCAAAGAGAGCAGCTCACCTTTTTCCTCGCAAAATTTAAAGCGCATGAAGGAGAAACAGTAGTCGTTTATGCAACTCCATAATAAAGTAAAATGCTTCATGCACTTATTTCCAAGATATTTTACAAGAAACTGGAGGGACTAATTGATACAATTAGGCAGTAAACGGATAAAAACTGCATTGAATTGATTGATAAGTATGTTTAACCAGAATTAATGTTAATCTAGAATATAGAGGGCCACATAAAAAGATATTGCGGGCCAGATTTGGCCCACGGGCCTTGAGTTTGACACATGTGAATTACATTCTTCAGACTTCTTTCATGGTCAATGATTGTGAAAAGTGCGAAGAACAAAGTTTTAGGTCTGTTCTGTTCAGATAATGCAGATTTTAACCACTTCTGATTTATGGGCATAATTTCTTACTGCAACAGGAAAACTTTGAGTAATCAAAGAAAGAAATATTGGAATTTTTCTCATTGGATTTATTGTTTCTATTTTAAATTTTAATTGCATATTTTGTTTGATTTAGTGTGTTTGGGGGGAGAACAAATCCGGAACGCTGGAGGAGACAAACGAGCGTTATCTGAAGGCTGATGTGGGGAAATGGATGTTGGTTGGTGCTAATTATTTCTAAAGGTAGACGCAGAGAACGCTAAGCTTGTTTTTGTGGCGTCTGAGCCGAAGCTGCAGAGGGAGAATGTGGTGAGAAATGTCTGAGTGTAACAAATGTGAGAGCAGTTAACCTTTAAATGGCCTAATTAAACCACAGAGCAATCATTAGGAAACCTGTGATTAAACCGAACCTGCGCAATGACGGGAATGACTCTGTTTAGCAGGTTATGTAAAGATCTTTTCTGTTATTCGTCAAATAGTGAATATTTTTGACTATTTTATATATTAATTGAATGTTTCTTAGAATATCTGTGAAATAAAGTTTGGTGTTCTGTTAATTAAATCCGTTTTAGAGACGTAGCAACAAAAATCGCCGTCATCTCAGCTGATTAAAAGCAAACCGCTGTTCTGCAAAAATCCCCGTTCTTTTGTGGAGAGCCGTAAAATTGATCAACAAATAAATACATATCTGTTTAACTTATTTATTTAAAAATAATTTTTGTTTTTATTTACTCTTGGCAAACATGGCTCTCCGTAAGTTGTAGAATGAAACAAAACTAAACTTCCTGTTTGACTCCTGCACACGTAAAAATATCCAGAACATTTGCCAAAATGTTTTTTATTATTATTATTATTTTATTTAATGCTTTGTCTTCCTTTAGCATCCTTGAAATTAGACAGGAAGCCTTGTAATGACTTGTTCTAGTGGATCAGTTGCTCGTCAGTGTTTGATGTTTTACAAACATATAAAATGAAAAATAAAATTAATCACTTATCAACTCTGAGTAAAGAGCTTTATAATGAAAATGCTACATAAGAATGAGGTAAATGTTAAACAATATGTACAATTTCATATTAGATAATAAACCAATTAAAAATAAATCCAAAAAATGTTTTTTGAGGCGACACACCGTTAAATAAAATAATTTAAATCTTATTTAAGGTGTATTAAAATACAATATATGTCACTAATTGTGACTGGAATCCCACAGGGAACTGTGTTTGGTCTCTATTCAATTTCACCTTTCAGTTTCTTTTACTTCAATTAACCTTTCAGAAAGATGTTGCAGATTTTCAGACTTACATTCTAATATTAAAAATCTTAAATCCATTTAGCTTTCAGAAACTCAGCCTAAAATAATAATAAAAAAAAGCTAATTAAAAACAATCAATTTCATGTTCTTAAAGTCGAAATTAAAATAAGCAAAAGTGTCTTCATTAAACATTGTTTTGTGGAGTAACATTTTCTACAAGTCTAACAAAGGTGTAAACTGTTACTTCTGCTTTTCTTCCAGTTTTGTTTTTGAACTTCCAATCATTTTACTCCCAAATTTTAATGTATAAAAGAAAGTTAGACTTTAAAAATGCAGCCTGGAAACCACAGACTTTGACCAAGGATTTATAGTCTGACAGATGGATGATTAACTTTTAAATAGCACAAGAAATATTGTGCAGAAATGCAAATACTTTTTATGTAAATAAAATGAAAAAGCTCCAGAATATCTAAGAACCTTGGATAAAAGATGAGCAGCATTTTCTGAAGCATTTTTTCCAAGTGTTTTGGTATTTACCCAACTTAGCACAACATTTCAGAAACCAGCTTTATAATGGAGATACTTTTCACTCTTAGGGCCTGTAAACATAAGACGATAATCCCTGTCATGTCACTTGCACTTATAAATCTGCCAAAAAACCCACTTAGTGACAACAAGGGCTGTGAGGATAATTAACACAAAACAGTCTTTTCAGGCTCGCGCCACCAGAGTCATTAAACTGTTCAGTAACAAATTGATCCAGCTTCACTTTGCGAATGGGGGGAAAAAAAGAAACCAGAGCAAACAGAAACATGATCCAGCTCATCTAACACTGCCAAAACCTGAGAAGCTCCTGAGACAGAAACAGCGAGCTAACAGTGTGTTTGTGTTATTATATTAGTCTCACATCAGTGAGCTTGACTTTCAGAGACAGGACTGCCTCTCCGCCTCACGTTGTGTCGGCGCATTTAGATTCCTGATGATGTTCTCGTCGTCTCCAAACTAATCAATTAGGGAGGTAATTTCAGTGTTTCCCTACGTGTGTTTGGTCGCAGCATGCTGGAAGCCACCTATGTTCCTGCTCATGAATGTTAATGATCAAATCATTTCTCACTCATCGGCTCCTTTTCCAATGTCGGCCAATGTGACAGACTATGTGCTAAACGTCCGTCTGCATCGTTTTTCTTCAGAAAATGATAAACATCTTCTAGATGAATTTGATTCATTTAAAAAATGTGTTTCTTCTTTTCCTCCCTTCATCTTTACATGCTGCTTACTCACCTTGTTCTGTCTGCAGGTAACGGAGGGCACGCTTTGTGCCGTTCCTCTGAAATATCAACGCTGTTGCATTGGAGGCCACTTTGCTGACATTTACCATGACATTTGACATTATCAGGCTCCGTCCTCCTGCAAGCAGACACAAAGGAACACAAGCAATGATTAGAAACTTGCTTCAAAAGCCGCTAAGTGTTTGAGTTTCTCACCTGCTGACACCACAGTGTGAACTTAGTCTAGTTTTTGCTTTGCCTCTCTGTATTTTTAAATGTAACTGCATTGTAAAAAGTTTTTAAAATCCTCTAAATTGCCGAACCTTCTTGTAATCTAAATTTTTTTGATCTTCAGTGACTTTTTTCCAACTCGTTGAGTTCTAGAAATGTACATTTCCACCAAAAAACTTTAATTTAGACATTTTCTAGAAAAAACAAAGAATATCAGAGCTCAAAAAGTGAACAGTTTGTGACAAAAATATCAGAACATTTTTAATTAAAGGTAAAAAAATGTTGACATTTAAAACTCAGAAAATGTACTCAGGAATTTCTTAAGTTTTTTGATATGAAATTTCTGGTATGAATCTAAAAATGTAGAAGGAAATAACAGAAAAAGAATCACAACTAATAAGAAATCAGAAGAACCCAAAAACTTAAACGTGTTTTCTCTCACGATATGACTTTTTTCCTTAAATTACATCTGGCAATTATTAGCTAAAATAAATAAAAAAGTGAGGCGAGCTGTGAGTTACTCCAGGTTAAAGCATAATGCAGGTAAGGTAGATTCATTACTGCAGAATGAAATAAAAAGTCACGTTTTTCTCTATCAAACTGTAAATAAATAGTGTTTTGCATTAAAAAGCATCAAAAGTCCAAAGGAAACCATGTAAGATCTTTGGAAATTTGTCCATGTTCTTGGAAGCAAATCCCTAAACAAAGCTGGATTAACCAACACGCAGGAATATTTGGTGTAATCTGTAATCCAGAATAAATATAAAACCACACACAGATTTAAAATCAGATAAAAATAAAAATAACAACTTAAGCAGATATTGCAGCTCAATCACTCAAGGTTTTATAACATCAACTCAGAAATCTAAAAAAATACTCAGTTTCATTAAAAACTGCACAAAAGATTGAAATCCAGTTTTTAATCAAAATTCACTTTAAAAGAGTTCAATGATAAAAACTATTTAACCCAGGAGAAAAATACCATTGATTGCAGCGATAATAGCAGGAAATACTGCAGCTCAAAAAAATAAAAATAAAGAATCATCAGCTGAAAAATCAACAAAAGCTAATTGTATAATCAAAGAACAAAACTTCTCGCTCTGAATTATGAGCATTTATTGCAATTTGTCTCTATTCTTTCCTTCTCCGCTCTGAAAACATTCCTAATTTCTGCAGGTTGACACAAAAATGAAAACGAGGTGCCTGCAAGCTGCTGCTTTAGCTTAAAACCTTTCAGATAAAATTATTTTGACCTTCATCTGGCATTTCAAAACAATAGCTGATTCCACAGGATTATTTATGACCGAGCAAAAAGTTGCAGCAAAATCTCAATGACTGAATAAATAAAGTGTTTTTTAAATTAAAATTTAATTTATCGAACTCCTTGCTAAATTCTGCAAGTCCATATCTCCTAGATTTGTTTCAGAAATGTCCTTTCCAAATCAAATGAAGATGCAAAACTACAGCAGAAGTAGAAAAATGATTTTTCTGCTAAAAGGTAACCCTGGGCAAGAAGATTAATTAAAATCTAGGGAGCATAATAGAATAATTCATGTGAAACAAATTAATTTGTCATTGCATTTCCTCCTCACTGAGGAAAAATGAATCAAGGGTAAAATATAATAATGCTCATAAAGAAAGATTGAATCAATATGTATTTTTTTCTAGCCAACAGCATCAAAGTAAATCGTTGCCTCTTTTCTCCTGATGTTAAATCAATCAGAAATAAAACATAATGAAGGCCAGATTTGAAAAAGATCTAATGTCACTTTTCACTACATGGCATTGAGCAGAATAACTGTCTCACGTATCAAACCTGCAGGTAATCAGTTCTTCAAGCTGCAGGAACCAAAATAATTATCCAGAATTACCACAACGATGGCAATTCATCGTCCCCAAAGGTCAGATCAGTGTCTGTGGAGGAGGGTCACTCCTCCAACTCCTTAATCCAACAATTAGTCAAATATAACCTGACCTTCCTTATTAGCTCTGATTGGTAGCCAGCAGTTCATCCTGGAAATGCAATATTTCAGAAACAAACTTTAAGTTCTTTGTGTTTTCAGGCACCAGAACGAAACGCAGAAGAGTTCAGAGTTTGCTCCTTCGATCCTCTGAGGGTAATGAACCAGCAGCCAACAAAAAAACAGAAAACATTCCTGCTAACAGTGTTAGAAGCTCTCATGTTATTAAGCAAAGTTTCACGTTGCTCTGGGGTCTTACAGTGTAAGAAAACATTTCTGTTTCCAGGCCATATTCTGCCTTGCTTTGGCAGAGCTGTGATGAGACTTATTTAAATAAAAAGCAGTCCTGGTTATTCAAAAAGCCACGAGTCGGAGTTAATATTTTATTCTGCTATCTTTGGGCTCCTAATGAGAAAGCCTGTGGGGAGAGACAAATAACGTGGACAGTGATTGCTGTTATGTTTACGTCTTTGCATCAAGATAATCACCCCGAAACGTTTCCTGCTTCCAGCGTTCCAATTACTGACCTATAAATGCCAATTAAGTGTTTACTATAAAGTCATTTTGATTTTTTTTCAGCCACAAGTAGAGACTAAATCGAACCATTAAGTCCAGAACAAAAACAGAGCAGACGGTGCGTTGGGAACGTTGTCAAGGTGACAGCAGGGCTCTGACTATAACATTTCAGACTTTTCCCATCTCACGTTCTTAAATATTAAATACAAAGTTTCAAAATAAATCTACCTTTTGGCTTTAAATATGGATGCATCGACTTACTGCCTCTACAGTTGCGCCAGAGTTTTTTTTTTTTTTATTAGTTTCATGACATGAAACTCAGAGAAGCTGGGAAATCTGATAATATAGTGAGTAGCGACGACGCCAGAGGATTTAACGCTCTGCTCGTCCGACACAACAAGTCCTCCAACCTAGAAAGGTTGGAGCGACTTCTGGCATCTGATGGCGTCTCTGCACAGCAGAAACAACAGTTTGGACTCGGTCAACACCGTCCTGGCAAAGCACATGCGACAATATGACAAGCCGCCTGTTGGGGGCTGGAGGGCGACTTCCAGAAAGTACTGCATGCACATGACAGAAAACTATTCAGTCTGCAAATGTTCTCATCCTACAAACACTTAAACATTTTCGTTCTTGTCATGTAAACGTCCATTTTGATCCTTTGCAAAACGAGTTCAGTCTTCATTCTCATGTGAAATAGATGCAAGTTTAAGATGTGTAGCAAGAACTTTCATCACTAAATGAAAGGTGAAAACTTTGATCAATAATCAGTAAATGTTGAAATATTTCAGGCGTTCATGAAAACAATTTGTGCTGTAATTAAAATGAAAAGAAATCCAACAACATAATGAGAAACTGTGACTTTTTTTTCTTTTTTTTGCCTTGTTATTGTTACTTAATGGTTACTTTACCAGAACTTTAAAAGTACTTTGCAGGAACAAAATAACTTAGGAAGTACTTTCCTGAAACTTTGATTGAATTTGATACATAACGTGTTATTTATTGGTTACTTTCTTGCAACTTTAAAGAACTTTATTATGAGACTTTATACAAAAACATTTCTTGAACTCAACACTTTCCAGAAACAGATACGAAGCCTGAGGCTTAAAACAATTAAAATAAAACTCCAATAATAACATTTTCCTGCCAGTTGAGGGTCTGACATGCTCTAGCTTTTTATGTGGCCTTCCAGACTAAACACTAAATGTTATCAATCAAATCAATGCCTTTTTTATCCGTTTCCTGCCAAATTGCATCAATCAGCTCCTGCAGTTTGTTGAGAATTATCATGGAAATTCACATAAAATCAACAAATCCCTGCACTTTTTTGCACTAACACATAATTGGGAGTTTATTCTTTTTCAAAAATTGTCAAACACTTTCTTATTAAAGCTGCCTCAGCTTTAATTGATGTCAGATTATAGTCCATGATCTGTACAGCGAGTAATAAAAAGTTGCATTTACCGACATAAATAAGCACAAATATTTCCAAATTAGTAACACAAAACGTATCACAAAATCCTTGAGGGCCTGAAAAGATGTTTAGTTTTAAGAATTCATTGGTATTTTAACAGTTTGTGAACATGTCTTGTCAATGCATTCTGGCACAACCGGCCCTTTAAGAGCATTCGTGATCTTAATTTGACCCAAAACAAAAATGAGTTTGACTCCGCTGCTCCAATACTTTCCCCTCACAAACGTGTTTGCAGTGTGTTAGTCAGACATGTTTATGTCTGAATCATAACTTTGGTGAAAAGGTTTCTCTTTCCTCTCCGGTTCATTTCCCCTCGGTGATAACATCCCTTCAGGACAGTTTCGTCTCAGAAGCCACAGCTGAAGATTTCCGAATCACCCGCCGTTTGGATGCGTCACTCTCCCGCCACAGCTGTTTTTGCTCTCCTCTTTCCATGGCGATTTCCAGTTTCCCTTGGCTACAGCTTCATGCCCCCGGCTGGCACAGGGTATAAGATAATGAAGAGAAACGCCATGTGACGGTAGGTTGGATCAGTGTCTCCAGGGAAGCCATAACAAAGATTGAAGAACTTTCTGATTTTAGATTGTGCAGCCTTCTGTACAAAGCGTTGGCATTCATTGCTCAAGATGTCGATGATGTTATAATCAACTTAATTCATTTGTTACTGAGAAATCCAGACATGTGGACATCAAAATAATTCACTTGTTTGTATGTTTATCGCAATAAAGTAAGATTAAATTATTTTCTTAGATAATAAATTACTATTTATTAAAAGCTTTGAGGTTAATGCAAACTGGGACGTTTTTAAAGGTCCAATTAGCAATTTTTCTGACCTTCAGAAATGAATAAAAATGGACAATAATAATATTAACATCAGTTTTTGTAAAACATTAAATAATCATTCTTCTATGGTGCTGGAAAAAAATCCTTTTTTATCCTCTGTGTTCTGATTATTGCAACATGTCTTAATCCTGCTTAACGTGTTATTTTTGAACTGCCTTGTTAAAAATCCAACGTTATTTTTTTTCAGTTTCAAATGGATTAAACAAAGCCTGAATTTCACCGTCAGCCATTTCTTCTATAGAGTTCTCTTTCGTTAAGACCAAACATGTAATCGTAAACTCCTGGTTTAAAGCGTGAACACATTTTTCAGACCTCAGAGAGTTTGGTCCAGACTGACATGATGGCATCAGTGGCTGCAGATTTGTCGGCTGCACATCCATGAGGCGAATCTCCCGTTCCACCACATCCCAAAGGTTTTCTTGGATTGAGATCTGGTGACTGTGGAGGCCATTCGAGTTCAGTGAACTCATTGTTCAAGGAACCATTTGAGTTATTGTTGTCGTTCTATCAGCTCCAACCAGTCTGGTCTTTCTCCTTTGACACTTAAATCCTCTTTCTTTATCGTTCTGATGCCCAGTTTGAACTGCAGCAGATCGTCTTGGCCGTGTCGACATGCCTGAATGCATTGAGCTGCTGCCATGTGATTGGCTGATTCCACATTTGCCTTAATGAGCTGCTGGAAAGGTGTACCTAATAAAGCGGCCAATGAGTGTATTGTGCAAAACAAATACTCTCTCTATGATTAAAAACTTATAAATTATAACTAACTCAACGCTACACACTAGCAGAAGTTGTGATCTTATTGTATTTTAACCTTTATAAGTTAAATTTGGACTAAATTGATCAAATTTTTCTAAGATTTTTATCATCACATGATGTAAAAAAGCTGACTAGGTTACAAGAATGCATTTCGAATCATTTTCTAGGTTTAATCAAAGCATTGGGTTTAATGTACTGAAGTGCTTAAATGACACTGATTACACATTGTCACAAGATTGCACCTTTTAACATGATTAGTAGTGGTTCTTCAGCCTGTAATCAACTGCTGTTTTACTTAAAATGATAGATTATTTTAATTAAATGAAGTTTAACATTCAGGTTTCTAAATGAAAACTTTTAAATCCCATCCAAAGAAAGTTGAGACTTTGGTCAAATCAGCCAAAAATTTGATTTTCATTGTTGATGAAAAGTTTGTTTCACAAAACTGGAAGAAAACCTGACGTGAGCCTGGAACAAATGTTCTCTTTCCAGCAGGAAAACAATCTTAAAAATACAGATATCTGCATGTTTTTGAACGGTTCAGTCAAAGTTCAGGCCAAAAAGTTCAGGTCCGGATCTGCGACCAAGATAGAAAATTAAAATCTTCATCCAATCTGACTGAGATTGAGATATTTTGCAAAGATGAGTTTCAGAAATGTTGGTTTCTGGATGCCAGAAACAATTTAATTTGGAAGATTTTTCTTTCTCTTCATCATTCTGCACTATTTTGAGTTGATCTAATGCATAAATGTTTGGTTGTAACGTCACAAAGAGTGGAAATAGTTTGCCAGGCAGCATATGTGCATGAATAATGCAAAGAGGTCAAGTAGAGTTTATTCTGACCAACTGTTTTATACCTGCTAAAAGCTGACACGCCCTGAACATTATGTCCTATCGTTAGAATAATTTGGATTTTTTCACAAATACTAAACCTTCTGGTGTCCATCCAGAGACAAACAGGCTGCAGACTGGAGTTTATAATCCAGCATGTGTTGGACTGCAGACGGGGACTCGCACAGGTCGTCTGTCGCTCATAGGGAGAACTCCAGTCATTACCAGAAAAAGTAATCTCGTTACAACCAGCAGCCAACGGGATTCACCACCAAACCGAGGCGCACTGCTATTGGGTGCAGCGGATGGGTTGGACTCCGTCACCCCGCTGACTGCTACTCTAATCGCGGGAACGCGGCGCGGCCAGTCGCTCCCCTGCCTCCGCTGCGCGCTGGTTATGGATCAGGACGCAGCGCGCCTCCCTGCTGTCTGCGGCGCGTAGAAAGGTGCCCAAATGAACCGCCGCCCTCCCGGCTCCTCTGGAGTGCAATGGCTTAACAGGAGAGACATGAGTGTCCGGGCGGATGACAGCATCACGCTGTGCCAGAGGGCTCTGCAGATCGTTACGGAACTTTGCCTTGCGGGACACGTGGACCGAGAGAAATGCGCGGACATTTTCCCCTTGGAGAGCAGCATACAAGGTAAAGGACACGCAGGTAAATTGTGAGAAAAAAAAATAAATAAGTTTTTTCCTTTCATATATTTTAAGTTTTTATTTTTGCAGTAAAGAAAGCGAGCGCAGCAGAAACACGACAGGAAAGCACTTTGTGTTTAGTTCATCATGTTCTGAAACTGCCCGTTTCGCCACACTGATCAGTTTGCAACAGGTGCATCAGAACAGCTGCAACATTCCTCTCCTTCTCCTTACTTTATCTCCCTTCTCACTCGTTCATATTATTATTATTTTAGGGATATGAAGTGTGGATGGAGAGGAAAATGTGGAGGTCAAAAAGTGCCACTAATTTAAATATTTCATGAAAATAAAAATAAAAACTCAATTTAGAGCTCTAATAGCATTGAATTAAATGTTACGTTTTTTACTGTATCATAGGTGTTTGATGGGAAATATTTTCCCAAAAGGGAAAATATTTGAATATTTATATACCTGATACAGATCAATTATGTTGGCATTTGATTTGTTTCTTATAGAAAATTTGTAAAAATGCTTCAAATTGTCCAAATAAAATTCAGCATTTACTGAGACTTTGTTCTGATGCACAACTGAACATCTTTAGAGCAGATCAGGATTTAAAAAATGAGATATTTATGTTGATTTACTACAGACCATAAATACACATAATTACAAGAATATTATTGTAAAACAACTTCCTCTTCTAATGAACAGTTTGATTCTGCTAAAAACTAAAGTATTATCCAAACCTTTTAGGAAAGTAACTCAATCCATTGATATGAGTTTAACTTAAAGTGATTAATGATCAATAAAAAAACTAATTAATTCCGTAAGTAGATAGATATTTGCCAAACTCTTTATTGGGTTTGGCTTCACTATATTCTCAATACTGTTGGTGTTCCTGTTGTTTGAGCATCTTATTAACTACATTTTTTCCTTCCACTAAATTTCTACAAATGTGCTTGAACGCAGCACTTAGAGTTAATTTAAGTGGTAATTTGTGGCAGACCCTCCTTATGCAGGCTGTATAGAATCAATGTTTACGTGCAATGAATCTTTACTTTTGTAATTGAATCTTCTAATTTCTCTAAAATTAAAATGTGAGTATTTTTGACATTGTGACACTTTGCAGATGCAGCCAGCTCTTTCTTACAGCTTTCTCTCTTCTGTTTCTCTTCCTCCTCTGCACGTTTGTCTGTCATATCTTCCCCGTGTCACTCGTCTTCTTCTGTGGCTTAATAAATGCAGACATCTCCATCAGTCTCCTCGCTGTGGTCGTGGGTTTCTGTGGCCTCGCCTTGCTGGTAGTCTCTCTCTTTGTCTTTTGGAAACTGTGCTGGCCCATTTGGAGGAGCAAGACTCTGTCGGCCCACGCCGAAAATGGCCTCCACGTGGGTTTCCCCGAGGCGCCTCCTTCCAGTTCCACTCCGGTCATCGAGTGCAAAGTGGCGGAGGTGGAGAAGAAACACCCGCCGGAGGTGAAAGTGAACGGACGGAGCAACGTGAAGTACCTCGAAGGAGCCATGAAGATCAGTCAGACGTCGCCAGACATCCCTGCAGAGGTGCAAACAGCCCTGAGGGAGAAGATCAGCAAACAGCCGACGAAGATCCAGAGGCAGACGACTGAGCCAACATCCTCCTCCAGGTAGCAAACGCAGCGCTGCTTCCTCCAAACACCACCGTGCTGCTCATGTATGCGCCAAGATGGGAAAACTACTCCCACAATGTCATTCCTGTGGTTTAAGATTAATTTAATGGGCTGGAGTGAGGTTTTAATAATACAGGACTGCCCCTCCCCCACCCGCTGCTGTAACTAAACTAACAGGAAGCAACTTTTCTCATATATGCAGGAACTTGGAAAATACTTTTTCACTTCATTTTAGATTGTAACTACAAACTTTAAGAGATTTTCTGGAATTTTTGTGCAACAGATCATCATAATGTTTCCTTCATATTTCACTGCAGTTGAAGCTGCAAGTCTTTAGTGGCTTGTTGTCATAAATTTTGTGCATCTAGACGCTCAAAGTTGTTTTTAATCCTTTTTACCAAATATGAACGACTCCATCAAGGTGGACTGAGAAAATCCGAACATCAAGATCGGCTTCTCATGTGAAAATCGGCCGATCGCTGATCTCCAAAATTCAGAAAATCGGCACAGATAAATCGGTGCACACTTACTGAGAAACTGTTCACTCTGGTAAAAACATGGCAGCTTTCATCTATATGCAACATTAGTTTTCCCCTGTACACCTTAAATGCAGATCAATGCCACCAGGTCATTGCCAAAAACATGTTTAAAAAATTACAAGCTTAGTTTTAGAGCTGAAATTTGGAAGAATCACAACTTCAGTACAAAAGTTAAACAAAATAAAAGCATATCATGGTTTTCATATCAATAATATGCCATGCAGTTATAATTCAAAGTAGATTTTGTGGCAGAATCCCAAATTCTTCAAGTGTTTGCAGTAAACAAAAACCTCAAGAACAGTTCAGTAAAAACTAAAACTGAACTGTTCATGCGACTTTCAGTGACTTCTGCCGTCTCAAAATGTACATTCTTGAAAATCCTTGAAACAGGAAGAAAACTGCATACATCAAAGTCAACCAAGCTTTAGCTTCATGACTTGTAATGTATTGAAAATCTGGTGAAATTGGAAAAAAGCTCTCAAACCCAGGAATGTTAGAAAACATGAAATGTTTGTCTACTATCCCTCAGAAAAGCTGCTAGAAGTTGGTTGTCTGGTCATGAATTATGTCTGCAGCAGAAAGTTGCTGAAGCTGAGTTAATTTGGCGAAACTTCTTGTTACATTTTAAATTGTTATTGATTTGTTTTGTTGCAAATTTCTGCAGGTCTGTTTGTTGTATTGGGACGACTAATTGTACATAATTTAGAAGAAAGGATCTCATACCAACCTCTGTCTGCTTTGGTTTGCATTATCCTCCCCAAGAAATATTCGAAATGGCTCCCTCCCTCTGTACCGAACGCGGTTCATGACTGTGTCCTTGAGGTAGTTTGCCGCGGGTCGTGCAAATCATCGCTGACCCCCTGGTGACCTTGGCAAACTGAAACAATACAGAGAAAGTGATGCTCTATAGCATATCCAACATCCGGTTCGAACCCTATAATCACTTGTGCGTGAGAGTCGAGCTGCTATAGCAACGTCGGGAAGAAACCCCAGTCATTAAACAATCAGCTCTCGCTTCCCTTTGTTCCCCAGCTCTGTGTTTAAACTAGAACGTCCATAATTAGCAGAGCTGCAGGCCGGAGCTGTCATGGTGGAAGGGCAGGTTCCTGGTGACACGCAGCAGCCAGCTGTGATCGGCTTCTCACAGGGAGCCGCTATTGACACTTGCTTTTGCTCGTCATTAAGCTCATTAATTCAATTATTTTGCTGCCAAGGTCTTCATGAATCGCACACCCACCGGTCAAGCCAAGAGGCCAAGCCGGAGATTACGACGCCCACTTTCACAGGCCTTCCTCCCACTTTTCTGACAGCCACGCCACTCTCTAAGAAATTCCTCCGATCGCTCAGCTTGGGGATGTTATGACACCAAAGAGAGCATGAAAACACTCTTGACGTTTTGCGTTTTTTTTATTAGGAGCTATTGATTTGTTGGGAAAAATAGCAGCCAAAGCTCATGTTTTCACTGAGCTTTGGCTTCACATTTTAATGAAACATAGTTTGAATCCAGCATCGATTAAATACGTTTGGGAAACCCAGATCACACTGTGAGATGTATTTTTAGATGGGGAAATGTGTTTATTTTTTTATTTTCATGTTTCAACTGGAGGTGCACCAATCTTTCGTGTGGAGAGCAATCCAGATTCGCCTCGCTGTTTTCTTTTTGTTTTTTAATTCCCGCCAACAGTGACACAGTGTGGCGTTATCTAAAAACACCCCAGTCAAACGCAATGTAAACAATAACTCAGAGTTAGGCTTCCCTTGTTTACTCTGTGGATTCCAGTTCATCAACCCAGCAGGGAAAAAATGGCGTGGAAAATATAACAAAAGATGATTTTTTTTGTGAAGTAATTATGAGTTTTGCTGTTTGGCATAAACAGGAAAATTGCAACATATTTAGGCCAACATGTTCAGCTAATCTTGGATCCATTTATGTCTCAGTTCAACATTTTGAAATTACTTTTGCAACAAAGATTTTATTCACAGCACAATCTGCACATCTGGTAGTTTGTACGGTGGCCCTGAGGTTCAAACCACTTCAGCAAATCGAAAAAAAGTAAAATTGAAGGCAAAGTTTAAAAGAAGATTCAGGACTTTCTGCAGACTTGGTCATATTTCAGATTCAGTGAAACACTGAAACAGCCATGTATCTTTAGCCAGAGTAACTTCCTGTTCAAAAGTAAAAATAAGTTTTAGTCCAATCAGCGATTTCTTAGGTCTCCCACTGGGACATACCTCTTCCGTTTCGTTCATGTTGTAGCTTTTGTAATTGTGCTTTCAATTTGCAGAAGTGGTTTGCGCCTCCGGGCCACCGTAAGTCTGAGAACACACCAACCACTCTCGCTCGACGCTTCCAATGGTTATTTGCACTAAATTGTTTCCATGACCTTGACAGGATAAGCAGTTTTTCCTCTATACCTTCTAAAGGCAAATAAAAGATGTTGCCGCGTTTTGTCTGTGTTTCAGCACAGACTGGTTTCTACAGCTGCAGATTGGTAATGTGTTAACTATCCACAAAAGTGGCAGTTTTAAGAATTTTATGTTGAAGTGCAATTGCAACCAGAGGTAAAATAATTATGACAAATATTTAGGAGCAAAGTAAGTAAAATTTATGGTGATAATTTTCTCTTTAGCCTCACATAAGCTGCACAGCCTCCCTGTGTTGTTTACTATGCTTTAGTGTTGCATTTAATCTTCCGCTGTGCTTCCCATGCAGTATAATTTGTGCCACTGCTGTGATTGTCTGACTGTCGGAAAGCAGAAGGGCCAGTTGCTAGGTGACAAGATTGGAGACTCAAGCAGAGTTTTGTCTGAGGATGTCTCACCAAAATCTGAACAAGGAAGGTAATTGGTAAATGGGTCTAAATCTGAATCCACGGGATTTAATTGTTTTTTTCCGTACAACATAAAGAAAAAAGTCTTTTTGCGTCAAACTGCATGAAAGTACTTTATTTAAATGACAAGTTAAGTGGGGAAACAGCTAACCAATCCATTCTTTCTTTAACTAATAATCACCTTCATTGTTTGATCATGAATGTGATTGAACATATTTTTGTTGCTAAAATGCTAAAAATATCTCAAAACATAAGACATAACCCAATCTATAAAGTTTAATACTTTAATACCACCAAAGCTGCTCTCGAGTTTTTTTCTTTCTTGCCATTTATTCTTGCATTTTAAAAACATGTTATGTTGGTGTAAACATGCGGAAATGAACCAAAACCACTTCTGAATAATGTTTGCACTGGCATCAGTTGTGTTCAGTTCACTTTTTTCACTTCTAATCGTGTCGATTGATACCAACCCGATGCAGAAAACAGTGAAGAATTAACTTAAAACTTTTGTTTTTAAAACAGAAACTGAATTAAAAATTTGTTTGGTAACTTATTGATAACTCTGCACCAGTACAGCTCATTTACCACCATTTACCATTTACCAGCAGCTCCTTAAGCAACTTTGGAAAAACAACTTCAATTTGTTCCATCAGTGCAGGTATAACTGCCAATGTAAAACAAATAATACAGATAATATAAATTTCATTCCTGTAATTTCTTAATTAAAAGCAGGAGATGTTCAGTGCTCCTAATTACATGTGAAATCCCAAAGACAAATATTAAGTTTGAATAGATGTTTCCTTGAAAAACACCATTAGAAATCCTCTGTTGGTGTTTGCAGGTGAGATATTAATCATTCATAACTCCTTTGAAAGAACATGAGCCGTCATATCAGATGTTAACAAAATGTTCTCTAACTGTTTCCGCAGGCACAATTCATTCCGCCGCCACCTCCCTCGCCAAATGAATGTCAGCAGCGTCGACTTCAGCATGGACAAAGTGCCTCTCCGCCAGTCGTCTACGGTGAGCATCGGAAGAATAAAACCAGAACTGTACAAGCAGAAGTCTGTGGACTCTGAGGATGAGGCGAAAGGTCACGTGGAAATCTGTGGGAAGCTCAGTTTCTCGCTGCTTTACGACTACGAGGAGCAGGCCTTAGTGGTGAGGATCCTCAAGGCCTTGGACCTACCGGCCAAAGACTTCACAGGCACCTCCGACCCGTATGTGAAGATCTACCTGCTGCCAGAGAGGAAGAAGAAGTTCCAGACGCGAGTTCACCGCAAGAATCTGAACCCCACGTTCGATGAGACCTTCCGTTTCCCCGTGGCGTACGACGAGCTTTGCAACCGCAAGCTGCACTTCAGCGTCTACGACTTCGACCGTTTCACAAGCCACGACATGATTGGCGAAGTCGTGGTGGACAACCTTTTTGAACTGTCTGATCTGTCGAGGGAGGCAGTAGTCTGGAAGGATATCCACGCAGCAACCACAGTGAGTAGCAGCTTAAAATAAAGCCTCACCAAATCCTCTGATTCCTGCTACCACGAGCATCACTGCAGCCATTGAGGGTAAACGTTCTGTTAATAGGGTATTTATGATGTTTTTAGAAAGCTCTCATCAGTAAACATCGCACCAATCGACTTTTGAGAGCCTGAAATCCTCAGCAGTGCTTGACATGTGAAGCAGGTGGAACGCATTACATAATTCAAACGCTTTGGGAAATGCATTTAATCAGCCAGACACCCACACACATTTTCCAGAAACTGCTGGGTATTCTGCACACATAAATATAACCAGCGAGTAAAAATATCCAGCAGTAGATACAGTGGATTTATAACAACAAAATAAACTGAAAATCCTGGCTGCTCAAGCAGACTTCACAGCTATAAACTACTCCTGATAGACAAAGTACTTATCTCTTTAACACCAACATTCATCACACATTGCCTTTCTTTAATAATGAAAGCATTTATTGCGATAAATGCTAGGTTTATGTTTATAATGCATGCTAGTTTTGAAGCAACTGAGAACCTAAGATTTAGTTTCACACAGAATGAACCTAATGAACAAATAGATCAGAGATTTTCTTAAGACGTAAACAGCTATAAAAACCTTTTATGGTGTTTGCTGCTACATTTTTATGAAGATTTCTGCTGTTTGCTCCCTGAAGTTACAGAAAAAGTTGGCACACAGAAGTGATCCTGGTTATAAGTTGGCTGCAAAAACACCAGAGGATAACAGCTTAAAAACAAACACTAAGATTAGGATGTTTGCAATACAGTCTTTAAAAGTGCATCAGCTTGTGGAAAGCTTGTTTATTTCCATTTGAATGACGATTAAATCTATTGTAAAGTCAATGCATTGTAGAGTATGTGGAAAATGTGGTTTTGTTGGTCCTGAGATTATCCTAAAATATGGTTAAAATCATCTCTCTCTACTCCTGAATCCATGATCTAACCTTTGACCTTGAGATATTGTTGCAATTGTCTTACAATATCCTGCAAGACTTCTCAAAAAGAGGCGATATTGTGCAGAATCTATCGCATTAAGATCAGGTAAGATTTTTGCGGGTGTAACTTACTTTTTACTCAGAAATGTTTCACTACTTCTGAATGAAAACAATTTATTGCCAAGAAGTGCCGTTAAATCCAGAAAATATCCACTAAATTTAACATTTCATTTGTGATAAGACTGCATAAAAATTAAACCAATTAGCGTCAAAATAGACCTACATTCGTAAAATTTCTCAATTTGCAAAATGAAACGTTTTCTTCAAGTGTTGCTTCTCTTGTTTTGTTATAACACCTGGTTCACTTCGTTTCAGACAAAACAGGATTCAGACTTTATGTTCTAAATGTTTCTCAGACATTCGCTGAGGAAACTGCTGTGACCTTGCAGATGCTTTGGCGTCTCAGATTCTGATAAGAAAACCAACTTTTTCTTATCTAAACCCCGAGTCAAACATTGAGGCTGAAGCAGCCGATTTCTTATTTCACCTTTTTATACTCAATACTAAAAATAAAAAACAAAACTAGATGGTATCAGGGGTTTCACTCTTCTGCAGAATGTTGTTTCCAGCTGTAGACTGTCTTGTTATTTGGGAACAATCTGAAATCGATAGAGGCTTGTAATGGCACTAGAAATCCCAGATTGATGTTATAATTTTGAATACTGTGGGAAAGTATTTGCCTTCTTAAAGAGTACTTCTTTTGTTGTTTGTTTTGTGTCACAAAACACAAATTTTAAGTCGCAGCATCTAAATGATGATATAATTTAGTTGTCAACATGTCGCACTGTTAAGGTGCGACTGCACAAGATTAGTTATCGTTAAGATATTGACCGGAAAATATTTTAAAACCTCATTGCTGGACAAAAAGGAAAACTTGGTTGTTTAACTTCGCAATAATTCCTGGTCTGATGACTATGAATGCAAAGTTTCTGTGTTTTGCCAACCGCCATAAAAATAAGGAGAAGTTGTTCAGACTGTCATGGAAATATCAGATACAGGTCGCTTTGAAGCAAAAATAAAAAATTCACAGAATGAGGTCTGCTCATTCAAAGCGTGCTAAACTTTTTTATGTTCTCTCCTTTCCGTCGCTGCAGGAGAGCATCGACTTGGGCGAGATCATGTACTCGCTGTGCTACCTGCCCACAGCGGGGAGAATGACCCTAACAGTCATCAAATGCAGAAACCTCAAAGCCATGGACATCACAGGCTCTTCAGGTAACCCGACAGCAGATAAAGCTCACATCAAAGCAAACCCAGGCTTAAATTAACTGAAACGCCACGGAAAAAGTGGAGGAGACGCGAGATAAAATTGTTGTTTCAACTTCCTGAGAGAGAATGTATTTTCTTAGATGTTCCCTTTTTGGTTTTTCTTGCTTCAGTCAAATTCAGCACATTAAAAACACTACATTTGTCTAAGGTAGATCCGTATGTGAAGGTTTACCTGGTGTGTAACGGACGGAGGCTGAAGAAGAGGAAAACGACAACCAAGAAAAGCACACTCAATCCTGTTTACAACGAGGCCATCATCTTCGACATTCCCCCAGAGAACGTGGAGCAAGTCAGTCTCTCCGTCATGGTGATGGATTACGATCGGTAAGTTGAAGACTCACTGTAACTGCTGCAGCTGATCCAAAACGCTGCTGCCGGCGTTCTGACTAAAACCAGGAAACTCAGTCCCTACAGTTTCTCAGTAGCTCAGAGAATAGATTTTTAAAAAACTGCTGAGTCTGTAAATCACTGCACTTCTTAGTAGCACAATACATTAAATATCTGCTGTTGCTGAATCAACTTTGACTTTGTATTTTCGCGTTTTTAAGATGCAACGCACTTGCAAATGCCTTGCTGCTATTGCTGCTGAAAGGTGCTATTCTAATAAAATTAGATTTGATGTTTTACATTAAAGACGCAAAAGTGGGATAAAAAGCGACATGGCCTTTCTGACTGCTGGTGCTTGGATACATACCCACCCCATAAGGAAGTGGCACATATCTGATTTAAATGAGCCGTTCAACTTGCCAGGAAAATTATAGATATTGGTCACAAATGAGCAACAAAAAAGGTTTTTAGTAGCATTCAATGTGTAAACGCAGCAATGACTTACAGCCTTCATATTTTGATGCCTGCTCTTCCTCTTTTACATCTCATAATATGATATAAAATGAAAATGTTGATGAGCAAATTCAAATATTCAGTTTTAAGTTTTAAAAATCACAACCGCTCTTTCCCAAAAGAATTTCAAAACTATTTATTTTTCCTTTCAGGCCTGGGAAAGTCATTGCTTTATAAATTGAGGTGCATGTTAATGTAAGTGCCTTACTCATAACAGGGTTGGACACAATGAGGTGATTGGTGTTTGCCGCGCCGGCCCAGATGCTGTGGGCCTTGGACGAGATCACTGGAACGAAATGCTGGCTTACCCACGAAAGCCCATCACACACTGGCACGCTCTGGGAGAGGTACACAAACATCCCCTCTTTTAATTCAGACTTTTTTATTCCTGAGTGAAAGGAGCTTCAACATACAGATTCACAAAAGGTTCCTGAATGCAACATTTACCAGAATTTTCTCAAACTCTTTGAGTTGAATGGATATAAATCGGGAAATGTTAGAAATGGATTGATTTTGTCCTTTCAGGCCAAAACATTCATTGGAGAACAACCAAATATTTAATTCTAAAATTTACTTCCAGCTTTTTTATTCTTTTAATGGAAGTTTGAAATACCAAAAGCACAGCTGGAGAGTAATCTGCAGCTGCTTGTTGATGCATGGAGACATTTAAATCTGCTCTGAAAAATTATGTTTTTGGCATAAAATCTTACAAAAACAAAAAGATTACCTTCCAGCAAAAGATGCAGGATGCTGAAAACAAGATTTCTTTAAAGTTTTTCTCATTTTACTTTTGCATCTTTAACCAAATGAAAACAAAAACTTTTCTTCTATAAGAGAGCTGCTTCACTGACGTTAGTGTAATTCATTTCTTGTTCTTCTTTTGTCACACCTACTCTCCACCTGATGAATAGGAAAATACAGGTGATTGCATATTTTCAGTAGCAAAACTGTTTTACACTTTAGTTTAAGAAAAACTGTGATCAAAGGCAAAATCGAAAACAAAATTATTTAATTGACCAAACAAATTGTTTTTTGATCCTAAGAGATGTTTCAGAAAGTCGCAACAGGCTCAACATTTTACAATTTGTGTTTGTAAGTTTTTGGTATGATTCAAGTTTTGCTTTTATTTAAGTTGTTTGTTGCTAAATAATGCAGTTACACTTTTCTAAACTCAGAGGTTAGTTCTGAACCTACAGGTTACTTTTCCTAAACTCACATCTAAAACCTTTTCCCTCATCTCAAAAGTAACTGCTGAAAATATACATATTTTTACAGATCTTATTGGTTATCTTCATGCCGTTTACTGGCTTCTTTAAAGGAGATTGCACTGCACAAAATCATAGAAAAGCTTAATAAATGTCTGTAAGTTTTCATTAACGTTTCCAGAAATTATCTATTATTTCCATGTAAATTACTGACTTCAGAGGCAACTTTTTCCAAACTTAGAAGTTTATTTTGAAAATATAGAGGATATTTTCTCAGGTCTTATAAGACACTTTTACATAATTTACAAAACATGCACATTATTCTCACTAGTCCCGTCTAAAATTATTGAAGATATTTAAGTGCAGTTGCTGTGGAGCTGAAAGTAAAACCTTGGAAATAATTTTACTTAAATTTACAAGAACCTTTCCAAAAACTTGCAAGAAACTTTTCTGAAAAGTACAAAGAGCTTTCTTGGTAAACTCTAATTTTCAAGTATGTGAAGTAAATTATACCAGAATAATTTATGACATTCATTCATTATGGTTTTGAGTCTACGCAACATTGAATTATATATTTATTGCATAAAGTGTTTCCCTTTTATGGATACTTTATTATTTAAGCTAAACAGAGATTGGTTCACAGTTTTAGGACATTTGTTTTTTTATTCATGAGTGGCTGTAAAAAGGGAATATCGGGTCTTCTCTCAGTTTAATACTTTACATTTTTCTAAACTATTAGTGGACAACAGAAATAGTGTTGTCTATATTTTAACGGTGTTGTTAAAAGATAATTGACAGACTTTCTGAAGGTCATTTAAAGTTGTTTTGGGGACTTAATCTAAGCAGAAATCTTCAGGTATGTTTCCATTATTAATATTATTTGGCTGAGGCTTTATTTGCCTCTGATCACAGTGAGTCCTCAAAGCTACAGAAATACCAGATAAGTTCCCAAAATCAAAGCCAACGCCTCAGTAACTTTGCTCTGTTGTATTTTGCCTTGCAGTGGCAGGGAAGAGCTGCAAGCTTTGAGAGTCAAGGTTCGTGTCCTTCGCCCAAACCTCTGCAGACTCCCTGACGATTCCAGGTAGAGTCAGAGGATCGCTGCTGTGGGAAACCAGAGATATTTACTGTTCTGCAGGGCACAGGGATGGAAAGCTGATCATTTGTTCTGGGAATTGAATCCGACGTCTTTTAGTGAACCACGGAGTCGGCTATGCACAACGCTCACAGTTCAACAGTTTGTGGAGAGTTTTCACCATCAATTTACAGAGATAACATCAATAATAATAATAATAATAACAAGCATCTCTTCAAGGAGTCCATAATAGTTCATGTGCAACTATTTAATTCCTTTCGGTATTTAAGCTCTTTTAGCCTTTGCTATTTTAATTTGAAATGGCACAAAGTTAAAGGGCTACGCCACTCAGAGCCATGGGAACATTTAGTGAATAAACAAGTCACCATCTGATTTCTGCAGGTAGCTAAACATCTGCAAGGGCTGAGAAAAATTCAGAAAATTCATCCATCACATTTAGAGAAACAGCTGCTGCAGGAATGAGTAGCAAACAAATTACCAGAGCAACAGAGATCAATGAAATACAAGTTAGTCTGAAATTATTTTGTTTCTGAAAGCCAAACTGAATCGCAAAAGCTAATAAAAAAGCTGAGTATTTATTTTTTTACTGACACTAAAGTATTTAGGTAACACAAATAAAACTTAATTTTGTACTTGCTTCATAGTAAAGCTGAGGACTCCATTGATTTAGCTTCAGTTGGTTAGAAGTTTCCATTAGTCTGGAGCTTTTACTGATATGTTTGAATTGGTTTTTTTCTCCAAACTGGATGATTATAGAGCTGTAAGGAGTGAGTACATTTTCCCCCCCCTTTTACCTGTAAAATTGCCTTAGTTCCTAATTAATTTGATCAATAAAAGGGTCCATTTTGACATTACAGCTTTAAACAGCAGCCACAAACTCATCCACTGCATCAAGGATGTGTCTTGAAAATATAAAATGTCCTATTCCAATTGATTATGATGGGATTTGAGGGAATTGCTGCTCTGTTTAAAAAACTCTGCTACAAGTTTCAACAATGTCGCAATTATTTGGATGGAAATTTTCCAATTTGTTGCATGGTCACAAAACGACGGCTCAAAGAAATGATCAAGCATCTAAAAATGATTAGAGTGGTAAGATTTTTATCTGCATATGTACATAAACCAATCCCACATTAACAGATTATCTCAAAAACTGAATTAAACGTCACTTGAAGAATTGAGAGACTGAACAAAAACCTTTTTAATTAAATATTCTTAATAGTCATAAATTCAGGGAAACATTCTGAATTCATCCATATCAAATTCATTTCTGAAACCTTCATGTTAGTAATAAAATATTCAGCCTAGCAATTAGAGAAAGGCTATGTACTGTTACCTTAATGCACATGCAGTATGTGATGCTTTCCTTCTGCTTTATCCTCAGTATGAAAAAAGTCCTATTTTTACTTGTAGCATGCCTGTCGCCACTTTAAATAAAAAAAAAACACCCACTGAAGGGAAAAGAGTGCAATGTTTAACTCTAAAAATCTTACATTTTGTGTTTACAGTTGTGTAGATATCAATGCACAGAATCCTGTGTACACAACTCTGTTTCATAAAAAGTTGGGACTGTGTAAATAGAAAGCAGAATGCTGCGATGTTCAGATGACGTCAACATTAAATTATTATAGTGGCATCACAACAAAATTTGGACTTAAGACTCACTAGAAAAATCACTCAATAAGTAATTTTGCAGAAAATGGGGATCCACTGCAGTTCTCTGATGGATTATTATGGTTTCTATGTACTTACTGAAAGCATATTGCAGAAATACTGCCTGATTGCAAATGTTGTTTAATTATTTAAGTAAAATGCATGAAAAATGAGTTGATTCGATGCCAAAACTGCGAATATTGAACAGAACCAAAAGCAGAAAGACATTAACACTTTTTAGCTTTTTATTTTCATTCACGTTTCCTTGCAATAAGCAAATATTCCCAGGTCTACATTGTACGCAGTCGCAAATGTCAATTTAAAATGTCAAATATACACACATTTAAAAAGCCTCATTGAAAACGTATTCCTATATTCTTAACTTTAATTGAAAATCGATTTATTCACTGCATGTTTATGTCTGTCTGTGTAAGGTTGAGATGGAACTGCACATGGATTTATTAATCATTGAAAACTGTCAGAGATTATTACCCCATGAAAATAACTCAGAAATAGTCCAAATACTTTGGTTGTATATTTTTTCTTTCCTCCTTTTAAAAAGTTTCTGCTTAATATTTAGAAGGGATGGAAAGTCATAGAAAGCCAATGATTGGCCTGCTTTTCTTCATGGGTTTGTGGTTCATGTCTACGCTAAAGAAAAAGATATAAAACCAAGATATCTCACAAACGATCTGTTAACATACATGGAAAACCTTGTATTATAGCAGGATGTACAGTGGCCACCGTAAGAAAGACTTTCAGTATTCAATTATGAACTGATCAGTAGGTTAATGCGAGAGAACGCAAAAGAAAACAAAATCCTCCTGGTCCCTTACGGAGCTCCGTAGATTAAGCAAAACTTCAATTTTCAAAATTAAAAACAGAAAATCCTGTTTAAACTATTAGTTTTAGTATTCTGCTTCTAATGACATCCCACACAGATCCCAACTGCGTTTTGGAAACAGGGTTGTTGTCGTCAGCAGATCTGTTTGTAAATACCAAGAAGTGAAACCTGGCAAGTTGTTGTGAATTTGTGGAAAAACAAAGACATCAAAAATGTATTTCTATCGTTTGGTGACACTTTAAGAGACTCAGACTTGTATTCAAGTGACATTTCTACATGTCCTGTAATAGTCGTGAACAAAGAAGTGGAGCTGGGAAACCCAGCGAAGCCAACTCTTAACTTATCAACTCGTTCTGTCTGTAGGCGACTAGAGCTTTGAGCTGTGATTGTTTAACTATTCGGTTCAATCTGTATTAAGCAAGAAATAACCGCTGCCAATGTCATGATGTGTACAGTTTGTGATAACTTTTGTAAAACATTTGAGATCTGATTTATTGTAATTGTTTCATATGTATTTTAAAAACAAATAAAAATGTCATGGTTTGTCTTTTAGGTGTTAACGGGAATTTTCTTTCGCTTTTTGGAAAAATTTCAAGGAGTTTTAGTCAGATAGGAAATAAAAAAAATCTCAAAAACTCAGATTTGAAAGCTTAAAGAGATGAGTTATAATAAAAGATAGAAAATGCCGACATTCCACAGTCTATTTGATATATTTACTGAATGTTTGGGATGTATTTAGTTTTTCTAAGCCGCCATATATGCGCCTCTTCTGCTATTCCACACTGATAGGGGGCAGTGTTGAGCCCCTTAAGCACAATGGCTAAAAGGTCTTCTTCTACGGTTTGAAAAGACTGACAACATGCAGTCTTTTCGGAACAGAACCGACCCAACCGACTCGTCTTTACCAATCATCTCCATTGAAGCAGATAAGGACAACGGACAGATATTTTCATGGACTTTATCTACTAATAAAGGTAAGATCGGTTTTAATTACAAAAAAAAAGATCAGACATAAAAATATTAAAAACTACAAACAAAATTTTACCTCATAAGCATAAATAAAAGCTTTTAAAACAACTAAACATTTCAGGTGAGTTTGAAATTGGAATATAAGCTGCTATTTTTGGTTTCATGTGTTTCTACATGTAACTCCAGAGGTTTTTGTGCCTCATAATGAACATCACCAACACAAAGTTCGAAGTTCAACTTCATATAAAAACATTTGGGGTAATGGGAGCAGAGAATGTGACATCTGGGTCATCCAACATCAGTGTCTGACCTCACAAATGGTCAAAACCTCACTCCTAAACCTTGTGGAAATCCTTCATGTTAAAGTTTAATTGTTTTATTTCTTTTTCCTCCATCTCCTTTCCACTTCTTCCCAAAATATCTGTGAGGTTAATCAAGAGAAAATGTATTCAAATTTGAAAATAATCGTTCTATTACCTGGTTAATTATGTTGTAGATCAATTCCACGTCTTGCTTTTTGTCAGTTTGTAATGTTTGCTGTATACACACTAATTGGTGAATTAAAAAAAAAAAGTTTAAGCTGTTGTAGCTGCAACTGAAGCCTCTATATTGAATGTGGGATGTGAATAGTTTGTGCCTGTGTTGAGTCAAACGACCTAAGATTTTCATCAAATTCAAATTATCCAAGCAAATACAAATAAATTCATAGGTGGAGATCAGAAACATTTCTCCTCACAGTAAAAAAAAAAAACACATTTTACTGATTGCTATTCCACATTTGAACTTTTAATTAATGTCACTGAAAAAACCTTTTGCTCTGCAGGTGAAATCATCACTCAGTGATTACATTGTGTCACCTTGCTGGACTTTTAGCACCTGCCTAACAGACGCAGGGAAGAGGTCGAACACAGGCCGACTGCTGACAGTTTAATTATAGCGCTCTGTTGCCTGTTTCTTTGATTACTGTCTGTTGCAGCTCTGCATAAAATTCTGTCAACAAATCATGAGAACAATAAACTTTTTCTGGAGAGGAAAGCCAGCAGTAATGTCAGCAGATTGGAGGGCTTTTTTCTCTCCTCAAAATTTTATTCAAAATAAACATTTACTTTGCTCTTTGCAACATTTCTTCTCTTATTATTCTTTAAAGGTGAACACATTACTTTGGACTCTAGGTTTCTACAAACCACAAATACTTTAAAATTTTCTTATTACGTTTATAAATTAACATTTGAATCCTTCATTGATCAAATGGATGTCAATAAGCATTAAAATACAAAATGGAGACCGAGTTACTGCAGAAACTAACATCCACTGTCTTCCATATTTCTGCTTTTTTAATTCAGCCAATAAGCACCAAGAAAAAAAAATGCTGCTCCCTGATTGGCTGCTTTGTAAATACCAGCCAATGGCATGTCAAGTAGCAAGTGGCTTCACTGTAATGGTAAATGTATTCTTGATTCTTTGAGTGATTCTAATCTTTTCATTTTATTTAAAATGTTTGTTTATCCTGGCATGAATCTAGAAATACAGAAATTTTTGGATTCCTCATTTTACGATGCTCAACAGAAAAGTAAAGAATTCATCTTTCAGATTTATGTTGATGGATCGTGAAGCCGAGTATGAGTTTGTATATTAGTATAATGCTAAAATTTTAAATAATCCCTCGTTTTCCAGTTCGCATTTCATTTAAGTCACGATATTTTTGCCTTCTCCAGCTCACCTTCTGTGTTGACCATCTGTCCTCTTCCCTGCGCCGTCGTAGGCATCGTTGTTCTCATCTCTGAAGGTTACCGAGGTCCCGCTGCGTCCTTGAACCTCTGCTAACAGCCAGAAAATGATAAATGTTAGAACCACCCTGGTTTGGGCTCTGATAAAACAAAAAGCTCCTATCATCTTTTTGATGAAGAGATATTTTGACATTTTGATCATTTGCTCCATAATTTCCTTTTGATCGTTAGGACAAGTTAAACAGAAAAAGGAGGGTATTGCATTAGTTCCCTGTTGTTGAGTGCTAAGCCCGTATTTAGAGTGGAGTTGTATCTTTAGTTAGCGTCTAATAGCTCCACATGGTGATGGGTGTAATTAAAGCTTTGCTGTTTCCTGACTGGTTATTTGTGTTCGGTATTTAAAGCTGTGGAAACACAGAGGGGGTAATCGTCCTTCTTGACGTCAAACAAAAAAGTGGATTCTGGAGAAGAAGAGAAATTGATTTAAGTTCTGTGATTTTGAAGATTTGCACATTGTTGGACACACAAAAGGTCAAGAGTCACTTCATAACCTGCAAACTACATGGAGCTGCTTTTAATGTGAGACCAATTATATTTAAAGGGGGAAGATGATGAACTATTATGCAACGCCTCACAAACACTGCAGCCTCATGACTATTTTAATGGCCTCAGTTTGTCGCTGCATGACATAAACCCACAAATCAAATTTGAATTCATGATTTAAAATATAAAAAGCTCCAAGAGATATGCAAATTTCATATGGTTATGATAACAGGCTTCATCCTGGGGATGCTAAACAAGAGCAGACATATAATCTACAGAACATCAGATGGAAATGGCACATATTTGGATTTTCTGTCAACACATTTCTCCGTCTGGTGGAAAATCAAAACCTCGCCCACATTTTCTTCACTCCTCTTTTGTCTAAGTTTTCATGAAAAGTGTTTCAGAAAGCACAAACGATAACAACGAGGCACAATATTGCAAGATAATAGCAAGGAAATTATGCAAAAAATCAGAGAAAAGCAATAAATAAATACCAAGAAGAAAGGAATATACCAGAGATCTGCAAATTTTGCATAGTATGAAAAAGTCTCTGTTTTAGCATTTTTAAAATCAAATCAAACAAAAAGCTATCTGAATCAGTCTGGAAATGGTTGAATGCCTTCATAAATGAATAAATTATTGGAATAGCCACATTATGCCCTCAGTACCATCCTGGCAACGTGACGTAATGCACTACAGACTATTTTTACCTCACTTAAGGTCAGTTTTCAATATTTGGCAATAATATAATTAAACAAACCACTTTAATCACATTTTCTAAAACGTTTCTTGACGATTCAAAGACATTTGTGAGTGTTGTCTGGATCCAAATGGAGAATATCTATCCGTTTCCTGAGATTAAGCAGCAGCTTCACCTCTGAATTAGAGGGTTTTGGAATGGCCTAGTCAAAGTCCTATTTAAGACGCTGTTTCATAACCTTTAACAGGTTATTTAATAATCAAAAATCATTCAACTTGGCTCAATCAAAGGAAGATAGGGTGTAAATTAATGACGTAAAACACTCAAACTTTTGGATTTGGGGTTAAATACTAAGCTAATGCGTCAGTTATTTTTCCACAATGAATGGAATAAATAAAACTATTTGTACTACTAATGTTGAAACTAATAGGTACAAGCTTTAAAACCAGGTAGTTACATAATCAACCACATGTCTTATGTCAATTTATTTTGTTTACAATTTGAAATAAAATGATGTGATTAATACTGACATTGCTTTGCATATAAGGATTAATTTATTTCTAATGCAACCTGAACGAAGGTATAAAAATGCATCTTCTGGGCCACCGGTTATCGCTATTACTGGCTTAAAGGAGATAAACTGTTATGAAGCACGATTAATAAATGAGAAAGAGGAAACCCAGAGGGGATGTATGGATAAAAGTGGCTATGAATAGACGTTTCCCCGTTGGGTGAAACCAAAGGAATCCTCTTTCACTCTTCATCTGATTCGTCTTGACAGAGAAACCCCGCTCCCTTCAAACATGATTTCTATTCATCCTGAAAGCAAGAATGGAAACACTCGAATTACACGTTCCTTTAAGTTATGAGGATTAATCTCAGTGATGTGAGGCGGACCTAAACCAGAAGATGAATTATAAAACAACAAAAAGATACAGCTTCTTTTTCCTCTTCACTGTCTGAAGTTCAATCAGACCAAATGTCTCTTTTAGGTCAGTTAGAAATATCAAAATTATTTCTGTGCTAAATTATTAATGTCTTAAAAATCAGAAATTAACATACGGAATGATAACTAGGGAAAAGCCCAGATGATGATGCTTGTGTGTATTTTAAGACAAAACTTATCAGCGTGGCAAAGGAATTTGTTTTAAGTAAATAATTCCTTAATATCGATTTAAAAAAAGTTCTAGTTCCACTGACAGATTATTTCACGTATAAATGGGGAAACTGTCTTATTTAAGGAAATAAGACAAGCTTCTATATCGATCATGGACTATAACTTGCAGACCTCAACGTTTTTGACCATTTTTGAGGAAAAAAATGCAGTAAAATTAGAACAAATGTGTGAATTTGTCGATTTTATTTGACTTTTGGGAAAAACTGGAAGGACTTATTGATGTAATCTGGAGCCTAATGGGCCACATGAAAAGTTATGGCGGGCCAGATTTGGCCCCCGGGCCTCAGGTTTGACACATGGTAATGCTACCAACTGAAGAAATGTGTGCAAACTTCACATATTCTGTGTTTTATTATTGTGGCATTTAAAAAATTGAAATAATTTTAGTAATTCTGACTGATCTTTTTACTCAGCGTATGGAAATATCTGGTTTTAAAAAGATGAGAAATATAAACAATTTGCTTCCAATGAGTTCTGGGAGGAACAGATTAAAAGCAGAATCATTTGTTACTTTTGCCAATTGCCTAAAGATTTGTTGTCCAGCATCATGATCCTTTTTGTTCTGCTTGTCTGCAACAAAAATCTGATACAGATTTGAATGCAGCTCAGTTTCAGGATATTTATAAACGGCATTGTGAGCTTTCTGGAGAAAGAAAGGCTCCTCTCTGGATCCAACAGGTGTGTGCAGCATCCCTATCATCAGCGCCAGCGGTGACGGGAAGAACACGCAGTAATAACAGGTTAGCGGGAGAAGCGTCACTGAGATCAGGCCTCTCTCCAGCTGCTCTGCTGATTTACGTGGCAAGCAGAGGTGGAGGAGTCGTCATGAATCAGCCGGGAGAGAGCGCCCAGCGGAGGACGTGTGCGTGAATGCGAATGCAGGCGTTTGGCCAAGGCTGCTCATTCCGACACAGGTATGGCTCACCCAGCGCTACAGTGATTCATAGCTGGAGACAAATCCAGAGTCCAAATGAAACACATTTGCCAAACCAGAGAGGAAGTATGAAAAGAAGAAGATGCACGACTCCAACCGACGACGAGCAAATAATGCAAACAAACGTCCTGACATATTGTCCTCAAGCATGCAGTTTGGCATTCCTAATCAAGGTAAATACACACACAATTATGCTGTGTATGGACTTAGAAAGGATGAAATTTACTGTCCAAAGTCCTAAAAATAGATTTTATAAAGTTTGAAACCCCTTCTGAAATGTCTATGAGTATCCTGCCAATTTTTTATTCTTTTAAATTTACTTAAAATGATCTGTTTCTCTGATTTTACGTTTTATAAGTGTATGTTTGAGGAAAATGAACATTCTTTTATTTTGTGAACAACTGACAGAATGTCTCAACTCCCAGGCAAAAATGCATCATTTATTTGGAGAAAATGAGAAGATGCAGCGAAGATGTCAAAAAAGTTTACTTTATTTCAAGCTAATCAGATTTACTGTAAATGACATCAAATGTGAACTCAAGAACACTCAATTATTTAAACCGATTTAAAAAAGGCATTTCAATAACATTTTTTTAGAGGTGTGCTCACTTATCCAACCAGGTTGTTCAACCACGTTTTAGTTGAATTGTACAGAAAATGTTCCATTAAAAAGGTTTTGTTATGATTTATGATCTCAATTGTAAGTTAGTGGAGCTTTTCTTTTTATTCGTTGTTCGTACTCGTTTCACATCTACTATTTAATCAAACCAGAGGTTTTTCAGGTGTTCCAGTCATTAACAAGAAAGTCTTTATTTCCACTCTGAATGTATAAACAGGAACCAGCTCCTGTTGGCTTTTAGTGAATGAAAAGCTCCCACACACCACAGCGTGAGTCACAGTTCAACCTGTTTAATGCCAAGTTTAATCTTTGCACTATTGTGGTGGGAACTGCCTATATTTGTCATACATCCCCACAATATGTGACGACAAACAAACACGCAAGCTTGATATGACTCAGACAGTCCAATAAATATTAATGCTCCACTCTTTTTCTAGTAATGGGTTTCAGACAACATGTTCTACTTTTCTTTCTGGTTTATTTGGACAGAAATGATCTCAATATCATGAAGCTTAATGATGGACAGCATGGTGCTTGTACGCAAAAAACAATTAATCAATTCATCGCATTAAACAAACTCAATTTCCGTTAGAAAAAGTTATTTTTCTTTCTCTTTCCACCACAAATTGCATGAATAAAATTAAATATCTCACGTTAACATTAACAATTAAAAGTATTTTAATATTGGGACATTTCAGGAATGAAGGTTGTGACTCAAACTCTGATCATTACAAACCCTTCCTGGGGTTTACAATACAGCACTGATAAGGTACCTGACAACATTAAATCTTTATATGGCCAGAGGGATTGTGGCTTGAACATTTGCCTAGATGGCATACAGAGATTAATGCCCTGCTGGACTGGCTAAATCTCCTTTATAACCCTCGGTGTTACCAACTCCCTCCTCAATTTGAAGCAGACTGCAGATAAACCCGAACGGCTCCATCTCTGGGGAGAGATAATTTATCCTCAAGCCAAAGGGAGCAAGAGACAAAAGACGTTTTGTGTGATTGTGTGTTTAGAAATCTGCTCCAGAAACAAACAACTATAGATGGAAAAACTGCCAAATAACCAAAGTCTCACCAGTATTAATGTTTCATTCTTAAAAGAGTGTCGAGAAAACTGAACCCTGTTATGCATTAATTATGATCCTTTATTTCAAGATTTTTTCCCCCATATTGTCCAAAGGTGGGGGAAAAATTGCAAATTTAGGATTTCTTTTTAGGTGATCAGTTGTAATTTTCTCCAAAGTTGTTATTTGGAAAATAAATCAGTAGTATTAGTCTTTAGAGGTTACTGGAGGTCACAATATTTTTTTCATCTGCAAAAGTTCTCAATAGTAGAACTGAGTGGCTAGTTTGTCTGTCGGCCATATTGGATTTAACAAAAATTTCTTGCACTTGCAGTGAATGACCAGTAGTTGGCAGTGTATTGGATGATGCTCTAATGTCCACTTCAGTGGTCTGTGTGCATTTAAAGCACAAAAATCCACAACAAAATGGCCTTTAGATATTGATATAGCCATCCACTATTATAGTATTTTTACTCCCAATAGAACCAAAATAATTTGGTCATGTGACATCAAACCTAGCAAGACTCAGAGGCCAGCATTGACATGTCAGCAGGTAGTAATTAGTTTACTGTAAATGTCCACCATCTGTCAGTGCAGCATGCTTTGACACCTTAAATCACATGGAAAACAGAAATTCACTTTCAGAAATCGTCACAAATATTGGCATACAGTGAAGACTTTAGTCAAATCCAAATTTTATTGCAGAAATGTTTTTCTTTGCAATATTACAGCAATCAGTGACTTCCTGTTTCCCACTTTTCTACTCTTAAAAATGAAGGAAAACAACATTCAATTCAATGAAGGCAGCCATTAATCTTCTTAAATAATAAAAAAATAGATTTAATGAAATGGCTCCTTGCCTAAACTTGCTCATATTTCAAACAAAAATGTGGTAGCAAAACAATTACCTCCACTGAGTGTATTCAAAATAAAGCTAATCTATTGCAAAAAAACAAAAAAACCTACATATACATTGGGAGTTTTAAACATCCTAATGATGTAAACACAATATATTTTCCAGAACCGTGTGGAATAAATCAAATTATCTCAACACACGACACCTCATAAGTAATCAGAGCGCAGCTCTTCCTCCTAATTAAAACAGAAATCCAGTCTGAACCGAACCAGACAACAAGAGTCTTGTCAGAGTTGAAAGTCTGGCTCAAGAAATGTCAATCATGCAGAACACACATTATCTGCCAGTCTGAGCTGAGTGCTTAATTAACAAACAACAGCCTTCCTCATCCATCCCCTGATAACCCCCCCACCACACACACACACACACACACACACACAACCCACTTTATGCGTTTTATAATAAACCACATCCTTCACATCCATAAACAAGTGAAGTTCTGGGAACATCTTGTTCTTCGGTGAGACATGATGGGGCTGCTCATGTTCTGCTCTTCATCTCTGCACAGTTTCAACCTAGCGTGAGGGAAACCTGGGTGCAAACGCAGCCTCTCCCCTTCTCCATGGCAACCGGTGGGCATGCCGTCACATCTGGCAGAGTTTAACGGCTCCTCACGGCCATGAGGGCACAGCAACAGTTAGGAGAGCAGAAACTGCAGTGGGGGAGAGATGTCCACTCATTTATCTGAGCTGGGCTTCTCTGCAGCTACTGCTGGTGAAAAGAGGGGGTTTTCCTAAAATATCTGCAAAAATATAAATACTTTTAAGAAGTACTCACTCAGAGTTGCTGTGTTGTTTACAAATGTTGCTCTTCTGGACATTTTGGATTAAATTGATTTTAACTGAAAAAACATAAAACCGGTTTTATGCGCTATATTTTAAGTTTATTTCTACATAAATGTAATTTACTTAACACGTATTAGATTGTATAGTTTACAATTTAAATGCTCACAATGTGGGTTTGTAGTGCCATCTAGTGGACAAATCATTTAGTTACTGTAGTGGAGAGACGATGCAGAGATTATTGTTCTGGAGTCCAAAATGCTCCGATATTCAGTTTCCAAAATTCTCCCTCTGCCTTTAGAGACACTGGTTCATTGTTGGACAACATTTTGCAGGGACTCTAAGAAAATCTGGCAGTTTGGAGGAAAATATGAGGAAGCCGAAGGTGTTTTTGAAATTTTTAAGTGTGTGATAAAAGATGGAGTAACATGTGGTGCAATAGGTAAATGATGCTTGAAAGATTTGAGGTCATGAAATAAAATGATTCAATTTGTGTGGACATTCAGAACGTTTCTGCTGCTCTGATTAAATATATAAAAACACAACTTTCTCAGATTTGACTATACAACTTTGAACAATGTGCAGAAACATTGACGTTTGCACCTAATTTCTTCTTGTTTCACAGAGGAATGACGAGGAAACATTGAAAGCTGCTCCTTGGTCTGTGAACCAAAATTAGCTTGTAAAAAGAAAAAAGCCAGCCAAGTCGCAGCTGTTTGACTTTTTGGACTTTTAACTTGACCCGTCCCAAATTTAGGGAAATGTTTCAAGAAGTTTCCAAGACCAATAACCAGTCAGTCAGTCACAAATTAAAAATGGACAGAAAGCTTTAATGAGAGGTATACAAGTCTTGGCGTGTCAACAATAAACAGAAATAATCTTTAGGAAGGTTTGAGGGAAAATGTAAAGATTTACCAAAACATTTTATAGATGGGTTGTTTTTTTAAAGACTCAATTTAATGAATTCATTCATATGACTCCCTTCAGTCCCCTGAGCATTCAGTAGGAAGGAAAAGTCCAAACGGACCTCAGTTTCTAAGTTGTTGTGGACCCTGAGCTTTACTTCCAGGACCCAGCTTTCCCTTTGGCCCCGCGGGAGCTCTTGGACGTTTTGGAGCCTCTCTGGTGGTCGCTGACTCGGTTCCGGAGAACGTGGATTTCATATTTTTGCATCTTCAGCTTCTCCGCCAGCTCAAACTTCTCGGCATGCAGCTGGTGGAGCCACTGCCACAGGTCCTGCACCTTCTCCACCAGCTTCTCCTGGCTCAGATGGTCGATGTTGAGCGGCTTCCTGCGCTCCATCAGGGCTTTCTTCTTCTCCTCGCGGGCTGTTAGCTTCTTGCCCTTCTTCTGATCTACTTTCTGCAGGTAACCCCCGAAGGATTTGTTGGAGAATATCTTCTTCTTCTTGGCCTCCTCCTCAGCCCGCAGCTTGGCGGCCTCCTCTTCACGCCTCGACCTCTCCTCTACCACCCGAGCTTGGCGCTCTCGCTCCTGTTCTGCTCGGACTCTCTGCTGCTCGGCCCGATCAGCGCGGCGCTGTTCGATGCGGCTGCGCAGAGCAATCAGCTCTTCCTCCTCCTTCTGGCGGCAGGAGAAATGCTGATCGATGAGCGTTTGCAGGTCATTGTAATCCTTCTCCACTCTTTTCCGATGGAGATCATCAAAGTCGACCTTCTCTCCATCAGGGAGCTTTGGAGGAGCCATGTTTGGTATGTAGGTGGTTTTAAACCATTGTTTGGACCCTTTGTCATGCATGTTCTCATCCTCTTCCTCCTCTTCATATTCCTCCACAATCTCCTCAGTGTCTGACATGTTGGATCCTCTGAGCAGAACAGACCAGCTGGAGTTGTGAGCACAGGAAATAACTGGAGGTCTAGGTCTGCAGGTTGGACGTTTTAAAGGTTTCCTTCATCACGTGACCCTACAGCAACAGTCACCGGGGATCGGGTCAACAACAGGGTCCATTTGGAGACAGATGGAGGGGTCTATTTTCTCCTACGCCAAGTCGTGTCATAAACACTCCCCTTCTTTATCCTCTGAAGAGCCTCCTGCTGCCTACACTGACCCCAAGAGCCTCTTCATTCCTTTGTAAGGACAAAATGAGGGACTATTTCAGAGACACAACAGATGCACGCATACTTGTGTTCTCAGATCGCCCACAAAGCAGCGCTGAGATTATTCCAGCACAAATAGCATGCATACTCTGAAAGATGTAGAAAAGCAGCTGGTAATGACCAGAGGAATAGTAGCAAAACAAACTTTTGCAGTGATTCTCTAAGAAAAATCACTAATCCTCCACTTAAAGTGAAAAGCCACACTGTTAATCCAAAGAGTGCTTAAGACCTCCTTAGCCAGAGTAAGCCCCCACTTAGCAGGATTTTAATAATAGGAAAATTAAACAATTCACAATTTCCAATGCCAACATTTCCCTCTACTTACATTTTCACCATGGTTTAATCAGAAAAATATATCTAAAAGTACATTATTTGTGCATTTAAACAAGTAAAATGTTGGCATTATCCAAATATAGCATTTTATAAAATGAATGTCATACCAGCTGTGACGCTTGGAGGTGAAGGAGTCATGATTTGGGAATGCAGGCCGTCCAGGGTGTAAACGTGAGACCATCTGTGAAAAAAACAAATGAAATTGATTCAAATATACCATGACAATGAGCCCCAACATACAAATAAATCCAACAATGACTGGCTGAGATTTAAGAAATCGAAAGTCTTGGGTTGAGTCAACGGTTGATCTTGATCTGACCTTTGATCTCTCTGCAGGACCAAAAAGCAGAGAAAAGAGATGGTTCTCACAAAGATGCAAGTTTCTATAAAAACAGAACAGTTTGGGCTTCACTTTTTTGGGCCTTAATTAAAGGAGGCATTCAGCACAAAGAGGATTAAAGCATAATTACTTGCATTCTGACATCTAAAAATGTCAATAATTTAGTATTTCCAAGTCTTGAGTTATTCCTGGAAAAGGACAGAGCTGAGTGCCAGCAGCAGATGCTCCTCCACGTCTGGGAAACCTTATTAACTCGATCTGTGTGCCTCCTTGGAATAAAGCTCTCGATGTTATTCTACTGTAAATGTCAACAATAGACACGCTTTTATCTCCGGGGGATAACATTTCAGGCCCAGTGAAAACTTGTGAGGCTCTGTCAGAGTGAAGACAGGCTAATTACAGCCTGAGAGGATAACAAAGCACATTTTTAATGTCTTTCCAGTCTCGCCCCAGAGAGGACTAGTAAAACATGACAACAGGTGGTTCAAACTATATTCTAGGCTCTGCTTGCTGCTGGAAAGGGACAACTGTGCCTATCACCAGAAACAGGCAGCAAATGATCAGAGCTACGTATATTCACAACTGTTCTGCTTTTACTCATTTGTAGCCAGGTCTTTGAGGAATAGGAAACGTCACAATGTCACTTATTTAGCTGAAAATGCGTGCGTTCAGAGTAATATTTGTCCAACTGTTGTAACTATGGAATCGCCGCCATTGTATGTGCTTGGTAAAACAGCGACCCCGTGTGGTTCAGAGGCGCAGACTAGTTTGTTGAATTTTTAGCTAAATGTTAAGGCCATAAAGTTCACTTTAAAATGAACGTTCTGTTATTGCTTAACGGTAAAAGCATAAAGTAGTAAAGAATTTGATATTTAGATTAAATAAATATCAAATAAATCGTGTTTTCTATAAACAGAAAGAGGTTTGTTCGTTTGTTCGTAAAGGGTTTTGTTTGTGGTCAGTTAACAAACCTAGCTGGTTCTAGCTAGCTTACGCTAGCCTACGCTAACCGAAACCTAGCAAACAATTAAAGAAAAATAAGAATTGGATGTTTAATTATTTATGTGAGGTGTTATTCTACCTTCATGTAAGCCAGGTGTCTCCATTTGGTTGACAGGAAATTGCCAAAGAAGACAAGAAGTGTTCCTTCAATGAAGGAGTTTATTTAAAACGCATGCAATCAATAAAAATAAACGGAAAACAAGAGTGCAAATATTATCCCCGGAGGTCTAAAAGGCATAAATTTAAGTTTTGTTATATAATGTCATGCTTTTTTCAAATTATTCTATGACCACAAACCTCAGCTGACTTTTCTAATTCCATGTTTTTGCAGCTATTTCATTGGTGCCTCGTTTTCATATCATAAATAATATACTTCTGCACTTTCACACAGTTTAGCAAATTTATATCCACATATCAAACCTTCCATTTTATGTAATCACATTTCTAGTGGTGCAACTACAAATACTCACAGTAACAAGCCATCCAGTCCATACATTCAGAAAAATATAATAATTAATTATCCATAAATTATGTGTAATAATATTGATATGGTAAAAGAGTATTGGGACACAAGAAGAAAGAACTACGCAGAAAGATGACATCTATCAGTAATTAGACAGCAGTCCTGCCAGTTCCAATTAATACCAGCTGGTTCAGTTCTTGCGCATCCCTATAATTTATTTTAATATATTTCTTTACTTCAGCTGCTCTCCTATTTACCAGCCGAATCATTTATGTAAACCTACAAAAAGATTCGACTCTTTTGGCTGTAAAATAACTCTTCTCTTACTACTCCTCCTTGTAGGTTATATAATTATTCTTAGCATACATATTGATCAAAGTAATTTTTAAAATGAATTATTTTTGTTGTTTGCAGCCTCATCTCAAACAGGAACCCGCTCCCGGAGGTCACCGAAAAGAACCGGCGTAATAAATCGGCTCGACCGCGAACGACACAACGCGAGTGTGCTTCCCGGTCACGTACCTTTCACGTGCCTCTCTAGCTCCGCCCACAAGGTTGCGTAGCGTTATGAAAGCAGAGCGGTGGGAATGACAACGGAGTCACAGCAAAGAAAGCCCCTTAAACCCGGTAAAATAATCCACATTATTGTTCATTTTATGTCAAATAAACTGTATGTTTAGATTAATGTTTTTGGCTGCTGTCGTTACAATCATTCCCTTCCGCGTTGTGGCTTTGCAGCTATGGCCTGGTGCAGTCATAATACATACATAACAGGCACATGCAGCATCACATGTGGATGTGATGTTGCAGTCATAACTGTAATCAGTGGAGATCATTTTCTAAATCCTTTTAGATAAAACAATAAGTGTCCCCCACCCCCGTCTAAATTATACACAATCCTTGATTTGTTCCCACATTTGGATGTTTTTATAATACCCAAAATATTTCACAATTATAAAGTGGAAAGAAAATTATGTAAAGTTTTCTCCATTTTTTTTAAACTAATAAAAATCTGAAAAGTGTGGCTTGTTTTTGTATTCAGCTCCCTGAGTCAACAATTAAGACAGGGGTGTCCAAAATGTGGGTTTTGAAATTATTTTGATCCCCAACGAAATTAAAAACAACTGAAATTCAAACAAACAAAATAGAACCAGAGCATTTTTTTATATTTTTTTCTTTTTCTTTTTTTTTTAAAAAAAAGCAACAGTCTGAAGTATGTTTTTTTTTTATGTTTTGGATCTTTACATATAAATAGATTTCATATAAATTTTGTTTATTATTGAGCAGGTAAAAAAAAATTACATTGTACTAATTTTTGCATTTTAAATTCAACAAAATTTGAGGCCTGTGAGTTGTTTTAATTTGCTAGTTTTGGCCCAGAGGGCAAAAAGTTAGGATAGTACTGAATTAAGAGAATTGTCTTCCCATCAATTCTTGCTGTTATCTAGTAGAAATAGGGAATAAATACAAGAGCAATATACCAAAATGCTGAAAAAATACCCCCACAGCATGATGCTCCCACCACCATGTTTCTCCATGGAGATAGTGGTTTTTGCATGAAGGCCTAAATGGTCAGTGATTATGAGACTTGTGCAAATAGTTGCAACTCTTTACAGATCAGAGGAATGAATGCTGTTCTTCTTCTTTAGAGATCCGCTGCGATGCTTCGTGTCACCACTACGTCTCTGTGCGCCTCCTGCCAGAAGATGTGGCTGCTCCTGCCTCCCTCCGCCTCCCTCACCTCCCAGAGCAAACGGGAGGAGAATCAACGCACGGTTGACTCTCTGTACGAACTGTCAGTGGACATCAGAAAGGTCCGCAAGCTGAAGGGTTGGGTTTTGTCTGAGAAGACCGCCTATGTGGCTGAGACAGCCGGTCTGCTGAGAGACATGGGCGCCGACACGGCGGTGATCGCCCACATCCTTGAGACCCACCCTGAGGCCGTCCTGTGCCGACCAGAGGACGTGGAGGCCCAGCGGGACCTCTGGGGGTCCGTATGTTCCGGCCAACGCGCCCTTCTGAGCATCATCGAGAAGTTCCCAGCTTCCTTTTTCACCGTAAGCCACCACAGCAACCAGCAGGCCAACATCCTCTACCTCCAGAGCCTTCGCCTCAACAAGAAGATCATCAGCAAGCTGATGGCCAGCGCGCCGCAGAGCTTCAGTCGACCCGTGGAGAGCAACCAGGAGGTGATCCACACCCTCAGAGAGACCTACTTGGACCTGGGTGGGGATGAGGGTAATCTCCGGGTTTGGCTGCAGAAGCTCCTCAGCCAGAACCCGTACATCCTCTTGCGTCCAGCAGAGAGCTGGAGGGATAGTTTGGGCTTCCTGAGGGAGAGGGGCTTCACCACGGAGGAGCTGCTCAGCCTGGTGTCCAGCCTCAGAGCCTCCATCTCCGAGCTGCAGCCTGAAGCCATGCGGCAGGCGCTGGCCTACGTCCAGGATGCTCTCAGCTGCTCCGAGGACGAACTGAAGCAGGTCGTGATCCGCTGCCCGGCCATTTTGTACTACTCGCTGGCCACCTTGGCGGGACGCTTTCAGGGACTGATGGATGCCGGGGCGAGCGTCGAGCAGGTGAAGGACTCCCCAAACGTCTTGGAGCTCACCACGCAGATAGTGCTGTATCGGATCCAGAAGCTAGCGTCCTATGGGTACGACGTTCGCTCTGGCAGCTTGGACGTAATCGTAGGAACCAAGAAGGATTTTGAGATGAGCTACGCCAAGCTGAACCTCCGGCAGCAGAGGCCGCTCTTTAACCCCGTGGCTCCACTCAGGACTGCTGAGGAGTGAAGAACGAGACTCTAATGCTAATAAACTGGAGATTGGTAGATGTTGACGTGATACACATTACTTGAAAAATCTTTCAAATGCGGATACAGGCTTAAAAATGTATATGCTCAGCCCTCAGTGTATGGTTCTGATATTCTTCTTGAATTTTGGGACAACAGACATTTTGAAAATGGAAACAAAAGAAAAAAAATCATATTTGATTTCTATGCTTCAAAATATACAAACACATTCATTTTACGTATTCATTTTCAATGACTCGAAACCAAACGTATTCAACTGATTAATACTGCAGATAAATTTCCTTGATGACCATGGCAGCCATCTTGAATTTTTCAGTGGCTAATTTCTGATTTATTTACTTTTCTAAAGCGCAAGATCCTTGGAACATTGTGCCAAGTTAGGGTCTTGTATCCATATTTGAAAGATTTTGATGAAATATTCAATTATCTGCAGCACCAATCTGCAAATTATTCAAATACGCAAGATAAGAAAGAGCTTAATTTTGTTGCCTTAATGACTGTTTATACTTTTGCCTGACAGCTGATTATGTTTGTGGCCTTACTTTGTTTATTTATTTGTTTAAAACTATAGCTTTTGTGGGAAGAGAAGCAGCCTTTAGTTGTAATACTGCTCTTATCTGGAATAAACAGTTTAAATCCTAAACCATTTGGTTAGGATTGGCTTCAATTAATAACATCATTAGTTTTAGTCTAGATTTCAACTCTTTATTATTTTTCCTTTGATTTGCCGCTGCGATATTCTTTTATTTCTGTCTTATAAAGGTTTATGAGCGACCTTGTTGCTGAAATACAACCAGCTGCAGAAGCAACATAATGATCAAATGGTAAACTATATAAACTCCTCATGTGTTCAAGATAAAACCCGCAATTTGATTCAAGTGAAGACGCTACAGTCTTGTTTGTGGTACACTTCTTTATTAAGGATTTTACAGGGAAGTCACTGTGATGCAAAGACTCTTGAGTCCTTTTTTATTCTCCAAAACTACTAAAAAAAGGGCAACATCAAGATGGTTAATGTTTTTTTGCCTCCACATTGGAAAGGAATGAGACACGTCTACAATTACTGAGATCAACCAAAACACTTCGTCTTTGTTTGTCAGTTTACGATAGATGGATCAAGAAAGAACAAGGTTTGGGGAAAACGATGGTTAGCAAACACAGAAGCTCTCTCAGTGTTTTTTTTTTTTTTTGTCAGAAAGTCTTTAAATGTTTTTTATTATTATTAATATTTATTGAGAACTATCAAAACAAAAAAAGATCTATCCATGATCTCATATCAAAAATATATCAATGGGTTTATGGCTACACAAGGAGAGAAAACATACATACAATATCCAAATATGTACAAGTTGTGTGAGCTGCAGTTAGCAAATTCATTATATACACAAGGATGTACGACAATACGAAGCGCTCAGTGAGAGCCGCCGCGGCCTCACCGGCGCTGATGTGCAGTCCTCATCAGAGTCCACAGTCTGTTTAATCGGGGGATGCGTGTGTGTGTGCGTGTGTGCGTGTGTGTGTGTGTGTGTGTGCATTTAATCATCCCTAAGGTGCGTTCATGCAACACCGCGGTGCTGGAGGTAATAGTCCTTTAGTGTCTGGTCTGATTTGGCTGATAATATGAAGGACGACGTGCAGAAACATCTGAAAGAAAGGAAAAACAAATAAGATTGTTTTCTGTTGTGTTTGTGTGAACCGATGAAAATTTGTACCTTCAGTGTTTATTTTATATTTTGACAGTTAGCGAGAAATCATCTTAATTGATCAAAATTAATCTAGAAAATGTGATTCACTTGGTGAATTGTATTAACCTTTCCAGACTGAACGTGAAATCTACAGTTCCGTAACTCCACCACACTTTGTGCTATCGGAAAAATCCCAACGTTGCACTTTCCAGTCAACATTGGGTTATTACGGTAATTTCACTCCCTACTAGTTTTAGTCGCAGGGAGTGAAATTAATCTGATGAAACCCCCTTAGTAGATGGTAAATTACAAAAATAACTTACTATATGATAAATGGCAATATATATTTATTCATAGGACATTTAAATTAGTTTGTACAATTAAAATAAAAATATCCAGGTGAATATTTGAAATTTAGGCTTAAAATAAAATATTAAGATTCTTGCTATAGATGTACTCATTTACTCAAAAAACTAGATAATAAAAGATGTTTGGAATCTGAAGCGGATTTTTTCATAAAACATCAAATTTTATCCCAGTAAATCCAGTGAGTATCAGTGTGTAAAATAAACGTGTCACTAACTCTTCAGTGGTTGCTCTGCCTCTGGACTTTAGAGCCTCTGCCGTGGCCAGAATCCTCACTGGGACGTTTTCCGCTGGTCTGTGTGCCGGGATGATGCTCGAATCCTTGAGACAAAACAAAAGAAAAAGAAAAAGTCACATTTAGAAAGTTTCCACAGAAACTACTCTACAACGCCGATTTAAACAGATTTATTTTGCACCTTTTTGCAGTGCAGGACCTGGAATCTGTGGGCTGCTTTGAGTGTAGCGCATCATGCTGGTAGCTGGAGCGTAACTGGGAACTTCAGGAAGATGAAACAATCATCAGAGTTGATTAAAACAACCAGATTAACATGAAAATATGAATAATTCATAAGTGATAAATGTGCTAATCCCTACCTTGCTTGTGTGTGCTGGTGCTGTTCTGTGGATCCCCCTGCAGGTAAACCATCATTCCGCTGCGCCAGTCTGTCTCTGAATGAACTGGCATCTGATAGGCTGAAAAATCAAACAAAGGCAAAACACATTTATATTGAATTTTAATGAGAAATGTAAAGGAGGAGCAGCTGTGCAATTTTATGTAAACAGAATAACATTTGTTGTTTTTTTTCTTACCTGCTGGAGCAGCAGGCTGCGGTGAAGCCTCGACGGGGAACGCCATAGCGTCTGAGGATGTCTCATTGTTTCCATTAGCGTTGGATGGAACTGTAGCCAAAAGGCCTGAGGATGTAAACAGTAAAGAGTCAATCAACGTGGAAGGATACCTCACATATGAACAAGAGAGAAAGAAAGTAACGGGTCAGTATACCGAGGCCTCTGTAACAGGAGAGCTGCTGGTAGATCTGCTTCATTCGCTCGATATTGATGCAGCTGGCCTCAGCGTGGTTCACCATGGGCTTGGGGTAATGCATGCCGATGATGCATTTGGCAGCTTTCTGCACAGACTCCGGAGCGTTCCAGGGATCGTAGATGTACTTTGCTGGGAATCCTCTCAGAATGGGCAGGTAGCGCCTGAGCAGAGGGATGGAAACAGAGAGGGTGGATTATTCACCTATCTAAGGAGGTAACACAGGGTTCCTGCAGGTTTCAACAACTCAAATTTAAGAAAATTTTGCGATGCTCTCTACAGCTTTAACTGTGGTAGTGAAAAGGTTTTTGTACAGAAAGCATCTAGCTTTGTATGTTTGGCTACAGAAGAGAGCCAACAGCGAAGACGAATATCTTCAAGTCAACATTTGAACGTAACCAGGACAGGTGTCAAAAAAGTTATCAAGCCAGCTAGCTAGCAAGTTAAGACAAAAAACACAGAATATGAAAGGATAAAATTTTAGATCTGTGATTACTAGGTTACAAAAAATATTTTTTAGAAGTTGTTTTTTCAACTGAATTAGGACCATTTTGCACCACTGACTCCAAAAACTACGTCAATTTTTCTCAATCAGGTCATGTTTTCATTTGAAATCTGATCCACTGACTAAATCAATTGCATTTTTGTGACATTATCAGTTCATTTCCGTTAATATTTTTCATCCAAAAAAGGTTTCAGGAGGAAAAAATTATTAACATCTTCATTGTGTTTCACACAATTACCCTAAAACGGTTGGAAAAACCTCAGACAATTTAACCTTCTGAGGATGCACAGCCACCAGAATCGACCTAAGAGTAAAACGTTAAATTCAGAGTGAGAATGAGTGACGGTACCTTATGTAATCTCCGTTGGGGTCGGTGCGTCGGCCGAACCCGACTGGGCAGTAGCAGTGGAAGAACTGCTGGAAGAAAGAGCTGCACGAGAGCCACATCCAGCTGCCGGCGTTGACACTCCAGTCTGCATCCAGCAGCAGCTCCTCGAACACCTGAAGACGAAACCAAAACGGTTCGATACATTCTGCGAAACCTGACAGTAACTCAGAGTCGGCGTCCTCTACCTTCATGCCCTCCTCCCAGCTGATCCACAGGTCTCCCCGGGTCAGGAAGCAGGCCACGGCGTGCCGGGCCAGGTGGTGGATCCAGCCCTCCTGCCTCAGCTGCGTCATGATGGCGTCGATCCAGGGGAAGCCCGTCCGGCCCTCGGCCCACTTCGCCAGCGCCTCGGGGTTGCGGTCCCAGGGGATCTGGACGCAGATGGGGTTGCTCTCCATCTTGTCGAAGCAGGGGTTGTTGGTGGCGGCTGTGTAGAAGAACTCGCGCCACAGCAGCTGGCCGTACAGCGACAGAGGAGGGGAGCTGTTCTTCTTTACCTGGAATCAGACGTTAGAGACCAAAGTCAAAAACAAGATGGAAATAGTTTATTTCTTTTTTTATAGAAAGTACTCAAGTCTGAGCTGACCGCTGAAACTAAACCGGATTTTCTTCATTCTTGCTGAAAGTAAGTCCTCCCTTCCCACTGTCGCCACATGCTTACTCAGGATGAGGGATTCATATAAAAGTCGGCTGAACTTTGGCTTTAATTATTCAATTTAATTTTAAGCTGGACTAAATATAAAGTTAATGGAAATGAAAATCACTCTAAACTTGCACCATCAGAGCAAAACGTATCATGGTTGTAAAAACACTCGCCTTCCTGAAGAGGTCGGTGAGTTTGAAGTAGAAGAGGCGGCAGGAGAGGCAGCCGAAGCGCAGGTAGGGGCTGAGGCCGGTCGGACTCGCCAGCAGAGAGTTGGCGTTCATTCTGGGTCGCTCGAAGTTCGCCACCCACGCCTGATGGCAAAACCCGTCACATTATTAGAACTGCAAGAAGACGAGGTGATTTACAAAAACAAACTGGACTGACCTTCCTCTCCAGGTGCCTCTCCAGTCGAGTGAGCGCTTCGGTTTCTCCTCCAGGCCACACAGCCGAAGACAAACCTTCGGTGTCAAAACCTGCAAGTTCATGATAAAAGCACACAATTTAAAGCCAGCTTCATATCTCAGAACATCATCAGATTCCTTCTATGCTGTTTAAGATTGGCTGAACTAGAAATTCAAGTTAATCTGAAGTTGGCTGAAATTATTGATCAACAAATGACCAGTGGCGCCCTCTGCTATGTGGAGGCCAAACTACAACATAATAAGGTCTAAGCCGGTGTTATTTTAATCTGATAAACCATTAATTGAATATTAACCGTAATTTGATGAATTGTTTGCATCTTTAGACTGAACTCACCCAGTTCCTCCAGAGAGGGAACCCCAAACTTGTCATCATGGTCTTCAGAAAGCGGCGTAGTGCATTTTCCCATGATCTCAGCCGTTATGGACTCTGCAGGCAGCTCCACTGCATCCATCCGACTGATGAGAGTCTGGAACCGCTTGTAGGTGAGGGGAGACTGACCCCCGTTTAGCTCTATGATCCTGATAAACACAAAAAAGAAACATTTGGTTTTCAAACAACACAGTCATGATAGCAGCAGGACTGTTTAGTGTGTGACAACTCACTTGTCCAAGTCATAGAGCGTGTGGGAGATGCGAACTGTCACCTCCACTCCGGCCTCAGAGGCGAGCTTCTTAATGGCAGCATCTCGCTCTTTCCCAAAAGGCTCAGAGTCGTACTCGTAAGAGAGCCGAGTGATCTTCCATTCCTGCAAAACAGATTTAAAACAATTATTCAGGACTTCCACGAGAGTCCCGCAGCAACCCGAATGTGTAGAACATAGTGGGTCAACTTGCCTTGAAGAGTCTGGGAAAGACATCTGTGGGTTGTCCCCGGATCACAAACAGACGGGAGTTGAGCTTCCTAAGGCTGGAGTCCAAATCCTCGAGACTCTGCAGCAGGAACCTGCAGAGAGGCAGGAAGAGGAGCTGCATCAGACTTTTATTTATTCAAACTGGTGTAAAACAAGAACGCTGTTGTTTGAGAAAATAGAAAAAATATACTCAATAGAGGAAACAATTTTAAGATCCGTAATCAAATTAAACTCATTTTCACTGGCTATTTTATGATACTGATGCTGGACCGAGAATAGGATCGATTTAGTTTAATTTTCCAAGTTCAAACATCAATTTCATATAAACCAGTTTTCCTTCTGAACCTGCATGTGGCGCTCTAGTTCCAGCTTCCTGGATGTCTTGGAGACCTTGAAATAAATCAGATGTTGTGCACAAAATGTACAACAATAAGAGTGTTTTTCTACGTTTGAATGTCCAAAACAGAACATTTTCTTTGTGATGACCTACATCTGAACAATGTCTCCCATCTGAGGTGAACCAGATCTAAAAACCCGCGCTTTTGAGAACTGAAAGAAGCAATTTGATCTAATGTTGCTGCAGCTCACAAGGCTGAAAAGATGAGTAATCAGAAACATCAGTAAACCAAGACAAAACTGACAAACCTGGATGGTGAACCAGAGGTAAGTGTGTCACTGGTGATAATGGGAGAAGGCAGAAGAAGCTGGTGTTTGTACACAAAGAACTGGGCAAGAAATCAGACTATAAGGCAACAAGCTAACAGTTCGCTGAGAAGACAAATATTAGACGATGGAAGAAACTCAACATGGCTGTCAGAATCTCTGAGCTCCTGTACTTTTCATTTAAGTGACGTTCTTTTGTATACTTCCAATAAAAAGAAATGAAATCCAACGATAACTCAATCCAAAATAGTTATATTTATAGAGAAAGGAAACAGAGTGCAGTTCAGATTTAATCTATGATGTGACTCAATAGTTAAACTGGTTTGAAGACAGGATCTCTACTGGGAACATTTAATCCCAACCTTCCTTTATTATACAACAAGCCCATAACCTAAGGATGATTAATACAATTACTTGAGGCATTATTTTAAAAACCTTTTGCTATTTTTTATTTAATCCAAACGCTGAGTGGCCATTTTTAACTTTCTATTAAGCAAAGCTGTATTTTTTAAGAGATGATCCTGCTGTTGTAACAGCAGCTCTAAAGCTGTGACATTTTTAATATTGTTGAGTCTTTTTCAAACTGTTACTAAAGAAAACTTCAGTGGTGCTTATTTTGGATTTAATTTCTGACTAATCAAACAAAAACACCGGATGAATCAAACAATCTTAATACAGCGGAAGAATTAAGAAAATGTTGAAAATGCATTTTTTTTGTGTCAGACAAATGAATCATACAACGTAAAACTAATTAATGTCATAGAGAGCTGCATAAAACTTTTATTCACCTTATTATTAACAGATGTTATTTGACACAAATTAACCACAGCAGCATTCTCTGAAACCACATTGAATAAATAATACCTTTAGTATATGTTGGTGAAAGAGACTAAAGTCACTTTTACTTTTCCTGAACAGGAAGATAGTTCTAAAAAATATTTGACCTTTTTCTATCTTATTTAACTCTTCAAATCCTGGAATTTCTGAGCTAAGACAGAAATTATGATCATGTCTGTCTCCTCTCTATTAATCTGACTCAATACTGGATCACATAAATAAAAGATGAATCAAAAAATCTTTCATGAATGTGATTTTAATCAAGATACGGGCTCAGATATTTTCAACTTGAGTGTTCTTTCCTTTTAAAGAACCACTCAGCTACAAGTTCACTTTTTGTTTACAACATAGCAGGCCGTTTAATATCACACCTACACACAGGTAAAAACAAGAGGAGCAGCATTAATGTGGAGCTTCCCGTGTTGTTGCTATGGATACGGAGAGCAGTTGGCGGAGGCATCCTGCGGCAAAAACAATGTGAACATTTAATTAGTTCACTAGTGTAAAAGTTGATCTCAGTTTTAGTTATTTTTTAGTTTTAGTCAACAGAAAGCATTGCGAAAAATTAGAAACATAGATAATTTTGAGTAAAATGAAGATTGTTCTTTTATTCTGTGAACTACTGACAATATTCAGTGTATTATAAACCTGGCGGGTCACCAGGCTTTTCTTGTGCACCCACCAGGCTAAGTATTGCATTTTTTTAAAAAGTCTTTTTAAAATGTTTACATTTTTTAAGATTTTATATTTGTTGTTCAGGTATTAATTCCCCAATCTTTTAATAACACATAATTATCAAGTGATATTTTCAAATTTCTTGTCAATTTTGAACATTTTTAACTCAAAAATGCAATGACCGCTGGATGAATGACTGCCAAGAGCCCAACCACCAGACTTGAGTTTTCTGGGGGAAACCTTGACATGTCTCTGAAATTCCCCCCAAAATTTTGTGTTTATTCGCAGAAAATGAGACACGGTCAAAATCCCAAAAAGAGGCAGTGCTTTCAGACCTCAAATGATGCAAAGAAAACAAGATAATATTTATTTAGAAACAATAATACTAATGTTTTAGCTCAGGAAGAGATCAGAAATCAATATTTGGTGGAAAAACCATGAGGGTTCAGTGGGATTCAGTGCAGCAGGCTCTTCATTTTTTCCAGATCTGGACACTTTAGAGAACAGATGGAGAGTAGAGGATATCTATTGTCATTTTTTAGCTTTTCTGTAAAAATAAAGTGTTTTTCTAGCCATTCTTAAGCTTTCCTACACTTTTATTTAAAGAGTACCTTGTGTTAAAATGCTAGTTTTCCCTGCCTGTCAACAACACTGAATGACTCCCGTTATCCACCATAAACAACCTTCCATGACCTGAGGATGGAAACTTGTTGAAACGTTTCACCTTCTCCTTTTGGCTAAATTAGTTGAGATTAGCTGAGTCACCATCTGACGTCCCTCCCCGAAATCTACGCACCTCTTCAGGGACAAAGATGGAGGTTTAAGCTGACAGCTGTTCTGATCCAAGGTCAGCTTTCTGACCCAGAAAGAAAACCACTACACAGCTCAATTATAATCCCATCCGTATCCAACTTTTACTGTTTCTCCCTCTTATCTTTAACTACTTCATAGAACCATTCTACACCAACACGATCTCTAAGAAGGAGTCTGTAATCATGATGTGAAAATAGATATCAGACGGCATCAGCTTTGTGGGGATTAGAGCTCATTGTGGACCAAGCTGGGGTCTTTCAGTCTGGCAGGACAGCAGAAATAGGTCAGAAAAACCACAGAGTTGAAGGGTTTGCTTTTGACACACTGACCTACTTGTTCCACACCAGGGAAAGTCAGCGAGAAGCGAGAAGTTACCGTGATTAAGTCGTCTGGAGTGACCGTATTTGAAGAAAGTCTCAGAGTAATGCGGTTTTAATAATGTTTTGACTGAAAAACTGCATGGAAATGTTGAATATGTTGAATATGTACACAGTACACGGAATGAAGGAAGGAATCAGGGCATTGTGCGTTTGCGCTGCGTCACAGCCGACTGCTGTTGCGTAACACTGAAAGAAAAACATGGATACTCATCAGAACTGAAGCGCCACTCTCGGAGATGACATTAAACTCTGGATGGAAACAACAACATCCATTTGTGGACTGATGAATGAACAACACGCTGAGGTTTGCACACGCAGCGGCAGCTGGAGTGGAGACTGACATGGAGAAATGATTGGGTCAGAGGGAATGCATGAGTCAAAGCGTCAATCTAACAGAAGGACAACTCTGCAGGGACAAACATTCCTCCAACATCAAAACCTGGGAAAGTATTCAAACCCCTACGAATGCAAACGTCAATGTGCTACATCAACATTTTATGCGGTCCGAGCTAAACGACGATGTTCTACAATAATTTGTACAACCATGGTTTACTGGAACTGCTGCAAATGTTTGACAATTTCTTTCTCAGCGGAAAAAGCAAATGAGGTGGATTAGCAGAACTGGTTAACAATTGCTGGTGTGATTTAAGATGCTACTGTGTAATATCATTTCTGCTGCCTGGAAACTGAGCTGTTAGCATGTCAGGATAGTCTCCAGTCAGAGGCATTTTTAGACTGAATGCATGACTGACTGCTACAGGATATCCTTTCTACACACAGCATCACAATTAATTCCCTCTGAAAATACATGGCTTATACAAGTTACAACATTTAAAGATACTTTCAAAAAGGTATTTTTTTAACTGAATTAGCTTTAGCATAAGTTTTGATCTGTTAGCTTTATATAAATACAAACTGATTTTTTTGAGCCATTCCTTTAAAAACAAGATCTCAAACATAATTAGTGGGTGATGATCTATATTGCTTGAGGTTCAAACTGTAAACGAGACGTTTTGCTCTTCCAAAAAAGCTCAAATTTGCCAAATGAATGATGGTAGTCGACATATTCTGAATGTTAAGAAGTGAGTCTTTCCAGCTGCTGGGAATTTCTCCACAATGTTGACCATGACCTCCCTGCTGTGTTCCTGGGACTTCATGGTACTGGATGTTCACTAAAGCGCTCCAACAAATATCTGAGGCCTTCACAGAACAGCTGGATTTACATAATGAGGTCACTTCTGACAGCAATCACCTGGAATATATTTAGAAGGATGTAGGATCTGATTCTAAATGAATCCGACATTTATGGGTGTTTTTTTTAAGAATAAAAACGTGAGTCTCTTATTCCATTTCAGGGTTTTATGCTACTTTGTGTAAGTTTATCTCAAAACACTTCAATGATACAGATATTAATTCAAAAATAACATTCTAGAAACTCTAAAAAATATACAAGAGACTTCTCAGATGTCCTGGAAATCATTAACATTTAGAAGATCAGTTGAAACAACAACAACAGAGTAAAGTCATCGGTTCTATGAGTGATCAGGTTTATATATAAGTCAGATTATTGATACGTTGACCTTTGCTTATTTATATAGTAATGAACTAGCTTTATTATTTTTTTTTATTTGTAAGCCAACCTTTAGTAGACATAATTTTAAGGTAATTATTATGATTTTAGAGGATGTTTGTACATATTAATTAGAAGGAAAATTGAGCATTTCCTCCAGGGTATTTTAAGCCTGGCGGGCCACCAGGCTTTCCTTGAGCCCCCACCAGGCTTAGCATTGGTTATTTATTTGAGGTTTTTTTTAATGTTTGGATTTTTTAAAGATTTCATAGTTGGTGTTCAGATTTTACTCTTCAAAACTTCCAATAACAAAGTGACATTTTCAAATTTCCAATCAACTATAAACATTTTTTAACTCAAAAACACGGTGGATGAATGACAGTCAAGCGCCCCAACCAGAGGCCTTTGCAAGTTTTAAACCTTCAAAATCCTATGTCATTTTTAACATTTCAGATAAAAATAGATGGAAATCATCTGCAAACAATTTTATTTTATTTTATTTTTTTAGATCTTTACAATTCCAACTGAACAATTAGATCAACCATAATGTAGCTCCATCCATCACACCTATCCATGCTGAAGAATAGCAACACAGCATCATGCTGCCACCATTGTGTTCTGTGCAGTGATAGCTTCCTGCCATTTTTGCATCTTTGCAGCACTCTGTTCTACATGTTTCACATGTCCCCTACATTGTGCGTGGCAAACAGGATGTCTTGTGGTTTTCCATCATCATCCTCTGTAAAGGTCACGTTTGCTGGTAGGTGGCATTTGAATTTAACTGTTTGCACAGGCTTTTCTTTAAGGGAATCAAAGTAATGTGAAGTTTTCTTACTGTATAATAACTGTTCTAAGAAACGCTTTCTTGCATCACCACACACTAAACTTCTCTTTGATTTGCATCACCTGATTTCCACTTATTCCCCTGGTAGAGGCTGCATTTTACTTCAGTTTGTCCCAAATATTGATGTAATCTGATGTTGTATTGACCTAATTTTAATCCTGGGAAAACTTGTAGACATGAATGCATTGTGAGGGGTGTGTTAATGGGTTGCTGTTCTCACCTCCACCTGTTTATCCCGACGTTGGAAGACCCAGCGAACCAGGGGTCGAGGATGTAAACGCAGCGGACTGCATCAGCCCCCAGCAGGGAGTCCTTCAGGGACGGGTTGTCGTGGAGCCGCAAACCCTTCCGGAACCAGTGGATCGTATTAATGACCATTACTCAACTGGAAGAGCCCTTTAGTTATTCCTTTCGTGAATGATATCAGCAGTCTTCGTCTTCTTCTTTTAACGGAGCTTCGTTTATTATTATTCCAATTCGCAGGTAGTTGTTAGTCCAAGGAGAATGATATAGAAGAAAAAATAGAAAGTCACTTCAGATAAGAAAAAAAAAAAACTTGAGCCGGGATTTTTTTTTTGATTAGCCTTGCTCTAACAGAACTTTTTCCATAATGTGGAAGAATTGATAAACGGCTGATTCCTGAAGCATTTGGACGCAAAAAAGTGAGTTTTCCAAGGAACTGTGATGGCGTGAACCCGGCGAGCTTTAGGACCCTGGTGGCTGCAGCGCTCTAGCCTGGTTTGTTGTATAACTTGTTTTTCAGAAAAACGGAAAAACCCGTAAATATTGAAAAAACACTAAACTTTTCGACTTGTCCCTTACTCTAATGACACAATATGACTGTTGAAGACAGAATATTTGACTAGCCTGTTATTTTAGGAGGCGAATGACCAGAATACTCCGCAGCAGAACCGGTGAACACCAGGAAAGCCTGTTATGTAAACTCCAAACTACGAAATTCGTCGCTTTAATGTCATCCAAAGAAATATCCAGTTGTTAAAATACCTTCTCGTTCTCTTCCAAACGGGTTTCCACGCGAAAACAGACGTCTAAGTGAGAATATGTGGTAATTTTTTTTCCGTGATCGCCAGAAGACCGCCGCTCGTCCTGTATAGCCGCACCTACTGCCGTTCCTCCGCCAACTGGCGATGTCTTCTGGCTCAGAGCTGCGCTCTGATTGGTCCAGACCGATTCGTGCGTGTCACGGCGTAGTCACGTTTTAGCAGCGTGCTCTCTCCTACGAGGCGAGGCAGCCAGCGTGTGCACTGGACTCTTGTTTTATTATCAAGTTATGACATCTTTTGGTGTCTTGTTCTAGCATAACCAGGTTAATTTACTTAACTCTAGTAAATCAAGGAATATGAATGATTAAAGGGGAAACTACTGGTTGTTTTTGGGCAATAAATATAATTCAATGAATTGTAAATAAGCCCCATTACTTGCAAAACACTATAATTGTACACAGGGGCTAATTTGGAGGGTGTAAATGAGATCGCTCCATAAATATTCAAACTGCGTTGTCAGAAAAAGACCCGGATCAGCACACGAGGTCGTACGTGTGTTACGTATGAATATTTACAGGCGTTACGCTGCAACTTTACCATGTTTAATCCCTTTTTGTGATTAGTCAAACCGTTTCTTTACTGTGCTTCACATCTACAGACACAAATCATTCGACTTACTCGATTAGGTAGATTTAAAATGACATTTTTGACTATTCACATCATATACAGCCACTCTGCATGTGAATGTGCACCCATTTGTCCCTACAAATATATTACTTTACTTTTCAATGACAAATAAACATTTAGTTTTATCCGAAATAGTGTGTTTATTGTCTGCATGCTTGGTTTCTTTTTAACGATCAAAATAGATAAATGCGTCATACATATATAACAAAATGGCTTAGCAATTATGCAAGTGTAAAAGATTTCTGCATTGGTAGGATGTTGTAATAAACCGTTTTCACCAGAGAGGGGCGGTATAAGATCCTGCCTTCAACCCAACTTTCTTGGGAAGTGAAAGTTTGTAACAGACATGGATTTAAAAATCAAACAAAGAAAAATAAAACATCCAATCATATATAAAATGATAAAATGTGAAGACTTTTGGTTATATCTTAATGCTTTTTTCCCCACAGACACCTCCTAAAAGTAAAGACTAAGTCAAAACTAAGCATATTTCTTATTTAATTTTTAGCAACATAAGAACTGCACAGTGTGAAGATGCACTCTGACCCAATTTATATTTCTGTTCATGCAGAACCCGGTTCTCTTTACTTTAGCTGACATGCTTCATAATGCTGTTAGATAAGTGGACACATTTCAATTTGTTCCTCCTGCAGCTCTGACACATCATTTATCTTAACTTATGTGTCAAACCACCACATGGTAGAACAAATGTCACATTTTGGTCTTGCACTAAAATATACTGTGCAGCCAAACTGCTTCACTTGTCATTTTAAACTTTGCAGTCAGAACAAATTCATGCAGCGAGCTTGACAGTAGGTTGTCCTGGTATTAACATTTGTAAGTTCTAATGGTGTCCGTTTTTCTTATCTTTCATTTGATGAAGATTAGCACAGTATTCTGTGGAAATCATGCAAAACATAAATAAAAAGCCACAGAAAAATGTAGAAACTTGACTTTTTGTAAGCTACTTCATAGCTAAAGTGGGTCTACATTTGAGTTCTGCAAACAATTCTTTACTTGATCACATCACACCAAAAACTTCAGTACATTTATTTAGATTTTATGAAGACCAAATCTATGTAGTCCAAATGTGCCGTTTTCAAAGTGTTTTACATAAATACTTGAAAAGTGTGCCGTAATTCTCAACGTTTTGCAAAAACATTGAATCATTGAAAAATCTATAAACATCAATGCTTCAGACTTGTCAACTCTCTTTAGTTAGGTCTGGACTTTAATTAGGCCTTTCTGAAACAATAACATTTCCTCTGACTGTATATTTAGAGTCATCGTCCTGGAAGAAGGTGAACCTCTGACCAGTCTCAAGTCTTTTGCAGACCTCAAATAGGTGTAGTAATAAACATTTTAGTTTATGCACTATAACAAGATGTTTGTCATTCTTTTCTTCCTTTCGTCCCCTTGGCTCGGGGTTGCTCCTCCTTTCGTTGACTGCTTAGTAAGAACGCCTAATCACAGAACTGGATTGTACCAGTTTTGTTGCAGGATTAGCAACTTGCGGTCACAAAGTCAGACCAGATCAGATCAGCTGGTGCACAGATAGTTTTGCTTTCCTTCAGCAAAAGCCTGATTAAACTTGTGTTTGATCTTCTCATAATATCTTAATTAGCCGCTTCCATCTTTCACTTAACTTCTTTGACCGACTTCTGTTTCTCCTGAAGAAAAGAATCCTCACTGCCCAGAGTTTGGTGAATATAATGTTGTTTTACTCGGGGAATTTCACCTGAGCTGTGGATCTCTGCAACTCCTGCAGGAAAATAGTCCTCCAAGAAAATGAATGGTTTGCAGTATTTTCCCATTTTCAGTGTTTTGAGGTGACAAACTGAACGATGGACCTCATTTAGCCATTAGATGACTCCTGAAGCCTTCTTGTTGCACCGGATTTTATTTGGGATAATCAGAGCAAAGGGGCAACATCTGTCAGATTTTTGTTTGTAAAGAGATATTCTTTTTCATGGAGGTTTGTTCCCAGTAGATGGCAGTGTTGGTCTTTTTAATACAGTGCCTGGAGTTTGGTTGATGTAAAACTTTTATTCATTGTCTATGCTTGTTTTTGAGGGGTCACTGTGGGGGTCAGTGGCTATCTTCAGCGGTCACTGGAAAACGAAGTACCTGGAAAGAACCCATGGATTTCAACCGTGGACCTTCCTGCTGCAAGGTGACACTTCTACCAATTTGCTCAACGTGCACAGCACTTAAAACACACAGAAAAAGCATTTTTGCGTTTCAGTTGAGCAATAAAAACACGCCATGAGACGTATCAACAGGAAATAAAACATTTTTATTGATCATTTGTGTATATGAAGTTATATAACAACAGTCAGAAAACTCCACAGAGTGAATCACTACACAAAGTGAAACGAAACTGTAAAACACCTCATCAGAAAATGAAGGTATACACAGCAAATATAACCGTCAGCGGCCCGCTCTGGCTGCGAGCGATATGGCAGGAAAAAACACCCCAAACAGTTCTACGAGATTACAGAGAAAACTTCCACACACAAAATACTCAAGCAGGCAGTTGATATACACAAAGGCAACTAGGATCTTTCTACAGCATCAGATTCTAATACTTTACACAGCTTTGCTTCTGATCGGTCAGTGTGGCTTTGTCGCTGGAGAGAATCTTGTCACACAGAGAGCTTGATCAGCTTTTTCCAGGGGAGACTTTTTATTGTGTTGATTATACTTGCACGCTTTGGTAGGAAACCGTATTATGGGGGCGGGGGAGGGCGTGGCGCTGCAGTGCAGGTAATAATGGCTTTTTGTTTAGTGAAGGTTTTTTTTTTTTTCACCTCACGATCCGATGGGTTCTGCAACGCTGCCCTCCGACACTGAATTCCCTGATGTGTCTCTGTTTGATCGGATAATTTCTTCAGCATGGCCTGGATTCGCCGAGGCCTCGGACTTTAATCCTTTTATAGTTTTTGTTGAAATCTGAAGCTGTTGTTGGTTTAATGGATCTAACATGTGAAAAATGTCAAATAGAAAAAAAAAAATTCTCTCAAGTCCAAGAGAGGAGATGTATTGATGGCCAAAAGTGAGACAATTCAATATTAATTTGTTCATTATTTCTTTAATCTTATGAATTACATAAAATTCAAATTAAATCATTTTGTGCACAGGAAATATGAAATAAAGACTAATACATGATTTTAAGAGAAGCTAAATGAAAGTTTTACTTAATTTCCACATTTACAAGTTTAATTGTGTATTTAACAAACTGACATGTTTTTGCTGTTTTATTTATCGTAAAATGTATACATTTATGTATCTCTCAAAAATAACTAAATGATGCTTGTGATAATTCAAATGAAATAGAAAATACATGTATTTAAAAATATTCAACTGTTTCAATAATCCAATAAATACACAACATTTAATATATCAATCACCAAAACTTCACTTGAATGCTGAAGATCTATTTAAATTAATTCCAATCGGTGGGCGGGGCTAATCCAGCTGTACACAATGTGATTGGGTAAGAGTTGAGTTGCGGTGCAGATTATTCATTTCATGATTGATTGTTGCTCAGAATATAAATTAATACTCACATTGATTTCATTGTGTATTTGGTCGTGCATTTAAGTCACATTTTTGATTTATTTATTCATCACAAATGTAAATTATTTTGGTTTTATTGAATTGTGACACTTTTAGCCCTCAACATGGCTGAAGCCATTTATAGATGGGGAGAGCTTTCACCTCACACAGGTTATGAATGTATATTTAAAAATCATTTAAGTTACTATGTTTACTTTTTTATTACAACAAAAAGTGCAAAGTACATCTAATAATCTCACGGTTGAAGAAATCTACACCGACACAGTTTGTATTGTACATTCAGAGTTTCTTCTCAAATATAAAAAAGGGATTTTGACTCAATAAGGCAGAAAATTAACAATGATGAGATTTAAAATGTTGAATGATACTAGTTGCTAAATAGATATATTTATCTCACTGTTTTATTTACTTCTGACATGATGTGGATATATACATGGCATTTTTAGGGATATTTATCTTGTTTGGTTTTGAACTGAGACTCCCTGAAGCGTCTGATGCTGGAATTGTGTGCAAGAGGAGAAAAACAAACCTGCGAAAAAAAAAAAAAAGAAGAAAAGAGGGGGGGAAATCTCTAAAAGGAGGTGAACAAGCTGGATCTACGGTCCGTACCGCCTCGCCGGGAAGGACAAACGCCATCCTTGCTGATTGTTACACTATGGGATGAACATACAAGTATTGCACAGTGCTCAACAAAATGCTGTGTGAAAGCGACCCGCTCGGATAAAAACGCGTGACGTCGGGCGGCGGCGTGCACGCTCACTCTGTCTCTCTGGTTGCGTGTAGAAGGGGAGGGGGGATGGCGTTAAACGCTACGACATCACTACAGAACGAACTCGCTACCTACTGATAAATCTACATCTCTAAGCACACACGGCAGTCACAGTGATACACAAAGCAGTCCTCAGAGACTCCTATGGAATGACAAGTAGCTTTTTCATAATAGTGCTATCAACTACACAATAACATTGAAAACATTTAGAAAGTCCTCCTGAAATATAAGCATCGAGTATATGCAAGAGGTTCCTCCAAGATAAGAGACTTCATGGTTTTCATGGATTATTCTGCTCCTAATTGGACCCGTAAGTAAAGGACACGATGGACACAGCAGACCATTAACTTTTACGGTTGTTTACCTGCTCTCCAGGTTAGCGACAAAAGTAATCTGAAGCTGTTGGCCTAATGGTGCGGAGCCTAACACAGGCAAGGAGGTGGAATAAAAGAATGGAGGTGGGGGAAATACATTTTGTTGGTTTAGGAAACTGTACGCAGTTTGAAATCTGTTCTCTCAGTTTATAAAAGTTATGCATGGACTGCAACTTGTGCTCTAGGCTAGGAAACCTATGCAACTCATCTCCTCTGTGCATAATTATCGTTCCTTTCTTTAGTTTATAAAAAATATACACAGATTGCCAGCTGTTCCTTCAGTTTAGAAAACTGTACAGAGGAATTTGCAGTCAGTTTCTTCACAGCTGAGAAAACCAGATGTACTGAATGTAATCAGATTTCAAACCTACTCAGAAACTACAATTTGAAATTCATTCACTTTGGAAAACTAAACACATACAGCAATTTACTCATTAAAATTGGGAAACTACATGTGTGGATTACAGTCAGTTTCATCAGTATAAGAAACTCCATAAGCAACTGCTATCTGTTCCTGCAGTTTTGAGTGATATGATTGCAATCAGTTGCGTTTAGTTGAGGAAACCAAACCATGGAATGCAAATATTCTCCACAGTTTAGGAAGCACAGATTGGAATCTATACCAGGAGTTTGAAAACCAAACAGTGGGGTTGCAATCCATGCCTTCAGATTAGACAGGAATGAATCCCGCCAGCTTGGCAACTTGTATGCATGGATTAGAATCTGCAGGTTTGAAAACCATTTGTACCGGCTGCTGTACAAATATTCCCAGTTTAGGGAATATTCTGTACAAATTGCAACCAGTTATAGTAGTTATACAAACTGCATGCACACAATTTGTTGTCTCAGCGTAGAAAGCTGTATGTATACTCTATATTCTTATCCTTCATATTAAGGAATCTTTTCTTCAAATTGTACACTTGGAATATGGATGAAGCCCATTTTCTCTATTTTGAGCACTCTTGGAGTGGTTTACATTTTCAGAGCAGTTTAGGAGAAAAGTATAATTTCTTGCTTTAGAACAAGAAAAAAAGCATAAATTTTGAGTTGAAATGTTCACTTAAACCTTTCAGCAGCATAAAACTGAAAAAAAAAAAAAAAAAACAATCTGAAATTATATTCTGAGCATAAAAAGTCTACAAATGTCTCCTAAAAACAAACTAATGCTACTAATGTACAGTTCACTAAATTGATGGGCCAATTTCCCCACACCTCTATTTTTAATTCCTTGCCTGCTTAAAAAAAACAAACCCTGCAATTTGTCCTTGTGAGGATCTCTGGCTCCCCCTGCAGGTGACCCAACACAAAGCAAACATGTTCTCTAGAGAAGTCAACGAGCGAGTTTCAAAGACGTCCAGTGCAAAAACAGCAGCCACATAAAAGTTAAAATTGGCAGTAAAACATGGCTAGCTCTATTGTCACTGTGAGAAGGCAACGCAAAGCAAAGACTGCGACTTAGGGCACCACTGCAGCCAGAGACATTGTTCCCAAAAAACCGAAGCTACGACCACTAGCGAGTGGGAGTGTGCATGAAGAGAGGGTCTCAAGTCAAGCCGTCTCCCTGAATGGCAGTGTTTAGAAGCTCAACATTCTGTTGAGGAAAAGTTAAAGATTTTTTTGTCTTTTTTTAGGCCACTCCACTGTTAGAAGGCAAGGGAATCACAACAGAAGAGCTCTCCCTGGTGTTTGCCGGCCTTAAGTAAAAGATCGTAAAAATAAAAAGTATCATGCACTTTACTAAAAATAGTCAAACACGCTGATTTGCGCTAAAAAATAGTCCTCTTAAGTCCAGATCTGCATTTTTTCTTTTTTAACCTTCTTAAAACGTGACTCTTCCAAGTACAACAAGGCTGTTTAAACAAAATATTGTCAAACAAGATTAAGGGCACAATGGCTACAGCTTGGTGCTTTTTTTTTTTCTTCTACCCCTCCAAACATCAGGTCTGTTTCTCAACAAATTTTGACAAAAAACAAAAAAAATATCTGGCCAAATATGAAAAGAAGACAGACTCAACTGTGATCTGTTCAACCCAAACAAATACTGCAGGTCCTGGTAGAGAACTAAGTACGTCATTAGGAGTCATGTGCTTGTAAAATATCCAGCATAATTTCCCCAACAGAACCACAGCAGATAATGGCCTTATATTGGTTTATATTCATCTGTTTCTCTATGCTTGATGCTGAACTTAACGCCAGATGCCGTCCTTTACGATCTGAACATTTTCCTCACTCGCAGGTTGGAGTTAATTGTCTTTTTACTCTGGAATGCAACAAAGTAATAAGGTAGAATTTTTAAATCCTGGGATATATAATATTAGCTTTCCTCTATATCTGCATTTACATAATTTAAAATAGAACATCTTATTAAAAACATCGAGATATACACAGATTAGGAAACGGGTAACAACATACAAACACAGAAACTAGAAATCATTTTTGTCTGCATACTTATATATACAACTGTGGTACAATAAACTCTTTCAGTCATGCGCTATCTATACAGATCATATTGCTTAAAAGAAGGGGGCTTTTGGTCGTGGTGGTGAAGGGCTCAGAGAAGGAAACCAATCAAATCAGAGAAACGGAGAACCTAACAGACAAAGAAAAGCGGGACATTTGATTGATTTACTCTGTAATCAGAAGGTAAAGGGAGGGCTCAGATGGATGGACCCATATATCACTGAGGTATTTACACATACTGGCTAAAGAGTACTACAAGGCAGGGAGCTGAAAGTGGCCCTGCCTATTTCTTGGTGGCGAGCTGCGCGTCCACCTCCTCCTCGGGCTTCAGCACGTGCCACTGGGCGATTGGTCTCCGCGGGTTGGCCAGCATGTCGGACCAGTGGCGCAACTCTGTGCCTGTGCTGTTCAGGCCCACGAACACCTTACCGATGGCGTCGTTCTTGCCGATCTTGTCATAGTCCAGAACAGTTATAACAACTTGGACTTTCTGCAGTGGGAGGAAGAGACAGGAGGCGGGGAAGACAGCAGACGTACAGTTTGTTTTAGAAACGCTCCAGTTTCTGTTTCAGCTGATTTAAAAATCCCTAATCCCACATTTTTGTTCCAGGACCACAAACTATGACCTGTTCGCTTTAAAGGGGCAGGATTATGTGTTTTCCAGCAACTGTATCACTTTATACCCATCCTATTATGCTATTCCGTTGTCATAAAAATGCTGTATATATCAAATTTGACAAAAGGAATTTGATTTTTTAATTTAATGCATTGAAATTAGGCCTCTGTCTCTTTAAGAAAGTCAAGCTCTTTCTGAACTAAACACATCAGTCTTCAATTAACTATAAAAGTTTTTTTTTTTTTTTACCAGTGTTGCACTGAGAAGTCTCTCATATAATGAGCTCAGCACATGCAGAGTTCCACCAGTGGTTTGCTAATTCCTGCTGGCTAGTCTGAAGGAGTCATGAGGGAGGAGTTCTCTCACATTCAAAAATCAGGGCAACACTTCAGGTATGTTTTTGATGAGGGAATAACATTAGAACATTTTTTAAAAAGTAACATTTGCATAATAATGTCCATTTAAAAATAAATTAAAAACACCAACATCATTGAAATGTCTTTCTGCACACAATCCCTGCTGCTGTATTTCCATTTTGCAAGCATCATTCTGGTTTGTAGAACAAGTCTACGATGTTTACTACATGTGCTTCTCTCTATTCCACAGAAACCATAAAGTTTCCTCTGAGAGAAGCAGAGGGATTTTATTGACTGCTACTTGATTGTTTGATTCCTCGCCCTCCAGCCCTCAGCTTCAGTGTGTTTATTCAAAGTGAAGCTGCAAAGAAGAGTGACCTGAGCATCAATCCACAGCTCAGAATATGAATTAATGCACGAACTGGCCTGATTAAGTTTCGATCCAGCGGCACACTGAGATGGAGCCGTCGCCACCCGGGTGCGATCCAAGCCACTGCTTTAAAAGAGCGTGGCTAATACAGCATGTAATGAAACACTGAATAAGGCTCCCTCAAGGCCAGCTGGGGTTAGCTCGGCTTTATAGCTGCTGCAGTTCACCTCCTGTTTGCTTATTGAAATAAAGCTGCCTTTGATTCTGAATCAGCAGACACCTTGATTCATTAATATGGAAAATCAGCAGGTTTCTTCCTCAGACTGAATCTTTCATCTGGAAAGTCAAAATCTTCTGCTTTGACTCTTCATATCAATCAGAGATAAACAAGCTACTCTGATTAGAAAGGTTCTTGCATGTTTGCTCTAAATCTGTATTGCTTCCTGTTTAGATTAACCTAAGTTTTCCTTAGGGGCTGTTGAGTTCAGGAGACACGCTCCTGTCTTGAAAATACATTTTAAGCAAGAAAATTAAATATGTTGGGCTTAATAAAATCAAACTGTTTGTTGTATTTACTCAGGTTAATCATAGGAACCATTTAGGTGTAACAAAAAAATAAAAAAGAAGAAATGCATAACAAAACAGAAACATTTCTCAGAGTTAAACCAGAAATAAAACAAACTCAACACTTTTCATTAAGTGTAACTTGATGGAAAAGTAAACAAGTTGAAGTAAAAAGAGAGAGATCGATCAGCAATTTAAACTGTGTTCCTCAAAGACATTGATAATATGTGGGTGTGAGAACGTAATTAAAGTCAGCAGACTTCATAGCGTTCAGGAGAAGATATTTAAACAGCTCATTAGTTTAACGCTTACAGCCAGCTCAAAGTGTCCAAGACAAATTAGGTCTTTAAAGTGTGCTTAGTGCCGTCCGAAGAGTGTTCAATAACTTCAATCAATGACACGCTTCTGATTCAATCAATTCAATGCACCTTGGTGATAAACAGGTAGCAGGTATGAGTATTTATCTGCACAGAGCTGATTGGGATCAGATCTGATTACATTGATTGTGGGGTATCAAACTCGTGATTGGTGAGCTGTGACAGGTTTAATTAATTTCACTCAATTACCTGCCAGAGGAGATAATCTGGTTTGTTTTTTCATACTTTCTGAGTCAACGGATTCACCTGTTTTAAATGAAATACTACATTTTTTCCTTCCTCCTGCAGCCCAAAGAACATCATGGCTGCTGTATCGATCGGTTAAAATCAGCCTGATGTCGATAGGTTTGATGATCATTACGCTGTAAGAAACTCTGCAAACAGATAAATGAGATAAATGCCGCACACAATAACAGACTGCAGAGAATCACAAGCACTCAGCCACCGGCTCGTCTAATTGGGGAACTGAGGCCGATTTAAACTGAACTGCCTTTGATTAAACTGCTGTGATGAAAAAGATGCTAAAAGGATTATTTGCTGAATGAGCTCCTGTTTATTAGAGCTAATATGCAAGGATTATTTTTCCCCCCTAACTTTCTGGCATCTTACCAATTAGGAGACAGGATTTGTAAGACAGAAGAAACGCACCTGGATTTGTTCAAACGGAACTTCAAAGCTAAAGGACTCGTTGTAGTAAGGGTTGAGGGTGTTCTTCTTGATTGTCGTTTTCTTCTTCTTCAGCCTCTTTCCATTTTGCATGAGGTGGATCTTCACATATGGATCTAGAGAACAGGAGCAAACAAGTTTGGTATTTAGAATGAAACCTGCAAAACAACGTCAGTGTGCAGCTGAAACCATACACAGGATGACACGTTTTGTCCTCATTGTCTGAAGTTAAATCAAACCAAACTTCTCTTGTTTAAGGTTTGAGGCAAGTGTTGATGTATTTTAAAGCAACACCTAAATTACACTACTTTCTTGTTCGATACGATGGAAAAGTCGGAAGAATAAAAGGGCAGAGAACTGAACTCTGAGGAACATCGCAAAAACAAGGATCAGGTCAGGGGGACAGAAAATTTATTATATTAACATTTATCTTTTCTGCCTATTTCTTTTAAAAATAATACATGTAAATAAACATCGCCCACTGACTTTGTGATAACTGCTACTTTTCTAACTTCCTGCACCAACCAGCTGTGTTGTTTTACAGAAGGCTAATATTGCACAGTCAGTGTGAGTATTAAAATCCATTAAATATATGAGCTAAAAAGAGGAAAATCCTTAGAAAATGTATGCTACAATAGATCAACATGAGGTTACAAATGATGGCTATCAGCCTCTTGTGTTTGCATCAGTCAGTTAACCTTCTCCTCTCAAGAGCCTCATTGTCATCTGTCCGAACGCCACCTGAAGTGGCGCCCAATTGGTCTGCTTTGTCCGTCCTCTCCTACTCTCTAGCAATCATGCTGAGTGTCCTCCTGAAAACCGCAAGCCACCTATTGCTTTCATTTATCCATCCATCCAATTTGTTTATGTTTTCCAAACTGTAACCAAAATTATACTTAAGAGGGGAGCTCGGCAAATGAGATTGGATTCCTAAAGACGGGAACAATCGTCTTTTCAAATTATGAAATAAAGGCTTTTTATTTTATATTTTGGCTTTAATCGAGCCATTAGGAGCGACAAGGTGAGGCAGTTAATTTGCACATTCATAGGGAGCCTAATGAGACTAAACTATGGGCAGGAGAAGAATGTAACAAGGTCCACTGCAATTTCTACAGACACACACAGGGATAAAAAGAGGAAAAAGGATTCAGTATTGAGTATAATATGCACCGCTCCTGTCAATTTATATTCCTCTCCATCTCTAACAAAGCATTGCTGCTCGTCTCTTTTCTAAAAATGAGGAAAATGAAGGAATATTTATTCTTCTGAGAGAAAATTATCCCAAAAGTTGTTTGATAAACCAGCAAATGTCATCACAGAAAGTCAGTATTACATTTATTATGGATCAAATTTCTTTATTCACTTCAAATCTGGTAGCTGTAATCAATAATATACCCCCATAAAATCTCAATTATTTTTTTTACTTTTTAACACTAGAAATACTGTATGCAAGTTAGCATTACTATCAGTCTAATGATGTTTGAATTAGTGCGATTTATAGATTTACAGTGTAATTTATAGATATTGAACTCCTGTGATCATTTCTGTTATTGGTTTAATCTCAGATTATAATATTAAACTTAAAATACTGCAAAATTTTCTAATTAACTCCTACGTTTCATTCTGGGTAATTCTAACATGTCTTATTTTTTATTTGTCTAAGAGTTTGGAAAAAAACAGCTTTGCTACACATTTTCTTCTCAACATTTAGGAAAAGGAAAATATACTTTATCAAATTTAAAGGAAGAAACAGGGAAAAAATAAGAAAAATGCTTCAGAAAAGTTGCATAAACTCAGACTACTTTAAAAAACTGTTTTGTAAAATGCGACAGAAACTCTGGTTTTTAAGTTAAAGAAAAAAACCCAGAAATTTTTAGATAGTTTAAAAAAAAATTCTGAAGAAAAAAAAGATTTTTTTCTCTCCCAGTAAATTTTAAGTTTGACATAAGCTTCATGCAACTCTCTGACATATTAAATATTTGATATTTTTCAGTTTAAACAATTTTGTAAGCAAGAGAGAATGCAACTCCAGCCAAACTTTCAATAAGTTGTTTGATAAAACCCAACGAAGGCGAGGACTTTGTGAGCTTTTATTTCTCACATTTGTGGATCTGGTTTCAAAACATTCATTTATTATAATTAATGTCCTTAAATGTCCCAAGAGAAAAAAGCAAAAAAAAAAAGTTTCTTTGATTGTAATTCACTAATTAGTAAAACTTGAAGCATGTGAGGAAGGAACAATCACCCACAATGACATTCGTGATCAAATGAGATCTAACAATATCCTCCACCAAGGCTCAGAGCGTCAGAATGGATAAGCACCAAAACTGAATCAGATCTCATAATTAGCCGATGACACTCCACTGACTTGGATAATCTGGATTTATCTCTGGATTCAATATGCACAAAGTCTATAAAGTTTGAGAGAGGCCATGTTTGGATGGTGGAGAAAATATTCTTAGAAGAGAAAGCAAGATTTCCAGTAGCAGCCACAACTGAATGAGCTTAGCTCCTTTAATCTTTCATCCAATTTAGAGGGATAAGGGCCTGACTGCAGAGCGGCGGACTGGAGCAAGGCATCTGACATGAAAATAGAGAGAAAACGGCGTAAACAGAATTGGGGATGGAGAATAAATAGATGACAGAGAGTGAAAAGGTAACAGGCCTCTAATGGAGTGGGTGTCCATTATTACTCTCCTGCTGAGAGGAGCTGAAGCGCCGGGAAGATGAAAACTGTGAAGGAGGGCTGAGTGCATGGGAAAGGAAGAGGCTGTTATTGTCGCAGGAAACGAATGCATCCAAAAGTATTCGCATGTATAGCTTATCCAACACAAACACGAACTATGTTAAACTGCAACATTGAGCCTGGACAGTGGATTTAACAAATTAAACACTGAACTACGTTTAAAGTTCATAAAACGTGTGATACAAGCAAAGCTGAAATAAATATGTGACTTACAAAATTCACAGATTTTAATAAACAGTATCTAATTGTTCCAAGAGACAAAAACAAACATTATAAAGCAATAAAAACTCAATTCAGGTTGCTAGGATAGTTAATGCTCACCGTTTTAAAAGGGTGTTAATTTAGATACTTAAGGCTTACAGAATTTAAAGGAGAAATTATCTTGGTTTTTTAGTTTATAGTGCTCCATCTATTGACATTTTAAACACTTGACAAGAATAGATTATTATGGTTTTGTTCAAATAGTTTTGTTTTTTTGTTGTCATCAATTTTTGCACCTGGTTTTTCCCTTAGTGGCATAAAAGGAAGTAAAGAATTGTATCCTATTGTTGCTTTTTAAAGCCTGATTCATGCTTTTAAATCCAGAAATAAAGCACAGCTACAACAGTCATTTCTACTGTTTCTTTGTGCCCCAAAAATACAATGAAGCAGCTGAATGGGATTACACATGATAACACATGTGATGCCACATCAGGGCCATCCAGATGCTCTTATCTTTGCAGCCAGCAGACGACGGTTTGGCATTATTGGGTTTCGGGAGGCTCGTTGTACCTCATATCCGGCCCATTTTTCCGTCTCCTCCCAGACGGATGTAATCGCTCCCATTTTATGGTTGAATGGGAGCTCTTGTGATGCAAGAGTGCTTCCTCACATATGCGTACAGCGGGGACTTGTCTTCTCTGCCCAGAGGGTTTCTCATCTGCGTCCTGGATCTGGGCCCAGGTCTTTTTTTTTGGGGAGGGGAGTGCATCATCAGTGATCCATACATCTTCCTCTGAAAGCTAGACACAGGATTGTGGATAAGCTCTGATCAAAATCCATGACAGAGGAGAGTCAAGTTCCTAAAACCGTCTTAATTTTTTGAATTTCAAGCCGGGAAGAGCCTAAAGTGGTGACTCCTTTTCTCCCTCGCTGCAGTGGAGATGCCTGAAATCGATTCTGCAGTACAGGTTTTGTACACAGACACAGAACATCTTCAGATATTTCCTCGAGTGGCCACTGTGGGCGCCTGCAGAGTTGTGCCAAATGAACACCAATACTGCTCAGTTAAATATAGCTCGCCTGTCATCTTAGTTTTCCTCCCATCATTTAGGATTTGCCATGGTGGGTGCACCCAGGGGTGGCTGTCGGTTCAGTTTTACACACTCAGCTCAGTGGTGAATCATACGTCTCCAACAAACACGCGAGCATTTACAGTAAAAACTCTCCTCTGTGGTCCACATCCACATTAACAAGCTCTTCACTATCTAGTTGAGGCCTTTACTGTCATAGTGTTGTCTTGTTTACATGACTGGAACAAGCCTCACTCAGGGTGGAAGCTTTTAAGCCGTTTAATCACCTGAAATAATCACAAACCTTTTTTTTGATGGCTTTACTTCATTGATGGAGCTTCTTATCTCTAAAGCAGAGCCTTTCCAACCAACAGGAAAAGCAAATGTCTATTTATTCACATATTATGAGGGTCAGAATAGACAAACCGGTGAATCAAAAGCTTCACTCTTTTGGTCAGATCTTCCCTCTCAGCTCACTGGAGCATTTCCCACATCTCCAGCTCAATCCTTTTACTTCTTCAGAACAAATTTACACTAAAGAGAGAGACTGGAGAGGAAGAACCACCACCTTTTTTCCTGTTGAGTACTATCTGTTACTTTAAAAGTGGGCTAGAAATTGACCAGAAATCTTAAAATCTGAGTGTTTTCTAAGGATTTAGAGGTAGAGAGAAAACCTGAGAATCAAACCTTGAAGATCAGCTCATGTGATTTCTGTTCAGTAAGATTTAAAATGTTAAATAACCCAATGAGATCTGCCAAGCAAGATTGGAACCAATAATGTCAGAAAATAAAGCACACACATTAAAATTACATTCAAAGTACATCCAGAAGATGAAAATCAACACGCATGTAAAGCAGGAAACTCCCAGCTGATGATCTATAACTTAATAAACAACTTTTCCAAAACATTTGAATGTTGATCAGCAGTGAAATGAATAATTTTCTGTAAGGGTTCAAACTATTTTGGCATTAAGAGATAACAGCCAGAGCTTCAATGGTAAAATATCGCTTTAATTGAAATCAGCATAGTTCAAAATGCAAAGCTAAGTAGTCAGACGAATTGCTCTGATCTATTAATGGCAGCTTTAACAGTTAGAAATTTGAGTTCAACCTGGAAATTAAGCTTTTAGGTAAACATTTAAGTATCACAGTTTGAAGCTTCAATAATTCTCAAAAAAGAAAAAGACACCAATTTAAAAGTGTTCTCTAATCACTTCTAAATTGCTTTTTCATCAACCTAATGATCCTTTAGACTCGCTGGCTTACACAGAAACTTGAAGGAAGCCTCCCTGCGGGACCGGTCAGAAACACAAGACAAATAAAGCGTCCAGCAGAAAGACGTGATGTGGAGACATCGCCTCGGGTCAGGACAGCTTCATTACCGTCCAAACGGCACCTGTGTGCTTTCATAACCCCACTTTTTGCAGGTCATTACTTGGTTTTATGCTGCGCCTCCGAGATACTTTGGGAAGTACAAAACGAGGCAAAGAAACCACTTTTAGTTTTAATATCGCCATACTGAGCCTTTCACTAAACCTCTCAATCATTTCAGATGTTGTTAATACCAGTATTACAGTGCATTCGCTTGAAAAATGTAGATGTCCCATTTTGCCCTGCAATTAGATAAACTGCACAAAATAGAATGACACATCCGTGGGAGACTGAACGTGTTTTAGAGGTTATGAGTGAATAAGTCATTTTCTTGGCTGTTGGACAAAAAAAAGCCCCCTGGAGTTAAACAATTCAGCGAAATCTGATTGGCTGATTGGCTTTGTATTGTCCCTGGAAACTGTGCAGCCTGCAAAGAGAAGGAAGGAGTAAGTTGTCTGTAATGAGGGCGGGATTATTTTAAGACGACAGCTAAAGAACATGGTGCTCTGAACATCACGGCGGTTAAGAAGCACAAACAGAAAAAAATCACCTACAACTTTTAAAAACAACATTTTGCAGCCTGTTTTTTGAGTAACCCAGTATGCCAGGAGGCTCACAGTCTGCTTCATGAGGAGCAAATCAAAAGAATAATGTCTGATTATACATTGGTTAATGATAATTCCCACATCTTCCACTGTGAGCCATAATTAGGCATGGTAAACAGGATGACAAAAGGGGAGAAGGCTGATCCCAGGCCATCAATTACATGTCCTCCTTCTTAAGCTCTGGCTGTGCATCGAAGTTAATTATTGTTGTTGAAGACCTGCCCGTTATTTCATCCCTCTGCTACACACTGTTTTGTTTTTTTAACAGATAAAAAGCAGCAAAAACTTTAAGAATTAAAGTGAAATTTGACCGTAAGATGCAAGCTGGTCAGAGGCAAAGCTGAATGTGACAAACAAACCGGTTTGGTCAAAAAATGGCGGCATTTTTTCCTCGGCTTATTGATGTGGTGAAAGTTCAAAATGTTCACAATCTCAGGATGCAGAAACGGCCGTGGCGAGAGCCGATGCTGCAATCATAAAATGGCAGCAGGGGTTGGTTTCCCCCACCCATTGTGGCCAAATGGCTGCTCACGTTGGTTTCACAGATGAAAGAGAGCTCTGAGCTTTTAATGCGCACTGTGTTACTGTCCTGCACGTTGTTCAGGCACATAGTGAGACTGGCCTGTCAAGCACAAGGCAAGTGGACCCAGGTGTGAGGTAATTGTGCTGGAAAGAGTTGAGGCAGGAGGGAAATGCACAATGGGGAATGATGTGAATTGAAAAATCTAAGGAGGAACAGCCAGATTGCAGTGTGATTTTGTGCTTTTAGGGTACGTGCATCTTTAAATATATCGGACCAAAAAGATGCTGGAGTCAAACATTAGAAATAGACTAATTTGATAGAGAACATGCTGGTTCCTAAAAGTGAATTGAAATGATGAATATGGGAGCAGGTGTCTCGATTTTCTGAACCACTGCGCATTAAACTGCACAATCCATCCATAAGGAGGAGAAATATCCAAACAGGAAACTAGAACTTAATTTTATTTTGAGAGGTTGCATTTAAAATTCAATACAAACATTTTATGTAACCTCTAATGTAGTCCTTATTACTTACTAGCACTCTACATAAAAAATGCAGAGGCATAGCAGAGTCATAAGGTGATTTATTATTGTACTCCAGTGCAATTAAGTGCCACAAAACCAGCAAAATTCACAAATATTTTTTTCCAAGCCTCAAATCCAACGTATGAAACAGTCCATGACGTCTACGAACATCCAGGAAAAGGTTTTCAGAGCTTAAAAGCTTTAAAGCATACAGGTAATAACTAGTGATTTTAAAATATAGGAGCTCTTATCCATCACCTTATTCTAGTAATGAGTCATGTAAAAACTGAAATAATTTTCAAAATACAAATAAATAACCATTACAAGCTAGATGTGCATCTCATGGACATTATCGTGAAGCAGAGGGCGAATTTATTCATGTGAAATTCAAGCAGAGTTTGTGTGAAGATGGAGGAACAATAGTGTTGTGGGAAAGGCAAAGAGAGCACTGCTCTATAATTACAGACAAAAGCGCCCGTCACTGAAATAGTCACTCGGTTCATATTAACACCATTTACGCTCCTCACCTGACAAGCCGCCCACGTCCATTTTTTTCAGGTTTTTGGCCTCCAGGATGACCACGGTCAGCTTGCCCGCGGTGGGAACGTATCGGAGAGAGAAGCAGATATCACCCAGCTTCTCTTGCTGTTGGAGAGCAAAGATAGTGATACACTTGATACCGTTTATGTCAGAATCCCCTGCTTTTCTCATTAATTTATGTCGGATGTTACAACATCCATCAGGTTCTGAATACGGAACCTGACAAAAACCAACGAATGGATGGCATATTTTGACATAAAACCATTAAACAGGATTCCAAACTTTTACAGAACGATGACGAAAACAGGACAACTAAATCGAAATGTGCCATCTCAGTGGATAGTCGATAGGCGAGATTACAAAGAAACAATTCAGATGAGCAAACACAAAGCTGTCACTTCCCCTCGCAATACAGCAGACATGTTTATGCCTGTTTATTTCAGCTCCTCACCAGCAGAAGAAATGAGATTGGATGCTCAGAAGCGTCAGTGCGTCTGTATCAAAGCGTAATCTACCGAACACTGACAGAGTTATTAAACAATGCTCAACTCAAATCAGCTCGAACGAAGGCGTAAAAGTCTGCAGACATTTTCTATCGTCGCTTTAAAAGCATCAAGGGGGATTTTTGCAGAAACTGTTTTGGATCAGATTGATTTTTCTTCCATATATAGAAAGATCTACAGCACAGCTAATGTGTTAACACAACAAACAATTATGTTTTAAATGTTTCATATATTTAAAATTGTCCGCTAATCAAAAAAAGTTGCGTCAATCACCAAGAGTGAAAAGCTGTTAAAAGACAATAAGTCAAGGGTCAAGTAAAAATATGTGAAACGAAGCTATTTAGTTTGCTAAACTTTAGTCTATTTGAGATTAAACTGCGTCTCTCAAGTGTCCTCTGCTTTTTACGGCTTCTAAAATCAGCTTTTTTGCACTTATGTCTTTGGGGGAAAAGTGCTGCAATCACTTCATCTCTTCTCACAAATCAGCATCATAACATTGACTCGTTATGATGGGCTTAAAGAGTTAGTCATATTCAGGATTTCTCCTTCATCGAAATAAGAAATGCAGCACACAGCTGTTTAATGTGTAGCAATTTTAAGAAAAGGTTTTCAAAATCAACAAACCTGTCCTGAACGTTGACCTTTCAGAAGGTTTTCATCAGGATTTAATCAGGATCTGCTGCCTAAAATGTCCAAAATCCTCAACTTTTACTTTGTTTTACCCAGCAACCTTAAATTGTATCTGATGTAAAAGCTTTAAAATAATAAATAATATTACTTTTATTTAGCACGAGGCACCAGAGGCTGCAAACCGTAAAAACACATGTAATTGAAGCTTTTGGGAATAGTGAAGACTTAGGTTTTTTATTCTTCCTTTTAGACGACAAAAAAAACAACAACTGATGAGTCGATATTTGAAAAATGTTTTGTTCAAATGCATTAAGAACCGTGAATATCAAGAACAGCAACATGCAAGAAAGAATTGTTTAATGTGCAGGAAACCCCAAATTACTTGGCTTAGCTGGAAAATAGATGGTCAGCATGAGAAATACAAAGTGTCACTCTGGTGCAGGATTTCGTTGCTTGTACAAGTGACAATGCAATGACAATAAAGTTGAATTCTATTCTATTCTATTCTATGTCAATATAAACAGTCGTGCAGCCACACAAAAACACGGACAAGTGATGCCCTTCAACTAAATAACCACTCCGGGTGTGATAATTAACCTTCAAATCAACCCACTGTAATGCTAAAAATAAGGTTGCCAACATGTGCTATATGCCATGACATTTACCATGAAAATTGAATTTCCTGAGCTGGAGTCTGGAAACTCACACTTCTATTAATTGAACGGGAAGTGTGGACATATGATTAAGTGACATTTCGAGGAGAAATGGATTTCATCAGCCACGCCAGCGTGTTGGAGGAACAAGCAGCAGCAGAGTAATGACTGCGACGTCACTTATGCAATAAAAACACTTCTATGATGGAAACAAGAGGTACAACGTCAAATCCGAGCCTTGTTCTGTGATACAACATAAGCGAGATAATGGCAGACATGTTTTTGTATAATTGTGGCAAAGATGTGAAGTCTTACCTCCTCCTTCTCAGCACTCTGTAGATCTCTCCACTCCTCTGTTACGCGGCTGAAGTCCACCTTGTTCATGGGCACCTTGATGTCGCCAATGGCGTCGTGCTTGGAAAAGCGGTCAAAGTCGTACACCGTCATTACCAGCGTCTTTCCACCAAGCTCTACGTAGGGCACCTAGAGAGAAAACAGGGCTTTTAAAACAAGCAGTTTAATTAAACTAACCTTTAAATCAGATTTTGCCCCATTTTGAAGATATCATGGGTACAGAAAAAGGCTAAGAATGGCTCCCTTCACAGTGGATGAAGATCAACTTAATGTCTCAGGAACCTGGATGCAAAATCAAATGTCAAATCAAACCTCAAAACTCCTGTTTCAGTGGAAAGGCAATCACTACTTCTCCCTTTGTATTCACAAATTGTTGTGTAATTATTCTTTTTCACCATTTTTCCACGCCATCCAGTTCCAGGTTTCTGCACATCCACAGTCAGTTTCAGCCTCATTTTGGAGACAGAAACACCATCAGTAGGTTTCAGTACGTCCTACCTGCTGTGTAGTGCAAAAGATTTTCACCACAGCAGTTTGAGAAGATGTCACTGAGATTGCTTTTCTATATAAATACTGCGTAATACGCAATATGCCATCCATCCTCAACATATATGATTTGCATATATTTCAGAATAATAAGGCATTGTGCATGCAAAGCCCAATCTTCCACCCTCTTGGTGAAATAAATTTGAAGTCTTCGCTCTAATAATTTGCCAGGTATATCTGGCATTTGAATGGCGGTTTGGAAAAACAGCCAATTTTCTGTGGTCCATCAGCGATTGGTCCATATGGTCCATATGTGCAATTTCTTCTTAGCACTCTGTAGAGACCACCCACATTTTTAAATTCATGGACTATTAACTTAAATAAATCTGACAATGCTAAGCTGATTTCTAGGATAACTTGGAAAACTTGTAAGAAAGATGCAATGAAAACAAGAAGGACATTCATAATACATTCCTTTGTAAAGTTGGATTCATTCCTGGTTTCTATTCCGGTTCTACAAAAAATAAAAATAAACAACGTATCAAAATCTGAATTTTCTGTCATTGTATGGTCGGCCCGATTTCAGCTGCCAGGATTATTTTGAGACACGTGGAAGTGGTAAATTTCCAGCGTCTCAAAATAATCACAGCAGCTGTGATGGTTCAGACTTTACTCCCTCCCAGGATCTTCTTTGGACTCGTGGAAAGCCTGACAGATGCTGACGTTCCTCCCTTCATATGGCAGCTTGATTTTTTCCATGTTTCAATTTTCTTATGCAAGTCACATCTTTGCCAAGAGCAAGGACAGTTTGAATGGTCGTCTTTCATTTTAGGAGCTTTCTTGCTTTCTGTTTTGATTTTATTCACATTAGTGTAACATTCTTTGAAACGCATTAATTTTATCGAGATTTTCAGAACTGGGCTTTTTCTTCTTTGTATTTATTAATAGAAGTTTTGTAATGAGATTTAGGCGCTTTTGGATTTAACTTTCTGATCCAAGTGTAGATATTACCTGTTAAAAATAAAAACTAACGAAGTATGCTCAATGTACATCAAACGCCTGAGTGCTCTACTGTCAAACAAATGACAAAACTTTCTCCACTGTGAAGCAGCAGCCATGCATCCATTACGGCTGTGTGGAGGCCCGGGTGTAGTGGTGCATCTGCCTGTGTTAATCCCAATCATACTGAGCCTGAGTGTTAGTGTGTGAGAGAGATATTCTGTCAGGAGCTTGTTAATGCACCAGCTGGTTGCTGTCTGCACACCTTCCCAGATTTCAAGGCTGCATGCAAATCAGATTGTCAACAGAAGTGAAAGATTTCCAGCTACAAAACTGAACAAATGTGTTGGAGCTCTCAGCCAAAGCTCAAACCACTAATGCGAGTCGTACCTTGAAGGTGAACTGTTCATTAAAGACTGGGTTTAGGGTCTTCCTGTGGACCTTGGTCTCAAATTTCTTCTTCTTGTCAGGCAGAAGGTAGACCTTCACATAAGGGTCAGATGTGCCTCCCATATCCATGGCAGGCAGCTCTGCAGCCTGGATGATCCCCACCATGAGCTGAAACAGGAAGGAAGGGAGTCCACAAATTATAACTCTGCCTGTCGACTGACACAGATCATATATTAGATAAAGAAATACCACCAAAGTATGGCTGTGGACCTAAAGGAAACTTCCTGCAAATGTCAGCATCAATCATTAGGTAATAATGGTATCCTAAAGATAATTTGGTGTCATTTTAAGGGAGATGGCTCCAATATTACAAAGGCAGAACATGTCGGCTCCTGAAGAGTCCGTAAAGGTCACAGCGTGTCACACCAGGAATGAGACGTGTGTTTTTTCCCCTCATACGGTTGACAATTGATAACCACAGCAGGGGTCCTGGGTGGCTGATTGACCCGTCAGTCAGAGGCTCGACTCAAAGGCCTCTCAGGAGGTCCTGCTAGTCAGTCAATCAACTTCCTATCAGGCAGCCATCAAGCCGCAATCTGGAGGCTGACCATGGCGCTCAGCCGCGGAGCTCCACCGCTGACAGGAGCTTCCTGTGTGGAGCTCCACCCGAGACGATGCAGCAAATAAACATGTGGAGAACAAAAACAACCACCGAGGCGTGTAAAGAAAAGGTTCATGGACTATTTCTGTGGCTTTGCATTATTATTGTTTTTAAATTTTTTTGGGGAAAGAACCCATTTACTAAAACTTCTACAGTTGTGTAGATACATTTAAAATTATGTAGCACAAAAACATGACAGTAAAATATATTTAAGGAAAAGTTATATGTTTTAAATCAGCCAGTTCCTGAAATAAGGAGTCTAAAATTGATTTTTTTTTTTTAAGTTCTAACATATCTTAAAAAACTAAAAAAGTAATTGAAAGTTTCACAGTCTTTAAAGATGTTTTCTACAGTTTATTCTTTTTTATTTATTTATTTTTTATTAGATTTAAGAAAAAACAAGTTGAAGTTTTGCCGTTTTGTGGAAATTTATTACAAATTAGTGGAGCATTAAATTTTTATTTGTTCACTTCAACAGGATCTTCTCAGCGATATTTATATGTATAAATAACAGTTATGAAAGGATGCATGAATGAATAAACTTTTTCCAAAATTAGCAGTTTGTACTTCCAGTCACCTGTTGACCAGGTTTAGAAAAAATATTTCCATTCTTGGCAGGTAAATACATCTGAGCTCTTAAAGTTTTATGACAGAACACGTCAGAAGCCTCCTTGAGGAAATATTTGCATATCTTATAAGACAAAAAGGAGCCAATCTAGCTGTCATTTACTTTAACCTTCACAGAAGTACGCTGAGCACCGGAGACAGGAAGTGGCACTTAGACTTTATGTGTAACAATTGCTCAATGCATGCTGTCCTCCTGATTTTCATCCATCCGTCCATCCATCAGCACCGTCAGCAGGAGACACATCATGTCACACCTTCTTTACTGTGGAAAGCATTGATGCTTGAGGAAAGATTGGAGCAGGATGTGCCTGGAAGGGCTGATTTCCAGTTTGCTGCTTCTGCTAATTGGCTTTGTTGTGTTTCATCACTTAAAACGGTAAAAAAAACAAAAAAACAACTGCATTTAACCATCTGGCTGACACCAGACCTCAGAGTCAGAACTGGAACAACAGTGGCTCTGTGTTTGCACATCTGTGGGGATTTTCCTGTTTAGCTACTTGCAGCAGAGGACTGCTGGTGTAACCTTTGTTTGCGAGTTGAGCTGCAGTCCTGTGAGCGGCCTGCTGACCAGAATGAGCACACACACTGAGGCATCTTACACCCAGGACTTTCTCTCCCTAATGCATCGATAAGCACTTCCACAGAATGAAAACTGGCTGTCCGGGGTAATGTCACCACAATGGCTTTGAGAGTAAATATGGAAATTAGCTGACTGTCTGATAATAAAATGAATATGATTGCTTTTTAAATTCATCTCTTCTAAATATTGAGTTTCCATTCCACTTACTCTGACTGGACACAGTGCTGGATGCCTGTGCCTGACCTGCGATAAGAACAATGAATACGGTAATGATGTAGAAAGTGGTTCTTCCTGCTGTGCTGAGATGGCTCTTTGTGCTTCATTTGCTGTCTTTGCCTCATGTTGTCTCCTCGCTGCTCCCCGAACGATTTGGATCTTTTACAAAACCTTTTTTCCTCTCATTAGTGTATAAATCCAGCATCAGGCAGCAGCTATTTGCAGTGCTTAACAGAGAGAAACAATGCTTTGCCGTGTGGACCTGACATTAATCTCCAAGTGCTTCTGCACCCTGATCCCCCCGATTTAGTATTTGCACACATGGAAACTGGTGTTTACAGCTTCTCCTCAGAAGGACTTGACATTTGCTAAGTTTGGGGCCTTCATGAGACGAGAGTCCCATTAAACACACTGACATCAATTAGCGGGGAGATCTTAAAGTGAGGGTCTTAAAGGTGAAGCAAAGACAAAATAGTATGCTTGCACAGCATGTCTATGAAGCATAGTTGTGACATTTTGATTATTGATGGTATTTATTTTTTACAACAAATAGAAAATAATGCATTTTGTGAATAAAGACTCTTATTCGACACCTCCAAGGCTCCTTTTTTAGGAATGTTTTAGCAATTTGAGCATAAAGCAAATTATTACTGCAACATTTCACAGCACAGTTGTTTAGGTTTTATGTTTGTACCTTATTCTTGAAGGAATCAAGGTTTTAAAAGGTTTCTAAATGAATCCAGTGTCTTCCTGTTTCTTAACTTGCAATTTCTCCAGTGAGCTCAGCCTATAGCTTCTTTGGGGTCAGTGACACAAATGTGAAAACTGTCATCTATTCATTACACTTCAGAGCCATGGTGGAGCTCATTACCTTTGTAATCAAGAACCTCATAGAGAGCTGTCACTGCCTATCTGTACAAGACAGATCAGCACTGTGAAATGTAATATCGTCCATAAAATATCCCTTTTATGAAAGGCTGCCTCCTCCGAAAGAAATAAGGTATGGATGACTGATCAGCTACGATGTGAGCACTGTGTAATTTCATTAGCAGCATTACTGTCAGGGATAATTCACAGGTGAAGCTGTAAAACATATTGATATTGACCAGGGAGAGGTAAAGGACTGCGTTGTGTATAGTTTAAAATATGCAGACATTGTTTATTGGCTGATTTTGCAGATCTGAACTATTAAAACTATTTCAAGTGGATTATTGCGCAATTGTTTCACCTGGAAAAACAAACAAACTGAAATGCGTCAACCCGTGTATAACAATCAGGTCTGGATTCATGTAAAAAGGCATGCTTGGTGCACAGACGCCGGAAGCTCCACTGCCTAATCACAGGCTGTCAGATCTGTTTATAACGGGGAGTAAGGTAGCCCAGCGAGGGACGGCGTGTTCATGCACCACTTCCATTATCTGTCGCGCAACATCTGGTGAAAAGAAGGTGATTTTTTTCAAAACTCACTCACTGGAAAAACTGTAAAGATGACGGATATCTGCAGGGGCCACATTTGATTAGGCAGAAATAGAATAGAAAAACAGATAAACCACAAACTGAATCCCTGCAGGATTGGAAGTTTCAGTTGGAAATATAGGAAGTTAACCATCAACTCCAAACAAGGGTTTACAGAGGAAGTATTTCAAAAAGAGCAAAAATGCTCTGCTGAGTTTGATTCTTTGCAGATCTTAAAGCAGGATTTCAACACGGCTCCTCGCAATGAGCCAACTTTTCAGTACGACAAAACTGAAGGGCACAATCTAATTGTTTATATTTACAGCAGAAACAGAGGAACTATTCATACTACTGTTATGAAAAGCTTAAACTATTTTGAGACAGCAATAGCCATTTAAAGTTAAATTTCATGCTTTAAAATAAAAAACCCACCTCAACTAGCTATTTGAATTGATTTGTTAACTACAAACAGCTTGTATTTTATGCCTAATATATCATATTACATTAAATTTCCTTCATAGAAGGAGATGAATAATTTTGCAATTGTATTAAAAAGCCTTGATGAGAATAAAGGTTTTCAAGCTTTTATTGTGCAGAATGTTCTTTTTGCTATTATAGAGTAAATACAACAAGCTCATTTAAGTTAACCACTTAGTGAGGGTATTGTGTTAATTCTTTCAATTGATTTGCAAGCAGAATTATTTAGTACATTTTAATATGTCTGTCTTTTGAACATAAGTATGTTGTAGGAGCTGCTTTTCAGTGCAAAGCAGCAAGTAATGGAGGAGCAATGTTCCTATCGTTAGAGTAGCACTGGCTGTTTCTTTATTAATGGTGCAACACAAACGTTTGAAGGTTTCTATAAAACCTTTACACTGATGCTGTCAGACAGCCGGCCTTAAAGTTGGATGTGACAATACTTACGGGAAGAGGGTCTTTTGCAAAGTCTACACACACTGAGTGATTTGGAGAACGGATCCTTACCGTATTCTCTGTGAAATTGTAATCCAGGGAGTATTGTAATTTGCCCAGTTTCTCGTCCTCCTTTGGCTCGGCCTCTTTCTGCGTTTCAGTCAGCCCTGTCTCCGCATCCTCCTCATCCTTCAAGGCCTGAAGGAGACACCCACCAAGAGTCAGTGCCGCCTGTTCGTAGCGGGGCGCTAGCACCCAGCCAGCCGTTCCCCCGCCCACCCAGGTCCTGCCTGCGAAAACCTACTCCTGCAAAAGCCCCCACTTGTTTCAAACTGTAAGAGGGGGAAAACGAGGAGGGGATAAGGGGGAGCAAGCACTAAAACATGGCAGTTAACATCAGGACATGCTCTGTGATGCACTACAGCCCCAGGCCTGGTCCCTTTTTGGTGCTTTTATGTCAGTCTCTGAGTGTTTGAGTCTGAGGGGAGGAAAGATCAAATAATGGCACCAGAAATGAGAGCAATGAGAGGATAGAGAGATTCTTGGGGAGGACAGAAAGACGGAGAGAGAGATGCTTTCAGAAAATATAGCAGTAGGACAATTTCCTTTGATGGCAGATTAAGTCTTTGGCAAGAAAAAACAAAACTGGGAAATGTGAGAAGTGGCAGTGGATGAGAGGTGAAAGTGGCCTTTCTCTAGGCTGGCACTGAGGTGAGGGTGGCAGGTGGTGGCACTGGTGGGGGGAGGAGAGGTAGGGTGGTGGTAGGAGAGAGGGAGTTCCCCATAAGAAAAAAACAAAAACATGCGATTAAAGAGGCAAAGACTAGTTTGCAGTCATTCAGAGTCAAGAGTTGCCTTTCCGAGGTGCCTCTCATCGTTTGGCATGCAGAGCATTCTCTGTCATACAAACAGTGCTCTTTAGTGATTCCTCATTCCCATGTCTGGTTACAACCTCAGACATACAGTCACATTGTCATCATAGCCCTAAAGCTGTACCCCCTTCTACGCCGATGTAGCTAGAAGCATCATGCCAGCGGTGGGTGGAAGGTGTTGGTAAAAAAGGGGGTTGTAATGTACTGTACATCGGGGCCTGCTTCTATTAGTTAAATTAATCATGTGAAAGCAGGAGGCTGAACAACACAGACTGGATCAGGAAGCTGCTGCTGCTGCTGCTGGGATTGGTCTCTGCCTTTAGCAGGAAAATGGTCCAATTAGAGCGATTTGATATTAAAGACAAAGAGAGAAAAAAATGCGGCAGGTAAAATGATTGAGGAGAAAAGGTGTGATCAGTTTTATCTGAGCTGACAGGGAAAAAAATTATGCTAAGCTACGTCTAAACCAGCTTCAAAACGTGCACTGCAAAATACTGAGAAACAAAGTGCATAATTATGCAGAGGAAGAAAAAGAATTGCAGTTTTCTGAAGCAAACAAAGTGTAGCACGAATGTTTTCCTCATTATTCTTTTCTGAATTGCTAGCGTCCATTTTGGGCTGGACTTTGACAGCACCAAACTAAAACATAAACATGCTTTGATGTACATTTCATTGCAGCTCTGTCTGTGTACTTAGGGCCACTGTGCAGCACGTTTAGAGCTGGACTTCTGCTCAAATGATGTAATAAACACGGCTCAGCCGCTGCGTTTCCATTACAAATGTGTGCAAAGTTTTGTTGATATACTGCTAATGCAGAAAAAATTAAAATGTAATTGCAGCGTTTCCAAAAACCCACCTCATCCTGGTGCAAGAACTTTTCAAATTTGCCGTGTTTCCAATAAGCAAATTTATTTTTGTTATTCCAATTTGCACAGTTTGAAGGTCAGACATTTTCTAACCAAACGACTTCTTTATGATTTCATCCAGGCTTTGTCTGTTGTGCTAGTTGTTCTTGGTGTCGTTTACTCAATATTAATCTTTAATGAAGCTCAGAGGCCTTCACAGAATAGCTGGATTTATGCCAAATTAAACACAAGTGGACTCTATTTACTAAATCTAAAGGCAATCTGGGTTTAATTTTGGCATATCAAGGTGGGTGAATACAAATGCACACCATGCTTTTCACATTTGAATGGGTAAAAAAAATTAAATTTCTTTCCTTTCACCTCACAATTATGCACTGCTCTGTGTATGTCCATCACAAACAGCTCTTATAAAGCCTCTCAATCATTTTCCTTTTGCTCTCATTTGGAATAGAAATGATTCAAAAGGCTGGAGACCTTGGCAGCTTGGCACAAAAAAAAGCCTGTGTGGGTCAACCTCATCAATGCGCACCCAGTGTCTCTTTCATACATATATATGTGCATATGCAGGTTGTAGGCACATATATACAGTAGATATACATGTACAGAATGCATAGTTACATATATTTGGTTCTATGGGAGCAGTTGTTGTTGTCAAGAGGCTATTAAAAAAAAACCAAAACATCAGAGCAGCAGGCTTAAGAAGATCCAACAGCAATTGGGAACCTACCGCCAGTGACCATCCCGAACAGTCATCAGACACAACACAGATAAGGAGGACATAGAAGGAAGAAACACAAATTAAAACAACCACACACAGGAGTTAACACACTAGAGTCTGGGCACACCAGGAGAAATGACTGCTTGCCTCTAAAGAAGCAGATTCAAAGAGCTCAGAGATATGCTCTTTAAAAAAAAAGAGAGTTCACATCTCTTTATTGCAAATAATAGCAGTTTAAATCTAAATTCTTGTTTGTGGAAGGGCAGCGGGGAAATCAGGGAAACAGTCGATGAGCAATGCAGTCACAATGCTGCTGCTGCTGCTGCTTCCACGCTTTTCACTCAACCATTGCATCAGGAGGCTTCCTCACAATCTGTAGTATTAAACTGGAGGTTTCTGCACATCTACCATCAGTTCCAACCTTACTAAAAAGGCAGAAACAGCATCAGTGTTTTGAAACCACATGTTTCTAAACCAAGTGCAATTTCATGTCTAGCAGGATTTTATTTTGAACTCAATCCAGTCCTGAAGCGGCATTATTCTACAATATTTAGCTGCAAAAATCCTGCAACACACCTGAATCAAACGAATGGTTGCTTACGAGGCGTCTGCAGAGCAGATGAGGGAATTCAGTTATTTAACGGAGGTGTGTCAAAGCAGGAATCCATCCAAAAATTGCAGAATAGTAACTCTTACTTACAGGAACAAACTGGAAAAAAGTGTATTGCCTTTAAAGTTGTGGCACAGTTCTCAGTCAACTGATATTTCCAAAAACATATTTGTTACTTCCTGCCTGTGACTCTGAGCCACCTCTGATGGCAGAGGCATTTTCTTAAACACATTTTCATTTGTTGGCCGCTGAAGATGGCACCTTTAATGAAGCCACAAAGGCACGATTCATTGTCTGCGCATCACAACTTCCCCTTCTGCACTGCTGAAAAAATAGTTTAAAGTTTGGTAATGTCATTTCTCTGGGTGGATACCACGTCATTACACAGCTACTCACACTCTGCAACAAGTGAGCAGGTCCACATATGACAAGAAAGAAGCAATCACAGCAGAAGATGACAGAGATTTAAGTCAAGTCATCTGAGTAACCAAAACTTTAACGTTTTATCTATATTCAGAGAATTGTTAAGTTAATTTGGGTGTAATAATTAAGGAGTGAATTCATACAAAATAAAGCAGTAGAAGCATTTGATGATTAAATTCACTATTCTAGTGCAACTTTGTCATCATGTGCAAAAGAAAACAAACATGAAATAATGCCAAACAGAAGCAGAAACAACATATCAAGACATATTTCCAGAGAAATACCTTCAACTTCTTGTATGTGGTCACATGAACAAGCTTTAGCATAATCTTAGCCTCTTCAAAGGATTCAGAGTTAATTTATAAGAGATACAAGCGGGTTAAAGTCTGTACCTCGGTTTTGGCCCCATCCATGACGTCCTTCATGTTGATGGCATTTTTGCCCTTGTCTTTGCCCTTCTTTTTGTTTTTCTTTTTGAAAATCCACTTTTTGCAGACGCAAAAGCAGCAAGCCAACGCCAGAATGATGGCCACGAAAGCAATCGAGACGATGGCCCATGACGGCACTGCGGGGAAAAAAAATTAAATAAAAAGAAGTCGGGTTAGACGCCGCACATGAAGGGACGTTTTTGAAAAGCAGTGATTACACACACAAAGAGGTGAGATAAAAGCAGGAAATGGTGTGGGGCTTCACTTTAGCTCTCGCCTGGGCCCATCAAGAAGTGGCAGACTCCAAGCGATGGGGAGAAAACCTGACCAAACACCTTCAGCCAATTTAGTGGAAGTAACAGATGTTGGCATTTTCCACTTGCCATTTAAACAAAAGACTCCGAGTCAAGCTGACACTTTCATGGCAATCAGCGTCAGCACAGAGAGCACAGGGAGTCAAGGTGGTGGTGATTTTGCAGGTGTGTCTGATGGGCATTAATTCAGGTGTGACCATGACAATCCAATGATGCACTCAACCTGGACAGGTTCAAATGGGGTTTTCTTTCTTTCTGCCACATCCTCTATTATATACTGGGTTTCTGTGCAGCGTTGAAAGCATTTGAACTAGATTTCAGTTTCAGAGAGACAGCAAGACTAAACACAAAAAGCGGATTTATGCAAATAGTTTCTATCTGAAGCAAATAAAGTGATCCAAAGCACCCCACCCTTCTGTAAAAGAAAAATATTATGAATTAACATTTTTTGCAAAGCTGATTTATTTTGGCCTAATTGCTGCTACAAGGAAACTATCAGACTGTTGGTCTAATAGGTTTTTAGAGCTTCAGGATTCCAGAAATGTGAGGAAAACAGGAAACAGGAGCTCACCAAAATTTCTCCAAGAGAACCAGGAAGTTGCAAAGGAAGAAATCAACAAATTATTCTTAAAAAAAAAAATCCAACATGGCTGATTTAAAAAACAAATCCGCAAGTTATCATGTTACATGTTGCTGCTAATGAGTGTCACAAGTAATTATTACGTTTAGGAGGCAAATAATTATTCAAATGAGAAAATAAATTATTGTCTATGTCTTTTTGTTTCTTCTTAATCTTCACAAACCAAAGTAAATCACAATAAAGTGAATCAGAGAAAATATTTCCATTTGCTAGTTTTATGTTTGAATATAATCCAATGCATGAACAGCTTAAAAATACTTTTAAAATCTGGTCTGAAATCTTTCTTAGCATTTTTGGATTTCACAAAAAATACGAAATCGAAACAATCAAAAAATACGCCACTGGCTGGCATATTTAAATACCTTCATAAAAAGACATAACTGCGTCCGACATTTAAAATGACTCATTTATATTCATGCTAAATATTTAAAACCGGCAAAGCATTCATCAAAAAGCTCTTTCTGTTGTGAAAAAGGTTGATTTTGTTTGTTCCCTGCAGCATATGCTGTTGGCCTCCTTCATGGCCTGGACTGGAAAAACTGGGACAAGCAGCAGTCAGCCTCCTGTCACATATGAACTGTCAGAGCCGCAGCTCAACCAACACAGTGACAGCCAGCTGCAAACACAGTGACACCTATCTGTGCTGCAGTCAGCCGTCAGCCTGAGCTTCCTGCTTCCTGTTGACACATGGGAACAACGCGTCTCCGACACAATAACGCGAGGAAAGTCGGGAGGTTGAACCTCCTCACGAGATGACTTCTTCCAAAATGCCTGGAAAAACGGAGGTATTCACACCCCGAAATGTGTGATAGAACAACAGAAAGTAGAAAATAATCAGGAAGCAAAATGAAGATTAATTACTTTTTTAAATCGGGGTTTGTTGGTTCAATCCCCTGCTTCATTTGTCTTAGTCTTTGTGAGAGTAAAATGGGGTGAAATATAAATCCACACCCCAATTCTTTGATTAAAAGTCAAAATAAACAGTTTATTATGTAAAAGCCCAAAAATATACTTATAAGTTTATAATTTTGCTTAAAAGGTGAATACTTTAATAATATGTTGTATGAGAAGCAAAATAACCCAACAATATCCAGTAAAAAGTTAAACTGGTTGGTATTTTTTAAGGGATATAGACGTTGTGATAAATAGAGAACATGAGTTTAGCAGATATATTTCCTTAGAGAGAAATAAATCAACCCTAACAAAACTCATAAAACTCGACACAATCCATATCTCAAAAAATAATCCAAACATCCTCATAAACTCAACTTGCCAATTGAAAACGCGAGGCAGGTTGAGCTCCAGTCCTCTGAAGACCATCTTGTAAAAACCCCACAAGTTTCCATCAAAACAGAAGGAAAATCTTTTAAATTGCAGCCGTTCGCTCCGCGGCTGTGCTGACTAGCCTTCAGTTGTGGTTCTTTTGCCGAGGTGAGAGAGAAAGAAGACAAATCGATTCCCTGTTGACAAAATCAATAAGCACTCTCCTCCAAGGAAAAACAGTGAGTGATGCTCTGAAATAACTTTGGATCTACAGCTCCGGCCTTGCCTCGGAGCGCCGCGGTAATGGAGGTGACACTGGATAGGCCTCGTTCGCAATCATCAGCCTCCGAAAACTTTATATGGAACAAACTGCAGCTGTTCATAATGTCCGATTTAAACTCTTCAAACTTGAATTTCTATATTTCTCTTCTTATTACAGTGACAAAACATTCACAACTCAAGCAAATTTTAGATTTTAAATGCATGAATATATGTTTCATCTCAACTTGTAGTGTCAATGTTTAATAAGATTCAAGATCCATATTTTATCCTGTAGTCGCAAAATGCAAACAAGAGAAAAGGGAGACGAGCTTTTAAGCAAAGTGTCACAGATGTGGCAGGTCTTGAGTTGGCAAAGTGCTCTGAAAAAGCAATCAGCTTTCTTTGGAAACTGTAGAATAGTGATTTTATTTTTTCCCCCCCAAATGAAAGCACTAATTAACAGGAATCTCATAAATACTTATGTCACTCTGCTGGAATCTTTCATCAGCGCTCAAGGAGCCTGATGGAAAGACATTCAAACTGAAATCCAGGCAAAAACTCCCCGACTTTATCTTATTCATCAAGCCCACATCTTCCAGTGAAAGGCACTTCTGTGTTCCTTAATTAAAGGAACCTGAGTCCCAGAAAGCAATAAAAGCATTCCCTAATTAACTACATTGTCTGAGTCTTTTCTCGGGAGAGAAATGGAGTGAAAAAGGGGGTGAGCGGGAGCGCACACCGAACTCTAACTCCTGGCGCTTATCTGTTGTTCCAGCGGCCGACGTGGCATGGAAAATAAGTTTCTCTGATGGGCTGGACATGCATGGTGGATCCGTTTGCTGCCCCTTGAGGCTCAAGACACTTTTTGAGTTTCAAAATGATGAAAGAAGAAAACCAGCTCTCTACAGATGTCTTCATATAAGCCAATGTGAAAATGTTTTCGTTTTGTTTTGATATTTTGATTGCAACTCAACTATTTTGACATCATGCAAATGAAAAATTGATGATATTTGCATATTGAACAAGTTTTCAATCACTTATTTTCAAGTCCAAACAATCTTTGGCCCAATTAAAGAAAATTAGATTATAGAAGTTACAATCTAATTACTTTAAAATATTACAACAAAATCTCACTTTAAGTATAAAGAAATCAGCTTTTCATACTTTTCATTTTACTCTCAGTGCAAAGAGTAAAATGAAAAGTCTATATTCAAAGTGTTGAAGAATCGCAAAATTATTTTCTGCTCTGAAAAATTACAATAAAATGAACTACATTTAAAAACTGTTTAATGGCTTTACTTAAATGTTATTGGTAAATGTTGATTCCTTACTTGGAATATTTCAGTGAAACATCAGATAAATAGATTTCACACAAAATCTGTGCGAAACTTTGTGAATAATTATTTCGTAATCTGTCATTTCATGTGTTTAGTGATCTTTACAAGCTGCCTGCTCTGTCTCAGTGTAATCATCACATTATTATTCATCCTCTCACTTGTAATACTGAGCACTTTGCATCAGAAGGAGAGGTTCATGCTGTCTGGGTATGTTTGTGTGTTTATTAATGTGCTATATTGCATCTGGGTTATATCCACTTTGCAGAGCGCACTAATTCAGTGTGACAGGACTTTGTTGGTCAATTAACCTTCACATTATATCTTGTTATGCCTATGAGATCAACACTCTGCCCATGGCTTTAGCCCACTGTGGTTTGGTTAAGCTGACAATATAGCAGCAGAATCACAGCTGGAAACAGATGATAAAGAGATTTTACTCTGGAAATCTTATATTTACACCAAACATTGAGCTGCAGCAGAAACAGTGAAATAGTGCAATTTTCTGTTCATTTTCTGTTTGCAAGATGCCCTGATGAAAATTGAAGTGTTCATGTTTCTTTTTAGAGACAGTCAGAGTGCAAAGGTCACAGGCTACTCCTGCTTGCACCAATCCCTGCGGGTTTCAGAGCTTCGCATTTGTTCCTGCAGTGACGGTGAGGCCTGCCACCAGCAGGCAGGAGGACCCAACGGGTCCCGCTGATCCTCCACCATAATCCTCTTTAATAAACCCCGCTGTCTGTCTGGGAGTCGTCACAGTGTTAAATCAGGCCAGACACTTTCAAACACAAACATAACTTTGTGCTGGGATTTTAAATATTTTTTTAGCTCTGCAGGATAATATGTTTTCTCCTCTAACAGATTATAGTTTTATATTTCAACTGGAGAAAGATTTTCTCTTTATGCACCATTTATTCTCCCTGCTATTTGGAGAAACAGTTTGTATGTTTGTAGTTTTAACTCAAACAGTTTGCATTTAGTGATTAATTCTTATCTGCAAGGGATTTTCAGAAATTAGAAGTTTAGTAATCTGGTTTTCCAGCTGCTGTGTTTCAGTGAGCAATAGCTGCATGTTTTAGTGTGATTACAGCTGGACTTCAGGTCTGACTGTCAAAGTGTTTATTATCATGGAGAAGCAAAAAATCTGAGCAATAAATAATCGATAATAGACAAAGTTGTTGCAGGATACTAAACTTTAACAGCTGAAACAAGTAAAATCTTCAACTCATTTTCAATTTTGTTTATTTTACCGAGTTTCTGAAAAGGATTTATGTTTGTTTCTTGTTTTACAAATCTTTGTAGTGATTTAATGTGAATAAAAATTTCTGGGATATGTAGTTTCTTTGTTTTGTTTTTGTAAAGAAGCATTGCAAATTCAGATGCACAACTGTCATCAATTTATCAATTTAATTTTTAATCTGTTCGTTTTTCAGGCAGAGCAATTGACATGCAACTTCAGTGAAGTTGCTGCACAAATTAGAATCTATTATTTTGGAAAAAAAATCTAAATTAATGATATAAACTCTCATAGAGAATATATTTGTAGCCTCAGCCAGAAGAAGGAGCGTCTCACCAATTGTCAAATGGAAAAAAGTAATTTTGTCATGATTTATATAGGTTTAGTTTTTGCTGTGCAGGAGGCATGGGCTGACAAAAATCCCCGGCTCTGAAGCGTGATGACTGACAGAAATTGAGCAGCCAGTTAGGCCTTTGTGACAGCTTCATGTCACCACACATTCAAAGCCTGTGGAGCTTAAATTGGGTTATAAGCCTGAAAGAAGATCTTCTGCAGCTGCGGTGCTGAGCATGCAGCTTCACCTCTCACATTTTCTTGTTAAATTTGCTGCATGACTTTCCCCCAAACCCCATCGATATTCCACAAGGTAAACAAGTCTTTTGGGCATTCATCATCCGCTTGGCAGCACTGCAGAGCAAAGTCCCTGCTTTTGATAGAGGGGATGAGGTGATAGAAAACAGTAATAGGTCTGACCCAGCAGCGACAACCTGCATCATGGTCAGCAGGGCTTTTTTTGGATGATTTTAGAAAACTTTTTCTCCCAGAGGTGTGGTAAAGATAAGTTCAAAAATGATAGAAAAAAAAATAAATTGAAAACTCAACCTGCCTCCAAAAGGGACGTGAAAATATTTTGGACCTGGATTTCTGTGATAGACGTTTATTGTTAAGCCAGAGGGAAGATCAAACTTGTCAGGTCTTGGTTGTAAATCCTCTGAAATCAAATATCCTCAAAGATATTCAAACATGAATGCAAACAGCTAAAGCTCTGCAGATATGAGAGGTTTTTTTTTTTAATATAAATAATGGATTTTATTTAAGCTAAATTACTTCCTGTGTATGAAACTCTGCAATGGTGACAGTTGTAGTGTTGGGGACAAAAGGAAGTAATTTTGTGAGATGATATTACCTACACACAAACCTGTTGTTGTGTACAATTATAATTTAGGATATTGATGAAAACAAAACCTTCAGACCTCCGTGGAGAGATTTGTTCTGATACTAGGAACAGATGTGTTTTGTCAGGAGATTTGATCATAAAAGTTTTGATTTAAGAAAGATCAGAGCATTTTATGTTACAGAAGTCTCACAGTGAAAAATAAGAACATCCATCCTTTAGTTTCTTAATCCTCTGCTCCTTTTCTCCTGTAGTTTTGATGAGGTTGGGCTGAACAGAGAGAGGAAATTCTCAATAATTGTTGGACATGAATACATTCATTTGAGCACAATCATGAGATATTGTCCTGTTTTGCTTTTAGACAATAAACTCGATTTAAAGGAGCTCTACTTAGAGCTGTATTTATGTCTTTAAATGTGTTTTGGCTGCTAATTTGCCACCTGGTGGTGCAGAGTTGTTAAAACGGCGATAAGGGCAAAAAGTCTGCAACGCTCAGCATCCAAGAGCAGCAAAGGGCAGGAAGTCTGAGCAGGTAGACAGACACCATGCCCCCCCACAGAGCAGCCATATGTGCAGCACAGAGGCAGTTCGGCACAGAGACGCTGAGATGCACTGCACCAAAATCTTGACCCAAACGTACAGCCACCTCGACCCAAAGCAAACCTGCTAGTGGGTTTGCAACAGTGATTTTTAAAAACATTCATTTCTGCAGAATTACTGAATTAATATGAAGGGATGGAGTTTTGTTTAAAGTGTAAGATGTTCTATTCTGCTTTTGCACTAAACTAAACATGAAAAATGAAAATTACTTTTTACCTTTTTATAGTATAAACTGAGATATTCAGTGAAAAAAGCTTTTTATTTCCCCCCCTATTGTTTCCTAAGAAACAGCCGAACAGAAAATGAGAAGTTCGTTCGATTGTTTGATGTTTTCATCAAAGGTCAAGTCAGACCTTGACTGCTACAAAAAGTAACGCATCCACGGCTGAATCATCCCTGACTCATGGGGTATACAATCAGGATCACACTGAAAGGTTTCAGATAAACAGCTTTAAAACCACAAGGAGTCAAATTACACACATTTTGCATCTGGGAAACCATTTGAAAGCAGAGTTTCACTCTTTTCAGAAACTTGGTTTCTGTGGAGAATGAAGAAGAGATTCTTACAGGATTCTCAATGATTTGAATCACAGACTCTGTAGAAAATCTGTCGTGGAGAGTCATAGGTACGACTGAATGTTAGTAAAGATACTGATGAAAAACATCTGCTTTATTCATCGACAGTTTTAAGCAAAGAAAGCAAGAGCTAGTTACCAGATAACTGATGTACAGATGTTGCAGATGCAGGGATTTCCCACCATCATTTGGTAAAAAATATGATCACATGATGGAAGTTCAACAAAGACTCATTAACTGAAATCAGGTGTGCAGAAGCAGAACAGTGTGAGATTCAGGAAGTTCTGTGATAGTCTGATAAAGTCAGACAGAAAACTCAGTTCTGGTCGTTTTTGCAGCCAAAAGTGTTTTTACTTTCTAGGAATCTTTTTGGTAAATACTTAGACATGGATGAGTTAATAAAGGGGAACAAAACTCACATGGGATTTTGTTCAGCTCGTTCATGAACTTGTTCTTCAGCTGGGAGAAGGCTTCATCCTTCTCCCCGGTGCCCGGTCCGGCCATGCTGGTGGTGTTGGAGCCAGCTGTTGAGGAGGAGGCAGTGGTGAGCGAAGGGGCCGCAGCCGCCAGCGCTTCCCTTCGACTCTCATTCATGGTGGCGACGCTTGCAGCCAGGCAGGCGCTGCAGAAGGAAAATGAATACAGTTCGGAGAGATGAGATTGGATTCTTTCAGTTCCTCAGTCTCTGTGACAGATGCATGTCGGAGGCAGGCAGCCTGCCTCATCAGATGACGGAGGATGTGTGAGCAGCTGCAGGCTCAGCTTTAGTAAACATCAGCTGGAGTCCACGGAAAACTGGCCAGCTCTCTAAAATCAGAATAAAGATCCTCACTCAATGTCAAAATTCACTTTTAAGATCACAATAAAATGATGATGGACTCTAATTAATGTCCTGTGCTCCCAGTTGTGACATATGTTGCAGCACAACACAAAGCTCTTCACACACACCAGGTGTATTTACTTTGTTTTAAGGTCTGGTTGCAGAGGAAACAGTGACTCACATGTTATCCACTGCTCTTTGTGCAGAGGCGCTCATGCGGCGCCGCGTGTGGTCTGCTGCTTAATGTTCACTGTTTACCAGAGAAATCATCTCCAAGCACGTCATCACAATGGGAGGTCCAAAAACTACACAACTTCCACTACAAACTGGATTGCAATAGTTGCATAACATGAATATCAAAAGTATTTGACCAAAATTCAAATATTTTAACTGAGAAAAGGGAGAGAAAACTTCAACCTTACAAAAGGATGATCTACTAAGTGCAAAAGGGATTTTATAAATGTTGAAACTAGTCAACTTTACAAACATGTTTCATGTTTACATCACTTGTAGCTTTAAGCTCTGAGCTGCTGAAATGTTTATAATAATTCCCAGTGTTTTGTTGTTTTTTAACTAAAAATGTGGTAGTCAGTAGTTCAGCATGTTTCTGTAGTAAAGATGTTTTCATTGAGACCCAAAAATAAAACCAGAACAGGGGGTGAGTGACAAGATTTGGATGCATTTACTTCCCAGATAAAATGTTTCAATGTGTTTACGTGAAATTCAATAATTATGCAGAGCATCTCCATGCAGCATTCTGCAGCAGATAGGAACTATTTGTGTTCCTGCGGTGGTGCGCAGGTTGTAATTTGCTCTGTCACCATAGCAATTCAAGAGGATAATGGCGCGCTAAAGAAAACCAGTACACAGCAAAGATTGATGGCCTAATTTTCCCTCCTTCCCACAGTTGGTGCTCACTAAACTCATGTTTCCCCATTTATTTCATTGTTAACATACCCAGGCACTACAGTGGCTGTGACTCTAAGATTTACTGAATGTTTCTCTGCAAAGTAATTTGAAAGACTAAATAACCTCGAAAATTGACACAAATTATATTTATTTTTGAGCTTCAGAGTGGAGAACAAGATGCCAGCATAAAACTCCCCAACAGAAACCATGATATGAAGAAACAGGTCAGAGTTCATGTGGAAAGTTTTCTTCACTGAATAAACTGAGGTTTTAAAACGTCAGTGAAGCAGATTGCATAGCAGAGAGCTGACAGCGCTGCTTTTATTTCATAACCTCACTGGCATTAAGATCATTTATTCTGGGAAGTTCAAACTAATTTGGGTTAATTTGAACTGAGCTGAGTCACTTCTTATGCAGAAAAGCAAGAACATTTTGAAATAAATCTTTAATATTTGAGGATTAATTCTTTGAATCACTTTTATTTCTTTAAAAAAAAACAGGGAAAACTGACTGAAAAGCCAATTTGTGTTTGTTAAACTTTGAATTATGTCAAATAAAGATTCGTATTATTGCTCATGTGATTCAGTTAGGACTTCTATTATGTATCCTTTTATTAGAAATAATTAGCTAATTAGCTACATTTGAGTGCCAGCAGATGTTATATTTGAAAAATTATATTATTCTGAAAAAATATGGACTTTCCTGCAAGAGTAATTTTACCAAAAAGCAGCTAAATTGTTATATTTTTGAAAGGTTGGTTAGAAAATAAGCCAATGTTCCTGCATAAACGATGCCTTTATGAAAGATAGAAATCAAACTGACCCAGTATTGATCCAAATGAATTTTAAGCTTGGAAGATTGTCAGGACATTCTGACTGAAAAGGAAAACATTTTTGACAAAGAATTAACTTTTTTGGACTGCGTTGTAAACGTGGAAAAGAAATGACTTCTGCATTTCCGTGATCAGTGACAAATTGTCAAAAACTAATAAGAAACATTTGTCTGGCACAAATGCACACAGTCTGTGAATTAAAACAGGGAAATTACATCAAAATAAAGCATTTTCCACTAATAAATAACTGCATTGACTTTAAATATTGTTTGCTGTAACTTATATCAGTCGAAGGATCTTTTTAGGTATTTAAATAAGGAGTTGAGTTGACTAAGACTAACTACTGCTACTACTATCTTCCTACCTTCAGCTGGTTACAATATTTAATTGATTTCTCTCTTTCTTTTTCATTCAGGGTTAAATAAGAAAGTTCTTGCAACAGAACTGTTTCATAAAGGCTTTTAGTTGGGACTTCTATAAAAATGCTACATAAAATACACACAATTTAAGTCGATTATTAGTTGGCTGCTGAGATCGATCCTCAACATGCTAAACATATTTGGTATTAAAAACAAAGGATTGATTTGGAAGCAAAGGGATTATTTTAATTTGTTTACGTCAGAATCTATTGAGTAAAACAGTTTTTTCATGACCTCTGCTGCTCTTTCACAACTCAGGGAAAGTTTCATGTCCCGACGCTCTCCAGCTGTGATATTAACACTAAACTAACATCTTTCATCAACAGAGACTTTTTAAGACAAGGGTGTTGAAAATGTAAAAAAAAAAGCAACAAATAAAACAGCCTGTGATCAAACAACAAGATGATGCATCAGAAGTGATTTAGGTTTAAAACATGAGCTTTAAGAAACCTTTTCTTCGTTTCTCATGGCTGCATGAACGCCCACGCATGTACCTGTTAGCTCAGCCGCCCTTTGAATGCTGCAAGGTTAGTGTGGGGGCCGATTCATTTGGCAGTGACAGAGACACTTCAACATGGGGCGAGGACTTTAAGGGAGCACAATGGTGCTCTGCAGAGTGCATGTGGGAGGCTTCTGATGTGGAGAAAAGAATCGATCATCCCCTCTGTGTGAGCGTAAACATGAAGTGCAATTTTCTGAATTAATTCTGCACAACGCAAAATAAAAAAAAAAGAATATTGATGTGAATTAGATACCTTTTAGATATGCAAAATGAAGCAAGCATTGCATTACTTTAAAAAAGACAACTGAATACTAAACTGTGCATCGAGGACCACCTGCTGTGTCTGTTGTGCTTCTCATGGTTGCCCTCATATTACTGACAAAAACTGAAACAATAATTCAGCTCACATTTGTGCCTTAATGACTACTTGCCCAGTCAAGCATAAGATGACAACTTCCATGTTGTCTTCGTCGTCTGCAGTGGCAGCCAGCAGGCAGTCCACTTGAAACCCAGAGTCATTTACTGCTGGAGTGGATCGAGGCTTATTTATCGTGCTGGAAGACCAGAGAGTGTTGACCTTTTTCCCTCTCGTAGGTCTGCCGTCGCAGGATAATCACGCCGTGTGTGTGGTGCGACTCAATGTTTACCCCGTCACTATCGCATCCACTTTAAATCATGCTTTCGCTCTATTTTTGAAGGTTTTTTATCACTCACAGAAAGTGATTCAAGCCCAAATTAAACAAATCTGAAATGTGTGGACTGAATGTATTTACCCCCCTTTGTTCACAGAACAAATCCATGTTCTGTGAAGGTTTCAGCTACATTAGACAACATCAATCAATAAATAATACAGTCAATAGCAGAAACTAAGTCAAGGAGAAGAAAAAGGTGAGGTTAGGTTGGAATATTTTTGCATATTTTAAGAGTACAAATCTGAAAATAGCAAGAATGTGGCACAACTGTAAACCACCGAGCATTAATCTGACAAGCAGAAGAAAAATTAAAGAGAAAAAAAAAGCCGCCATGGAAACCATGGTGACTCTGGATGAGCTGCAGAGATACACAGCTCAGGTAATTCAATTCAGTTTATTCATATAGCACCAATTCAGTCCTGTTTAGTTTGGCATAAAGGAGGAACACAAAGGAGTTTGTTGACATACAAGCAAAATGCTTTGTGACGGACAACTAATCAAACGTTACCCTGAACACATCATTCAAAGGACGGTGGTGGCAGTATCATGCTGAGGGGAACGAGATGTAGAAAGTAATGCAGGGCAATCCTGGAAGAAAGTCTGTTTGAAGCTGCATAAAACTGGGATTTGGAGCAGAGGTTCGTCTTCCAGAAGCATAAATGCAACAAAACTAGATTGGTACATTCAGGTGCTGGAGAGGGCCTAGTCAAAGTCCAGATAAAAATCCAAGTGAGAATCTGTTACAGTAAACCAACATTAATGTTCACAGATCTTCATCCAATCTGAGAAAGCTTTAGTTTTTTCCCCTTAAAAGAAAATCACTACTAGAGACGAACAACAAAAAGGAAATTTCAGTAAATATTACAAGTTGACGACATAATTGATGCACTAATTAGAAAACTATGAATACTTTGCCATCTAGTTCACAATTATTTTTGATCTTTGCCACATCTAATCCAAAGTTTGTGGTTAAAATGTAAGAAAATAATTAAAAAAACCATATTGCAAGACAAGAGCATCAGCTGATCTGACCCAGTCGGCGCTTGCTGTCATTCTGGTTTTGCTTCACTGCAGGATGCGACACACTGCTGCTTCCAGATTCCTCTTTTCTGCACCAGCCATCTTTTTGGAGGCGTGCCGCTCAGGTGTAAAACCCCAACCCAATTAAAGGGCCGCCAGATGGCCCAGCAGGTCCCCTATCGCAGCGGAAAAGCTGGCACACAGCTCCCTCCCATCACCTCTCGCTTTCCTTCACAAACTGGGTCAGCTTCCTCGCTCTCCTCCTCCTCCTCCTCCTCTCCTCTCCCTCTATCATTCGTTCCATCTCCTTCATCATCCTTTCATGTTTATTTTTTTCCCTGGTTTCCCGCACCAACAGATTCCCATCTCACCAGCGTGGATCAGAATGCTGTTAACATCATCATTTTGATAATGGAGCACATAATGGAATAAATCAAGAGCAAATGATGTGATTAAAACCATTTTTTTGCAGCACGACTTGGCGTCACGTGGAATCGTCTGCTTTTCCGGTGGGCTTGGTTTCACACCTCATGATTTTGGAGAAGAACAAAGCAGGTCTTAATTTTATTAAACAATATGATCCCAACTGCGTGGTTTGCAAACAAAGGCTCTGCTTTGTTTAATTTCAGGGCTATTCATCTAATTAAAGCTATTTGAAACAAGCTCGTGAAAAATTATCCGCTAAATTTCACTCGGTTATTTAGTACCAACATAATCCAGTCCTACCAGGTTCAGTGGAGCCAAAATAAGGCTTTTCTGTTTGAGAGGATGCAGTAAGCATTTCAAGTGAACACGTTTAGCTGAAAATAGGAATACAGACATTAATGTCCTCTTAAAGTTTGCACAGTTTGAACCACAAAGAGAAAATCTGCTTACAGAAGTTTATTGTGATGCTTCTGCAGCTTAAAAGGATAAAAAACAAAAACAGCTTCCACCAGTCACTATATGACACCATTAAAGATATTTAGGACTGTCAAACACTTAATCCTGCAAAATTATCTGTCGCTTCTCGACATTAGATAACCTTGAGAAAACCACTCAGCATCCGTTCTTGCCACCATTTGTGGACCCATTTTGATCTATTGAACAAGATTCAAAGCATTTTGAAGAAAAGCCCACAGTATTACAGATTCTCCGCTGTTTTTAGCAGAGCAAATCAAACGTTTTCTCCACATTATCAACCTCAGCTTCACGTCAGACCTGGAGAATTTGTTTTTTATTTATTGAGACTTTACTGAGGGTCCCAACAATCACAGCACATCCTGCAGATACCATTTATGTCGAGTTATTGACTAACATTTATGATAAACTAAAGAGTGCTTTCATGAAATGAACTCCACCAGTGAAGCGTCTCAGTCAGATACAGCAGTTGTAAACAAATGAGTGCCTTTAATTTGAATCTCGAGTCGTTAACTAAATTTTCTTTCGAAACAATTAAAATCTAATGAAGTCGTATTATGTGCCTTCCTGCGCGTAAGTGAGACCGTGTTGATTATTTAACAGGCAACAGTTGCTCGGAGGTTTTAAACCAGACTTGATTACACTTCAAAAGTGTGGGAGCTCCTGTGGTTTTTGCATAATCCTCTGACAGACACTCAGACGGCGCTTTGCAGATTTGGATAAACTAATAATCATTCCAAGGACACTTGCTTAGATCCAAAGGGAGTACTAACAGAGTTATGACAATGAATGACAAATTAAAAATATTAAGCAAATTAGACCTCATGTCGCATGCATAACACAATGATGCAGCAAACAGATAAACAGAATGCTTAACTGGTTCATTAATGTGATTTTTTTCATCTATTTATGTGTTTTGTTATTTTGTAATCAGCTCGTTTTAAAGGATATATGTAATCTCCTAAAATACTGATCAAATGGACAGACGAGCAACTGACCTTTTGAACAATGGAGCAGAATATAAGGTAGAAAAAACATTAAAAACAGACGTATTTCTGGACAATAAGAGGGTCAATTTCCACCTTTAGGACAGGATTGCACAGATGCTAGACAAGTTTTATCCAGGTTGGTTATTTAAAACAACTCCAATAGCTGCAAAATACATTTTTAATTGGGGATTTCAAAATAAAAGTGTCTTTTTAACAAATTTATTGCATTAAAAAAAACTGAATAAAACAAACAATCAGAGGAAAACAGCTCAAACTCTTTCCTTTATTTCTCTACGTAAAGAAAAGCAGTAGAGATGTCAGTGCTGCTGCTTCGCTTCAAGAAAACATCAATTTTATGGAGCAGCTACGACACATGTCAATATCAGAGCAATTCATCTGATGAACCACCATGAACCTCTGCACTCTTGTTTGAAAGCACTAATCCCAGCAGTCCTTCGTAACTTGAGGAAAATGACAAAGTGACACATTAATTACATCCAGTCAGTTAAGTGTCCACCAAAATCTGCTCATTTGATTAAAGACCTGAAGACAGAGTCCTCTCACATGCATGCACACAAGGGGAGTCCTGTCCGTTTATAACGTGACATAAATGATTGTAAGGTGAGCTGCTTGCAGCAGGCGGAGATAAGAGGAGGCTGAGAAGCCCTGAGGCCACTTCTCCTTGTCCAGTGAAGCCTCTTAACTCACCTGAAGCCAATCTCAGGGGGTAATAGAACTGCAAAAAGTTATTAACCCTGCTTTCCAGCGAGGCCAGAACAGCTCTATTAAGTCAAAGCACAAAGATTCCCCCATTTTCAATTACTGTTTCCAAAGCGCTGAGGAAAGTTAGAAAAATCCGGCTTGTAGTCTGTCAGAGAGAAGGACTCCGGAGCAGCTCTTATCAGCTCCTCTTGTTCCTCGCACTGCGGAGGTCTGATACTCCACCTGAGTTGTTGCATGACGTGTTCAGTCGATTTATGAAGGAGGAACACATCGGCGTAAACAGGGCTGCCTGTATGAAAGCCACTGGAGAAGCTCAACACGTGAAACTGAAACAGATCCACCATTTAGACGCGGACCCGGATTGAAATCTAAGCTTTGACTTTTATAAAGTTGATGCACAAGATTTTTTTTCACCACTGCTGAGGGAATTTAAGCTTCTGCCACAAACTGGGAGTATTTTACCAGTAGGAAGTGATTTGGTTTTGAACTCATAGCAGCTTGTTTGGTTTCCTCTGGTTTGCTGTGTCTCAAATCGCTGATTTACTTGATCAAACATCCATTTGTTGCTCTTATCAGACTGACAGAATGATCTTCAAATCCCACCCCCTGCCTTTCTCACCTTTGGTCTGTGCGTTGAGGGGGGTTAAAGCACAGAGGTGGGTGAGGGCCAGGGCTAATACAGCAGCGCCTGGGGAGTTATGTCTGCTGGAATCAGAATGATGTAGGAGGCAAGGCCAGGGGCCGTGGTGCAAACACTGGTAGGTGAGTCATACAGATGAAAGGAGGCTGTTTGTGCAGCCAGTATGTACATTCAGGGTCACCCTGCAGGGAAAAACTGCCTGGCAACCACTGAGAGCATGACAGAGTGGGAGAGACAGCAGTTTAGCGACGAGGATTTCATGTTAAAAAGGTAAATTGAACCCGGAAAGACATGCATTCTCAATCAGTTTTTTTGCTTTTATCATTTTATCTTTTCTCACTTGTGATTAATGTAAAAACAACAATACTTTTTTTTTACTGCAGTTGCATAAACTTGCAATTAAAATTGAAAATGTCCCAATTTAAAATTTGAGCACATTCATTTACCTTTTGTGAAGTTTGAAGGAAATGCATTCAATAAGAAGATGCAGCCAGAAAAAAGCAGCTGCTCGTCGACTGTTACCCGTTTCTCCAGTCGTTAATTAAAAAGGTTGAAACAACTGGAACTGTGACAAACGAGGCTGGATGAAAACCTCTGCGCACAGCAAGGATGATCGTAAAAACAGTTTCCAGAAGGCGCTGCTGCAAAAAGTAACGTCGTGTAGCATGCAGGAAAAATACACAAAAAAACAGGAGGAAAAAATAATTTCTCTCTCTTTATGCGCCAAGATTTCTGAAATGTTAGGAGAAGCTAACTGCTGTCCTACTGGCAAACAGGACTGTGAAAAGCAAAAACCACAGGGGGCCAGTAACAGCAGAGGGTGCTCTATTAATGCAGGATTATAAAAGTAATGTGATTAATGGATGACTCTCCTGTCAGTCTGACCTGCTGTGAAACTCTATTAGTGTTTGTCTCTGAGAAATTGATCCAATGAGTTGATGTAGTTTGCTGTCAATCAATCAACAGTGATGATGCATTTTGAAAGAATACGCTCACAAATGTAGATTTTCAGTAGAAAACATTCCTACTGGAGTAAAATTAAAACAACTCCAGGAGTTTGTTCAGCTGGTGGATGTTGATTTAACATTTCTAATATCACAAACAATTATTTCCCTTCTTCTATTGTCTGTGGAGGAGAATCCAGATACATTAGATATGATAAAAGAAAACCATTTTCAGCAACTAAGTCCAAAATTACAATAAATAAAACAGAAGTAGAGAGCAGAATCACAACGAACCAACTAACTGACAACAAATAGTCACCAAAAAAATTTAAATAAAATCATTAAACTCAGTTTTAAGCATTATTACTCTTAGACTCTGGGATTTTTAGTTTTGTCTCAAAATATACTTTCATCTGAGCATTTTTCCTCCGAGCTCAGATGAAATATTCAAGACATCTTTGGTTTAAACGTGACTCAACACAAAGAGGAAGATGGATGTAACATGACCTGGTGAGATCTGTTTTCCTTCCACATAACTTTCCAATTATATTCTAAAGTGCAGCGTTCTGAACAACCAGGTTCCTTTGCTTTTTTCTGTCTGTGTCACATGTTTTCTTTCCAAAATCTTTCTAGATGACCTAAAATTCACTTTTTTTTAAAGGAAAACTGAATTTTTAGTTTAAAATGTCAGTGACAAAACAAGCTTTTAAACAGGATAGTTGAAAAGTCTGTTTAAAAGGATTTCACCTTGGATGCATAATGAGAAACCGTATTTAACTTTGACTTTATTTAGCCCTGCCCCCTCTAGGTTCGTTTCTCCCCCACCCACTCGTTCACACCTCCCTCCGCTGCACCCTGCTCTCCGCAGGGTTCAGTCACTGAAATCCCAACTGACACGGCCTAATCAAAGCACAACATCTCCATCGAGACGGACTCACCAAAAAGCAGCAGACTTTAAAATATTCATCAGGATGAATTAGAACCGACTCGTCATCCCTGATTGTTCGGTAGCAGATGATGTTTTTCTGTCTCTTTATTTGTCTTTATTTGCCGCCTTTCATCATCTTAAGAAAAGAAAAAAAAACATTCCCGGAGCTCTCAATGTTCTCTTCAAGCTGAGGGTGTTTCAAGTGCTCTCTCCAGGCTCTTGGCAGCTGACCTTTTAGTTGCGTTTAGAGTGTGTGGTTTGCTGATGTGGATGAGCTCAAACAAGAAAACGGCTAAACACTCAGTGACGAAGAGATGAGTAGGAGCTGGATCATCCAAGACATCTTAAAAAAAAGTTTTCAGTGGGGGGGGATGAGGTACTTTAGCGGTGCTATTTTCTGTGACTGCAAACCCTTTTTGTGCTCAGCAACAAATCGTGTCCACAGCAAATTCTAACATGAGATGACATTTTTTGGAGGGAATACGAGCGCTGCCTCATCAGATTTGCTTTTCCAATGAAGATGAGAGCGCGTGACTTTTCGACTTTGAAAGTTTATGCCGACAGGCTGAATTACCCAGTTTGAAAGCCTCCCGCTTGCTTGTTGACTGGGGTGAACTGTGGGTCACTAAACATCAGCCGCCGTCTAAGTGACGGAATAACTGGGCTCGTTTTGGGACGTCTTCGCCGCACGCACCCACATCTCCAATCTAATTGACACGTCCGACAGATCGAAGGTCTGATTTCGCATTTCGGTCGCTGGATCGCTGAGATTCCACACGCCGCTCAAAATACGCACACCCACACGAGGCTGACAGGTTTCTAATCTGATGAAGGTGCCACAGAGTGGATGTGAAAGTGTGATTAGAGGCGACAAATACTTCACCAGAAATAACGGCCCAACTGTCATCAATCTGCCGTTGCAAACAGATGTGAATGAATTATGGCAGAGCACTGGAGGAAAAATGAAACTGATAAGCGATGATTATCATATTAACCCTTTGTAGCTGCTTTAGCATCTTAATTTGACAACGAATTAATAAAGTGACCAGTTCTGATGGAAGTACGTACCACCATGTACATTTCCTCTGATTTGTGTATTTATCTTAACGATCTTAACATTTCTGTTAACAAAAGCCCCAAAATAAAGGAGTTGACTTGCATTCGAAATCCAAAATCTATTTTGCATGTTGAAACAATCTGTTACTTATCAATTTAATTCATTTTATCATGTATTTTTTTGTTGTACAACACAAAAAGACAATCAGCAGGATTACACTTCTCTTCTCTTTTTACGACAAACCAACTGTAATAAGTTTTCTTCGCCACAGTAAAGGTTTATTATTGTAAATTAACTATACAGAACGCAGGAAAAAGGCAACAATCAGTAACTTTTTGTCATTCTTTTATACCGTTTAGAGTGTCAATCATGAAACTATTTCTCTCATGCGACATCCTTCAACAGAAGATGTTGACCACAAGATGTTTGAAATCTTATGTTAAATAAATTTGCAGGATTTATGTTCATCTTGCAGACCTTCATATCCTCTGTACTGCATTTGTTTTCATCATGTCTGACAGTTTTCTGTTGCGTTTCGGAGCGCGTGTGATGCGAGGGGTTCGCTGCAGGTGCAGGTTCATACATCAATCCAGTTTATTTAATGTGTGTGTATAAATGAGAGACAGTTTCTGTGTGACCTTTGAGCTTTTTTCTGCTGTTTAAGTGGTTTTACAATTCACCGGTCAAAAATGAGCCATAAGACAATCCTTGTACCCCAGTGGTTTACAGCCCAAATGGAAACATAAACAAAAATAAAGTATCACTTTTTCTAATGATGGGGTAAAATTAGAAAAAGCCATAAAATTTCAAGTTGTAAAAAGAAAGTTTTGGGTATTTTCTCTACGACTAAACATGCCAGTGGGTCACTTTTGACCCGCAAGGCAACATAAGGCTCATATTTGACAAGATCTCTGTAACACATCCTGTTTTAATTGTTTTTTTTGAGTCAGAGGGGATCAGGCATTGTGCTTTGGATCATTGTCCAACTGCATAACCTAAAGGCCACAAACGGATGGATAAGCATCCGTTTGCAAGAGCTTATCCTACAAGCTAATCTTTTTCTCATTAGAAAACCATCATTAGAAAACTACTCACAGTATTTACACTCATTATCTGTGTTAGATGTAAAAGTGTGTGTAATGAGTTGAAAATGCAAACAGAATAAATATGTGAGGGAACAAACACTGTGGTTAGGAATCACTTCAGTTTGAGGAATATTGCAGGAGAATCTTTCCACCAACGACGTCAAACATATTTTCTGACATTTTGACCGTCCTGAATTTGCTACGCTATTTATGAATCAGTTAGATGCCAGAAGATGTGATGTGCTTCTTAACACCAAGATGGCAAATTTCTAACTAATCTAGGGTTTCATCTTAACTCCTACATGGTAATTTTATCGTTTCATATAGAAGACCGTATCAGAAGTCCTTCATAAGCCACTAAATTGTAATTCAAAGAACTTAAAGAACTAGGACAATATTGAAGAAAATGTCATTTTAATTGGACTTATCCTCAAGTGTCAGACTGATTCATTAACAGCCTTCCCAAAGCAGGCTGTCTCGAGGTGAGAGAACTTATTGACGGTGCCGATAGCCGATGCAGATAACACTGTGACACATTGGAAAAAAGCCCATACAGTGTCCAGATCTCTTCAGGCTTATCGTTTGTCATCAGGCATGCCTGACAGTGCATTCACAAGAGTTTTGATTTTCTCATTTAGAGGCGGCTCACTCATTTGCAAGCTCGTCATTATCAGCTCTGATCGCAGGTGGAGCGAAGCTCCAGAGAGGCATAAAAATAATGCTGAAGTACTTGTTGCAGATGCAATTCTCTGCACTGCTTTGATATACAATCTTCATAACTGGGAGGTAAATAAAACGCATAAAGGGTTATTAGGTTTTGGCAATAGACTCTTGCATGTGGTGAAAGTGTGTGCCATTAAAGAGATTTGTGCTCAGAAAAGACAGCAGGACGAGGAGGAGCAGGACGAGACGGAGCAGGACGAGACGGAGCAGGACGAGACGGAACAATATCAGGAGGTAAAAATTGAACTGAGAATTGCTCTGGAATGATGCAAACTAAAATCAGAACAATTCCTGCACAGATGAAACCCAGAGATGAGGTTCGCAGGGTAAACAGTGGATGACGATGGGGTATAATACCTTTCTGTGAGGATTCTGCAAGATGCCCCAGATTCTGGTTCTCTCCAATAATCAATAAATAAAAAAGCTAATTACTGCACTGGATGTCTACAATAGGAAATCGTCCCTTAAGATTTAAACTTGGACCTCTTGCAGTTTGTGAATATGTGGCTTCAAACACATTACCATGCAGCAAACCAAATCACCGTTAATCAATTAAGTGATTAATGACTCTATTTAGCACCAGCTGTGATTTTTCCCTGTTCTCCTCTTTTTTCTTCCTTCCATCTTCTTCAGTCCTCAGACACAAGCTTCACATTATTTGCACACAAAATTAAAATGCACAATGATTAATCACTGCACAACAGCGAGACACTAACCTCCGACCCTTTGCAGCTCCACGACAACAAGCTCACTGGTTTGGACAATTAGAGACACCATCATAATCACGATGCGCCCAGTACAACCATTAAGGTCTGGAACATAAACAGCCGTTGTAATGGCCCCTCCCCTCCACCTCTAGAAGCCCTCCTGTGCTAATGATCGTTGCTTGTTGAAGCCAAGCCAGCGGTGCAGCTTCCATGTCACCATGTTCAGGTGATGCATCAATGCAGGTTGGCTTCTGTTATTCTGCAGTTTCTGTGATTTCAACTCAACTCTGGCATATTTCTGTCAAAAGGGACAAGACGTATAAAACCTTTTGATTGTGCAAAGATGAAAGACGACCGAGAAAGAAGATCCTTGGATGATTCAACACCAAATAATCAACAAAACAGTGAAGTTTGTAGCTTTTTAGGAAGATTTGTTTAATTAACACTCATTGTTATCTTTTTTTTCCCCCAAATGTTACTTATGAGTTTTTATTAAAACTAACCTAATCAAACAAAATTATACCTTTGAGAAAGAAAATGCTGCTCCTAAAATTCCTGTGATTGTTCCCCTGTTTTACAATCAACACACAATTTTCAGTAAAGTTCCTCTTTTATTATTTCTTATAAAAAGTAGCGTGTATATCTTTGGCACAAAGTCAAGCTTGTGGCCATGTTTTTTTTGTTTTGCCATCTCGGTTTCACAACAATTGATGTTATTTTTTCCTCCCAAAAAGCTTAGCGACAGAATTTGTCTGAGTAAACTTCAATCTGTGTACTTTTCAGATAAACGCATCTGACACACCAATCTGTCAGAGTGGATCACTCCAATTCCACACACCAAAAACATCCAGTTTCACCACAAACTGTTGATTCCATGCGAGCTGAAGAAATCTCCACCTGAACAAACCTCCACTTCATGAGTCAGAGTCGACCAACTTCACCAGATTCCCGTCCACAGCTGCGTCTCCTCAGGAGAGCAAACATGGAGAGTCCACATGGACTCTGCCTGTTCAGATGCAGAACAGAATCGTTCACAGACGACTGGCTGAAGCAGAGAGACGACAAACACACACTGAAAATATCTTTTGTCTGTTATTTCTTCTACCCGACAATCAGCATGGGACTTATGAACCTCAGGATTATCTACATTTCTATTTCAGTCGTGTATTTACTGCATGCAACAACTGACTGACAGAGTCTAAGATCCTTTGGAGATATAGCTGGTAAAACTAACTAAATGACAAAGTGAATACAAACAAAGCATCAGTTAGAATGTGTGCAAAGGTTGCCATGAACTCATCAAGGTGTTGCGTTTACAGCTCATCAAATAACAATTTTCCATCTTGAGCCGGTATTTTCTCTGTAATTATATCCCAGGGAGGCTAAGAGGCACCAAGAGGAGGCCAGAAGGTGATCACCATCCAGACTGATCACTGAGAAGATGAGCAAGGCTGGAAGAAACAAGCTCATTTCTGGATTTGTGTGTGAAAGTCTGAACTCCGTAGAATCTGACGAAACAGATAAACATGCAAGATTTTTGGAGGAAAGAAAGCCATGAGAAGTATTTTTATTTCATATAGAAGGAAATGCAAGGTGATCTGATCAGATGGAACCAAAACCTAATTTTTAAAAAAATGAGGAAAATAAAATGAAATTAAACCATTTAGCGTTACGAGAGATATAAATAAAATAGATTCAGAAACATTTTGCAATGCTTTCTAAGTAATCAAAGAAAGTGTGTTATGCTATGTGTCATGTTGTTGGGATCAGTCTAATGACAGGTCATCAAATAGGATAGCTGGCTGGGGAAGCAAGAAGCGCCCCCCGGAGGCCAATAAACAGAGCTGCGCCCCCCGTCAGGAGAAGAAAGAGATCCTTTTTGCCTCTCGTCTTTCTCGGGTCACACAGTCTGACACCGGACTTGTACCGAGGCTTAAGCCAGGGCCGAGAACTAGCTGGGGCAGTGATACATGCCTCCGAGAGCAATTAGGGAGCCAATTATGTTCTTTTTATGGAGCGTAGTATGTCAGGGTCTCGCCGGCTCCTATTGTGGAATCTTTTCTGACATCCATCCCCAGTAACAACCCTGATGCCTTTCATTTCTCCTGACAGAGCAGTTCAGCCAGCCAGCAAAACAAACACAAGTTAGGAGTCTTAGCGGCGCTGAAGGAGACGTCGCTGTTTGGAAGTGAGAGAGCATGAGGAGTAAATAAATTAAGTGAAAGGCAGAACAAACTGTAGTTGGCTGATGCACCAAATTAGCTAATTTTGGCTTGATTTCTTGAATATTCCTACTGAGATTAATGCTAATTTAAATGAGCTTTTTAAATTAACTTTGCGTGGATCCAATTTGGTAATTTGGATAATGAAAGGTAGCAATCTGGAGAATGGGTTGGTGTGATAATTCTTGTTTTTTGTAAACAGCAGGAGATTTGGGAGGTGGAGTTGGACCGGAGGGACGTCTTAGCAGAGGGCCAGTTTGGCACGAGCAGAATGCCAGTCGCTCCCCACTGGGCACCGATGAGCAGTTGTGTCTCTCCAAAGCGGCCCAATCCGATCAGACAGAGAAGAGGCCGACTGGCTCCGTCCAGAGCCAAACTCTGGAGTCCGGTTGGAGTCAAAGCACCAACAGCCTGCTGTCCAGATCCTCCTGGATGCTCCCCATCGACGGCGCCCAGGAGGCGCTGCAAGGAGCGGACAGGTGCCACTTTTTAAGGGAATTTTAATCAATATAACTATGTAATTTTTCCAGAGCTTCATCTTTATGTTTCTTTTTAAAGGATGATTTAAGACGGGCTCCCATTTTTCTCCCAGTTTTAGATTTGCCAAATTCTCACAGATGCACTTAAAAAGACAAAAACTGTTTTTATAATCCATTTATGTCATTTTCAAACTAATAATAATAATAATTCACTGTAGTAAACATGTTACTACCTGTCATTTTTGTTTATTTTAATCAGATTTTTAAAGATTATTTGAACATCCTGTCTTTGTGGCCACTGGTTTACGCCGCCTGACTTTGCTATAGTTACTTTGCTGCACTCGCCTCGCCGATGGCATCTCTTGCCATGTGGCTTTTGCGTATGTCATATCTCATACAGCAGATGTGCCTCTGCTGCCTTCTGCTACGTGCGGCCCCTTTGGGCTTTATTGTGCTTTATGCTGACTCCCTCATATCTGATTTAAATCAAACAGGAGCAGCGTCAGAGGGGCGATCCGTTTCTTAATGTATAACTAAATGTTAAAATCTTACTGGATGTATGGCGGAAACATGATCGCCTAAAGCTTCAGTTGCCTCTGGAAGTATGCAAGAGCCGTAACATTAATCCAAAGCCTCGAATTTTTCCTATAAGCACAGAAGCACAAAACCGTGACAGACTTGGTTTTATTGAACCATGACAGCAATAACAAGACCAGTAAAACTGTTAATAACTAGGCTGAATATGAGCCAGAGGGTTATGAAATCACTGACTCGAAACAACTGTTCGAAAGAAAAAAAAAAGACCTATAAAAAGATTTTCTGTAGTTCAAGGAAAAGGATTTGGGGAAAAATAGATGATCTCAACACGACCTGAAGCCCAAAATACAGTCAGTTTGGTTGTTCTCAGCTGGATCAGTTTAGCTCCATATGTGATTGGACCTCGAGTACTCCACCAGGGGGACCCATATACTGTAAGGTCGTCCTTCTGCAAAGCCACCGTCACCTTGGAGCACAAGGTCCAGCACCCTGGGAGCCCGCAGAACCAACAATAGCTTCGTTCTTGATGTGGGCTCTGTTTCTGTCCCTGCTGAGCCTCCCTGTATGGCTTTCAGCTGCACCATCCTCTTCCATTTTATAGGGGGTGAGGGGTGGAGGAACTGGGGGCAATCTAGCCAAAGAGGAAGAGACCAGAGAATGTGAATAAAGGGACTAGTTTGCTCCAGGCAGAGCTGAAATTGCTCTATTACACCGCTCCATTTGAGATCAGTGTGGAAGGGGGTGTCTTTTTCTTTTTTTTCCTGCTTTTCTTCCATCTCCTCCATCTCTAGTCCACTATTAGAAGCGCTGTCATCTTCAGGTATTAAGTAAAAGTGGAGGGAAACTTTGAAGCAGGATGAGTTTCCCCTGTTGCAACAAACTCTGCAAGAGCTCATAAAATTTTCATGCAGAACATAATCAACTTTACTCGCTCAAATTGAGTACGTGGGACTGCTGGTGGTATTACACCCAGCTCTAACCAAGATAAAGAGATGCATCAGCTCCCATACAGAGCTAAAATTTATTTCATTACTGCTTGATAAGTGTTGCAGCCACAGAATTATCTGCAATAAATTTTTACTTGTTTTTGCACTCACTACATCCAGAGAAACGTCCTGTCAAAACACAAAATCAGATGTAATCACTGACCTTCATCCAACCGAGCTAAACAGCACAGATTTGTTTCAGCCGTTTATCTACCTGTGAGAAAAAGGCTCTTAGTAGGAAAACGACAAAGTGAACACAGAACGAGGCATCGTCTGTGACCTGATGGGGGGAAGTAAGCCCACTGCACATGCTATCTCTGCTAATGCTGAGGACCATACAATCAGGCAGCATTGTAGCTGGAGTGGGAGCCTCTCCTGCATGATCATTAGGCAAATAGAGACGCAAAGATGGAGAGCAGGCAGAGCCATTTGCCATGATTTTTATTCATGTCTCAGGCTTAGGGGAAAGTGGCATGCTGTGTCATCTTTGCTGTAATCAACATGTTAAAAGAAATATTCCTCCTCAAATTATAACGGCGCATCGCAACAACAACCTGGTGACACACAGTACCGACCAAACCGATCAATACAGAGCAGAACATGGCTTTGAAATAGAAGGCGTTCAAAATCTCAAAAGTTTATTTTCTGTCACAAAATGTTCTGCATACAAACAGAACATAAACACACGAGCCAAACTATTCAAGCTACAAACTTGCAACCTCCAAATAGTTTTTTCCCCAACAATGTTTTTCTTCTTGCTCCATTTCCTCAATGGTCATATTTATAAATACAGTTAATATTTGTGCTGCAAGTCTCTGCAGTTCCTCCAAAGTTTCCTTTGCTGATACTCAGAAAAATCGCTGATCAGTTTTTTCAGTTTGCATGGTTTTGCTAACATTGTGGTCATACCATATAGAGCTGCTCTTTTAGGAGCTTAAAGCGTGAGATATTATTTTATGACTAACTTCTACTCTCCAAACCCTTCATTCATAACTTGTCTGGTGCATTTCTAGATTTTCATGATGCTTATTCCTCAACAAACATCTCAGGCCTTCACAGATCAGCTGGACTTGGATAAATAAGACACAAATGTACCTCGTTCAAATGGCAATATCAAAGAAATACTTTTAAGATGTAACTGTCATTTTACTTCACAACTGTAATATAAATATATGAACGTAATAAGGTTTGTGTTTGTGATGTAAAAGGCTCTGTATATGAAGCTGCTTGTGGTGCAGATGAGAATCCAGCAAATGTGCAGAAAGCCAAACGTTTTTACTCCGTTTCAAACCGACAAAAGCCTGTAACCTTGGGGGAAAACGAGGAGCCAAACAACATCGAGGTCAACCTCCAACCGACAAAACAAGAAGTCTGCTGAAATCACAGGAGCCATTCTCTATAACGACTGCTCCAAGGTAAACAGAATTAATCAGGATTACAGGACGGGATGCTTGAAGGTGGCTCGCTGCTGGGAGAGGGAAGTGCTCAGACTCAGCACCACTCGTCAGCTCAGATAAATAGGTGATTTATTGAAGCCATTAATGGTGAGGGGCAGCCCACACATCTCATTACACAACTTAGATTGTTTATGGTTGGAAAGGAAGTTATGAATCAGGACATTTAATCATACGCTGAAATGAAAGGTCACATTGATGGAAAAGTTTTGCAGATCCTTTTGGGAAGAAAATAAGAGAATGGAGCCCAAAAAAAGAGAAAAGAGCCAGATTACATCATCTTTAAGCGTTCAAAATACCAGCCTCCATGTTTATCATGTTTATTGTCTTCAGCCATCTGCAGCTGATAGCCCTTGACTGAACAAGCTGTGCATTTTTCCATGTGGGAATGTGAAGAAATATCCCTGCTTATTCAGGGGAGACATTTTTCCACAGCACAAGCAGTTCAGAAAGTGAGAAATGTCTGCTCAGATGTAAAAATTGGAAAATGGAAACTTTTTAAAATTAGACATAGCAGCTGCTGAGGCTCAGGGAGCTTCAGGAAAATAAGTTTCCCAAGTCATTTTAAATTTTCCCTTCCCCTTCCTACTCACTTTTTGTAGCCGTTACGAAGCTTCAGTCGTTGTTCTGACAGGTTATCTATTCCTGATACTCATTTCACAATATAACATGTTGTAGATTTGGAAAAAAATCTTAATTTAAAGAAACTGAAGCTGAAACTGCAGCTTTCTAAAAAGGCAACACTCATTACTGTGTCAGAAAACATTGTGAATTTCTGACCTTATGTAGACAAATTTGCCCTTACTGGTTTTATCTTGTGGAAAAAATCTGCAGAAGCAACGTGGAGCTATTGATTTTCAGAAGGAGAACAGCCGGGAGGAAAGCAGAATCACAACATTTGACAGTGTTTGCTCTCCGTTTAGCTCCAGCTGAATGCATTTCTGTGGCATTTAAAGAAAATATGAGTTGTTCGTGGGAAATGACAACCATTTGGTCCTTGTTCAAGAGATAAAACAGCTTTTCTCCGTCTGTGAGCTGAGAAAACAACTGAAGTGGGGAAAATCTGAAAGAATTTCCTGCAGTCCATCAAAAACAACCTAAAATGACTGATTTCTGGGAAAAAGTTTCATTTTATATTAATATCACTGCACAATCCTTACTCAGTGATACATTTTGCTCTCAAATGGACAACCTTTCATGCACGTCAGGGTGCTGGGTGTTTGTGTGTGCCCTATTCTGACCTTCAGCTGTGGGCCGACGGTCCACACTGATCAGGCGAAGGGGAAACCAACTGCCAGCCCCGTTTCGTCCGCTGTCAAATGTTGACAACCTGCATAAACATCGAGTGAGGAACGCAGCTCACCTGAGGGGCAAAGAGCCAGGATGAATGATTCGACAAGTCACTCAGGCGGGAACAAGTTCAGTTAGGCTAAACCTGTGGTATCAACAAGCTGCGCTGAAGATGCTTGCATGCACAGGGTTTCCATTTTACTTTGCACTTTGCATCCAGAATGGGAGCCAAGACGGAAAACACGTAAAGGCGGTTCTGGGAAAAAATGCAAAATTTTTTCTGTTATTTTGTTTTCATATTTTTCAGCCACTTTTGAGCATCCAGTCCTCAATGTTGGCTCAAAAACTGCAGTTATCATCTCAAGTGCTTCACTTTTAAATCAGAAGTGTTGAAAAGAAATGTGCCAAGAAAATCAAGTTCTGACTGAAGTAATTAAAGAGAGGCGTCCTGAGCGCTGTTGCCAAGTTGCACATCTGAAACTTCAGAAATACGTGGCAGGTTTTCTAAACCATTTTAGCATGAGTTTCCTTTAAAATTCAACAGAGTTGATGTAGCCATTACAAGTAATCTGAATTTTTGTCCTCCAAAAAATGTAAAAAAAAAAAGAAAAGCTTAAAATTTCTTGTTTGGGACCAAATCTGGAGGAAAATGCAGATTATTTTTCCCAGAATTTAAACCACTGTCCAGCCAGTACACCAATCAGAATGCCCTCCAATCAAATGAAACCAGAAAAGCCAGTTGGAGTGAAAAATGAACAAATGATCTGGTGTCAGAGCACAGAGCCAAGCCATTTCTAAACAAACAACAAAAAAGAGTTTGACGGTGGCAGCATCATGCTGTGGGAATGCTTCTCTTTAGCTCAGAGGGAAAAGATAATTATAGTTGATGGGAAGTTTCATACAGTGAAATGGTTCAGAGCAAAGCACGCTGATGAGTTAGAATGGCCTAGTCAAAGTTCAAATTGGCATCCAAATGAGAAAAAAATCTGAAAACAGATCTATCTAATCTTCTGACTGAACTTGAGCAAAAATGTATTTCAATCTAGTAAAGAAATGCTTTTAGAATCTTCAGAAAAGATTTTAAAATTTATTTTTTTGTTTTTTAACAAAAGCCATTGTTGTAATTTTCTAATATATTTAGGAACTAATAAATATCTCATTTTTTTCCAGTAATAGGTGATCTGTGTGGGAATATTGAATTCATGCAAATCCAGTGAAACCACTCTGGGGACAGGGAGCCCATTCTGCATGACTGACACAAATATGATAGGTTTATTAGCCCATCAGTCATGCTTTTAATATCTGCCATCATGGTTTAGCCTTGATGGTTTGTGATTGGACACTTACACACAGTGTCCTTGTTTATCTCCCGCTCATCTCTAAAGAAAAAAGAAAAAAGAAAATCGTTTGAGAACAGCTCCGGATTGATAGGATGGCATCTTTTGTTTGACTGGCTTGAACTCACCTGGTTTCTAACTGTTGCACAAACAGCTGTGAGCGTGAATTATTCAGCAAAGAAAGTTCCTCACAGTGATGTGTAGACAATGCATCAGGGCTTCGGGGCTATATGTACACAACTGAGGAAAATGCATCCTGCCTCTGCTATCTTATCCTGCAATTATGCATGAAGACGCTAATTTCCCACAAGGGAGAACATTGCGTGCCTGGCCTATCTTTCTGGCCCTCAGTGCTATGACAACATATGGAGGGGAAAGAGTGCTTGCAAAACTACACAAAGTCAAGTATCTATGTTTGGGAGTAAACCAAAAACTTCATTATGGTAAAACAATTGTGTTCTGCTGACGGGAGTCTTTTAGAAATGTCTGGAGATTATTGGATTATATAGAGAAAGAGGCTGCTGTCTGCTTTAGTGCTGGTTCTGGATGAGCCTCTTGATGCGAGCTGAAAGCCCAAACAAGCTCGAAAAACTCGTTTGGTCTGTAAAACGGCCTTTTGATGGTTTCCCAGAGAAACGGCGCACGGAGCTGCTCCGTACGTTCTCAAAAGCATTTCGCCACGCCTGACATGATCCTACTTTGAATGGTCCTCCTCGGTAATAAGGTCATTTGTCTTGAGCAAAGGAGAGAGGATCTATAGTTGTCATACGCTGAGCTGGAGATAAATGCGAAAGGCGAAGACTGTGCCAGTGAAAAGAATTAATGAAGTCAGCCCCTTTGCTCTCAGACGAAATGCAAGACAGAAAAAATGACAAAACAAAACCCAGAGACTGGAAATGGAGGATGCAATTAAACCTGGGTGGATGTCTCTTCTTCATACTCTGAAGGATGCCCTATTTTCATCATCTGCAATATATTTACTGTCATGACACTGTCTGCGATTCCTCTACAAATGTGTTCAGGTGCTTTCACATTTAATATCCCGGGTTAAAAACAACTCAAGTAAGCACCGCTACCCTGAGGCGCAACAGGGAGGTACAGCGGAGCTGGATGTGAACACAATATGCAGGACAAGTCACGTATTTCTGTCAAATTTCAAATCACATTTAAAAGAAATATGTAAAAAACGCTGATGCAGTCCAAGGATTTAGGCAGGAATTTCATTTGGTGCACCGTTTCCAGCAACAGGGAGGAGGAGCAATGTTTTCTGTTTTGTTCGTAAAAACATTTAAAACGGTTATTTCTTATTTTTTAGCCATTTATTTATTAACAGCTACAGTTTGTGTAAAAATGAAATGACATTCTGTTGGGAAATGTAAAATTTCCACTCACTTCTAATTAGTCAATACTGATACTTAGCAACTCTCTTCGGTGTGGAAGTTTTCACAGGTAGAAAAATTCTCAAAATTTACTATTTTTAGCACCAGTTGAATGTTACAAAAAGTCAGAGAAAGCACAAAAGACTCATTGTGTTATTTCAAACTAAACTATTTTCCACTGGATTGAGTTTGTTTCTCATTCAGGTTGTTGCTTTTAAACACACTATCCAGTAAATTGTGCCTCATTTTGACTTTAGCAGAGGATTAGCAGGGCTTGGCAACAACTTACTTGAATTTGAATTGAAATAAAAAAGGAGCTGAATGTCAGAAATTACACTTCAAGTGTTTTAAATGTAAATTTGCTTCATTTTCTCCTCTTAAATGAAAATGCACATCTGAAATCTTTCTTTTTATTCGAAACCGTGGCCTTGCTGTGGTTATGAAGGAACGCGTTGAGGTCTGACCCGTCACGCTGGACCCCACATCCAAAAATAAGCAGATCTTCACACAATTGTTTACCAGAACAGCCGAGATTCCTCATCACAGATCCTCTTGTTGCAATTTGCCTAGATCGAACGGGAACGAGTGTTTTCACAGCTACGGTGGGAATCCGATTATTATACAGGGATCACGGTCGTCATGGAAACCGGAGATGGTGCACGGTGTTAAGCCGTCTCTTACACATTTCAGAACATTGGGAATTAGCGAGAAAATTTAGCCACCCTTAAAATAGAGACGTGACAGGATCCATTCTTAAGACGGATTCTGTTCTTAAGAATGCAAAGAGGCACATTTAGTTTTAACAGACTATCTGAGCAGCAGGAACACAAGCCCTGCTCTGTTTTACCTCACTTCTGAATAGTTTGCATGTTAAGATACTTGCAGCCTTTTGCACGATTAGCCTGCCTGTAATCTCTCCTCCCATGTTGAACTGAACTTATAGGCGCCTGTTTAAATTAACAGATGTTGCAGCCCACAAACACTGCAGGGACAGATTTCTAAACAGATTTGTGTTAGGATACCTTTTCTTAGCTTGTCACATATTTAAGCCACATGTTGGGTTAATAAATAAAAACAGGAAAAAGAAACTGCTTCCAACTGAGCAGGTTTTGCTCAAATTAGAGAAAAAAAATTAACAGCTGCAAACACAGGATGGCTTATATTAGTCATACAGCCATGGACAGGTTTTTTTTTAATGGGCCATTTCTATTACAGCGTCTCAAGGGAGAACATATCATGAACAGAGATTGTGATAAGGTTAAGTATTGATAAAAATAATTATTTTCTTGTATAAAGTGAGTCTGTTTTAGAGAGAAAATATCTGTAAAATGCTCAAAAAGTACTAAATAAAGTATTTACAGCAATAAAATAGACTTTATTGCAATTTAAAATCTCACTCAGAACTTTTTTTTTTAAACACAAACTTCAATTTGAGAATAGGAGAGATTTATTATAATTATTGGAATAACAAATTATTAATTCAATTAATTTAAATTTCTTCCCAGTACATTTCTTTCCAGTTAATGAGATTTTTAAGCAACTTTTTATTACATCTATGGGTTTTTTTTATTAAATAAATTCCAATCAGATGTTTGGGAGGAACGCCAGAGAAATGTTTTCTCTGTCCTACCATCACAAACATAATGTTACTGAGATTTTAAGTGAATTAACCTTTTAATATCAGAACAATTTTACAGAAAAATCAGGGAAACATAACCAACATGGTAAAGGTTCATAAGATATCTCAAAATGTTAACCGTAAACTCTTAATATAAACACCCATAAACGTATCTTGTATATCCAATAAGCCACAAGTTTAGGTCCAATTGTTTAAGTTGGTGTTTTTGTTTGCTTAACTTTATGTTAAACCCTAGTTAACCAACAGAAGTCCTGACTTTTGACTTGTTTGTATAACAGCAAACATGGATCCAATTTTCTTAAAGGAAGTCCTGATGGATCCAGCTTAAAGCTGCACAAAATGTAGAATCAGATTTGTTAAAAACAAGAACCAATTCTGTGAGAATTAAGAGGAAACGTAGAGGCCAGGTACCTCTAATCAAATCCACTTGGTTAACTAGTCATCATAAAGTCTGAGAAGCTCTTAAAAGCCTTTTTTTTTTTTTTGTCAGATTGCCGTTCTAAAGCCTGAGAGGGTGCTTGAAGGAATTACCAAAAAGCAGAGACATCTGCAGCGATTTAGAAAATCAGCTGCTGTCCATCAACCTGAGGAGGCTTAAAAGGCCTCTTCCAAAGTTTCAGTCTATAATTCTTTCATCAAAGTGGAAATTAAAGTACAACTTAAATTTTCCAAGACAATATATGAAAGCAGGATATTACTGTCAAGCACGGTGGTGGAGGTGTGATGAGATAAAGCTACAGGAACCTGCAGACGGGAGGAATTAAATGTGGAAATGTTCCTTTTTCAATCATCATCCGCTGTAGGAAGCCTGTTAGTGGAAAAGTGCTTGATGTCTGGAAATGACTCTCTGTGAGGGACAAGAAGGCGAACCGGAGTGCAGGTGGGTGGGGAGTCATCCAGAAAGACTGAGCAAACACTGAAAGCAGGATAAAAGAAGCCAAAGCGCCTTTCTTGGCCAGAACAGGAGCAGATGGGCCATCTGCTCCCTCTGCAAAAAAAAACCTTCATCCCATTTCCACCTCCTCAAAAGAGCGAAAACTTTCAATTTCTACCTCCCTGCTGAACTTTGTCTTCATCCTGTCGTGTGTCACTCCAATTACATCTCCTTATTTCTGTCCTTGCCTTCCGCATTTCCATGACAAAACAGCAAAATAATCATTCGCTGTGACTGGAGACTTAATTAGAGGCTGTCACAGCTCTAATTTACTCTGGTTTATAAATGTGGACGGCCATGCTGTTCATTACCCTCTCAAGGCATTCCTGGCTCAGAAATTAAAATTAACAGTCGAGGCCTGAAATGATCTAGTTTGGATTCCCACAACATTTTAATTATCATTTTAGTTAAAAAACATCCATTACTGCGTCGTTATCAATCAGCCGTGAGCAGGAAGGAGAAAACTCACGATGCGTTTAATGGTTTTAGAGGGAGTTCACCTTTCTGGTGCCATGTGGGGAAAAAAAACAGTCAACCTCGGACCCAACTCGGCTTCACAGCTCAGCCTTTGGTTGGCAAACGGCTCCCAGTTCACTCCAGTAAACACAACAAAAGGACATGACTCGGAGTGCTGTCACCGCTCATCGTGCCGACACAAAGAAAGACGCCGCTCAGCTGCTGTAATGAGCAGAGCGACATGATGGGATGTTTTCCGAGTCTGAGATGCACATTCAGGCCTGCCTGAAAGGGATCAGCGCTGGAATCGATAAACGGATACGGAGTGAGCACTGAAGCCACAAAGGAGACGGGCAGTTTATACGCCAAATGACCTGACAAGGACGGTCCTTGACCAGCTGATGTGACCAGCCTCTTGGCCTTTATAAGGAGCAAGAGCGGATAAAGATCAGGATGGGAGGATGAGATAAAGCTACTGATCTAGAATTTTAAAGTAATCCTGAGTAGTTTGCTTCCGTTCAGAACATCTCCAGGAGGAAAACAGAAACATGAGGATGTAAACAGCCCCACACAGCCAGCGCCGGCGAAGCCAGATTCACTCCTTAGTGCCAGTCAAGCTTACTAGAGCGTGATGCAGGCCGGAGTGATTGATGGGCCAAAAGGGAGAAGCTGGGCGGGGTAAGAGACGGGTGCAGCGGAGAGCCTGAGGTTAGACGCTGTCACAGATCTGACTGGTGTGTTCGGATAAAAAAAAAAAAAGAAAAAGAAAAAGAAATGCCCCCAAGGTGCAATTCAGCTCACTGAAAAAGCTCTTAAGCTCCAGCAACAAACTCCAGCTTCGTTTCCAGTGAAAGCGCAGTGAGAATAATGTGACTGACTTGAGATTGTGTCCAATTACAGAGGCGTTGTGAACACGGATCTCTGGTTGTTTCTCTTGTGATCGTTTTTTTCCTCATCTCAAATCTTTACTGACTGTTTGCAAGACAAATTTGCAGAATGTGATTAATTAGATGTCAGCCGGTTGAGGAAGCTTGAAAACATTTTTATCAAGTGAGCTGGATTTAATTCTGCAAGTCACATAGCCTAAAAATGTTTTGTGTAATTCATCACAAAGTAATCTAATGAGTGACGTCATTTACTGCAAACACCCTGAATGCAGAATCCTCAATATCCTCAACCCTGAATTATGTTTGCAGAAAAAAAGCCAGGATAGATATCATTTATATTTCTGTATTCTGCACATCCTCCAGTGTTTTGTTTCACTTTCTGTTGTTTATAAACGGTCAGATCAGAATATCTCAATTGCAGGATTGCTTCTTCTCAATGTTGTGATTTGAAGCAACAAACTGAAATGTTTCTGTGAAGTGTAAACTTCCAGTCTGCAGCTGTGAGTGAGACAAACTTTCCAATGTTTATTTCTGGTTTACAAAAGGAGTGAAACAGGTCAGTTGTGGCTGAATTCCCACCCTGGAGACGTTTTAGTGCAGAGAACGAACTGTGACCATGCAGCTCATTCTCCTCGTGAACGCCGCTCTCTATATGTGCATCCTGGGTAATTTTTTTCTCTGGGGGATTCAACACATCAGGACCCAGAGAGGTTATTCATGCTGACAGTTATGGCTCAGAGAGAGACTGAGGAGGCTTTGAGAGGAGGAAGCTTCTCAATTTATGATCAATTTTAAAGATTATGGTCCAAATTACATAGTTTGTCTTGAAACCTGGCTGCAAAAACTCTGTCAATTACCTTCATGTGATGTTTACTTTGCACTGCAGATAAGCAGGCTGGAAGTAAGAAGCTGTTTATCACAATGTGCCACCATTTCTCACACACAGGTGGTCTCAGGTAATTGATTTAAATGCAGAAGGGCAAATCGGGTTCACATGGCTTCAGATTTTCTCGTCCTCTTCCAAAAGTCAGTCACGACTTTTGGCAGGAGGTGAAGGTGGAGGGAATGAATAATGCACGAGCTCGACGTGTTGCCGTTAACGACGGGGGTCGGGAGTGATTCTGTGACACTTTCACCTTCTTTAGCTGATCTAAGCACAGGTGAGGAGAAGTCAGATGCAGCTAAATGAATAAAAAAGTGAGAAATATTCTGCACTAGCTCCGTATTTCACTTTCATCTTCTCACTTCATCTCAACACACAGACATGCATTAAATCAGAGAGGTGGGGGAAGAAGGGCAGTGGGAGGTTTGCCATGAGCAAAAGCAAAAGAACTGATTGCATTTTACCTGATTATCGTGCAGATTTTCACCCAAAAATTTAGATTTATTCTTCCTCATCGCCTCGTCTATGACCCACTTGGTAAAAACCCAAGAACCCTGAACTCCATCTGCATAAAAATCCAAACTTTGCACACAAACACAATGTTTACTCATGTAATTCTGTAGTTGTGCTTTAAGCCACATCTGTAATGGGATCCGTTTCTCCTACAGCGACTCTCCTCGATGGGGCAGCTGGGGAAAAAAATAATAAAATCAGTGATCATTTAACACAGCCTGCTCTGCTTCAGGGTGCGTCAGTGCATTAAAGGGCCGAGGTGGGAGAACATGTCTGATTTGGAGATAACCCTGTGACTTTCTTCTTTCTGTGATTTGGCCTCCTAACAGAACACATCGTCTCAACGGCGAAAAGAAGACCGGATTGTAAGGTCGCAGATATTAGATGAGACCACGAACCCCAATAAATGTACAGAAAACAAAGCGACTGAAACAAAGACAACATCTGTTTGTTGCTTAAATGTTGGAGGACTTGGGAGAAAACAGGACAAATTTCAGCTTTTTTTAGGCAGCTGCTGATCTTATTCTCCTCTGCCTTTTAAATAAAAGACTGAAAGTAAAAACATGAAACAAATATCCTATTTACTCGCTACATCCACAACACTCTTAGGGTTTTTTCAGATTTTACTACAATAAATGATTCACCTTTGTTAACATTCAGGTGTAGAGTTGTTGGTGTGCTTTGGATCATTTTCCTGCTGCACCTGTCAGTTTCATGTCAGATGCAACAGAATATAAACAACTCAGACTTTGTCTTGCAGATTTTTTGAGATGAAAACAATATTAACCACTTGTGTACTGATCTGTGAGACATATTTTCCCTTCACATCCATGACTAACATCAGTGATCTTCTTTCAACCGCTGATGTTTTAGAAAAAAGATCAAAAATGTTGCTTTTTGGCCTCAAAACTATATTTGCATTATTTCTAATCAATCAGGCACAAATGAAAACCATTGATTGATATATTTATATTCCAACAAGCTTTGTATGTTAGAGAAATGGATCAGTACTATCCCTCCCCCCATTGGACCCGGCTGTTCTGCAGGGAGCTTTCGTTTCTAATTAAACAGAAAACCAAATGAGGATAAAAATAATAAACGAAGTTAAAGTAGATGTCTTCCTGCACAGCCCTTTTTCCTCTTTTCATTACCCATTATTCCACATTCTGTCAAACACAAAACAAGCCTTTGCTTGGTGCTATATCTGCTGAAAAGCTCCGAGTTGTTGCTATGCAACTATTAAATACATCTGAGGTGAGCTTCTCTCGAGTTTCCTTCTACCTTTCAGTAACCTGTGCACTCAGTGCTGCAGAAACGGCACTTTTGCTGATGCTGTCAGCTTTGCCCTCTTCCCTCTCAGTAAACAGGGGTCTCTGGTGAATACTTTGCATAGCGTGGAGACAGAGATATGTGATAAAACGTACCGCTCAGATCACATTTGTATCAGACAGCACATGGATTTAAGCAGTGGAGCAACAGAGACAGCCCCAGCAGACCAAGTTGGGGAAAAATATCTAGTTTCTTCTTCAAAAACAAAACTCATACAACTATATTTCATATGCTCAGCTCCGTTTACCGTTCTCTTGCAGTCAACGTGTCCAGTCTGGTCTGTTTGACACATGAAATTAGCTGCAGCCCAGAAGCTGTCTAACATGAGATCTCAACATTAGAGCCACAGACACACGTCCTATAGGAACAAGAACAGAACAAGAACCGCCATCATTTATGGAACAGATGGAAATAGAAAATCATCCCAGGTAGAAAGCTACAGATAGACAAATCTGACTGCAGCAGTGAGCCATGAAACACACCGCACACGTTAGCAGACAGTTTTATTAACACACTAGTGGAAAACACTTAACTTATGCCTATTCGATTATGCAAATGGGAACGTATACAAATGTCCCTGGTTGGTTATTAGCCCTCTCAATTATAGTACATGGAGAACGGCTGGTTTGCTGTCCACTGTGGAAAACAAAAGACTGGTTTCACTTTCCTGCTGTGCCAATGTGTGCAGAGTCCTGTGGATGAGGGCAAATTGAAATGATCAAGTTAAAGAGCCTCTTTCAGGGCTTTAACTCGCTTGTAAATGTATGATAATCAGGGACAGTAATCTTTAAACAAATAGTGATTAACAGAAATTATTTTATTTTTGCACCTAATTAAATTTATTCTTTGTGATGCATCATTGAACGAATAAAGAGCTAATGGTTCAACAAAAGCAGTAAACAAGTACTTTAGGACTTTGGTTTAGGAGAGACTATAGTTAATATTTATTTTTTACACAAGAAACAAATTTTACCATTATCCTCTTTTTAGGATTTGGCAACATTTAGTTCTCAACACACAATTGCAAACATTTTGAGAACCATTTTTAAAAAATAAATAACATAAACTGCCACAAATAGTCGAAAAATCTGCCTTTAATTTTGATTGATTGTCTAAAGGAGAATATTTTATGTGTTTATCATTAACTATTAGTGCATTTTTAATAATGCTTCTATATAAACTGCCATAATATAACTGAAATGCCATATTTTGCATAAATGCATGCTAATATTCTGCTGGGCTTTAATGGCACCTGAGTGGTCTTTTCACTGACAACATAATTAAACGGTGTAGTCAAACACACACTCACCCAAAACATTGCTAAGAGCACATCGTGGTTTTGATTCAAGGAAAATGCAGCCAAATATCTCACAGGAAGCAAGTAGATGACTGTGCAGCATAAGGAATAAAACAAACGCTTCTAAAAATAACATTCAAATTTAAAATGATTTTTGCATACAAAGTTATCACAAACTTTATGCAGTTGGTTTAGCATTCAATGATTAAAAACACAACAGAATACGAGAAAAAAAGCACAAAAATGTCTAATTTAAGCTGTTTTCTTTGTTCTTCAACAGTATGTGTTAAAAGTAATGAAGCACAGATCAACTACAATGTAATGCACCAATGAACTAGAAGAAATGAGGATTCAGCTGCACCACAGCGGCAGGCCCTTTACAACCAAACTGCTCCCTTCGTGACCAAACGGTGAACCTGCCACTTCTGCACATTACATAATCCAATCACCACATCACTGCTTTTTTCAAAAAATGAATGTTTTGCATGACATTCATGTCGTTTCTTGTGGTCTCTATAAAAGGAGGGGCTGATTCCCTGCATCGCCTCTCCTGCTCTGCTGTGCAGCAGCGCTGTCCGTGGTTCTGAACCAGCGCTCCACAAGCTCTTCTCACTGATATGAGACGATCATTTTGTCGGCTGCCTGTCTGGGTGGAGCGGTCCGGACCCGGGCTCAGCTGGGACCGTCTGAAAGCGCCAACCAAGCTGGAGTCTCAGCAGGCGGGAAGCTCCACGCCCTGTTTGCTCTCTGAGCTGCCACACATGTCACAGCGCCTTGCACTGAAGGAGAGGAGTTGAGTGGGAGGAGGGATGCTCGTCGTGAAAGGACGCAAAACCTCCTAGCCCTCACTTTGTTGTGCTTTCTCATGTTTTAATGAACTGTAAAAGAAAAGGCTGATCCCACCTCATCCTGTCTTTCCCTGGAGTGGAAAGGACAACCAATCATAGCGGACGAGGCGGTGAGTCACGGAGAGAGTGGTCTGGATCCAATGGAGCGAGAGAAGCCGTATGCCGCTCTGGGCAGAGATGCTGTCACCTCCAGGGAAGCTTTAGTGTCCTGAACCAGTCTGGAGGTCCACACAAAGGTCCACTCAACAAAACAAGCAGCATATCTGCATCTCATTGCTTCCTGCTGCTGCTGCTTACCTTCAAACTTCTCATGAGAAAATATGTGATTTGTAAATGATGCCATCCTTTATTTAGTGTCTAAACACCCACTGTTGCTCAGCAAGGTTAGGTGAAGGTCAGCATGTTGCTGCACGGTGCTGTAGTACAGTGTAACATTCATGGCTTAACAGCTGTTCAATAAAAACACTCTGTTCTTTAACTATTAATGCTGCAGGACACACACCACACAGACTAAGGAGACATGGAGAGATTGTAACGTGTGCAGCTGGATTTAAAGATGAAAGGAAAGAGAAAGAAACTGCAATTTCACAATGAATGCTGAAAACACAATCAGGTATTTCTAAGGAGCCACAAAGCGCTGAAGAAAGGATTTAGAAGATGTAAGAAAAGTGGACTTGACACCAAACTAGTTTGAAGTCTGAAAACTTCACAGTGGATTTTACCTTGCTTGTGTTTCTAAGTGAGCAAAAGTTCAAACGATAACAGAAGCTGGGAAGCTTCGTTCAGCTCCAGACACTTTGATAAAACATCTATGGCACCTCAGCATGCATGGATGGAGGAAGGCAGAGAGACTGACTCGTTCATTTCAGGCGAATCAGGGATAATGAGGCCAAAGAGAGAGGGGGAAGCGATAAGGGATGACAGAGGGGGGAAATGACAAACAGCGGGGAAGGCAGCGCAGTGATTCGATTACACTGTTAACTTCTCATTACATGACAAAGAAAGCAAACACAGGCAAACGGGAAGCAGCAACACCAGATCCAAACTGGATACAAGCGGTAAATATGTCACATCTGTTGGCTTCTCTAGAGCTCAGTTATTGTCTCCTCTGAGGAGCAGAGCCCAACCCTCATCCGAACCACCATGGAGAGCCCAGTTCTGCCAGGTCCCACTCAGAACGGAAACCAAAAACTAATTATTAATGAACTACAAAATAAAAAACGTGTGCAGAAATGTGGGAAAAACCATCAATGTTTTTCCCAAGTTAATCTCGCCTTTACATTTTTTTTTTTTAGCACTTTTCAGGAATAAATGGGAAACCCTTTGACATCCGTCACTTATGATGAGAGCAAAATCCAGCCTGACTTCTCTAGTTACAGTACAGTGTCCTGTGTTTACGGACGCGCTCACACATATCAAAAAAATCTCCATTTCAAGCGGCCGGCCGTGGCATGCATTCATTTCAAAGCAGCTACACAAACAAAAGCTCTGCCTTCATGTAAATGTATGCCTGAATGATTTCTGGTTTGATCTCCTACCTGGCAGCTCGCTGTGTTTCTTTGGGTTCTCTTCAAAATCCCAGGAAGGGCTTCAGACAACTTCTGCTTGATGTTGCACTTTGAGAAGAAGGAAAAAGGGGAAAAACAAACATCAGTGGCTTGAAAAGAAACGTCCTTTTATTCACACGACGGCTCAAGAAGCACTCACGATCACACACTCGAACACCCAGTCAGCAGCTCCAGCGAGCGAGCGAGCGAGCGGCTCGCCGTTCCTTCCCTCTCTTCCCGCCCACCTACTCCAGCCCCCTCCCCCTTCCTCCGCTCCGACTCCTTTCTCTTCCCCGCCGCTCCCTCTCTTGCTCCTCCGCTGTCAGACAAAATGCACACAGCCCCTCGATCTCTCAGCTCACTATTTTCTGACATTTTTCCCCCACCCACTCACACCTTCTGCTCCATGAAAACAAATATCAGTCGGTGGTACTATTAGATGTGCATTTCCACACATCATTTACAAACTTGTTCTTGGTTTATGGACCATTTCTGTGGATATTGTCTGAGAGAGTGAAACAAAGCCCTTGTGCAACTAGATGGTGGGATTAATGAATCCTCTGAATGAGCATTCACAGTGCATATGATGACTGTTTGAGGTTGCTCGCTCCTGCTTATTCGTCTTGATTTCTCCCCCCTCTGTGCCTCATTCTATTTATTTCTGTCTCTCCTAGGAAGCCGCTGGTGTATCTGATGCTGCTCACGTCCCATTCTACAGACAGCCAGTCAAGGGCATTCCCAGAGTAAGTGTATGCTAATGCTCTTCCTCGAGGAGCTGCCTAGCATCCTCCAGACACTCGGCCTGACCGGATGTGGCACTCGGATCTCCCAAAGAGGGGACGGCAAATGACAAAGGAGGACCAGCAGTGAACACCTGACAAACCGTCGTTCTTTCACTTCAGCTGACAAAGCCAGAGCAAAGATGCCAGCAGTGTTTTTCACATGATTTTCCAAACTAGACAGGTAAATATGAGGAAAATAAAAAGAGTAAACTTAGGGAGGACATAAAAAATAACTTCAAATACAAGAAAACTCATATTTGACAATCACTGAAGTAGATATTTATTTCCGTTTTGATGAAAAGGAACCAAGATTTTCTGCACATCTCAGAGCAAAGGAGCATAAAAAATATAAATGGTGTTTCACCTTTTTCAGTTCAGGTCCTGACTGAGCGACTGAGTGATGACCTCTGATGACCTCAGAGGTCAAGATGGAAACCAAACGAGAATCTCTAAAAAGTATTTGAGGCCAGATCTGTAACATGAATTCAGAATTTTACAAACTGGGAACCAGTTTAGTGACTTTAGCACCAGTGTAATGTGGTTCATTTCCTTCAGCATTTTGGATGAGCTGCAGCCCATTGATGTGAAAACAATACCATTTAATTGATAAATTACCAATGTTGATCAAGAAATATCTAAAGCAGACCGTCCTGTTATCAGCCATTGCTAATTTTAGATGCATTAATGCTGATATGACATGATATAAGAATATAAATAAAGCGTCCAGGTTGTTATTGCACAGTGAGCCACATGCTCATTTTGACCATGGAAACGCACACAGAGACAAACGCGAACAGACACACAGACAGAGACAAAGCAAACATCATGTCTCTGTTAATGATTGCCAGCCAGCTCTCTGCCAGGACTCCACGCAGCTTGCTCTCCTTTAAATAAGCCTCGCCTCCCTGCTGCTGTGTCTGGTGCAGGTAATGTGCTCTGCAGATGTTTGGGGCAGCTCTATTACTCGGTCGAGTGATGCTCCCACTGCAGATTTGTGGCTCAGTAGTCTTATAGCTAGACCTTAATGAGAGCAGGAAGGAGAGCAACCATGTAAAGAAAATATCGGAGTCGGTTCAACACATCCCAGCGCTTTACTACCGTAACTATGGCTCAATGTAGTGAGTCGGACATTTGGTCCTCCTGACTAAGACTAACTTTTGGTGTGGGCAAATGTGATGCTTTAGCAATTCAGGAACACAGAACTGAGCTTTGAAATGAATGTAAAAGGAATTTTAAAGCAGATAATCAGTGCTAGGATGTTGAAATAGGAGTGATGTAAGCTCATTTAATAAGCTTTAATCAAAAACTATCAACAAAATAAGCAGCATTTTTAGTTTTGCTGCTAAATAAAGAGATAAATAGACAGAACCTTGTCTGCCACTGGTCATTTTTTACAATCTTCTTGAAGTTTTGCATAAAAATATTCAAAAATAGAGAAAGTTTCTGAAGTAATACCATGTCAATACTTTTAGTCAAAAGCAATGCTTCACAATGTTTTCAGAGCTGAATTTATTTTAATTCCTTCAAGTATGGCTGCATGTTTCATAGTTTTATGGTTCCAAAAATATGCAAAACTTATTTTGGTGCAAGTAACTAAACCTGTGCAATGTGGCCTTTGTGAAAACATTTTCTACCCCTCAAAAGTGCAGCATGAGGCGCCACATTTCTTCTTCTTCTTCTTATGAAAACTGAGGACTTTCTGAGTGTTTTTGCCATGTGATGGGAGACACTTAGTTTCAGAAGAAATGGACAGGAAATGTGAACCCAACAAAGGTTGGAAACTCATCAATGGCCGACTTCCGTTGAAGAAGAAAGAAAGATGAGAATGGGGAGATTACAGAGCAGAACGGACTGAACAGGTTGAAATGGCATTTAGAAGGAAAAACACCAGCAGAATAAAAGGAAATAGGTGAAAGAAAGGACAATTTTCCAAATGTCAGGAGCTTTGCAGAGGTCACTCTGGACACAGCAAATTACTGGTCTTATTCAACCTATAATAGAAAACATTCAAGAGTCAGAAGTAATGTTTTCACAAACTGAGATGTTAACTGATGACTCATTTTTAAAAACTGTAAATGCTAAATGGCTGAAAAAATAAATATAATGCATTATACTTCAAATTTTCCTTAATATTTCAAAAGAACAAGTACAGTTTAATGTGTGGTTATGTGTAAAATGTCACATTAAAAGTGACAAATGTTTAAACACAATTAAACATTTATCAAATGTCAATTTCCAGACTTAATGAATTAATAGAAAGTTTAATTGTGTACAGAAAAGTCTCCTTTGTTGGAAAGAAGGACTGCTTCTCCGCTTTTCTATTCTGACTCGATTAGTTTAGGTGACAAAATCCACCTTAAATCAAATGATGTACCTATTTACAAGAGGAAACCAAAAAGAACAAATCAGAGATCAGCACAAGTCTGGACAAGACGATGCATTAAATGAGAGGCTGGTCTAATGATGCAAAATGAAGTTTTGGTGCAAGACTGACTCTTTAAAACTGCCAATGTAGGTTTGATTTTGATTGTGGCACCTTTAGTCATAAAAAATCAACACTAAAGTGCATGAATAATATGTAAATGTTGCATTTCTTTCAAAGCAACACTGTTCTCACATGATTCATGGCACAGAAATGCTGCTTTGACCCACCCAGAGTATCCAGAACTAATTCTCTTGCAACAGAGAAATGCACTTTCAAATGGAGAAAAGAAGCCGTAATTACAGCTAATGCTCTCATTTCATCTCTTTTCCTCAGTCTTTTTCTGATTCTCCTCCACTCTTCTCAACCGCAGGCAGGAAGTTTCCACGAATCACTTACAGCTTTATCTGTAGACAAGAGGCTGTTCAAATATGGAGCTATTCAGAGAACTCTTCTCAATGCATGCAGGTGCAGCTTTTCACCACCAGCCGGCTTCTCTCACTCGCATGCACGAGGTTCCTACTGTACACAAACTCCCCACCCACACACACACAAACAAACAGACCGCAGCGATGCACGCAGAACACCTGCTGGGGTCAGGGATACTTTCCAATGACACGGACGTCTCACAGATGTTTGGCTGGAATCCAAAACTCATCCTGAAGTGGCGAATAGGAAGCCCAGGGGAAGGCTGTTTTCCACCCACTTTATCTTTTTTAGCAGCTGACTTTTTAGACACTCAATGTTTATTCTGTTAACCTTTGTCAAAAGATTTTACTTGCAAACACTGGAAATGTTACCATTTGTCTTTCTAAGAGCCTCCAGCAACCACTGTTCTCCATTTACTTGAAGGTTTTTCTCTGGTTTTATGACATGCAAAGAAGATTACAAACATTTACACATTTCTGAATATTTTCTGGGTGAAACAAGCAGCTAAATGAACTCAATGATCCTTTATGGTGCGGCCGGCCCAAAGCACAAGCAAACTAAGCAGTTGCTTGGGGCCCCTAGGCCACTAGGGGGCCCCCTCAGTGAAGCTGATTTTATTTTTTTGTAATAATTTCTGTCATATAAGAAGTAATTTGTTTTCATAATAATATACATATGACAACGTATGAAGAAATCATTTTATTGGTAAGAAGAAAAAATAAATTGCTCCCGATAAACTCTTAAAATAATCAATTGTCTTTTCAGTCCCTCCAGGATTTTGTGATTGTTTTTGTGACTTTTTTGCACTAAAAATCAAAGTGTTTCTGGTACTAATTCAGGTCCAATTATCTTGCTCAGAGAGACGCAATCTCCTCCCTTCTTATCCTCCTCCTCATTTTCTAACTCCAGTTACTCACAGGTCACATCTGAGTCATGTCTGCAGTGATAATTATGACCTCTTTAAGGAGAGGAGAGAAGCACCTTTGACCTTTGAGTCACACACTTAGTAGAGAGAGAGCAGAGTGAGGGAAATTTACCAGAAGTGAGATTCAAGAGGCATGGGGGGAAACAAAAGCACACACTCCCCTGATGGATCTGGATATTTGTGTGCAGATAGAAACTGCGTCTTCTGTCCTGTTTGGGACGGAGTTGCGGAGTCAGCGTTGCATGTCGGAGTGCCTGGAGCCGAGTGTGTGAAAGGAGACTCAGAGGGGAGATTAGTGTGGATTTAGTGAGTAGTAATTACCATTTCCCATTGAGGTTTGTTAATTGAATTACCTTAGCAACGCCGTTACTGTCCGGCCATAAAGAACATCCAAGGTCAGATGGATGGAAATGCCAGACTATGCAAAATTTGTTTTGCATCATCATCACAAAAAAAAAGAAGTAAGTTCTGCTTCTGTCTTGACTGAACACTTTTTATTTTTTTGCAAATCATAATCATCATACTATGTGTTTGGTGGGTATCATTTTATAGTTTAAACAAAACTGTGAAGCTTTGAAACAAACATTTGCTTGTTGTTGTCATCTGCTGCCTGAACTGCACAGGTTTGGTCATATTTTTGTGACACACCACTAAAAGTAAAAACTAATGTCTGATCCCTCAACTAAAGGTGTTTCCACACCTGACAGTCTCGTAGACTCAGTTGGATTGGGAACCAAAACCTGTTACGTTTTCAGCTGGTGTGGTTCATGTTCACACTGCACCGCGTCAGAGGCTCTCAAACTTTCTAGTTTATAAAAATATAAGAGCCCTACTTTGTTTTTTCTGCTTTTATTCTATTTTTAAAAACACACATGCTTCAGTTTCACAGTTTTTGGTATTTAAGATTTTTTTACGTTATCAAAAAGATCTCAAGGACCCACAATGTGGACCATCTCATTCATTAACCTACATTTTATCAAGCAATTACTGAGTTTCAGTACAAACTAATGACCTTCTGCTAAACTGTTATTGAAACAAAAGGGAAACACAGAATTAGGCGATGAGACTGTTGAAGCACAACCTGTATTACATTCACTCTATCGCTGTGATTACAGAAAATCACTGAAATTAAAGTTTTTCTTCTAAACCAAAACAGTGAAGTTATGACACTTTTAGTTTCCAACTGTGATTAAATACAATATGTTTATATTAGTTTCAGTATTTCATGTAAATGTAATTATTCCTGTCAACTTTATCTTCCTTGGAAGTGATGGAAAGTGGAGCAGTCTTCTTTCAGCCAGCTGACCAGCAGTGAATAAAACATTTTATACCTTAGTAAAATTGGTATCAATAAGTGATGCAAGTCTATTAATCTCTGAGTCGTATGCATTCATCTCATTCAGCTTCCACTCAAACAATAAGACTGTTAATGCTTTTCTGAGTTTTCTCTATACCACCAGCCAAAGACCTTTGATTTAAAATACTTGTTATAGTTGAGAGAGCAGGTTAAGAGAGAAATGAAAGAGAATTTGGAGTGAGAGAAAAGAGCGACAGGGAGGGAGGCGGTTGTGTGGGAGTAGCAGCATCTCCCACTCAGGACTGAAAGTCACGATCCACCGCTGAGCAGCTCTCATGTTTCTGCCTAAACTGACATATATAAAACATAGCCAATGACAAATCCCATGCAGAAATGCGATCATGTGCTCACTAAACACAATATGAACTCTAACACAATTTATTTCTTTATGGCTTTGGTAGATCCATGAGCTGCAACAGCAAGATAAAATCCCAAACCCTCTAACCTGAATATGCTGCACAAGCATGTGTGCATCACCCTGACATTTCAATGCTGCCTCAAATGTGTGGAAGAAACATATAAACACTAAGCAAGTCGTTGACTCCCCAAAGGAAATAGCATATTGTCTGAAAGGTAATAATCTGCTTTTCCCAAACGCACTGGAAGATTTCCATTTTTATCACACAATGTCAGTTTTCTGCTTGAACATTTATGATAAATCTCTGCTTGTTCTCATAAAAACACCTGCCATTGTTTTAGTGAACCTTGTGAGAGTTGACCATAACCAATTATCCAGTCACCCTGCCAAGAAAAGCCACTAAATCAAAGTGAATGAATTTATTCGCTCAGGGAAAGGCTTCTGGTAAAAACAAAGTATAATCCCCCTGCGCAGATGCAATTCAGTTTTTCTTGCAACAAATAATACTAAGACATATTTTTTAAACCTGCCTTTGTTTAAGCTACAGACGGTGAAAGAGTGATTTGAGTCGGAGACACAAGATTTGATTTATGAAACCATCATTTCAAAAAAATGGCTACAGAATTGAAATACAGACAGTTGTGCATTTTTCAATGTGTCCTTTGTTAGCACAGGGTTTTGTGCAAAACTACAACATCAGATTGAAACAATCATTTGTCATAGTTTATCAAAAATGATTGATTTCAAGAGGCGTTTTTCTTTGAGAGGCCCGAAAAGTTTTGTTATTAATTTGATTAATTACTGGAAAAAATATTGAATCACACTGTGAGTGGAAATGTCATTTAAACTACTGAATATTACAGCTAACTGATGCACAGAAAAGCACGTTTTGCCGTATAATGGTTCATTTTAAACTATGGAGTTCTCCAAGGCTCACTGTTTAGGTCCCACACTTTGTGACACTAAGCCCTACATTTTCATGTCTAGTGACAAAATCAGTTCTTTGTTTGTCAATTTTAGATATTAAGTAATGGATGGAAAAGAGTATTTCTTATTTTAATTCTTAGAAAACACTAATTTAGGTTATTAGCAGTTAGAGAACAGGCAATGAACACGTCAGTAACAGATAAGACGCATATTTCTAAAACAAATGCATTAAGTCAAGAAAGTGCAAATAGCATCCTTTATATGTATAAAAAGAGAGAAGAATTTATCAGTATAATATTCTTTAAAGTTCATTTACCTTGAATACTTTACTGAAATCCTTGAAAAGCCTTTTTAGGCTGAAACCAGGTTATACCTTCCAGCCTTTCCTGACAGCATTTCCTCGGGTTGAACATGTTTGTGTGCTAAAGGACACAGTCTGCTTATTTCCACGCTTTGCTATGTGGTACATAACAATTGCTCATTAAGCAGAATTGACTGTCTGTCAAGCATCTGTGTTTGGGGAGGCTGACAGCCATATGTTGGGCCTGCAAAGGTTGAATGATGCCCTTATTGTACAGCTGGAGCTGTAAAAATCCCCAATACCCAAGGGGATTACTTTTGTTTTTCTTTTGCTTAGTGTCGATTTTCTATATTTTTGTTTTCCCCTTCACATCCACATGCTACAGAGGGGAGGGGATGGGGCAAAGGAAAAAGTGAAGGCACTGGCAGTTTTCCAGGAACTAGTCGATCATCGAGCACATATCACATCACCGTGCCTTTCACTGCTGCCCACTAAAACATGCAAAGGACACGAACAGCTGGTGGCAGAAACCCTCCGCCTCACCTGATCGCGTGATACCATCATGTTGGCAGAATTAGGCCACTTCACAAAGCAATAATTACAACAAGAGATCTTAATCTCAGCGACGCGAATGAAAGCGAAAGAAAAGTGAGAGGGGAAATCTCTCTGCGAGGAAAATCTTCCCAGCTGTGTGATGTCCCAGCTACTCCAGGAAAGCACATCCCCCACAGGTAACCTTGATGCTGCCCTTGGCGACTAGAACTGTTCTGCCTGCGTGTGACAGACTGAAAGGTGGGAATTAAGATAACAAAACATGTCAGGTAGAGATTTTATGATTGCAAATTGCCGTCCAACAACAACTGAATCACATATAATTAAAATAACAAATGGTTTTGACATCGATGACATGAATTAATGGAGCTCAACACTCTGTACACCTACACAACAAGCCCAGAGGCAGCGTGCGTTATGGAATAGCAGCACTAACTTCATCTCCTCTAATAGACACAGGTGAGCTGCATTGTTCTCAGCCAAGGAAATTGGAGTCCTGCTCCGAAGTGTGGAGACGGAAATGGAAATCCACTCCCCTCAATCCATCTGAGCTGCACACTTCCACGTTTTCCTCCCTTTTGCCCATCTTTTGTATCTCCGTGGACGGCGCTCTGCCACTTTGGATATGTCACGGGCAATAAGGATGAAAAATTGGACCGTTCTCTGGCTCACGCAGTCAGTGTGCCGGCCTCAGCCTCCACCTTCACATGCCTGGAGGAGGCCAACCTCCACGCTGCACAGAACAAAATGGGATTTAACAAGGCCGGAATCACTCACAATACCCCGGTAAATAGGCTCTGAACCCTTCCTGAACCAGAACTAGTGGCTGAATACGGATTTGACTACAGGAGGGTGGAGTCAATGGATTTACTTTGAAAGCACTATGTGTCAAGCTGAGGTTGGAGTACATAATTAAATATTAATTTACTATAAAACAAGGTAAATTATGTGTACCTTTCTTCAGTACACATGGGCTTTACATTCTCTCCAAAGGTTGTATAATTTTAAATCAACCTATTAGAGCTACTGGATTTATCCAACACGGCATTTATCATAAAAATGCATTAGATTTACCAAAATGAAAGGTCTTAAAATCATGTTGTACATGCAGGAACAGTTCATTTCGTCTTCCTCTTTAGATAGAACGGTTCCTACAATCACAGGATCTATTCTGCAGTCAAAAGCTGCTTCCATTCCCCCTGGAGAAAATCTGGATCAGTTTTCCAGGCACATATTGTGTGAATAAACAATCTATCTATAGATCTGCATACATTTTCCAGACACTGCGTCTAAAAATTGTGTTTCTGTAAGTTAAAGCAGATTAGCGCTGCAAAAAGTCAAAGCAGAATTTCAGATTTCCATTTGTATATTTGTGTTAAAATGTTTTTCTGAATAGCTTTCTATGAATTACTAACATTTAAAACAACAAATAAGATTATAAAACAGATTATTTACCTTGCAAAATATAGTAACAGCAGTTACCTTCAAGTCTTTAAAAGATAACAAAATATCTGTTATACTTTTTTTCACCATCTCAGCCCCAAAACGAAGCATTAAATACACCTAAACGACTACGTATTAACTATTGTCGAGAAACGCTAATAGTTTCTCTCCTTTTTGTCATCAGCTCTAGAGCAGCTTTGCTTCACAGCAAACTGAGGCTATTTTCTGTGTCAGGTATTCGTTGTACGTTGGGTTCGCTCAGGCTGCTGAATCTGCACACACTTTCACAGCCTTTCCAGCTGTCCTCACTTGTAAATCACATCTCCAGTTTGCAGCCTGTGGTGACAGCGAGTGCCATCACAATCATGTGCACAAATCAATGACGCACCGTCGTTCGAAAACGCGCCGCGAACTGTGCATGTTTAAACAAATAACATGATCAGAACTCAATGTGCAAGTCATCGTGATATTAGCCGCTTGAAGCCGAGCATTTGCCTTTGTGGGTCTTGGCAGCCATCTGCGCAAGTTCCTTTGTGAAGCTTCAAAGAACACGGCGCTGGTTTCCTGCTGTGTTTTCACATTTTCTCCTCCAATTCTTCTGCTCATCAGCTTTCACCACAAAATACTGTGATTCATAGTAACAATTTTCCGTCGTTCCTCTCTTTTTGTGCAGAGAGTTTTTCTCTTTCTCTTTGTCCAACAATCATTTTCCATGCGCCTGTCTGCAAAGATAGTTTCCATCGTCATCATTCACACTTAAAGTAGACATTAACAACCCAGGAAGCATCTTTCATTTTACGCAAAAGTAAATCTAGTCCGAAGCTTAACATAAAAACAGTTCACATGAAGAAATTCTGCCTCTTTACCCCTTGATAAACACACAGGGAAACAATCATGATGCTCAACAAATTATGCAGGAGCTTATTTAGGAACCAGACGACAAGGCAAGGACTCAATCTTTTGATCTGAATGTAAACTGAGAATCAGTCAAAAGGGGGAAGGAGACACACAACAGGAGATATTACCACTGTAATCTATAGTGAGAGGCAGAGGAAGAGAGCGAATTGACCTTGAAGAATTTAACCTGCCAGTCAAAAGAAAAAAGGAGTTGGTTTCTCTTGTTTTTGAGAGGAGATGAGGCAAAACGCAGAACCAAAGATACGGCAGCCGGAAGCAGATGCTTCAATGATGAAGTTCCATAAAAGCATCCACACATGGACCTGCTTTCGTAGGCAGCCTGGATGACTGTGTGTCGAGACTTTCAGCTGCTGCAAGCAAACCTTACATCATCATATCATATGCATTGGTGTGAAACCAAAAGCTGCTGCACTTTAGCAAGTGCAGCTGAATCATGACTCTTTCTGATAATCCAGTGTCTGGGTTTCGGTGAATTTCTTGTTTTTCTTTTCTCTGTTTTCATGAAAACTGTTTTCTGTTATTTTGTCTAATCAAACATAAATAAAACAGGATGTGGAGCTTCATAAAAACCATTAAAATTTTTCTTTGCATTTTTAAAAATGTGAACTTTGTCTTTTGTCTCATGTTTTAGCTTCACATTTTTGTAAGGAAGTAAATCAATATTTGCTATGTTTTAAAAACTATAAACATAAATACAGTTACTTTAGTGAAACACAACTGTTCTATAAAAAAAACAAACGGTTTCAATTCTTTGGCAGAATCACTGGGTCCATGTGTATTTCTAGCTATTCATTAAAACAGCAAGTGTCCACCCTGATGTCTCATTTATCCGTCTGTTTTTTCATTGTGTTTTACTTTACTCTGCGTCAAACAGAGAAACACCATTATCATTATTCTCTAACTCTCTTTCGGAGCATTTTTTTGCTCCAAAACTACTCAAACTTCTCCGGAAAGCCGACTTACTGAGGTCATCTTTGTCTGGCTTCAGGAGTCCAAACCTCAGCTCAATGAATATCTACGTGTGAGAGCATGAAGAAATGCTGCAAGGTTAAAATAGGACACAAAATGGCATGCTTTGCATTTTGCTTCATTTGCATAAAAATGTCCTATATCCACAGGAAGCAGCTACAGAGAACCAAGAGTGGAAACTCAGAGTTTCCCCCAATATAAACTGGATCTTTCTTTGAATTTGTTTGGGAAAACGCAGGTGGCTTAATTTATTTACAGCTGATACCTACAGAAAATCAGTTCACAGTTGGTTATAATTCACTTGAGAGCTTTTTCTGTCTTTAGTAGAACATGATGAGGTGTCAGTGCTCTCTTGCATGTCTCTTTTCATCATGCAAATCCTCAAAGTAACATTCTTTAGTCACAGGTGTGCTTCGCGACCTAGATATGAAGCCTCCAATTATGGCAATCTATAAATAGATAAGTCAGCGCTTGTTGCTCTCATCCTCTACTTACTGCCTGGCTGATCAAGATCGTAGAAATTGTGAATCGGCAGTAGAGTAATGATGCATTCAAAGATTATTGCTGCTGTGTATTTGCAAGTAAAAAGAAATGAAGCCCTCCATGGAAACCAGCTTGCTGCCTCTTTAACGCTCTTTCTGCTATAGCTCTGCATAAGGCAGATCTCTATGTGCTCAGGTCTCCACAACGATCACCATCTGCCTCCCACTAGTCCAACAGTGAAGATATTTTAAGCTTCCCATTTCACTGTAAATGTGCAATATGTTTCTCTGCATCGTTACTTCAATTCCTCTACTGTTTTTGCTCAACGAATTGTAACAAAGACGGTGTAAAGATACCGCTGACTGGCCACTCGGCTTTTAAAAAACCTGACTGGATTTATTCAGGGTTGTGAAATAAGATGTCTGACACTTGCACGGTCTTGAAACACTTCACACTGTTCCATTTCTACCCAATTCCATCTAGTTGCCATATTCTGTCACCCCGAAGCATTGTTCTGTTATACATAATAAGGTTTTACTCCTGACTCCACTCAGCTGCTGAAAATATTGACTGATGGTGAACTTTAAATCCTATAAGGAAAAAACCGCCACGCAAAAATGGAGCAAATAAGAAAACTGAAAAGCATGCAGCACTTGGAGAAGCTGAAACTTGAAACTGAGGATCGTTTCATCACAGAAAAAGGTTCAAATCGAGTTCTGAGGGGGTAAAACAAAGACTTCAGCAGCTGTGGTGATGGTGGATATGGTTCCATGTTTTGACACAAATGAAAATCTCACCCCCTGCATTTCATGGCTGCTCACTGTGAGAGTAATTATGAATCACAGAGATGACTGCGAATGGTAATCTCCCCTCATGAGGAGGCAGTCATTTACAAATTACAACAGTGAGGGGGTAGTTTCTACAGAATGCTAACGTAATTAGAACACATATATTTTTCTCTAAGTATCACCAAGCAAGAGGAAATTCACTAAATCGCGCACGATGTTGTAAGATCAAATGTAGACAGTTTCTAATTCAACATGTCGCCACTAGTTGCACCTGAAAAACTTTCTCTATAACTTTAACATTTAGAAGAAAATGTCAGGTTTTAATACATTCAGAAATGTTTTGGTTTTAGTTCAATTTGTTCAGAGATTTTACCAGATGTCCTGGAATCACTGATTAATTTATTATTCTGCAGGTTTAGCAGCAACTAGGCTTGGCTGAAGGGGGGAAAAAAATTAAAAAGGAAAACAAACATTTATTATTTCATTTGCAGCCAGGTTGGACAACTTTTCTCCCGTAATAAAATAATCATTTATTTAATAATAAGTTACCTTCATGATCTGCAACAGTTAAATGTGGCAAGAATGCAGAAACTAAAGAAGTCCATAAGTGCAAAAATAATAATAATTAAAAAAATCACTAGCATCTTGTACTGAAGGAATGACCTCAATGGTTTTCTGTGCAGCTATTGGACACAAATAGCTGGTCCCAGTCTGGGTTCAGACCCGGTTCTGCATGTTCATGTCAGCCCTCTGAAGTCTAAAAGGAGTCCACGTACAGCAAATGATTTTACAGAGTAAATAAAGACAATTTTAAGATCATACTTGATATTTAATACCTCCATGTTCAATGAGACGATGAACTGCAACATTCAAAATGACAAAATGATAATAAGCTTGTTATATCAACTTTACAGCGATGAGAGCAGGGATCACAGCGTCTGGCTCACAGGCTTTATCCCTGTGGTAGTTTGCTGTCCACCAAGTAAACAAGATTACCTTGATGAACAGAGGCAGGCTTGTTTACTCCTTCTGTCAAGGTACTTTAGGGGTCAATCAGCTCGAGGCCCGGAGAATTTTTAGAGATGCAAATATCACTAGCAGTGACTAAAGCAAAGCAACAACAAAAAAAGGAATCTATAAACTCTATATTTAAACGAGAGCTTCTTGGGGAAGTTAGGTTAAACTATCACAATCTAATTTCCTCTCTTTAAACCGTGTTACGATGAAACTTTGCTTTCTGCTTTAAGTTCATCTAAATCTGGTGAATTTTCAGCTTTAAAAAGATTTTGAAATGCTTGTTTTGCAAATGCGTGTGTTTTTTGGGGTTTTTTTTTTTTAATGCATGCTGTCCGACTTCTCCATCCAGTCTGTCTTAAAGTTAAAAAAAGTTAATTTTAAGACGTGTGACCTACATGCAGAAGAACTGCTAATATATCTGTAGTTTATCTAGTTTAACTGACAATTAACTTCCTTTAAAGCCTTTCAGAATAAGAGCTACAAACACATATTGCATCCTTTTAAGGCTTAATTTGGCTTAACAGTGAGTTTGTGCTGCAGACTCCAAACAGTCTGCAACTTAATTTGATTGATTTATTTTCTAATTCACAAATAAAATCACTGATATAATTGAGATTTATATTGAAAAACTAGAAACTAATTTCAGAGTGCATTTTGTTTGGTTCAATTAAGATACATTTTTTCATGTTGCTCTCACAGTACCTGTGTAAAAGGTTTGTAATGAAAGCTTATTTTCATTTTGTGTTTGCTAAGGCAACAAAATAATGTTTTATTATCATCATTATTGATAGGGAGTAAAGGTGTGACAGCAAAAAAAGTTTTAAATATATTAATACAAATGAGAAAAACGTTGAGGAAAGAAAAAAAAACGGATTAAAATAATTTGTCTCTTGTTACATTACTGTAAAACTGGACGACTAACTGGTGCATGAGGTCTGATCTCAAACATATGATGAACCTTTATCCATTAGTGGGTGTGTGTGTGTAACCCTGAGTGACACAGTGGATTAGCAGCGTCTGTTTAATGCTTTTAGGATATCAGTGAAGCTGACTGGCATCATCATCATCATCATCAGTTCATGTCATTTTGTCCCATTTTAACGTCTCGATATGCACAGTTTATAGATTTTGTGATGCCCAATTGATCTAATTATTAAAAGAAACCTTTAGTTTTCCTGCTGTTCTAGTGTTTTCAAGACAAATGAGGAAAACAGAGAACAAATGGCAGCTGCATTTGAAACAACAAAACTTTCCAAACAGAAACTGGCCCAGCATTTATGTCCCATCTCCCATTTCCATGCGTCAGCAATCGAAAAGCATCATCGCATTGCACAGGCTTGTGGTTCACGTGATCAACCTCAGCAAGCTTATATGACACAATAAAAGCTATAATTATATCCCAGACAACAAGACATTTCCATAAGTCATTTTTTTAAGAAAGAAAAAGGTCACAAGTTAAGTTTCTTTTCCAACAACTGTAAAATTCAAAGGTTATTTGAAAAACATGCAAGATAGCTGACATAATCCTCCAGAATTATTTGGCCCTTTTTTTTTTTTTTAAAGTTTAGAAAAAACCTTAAATTTATCCTTAAGTGCAGGAATTTAATCTGCTGCTTCAGGAAATTGTATAAAAATAACACATGATTCAGAAGGTAAAATAACTTCAAGTATTTTAACACAAATTAGAGAAAGAGCAGAAAAAGCTGTTCAATTAATGCACATGAATATTAATCTTTAAGTCAAAATATTGCTGCAAGAAATGAGCTACTTCCCTAAAGTTGTTTCTATGTTTAGTCAGAACCACGACTACACATTGTGTTTCTTATTTTTACTCAAAATGATGTGAACTTTCAGGATCTATGACTTTACAGGCAAACCTAACAAGGTCTTTTCTTTATTTTTGAATGCACAAGTCCAACTGTTCAATGTCTTTAAGTGTTTAATTGACCAGCAAATGTTTGATTAACCAATATGTTTAATTCTTGAAGGCTTTGAGCAAGACATTGATCCAAAATATGATCAAATCATCACAGAAATGGTTCAGAAAACAGAAGTCGAGTCAAATCAACATAAACATGAAACTGGATCTAATTTAGAGGTTTCTGATCTAGTGTCCTTAGATTGTGCTCTTCAATTTCTTTTTAAGAGACGTGGGACTCCCAAATTTGTAATTGAGAAAGAGCTTTTAATTAATTTGAAGGGTGTCAGTAATTATCAATGGAATATTATCCATGCCCTTTTTATTTGTTGCTTCCTATCATCTTCAAAACAGGTTCATTTGTATATCTGAAAACATGCTCACTTCTGCTCTGACAATGCACAAATGCAAATAAGTCAGACTTTTCATCTTCAGCCTCAAAATGAAGCCTCATAAATTAAAATGACAAAAGAGAGAGGTCTTAATGCACCTCTCCAGCTCGGTCCTCATGATCAAAGCTGCTCCAGGCCTACGAAAAAGCTTGACTCCAGCACAGAAATCATCTATTGACTCCAGCTCTTCTTGCTTGCCTTTAAGAGGGAAAACGGTTCTTTCAATCACTTTCCTGCTTCAAAGCAGTAACTGAGAGCGGTTGCTTTGAAAGAAGCTTCAGTAATAGATATGTGACTCCCAGCAATCTAACAGTTAAAATGAAACAAAAAAAAAATAAAACACTAAAAACTCTTGTGATGCTACCCATTTCAAAATGTCTGCAAAAAAAAAGGAGTAGAAATTGTTGCTGCAATTACAGCTGCGATGTTTTTATGCTTCTGCAATTTATATGCACTATTGCTCAGATAAATAATGCAATCTGAAACGTCTGTTTCACAGTTTAGTTTTCAATATTTTACGTTTATTCTCAAAATGAGACATTTTGCTGTCTTTAACACATTTTATATCCATGTATTTATGGAGGTTTGTTTATTTCGTGATAACATTTTTTAAGCTCAAAGTAGGATTTAAAGAATTTATTTTCTTATTTCTCACTAAAATGTATAAAGTGAATTATTTTACTGCTTGCTGGTCTAATGAAGCAGCCTCAGAGCAGAGAACATATTCTTGGAAGTGTGAAAATCTTGACGTAGTTTTCAGAAATAACAGCAAGCTAGGAGGTGTTTTGTTGCTTAGAAACAAACCAAGTTTGACGCAGAGCACATGACCAGTTTGCACTCCAACTAAACAGCATTTGTAGATGTGCTGAGCTGAGGGTGGAGCAAACAACACTTCACCTCGATTGCTATGAAGGAAAAGTGTCGGGACAACTTATCGTCATTCTTTGAACACAGACAAATGGGATAAAGTCAGAGAAATGGAGCAACTATTGATGAGAAAATGCAGTCAGAAGGCTTAACTGTAATAAAGAGACTCTGAAAATAACATTTTTAATCATGACATACAAGAAGCCTCATTCTAAGCTAAATAATTTTATTGCAAAAATTAAATTAAAACTATTTTTTCTTTTGGTCCAAGGATCAAGAAGTTATTTTATTACTTTGATCTACGAGTCAAAATCAAAACATCTCCGATGATCATTGATCCAACTGAGTAATAATGAATATGTTAGTTTAGTTACAGCAGGAATAATTTTGCTTTATGCATTAACTTTGGGTTTTATACTAAATATTTAAATATACAGAATCAACATTCCTACCAATTCCCAAGTCAAAAGCAATCGTGTAATTCAGAATATTTTAAATAATTAATATCTTAGACTTTAAGTGCCAAAGAGTTTAAGCTTGTATAAATCCTGTTTTTTAAATTGTTACATTTTATCAGTAAAAATTTATATCACAGCAACAGGAAGATTAATTTGTGCCTTTATTTAACTTATTATTCAGGGCATGTCGATTCCTCCAAAACAAAAATGTTGTTTTGTGTTCTACAATTTTTTTTTTGTTCTTGATTAGCAAATAATTGATTTCTTAGAAACTAATAAGCACAAGGTGCAAATCACTGTCTCAGAATCCAGGACCATTTAGGAAAACACCACAGTAATTAAGCAATTATGTATCTTCAACAAATCAATGCACAATAAGAGAAGAACAGGAGCATTAAAGGGCCAACAGAAGAGAATATACTTTAAGGATTGTAGGATGAAATTATAGTTGAAATTGCAAATCCATGTCAGATTCTGACAGCCAGTCAATGACAACTTCACCTTTGTCTCACTAATCGTTCTCAGTATTTCAACCACAGCCTCTGCTGAGCATCGTCAGTGTGACTGAGTTTGTTTAAATATTACTCTGCCAGATTAAGTTTGCTAAACACACAGTTTACCACAATTAGGTTAGCCTCTGCGCTCCTCATTACAGAGCCGGAGTAAAAAACGGGCCTGGACTGCAGGGACGATGAGAAGCCCTGGAAAAGGCCCGTCAATCTGTTCAGTTAATTCAAAGCCCTTTGAAGACAGAAAAAAGAGAAGGACAAATCTCTGCTGTAATTAAATTTTGGATGTCGTTCTTTGTAAAACAGGAAGATACCGATATTTTCTAAGCTTTAGGTTTAGCATTAAAAATAAACGCCGCTTTTCTTGGGACACATTACTGTGTTTTTCATACGCAAGTCTGCACAAGATGTTCAGTCATTAACTCCTATAATCTTATAAATGTTATTATTTTACTCAAACTAAAGACATTTTTTATGTCTGTGAGAAAAAAAACTATGTTTTAGGGCAATGTTTCACAAAAAATTGCACTTTTTAATGGGTTCACCAACTCCTACTGCATGTGTTTCATGAATTACAAACACCTAAATGTTAGACTGCTTGGTTTGGATCTAGATTGGTCAGTATGACTTGTAGAAGAGAAACACAACCAGCTTTCAATTTGATGCACACTAGGAGTTTTTAGCACATAGCCATGCTGACACTTCTCTGCTCCTCCTGTCTACACTTGAACAGAAAGTGAAGAAAAGAAAAAAAATCTGAAGGTGAAAACCGAGAAGGATGTGTTTGATCAAATCCACACAGATTCACTTCTGTGACACTGAAGCAGATGTTTAGAAAATTGAGGCAGATGATCCAAAAAGAAAGATATCACTTAAAATTCAGAACAATGTCTTCTGTTTAAAACACGTACAAAGTGAAGTATATTCTGGAAAATTTCATCTACTCTAAAATGTCTTTGTCCTGAAACTCAATAGCTTAAAAATATCTTACTTGTGGTATTTAAAATAATCAGAGTAACACTTGCTGCACTCCAAAGAGAGCAGATGTTTAAAATGGATTTCAATTCATAAGCATGAAGCCTTTCATGACCAAAGATCCAAAACTGAAGTGGCAAACTTGACAGCCCTTCAAGGAGACCAGAAGAGTCTTCGACAGCGAAGCTCCTGCCGTATCAATGAGCCGCACGTTCTCCTCTCGTGGGAAGAAGAAGCAAACAGGGTCTGGCTTTTGTGTTCGTCATATCTCCTGCAGCCCATGGTGACCGCAATGTGTCTCAGTCACTTTGGCTCACAAAGGACAGACTGGCAGTGCAGAGCCAGGGGAATTGGAGCTCTGTGGGAAATGGCGTCCCTGTGGCCATTTTGAACATAGCAGACCTTCCTCCCTCATGTTGTCTTCTCTTAAGCTTATCCAGGAGCGACTTTATGCTCTCACTATGTGAGGATCATGAAATTTCACCCACAGAGGAAAGAACTGAACACTTTGAGTCAGCTTTAAGCGCACACCGACTAAAACGGAACATAAAGGGCACTCACTTGCAAATGGAGGTTCTTAGTTGTTACTTTATATTTGGAAATAGTATAAAAACAACATGTTATATTTCACAATTAGTCATATTTCACACAAAAACTACAAACTCATATGCAGATTCTCAGGAGACTTCACTTCTCAAATGTAATATAAGCATAGCGACCCAGGAACTTTAAAAACTGAGAAGAAACATCAGTTTTAAGCAAAGAGGTTCCTCTACGTTGATCAATGGGATGAGTCTGGGTGTTTTTAGTTCCGTCTTGTCCTACAGCTGACGAAGACAGAAAAGTCTCCCTGCAAAGATGATCTGAAATAAGGACAAATGGATGTTTTTGAGCAACGTTTTGGTGATGTTTAGGATATAAAGGTGGGATAAATATACTAATAATAATGTACAACAAACAGAGTCATGTTGAGTGCCTGAACGTTGATCCTGTAAAATTCTGGTTCTTGTACTTAAATGCATAGAAATGGTTCATATTACAAAATATTATATTTCTGGTTTTAATTAAAAAATGTTGAAGTTTAAAAGTATACATATATTTTCCATAAAGTAAATTAAACGTATCAATTAAGGAGCAGTGTTTTTCATTACCACATAAAATTGTTAGATACAACATTGTCTGCACTATTATCAAATGACAGGCGGCAATTTGATTTAATGAACAAGGCAGGAAATGAAATAGCAGCTCAGTGAGAATGAAATGGGGAAAGAGTAATTCTGCCTGCTCCTCCTGAAATGGAAACATTGCTGAATACAAAGCTTAATTTTGCACCAACCACTGAAAGCGAATGTGGCTGAGAGAGGTCCAAAACAGAGCAGAAAATATTCAAAATGGACTGAAAATAGTCTTTTTGGATCCAATTGTGCTATAATTATGCTTATTTTTGCAACAGATTTTTTAAGATGTACTTTTATAAAAATTCAACCGAAGCACAGCTGCACCAGAAAAGAGTTTTCTAATTAAAAATGACAGAATTTAGTGTGTGGAATAATTGATTAGATGAGATCAAAAGGCACATGGCTGCAAATGTATGTAAAAGCTCGCATATTATAAATAGTTAAAGTGTGGGGTCAAATCATTACTGTGGTTCAAACTCCTTCAAAGAAGATGGAAAAGATGCAACGTGGTTCCCTCTGATTGCACATATGACTCCCCTCGTCATCACTTGATGCAGCAAAGTATGTAAAACACAAGTAAACAGAACAATAAAATGATTTAATCATTAAATAAAGGCAAAGTTTGCAGTTTATGTATTTTTTTGTGCTTCATTCATTCATTTTAGAGGAAGAATCTCCACCGGGTTCTGCTGTCATCATCAGGGGAAAATACAGGTCTGGCATTTTATTTATTCCACAATGTGGAATAAATAGTTTCAACTCTGGATTTTTGTTGATAAACTCAAAGCATCAAGCATATATAATGTTAAATTACCCATCAAAAGAAATCACTTCATGGTAACTTCCACTATCAGGGTTAGGGATTAGGATTAGGATTAGGGTTCGGGGTTACGTTCAGCCTTAACCATCTGATTAGTTGGTTGCACAACTTTGTTTTCTCGTTGCAATGCTGCATTTACCTAAAAACATTTAGCTGAATCATGTTGGATATAGTGAAAGTCGGTTTTTTAAATGTGAAAATTGCTTAAACCAATAAACGAATTTAACAAATTAACCTGCTTCTGTAGGAACCACGTTGTGCAGTAAATGAGTCACAACCCTGCCTGTAAGTACAATGTCAGTACAATATAATGATGATTGCTGAAGTTGTACATATTGCTGTATTGTGAGTTTTCTAAAGAGAAAAAGAGCAAAGAATGCAGCAGCCAGACGACAGCAGTGTTTACAACCCATCTGTCAGTTTAGAAAACTTTCACCAGTAAACAGCACTGTGGTAAAACTGGATGCATTAACAGCCATAAAACTCAAATCTGAGAGCCGCAAAACCACCACAACCAATTACACAACTTTCCATGGAACATCTTAATGGCTTAGAAAAGTAATGTGCATTTGCAGAATGGGTCAGCTGTTTGCCTGAGTCCTGTTTTTAGTGTTTTAAGAGGGCTGGATGAAAACTGCATTAGCAGGTTTATGAGGTGACATGAACTTCCCAACAAATCCTGGAAATCTGTAACCACTACAACATCAAATTACTAAATAGAGGTGTTAAGAAAAAGGAAACAGAGCATGTTTATGAATGCTTCCATGTCAGTAGAGAACAAGTTGAAGAACATCTATATTTTAATAATTTAGTACATGCATCAGCGCAACCACAGGAACCTTTTAAATGAATTTATCCTTTAATAAAAGGCAAAGCTATCTAAATCAACCCAGCCTGATTCTAAAAGAAATAAAACAATATACTGCCCCGTTTTCTAGCTCGTACTTTAGATATCACCCACATTTTTCGTTCAGTTTCATGAGAAAAACATGGAGAATCAAGAAATCACCTGAACAGAACCTGAGAGCCAACATGAAGTAGGCTAAAGGAGCTTAATATAAAAACATTCAGAAGAGCAGTGACATCTATAAATCTGAGAAGCATTACAAAGCCATGTTTTAAGACTTCAGGCCTCAAACATGAGAGCCACAAAGAGAGAAAACATGCAGCGTTAGAAAACCTTCCCTGTAGCTGGCAGATTTCTAAAATTGTACAAAAAGCCAAGAACAATATCTAAAGCACCGAAGACATCACTTGCCTTTGTTGAGGTCAAAGTTCATGAATCAACAGAAATAAAATAGACAACCTTTTCACTCAGTTTTAACAGATTTTGTTCTTGCTTGGTAAATTATTCAAGACTGATTATTTAATGGATGTTCGTTATCTTTGATACATTTCGCCTGATGATCTGAAAAATTGAAGTGTGACAAAAATTCAAAGGAATGTATTAGGGAATAAGTATTTTTTTTTATAACACTATTTCTGAATAACGTACCAGCAGAAGGGCTTTAACTCAATCAAATACCATGAAGGAAGATTAATAAGTCTGTTAATGGAAGGAGGCTGAGAGATCTCTGGAAGCGAGATAAGGTACGAGGTGTAAACAGAGGAAAACACAGTCGAGTGGAGGTGGGAAGTGCAAACTCCATCAATCACTGCTGACAGCTGAGACAGATTTAAGGATCATCAGCAGCATAAAAGAAATTGATGTTTCGCCACTAAATATCGCAGAAATAATTAGTAATATTGGCTCCAAGAAGTCTAAAATATGTTTGATTATTTATCACAAGGGTTCACCAATATTTCAGTTGCAGTTCTGACAATAGAAGCAGCTTTAATAACGAGCAAGCTTTAAATGTGAGGTGAAGGATACGCAATTCCAGTAAAAAACCTTCACATTTATGGATATGACTTAATGAAAAAGCTTAAAAGAAAACCAGTCAGCATGCACACCTTTGCAGGCGCTTTCAAAGAACAATAAAACAATGAAAATAATAGCTTCCATGTCACAATAATTCACAAATACTGCTATTTTTTGGTCAGTTGAAGGGAAGCTCTCGCTCATGAAAATGTTTGTATTTGTTATTCACAGCCAGACTTGCCGTACCTTTGATCCCACACCTGTGCTTGTTCAAGCCCGAAGCAGCTCTTTGTGAATAATATTTACTGAAATATTTATGCAAAAGTCCAACCTACTAAGCGAGGCATAAACAAAGCCGCAGAGTATTTGTGCATCGTGTTTCAAACAAAGTCAGTGCCTCTCAGCCTCTGGAGTGAATGGCCACTTCAGTCGCTCTGATCACAGCTGACTTCACTCCATTGAATTAACACACAGTTTTCTTGGCTACAGGCTCAGGGGCCATGTTGGAGCCTCACTGGTGAATATTAGATTGCACGCCTCCAGATCTCATTAAAGGAAGCAACAGGACAATGTCTGCATCCCAAATGAGACCAGAGGCCATCAAGCATCCTGACTCCCTGTAGGATCTACCGATTTGATTGATTTTGTGTGCAGACGTCATGGGGAAACAGAGGCCAAGATGTCATATTGTGCAAATAAAATAATTAGACCTTTTCTATCCTTTCTTTACATGATGCAAAGTTTAAATAAATGCCATGGGCTATGATGAGATTTGATGAAGAGTTATCCGAGATCATACTCACAGGTTCTTGAGTCTGAGCAATTTTTTTTCAGACTTCCTTTCCCAGATGGATGTCCACTGAAAAACAAACACAGGCGTCATGATCACAAACACCCAGAAACCCGGACAGCACAAAAACCAGGCTCCACTGAGTCTAACAGAGAAGACGATACACATGTGGCCCAAGAAATGTTTTTAGGCAACGTGTCAACTGAGTCCATGCAGACAGCAGGCTGTACTGAAAATCAAATTACCACTGTCACTGTATGGTCCTAACTAACTAAGATGTCCAGCATTAGCTATGCATAATTAGCCAGAGTTTTAAATAAAATCACCTTGTGCCTGGAGCTGTTCTTTTTTAACAGTAGTTAACCAGTAATAACCACTAATTAAACCCTTCAGTGCCGGTGAAAATGTAGAATATCTACAATTAACAGAAAAGTCGGCAATGAGATTTTTCATTTGCAGCTCAAAAACTCTGAAATATCAAACTCATCTTGCATAAGCATACATATGCACTTTCACACAATTTAGCACTTTTCTCAGAAAATCAGAGAAAATTAGTAATTCACTTTGAATGAAACATCAAGGAGAATTTTTTTATTTTTGCAAACCCTGATTTCAGATGACGAAAGTTCAGTTGGAGCCTTTTCCCTGCACAATTTTAGTGGGTTGATTAATAAATTTTAAAAAAGTCAAGTGGGGTCAAATTGATGTGCCTCATAAAAACATTCAAAGCACAAAAAGAGATAAGCATTTTTTTTTTTTTATCCCACAAATGTTATCCTAAAGTTCTCACCAGAAAATGAAAATTTAACCCTGTAATGGTCAGCATCATCTTTCCTTTGCTAGAAAAGGAAAGATGGAGAAGTGAGAGAGACAGAAGACAGCAGCAGTGCCGTCCATCGATTGGTAAAAGGCAGAAAAATCAGTACCAGAATGGGCCGGCTATCTTCCAAAAGATGAAGCCATGAAAGATATAAACAGGCACTAATTAGCAGCTGATATTTACCAGCAGACAGCAGGAGGGCTTTCAAAGCCAACTCTGTGCTTTTACTGAAAAGGTGTTTCATGAATGTGTAACAGTCATGTGGGCCTGAAAAACAAACAACCTCCAGGGACACATACTCTTAAAATAGACTTCAAATGCCTGGGGATACCAGTCTGGCTCACTGGCAGTCATTGACACCCAATAAGCCGGGCGACGAAGGCCTCAAGACATGTTTGTTTTCCTAGAAAAGGGTCGAGAAAAAACTCTTCACTACAAGTGACAATAACTAAGGGTCCTACAGTTGAGTATATCTTAGAACAAGTAAAAGTCCAATAACAGAGGTGAGAAAAAATACATTTTCAGGGTTAGTTTCAAATCTAATTAGATTTCTAGCACTTCACTAAAGCAATAACCAGGTGCAGACCGACAACATTAAACAACCAACCATTTTTTTTATTTTTCTGAGTTTCTTAAGAAGTTGTTTTAACAATTTAGCTGTTATTCTGACTGAAGATATAAGTTGAGCTGCAATATCCACAGCAAACATTGATCCTCTCAACGTTGAGAAGGAGAGCAGAAACATTTTTACCATGGCGCTGTCCGAGCGCGACTTTATATTAATGTCAAGACTGTTGTGAAGAAGCTATTAAGCAGGTCAAGAGTAATATGTAATATTGTTAACGTCTCCACATGCACATATTCTGTGCATCAAGATGAAGCCATCCTTTCCAACAGAGGAAGCTGGAGTTGGTGATTCAATTCAATTCTGTTTGGTTACACAGAGCCAATTCACATCACAAGGGAACTCGAGACACTTTACAACAACAACAAAAAAAAAGATACATTCACTCCAACCACACATAAAATTTGGCCCATTAATTATTTGTTGCAGCAATGCATCTTTGTAATAAGAAGCTGAAACGTGAAATAAGGACGGACTGACAACAAATCACCAATTCCACTTCAAACGACAACAAATCGCAAGAACTGATTATATTGCAAAAAATGCTAAAACTTAGAAAACACTGCATACAAAGCCAAGCACAGCAGATGCAGCATCATTGACCCATCACCTGGATATTCAAGGGGTTATGCAGTTAATGAGCAGAGCATGGTGGTTCTGGAGAGCTCTGTCTCATCAGACCAGAGGCAACTCTGCTAAACTTCAATGAAACTTCCTACTTAGCCCCATTATAACAAAACCACTCTGACTTAAATCACTAAGGGAGAGCGTGAAGTTGACCCAGCCTTCCTAAATGATCTTCCTAAACATCTGCAAATAACTTCTGGGAGTCTTTAAAAGAGTTTCACTGCTTCCACAATTAGGAAGCCTAGCCCTATTAATTTTAGCTGAAACGATTAATTCTTAAAGCAAGATTTGACAAAATCCTAAAAATACAAAATAATCCAAACTATCTCAAAAGCAATGTAGGGCATGCTATGTAATCTGTTCTAGTGAGACTTTATTTAATACACTAACTCATGGAAGTACATGAATTAAAGCGAAAGGTCATTGATTTAATATTGTAAACGTTTCAATTTCTTCAATTAAAGGCTTGAAAATGACAAATGTTCACCTTCCAGCTAGAAAATTGCCATCTAATGCGCAGCCAGAGTTATAATCACTTGGTTTAGATCAAAGTCTATCCAGATGTTACAGTGGCTTGGTTAAAAAAAAAGGAATTTGTGAACAGATTTTGTATTCATGGATGTTTTTTGTCCTGCTTCAGCAAACATTTTGGATTCAACTCCAGACACACCACACTTTTCAGAAATTCATTTTATAATAATTTTAAAAATATTGCATTTCACAAATGTGTTGAAATTTTAAAATACATCAAAAAGTTTTGTAATTATGACTTCCAACTATTATATAAATTGCTATTTTCCACATTTACTGAAAACTAACTGCTCTCGAAAAGTTTACAGTATATTAAAAAACACTGAAAACTCCATGGCAACAACATTCCTTTGCATTTTATCCAACTCCTTTTTATACTTATGCAAAATGGGTTCTGTCAAAGAAAGTTTGTTTGGGTTAAAAAAAGTCACAATAACTTGATTACAAGTCTGCATCACTGATTTCTGAATACTTCTGGCATTTGTTATTCCACAATCACACTATAGAGACCCAAGGAACTTAATATTCCCCTGTGTAGCGCTGAGGAACATTGCAGTCTCATAAGAAACAAACACATTATTAGTTTCAGGCTCATATTGACAATCAAATTGCCACATCTATTTAATAAGAAGCCTGGGAGGGCCAGTGTTTAGGGAACAATAGTGACTTTTTTGTTCGTCAGCAGGGACACAAAGTCAATATCCTGCATGGAGATATTACTCCTAAGAAGTATTAATCATTTTCCCAGTCTTGTATCTACCTTAAAGCAGCATGAAGACTGGATGGAGCCTCTTTCATACTCGTCCTGCCTTCCAGACGGCCACCCTCGACTACAGCCAGATTTGAGGCCCACTTGAATTCGGCTCAGAAGAATTTGGCAGGAGTGTGGCAACAAGGCTGTTAGCAAATAGCAGAAAGATGAATAGTCTTTCTGCCTGCCAAACCTTTGCACAGGGGCACTTGTAGTTTGTGGGATGTAATGAGACTGTAGTGTGACTCTGTCTTGTATACCCCTGTTTCTCAGATGTTGACACTATTTCATATTTAGTGGGCAAGTTTGTACTCATTTCTTTGTGATGGAGAAAATGAAATGCAATTTGATTTTACTCCAAATTGCATGAAGGCATTGCATCTAATAGCCAAACTTTATGTTGCACACAGTAAACTGAGTTCACCTATCTGAATAAATACTGATATTCTGTGGAGGCAGCAGGGCTGTTTTTGATTTTAGACTGAAAATGTTAAGAAGTCTGCCACCTAGAGGCAATTGCATACATAATTTCTTTATTAAATTTAGAAAATTTGAATGATCTCTGCACCAGGTATTAGCATTCAAGCTCTATTTAAACTTTAACAATAAGATAATGGAGAAATGGACCAGCAAAATCCTCTCCTGAACGTCAGTTCTACTCTGCCGAGATGGAAAGTATAATTAAATTCTTTGTTTGCCTTGTTTACTCTGTGCAGAGGATAAAGAATGGGTCTCTGCTGTCAGTTACCATATGATCTGGCGCTCCACTCTGGCCGGGCCTGTCAGTCAGCGTTTCTCTGTTGACATCAAAACATTCGATAATCTTGCTGCTGCAGATGCTGAAGTCAAATAGGGAAAAAAAAAATTAGATATAAAAAGTGAGAGCGAGAGAAAGCCTGTAATGCTGTGCCTGCTAATTATGCTGCCTGAGATGTCTCTTTGTCATCAGATTAAACTGCATGACAGATAGTAATAAACTGCATTTTTGCCTGTTTACTTGGCTGAAAATACAAGTGTGAAAATGAAAACGATTATGCGACTGGAATATATGAAACAGGCATAACCAAAGCAGCGCATTCACAGATTTGGCCTAATTGTTTGCAGAAAGAACAGAAGAAGGTCAGAAAACAGTCGTACCATTGATTTTTTTAACATGTCTTCTCTTTAGTCAAACAAAAGGCTTTTCCAGTTATCTATTCTGTATGTGGGTGGAACAATCAATTAACAAAACTTTAAAGCTCCATGTAGGCAACCTCGGATTACATTCGACTATCTTTGATTGGTCAGAAGGGGCTAGATTTACTTGCAAGCAGTGAAGTGCCTCCTTTTAAAGATGCTCCTCTGCAAAGGAGCAAGCAAATAGCTGTTACCTTGGAGCCACAGCCTGCCTAATCATGACCGTAATGCAACCTGGATGAATGGAACAAATGCAAGCACACAATATTGACTAAATGAGATAAACCTATTAAGGTTTCAGTAAATGAATTGAAATGTCTTTTTCGTGCATAAATGAAATGTTTGGGTTCAGCTTGGAGCCCCAAACTGCCTCAATAATTGCCTGGGTAAAGCAGAACGCCCTTGAAACTGGCACTCAAATCAGACGGCGGAATAACATTCAGATGGTCTCTCTGCATGATGATGACACAGCGTTTGCTAAGCCTGCCCTCTCCTGTGCTTTGCCCTTGAATTTTAATGAGTTTACAGAGTTTGCTCAACTTCGATCCCAGGCTTTGTTTATTCAATGTCTAATAATAAATAATAACAAAAAATATCTGTTGCATTTTTCATCCACTTTTTAAGTGGATGTTGAAATGTGGAAAAACTTTATTTCATTCCATAAAACTTGAGAAATCTTGTGTAGGATACTGCAAAACACACTGAAAAATCCTCAACTTTAGTGCAACTAAATGCGATAACTTATTCTACACATCTTTATTAAAGGTTTTTCTATACATCTTTCCACATATCAAGCTTAACGACCATCTTCTGTGAAATACGTTCGCAGAAGACGAGCCAATCTGAAAAGTAAATCTAAATCCCGTACAGTTCCCCCTCCTCTCTGATTTTGTCTGCTCAAGACTCAATTCTCTCATTGTAACACAATCACACTGAATGATAGCACTCAGATGCTGCACTCTGGATAATGATGCAATCAAATTGCATTATTTGGCTGCAACAGGTGCAAAACGAATGTGGATTATTTGCTGCTGATGCTAATTTGAGTTGTGTTTGGCTCATTTGCCACAACAGGTCTCTCTGGAAACCATTTAATCCATGATGGGATTGTTTTCAACAATCTCAAATGTTTCATTTTGGCGATAATCTGGACTTGGCAGCATTTCATGGCCAACATATTCAAATATTTTGCTTCAATCTAGCATGGAAATACCAAACCACCTGATTTTATGTCAATTCAAAAAGTTAATTCTCAGAAACAAAACTGAAAAAAGGGATTCAAAATACAGAAATGCTGGATTGCTGACCTTACACCACCATTACAAGGGTAATTCACATGTGTAAAGTTTAGTGGAAGGAAAAACTGGTAGACAAAGGCCACAAGCAACAGGGAAAACCGCATTGTGCACAAAGGCTACAGAACCAGAGGTGACGTAATTGTGTTACCTGCGAAAAATGTTTGTCTCTTTGGTGCGTAACAGTGGCAACAAGGTATTATTTTTACAACATGGAGTAGTTGATGAAATGGATGCAGAGCAGGACTAAGAGCAAAGAATCAGAACAAGGATCCCGACTCCGGCGTCTCAATGTTTGCATCCATATGGCCAAATTAATAAACTTTCAATACATTTAAACTATTGCGATGCACCTCTTCATCAGCACATAATTTTAAAATAACTGGGCCTACAGATGAAACTAAAAAAAGAAATTCCCCATCAGCCATGTTACTGAAGACATGGCTTCAAGATGGTGGCTAATTAAGACCACAACTTAATTAAATCTTGGCAGAAGAGAGCCACCTCTATGATGTAAATGTGAAAACAGCCACTGTTGTTGCACACAGATGGCACATGAATAGCAAGTTGGGAAGAAAAGAAAAAGATCTCACGAAGCGGCACAGATTTTTTTTTTCTTCATTTTTTTTATGCCAGCACTGATTTTTACCAGCTCAGTTTTAATGGTTGCCTGGAAACACTTGTTAGCGTGAACCACTGAGTCAAGGAGAGTCAGGATGTGGGAACCCAAAGTTAGACTTCAGCTCAGAGGCAATTACACCAATCGCAGGACATTTGAGGACTAAGCATCTGCAATGTTGCATGCAACAATCTGACATTACATTATACGATTTTAAAGATTTTGAATATAAAGTCATTATACAGCATTTTGCAAATATTACCATCTATTTAAAAATTACTAGCTGTAAGAAAAGCTTAAAATCAAGCTTCCTACTGTTGCTGTATTTATTCTTGCAACTAGCATCAAGCTGAAAGCCTCCTTGTGCCTTTTGATGAATTTCCTCCATTGTGTTGCAGAAATCAGGGGGTTTTATAAAAAGAGCCATCACTCACTGGATTTAAAACATGTCCATCCTTTTACAACTACAGTTTTAGTTTTCTAAAAATGTTTTCTGCCATCAGACACCATTATAGCTTCCGGATGTGTCGAGATACGATGCGACAAGTCCAAGAATTTAAACATGCAAGGAAGTTAACAGATGAAAAATGTGCAGGGAATAATAAGAAAAAAGAATAAAGAGGGTATTACCTTGAACAAGAATTGCCTTATTGGTCATTTAGATAACTGCGACTGTCTCTCTCTCTCAGCCATTTCATTACGGACAAATGGAAACAGACAATCGTGAGCTTATAATAAGCAAAAATTGCTCCCTGTCACACTAAATCCATGCACACTAGACCTTATTTAAATAAACTTCCCTTCCAGAGAGGCTTTGTTATTGTAATTGTGAAGCAAAAGAAAAAGAAAAACTGTTTAAACGTTACTTCTGCCCTTTTAGACATCTGGATCTGTTCCAGATCCAGTTCATTAGTTTGGGTAAATTCACTTATGAACAGAGGGAATGAGGAGAAAACAGCTAATTTTGTTTTCATCCTACTCAGTTTCTGTTTTTGGGTATCATGTATTGAGGTGGCCCACATGATGAGCCCAAATTATATTTGGTTCTGATGTCTTTTCACAACCAACAATGATTTCCTGTCTCCTGCTTACGGTTAGTACATGCAAAAGCTGGTTAAACATTTTCTGAAAATGTTTGTTACGTTCCTTAACTTACAGAGCTGTGTAGATGCAGGATGTTGATGAGCTGCTAAGATTTAAACTCCTTATAGCATGGCATGTCCATTTTCTGTTGCAAATCTGTTATCAAATGTCAATTTGGAGGTTAAGTCAGCTTGAGACTGAATGTCATGTTTACATTTCATGCAATTGGTATCGAATGTGATATTTCTTGCTGAAAAAGACTTTCAGACTTTCCATGACTGATGAAATCACTGTGGGGCAGAAGTGACAGCAAATTGAAGCAGATTGCTACTTTTACTTTGAAAATGTCTGCCTTTGTATAATCACCTCAAGTCAATATTCTTAAGTGCAAACTGTCTTCTTTGCCTGCATCCAGGCATCACTAGACATATAATAACATTTACTACAGAGGCACACAAGTTGTAGCAGCATGAACTCTAAAGAAGCGACATGTTTTCTAAGCTGAGGTCAATGTCTGCAGCCCTCTGAGTCCTACAAGCATGTTTGTGGCCTGCTGTCAGAAACACTGGATAAACAAAAGTCCTCTTTTATATCTGGACTCACTAACACACTGACTTGCACACACAAACTGCGTCATCTTGTGGCCACGTAGATTAGACTGTTTTAATCAAGTTTGTTTGATGAGAGCATGGTTTGACTGGGACATGCAGCTGGCAGCAGAGGACGGATGAATTGAATTAGACCTGCTGTAGACAATACAGTAAACCTCTGAAGAGATTTGCTCCCAACAGCAAGCACTGACCATTTTCCACAGACAAGACAGGTAAATACGCTTTTCAGATGAGGATTAAAAACATAATTCTCCACTGCAGTCGGCATAAGGCATAAACAAAAACAGAAAGAATGAGGAGAAACAGATCCAGGATCTTAAATATGAGATTAGACATCTCTATTCGATGCTGCTGCCATAATAGTTTCCAAAGTAGGCAGGATGTTCTGTTCTGCAGTGTTCTGTAAGACTACTCAAAAATAGACTTGAGTTATAAAGATTTCGGCACTACGGTTAAAAAAAAAAGCACATTATTTTAAATAAGATGGCCGTACATACTGATATCGACGAGTTAAAAAGTTAGGATGGTGTCAATTTGTTAAAAATAATAAGAAGTTGCATGTAATTAGAGCCAAGTGCCTGGCTGCAATGTGAGTGAGAACATCCAGTTTCGAATAGCAAGAGCCATAAAATCACCTGGAGAGGAGACTGCAAGGTACAAGCATCATCCAGCCGCCATGAATTTGGAGTAGAGCTGCTGCTCTACTGCTCTGTTTATATAGAAATGAATCTACTGAGGTAGTTCAGGCATCAGGAAGCCTCTGAGGCGTTTTCCTTCTGACGAGTTCTGGGCATTTTCCACTGTGCGGCGATTCTGGGACAAAGGAAAACATGGATTTTCCCCACCAGCCTGGGAATGCTCAGAATGAGCTGGTGAGGAAAAGGATTTCTGTTTCTTTCAATCTCAGGAAACTCGGGACAAAAAAGGAAAAATGTAGAACAAAACGTTACTTTTCAGTACTTATTTAAAAAATTAACTTCTAGAAACAGCGGACAGTATTTTTAAGGTTGAGATTCTCTGTTTATATGTCAATTTAAATAGTTGAAGCACCAAATAAACCTTACAATGCATCAAAACAGACAGCGGTAACCATGTAAGCACTACAGCAGAAGCTAAAATCTATGGTTTTACTTATCTCAGGTGAATCAGCTCCAAGGAAAATGAATGGTTGCTTTATAAGCACCACCTAATAGTTTGTCAAGTAGCACTGCCTTTAGGAATTTCAGCTTCCCACGCTGTTTTTGTCTTTAATATCTAATATATGGTTGACAAAAATACCATATATTAGATATATGGCAATTTTGAGTTAAGTTTCACAGAAAAATCTGATTTTTGCCACAAGTAGGCAGGAGTTCACGGTTATTGGTTCAAGAATTAATGCCTGCAAATATGGCTCTTTTCCCTAAAAGACAGGCAGCCCTCCTAAAAATACAGCCAATCTACAAGTCAAGCTAGACACCAACACAAGGATTTTTGCAGACTGAACAGGTTGTTCATTTGACTAAGAGTCTAGCACCAACATGTGGGGATGCTGATTGGCACAGCAGGAACACAGGAATGGTGCTTACATGAGTGCGATTACAAGAAGAATTCAGTTGGGTTTACCGCATTCATTGAAGCACAAATAACAGTTCAAAGTGACAGACTGTTTCCACTTCCAATTGAGGAGGCTGTGAAGCCAGCAGGGTGCATCCAGGCTCTGCCAGTGGCCCATCACAATGGGAAACTCAGTTTTATAACCCTTCCTGTTTCATGAAGGAGTCAAACCGCAGTTCAAAACAAAAAGGTCTCGAGTTTCTGATAGTTTTAAAACGTAATTCTTTTGTAAGTTCTCTTTGAAAAGAACCAAAACGATGAAGCTGGGGAGCCGGACGCAGTTACAGGTTGATGGGATACAATACATGCTAGTGCAGTCTTAGTGAATGCATAATGTATGAACAGAACAAGTCTGTGGGGACCCATCAAATGATCAGGGTCACTGAATGAAAAATCAGATTTTCAACCGTTGGCGTTCATGGGACAGGTTAGTTTTGGGCAGCAGACTAATGTGAGCTCTGTGGTTGTTTCTAATGGACTGAAGTAATTCTCTAAAGAGAACAGAGCAGTCAGTCGGTCTGAAAACATTCTGTTTCTGTGACGTAGCCGGCCCTACCTAATCAGTTGTCTTTTTGTTCTGCCAGAAGCGACTCTCCCTCCCTTGCTCATGTCCATTATTCATAATTAACAGAGCAGAGGGCTGCAGACAAGGCAGCGAGACTCTGTTCAGTAATGTCAGTCGTCATAGGGGAGGTTCTCCATCTTGATTTCAGAAGAATACAATTCAGGGATATATATATATATTTAAAGAGGTTTATGCATAATACCCCCTCCTGGTGTTTTCTTCATGAAATAAAATGCTAATTTGATCTATGGATTTGTTGAGCAATTTTAAAAATAAACAAATCTTGAAAAGTGGTATGTCAAAGCAGTGCCTCTGTCATGATTGTAATCAGCTGCCTATTCAGTAAGGAAAAGTGTTTTTAAACAGCTCTTATAGTCATTACAGCTCAGAACATTAAATCAATACCATTCCCTCTTTACAACATGTCAGGAAATATGAACCATTTCATTTTTTGACTCCTTTAAGGCACCAAAACATTTCAAATGAAGATGTGAACAAACCAAAATCGGTGTAAAGTCTCTTCCTGAAGCTATATCATAATGCACCAACTCTAGAAAGTGATACTTCTGTTCATTTAGTGAATAAATTTGTGTTTGTATTCAAAGTTTTATTTATTTTAGCAGGGAGATACTGAATATGTTGTGTTTATAATCAAAATTAGTCTGTTTATTCATTTCTGGGTATCCTATTTCCCCTTTAAATTGGACCTTGATGTCCATAGGAAATGTTATTTCCCACACAGCATTCATCATCAACGGCGGGAAAACAAAGAGCTCTTATTGCTGCCGCGGTGCTCAGCTTCAGTCTACAACTCAAGAACTGATCCTATTCCATTTGCATTTCGCACATCAAAGGAAGCAATTACCTGTGCTATAACAGACCCTCTCAGAAAATCATGTATTGATTGCTAATTAGCGCTTAATGAAATTGCAACCAACCAGCATAAAGAAGCATAATTATGTTTTGTGATTAAGTTTTCTGCAGATGTACATGCAGAATTTGTATTTCAAGTGTTTAGGTGAGGATCCTTCACCAGAAGGATAAAGAGGAGATTCAGTTATTGGTTTTTGTGGTTTTCTGCTCCAGTTCCACCAGATATGTGTTACATAAGGTGGCCAATTGCATCGCATCAGCTTGTCCTCGCAGGATTGAGCTGCTGTTTTCTACTGGAGCTTGTCCATGGATGTGTGTGACAAAGGTGGCATGAATCGATAAAAAAAGTGGCATAAATTTAAATACTGAATTTGCAACAGATTTTACACCACAGTGTTTTAAGTAGACTGGATATTTCCTCACCTTATGGTTTTTGTGTACTTCTTATGAAGTATCTGCTCCCTGTTTTGTTGTGCAGCTGTATTTTCAACAGGATGACAGTTTAGTTAAACTCAAACATGCAAGACGGAAAGTGGGACTTTATCCAAGAGGATCTTGCTAAAAGAAGGAAAAGCTCTGAATACGTTTGAACAGATAAACAGAGAAGTAATAGGGGATAACAGCTGCTCACCAGCGCGCTAACAGGATTGCCTCAGTCCTCCACTGCTTTGCTCCCAGTGGGTTGTGGGCAGGTCCACAGAGGTGCCCTCCACTGTCTGAGCCTGTTGGTTCCCCAATCAATAACTCTACGCCTTGCTGGTGAAATATGGGCCCAGCTTGGAGCTGGTAGCTTTCCAAATTAGAAGCGCTACGGTGTAAAAAATAAAACTTGCGGCAGACAGATGACATTTCCCCTAGCATATACAGGGTGTCATGTTGTAGTTGCATTAAAAAATATAAAAAGTGAAAGTTTGACCAAGCTGCACACTGATGTATTTCTTTACGTAACTCTGTTTTTTTATGCAGGGTTTAATATACAATTATGAAAGAAGAAAATCTGTTACTTTTCCAGCTCTAAATCAATCATGTTTGGTCGAAGTTTATCATTCAAAACTCTTGAAAAAGTGACAAATTCAACATCATTCTCCATGCAGATATAAAAATGCTGTGAATCGCTAATGGGATTGCCTCTAAATCCCATTGAGTAAACTAATCAGTTTATTCTTTTTTAGCTTTTTAGTGGTACTAAAATGTTACAGGTCATTAAGCAAATTTTAATACTAGACAAAAATAACCTGAGTTTATTAAACAAGCTTTTTAAAATCTCATCTTATTTCCATCTAGTCCTTCCTGACACATAAAATGGAGACTATTTGCAAAATGAAGGTTTGAAGAATCTCCCAAAAGCAACAATTATACCGAGATCTAAAGCTAATCAAAAACAAATGACACCGATTAGAATCTGGAAAGAGCAGCAAAACTTTAGGACTTCAGGAAATCACTGCTAGAGTCATTATGGTCAAATGGATAAAACAGAACAATAGACAAAATTACTCAAGTTACATTTGTCTGAGTTTTTTGTACTATTTTAAGATAAATGTACACAGTGGCTAGTAGTAGATTAAAATGTTGCCAGGTTGTATACTCTGGTATTTCTGCTGTAAATAGCAGAAAATGTTATATTTTGTTCCTTGTTCTTCACAGCGCAACGTTAATAAAAGACTGGAAATGTAAAGTGACAGGAACATTTTAAGGCTCGGCTCCTTCAGGCGGCTAAATTTTAGTTTCCCGTCCTGGAAAGCCTGGCTAAAAAAAGAAAGTGCATTGTAGCCAGAATATTAGGACATATGATGCCAAAGGAATCGATTTTGATCTGAAACAGATCCTGTAACACTGAATAGATGAAATGCATGCGTCTTTTTCTACTTTAAAGGCTTAAGGTGAAATATTTATTGCACTAAATAATGACAACAAAGAAGCAACAACTAAGAAAAATAATCTTCAAAGCCAAAATGATAAGCAGTGATATCTTGCAGGTGGTTGAGATGATCAATACTGTGACAAAGCTGGAAGTCAGAACAACAAGCTTCAATAAAGTTCAAAGAAAGTTGAGATCAATAGTACAAATAGGTGACCAGTCACAGGAAACCAGCGCAGGTGGTCAGATGCTTCAGTTAATTAGATTTCATTGGGTATTTTGTTGCAAAAATTCAACATTTGAGCAGAAAACACTGGATGAGGGATAAATGCAAAGATACAATGGGGTGACACCAAGATTCATCCTGCTTCTGCAGCTGCCAGATGAGCACTGGCCTGATCGCCACCCTCGGGGTCGTTGAGCAGCACCCAACAGCTGGCGGTGGCACTTTTATTACCTATAAATTATTCCCAAGCAACGTCAGCGATCATCCGTTCATTGACGGGCAGTAAAGTGCCGTTAAGCTTAGGATTGTCTCTGAGCTGCTGGATGAATAAGTAAATGACAGAGAGAAGAAAAACTATCCTGCTGATGGAGGACCTGGTAGACCTCTTGACGAACCACCAAAGGTATGCAGCCATCTTGAGTCACTGTTAAGAGCCATTGCTTGCTGTGAGTCATGTTTATATTTGGATTGGGGAGGAAGAGGAGCAACCAGGCGAATAACGCACATCACCTTCCCCAGTGGAAGCATTTGGCTGTGTGTGGGAGAGAGAAAGAGAATATTTGTGTTTGAGCATGCCTGTGATCCACAGTCTGACCTAGAAAAGCAGCAGCACCAATCAGAGGATTCATGGCAGTTGGGCAACACACTCCATGGTATAAATAACTTGAAGTGTGCCAGTTGCATGCATAATTACAAAGCACTGAAGCGGAAGCGTGAAAACCTCCATTTCTCCTCACTCTGACTTAAACATAGCTTGGACATTGTAAGCTCCTGTACAGCAGGTGGGGCTACAGTATCTCAGAGATATTGCAATACAAACTGAACAAGGGGTCTGTGCAGATTGAGGCCAATACAGAGTCTGCCTTAAAATGAAAAATGATCTTTTAGTTTTCAAATACTGCAAAAAGCTGTTAATGATGATGCAACTCATCAGCAAGTCATGTACAGACACTCAATTTCTCAAAAACCAAACAATGCATGTGCATTTGCACTCTTATTTACAATAATACAGTTTTAAAATGTATGTCGTATTAATCAGTGCTTACATATTTAGATAAATATTTTTGTTTGAATATTTTCTTCCATCTCACACAGAAAACCAAACAAGTGAGCAAAGCTTGAGGACGACTGTGGACTATAAAACACTTATAGTCCACTTGGACTTGTAATAATAATGTCAAGATATATATTTTTTAATTCAACATAAAATTATGTCATTACCAAGAAAGACATTTATTTTAGGGCATTCACACGTCGTTAACAAGGGTGTAAATTATTTAGACGGACCTGCAGATTCAAAGCGTTTGTTCATAGTTTGACTCATCGCAGCTTAATTCTCCCTCCACATGTGCGTCTGTGATTCATGGCGTGTAAATAGTATCAATCCATATCCACTTTAGTAGCATATGAGTCCTTTGGTTTCAATTCCTATAAATCTATGAGGAAAGGATGAGCTGTGCACTCTGACGTTCATCAAGGCTGATAAGCCCAACAGTTTCAGACATTCTGGAAGCACTGATTCCCATTTTAGAGATACTAGGCTATATTAGACATGCTTATTTGGCTCTGGACTCTGTTTGGAGCACGCATGCTTGTTGTTCAATACAAAGTATTAACACTAAGTGAAGGAAATGGATGTCGGCAGACTGCACTCACAAACAAGCATGCACACGGGGTGGAGTGCAGCTCTGCCATCAAGCTGTATTTCCAAAACCACACTGTTACTCGGCGCTTTGTGGTTTTAGCTTTTTGAACACAAATATAAAGAAAACAATGGCACAACAACTCTGGTCAGCAACAGCAGCAGGATCCCCATCATCTTCCAGAATCCACATGTAAATTTATATGAAATACTCAACAGAGAAGTGAGACAAATTTATTCCGCTCATCAAATATAGAAACATTTGTGTCTGCTAGATGAATGACGGCGTTTGAAAGCCGTTGCTATATTATCTCAGAGAGATTTGCCTGACAGAGTGAGGATAATTACCACATTCAGCTCTATAATCAGAGATTTTTTGTGCATAATTTAGAAAATAAAACAGGCATTTTAAAGAATGTCAGTTTACCAAAATCTATTCTTATGCACACTGTCATTGTTACTTTATTTGAGCAGTTTTTCCATGTTGAAGCAGCTAAGTAGCATGAATTATTTTGGATCACATCACAACAAGATGATGTTAACGCATCTTCAATTTGCCTGACTTCGCAATGTGCTTTACACATTGTGACTTTCTTGTCAGGGTTGTGTGTATCCACATATCCACATTTTTTATTTCAGAAATGAAGAATTTGTCTTATGGAAGCAACTCGATTCGCTTTCTTTCAGCCTGCTGAATACCAGTGTGCAGGAACAAGTGGAGAGAGGACAGGATAGCACTACACCACATTCAAAGCTTCTGGAGAGAAGCTTTTCCCAAATGGCACCGTCTTTAGAATCTGATAAAACAGTGTTTGAAACGTTCACTTTTAAAACATGAGCAAAGTTTAAAACTTCATCCTCATACAGTTCAAGAAGGAAAATGGAGAACTGAGCTTGTGCTCTATAAATACTTTTTGCCTCGGCCATTTACTGACACAAGAGTAGTTCTTTTTAAATAAAAGGTTAAAGCTGCAATAAAAAAAAACTTCTCTCTTTTGCATTGTCAGTCACATGAATAACATCCTTTTCACCTGTTTCCAAAGTGATGCAAAGTTTCCTATTCAGACTTAAAAGCTTCATTTCTTCACTGTTGCTAAGCAACCAGAATATATTTTTCTCTCAATCTACTTCTTTTAATTTTGGTAATTCATTTTCTAATTATTTACAGCTACGTTAATTTTCCCCTACAACAAAATAATGTAATTAAAGTTTAAGCTTGACTAGACACTGTGAACCTGAGACCATTTATATGCAAAGAATGTTGTTTTTTTTTACATAAAAAAAAATCTACATCTGATTATCTGTTATTGCACAAAAAGTGAAAAAACCAGAGGAACAGAGTTTGTATTTTCTCTGCTGGAAGGCAACTTCTGATCAATTCCTCTCATCCTGCTGTCAAATTTGAATTATTTGCCTTTATTTTAATTGTTAATTTTAAATTTTCTCCCTATAGAAGTGACATCTCTATGGTTCTATTTGGCTGCGAAACTTTCCTGGAGTTTGAGGCAAGGCTGCCAATAACGAAACACTCTCCCAATCCTGCTAAACTATCTTGTTTGTTGTAAGCAGTTATATTTTTTAAGTAACCCAATCCTGCCAAACAGCTGTCATAATTCCAAATGGGGCATTTTTATAAATAATACATCATTAATCAAGGCTGAAAGTTTTATTCCAGAGGGATCTCCTTGCCAAGATTTAATTTTATTATTAAAGTGTGATTATATCTGACTTATTTTCAACATGCAGTAAATAAGATGCAGTTATATTTACTACAACCTGTGATCTCATTATCTGCAAGACGCCATTTGCTCCTGAGTTTTTCCATGACTGTAATTCACATCCTTGAAGTTTTTAGCTCATCTTCTGTAGTAGCAAACTCAATGTTTCATATTGTAAGACTTCATTCAGAAAATCAACAATTGTTCTTGTTTACTGCTTTTAAAAGCCCAAGGCGAATGTCCACCAGGAATACAGCTGGTGGGACACATTTGAAATGATATAAAGCGGTATTTAACTTCACATTAGTGACAGTGAGCCTGCAGAGGTCCAGGTTCAGACGGCTCTTTGCTGCTCATCTTGCTGCTCCACTCTGCACTCCAGCCAAGTATTCTCCGTCCAAATAAACAACACCATGTCAGATTACTGCAGCCCATCAATCTCCGCTCATCCCCCAGAGTCCCGTAAGCAGATAAAAAGCTAATCAAACCCTTCACTGTGTAATTCATCATTGGCTTCTCCCAAATCCTCCATCTTCTGCTGCTTCCCTTGGCAACATGACTATTTCTTTGACAACTGATGCATTACACCACTGACAACCTGACACAACATTTTTAATTTTGACATTTATTCCTGGTGCTATAATTTGTCATTTTATTTTTAAACTTTAGCAGTCTGGATTTAACTGAGTTGATGCTTTAAAAAAAAAAAAACCTGCAACCTGCTTTATAACTGATTCATTAGACAAAAAACTTCCTTCAATAATTTCCTTTTTATGTTATTCTCATCATACTCACCACTATATAAAAAAATAATCTTCCACATTTAATACAATCTTTCTTCAGTCAATCTAATTAAGAAATGTATAATTTCTGCAATCAATATAAGAATGTATATATTTCAGGATTTCTAAATGACTTGTTTATAAGTTAATTTATAAAATCACATATTATCTTTTGGGAAAAAAATGTGACACTAAGCAGCTCAAACTTGATCAGGTTTCCTGGATATTAAGCATTAAGAGATTATTCCAAGGCTTTGATCAGAACATTCACCTTGTTGTCTTGTATGCTCAGTGCCACCGACTCGATGGGCAATAACAGTACTTTTCTACCATGTAGGAGGAGAAATCATTACTATTGATGGAGGTGTAGGGCTTGCTGAGGAGAAAAAGGGCCCAGTTCATTATAGCAGTTGCCATTATTGAAGGTGTCCACTACAACAGTGGTGCAATCCCATTACGGCAACTGAATAAATTACAGATACGCCATGCATTCAAATTGACAGGTCAAAAGGTGGCTGATGCCAGTGAATCACTCTGATTTTGTATTTATGCTTAATGAATGTTTGCAGAAACGTTTGGCCGTTAACCTCAATGGACGCTGCGTAAAGCGGGAGGTGAGGAAAAAATCATTTTATGGTGAATTAAAAAGAAGACAGGCATTTTATGTTTTGGCCACTGCAGAGCGTTCGAGTGATTCACCAGCATTTCATGGTGTGTTGTCTTTGCTCAATATCCAAATCCACTCCAAAGAGCTCATTGCTGGAGCAGCTAAAGCTCTTGTTACCATGTTAGGACTTTTATGACTTATCTGTCGGCCTGTTGGAGAAATGCAATTTATTAAATGGAACAAGGAGCAGCTCTCTCTTTGGTCCATTAGCCGATTTCTATTTTACAATTTTATTAATTTCAAAACAGTAGGGCATCATTTTGTTGAAAGTTTAATTCATTCTTTTCATAAAAGATAACTTTTTACATAGTTATTAAAACGATCAAAATGTTCCGAGTTAATTTGTGAAAAGCAAAATCAAACTCTTTGGATCAATAACCATTTGAAGAAATACATCATTTCCACTAACAACCAATCAGAGCCAGGAGGAAAGTCTGAGGAGTGTCTATCATGCTTGTGTACTCGCTGCTAATACCCTCCAACACATGTGTGGAGTAACAACCTAATGTTTCATTCACTAGTGCTATTTATTACAAAACCATCCCATGGTTGGATGTTCCTGGATAGTTGTGAGCTTACAGCCCAGACAGATTAAAAATAAAAAGGTTAATAATAACAAAAAATAAATAAATACCACCTATATAAATGAATTTCTTTTTTCAGATGCAGATGATTTTTTTTCCAGCTACATAAAACTGCAGTGGGATAATCCAGAATATATATCATTTCTGTTTTACTGGCCTCTGCTCGTTCCATTTATTTCTGCAGAAAGAGGAAAAAGCAAAGGAAGCATAAAGGGAGGAAAGACTTTCTCTGGAGAGATGCACTTCAAACACATGCCCCTGAAATCCTGCCTGTCTGTCTGTCTGTCTCTCTTTGTGTGCAAAAATGGAAATTTTGACATTTCTGACTCCTTAAAATTCAGCACTGGGCAACGGGACTTTGAAACTGGTTTGTGTGGTTCTTTGTTTTTTTTTTTATCTCTTCATGAAAATAAAAAACCTCCCAGAACATTTTTAATCTATTATCAAAAAAATGCCATATGCATGGCCACAGAAATGTATTAATTTAGAATTATGCTACAGAGGACACAGCTACTGGAAACTTGCTTTATTTAAATGTTAAAAGTTATTTAAGGATTGACTCAAAGCTGTTAGGTATTATCCCATAATCTGTTTTATTTCCCTTCACCTGAGGACTTTAGACAAGTCTAACTTGTGATATAAAGAACTGCTTAGTATCTCCATCAATCTTTTGGGACCCAAAAATAAATAGTTAAGTCTTAATACATTTTAATCTTGTAAACACCAACATGTTGACTCCAGATGAAATGACGAAAAAGTATGTTTTATATTCGGTTTGACAATTAATATTGAGGTAGAATTTTCCTCCCTTTGTACATTCAAATGGTTGTGATGCCTCAAGAGGAACACAGGTTTAAAGCATCATGAACTCAACTGTGTGACTTTGGCTCAGTCTGAACATCACACAGACCCTCAAAACATTCATCAGCTGAGAATCGTTCTGTTCCGCCATTTAAAAAAACGTCACGACTTTGATCTGGGAGCAATTTCCCTCTGGTCTCAAACTATGCGGGTCCTTTCATCTGAGCAGCGGCTGAACGAGGAACTCCGTCTGGAAACAGGTGCTCCAGCTCTTTGATGTTAGCCTGTATTGGTCCAGTAGGCTTGGAAGCATGAAGTAATCGTGACCCCGTTCTGGAAGGCCCAGAACTCGCTCATCTCCGTCCCTCCCATCCTTCCTCTCGAATGGAGCAGCCAGGTGCCAAAAATACTCACAGCTGTGTTGAATAAAACATCTGACACACTGACTCCCTGACTGATGGTGGGATGGAAGGAGCTGCCCATGAGACGGATACGTCTGGGACGCGCTGCGGCCCCACACTCAGCCCATTACACAAGTTAATGACAAAGTTTAGGGGATTTTGGCTGCACATAAACTGCTTCCAGAGACAGAACTGTCCTGCTAGGTGTGGATTTCACCTGGTTCTCCACAACAAGACTGGGGATGCATTAATTCCTGAGCGAGAAAATACACACACTGTCAACTTAAATGATCACCAAAAAGCTTTTTTCTTTCCGAGTCCCTGAACGCACCACAGGCAACAAGCTAAAAACACCAGAACCTTCAGAAGACATGTCTGCAAAGGTTTAGGATTAAACAGATAAAATATGGGAATCTATCATGCATTTAAAAGTTACAACAAGGGAAAATACATAAAAATGATATTTATTTTGTAAATGTGCAGTTAATTTGACAATATGTTGGGAATCACTAGTCTGCAGTACATTACTACCTTAAGAAATTGTTGTTTTAGATGGATCTTTATGCATTTATGATGCAATTATTTGTAGGAAGAGGATCACCCAGAAACACAGATATTGATAATATATCTTCATATGTCTAAAATTTGCTTTGCATCGCCTGATTCACCTCTTTATTCAATGATTCTCAAAGTGACGGATGCATCGCCAGGAGGGGACCCAGTTTCATGACAGGGTGAGAAGCAAATAAAGACAGAAAACAAATGGAAACTGTAACATTTTAGGACAGATATGCTGCTGTTAGCGGTACAGTGAGATGACTGTATCTGAAGAAAACGTCTGTGATTACACATGTGGAAATATTAATTTCATGTAAAAAACTTTAGTAAGAAAGGTGACAACTACTGCAAGTACAATATTTTGTACTCAACAGAAGCCTGTGATGTTTGGCAAATCTTTATAAAAATATAGATTTGTGCAATTTACTTTGGGTTTCTGGGTTATCAATATATCCAATCAATTGCACCAAGAGTGCAGTTAACCTTTTTTCCTCAAGAAATCTTAAATATGTAGCCAGTAATGCTGTGAAATATTGAACATATTAATATCATCATGAGATAAATAAAGGGATTTCAAAAAGGTAGCCACACTGGATGAATTTTAATTATTTAAATGTTAATTAGTTATTCTTTAATTAAAACTAAGCTTAGCCCATTAATTTTTAGTGGATATTTTTAAAAAAGTCCCAGCTACCTGAAAAGAATGATTCTTTTATCAAATAATTCCTTATGAATTGCAAATGTTAAACTGCAGCCCAAATCATTTTATAAATTACCAGCAGTCCTTATGAGTTTTCATTGTGTTCTCACTGATTTGGTTCATTTTTAAGTAATAAATGCACGTTGGTTGAACGTGAAACCAATATGCAAATGATGTGGTTCTGTGTTGCATCAGCTCAATGTGTCATTTGCAAGAGACAGCCGATTTATTTAAAACAGACGTAAACTAAGAATGATTTAATCTCAGAGACTCTTTTAGTCTTTCAGTGATGAATGGAGAGTCAGTTATTTGGATCCAGTCACTGGCACAACACCAAAGCCCCAGCGTATTTAGCGACGTATTGATTCAACATTTAAAAGACTGGTTCTCTGGCTGTATCCGATTACATGAGCCGCTGCCCCTTTAAGCCTCTGAGCAACACCAAATCCTCTTTTAAATAACATCACAGGCGAAACGTCAGTCTCAGAAACAAGAGTTGGGGAAATCATTATCATGATCAACTAGATCTTTGCTGATTCACAATCCTAAGTTGATCCTAATTCTACAGCAGTCAACAAAAAGAGGCGTCTGTCCTGCAGATTCAAGATAAATTAGCCTGGGTTGGACAATTTGAAATGCTGTGATTTTGTGCTTCTTTCAAAGCTCCAAAACGTTGATTTAAAACTCAGTGAGCCAGAATCTGATCCGCACTTTCATGTTTCCCAACCAAATATTCCCAAGTGAGAAATTCCAGAGAGAGAGGCTGATGGACAGAGCAGCAGGAAAAGAGATGACAGAGGGAGGGTAAACAGAGAGCCATCTAGTGGGTAGTGACCCCAAAAGCTGGATGATGGAGTCACGAGTCACTGACTGTTTACTGTACGCAACATAGGGGGACATCATTTACAGCTGCAGCACTGATGCACGGTCAATCAGCAGCTGGTGATTTGCAGCAGGGAGAGTTTGCTCTCCTGGGAATGCAGCAAAGAGCTTTCTGTAATCAATGAGATACTGAGAGGACAAAAAGGCTGGGATTAAGTCTTTCCAAAATAAGACTCCTAATGTTTTCAATTAATTTTTCCTCACTTGACTAGTCAGGAGAGAACTGCTGATCCAACTACAGTATTGTATTTTTGTTTTTTCACGTTATATTGCAATTTGTGTTAGCAAAATTGAAAACCATGTGCACCAAAGTGGAACTAAAACCAATTAAGAGATGTAAACAGGTCTTCAGAAGTGAAGTGTTTTAATAGTTATGCCCTTTATGCCGCTCAGTTTCTTATTCACAAAGCTATTCAAGCGTTTTTTTTGTGCAACTTGTGCAACATTTTGAAAAATAAGAGATTTAAATGTTCCAACAGTGCTTTGCAAAAAACACACAAAAAAAAACGTCTCGATATATTTTTTTAATTTAGTATCATTTAGACCACAAACTATAATTCATTATGGATTTTAATGTGCTTGAGACAAAGTGGTACATAAATCATAAGTGCACTAAAAAGATAAATGGTTTTATTATGGTGTTCTTATGTGTGTTTCAAGCAATTATTTATAGATTTATATTCTCTAGAACTACAGATAAATCTTGTGAGATATGCATCTTCAATGATCAACATCTTCAAAGTATGCAGAGGATTAAAAAGTACTCAGTTACTCTGATGCATTCACACATCGTTTGCTGTTTGAAATACACAGAAACACTTTTAAATCTCTTACATGACCATTTACTAGAAATTTGCAACACTGTGAATTAATAATATGTGGAGCTCTTCAGTCTAAAAGCTCAACTAAAATAATAATAATAATAATAATAAAAAGCCTCCACAGATCCTTATTTCTAACTCTTGAAGTTGATGACATGATGCCTTCTGCAATACACAATTTATGCCTGATGCATATTTGTAATTGACTGCCTCTTCATTAACAACATTTTGGAAATGAATGTGAGGAAATCCATCATAATCATAAGTTACAATCAGCAAACCCTACAGTGGCTGCAAAGTCATAATCTCTGGGAATTTGCATATGCAATTAGCGTAAGCTTCAAGCACAAGATGTGATTGACAGAATCTGAATGTTTCAGTCCAGACGGAGGAATCTTTCAATTAAATGATGCTAAACTTTCAGAAAGTTCTTCTCTGCTTTGCAACTTTCTGACCACACTGTGCTCCTGCAGGGGTTGACCTTTCTTTAACAGAGGTTCCCAAAATGCTGAATAAGTTCAACCCTTTTTGTGTCTGCCTCAAAACATCACTTAATTCTTTGACAGTACAGCCGAGGTTTGGAGATTTTACTGTGATAAATGAAAAGCGAAGCTGCCAGTCTGACAGAATCTAATCTCTGAGGATGCATTCCAGTTTTGCCCTCGCTCACATCCTCCTTTTTTCACATCCTTCAAGGTCACCTATCTGACTGTGGAGTCAAAAATCAATGGTGGAACAGGGTTAGCAGTTAAAGGTCTTTAGTGAATATCTCACTATAAATGCTCAACATGATGGGACTGCTGAATTTCATCATAAATTCAGGTCCGAGCCGTTTCCAGGGAAAGGAGCATGTCAAGGTAATGAGTTAATTTAGGAGATAAGGAACAGCAAATGTAATCTCCAGAAATTTCACCTGCAGCTAAATGGCTCTTTGGGCCCACAGCTGCAAAGTTGCTGCTTATCGTGACAGTTTTAGTTGAAGGTTCTTCGCAGAACCGTAAACAAGGATAATCATCCTCTCAAAATATAGTAAAGTTTCCCCGGAGATCCACTATAAAGACCCCATTAAACCCCTTTGTGTGAATAATAAAGAGCCTGTTTCAACGGCCTCAGCCTGAGCAGCGAGGAGCATGAGTCAAACAGCTTAAGAGACTGCAACCGTTTCTGCCTCTATCACAGAGGCCAGACTAGCCATTAAAACAGCATTATATCAGATTTAAGCAGATGCCTAGTTATTATCCTCTAGAGGGCCGGACTGGCCCCATGGTGCTGTAGTAATGAGTGTTTTTTTCATCTGACTGGGTGGACATGTTTGTCCCGAAAAAAAAAAAGGGGGGTTTGGTGCTCACAATGAACAAAATGGACCACTGAGCCTCCACATTTGCATTCATCTTCACAGGATCTCTTAGAAAGCAGAGAGATTATGGCGCACAAGGGTAAATAAAAAGTAAACAAAAAAACAGATGGTGGTAAATCCAGACCACTTACTGTTTTATCTTTCAAGCAGTATAATTTGATGGTTTTATTCTTCCTTAGACAAAATCATTTGATGAGCGTTAAATCAGTTCAGCTTTCTGAGGCACCAGTACAAAAAGAAGATAGACTAACCTTTATTTTGATAACGTATAATAAAAGCTTTGTAAGGGACGGGATGTGGTGTCTGGATAAAATCACTGCCCATGAACCATGTGAAGAAGCATAGATGATGTTATTGCTTTATACACTTATCACACATTAATTTACAACATTTAAGTTAAATAGAGACAAACATATGGAAGATGGCACCTCAAATATATATTTTGGAAAACTTACCAGAAGCATGGAGATGGCAGGAGTGTGCAGTAGTTGGTCTACAATGTTTTTTTGTTTTTTTTTCCAGTGTGAGGAATGAATGATAGCAGTAGCTGTTTTATTGCTAGTGGTTGACATAAAAAGGCAAACGAAGACAAGACTATTTTTGGAATAATTGGGTGTTTTCCATGATTCCAAACACACATCAACAGTTATCTAAACAAATAAAATGGGTTATTATCGAGTTTCTAGAATTGTTTTCTGGCCTCAACCCAATCAATAAAAAGAGATCCACCCTGAATAACAGATGCATCATGTTAAGGAACAATCATTCAAATGATAGTGGGTGTTTATGAAAATACTTGGGCCTATATTTAAGCTTGGCCAAGTCTGGACTAGAGAAAATCCAAAATAAAATTCTCATATTTGAATTTACCTGAAGCTGTATATTTATTCTACCCTGGAATAAGAACAATAATGTAATGTATGGAGACGAAACAGTACATATAAAGTGACAAATACTGGTTTAATAAACTAGTCTGGGGATGTTAAGTCAAAATTCTGCAACTAGTGTATTTTAAAGTGAACTCTCTGCAGAGAAGCTACAGATAAATATAGAATCAAACATGTATTGAAAAAAATGTTCTTTCCTGGTTTTTAAGGGGCCGTTCATGAACCGAGTCAAACACGTCTTACTCAAGCTGTAAAGACAACATGCTTGTTTTTTTGTTTTTTTATTTTCTAGCATCTCGAGAAGAATCTTACAGCGACAACCTGACAAAGAACGATGTTCAACACTTGCATGTGTCAGCTACAGTAAAGCCCTAATGGGTGAGGAAGAGGATGACGGTGGGGGTAGGGGGTTGGTGGGGGGAGGGGGGGTGTTGGCTGGCATGACAACGTACAGCAGGCAGAGGACATGGTTGCCATGGTGACAAACAAGGATGTTTGCATCAGAGGAAAATCTCAGCAGTCCGCAGCGGAGGGCACACATTCCACTCCACTGACAGTGACGAAGAACAGTGAGGGCTAAAGATGGTTAAAAATAAGGCGTGTTGGACAGGAGGCATCACTCCTTATTCATTTCTTATTGCCTCCAACAAGAGGTCGTGAGCCACACTGGGGGAGTCCGGGCTAATGGTAAACCAGGGATAGCAACATTAATGACAAACCCGGCCTCAGTGTGTTTGATTGAAAAATAAAATCATCATCACAGTGGGGCCACTTAGCGATATTAAATCTGCAACGCTGATTATGTGCATTTTCATTTTTGGTGTTTAATCCTGCAGGAAATTTAATGAGCATGCATGACCTTGATTGGTTGCAAAACAATAGAGAAATGCAAACATGACAAACATCCACCCAACGGACAGGAAAAGGGAAACCAGAATGCTCTGTGTGTCTGACAACTACACTTCATGCTTCTCAAATCTTGCAGAAATTATCCCGACACATTTTTAATCCATCAAGGTCATTTATATCCTGGACCTGGTGGTGCGAGGGCAACGCCGGTTTTAATTGCTTTCTTACTCCATCCCATTACGGTCATTTATTTTGCACAAACACTGCTGAGTGTCATGTTGTGTCATGACTAACACATCCTGCAAGGGTGCCCGAAAGCTGCAAGCTAAGTGAAGCGGAGCCAAGAGGCAACTTAGAACGTCGTTGAATCGGCGTCTCTTTGTGGATTTGACATATTCTGGAGACACTGAATACTGACAGAAAAACAGAAATTACCCGTTGCTGCCTTGGGGGGCATTCAGTTTCTGGTGATGATAGATTGGTAAATGTGTAATTTTGCTCAAGGTGTGCATTTGTTCACCCTTTGTGATATTCAGCACAGATTACCTAATTCCCCTAAAATTGGAGCCATTATCATTCTTATAAACTCATGAATAAAAGCCTGAAGGTTGCACAGAAGTTTCTTACATCCCAGGCTCGTCTCCTGGTTGACAGGTGCCTTCCTGACACAAAAAGAGCAAATCAAATACAGACAAATTATAATCAGGACCGTTTTCAGTCCATAAAAACAGTTTGTTGGTATTATTTCAAAGAAACATTGAGTGTGCATTGGTTTGATTGCACAAGAAAAAGAGAAAAACGACATTCTGAGCAGCAAAATCAGACAAAAGACGAAATATTTAAAAAATACATTTTGTAGCACCAAAAATGTAGAAAAAAAAAGAATAAAAATACTGAAGAGCGTCTTGAAAAAATAAAAATAAACAAATAAAAAGCTCCTGACAACCAGAGTAACGTCTCTGATAGCTTTGCAGAAAAGACATTTTAGGCAGATCTTCTGCAATTTGGAGAATAGTTCAACAGAAAAATCTACAAATATCTGTGAAGAGCAGATGGTCGACTACATTGGGTTTTAATTTTTAAATATACAGACGTAGTACAATTTTTAGAGCAGGTTGTGTCAGAAACAAACTTTAAAATAATCTGTGTCGGATTATTTTAAAGTAAATAAATGTAATAAATGTATAACTCAATATGTAGTGAATTTTCTCACCAGGATTTTGAAGATAAAAAGCAGAGATAAAATAGAAGTGAAGGTTATTAGCCAACGTTATGCTCATTATAGTAATTTTGGTCAATGCAATTTACAAGAGTTGTGATTACAAGTTTTCAATGAAGGTTTGAAAGTGCAGCTATTACCATTTTCAGATAAGCTACATTCACACCTAATTACTACTATGACTACCGGCTGATGTTTAAGTAATTCAATAGCTTAATTTTGTGTTTACAATTACAGAGAAACTATTCAATGTAGCAATGTGTAACGTGCGATTACCTTAGTGTTTAGTAAATGCATCTGTAAAATGCGTGCAGGCTTAATATTTGATATCTGTATCTGTGGCAGTTTGTGGATTCTCACTGAAATTACACTCCAGAGCTAAGGTGACACAACCTGCTTGATTTATAAATTCACTGAGTAGTTTAAGCAGGTGAATTATGCGATACCCCTTCATATTTCCATAGCAGAGTGTGGAGACGGAGAGCATTTTTAAGGAGCCTTATTACATTCATGAGACACTCAAACGTGCTCCAGGGCTGATTTGTTTTATACTGCATGCCCTTCAGCAATAATTAATCCACTCTTTCACGGGCAAAGGGGACAGTTCACCCACTACGTACAAGCAAGACTGGAGGCTCTACGGGACCAACATGGAGAAAAGAGGCCAAGTTATTGTCCCTTAGCAGCCTCCATACCCCCAGATGGTATTTATCTCCAATAACTTCCTCGGGGAGCACCGTCGGGCAGCAGAGGGAGAAATACTACGGCTGGAAGATGCATTTTACCGGGACTGAGTATGAATCAGGATATTAAAAAGTTGTAGGAGGGCAAAAGCAATTTCCTGCTAAAGGGGATTTTGAAATTACAGCTCTCACATTGGCAGTCTTACCATTAAAATTATTTTCTCATTCGTACCTATCACAAAACACCTACCTCCCTGCCACCACCATTACCGTACATATATACCCAAGATAACGTCTGTCAAGCAAAGTCTGCGACAGACAGTCACAAGGAAATACAGACTACCTTTACAGAAGTCTATTTAATAAAGATTTCTCTTTGCATGACAGATCTGAGTTATATCATTGTGAAATTAATCTGGCTAAACTCAGGCCCACTTACTGAGAGAAACTAATTAAGCGTCTAATTAGTCAGTAATTTTGTAAACTTTTTCTGAATCTCCAATTAAGATATAAACCAGTTTTTAAGAGGCTTTTCAGAAAGTCTAGGTTGTGTTTTCCTGGCTGTTTTCCTCCAGATGATGCATAAATTAAATTGCAATCACATCCAACTGGAAGACTCAGCTTTTGTTGCTGATGGAACAATGGGTTCATGGGTTCTGTGCAAATGAGAACCACAACCTTTGTTCTTTTGTGAGGAGAGGCCCATTCACAGAGGGCCACATGGAGAAGCTTTACACCATGAGACTGCACTCTGTTACATAAGCAGTATGATGAGGTTAGCTTAGAACCAGAGCCATCCTCATTGCTAATGAAAAAAAAAAACAATGCAAGAATTTGGTTCTTTTGGTTCTTTAGCAATTGTTGCAGTAAGTGGCAGTACTACTAATCCCATTTGTAGGGACAACATCCCTCTTCACAAGAACAAAGGTTAGTCAATACGCAATGTGACCAGTGTGTCAGCCTTTAATCGTCAGACATTTTGAAATGACCAAGACATCAGTAAGTCAAGTAACATGAACCTAAAAGTAATAAACGACACTTGGTGATTCTGCATCCTGTTTCCAAGTTAGACTTTCTCTTCTCATAAAGAGTCGTTTCTGCTCCGTCTGCTTCAGTCTGATTGCATGTGCTTGAGTTTTCCATTCGACACACAAACAGCAAACTGAGATGGAAGTCTGACATGAACCGATTTTGGGTCAAACACGTTTTCTGTCCAATTGAAAGAGATTTTGATGCATTTTGATGCAACTCTCCAACTAAAACACAGCAATGTTTCCAAGTTTAAGCTAAATTTAACCATTACGCAAAACTAAAACCAATAAATAAGTTTAGTAAAAACAGATTTTAGACTTGAAGTGCCTTTATTAGCAGTAAAGAGATTTCCAAACAAAGAAATAAACTTCTCCTAATTTCCTGAGATTGTGCAGGCTATGCTGAAATCTGCAGCTGCCCTCATGGTGAAGCCAAATGCTTCTGGGGAAAATGTCTCATAATCAGACAAGTCAAAGATAAAGGTGTTTGGCAACAATGTCAATAAGTGTAGCAGCAAAGTTAAGCATTCAAACACTGTCTAGCATGGTGGTGGCAGCATCATGCTGTGGAGCTTTTTCACTGCAGATGGTAATAGAATAAATATAGCTTCCAACAAATTTCTTACCTTTATCTTAAACTAACAGCTAAATGAGTCAGATGTTGATAAAGTGGGTATTTAAACAATTATTCCAAGCAAACATCAAACTTAGTTTTGGGATTAAAAAAAAAGCTAATCCAGCTTAAACACCACTGAAATTAGATGCTACACTAGAAAGTCGACCTTTCCATCAGAATAATAAAATATCTCACAATAACTACAGTAGAACTTGTTAAATGCTGCATAAAAACCTGCTTAGTTTAATTTCAAATAAGCAAATATTACTAGAATAGAGACTCTGCGGGGATAATAAAGTCAAACTGGGATTATCAATTAATGTTGGGGAGATGAAAATATTTAAAATGAACCTGAAAGTCTTATTTCTAGTTTGCAAGCTAAATCAGACTCATTGAAGCAGTTCAAGAGTTGGAAAAAATAAAAATCACATTGTAATTATTAATATATTGATCACAATACAGTAACAAAAGGTCACCTGCATAATCCTTTGATGCCGTTTCATTCATTGATTTTCTACTTCTGTGTTAATGGTGATGCTGATCTAAGTAAAATCAATCTGATGTTACATGAACGTACGTCTTTACGGAGGACAATCCCAGAGATGCAGGGCAAATCATGATTCATGAGCCAGCGTGACTCGCTCTCAGTGAGACAGTGTTACTGTCCGAGCTCACAGACACCCACTACCAAACGGCCACACAAGGTCACACGTTCTATTTATATCCTCCATTTTACATTGCTCTCCAGTAGAGAGAAGCACACCACTCTGCCTTACAACACCGATGCTTCTTCACTCTTCTATCATCCGATAGAGTCATCATAATTGAGGGTCTCCAGATAAATGCAAAGTAAATCTGGCAGATGCCCTTTCGTCCTGACGGCCTTTGGCTTCTGGTGAAAAGTTCACCCTCGATAGCTCGTCCGATACAAAAGGTTAGCGCTGTTTAAACATCAGGCTTGAGACTTTGGGTTCCGAAATCCTCATTAATCGCTCACTAACCACCTCACAGCTCCCCGCGCAGCAGCCGAGTGGCTACTCGACTGGAAGTCAACATCTGCTTCTGTGAATGATGCGCATCACCTTGCAAAGGAATCAGAAGCTCTTCCGAGTTTTTCATGTTTTGGATCTACACATTTCTATTTAGAAGAGATTTCCTTTTCAGTTGCTATGTTTCAAAGCAACACAAAGCAGAAATGAATTAAGAAAAGGACGCCAGGTTTTTACAACTACAACTCTAAAATCCTGACACTTTGTAGAATTACTACATAAAAACTTTATTAGGCTCCATTTCCACCAGGATGTCCATCAAAAATATTAAATTATAGCCAATTCTCTTTTGCAAAATAGTTCAAGTTCAGAGACCGGATAAGGAGGGCCAGTGAATAATTTTATTATTCATCTGCCACATTTTCTGACTATTGGAAAATGTTTTAACTTTATTTTTTATTGTTTGTTGTGGAAAGACATGTTTGGCACAGGAAAATAAGCCATTTAGATTGCGACCTAATCCTAGGAACCACCATTTAATTCAGTTAATCTGGTCCACAACCACCAGATCATTTTTTAAATTGTTTTTAAATTGAGAACAAATTATTTATTATTTACAAATTATTATTTAAAGACACAGTTCCAACTTTCAACTGCAGCTTTCCTGTTGTCAAAGCCAGATTTGTGGACTGCATGGCAAATTGTTTTCCTGTCTACAGGAAACAAAGTAACACAATCACAATATGAGAAATATATGAGAATAAAGTCATAAAATTATTTGGATAAAGTTGTAATATTATGACAAGTTAATCTTGTAATGTGACTTTATTCTTGTAATTTCATAATACCATTGTTTTATTTTATTAGAACAACTCCAGCATCTTTTCTATTTTAGTTTTCCATTTCGTTTTTCCAGTTAACATTTATAAATGGTGTTTCTTGATGTAAAATTATTGCACAAGTTTATTCTTTCATCTTTATGGTGTTTGTTCCCCAACGTTCTCTAAAAACCCATTACAGCTTCAACGTAAATAATTTAGCAAAACTGAACATTGTGAAAAACATCAAAGTGTGTTCAGCAGTAATGCAGCAACACAGACTGTTGGATCATGGAGCATCTGTAGATCCAGTGGGAGCATAAATGCTCGTTCTACCTGGGGAAACGTTTAGATTTAGGTGATGGAAGCACAAAGTGCTGCCTTGCTCACACCGTCTTCGTCACCTGGTAACAAATTGATTCACGGGAGCCTCCTGCCTTAACGTAGTCAAAGCAGCAGGTAACACTGCAACCCTCGGCAACCCAAGACCCTCCCCTAACACCGGCTGATCATGCTTTCAGAGTTATTAGGTAATCTGGGAGAAGAGGGTGATAGGCCATCTGCCTCTTAACGACTCCTAGTTGAACATGCATGGCAGTCACCATGGATTTGCTTGACGTTGTTTGCACAGACTCTGGAGAGACTCGCTCCATGTGCACTGTGCAGTAGCCAATCGGCACTCCATCAGTAAAACCTGTGGGAGGTGATAAGCCTCCTTTACAGCAAGGGGGGGTTCCCACCAAACACAACAATAGCAGAGATCCTGGGTAACCAGCTGAACCAAAGTGGTATTTCAATCCCATCAGTTCACAGAACAAATGGAAGAAAATAAAGTGAGATGTATAATTAGGCATGAATTGTTGCAGGAGAAAAATCCCTATTCTTTTCATTTCAGAATCAACAGATTGCCTCTTTCCTCTGTGCTCAAGACAAACCCATCACAAGTGAAGGACGGAGGAAAGTGGAGAAAAATAAAAATGCCAGATTTCGTCTGATGGAGCGAGAACAACAGAGGGACACGCTTCTATAGGATGAAAGCAGCTGCTCATCTTCCTTCTGATTTCCCCTCCCCTCTTCTTATCGTCTTTCCGTCTGCCCACACATCCTCAACACAGAGTCCCTTCGCAACTAGAGACATAGCCTATATGAAGCAGCGCTACGATCAGCTGTTGCGCTCCACCCTGCACCTAAAGCAGGTTCTGAGCTCATAGGGGGACAAAAAACAAACTGCACATGACGACAAAGGCGCGGCAAAAACAGGCGCCAAATATGGAGTCCAGGGAAACGGTGGGGAGTTGGAGTGAAGAGTAACAGTAGTGTCATCAAAAGCATCGCATATTTCCTAACAAAAACAAACACTTTCATCAATAACTTGCTGAGTGAGCTGTGAATAAAATGTACTTTCCTACCTGGCAACAGCTGCACACCTTCTGCTCCAAAGCTGTCAGCCGTGACGAGAAGGCTCATATGGAGTGGAGAGTCTGAGAAAGAGGATGTGTGTATCTGAGTGTGTGTATGCATGTGTGATGTGTGTGGGTGTGTGTGTGTGATGCTGAGAGAAAGATGGAGAGAGAGCTGGGAGGGAAAGTGAGAGGTGGAGCTTAGCTCAGACACGAGAAGGAGGGCTGGTGGATGGCTGTCTGCTGCCTCTACACCCAGACTGGAGGAAGCGGTGTGGATGGCACTACATTTTCATCTGATCAAACACACACACACACACACGCACACACACACACACAGCTGATGCTCCTCATACACAGCTTGGAGAATAAAAACCTGAAGGCAGGAGGGGGAAGGAGGAGCAGGAGGTGTGAGAGTCAGGAGAGGCTGAGCTGTTTAAGCCCAAGCATCGTCACGCAGCAGTTCCTCGGAATCCCTCCAGTAAGAGGTGAACTGCATCACCGAGTCCTTGTCTCTGATTGGCTGGATAGCAGGGAGACGCCAAACTGTGGTGGGCAATACTGTGTAACCTAAAATGACCCTTCAACATATTAATGCCTGATCCATCTTTCTCTTGTGGGTACATGTCACTATCAAGGACGATTTTATAAAAAAAAAAAGCCTTCCTTGTTAGGACCCTTCAGCATGATGGTGTGTGTAAATGTGTGTGTGTGTGTGTGTGTGTGTGTCAAGGCATGACCTGCCCTTGCAGGTGAACGAGCAAAAAACACACATCCATGCACACAACCTCTTAAAACATCCTCTTAAAGAAGGAAAACCGATTTTTATGAAGGAAACACATGATGGACTAAGAAAGACCAACAGATTATCTTCACTATTTAGCTCATTATTTTAAAGCAAAATGATTCAACATTTGCATTTAATCTTGAATAACGGCTCTTTGTTTTTGGGTACAAGGCATCGTCATCGTCTGCAGCTTGTGCAAAATGCAGCCAATCGTTTCACAGCAAGACAAAAATGTGCAAGCAGCTGCAAAGAATTAACACTTTCGAAAAGGACAGTATTTGATTATAAATCTTATTATTATAGCAGTTCCACAAAGCTACACATGTTCATTTTTTTCTACAAATAAGGTGCAGGCATCTATATCTGAAAGGTGGAATATTTTGGATTTAAATTGCTAGTAAATATTGAGAAAAATCCCTCAACAGGACAAAAGTTTCTCTTATTCAACAGCTACATGCTCCCACTAGCTAAGATTATAATTATATTGCAAATGTAACTCTGAATAAGCTATGTTACCATAACGACGCAGATTCACCAGGTAACTATGAACCCATTCAAGCGGCGAACAAATCAATGCATTGATGTGCAATACCTTTCTTCAGCTGAATAGAAACCATTACTGAAGTCATTATTTTTGGACCAAAATCTGAACACTGGAGTCGGCTCTCGGCTTCAGCTCTAACATCTAGAAACGAGACTCATTTTTGGAGTGAACTCGTTTCTTCTGATGCACAACAAATCAACATGGTCAGAAACTCCACCACATAACTTAAGAGACCTGATGGGAAACATGAGTCCTACCTTTATTCCCAAATTGCACGTCACAAAATTTGTATAAAAATAAGAGCACACCCATATAAATGATAAATAAGGTTCACTCAATGGAAAACCGTGAATTTTGCTCAAGAACTTGTTATTTCAGGTCTGCAGAACCAATATATTTAATTTTTCTCTGCTTGTTGTCTTTGGTTTACCAAAGAAAACAAAAGTATGGTAAGTTGAATGAATCTAAAAGAAGATTTAATCCATTTTTAAATTACAGAAACATTCCCTCTAGTAATTAAACATTTTATTTGTCATAGCAAAATTAAAATAAGTGTTTAAAATCCCCAGGGATCTTCAGGATCACACTATAATGTTAATGAGACTGTTGGCCTTTTTATTAACAAACTGAGACAATTCACAGATTAACTGGTAATGAAAATAATCATTTCATGCAAGTTAAGCTTTCAGCCAAATTACCTGAGCTTCATCAAAAGGTAATAACAGTGGAGTTTATTATGTTAGCGTATGCAAATAAAACAGCACACTCCATTTACTAATGAAGATCACATTCACTCAACTGCTTTGAAGCCTTTTAACACCCTCAACATGCAGCTTGCTCATAATGTTTCAAAGGATAGAAACTTTAAAATGTTTTGAAATATTTCAGATCAACAAAATTTCATAACATCTTTGTAAAAATATATTTCTTTCCTTTTAGATTTCCCTCATCTGAAAGCAGTTGAGAAGGTTTCCTGAAAATCCTCCAAAGAGACATTTCTATTTGCACATCTTGACCCACATCTCAAGCTCTGAGCTGCATATTGATTATTGTCTTTTGTGGTGGATCGTCAGGATGAAAACCAAAAAAAGAAAAACAGGCTTGTTGGTTCTGGAGGGGCTCCACTGGCACTCTGACGGCAGCTTAAACACCAGCTGCATCCTCCCGGTTTCTGCTGAGGAAAAACCTGGCCGCAGTCACGGCCCCGGTCCTTCCCCAGCCAGCAGGCCGCGCTCCAGCATCCCGACCCAAAGCCTTCTCGCTCCAGAGGACGGCGGTGCCTCACAGAACCGATCAGGCAGGAAACATCCCGACCTATCGCAGTGCAAGCAGGATCCTCTGACACAGAGTCTTTCATCTAATGAGCTCAGAACTAAATCAAAGTGACAATATTAATCATGTGACGTGAGAAATAATTAGAGGGCCAATAAAGGGCTGCATAAGTCCCCAACATGTGGATAACTGATTGCACCTTTCTGAGTCAGTGATAAAAAGGCTCTGGAAGTTGCGCTCATCGTTACTTCGGAGGAAAATTATATGCAGCAATGATCACAATTGAAAGTAAAAATAAAAGTTCTCTTAAATTTTGACATATAAACAATTATCTCAAACTGGATGAGATCGATTTTGAAATAATACACGCAAAAATAATGTTTCAAACTTTAAGCATCGTGGTTCCAACTTGTTCAGCATCAAAAACCAAACACTGTTCAGCTTTAATTTGCTCTATTGAATAGGAAACTGAATTATTAATGATGCACGAGAGGTAAAAACAAAATACAAGAATAAACTATTGCTTGATTTCTTTCAATATCATTTTTTGTGACACAGGTATGTATTATCTATTTCCAAGGAAAATAGTGACATATGTTGCCATCAATTGCATCAAAAACAGCTTGATATCTGCTTTAGTTTGATATCTGCTTTAGTTTGATATCTGCTTTAGTTTGATATCTGCTTTAGTTTGATATCTGCTTTAGTTTGATATCTGCTTTAGTTTGATATCTGCGGACTCTGCTTTAGTCATCCACATTTAGCTGAGTGGCTCAAGTCCCTCTTTAGTAAAACCTGCCATCCTCCACTGTGTGATTCACAGAGGAGACGTTTATCTGGCCCTTCCTCTCTGCCCCAGGAAGCCTGGGGTTTCTCTCTCTTGTTTACAGATCGACAGCGTCTCTGGGAGAAGGTGGGTGACAGCATACGACAGACTGATGGATGATTTGACACTCATGTGCCTCTGTGTCATTCCTGCACCCACCTCCCCTCACCCACCCACTCACTCCGAGCTTAAAGGGAAGGATTGCTAAGGCTCATGCATGTTGATGAAGCTCAAACTTGCACCTCTTGTTCAAAGCATGCATCCTCTTAAGGAGAAAAGCCTGATGGGTAAACAGTGGGTGGCTATCAGCATGCCTGACTGTTAACGGTTGATTGAAAAGGCAAGAGGCGCTGCAGATGACAATGCTCAGGAGCAGAGAAGGGCAGCATTGGGAGACAGGAAGAGGTGACAGGACCGAAGGGCAGCAACTGAATCTGCATGGAAATGAGCAAAATTCCCCAAGAAATTACACATCAATGTCATTTTAGGAGAGGAAAAAAAACAAAAAAAGAGTGATGCTGCTTAACAGGGCAATGCTGGGAAAAAAAACGCCCTCAGTTGTCACTTTACTGCTGGAATCAAAACAATGGCACAAATTAAATGCTACTTCAAAATGTAATCAGTAAATAAAAAGTTTCAAAGTGTAGTTTTTGGCAGGAACTAGTGTATAATTAGAATTTGGCTCGTTCTAAGTGACACGGCTTAAACTGGATTTAATTAAAAACTTTATAAGACGGGCGAACAAATAGCCTGGCCAAATTAATTTAAATCATGAATCTAAAACTCCTTTCCAAGCTCCGATGACGAGAAAACAAGGCTCACATAATTATTTTAACACCCTCTGAAGTTAGAACTTGGCTCAACGGGTTTTGAACCAACATATTTTCCCTCCATGTAAAAGAAAAACTAGAGAAAGAAACAACTGATGATGCCTTTTCAGTTTTCTAATACTTGCTCTAAAGCTTGTCTTCACTATTGCTACCACAGTTTCAGATATAATTAGCTTTTTCAGAACAATTTTTGGAAATAAAGATAGACTGGAGTGCAAAATGAAATGTTTTATATATATTGGATAAACTGAAACATTATTCAAATGTACTTTGTTGATATATTGTTGCAAAGACACTTTTTACTTCATTTCTATGAAGTGAAGGGATATTATGGACACATTTTCAATCATTTTTGCAACACTATATGATTCAAGATGTGGGTTTACATTTTTGCAGTTATCTAGAAAACATTAAGGTGATGCTCAACGCTAAAAACCAAAATCCATCACATCCTCTTATGCGTTTTCAACATCAGACATATCCAAAACATCCCTGTGGCAATTTCTCTTATTGCTGCATCCAAAGCTCCAACCAGTCCTGGAAACTGACTTAAGTCTGTTTTTATCTCTGATTGCATTAAAACCTCCAAATGACCCAAACCAGATCTAAAATGCTGTGATCTAAGCAACAAGATTAAAAGAAAATTTAAGAGTAGATTAATCATTCATTTCTCCCTCTGATCCAACATCCAGCAAATCTATTTTTAATAACCTCTCCCTCATTTTTCCGAGTGACTGCACTCCCACACTTTAGAGATGAATTCACAGCATGGCAGTGGGCATTGAAGTGGAAATGCAATGCAACAAATGGCTTCCTGGGTTCTGGTCAAGGCTTTGACCTGCACATCTTAGCATCTGCCCTCCGTCTTCCCCTCAAAAATCCTCAGAATAAAAACATCTGATTCTTATGTTGCTCCAGCACTGAAGCTATCTCCAGAATACCAAACATTTCACCGTTTCAGTGTGAATTTTTTACCTCTTCCTTTTTGTTTCACTAGTGATTTACAATCACAACGCTTCCCTCCAGTCAATCTATTCTTAGTCTTGGTATCATCTTGGAGAAAAGGGTTATTTTTAGTCAGCCAGTCATGTGACTGTAGTGCAAATGGAGTTGTGCAGCTGCAGGTCGCTGGTCTGACGCTTCATCAACATCTCCCAAACCAAAGAAGGGGGAAAAAAATCCTGCAAATTTTTAATGTCACCTTGTAGGTGCTCTGGTTAATCATTTTCTTCTGCAGCATTATTATCCCAGCCTTAAATCACTACATCCACCCGACTTAAATCCACCCAGCACTTTTAAACACAGGAACAACCCACAAGCTTGATTGGGAATAACTTGGAAACGTTTCAACATAAAAATGTTAATGTAATTATCAACTCTTCAAAGATACGGTAACGATTAGTCCTTATTTAAATTACAGAGTTGTAGTTTGACTTTGAATCACTTGAAGTTGTTTGAATAATTCATGCATGCATATAAACAAAATATCCACAGAAAAATAAATGTCTACTTTTTAGCTAAAGTGCTGAAACTACAAATGTTTTTTTATTCAGTAAATAAAATGGCATAATTCTGTACTTTTTGGATATAAATTTAACAGCAGGGTCTTTAACAATCCACAGGGTTGTGTTTACTTTTCCAACCAAAATATAAAAGGATTGAAGCACTAAAATATTCCTTCAAGTGAAGGATTTACTCCCATTTGCTCCACAGACGGCTATAAATGGACATTTGCGATTTAAACTGTTACGGTTAAAGTAAGTCAGAAAATATAATCACTTTACTGTGAAATCATTGAACTGCAATGATGAAAATATTTAAACAATTTGTAACGCTTATCACTCTACCCACAAAACTCCATCCAACGTTGCTGGTAATGCACAATAAAGAAAGGAGACGGGAAAACGGCCCGTGTTCCTGGAAATGCCTAATTTAGTTAGAAATGCACACATTTGTTTTCACTGGCTGAGCGACGGCAGCATGAAGCCATTTGCTCTCAGATTTCCATGTCATGTTTTACATTGTTCTGTGTGTGAGTGCAGTTTATCGTTTCCTTGTGAGGCACTGTGCTTTTTATTGTTTGACCGGTACTACACAAGTAAAACTGATTTGTTAAAATCTATTTTATTCATCAGTTTGTTTAGTGAATCTGTCATTTACAGATTTGAGAATCTTTCCTTTTAAAGATGGAAAGATCCTGTTCCTCTAAAACTATTAGACATCCTGCAGTGTTGGATTTAGAAAATCCTGTCAATCAAAATGTTGGACAATCTGGTAGATGAAAAGATGAAGACTGCGTCCTCCCACACAAGACGACACCTAATTAGTTCACATTAATATCACAAAGTGGTTTATTTTGTACATTTCAAAGCACAATCAAAATGAGAAGGCGAACTACAAAATGAGGCATGCAATTTAACCGAGACCAAACAGTCAAGGCTGCGATGACAAAAAGCAGATTTCTCCACACCTGAAGGGGTCAAAACGGATCTCAGAGCCAGAACAATTATCCACAGGATGGTACAGGAGAACTGATGGGTGCTACTGGCACCTTGTAATTTTCCTGCTCTATGTTATCTATAATTTAGCTCTTTAGAAAAACACAAAAAGACTTCGATTACCACTGAAGCATGTTCATTTAGACATTTTGTTGCAACCTTTAGAAGGAGCAAAGGTTTGTTATGCCGTTGCGGCCGACGCAGCTGCTGGATCTGCACTGTAATTTTCATCTGTGATCATCCACAGTTATCAGTCAAGTTCAACAAACTGGAACATCCCACCTCCCACTCAGCGGAGGAAATAGTTTGGTACAACTGTTTCAAGAGCGAGTCGAAATAAAGGGAGGCCAATCTGCCAGGAGTAACTTTGCAAATAGTTCACAATGGATTTTTCACTGAAAAAAGTTAAGGCAGTTTGTACAAAACAAATGTCAAGCCTGTGCATTTCACAGTCTTCTCTACTCCAAATAAGGATTGCAATGAACTTAAAATCCCCTCACCATCGTAGTAATCAGAATAAAATTGTGTAATATTTATATCCCAAAGCGCTGCAATGACTGTTGGGGTAAAAATAAAATGATATTTGTCCAGTTAGAGAGAGATGAATGATGCCAGATGAAGAATACAGCAACAACATTCAAATGCCAAAGCAAAGTCTCATCAAGTTCATGTCAGAAAAGTTTTTTATGTTACATTTTTATAGTTTCAAATAAAATATGTACTACTTTGCAAAAAGGTCAGGCAGTATTTCATGCACAATGTCTGGTGTGCACCAGAGAATCCTGTTTTTGTATGTTTAGTTTTACTTTATTTCCAGAAAAATCTATAAATGTATATCAGTTTTGTAATAATAATTTTAAAAAAAAGTCCCATCAGGCACGCTGCACTGCATATTTATCCTCACATCATCTGTTTCCTTCCACTTGCAATTTTCTTTAAAAACTGTAATTCAAAGTTGCTAATATATAAAAAATAATAAGTCAATGGCTCTTTGACACAAAGCTGCTTTGGGATCTGAGCTTTTACAGCTGAAAATGTTCCCCATCATCCATCCATCCATCCATACATACATACATACAACCCGTCGCTGCTGAAAGGCCTACATGTGTAAAGCTTTTAGGATAAAAGCAGCCACAGCTCTGGAAGTCCATTTGGAACAATTTCAGCCCATTTTCAAAAGAGTCAGGCCCAAGTATTATTTAAAGAAAGATAGAATAACACAGAAAGGAAATGAGAATTTAATAAAAGCTACAAGGGGAACAGAAATCCTATTGAAAATGGACTCTGAAGCACTCAGACTCTGAAATGTCAATGGCAACCAGGATGTGTTATTTAGACAGCTATTTAGATAAGTGTAAATGACAGGCTTTCAAGTCGCCATGCCAGCATTACATCTATAAGATCTCCTTATTTGACAAGAGAGATTAGGTTTCAACGAGTCTAACCGTTGTTTTCACCATAGCAACCACAGGTGAGTTTGGACTTTTCTTTGGCTGCAGTACCTTTATGCTGAGATCAGAATATTAATGTCATGCAGAGCCGCTGAAAAGTTTACATCCATTAATTGCCTTCCAAAGATTTCCAGATATCATTCTGCAAATATATTAGACCATGCAAGTCAGAAATGCTGAAGCTTAAATTGCTTGGTCTCCATGGAAACCTGTCCAAGTTTAAATTGTGTGGCTATTCCACGCTGTGCGCCACTTTCCACTGACAGAGAAACAGTCCCACAGCATGACGCCACCATCTGCCTCGACGTTTTGCACTTTGCCATTTGGCTTGATGGTTTCCCAGTTACTATTGTAAATGCACATGTACTTCCTTGGTCAAATAATTCAACTTGCGCTTCATCAGACTAAACCCTTTTTGCAGGTGCAAATTTCAGTCAAAGCACTTCTGTAATGAGGATTTTAAACCAACTGCCAAGCATGGTGGTGGTGGAATCATGCTGAGTGTTTTAACTGGTTTTCAAATAGATAAAGCTTCTGTAATGGCCTGGACCTCACTGAAAATGTATGGACTGAGCCAAAAAGTAATTTCAGTGACAGGCAACCAACGAATTTAACTGATGTCTCAAATTTCTTATAATTAGTTTAAAAATTCAGCCAAAAATTATACCAAAAGTTTGTTGATGGCTGCAGAAGTCGCACTGTTTGTTAAATAATCACTCGTTAAAACCAGAATAATTAACATTTACCTGATATCAATATTTTAACACATCAGAACAAAAGACGGTGTATTAAATCGAGTCTTTATCAGCCCGGTCTGAGGATTCCTCCAAATCCAGTCACCAGTTATTACCACCACAGGCCCCAGCCAGAGCAGGAGGCCTGATTGCGGCTCATCAGCCTGTCAGCTGGAAGCGCAGGCTGAATGGAGCCCAGGGTCGAGTGGCTTTCCCGGCTGCCGCATTTTCTTCACTTCACTGCGAATCAAACGGCTGTTGTTTTTAGGCCCGAGATCAGTTAATTTGTGGAAAAGACGAGAGAAGGTGGATTACCCAGCATGGCTTGGCCTGGTTATGTCTCTCCATTCAGATGCTCGTCATTTAAAAGGCAGATGAAGCGCCGCTGTGGCTCGTCTCGCTGCTCTCCGCCTGCAGCTCGGTGCCATTGTTCAACACTGTTCAAGCCGAGTCCTCGTTCATACAAACTCAGGGGAGATCTTATCCTATGCATTTAACCTCTTTCTCTTTCACAGAATGCACTGTTGGAAAATCTTCTGGCTGCTTAAAAAGATAAAGTAAAGTTTGCTCTTATGGTGCGAATTAAATACGTACTCCTGAGTGTTTGTCGCTGATGCAGGCACTGCAAACTATGAATGATGAGGACATTCATATGCAACACAAACTACCTCTCAAAAAGGTTTGTTCTGTCACTCTGCTTCCATCCATAGCTCAGGGTTAGCTTTCTAATTTCACCAATATGCCTCATAGTATTAACTGTTCCACATTCAAACAGCAAACACAATTTCTTATTATATTTTCGGAGTTCCCAAGGCGGCTCAGACCGAGCCAGAAGATCATTTTCTCACATCAATTACTCTAGTTGCAAATAAAGAAACAAGTTAGCAGCAAGTATCAAATTAAGTCTCTCAATTACATTTTAATTAAGGGACAGTAATGCGTTTTGAGAAGGCGCAGATGCACATCACTTCCAAGTATAACTGGCAAGAGAAACCATTTCTTGTTCATTTGAAATGCACCACTAAAGCAGTCATTTCAGGAGTCTGGTGAGAAGCAGGTGGTGAGATTTACCTGAGGGATAAAAATACCTATATCTGGTTTGAGACAGAAAATTGAAGATGGGAAAGTGAAGGCACACAGACAAGATAAGGTGAACCGTGTTTGTGCGCACTGTTTCAAAGCAGCTATTGCACTATAGGTAAAAAGAAAAACTACAGCTTCAAATCAGCAGATCAGTTCTGCTCTTTGAAGCTTATAATCAGTGAGGCAATTCTTCTTGAATGCATATAATCAGTGCAGCATTTTCCATCCAGCAGGGTTCAGATAAAAAAAAAATATATATAAAAAAAAAACATCCAACATATGAGAACCGTTACTTGTGTACAACTCAGGCTTTGATTCTTATCAGGACTGATTGGCAACACCTTCTGCGATACAATCCACTCTTAAAACAACAGATGCTGATTTTCACTTTGAAACAATTTGATCCTAAAATAGTGAACCTCCCCAATGAAACAACTGCGTCTTATCAGATAGTAGCTCCAGACTTGAGGAATAATCATTTTGCCTTTTGTTGCTGCCAGAGAAAACTTAAATCTCCTTCATCCAAGCCTTAAAGTGGATCCAACATTGTCCCGACTGATGACAGCTTACAAGATATAAATGTGTCAAAGCATAAAGTAGTTAGAATTAACTTTAGTCAAAACTAAACCAAGGCAAAAACCAGAATCATATAGAGATGAAGTAGAAATATATGACTAATAATGCAGAGGCAAATGCTAGGTATTTGCAAGTAATGCAAAGTTATGCATAAATAAATTCTGCCATATATGCAAAGATATGTGCATGACAGTATGTTTACAATAGCAATACTGCCATAAACAATAAATATCAATATTATTTATACTAAAATCTTGCATGCAAAGGTTGAACACTGTCCACCTTCAACGACTCAGACTTACCTTTGAGAAACCTTCAGTGCAGCCTTTATATGGTGGCAGGTGAAGCTTTGCTCCAGAACAACTGATCTTCCAGTCGGTGCACTACAAAAAATTAATTTAATCAAAACACAGATAACGCAGCGTACTCCAATATCTAAAATATAAAGTTCTAAAGCTACACGAGTCCAGACTGACTGGAGTCTGTGCAAGTGCTGCACCTCCACTGTGAATATCTCCTGCTAACTGCTTTTCCACGTCACCTTAAAGCATCACAACAGGATCAGCAAATAGAAAAAAGATAATGTTTGTGCATTTTAGTGGAAAGTACAACTACTTCCAAAAGTACTTTTTCAAAGAAAACCCAAATAAATGTATTTAGTTCCTACCCACATGACTAAATATTTGTGCCAATATCTCATGAAGTGGAAATAACAGCTGCTCCTGTTTTAAGGAGAGAAATATGTGAATAAATTGCAATTCAAACTGTCAGTCTTTGCCTTTATTGATATGTAGCTTATCTGGTTTAGGTGCAAATAACCTGAATCTGAATATGGACAGAAATTAGCTGGAACTTTGACTTATCTACTTTGTCTTTTGAAAAGTATCTCATCCTATTAAACCACTGGAACAGCTTAGAAATAATTGCTTCTAGCATATAGTCATTATAGAAACAATGAAAAATCATATGCATTTGACAAATAACATCAGATGCCAACGTGTGCAAGAAATATAAATTCTATGCATATGAATACATTGACAATACTTATTTAAATGAAGGATTTTATTTGGCACTTGTTTCCATTTCTGCACTATTGTAAGACTTTCTTTCTGCTAAAATTACTTACAGAATGTGACAGTTGAATAGTCGTCTCGTTATTACTAGAAATGTCTTCCCTAGTTTTACAGCAATTACAGGAAACCAAAAGAAAAATCATTGCAGGAGTGAATACTGATAGGTAGCTGCTCCAACACATTTGACTTAATTATCACCTGAACAGCTCAGAATGTTTAGCAGAATCCTTAATGATGCGTTTCAAGTCAAATAAATAAATTAAACCTGGATTTTTGAGGAGGCCATTAAATATTCTAAAACTGGGGCAATAAATAAATAAATAAACTACATAGGTAAACAAATTTTAGCAGATTAAACCAGGTGAAGATTAAAGAGGAGTCATTGTTATCAATGGCTAATTGGGATGCAAATCAACAAACAAGCTTTGCCATCGGCACACATAATTAATATCAGCCAATAAACAACAGAAAACCCGAGCAGAGGCAGTTAATTTGAGGGAAAAAGTTCAAATGTCAAACCTTTTTAACCCCGAGACAGACCAGGAACTCACCTGCTGCAGACCGGAAGTGCAATTAGCTAATGAACAGGTGCAGCTCATCATGTGAAACATGTGCCAAACTTTTGCATTTATTGTCCAGCTGCTCATTAAAGTCACTTGTAATTGTCTTAAAAGTCAATTTGAGATCTTTATTCTTTCTTTAAATGGAAGAAATCATTTAAACGAAATACAGAAATTTAGTTCAATTTATTTATATAGCGCCAACTCACAAAAGGTGTCTTTACAAAAAAAGACAATCTGATGCAGCCCAACATTCAACTACGCTCACTGAGTCCTGGTTATAAAGCAACACAGTGCAGTATATTATTCAAATTGGTTAAAAAAAACTGCATTATCAAAATTCAACAATCAAAACGTAACATGATTTGGATTAATTGGTTTCACCAAAGTGAGACCAATTGGTTGGTTGTGTTTGCAGACATTATAAAATATGTGAAAAACAACGAAATGATGTAAAAACACTCAAACTGAAACATATTTTACCCAAGCTGAGCAGCTGTTTGGGTGAATGATTGCATTCATGTCAGCGATGGTGACGTATAAAATAGGTTAATGCATCATCTGATTGTGACTCAGCTTCATTCTTCTTCCCAATAATCAGTGTTCAAAGCAGACAGGTGGTTCAGCAGGTGGTGCAGTCGCCATACAGAGGCTATAACAGTGAAATAACATTCACAACAAAGGCTGTGTGGGCCCCCTGCTGCCTTTTATCTCCTGTAGCCGAGGCAAGAGATAAAGCCAGAGAACATGGGAGAGAGCATCATTACAAATCCATCTACACTCTTTATCTAATCACTAATGGCTTTGGAGGGGAGTTTCAAACCATCAACGCCGCTGTTTTTTCACATTTCCTGCTATATCCCCCCTCACAAGCAGCCATTATGTAAATTAAAAAGCAAAATATTCCGCTCCTGTTTCCATGCTCCGTCTGAGTGTTCTTCCCTCCAGCCAACATGACCTTTCTTTTGAGAAGCAAGCCAGTGATCTCTTGTAAAAACGTCTGATTTCAACATCGGATTTCTAATGCTATGCAGGACGCCGAAAGGTTAAAACAATCTTCATATGCAAACTGTCATTAGGAAAGACAAGAAAAGAAATAATCCTGCCGATCCAAGCGCTGAGCCTGTTTCTTTCTAAGTTAAAGGTCAAAATCTCACAAATTCCTGAAGGCCACTTCCCACCAGCTGGTTGCAGCTTTTGCTTGTATCCATACCGTCACACAGGCGTCCAGCAGGATGAGTCCTGGTGCTGGAGAGTCACGAGTATCACAATGTGGAGAGCGACCTTTTCAGCCGCGTGTCAGCGGCCTGAGATGCTACAGTCTGAATGTCAGCATCTGATGACCCAGTGAAGCAACAAGACCTTGGAAAACCAGAAAAAGCCAGGAGGACATCAGAGAAATATTTTTATTTATTAAAAAATGAAACAGAAATCAAACAAAGAGAAGAACTTGTTTGAACTTTTATTGAATATCAACAAGCTTCAGTTTTTATTTTTGAGTTCATCAAAAGGTAAACAGACTATTTTCATTTTGCAGAATTAAATGTTGAACTATTTACGTTCTCCCTTTGCATGTAGATATTTTTATTAAATAAAGAAACTCGAAAAATCTATTTGTACCTTTAAAATATTCCTGTTTTTGTGGCTTTCCTGCAAGTTTCCTGAGGCCATGAAACTGTCGACACGTCCCAGAGTCTGAGCTCCCCAGTTGCACCCGAGGCGGCGAACGACACCTTGTTGTGATTTTTAAGGTGAGCACACGTCATTGTTCAACAGCGATTCTGTCAGAATGTCAAATTCCTCTACGAGCAAAGAGGTCAGACACTTTTCTTTCAAGACTAACAGAAAACTTCACCATCTTCACAAAACCCCTCTGAGCTGCAAATATAAACTGTTGACAAAAAAGGAGAAGTTTGGCATTTTGAACAATTTATCGATATTATCATCTCATCGAGGAGCAGCAGGAAGTGCTGAGCTACATCTCAGTTAGTTACTTATTTTGATATTTTATATATTATGAGATTCATCCTTATTAAACATCTCAGCTTTGATGAATATTTCCTCTGAATCAAAGACTAAACCAGCTGCAGATTTTCAGTTTATGTCCAGCAAACTCATTCTTGATTATTTTGGGTTTTTTATTCAGAAATGCTTAGTTCTGAATATTTTAATACATTAAAATAGTTTTGAAAAGTTTATATAAGTAGCTCAAGATGTTAAGTGTTTTTTTTCCATCATGTTTAATCGCTTCCTCATCTGTAATATAGAAGACATTTCAGAGATCACTTACCTTTTTCTACTTCTTCTTACTTTCTGTTATGCAAATATATAGAATTAAAACTCCAGACATCCACCCTTCTTTCCATTTCTTCTTCTTCCTGCTGCCCTCTGCTTTGCCAGCTGCTTCATTTTATGAAATTCAATCATCAAATGTATTTTATAACACTTTCTGATGAGAAGCACAGACTATATAACAGTCTGAGATTCTGCAGACTTTGATTTACTGAGCATGAAGCCTTGGGTTATTTCTAGAATGGTGAAAAATAAAACTGCAGTCGGTTTGCAGAAAATTCTCTCCATATAAAATGAAACGTAAACTAAAACCGTTCACTGAGTTGTTGAGCAGTTTAATGGTTTGTTGCTGTGCTTTGTTTTGAAGTCATTGCTTTGTCTCTGAATTCTCTTTTTGGATTTCCAAGAGACGCTTCCAGTTTGTGCAGATCCTTGGATCTCCTCAGACGGGACTGAATCCACTCCACAAAGTTTTCTTTTAGGTCACTGTAGCTCCAGACCTCAAACCCCTGCTGCTGCATGACCTGTGGAGGGCTGTGCATCAGGGAGAATCTGCTAACCTCATTAAACTGAAGTGATTTTATGAAAGAACGAAAGAAAGGAGCAAATGTTACTTGACATAACATGGACAAGACAACATTTAAATTTTTTCAAGACTTTGTTAATTGCCTAAAGAAGAGCATTTCTGTGAGTTTTAGTTATTTCTTGCCAGGTGGACATTTCCTAAACCTATCAGGAATAATTGCCTGATAGGTTTTAGCTTCCTGTGGATTCCCAAGAGGAACTGCCATGGGACTGGACCTGCAAATATGGATGACCACCCCGCTGCACTCCTCCCACTCTGAGAGTGACCACCTGCTAATGCACAAACTCCATAGATGGATCTGCAGGCGGCACATGGCTGACGGATGAATGGAGGGACAAAGAGTGCGGCTGCATTTTTAAAGTCTAGAGTAAAGTGTGGATGACAGATGGGTAATTAGTACAAGTGTCTGTCTAATCCATCTGCACCGAGTCGATTCACACACAGGAAGCCACAGAGGTGAAACTTCGGCCACTGCTTGCTGCTAAACGCTCTGGATAAGCTGGGAGGATTTTCTCGCTGCTCTGGGCCTAAACATGCATCTCTGCCTCCCTCCTGCTGGTTTTGTGTTGCTGATGAGGAGCGAGGCGTTTGCTTGTGCATATGTGTTGCTTCTGCACACAGCCCCACGCGAGCCCTCTCTTAAATCACGCCACAAAACACAAACAGCAACAACTTCTCAGAGGGAGGCCCGCGCTGTCATGGTAACAGCGTAGAGTGACCTTCAGAGGCTGCGGATGCTCCCCGGAGCCGCCTCCTATTCTGCCTGGCTTGGACTTTGTGAATCATCAGCAGCATTGAAATTCACATCGCTCCCTCTCTGGAGGTGTGGGCTTATTAAAATGGATGAGCAAATGTGGGAAAATGATGGACACGGCAACAACGAGGCCACATTTTTCTGTCATAATTAAAAAAAAACATTCAGGTGTGAAATATCATGTAGAATATTATGGGGGTTGCAGCAGGTTGTTATGTAATGTGTGTCCTTTTCAACAAGAGACACATGAGGAAGGGACTCCAACCCAACCACAGGTGGGATATGAAATTACATCTTTCATGACAAGGATTCCAGATTCCCAGACTGGATAATATTTTATGAGGGTGTTCGACCAGGGGAGATTGTCTCCAAGGATCACTGAACACAAAAACCTTTTATGATGGGCTGAGGCGCCACTGCACGCTGGGGACGCTGCCACCCGCTGGTGAAGAGCAGGAATCGGGCGCCGATGTGAAGCAACGGCAGCCAGAAGATCCTGGTCCTGCTGGGCTGAAGTCTTACAAATAATGCAAAAGTCTGTGCCAGTCACAGCAGTGCAGGGGAGTTTCCATTAGTTTTGTTGCTGTTTCTGACCATTGATGATTGCGACTGAACACAATTATACATTGATCGGGAAATACACTCCCAGTTGCCTTGGAAACCGCTCTTGGTCCGTAATTCGGCGGCTCTGGATTAGATTACTAATCTAATCCAACCCACCAAACTCGACCTTTGACCCAGCGATGAGTAACAGAGTAACAACATGCATGTGAGGCGCATTTCAACAGTGTGTAAAACCTGCATGTTAATGCACCTGAAACGCCTTAAATTTAAGTCACAATATTTATAAAACTACCGTTTGTCACTTTTACTGTCACAAAATGACAATAAAAAAATTCTCACAAAACATTATATTATTATTTACCCAACAGGACGTCATTGTCTTAGAAAGACTAAACAGTTTAGTACATATTTTATTTTCAAACTTAAATTTAATAAAATAATTAGGTTGCTGGAATTATAAATGCCCCAGGGTTAATAAAGACTGATTAAATTAAACCCCATGTCTTATTGGAAATAGAATAAGGACGGACATTTTCAATTAATATGAAAACGCTGCAACATTAGTGTAAAGTTAAAAATGAAATGCAAGTCAAAAGAACATTTTACAGTACATTAAACAAAATATTTGAACCAAATGTGTAAAGAAGACTCAAAATAAATGATGTTTTTCCTGAAATGGCATAACCAAAACAAAGAACCTTTATTTTGGGAACATCATCAGTGGAAGTAGAAATCCTGTTTTAGGAGATAATAGTTTCATTTTTTGCCTGCAGCCATTTGCTGACTTGTAAAGAACCTCATATCTCTGAGTGACTCAAATCTTATGTTTTCTTTGCATTTCCATTTTGCAAAATGCAAAACAAATTCATAACAAACACTAAGTTGAGACTTAAAACTTCCCAGACCCAACAAATAATTTCTTTACTGGTTATTAAATTGCCAAGGACATATTTCGTTGAATTAAAAAACTAATTTCACTTAAATGTGCCCAATTGTGCCAACTCTTTGTTTTTTAGAGTTTGAAAATGTTAGGAGGAAACTCTAGTGAACCACATTGCTGCAAGAAAATGTAGTCATTTGCATTTCAAAGCAACCCAAGAATAGAGCTTTTTATCTACATTCCTGGCTAAAAACAAACATCAACATCATAATTTTGGCGATAAATATTTCCACATTTCAGTCCTCCAACATTTAGAGACTAAAATAAATCATCAGAAACATTTTGCATTCTAGCCTGACAAGCCAAATTATGCCATTTGGTAAATGTCAGGCAACTGAACCATCATCAGTTGATTTTCTCTTTCGTTTGTGAATGTTTAGTACCATGTTGACTTTTACAGAAAATTTCAACAAAGGGCAGCTCCGCATGTGGCTGAAGTCATTCAGGAAAAAGCTTTCACAAAGTGAAGCCTCATTACTGCAGTTTTCCACCTCTGGTTTGATGCCGGTTCTAACAAAACAAATGATGAAATAAGAGGCATTTTTAAAAAAAAAAGCAGCACTTTTATGTTGAACGCTGATTATATTGGAAGCACAGGGAGACATTTAATAAAGCCGACTTTCATCACCAGCTCTGAACCGTCCTTCTGGTTGGAGGTTTGAAAGCTTGGCGGTCATTCTCCCACTGCAGTTGGAGAAATGTATCTGCTGTGATAAAGCAGGGCAGTAGGAAATTGCAAAAAGCGCATCAAGTACCGTTCTACCCATCTGTTTTCCCTCTTTCAGGCATCCTGACCCCTGCAGAGTCCTGTGCGGATGAGCGCCTTCCTGCACCCAGGGACCCTGGAGATGGAGAAGATTGGCCAGAGAACCGAGAACATGAAGCTAACAGATAATAAAATGTTTCCAGGTATCTTCAAGAACAAGATAAGGCTCGCTGCTCATCGGTCTCTCAAGTATCAGTGTGGTCTGTGGAAGAGAGAAGATGGAGAAAGATACTACATACATGCACCGTCTTGCATCCCAGGTAATTACTGAACTTAAACGTGGCATTTAGATGTTTTTTTAATGTTTATATGTAGCAGTTATAAAGCAACTAAAAATGTTTCTAAAATCCATCAATTTAATTATGCAGGGGTGAAATTTCTTCTTACTCCAAGAGCCATCTTGTTGCATGAATCGAGGGAAGAAATTTGTTATTGTGAGCAACAGTTTAAACGTTTCGTCACAGATTCAAATGGAAATTTATACCTGGGCTTTGACTAGGCACTTTTAACACATATAGCATAATCTAAAGTAGTCAGTTGTAGGTCTAACTGTACGTTAAGTCTGTTTGTCCTGCTGGACGGAAAACCTTTGACAAAGTGTGAAATCATTTAGAACCAGTCCTGAGTTTTCAAGTCTGAGGCTTTTCAAGAAAAAATAGACGCACTGGCCTTGTATATCAAAATGAAAAACCTATTTGTGAACATTTGTTATATTTTGCGACGGTCGAGCTAAATCGCGACTAATGGGAATTTTCTCTATTATGAATAAGTTGGTTCAGTAAGAAAACATTTAGGTTGGGTCAGGGGTCAGGCAGAAGAAAGTTTGCGCCACACGATAACAGACCAAGTGAACATCGCCAGCTTCGTACGGTGCGTTGAAAGGTCAAAGAGATTAGAAAAGGGCTTCATTATCACAGCATACTCTCCATTTGTCATCTTAAAATGCATCAAGTATGAAGGTCAGGAGCCATTAACGTCCAGAATTGCAGTCAGGGTCAGCTTGAGGTCATTTCTATTGTAGGACCTACAGCTTCAATAGGAAGAAAGAGCAAGCAGGAGTTTTTCTTGTAACTAAACCAATTTTCCTCAAGTTATTCGCAATTTGTGTTTTTAAGCTCAATGTGAGGCTGTACACTGATTATTACAGCTTTTCTATAAAAATCAAGGCTTATATTTTTATAACTTTTTATTGAAACTAAATAACTTGGGACGGCCCAGAAGCAAGTAGTGAAATCTCAAAGACTGGGGGGGAAAAAACTCAAACTAAAAAACTGACATTGAAAACTGTTCTGCTGCAACTGAGCTTGATTGTCTTTAAAAGGTGTTTTGGTTTTACTCCAAATAAAATGAATTTGAAACTCAATATTGACACACAGCAGATAAAGATACATATTATACATACATTAGATGTTTGTTACAAACTTAAATGTGGAAAAGGACGATGTGTAAATGTTCTGTGTGCATCGTCTTTCCCAGACCACACTGCAAGTTGATGCAAACATTTTCTTGAAAAGCTTAAAATAACTCTTCAGAGAATTGCTGACAATCCATTTCATCACACGAAGAGAAACCTGTAATTTACTGAGCGATGATGAGACTGAAAGCATTGTGACGGTGTCTGAACTTCAGTGGAGGTCTGATGGAGCTGCTGAGAGCTGAATGGCAGCTTATCGTGACTAACCAAAGGCAGATATGGATTGTCTGTGCCCTCTGTGGCTATTCAAAATGACAAACCTCGCAACTTTCCATAAAAATGCTAATAGGGATTACGCAGAGCCTCCAGCACTTTCCAGCCACAGAAAGAGGCCATTATCTGGAAATTTAGTGAACATTAGTCAGATACAGATTCTCCCCTCCTTGCTCTGTCACAAGGTGGGGGAATTAATGCGCTTTAGTTGCATAATAAGTGAGATAGGGCTTTTTAATGTCTCGGATGCAGTCCGGTTAGTGATTGACATGTTGAATCATTATCAGCAGAGAAGCAAGAGGAGGAACTAGCCCCCACTACTTACACCACCACCACCGTCACATTGCATTACCGACTCAGCAGCACAGTATCATCGCATCGAATTAGCGTTAATGAACACAAGCGAGTCGACTGAGAGAGATAATCAAACTTTTATTAAATGACTTAATCTTCTGTACATGCATTAAGTAATGGAAAGAGAAATAGATCGGTGATGTTGGTCTGTAAGGGGCTGAGCTTTCACCCCAAAATGTGGGAATGCATCCCCGCTTTCAGATTACCTGCTGCAGCCAGGAGCTCCCTGGAGTAAAATGATCTGGAGTAAAACTATTCATACCTACTTTCATACTTCAGTTGTGAAGTAGAGAGAAAATTATGTGTGGATTTCTAACATATTTATAGGACAAAAATTGAAAAGTGTGGCAGCCATTTGCATTCAGCTCCCCTTTTCTCTGACGACTCTAAATAAAATCTAGTGAAACCAAACTGTCTTTAGAAGTCAATAACCAGAAATTGTGTAATTTAACCTGTGCATATGTAGTTATTCTTGTACAAATGTTGACTTTTATATTGACGAGTGAGTACAAATGCACTCCAGACTTGAAATTTTAATTTGTAAAGACATTTGCAGGACTTTGTGTTGCTCTGTCTCATAAAATCCCAATGAAAGATGTTGCTGTTACTGGTTGTGACGTCACAGAATGTGGGAAAGTTGACAGGTTATGAAAGTTTTTGCAAAGCCAAGGCTGTCCCTTAACTAAACAAAGCAAATTCATTTTGTTCCAGCAACTCATCACAGGAAGTGGTTCTTTTGTGGCTTAGAAACACCAAAAAAAAAAACGTAAAAATCTGTAGTAACATGTAAACGCCCCAAAAGCTTTTTGACACCAACAAGAATGAATCAAGACGCTAATAAAAGGCGTAAAGCTCAGTGTCTTCATTTCATTTGGACATATTTAAAGAGGCTCCTGCTGGATTCAAATGCACCAAGAAGTTATTAAAAATTGTAGTAACTGGAATGCCATTTATTTAAGAAAGCGCCAGGCTTCAACAAGCTTGAAAGAAGGAAAAGAAAAAAGTTTCATGCACTTCAAGGCACTATGCCCACTTTGGCTGGTGATACTGAATGTTTAATTTGGTCCAAATGCTGTAGATCCTTTTTTTAAAAAGGTTGTGTGAAAGATTTTTTGTAACTAAACAGGTTTTCTTGTGCCTCGTTATTCCAGCACTTACATTCAAAGTTTATTTCTTTTAAGATATTGACAGAAATCTTGACAATGAGTAATCTAAACAGGCTATGTACAATACATTTACATTAAATATGTATAAGATGATAGACAACCTCCACCACTCAGCCTAGATTTCACAACAATTGGTATACATGTTTTTTTTTTGTTTGTTTTTAACTCTCGAAAGGTTTTAGGTCAATTTGCCCCGTTTTGTCATTTCATACCAATATGTACCACTATTTAAATTTTAAACCCATGTCCTAAAGCCACTGGGCATTGATTTATTATTTTTAGAAATTTAAGACAAATGATCATGTATTCAATTTAAGATATTATCCTGAAAACTCACATTACATATTAACTACTTTTATTTTCACAAATGAAGATCTACACCTATAAAATATTACATAGTATAAGCAACCACTAAGGTTAGTTTACAGGAAATGACAATCATAACATCCATTTTCCGGCTATGAAAAGGAAAAAGTCAGTGTGTAACATCCAATTGGTTTGGTAGCTGAAAAATGGAGGGATAAAATGGAAAAGGGGGCAAATGACCAGCATTCGACAAGACGGATGATAAGCTAAAGTAATCTACACCAAATGAAACAGATGCAAGGCCATGTTGTAGGATCCGACCTCCAGCAGGAGATCGGGGAGACGGAGCGAGTCGCTGCTTCGAGTCTGGACCAATCAGAGCAGCTCTACCTTGTCAGCTGTCCCACCACTTTCAGCAGAGTCTTGTTCTCTTGTTTGAGCTGCTCATTCTCATCTTCAAACTCATCCAGGTCCTGTGGAGAGGACAGAGCACACCACTGTCTGTACCTCCACACACAAACTCCCCATTACTCTGCCTGAAGAGTAGTCTGAAAGTTTTGAAGTCTGAAAGTTAAAACGAGGTTTACTCTGCAAAAACTGAGGCTGCCTTGATAGCAGCAAATTAGACATTGACAGCCTCAATTAGTTGCGAATGACGGCGGCTCCAAGTTGCAACAGTTCTCACTTATCAAGCTGACACTTCTCATCTATTCTCGCCTCCATCACCGCCTATGATTGTGTTGTTGTTGAAAATGAGCTGAACAACATTTGGAGGAAATTAAAGACTTATCCTAAAGGTATCTAACCTTTACCATGGGACTTTTCTTCTTTTAAGAACAATGCGAAGGAAATTGTTTTCAAAGAAACCTGCAGGAATTCAAATCCTGATGTTTTTATTGGTTTGGTTTGCACAAACATTGGATCCCCCTTTTTAATTGCATTGACCTTCTAACAAACCAGCCTTATAATAAATGTTGAAACATTTCTGAAAGTCTGTCAAAGTTTTCCTTTGGACTCTGGCAACATTTTCCTCAAATTTTCAGGCTTGCAGCCGATCACGTTCACAGAAATATTAATTTGATGCAATAGTAATATTGTCATTCAGGATGCTGCTGTTCATCCTGATGAAGGTTTTAGTCTCTTTTGATCAGGACTGTTTTAAAGAAAGTTTTTGCAAGTTTGAGGCTCAAAATGTTTCTCATCATAAATATGATCTAATCAGGATCAATAACTCACCTCTTTGAACGTTTGTGAACTCAAGCTCTCTCGAAAGCTTATCAAAGAGGAGATACAAATCTGCAACCTGAGCGTTATCAGTTTTTTTTTCCACCCAAATAAACTTCTACGACGTCTGAGGGTTCAATCTCACTCTGCAGAAAGCGGACTGGATCAGCCGTTATCTCCTGCCCGACATGCGGCCCCTGCAGCAGCTTCGCTCAGAGATATTCCTCATGCTTCCTCCAGCATCCTTATATAAAACCCTACTGTTATAACAGGATGCGTGGCCCTGTGATGCTATCAGAGCGATGCCTCCTGCAATATTGCATCCTTTGTGTTTACAGATGGGTTGCGTGGCGTCCGTCCTAACAACAAAAGTGGACGGATGATAACCAGGAGACATTCATTCAACTTGCTGCCAAGAATCTGCACATCCCTGACAGCTCCCCAGAAAGAAAATATCAATTTCCTAAGCGTAGTTTAGACATGACAATCTGCCATTTTTGCTCAGAGAGAAGCCAAAAGACAGATGTTCTGTCACCCTGTCCTTTGGATCAAACAAAAAGCTGGTATTAGGCGAGATACCAGTTGGGATCATTGGCGTATTTCAGTAAAAAAAAAAAAGTTTAGAAGGTTCATTAATTTTTTTTTAGCATTTTGTGGAAAGTAAACAAGCTTTAGTGCGGATATTCTTTTTATTTGTGATCAAATTGCTATATAAATTGATTTATTAATGTAATAAGAACACTTAGCATTCATGAGACTCCGCCAATTTTAAAAGACATTACTGAAAATCTGATCAACTGTTTAACATGATGCACTTGAGTGTGACCTATCACAGCGACTCTGAGAAGCATATCTACCGAAATGATCGGGCTGATTGTGGATTCATTTAAAAATGAAGACGGCGCTGTATCCTAGAGGGTACGATGAACTTCAAAAAGCCTTTTTAAGAGGAGGAGTCCAGCTGTGAAATGACATCTTTCTTCTAAAACGGTGGCTGATTGTAATCTTTGCCGTCCCACCAGAGGAAGTCTGACAATGCAACACTGATTAGCAAGTAGGTACCGTTGTAATTTCATGATCTTTTTGTTTGACTTTTAGTTGTACTTTAATTGAATGTAAAATCGCACAGTAGAGTTGAGAGTCAGATTCATTTGGAAAGTTTATAATCGCGTCTTTAAGCAGACAGCTCATCTGCAATTCCTAAAAATCAAGTATTAAATCCGAGGCATGTGAATAAAAGACTAAAAAATGTTCAGAACAGTTATACACTATTTCTGCAAAATGCCAAATGATTCTACGGCCTACGCAGGCTACCCACACTTTGCCAAGACAAAAAGACTCAAAATATCAGACGTTTGAGCATGTAATAATTACAGTAATAAGGATGTTGGAGGCAGCGCTTACCAGGTTGAGCAATTCGATTTCCTCCTTCAGTTTTTCAATGACTTCGTCTTTGTCCTGAACGACCTTCACCAGCCTGGACAGCTCCTGCAGCACAGCAGCCAAAAAGACGGTCAGAAAGAATCAATACATCCAGAAAGCTTTGTAATTAGTAGGTTCACTAACATGCAAAAGATTTTATACAGTTGAAAATGTATTATATATAATACAATTATGTTAAATTTTGGGTCAAGCAATTGTTATTTGCAAGTCCTTGTACTAAGGACAGAATTAATAAATGGGATGTAAAGAGTAGAAATATTCATGTTTTGTCTTTTATTACAATACTAGAAGCAAAGAACAATAAATCTTAAAGCCCATGAGAAAATAATGAGAAAATTTCTATTTTTATTTCTTTTATTGGTCTTGGAAAACTTACATTGTTGTTTTAGGATCATTTAAATATTCAGTATCTGAAAAAAGCAATTTATTTCCTCAAAATTGTAAGAAATGTCCCTTTTCCCAAAGCTTGAAACAAACCATTTCTCTTTACACAATAAGAACGTGGGTTAGAGGCTCTGAACACATTAGATTAACATTTTTAACTGTTCTTTTGTTATGTTAATGAACTCAAACCATTATTTTCACACTGTACTTTCTCTGTTGCAGATAGATACGACATTGTCTCCATAGTGACCGAGTGGAGGTGCAGAAAATGGTAAAATATAATGAAGAGGATGTAAATGTTGTCAGAAAAAAAATCTTTTCAACCATTATTTTAAAAGAACATGACAAAGTGTTTGATCTCCCACATCGATGCCTGAAGAAATAATTCTTCTTGCCTTTCAACCAAAGCACGAATAGGAGCTAGACTCTGATTAATTTTTAAAAGTTTAGCTTGTTTGATGTGATCCGTCTCAAGGTTATTTGTGTTTATGTGCAACATTTATCCAAGGAACGTCTGCATACTTTGTGTGGGAGTCTCCTGTCTTCTCCAAAGATCTAAAAAGGTAAAATCTCAGACAAACAAGCCGGTTTATTTGCGTGGAAGTGTAAGAAACAACCCACACCAAAAATAACGAGTGCAAGACACTGCTTCCAAAGCACTTTCAGTCATTTGACCCTGAGAAAGAAGTCAGGGAGGCCAGAGCGGTACTTACTTTAAAAATCTTTTTTCCAAAGTCACTCGTGTGACATTTGATTCTGAGTGGAGTTTTTCCACTGTTGAAGCAAAAGACATGTCTGCGTCGGTAAAGGGCATCTCTTCCATCAACAGAGAGGATTTCTGCCAAAGTTTTGAGGCAGGAAGTCAAAAATTCAACAGTTGCACAAAGATCTCAAATGGGATCATATCTTCTGAACAGAAGATCTCTTTTTATTGAGTTCAACAATCCAGTTTTACTTTCACAGCAGGAAAACACAGAGGAGCCAATTTTTATTTGAAATATCACAGAGTACGGCGAGATTAGGGGTGAGATGCGGGATCCTTGTTAAATTGCTTATTGGGATTTGGGCTCTACTGTTCTATTTTTCATCTCGTCTTATCCAGGTGTGACTGGCATTTTATGAAGATGCAGCTATGTAGAGAAATTATATTAGGGCTGCATGAGTTCAGGGAACATTTATCAATCAGTTTTGATTTCAATCAATCATCATCTTGTGACTAACAAATAAAAATGCTGTAGTAACCAGAGAAAATCCAGACATGCAAACTAATATATCAGACTTTTTTGGGGCAAAATAATGTGAAATTAATTTAAATCTAATTAGCAGGCTGCTTACAAGATAAAGAGGGGAAGATGTGCTTGAGATCATTAAAAGAAAGTCATCTATAAACCTTCATGAACATCTGGAATTGCACACATCCACTATGTTTCAAATCTGATGCAATTGCTTTTACTGCATTTCACTCATGCATATATATCGTATTTGGTTTTATGTTCTTAAAAACAAATTTTTTTTTCACTTTAGTTAAGCACCCATTTGTGTTGGTCTATCATACGATCTCATTAAAATACACAGAATGATAATAATCCGCCACCTGAAGCAAAGTAATATCACACTTGTTTGACAGGAACAGAACAACAAACTCTGACCTTCAGAGAGCAGGCAGGGAATAAAACCTGCCAACAGGCTGGTTCACCTGGAGCATCAGAGCAGATGCTCACTTTACTGCTCACCTTTTCCCTTCAAACCTCTTGGATGTTAGGCTCATATTTACCTGCATTTGTAACGACAGGCAAAACATTGGTCGTGCTTCTGCGGAGGCGAAGAACAGCAGCTCAGACGACGTACGTACCTTCTCCAGCTCCTCCACCCTCTTCTCCAGATTTGCAGCGCCACTCTCTCTGCTGTGACGGTTTTCTCGCTGCCTGATGTTCCCGCCAGCCTCCTCTTCCATCCCCTGCCTTGCAGAGCTGCAACTAATTCAAACAGACCATATTTGCTCAACTTCATGTCCTTCATGAAGTTCTAAAAAAAAAAGAGTGACATTTAGGTCTTATTGTCTCCATTCAGAGGCCGTTTGAAGGTATGAATCAGAGGCACATTATTAAACTTCAATAGGATGACACATCTATCATCAAAAGAACAGGTGGGAATATCTTCAGCATATTTGCACTTCTTTCAATTAGGCCTGAATTATTAACAACCTCTGTGCTTCTTATTCTTTTAATGGTGAAGAGAAAGATGAGGATTTGCAGTCTTTGTGTAAAAAGGCTTCTGATTAACAAACATTTCATATATTTCAGCTTCAAAAGCCTCCTGGAGTGGCAGCAGCCAGTGTGCGTCACTGTTTTTAAGTTGCAAAGAAAATGGATTTAGAGGTTTCTGAATTAACTTTGAGCACCACACAAACAATCTTCAAAATAATTATGTGCAGTTTGTTTTCCTTTTTCAAATAATTACTGACAAGGCGAAAACTTTAATTGCTTTCTCTGCAAAAAGTGACCAGTTTATAAAATGCAATTGTCAATTTTAAAAACTTTTACAATCAAACATTTAACTATTCAAACTTTTCAAATAAACCTGAAAAACCACGACATAGGAGCATATTTTTGATTAACTTCTAACCACAACTTTTGTGATAATTTAAACGGGAATCTTGATTTTTTAATGGTTTTAAGGAATTATGTTTTAGTAAATCGGTGGATATGTGTGTGGGGATACACAAATGAGATTAATAATAATAATAATAATAATAATAATGATTTCTAATCATTTCCATTCACCTCTGTGTGCCCTGTAGGTGTACAAATGTTACGACAGGAATTAGAAATCACAGAAAATGTCGAAACATTTTATTGACTTTTCAAACAGAATATCTGCATGAATCCTTTTACCAGCTCATTATTTAGTATAAAATCCAAAACTAAAAACTGGAATCTCATTAGGTTAACATCGTGTTTTGGTTTTCAAGCCTTCAGTAACATTTATCATGCACAGCAGGTGTTTTTCTATACTATGACATTTACACAACCAGCAGCTCTTCTTTGTTCCTTCCTACAAAAAAAAACAGAGATTGGAGAATCCATTGCTTTTGATCTGAGCGGAGTCCTTGAAGTACTCTCCCTTGTACTTCTCTGCACCCAGACATGGTGCATTTCCTTTGTCTCTTTTCTTCGTTTAAAGTGTATGAGCATGCAAAAAAAATTAATCTGAACAGGAAGCTTCTAAAAAAGCTCAAAACAAAAGGCATACCTTTCATACACCTCTTCCAGAAAAGCCCAATAAAACCAACAAGGGTTCTCCAGGATGCACGGCAGGGGCTGAGGCTGAGCCTCAACATCCACGGCCTCAAGACTAAATATCACACCGTGGCCCATTAGCACCCCACGGAGTTCGGTCTGAGAGAGTGAGAGGCAGAGCCAATCACACACTCCTGGGAGCCTCGGCAGGAGAGAGGGCTGGAAGCACAAACAGGAGGGGAAGCAGCAGCAGCCACAGGTATACCAGCATCTTTCCACAAACTCATGTATTGATGCAGAATAAGCCGTATCTTCACTTGAAGCCACAGGACAGAGTATTAAAGCGCTGGATTTGCAGGCTGCTCTCCTCTGATAACATAAAACAATCTTTCCATTCAGAGCTCCAAAGTTAGAAAATGACTCGGTGAGGTCATTGAAATACTACGGCGTAGCAAATAAAACGTTTTTCACCTAGCAGGACGTTCGCCACTCCATCTTGGGTAACAAAGCTGAGTTAGTCAATTTAGCAAGGGCAACATGGGTCACAAATTTAATGGGAATGCACCCAGAATGCCAGTCCACATATGTAGCCTCTAAAAGCTTAGCAGAAGAGCAAACAACAACCAACTAATGTGAAACATGTTGATACGACAACAAAAAACACTGATTTCAACACAATATAACTCATAACACCAAATGAAAATTATGATTTTATACATTATTGATAAGATTAAAGCAATAAAGTGCTGGGAAGAAATAGGCACTGATTTTATTTTACTGTGAATATAATCAATGCAAAAACATTTGTGAGTTTTCTTTTCGAAAGACTCTCTTGTTTTTGTTGATCTGAAAGATTTAAGGGTGACGAATCTGAAGGTGCAAATCTATTAATATTACATTTTCTTTTCAATGCTTAGTGATGATTTTTAGTGTCAAGATAAGTGCAGCAATTTTGGAGACTTATTACATATAAACTGTTAGAAGATTTTCAATAATGACAAAAAAAAAAACAAGTCAAAGTTTGTATTAGAACAACACGCTTTCCAACAGGAACATTTTCAAGACAGTAAATTAGAGAGTGCTTTGTATTGTTGCTCTTTTAGCCGTCTTGTGCGGCCCAGCCCACCTGGCAGGTTATCTGTTGCAGAATTGCAGAGCATCCAAGTGCAGCCGGGCCAGCTGATGGGGCAGAAGCCATAATCACACAAACAGATTGAATGTCAGCTTGAGAAACAGGCTCAGGGTTGGACTAGAGCTGCTCACTTTGATTGCACAGACAGCAAAACAAATACTGCATACTTCATTATCAAGTAAAATAAATAGTTTTATTGATATGTGTGAAAAAAAACTACACAGGAAGTGAAAATATGTCTGCAAGGAAAGGAGCCAAAACTGATGTTTGTCGACTTTGAGAAGAAGTTCAAAAGTCTTTCATCAAATGCCAGAGAAAAGCTGCACCAAACTGACCCAGTCATTTCCCACAAAACCTTTCAAAGCAAGCCTTTTACTTTCAGCACTCCATGTCTGCCACAGCGGGGAAGTGAAGGCCTGAACAAAGTGTCATAGGTCCAGATGGTGTCCTGTCAGCTACTGTTCACAAAACAGCCATCAGCCATCATCCTTCTTGAACCATAACAGCAAGAAACAAGCTGCATCGAGGGAGGAAAACTCTGAGAAATCAAAACAGTCCAGCAGTTTCAGAGAAAATCTGGCCATCATTATCTCCAGGCTTCTTTTCACTCACTTGACAGATTCGTCAAAAATGACACTTTAGGCCTAATCAAAGTCAAAATATGAATCTCACCTCTTAAAACGTCCAGAAGCCGCTTTAGGGGTTTCCTGCAAAACAAATGGGAAAAATTATGTTTAATTTGCATTCACAATGTATCAACAGAAAAATATAACTGCTCGTTCCATCTGCCTACGGATGTGTTGGCTCACCATGAGAACAAAAAGACATCCACAGAAATACGAGAAATTCATCAGGAGAAGCATTTATAAAGAGCCTTAAGGTTGTGCATGAAAGTTCAAAAGCAGCAGCTGCTGAGCTGAAATAAATGGGCTTTGTTTCATTTCATAGTTCACCACAAACTCTGTAGCCTCAAGTTGGAAAAGGCAATCTTGTTTTGAAACATGGAAGGGATGTTATTTTTTCTCCTTATTTTCCCATTATTGTGTAATCTAAAAAAGATCTAAAGATTGTTTAGATCTATCCAGCAGTGAGTGGCAGCAGCGCCTGCAGGAAATCCTCGCGTTTGAGAAAAATGAAACGTGTTGCAGGTTCTGGGAGACGAATGCAGATCTCCTCTTTCCTGAGGTTCTGTGCAGTGAAGGGTCCCAAGGTTGATTGAAGAGCCGTTGTTCTGCTAGACTCCATTCATCACTGCTTGTTTTTTTTTTTTTTTTGTTTCACCCATGCAGCCATCTTTAAGACTGACATGCATGTTACCTGCAGATGAATTGTGACCTTCATCTCTGAAATATAAAAAGATTTGCGCAATGCAACGTCGGAGCAACAGGACCGCTTCAGAAAAATAAATTAATTTTTACAACATTTTGGTACATTTCCAACAAAAACATAAACTTAGCTTCAAGGAGGTGGCTTTTTGATACTTTTGATTCTTTTGATACAGCTGCAGAAAACAAAAATTCATGCTATGGTTACCTGAAAAATTAGTAGAGATAAGAAGAGTTGCACAAAACGTCTTAACAAATATGTAAGACTTAATTTTTATTATGTGCCCTGCTTTGACATTAATACACTAGATAAAGGATTATTCAGCTTTATACTGTTCTACTTTAAGAGGCTGAGTTTTGTTAAACTCCATATAATTTTTTATATTTTAGGTTCATTATTTTTTTCACATATACCTACAAAACACATCCACTGACTTGTTTACCTCAATCAAAAAGACTGATTTCAGTAAATATGCTGTCTAAATGTAAATGCGTTTCCTGCTATTCCTCCACACAATGGCATATGTTGAATAAAGTATGAAAAAAAAGAAATATATCCCTCCTGAACCGAGCTTGAATCGCTTCCTTTAGCGATAAAAACAGCTGCTGCAGTGTTTCTACGCTAATTTGAAACAGAGGCAACATGGAACAGAAATTAATCATTCACAAATGCAAGAAAGGGGAAATTACTCCCCAAACATGTAAGCAAAGTGAAACCATCTGATTCTGACTGGATTAAGCTTATAAATCACTCTTTTAATGTGTTTTCCATAACTACTTGAAATCAGGCGACAAGATTAAGGAGATCAAACTTAAAGTATTTTTTTACAAACGATAGTTAATGTGAACCATGCACCGCTTTAAACTTTCAAAACAACAAAGACAGAGCACACCCCGCCACCCAGGAGTTTTTATTACAAGAACAAAACATCAAAATTTCATACTTCTAAAGAAAATTAATGTCATAAATACGTTAATGAATAATAATGAATATGTAATCTGACCTGGAAAAATGACAATTCTCTAAAAAAACAAAACAAAAACTCAAAATATTCTCCTTTTAATGCAATTTATTTTTCAAATATGGCCTAATGAGCAACCTTAAATAGCAACACACACTCACACTCCTAACGCCTTCTAGCACGTTAGGGGTAACATTATAGTTTGTTTCTTCAAGTTTTTTAAGTTTTGCTGCAGGCCTACTTCCAGGTTATTGCTTCTACAGGATCTATGTTGCAGAAATGTATAAAGGCAATTTGAAATAGATCATGCATGGAATAAATTGGAAAATAATCAACAGTCAACTTAGTTGACAGAGACACAATTTTCACCCCAACAAGTAAGTAAGTAAGTAAGTTTCACTCATAAAAATGTTTCCAACCACATTGATTTACAGACTATGACTGATGAAAAGAAGCGCAACCTAAATGGAAAACACTTGTCACCAAAACACCTCCCAAATTTTATTTGCCACATCATTAAACAACACTTTTAAACAATTTCCCCTTTAACACATCGGCCAGGTGTAGACAAGGTTGGCCAACCTCCTGCGCTATGACTTTATTCATCATTCCTGGGCTGAGTTGACAACCTCACATGCTCAGACACAAACATATCTGCAAAATACCTTCTACACCAATACGGCAAAATAATGTTTATCTCTGCTCTGTCTTTTCCATTTTTCTTGAGGAATTTAATCATTTCAGTAGGAAAAGCTTAAACAAAATGCTTATGTGGCTTTTCAAGAAGAACAAAGGCTCTGATGCTGGGAGATATTTCCTGGCTCCTAAGAGAGGAAAATGTGAATTTAAATGAAAACATTTGTAGGTTCTTGCTGACATTTACTCAACATTTAACTGAAAACATTTAAGGTTCAATCTGATTCGTCTGTGCCTCAAAAAGATACACCTTTAAATGCGTCCTTTCCTCATAGGAAGAAATTTTAAAGCATGAATCATAAAAATCACATAAAAAGACATTTCCATTTTTCTTAAAGAAAATTACTTTTTCCCTTTTTAAGCAGTTTTATGACATAAATCGAGCCTTTTGAACAAAAAACAATCTCTTCTGACACAGTGTACTTCATGCAGCAGAGGTAACGAGTAGATCGAGCCAGGCTGGTTCGCCAGACCATTGAGGCAGCAGCGGGTGTTTGTTAGCATAAAGTTTTGCATTTTAGAAAAATAAATGCAATTTCTTTTTTAGTTTCTGTGCATTTCTTAATTACAGATCGGCTTAATACATCAAAAGTAACTGTCTCCAAAATATTTCACAATGTTTAGCTGCAGCTGCAACTTGTTTTCCTCAGTGTCTGAGCCAAATGAGAAATATCATACGTCTCTATTCTGACTTCTATTAATGTCCCATCACCACTTGAGGCTATTGTGCTTCTTTAATGCAAAAGTTTGGTGTTGCTTATAGTATAACATCAGAAATAAATTTATAGCTACAAGTCTAAACCCAGTTACAAAGGAAAAACGGTAAAATCCACATTTCAAGCATTGCATACGTCTCATTAGCCTACTTTCATTGCTCACAGTAAAGATAAGCTGTTATTCAGAGGTGTGAGTAAGTATTTGTTCAGACAGAAACAAGAAATGTGATGGGAAAAAAAGAGCTGCTCCTGTAGGAAATGTCACATGATTGATGTTGAATAATTCTGTTCAAATCTGTTCTACATCAGAACCGAGAGGCGATAATTAAAAATGCAGATGAGGCTTGTTGAAAAGAGCTGAATTTAGAGAGTCATCACTTTATCTGCTCCGGGTTGAGAGCGAGACAGACAGACCTGGCGCCACTTTAAAAGCAGGTAATCCTGAGTTATGTTCCATATGTTGGATCTTTTTTCTTTTTCTTCCTGTAGGACTTGCATAGCAGAGCAGGGGTAAGGCTGGTTAAGCAGGACCACATGACTGCAGAAGGATATCACAACACATGAAAAAACACGGAGAAGAATCATTTTTCCATGCTTGCAGACATGACTTGGACTTTCTGTTATAAACAAGAAAAATTACAGCTTGTTTTGTTTGGAATAAATGCTCTGAGACCTGGAGAGACATTTAAGAGTCAGACGCAGCTCTGCAAAAAATCTGAACTGAGAATCTTTTGAAGACTTTTCTTCCTCCAGATATCTTCATTCCTGCAAGCAGGTGAAAACTGTATATCATAACACCGCTGCCACGGCAATCACTCGTCTCGTCAGGATACAAGCAGTTCGACAGGCACGACTATTTTTTTAAGCTTCTCTTACTTCATATGTCAGTTTGATAGCTGTGTAGGGAAACCAGAGTAAAAATGTATCCCTGCTGCTTATGGAGCAAGCTGTCAGAATAAAAATACATGTTTTAAAAATCAGTGACAGCGATATATGAATGGATACGAAAGATCCTGTACATCCACATCTGGCGCATACATAAAGGTGTAAAAGGAAGCATAGAAAGAAGATCCTGTTTTAAGTGACAATATCAGGATTTGGATTAATTAAATTGCGATCTGTCAATGTTTGCTTAAAAAAATACCTTCATGAACCGACTGCAGACAATAAAAAAGTAATTGTGCGTTAACTGTATTGTTTCCCAATCACTTGACTTTTGGTCTTCATTCCAGGAAGCAACGATTATTAAATGTATTCAAGTTTTTTCTTGTTTTTATGGTGCGTCAAGAGTGTCCAACGTGTCCGACAAATAAGCAGGAAAAGGAAAAAATAGCTAGAGCGATTTAGAGGCATCTACTGCGCCTTCGACGTGCCTCCATGTAGACTTTGAATGTAAACCAAACGTGTAAAATGTAGAGCAAAATGTACTATAACGTTTCCAAGATTTTTTGTTAAACTAGAGGACTGATGTCTTCTCTTCTAGATCAGATGCGTGGAAAACTCCTCGCTGTTTGTTTACAAATGACTAAATAGCCAAATTCCTTACTTTTGATTATTGGTTTATTTTTTAATCAAAGCCACAACTCAGCAGGAGCTGTCACAATTTTCCTGTTAGCATGGTATTCATGTGCATATTTCAGACACTTGCTATAAACAGCCTCAGACAGTTTCTGCCCAAAACAAAATAAGCCCATTGATGCACAACAGCCAATCCATCTGGAACGTGACTACAACCTTCATCCATGCAGAGTCGTCACACAGCGGAAGATTCTTCTTTAAAACAAAAATAAAAATAGAAAAAAGAAGGCTATTTTCATGTCAGCCAGAAATAAAAGAAAATACTTTTTTTTGTCATTGTGACACAGCGTGATGCATTTCAGCCCCCCTCTGTGCTCAGCCTCCTTTTGGAAATCATTGTGCTCATTTGGAGCTGGTGTGAAGTTAAGATTGCATTTTGTAGAACATGAACTGCTCTAAAACATGACTTAAATTACAAGTATTTCATTTTCCACTAATTCACTTACGTTTTCATTTTGCAGACCATTTATCAGAATTAATATAAGGAAGAGCATTCTGTCTCTGCATGGATTCCATTTGAATAAAATAATCACTGCTGGTTGGAAAGCCAAGAAAAAAAGACAGACATCATAAGAAGCAGAGCTTCTTAATACAGTCTGTTGCTCAGTTGTTATTTTTTTCCCCCCAAACACCTGGTTTAAAAATATTTCACCACCAAAACTTAAAGGTTTAAACCATTTTAAACGGCATTTTATGGTTCTTCATTTCTCTTTCAACTGGTGTTCTCAGGGATGATGAAACGCTGAGACACCTATGTCTTTTGAATCACGGCTTTCTTCTCACACAAACTCAGCTGAGCTCTGCCAGTGTCTTCCTGTGCAACAGTGCCTCTGCTTGGCAGCACAGCAGTAACAATCTGTTACTGGCTGGGAATAGACAAGACATTCCTCCTCTGCGTCTGAAGCTCTTACCAGTAGGTAGCCGGTGGCCGGGTCAGCTGTCATGGACTCGTTCTGGAAAGTGTTGGCCTGAACCAGGTCCTCTTCCTCACGTCTGTCTTTTTCTCCTGCGTCGTCATCATCCAGCTCATCCAGGCTCTGACAGAGAAAAAGAATATGAAGGAAGAAATGTAAATGCCTCAGATTGCGTCAGTTTGTTAAGACTTTATCACAAGAAAAAGCAGCAGAAATTCTGGGCACGTAGATCATCTTGGTCTGTTTGATCTCGGGTTTGAAAGTGCACTATATCATTGCATGTATGCCAAGAGAGGAAGCGACTGTCCTCTCCTGTTTGTCTATTTTTATAGAAAGTAACCCTTTCTTATTGTTTGTACAGAAATCAGTTCAAACAGGCAAGTTTATGGCTAAATAACACTAGGCTTACTCTTTAGCTTCTTTTTAAATCCTGATGCTAAAACACGCTAAAGCTCACTTGCAGGAATCAGCAGCTAATTATACACCAACATAAGATCAACTGGTGAAGCATCAGGAAAATAACCAGCCTGCTTGGGGGACTTTTCCCTCCTGGAGGCAGGCTCAGGGGATTTTTTTTTTTAAATATGAGTGTTTTAAAAACAATAAATAGCTTGCACAAACATGCAAAGAACAAACATCCTTTTGAAAGAAAAGAAAGAAATTTAGCTGAAAATATTCAGGCAGAGATCTCAGATAGCATCTGGGAATCTCTCCAAATTCAGTCCTGGTAATATGGATTATTTTCTCCATCTAGAAATCTGTGCAAGAGCTCTGTTTCTAATTCCATCCCTTCTGAGTCAACACGGACTCAAAGTTGGAGTGTCCAGAGAGAGAAGTGATGGATAAAGGCATTCCACAAACTGATTTACATAAGGATGGAGGCCTGGATCGTGACAAGAGGTTGAGATTGAGGCCACAGTCTTGGAGGGTCATGATTTAAACCAGCCTTTCCTGTTTCACACTGCAGAGTGAACAAAAGATGCCAGCTCAACAGGCCCTTCAGTGGTAAAAATAGCCTTACAAGGTTAACAAGGAATGCAGTCGTTTGCAGGGCCTTTCCTGTCAAAGCGTTTATCAGTTCTCCTTAGGGAAAATGCCAGCTCTTTTCCTCTTTAGCTGGTTTTGTGCTTGCACTGTAGCTTTGCAATGTTCCTCAGAGGATCTGATGAGGTGGCATGCGGAAACCAGTAGTTTTGCCGGTGCAGAAAAATTTCCATCAAGGCACCAAGTAAAGTCTCTGAAAAATCGGGGTGGGAAAAAATGTACAAACATGGCAACAAATCTTTACTCCCCTTTCTCTCATATGGTGTTTTCCACTCTCTCATTACCTTGGATACCATCAAATACATGTGGTAATGATATAATCCTAAAAGAACAGCCATCAAGCAGTCTCATCGATCATTTTTGGCATGTTAAGAACACCCAATGGTTTCCAAACCAAAACCTTTGAATCCTGTGAATGGCTCCTGTTAACAACTGAAAAGGAAAAATTTCTGTTTCACTTTGTATGAAATAGTTCGATACTGGTTATTCCTAGTGGCCATCTCTGTTGCTGAATCAGAAAGCGCCTAACTGTGATCAGTTTGCAATGAACATTTCTACAAAAGGAAATGTAGAGTCCCTTAAAAACACGATTAAGATCTAATCAACTAACTTCAATGGTTATCAATTGTTTCAATGAACCAACCAGACAGGTCTGAGATGCAACTGTGGGGAAGTTCAAAGTTTATGAAAACACTTGCAGGACACAGTCTGCTATTTCTATTTTTTTATTATATGGATGGGTGCCTTTAATGGCTCTGAAATAAAACGCCACCAATATGTGGGAAACAGGAACTTTTGGGGTTACCAAAAATAATTACATTAAACAGAAGTCTGCTTGTGTCAACACAAAGTGAACTTCTCAGTGACCAACCACTCTGCTATGCACAAACTTCCCTGAAATGTTGAATTGGGGACCTCAACGTTTGTTTTGGACAGAAAGGCAGCTCTCTTTTTCACCCTGTAGTTTTCCAAATTGCTTTGCATTTCCATCTATTCCAAATAAAGGGAAGAGAAATCTGTGTATGCATCCATATAAGGGAATCTTCTACTCCTGAGCTCATCATAATATGTGTATTTCTCTGCTCATTTTTTCACCCTGGGCAGCTGAAATAAGCAGCTGAGGGATGATTGTGCAAAGCTTTGACTTTGAAAAATGTAATGTTTTAAAACCAAAAGTTAAGCTAATATTAGATGTTACATACAACGATCTGACAGTTTTCCTCCATTATTCACACATTCTGCACTAACTTAAAGTTTTACTGAAACAAATCAACATCTGATTTATGTTTGAAATTCTGCACAAATGATCTTTTAAGGAGATGAATATTTGCACACTCATATGCAGCTTTTTCCACAAAAATGGTCAAACAAACTCCTGACTTAATTTAATTTTGTGAAGTTGGGTTCATGGAATCCAACTGTGACTAATTAAATAAAATGAAAGCACGTCCAATCAAAACACTGTAGTTTACAAATTCCTGCAGTGATGAATTATGTAATAAATGACTAAAAGTTATGCTGAAGTTCTGATAAATGTATGTCTATCTATAGTCATAGCACTGATAATTCCAGAAATGTTGCATTAAAACTTGTTTCCTGTTTACAAAAGCATAGCGTTGAAGGAGTTTACATTAGCAGAACAAGGAAAACAGTTACCCCGCTTTGCTACGATCTCCATACCCATGTCTGTCGCTCTGCACATGAAAAATGAAAGAAGCTACATCTGGAGCAGAACTTCGCGGTCTGCTGGAATGTCTGTTGTGGTTGGAAACTCTTTGGGGAGGAAAATGATCAGATCTTTTTCTTTTTTTTTTTTTTTTTCCCTGACGGTTCATCTGTGGCTTGCTGCAAAAATACATCAGACTTTTTTCTGCAGGACAGCAGGCTTTACCTTTATGCTCTGGGATTTCAGTTAAAAATGACTGCATGACGCCAAAGGATGCAACTGATGATTGGCTTTTTCTTTCAAGCACACACACTTTAATCTTCACAAAAAAAAGTCATTCACTGTAATTTTTGCATCTTTGCAAACACAAGAATTTACGTTCTTCAGAATGATTAAAAAAATAACTGTCAAGAGGGATTTTTGATCTCATAAACATGTTCTCAAAGACGCTAAATAGTGATTTCATTGGAAAAGTGACCTCCTGTTTCAATATTCGCCCAGAATTTTACATCCGCAGGTTTTTCACTCTGCAAGTGTCTTGCCCACTTTATCTCAAAATTAATCTCTAAACAAGCCGTGGGCATCTTCAGTGGAAGTATGCTCATGCAGAGGATTTAATGACCGGTGTGCATTAATCACCCGTCACTCACTACAGCACAGAGACTTCATTAGGATGATCCATTAGGAAAGAGATAAATTCACAAGCTGATTAATCACGACTGCCAGCTTGGTCAGGCAACAACACAGATCAAAGTGAGGCCAAAACCCCTCGGAGTTGGAAGATGGAATAAAAGACGCTGGTACTACCAAGGTTAGTGTCACAGGTATTTCAAATCTGAATTTATTAGATAACGTGGCTTCATGCAAATACAACATATACAGGTGAAATCACAACAAAACTCCACAGATTTTTAAAGCTTATTTGTGAAACATTTTCAGAGAGCAGTTTGTGGCTTTTGAAGACTTATTTATGAGTTCAGTTGCGCAATCATTTGGGCGGCAGATGATTAAAAACAAGTGGCATGCAGAGTTTTTAATTGATGTTGTGACTCCAATTTGACTAGCAATAAATTAAATACTTCACTAAATAGTGGTGTGACTTTCTGCTGTAGGACCTCAGACAGTGAGCAGGATAACTAGATAAGAAAAACTTTAAAATCTTTATTTGCATTCAACATAATTTCAATGTGAAAGCAGCTGCAGCTGGACTAGACAAAGACTCACCAATAGAGGTGATAGAGGATGATTCTATGTACTTCCATAGCTTGCAGGACTAATAAAATATCTTACTGAGCTGCAAAATTCATGCACTGGAATGTTAAACACCAATAAAAACATTCCAGCAGTTCTTTTTGATTGTAATAGTGCACACACCGATGCTGCATTGTGTTATACTTTACTAACATAAGTCATATCACGGTTATTCAAAATTAAAATTGTTGCTTTTGAAGCTTTTTGATAGTGTTTTTAATGAGGTTAAAGCAGAGTGGAGCCGTTGCAAATTCTATAAGGATCCTTAATTTGCTACAGCAAAGATGCAAATATTCCATTCAATCCAAAATGATTTGAACTTCGTCATCTCAGCTTTTTGGTCCACAAAACCGCCGTTTCATTTCCTTCCCATAGGAGCTGTGATTCAGGCATTATTTGACGGGACACCAATTAGCTCCCGGTTGTTAAAAAAAAAAAAAAAACAAAGAACGAAAAAAAAAAACAAAAAAAACCTCGTTGCCATGGTTACAGATGAAAACTGTCACAAAGCAAAAAAGTATGAGCAGAAATCCTTCCAGCTGCACTACATCTAAAACCAGTGGGAATAATTGCAATGCATCAGCCAAAAAAAATAAATAAATAAACAGAACAACAGCGGTACTTCGATCTAGAACATCAGGCTCATGAACCTTAAATGTTAAAGTTAGTTAATGCCATATGCCAACGCATCTCTAGTAGGCTTAAAGAGGAAATTTGCTCATTTTTCATCCCTGTAATATCTTTTGAGATAGTGAATATTTACGTGCAGCTTTAGATCAACGTGTCTTTAAAACGAAATCACAACAGAAAAATGAACTCATCTGCTCTCAATTTACCTCTACTCTCAAGAAGTTTCTTTAACTTTAAGAGGTCATGCAGAGCAGATCTCTGCATGACCTCTAACCAGTAAAATATTCAGGGATCAGAATCCCTTCAAGTTCATTTTGAAAAGGATTACATATATACTATATAGATTTACTCTTGCATCATTCAGAGTATAAAACAGCTGTTTTCAGATTTACACATATGGATTTTCTGTGATGGTGTATTTTGGTCACTGAGTTAACATGATGCAAAGGATCAAAGTCTGTTTTGGCTTCAAGGGCTGGACAGTTTTCTTCAAAAATGACTGTAACATAAGAGAAACTCTAACACAGTTTGACTTTGAACTTGAAAATTGCGACCCTATCTTTGACCCCAAGTTAGGCAGTGGTAATTTAATCAACACTGAACCAAACCATGAAACGAGTCCCACTCACACAAAGGGGGGGTCGCAGCAAACAGCTTTAAGCAAATAAGCAAGCGAGTCTCTGGTTGTGATTGTTGAACCGGTGAGCAGCAGCATCAGCATTCCTCTGGATGTGTCAGAGTGAACCAAAGGCCCGAGGGCAGACCAGCTGGGCTCAGCAGAGCCGGGCAGAGATCTTCCACTGTCTGCATGAGCTTTAATGCCTCTGTGGGAAAACGTTCTCTGTATGCTTAGACGTTTGCCAAACTTCTTCTGTGGTCCAATAACCTCAGCGATGACTTGGAGCATCAAGTGTGTAATTAATATCTCTCTGTCTCTATCCATTTATATCTGTAGGTTCCTATTTCCAGCTTCTCTTGTTACCCTGCATAAATGGGAGTTAACAATCCCAATCTAAAGCCCTCCACCGACAACCACATGGCCCTCCATCGACCCCGTTGCTTCGTCATGCAGAACTTTTACAGCAGAGAGATTCAAAAGCACAAACCTCCTACAAAGATGTCAGTTTCTTCATGAATGTTTCACAAATAGGAATCTTCAGACTTCCTCGTCTGGTGAGAAGCACCCAGAGCTGCAGAGCTGACCAAAGTTGTTCTTGTGGTTTCCACATGGCCGCTGTAGTTGTGGTGTGATTTAAGAGTATGATATCCTACACTGTGGTGGCGAAGGATTTCCCCCAGCTGTAAAACATCTATTCCTCGTGGTTTACAGCAAAGAGATGTGTATAAAACTAGCAAAGAACCTCAAATAACCCTCGTCTTGGCTTTCAGCATGCTGACTACAGTCCTGACTGTCAAATCTGAAACCCAGAAGAATTATAAAACCATTCAATTATTTTTTTGTGTAACAGTTTTCAATTAGCACAGTTAGCACTGTGCTAATTGAACCCAAAGTGTGTTTATCATGTTAAAGTAATGTTCTATGTCTTACTGTAAGGATTCATACTACTGAGATTTCAATAAATACGACAATACAAGAAATTTCTTTGTTATTTTGGTTTGATGAGGGTCGTAATTTCTCATTTTTTGTCAAAAGTACTGACCCAAACTGGAATAACAGCCAAAAGAATGGGAATTGGGTTAAAAACGATTCGGAAATAAATGTATAATTCTTTAATATTTAAGCTTTCCTGCAAATATTTATCAATGGTAGTAATAACAGGAATCAAAATGGAAAGTGGGTTGGTATTAAAAGTAATTATAAACTGGAGAAGGATTAAAATAACCTGTAGCCTATTAATCCACAATTTAGCCTTTTATTAATTGGTCATCATCTGAACATTAAATAATTGGTCGTTTTACCAAAAGGAGAAACGCAAATTCCAGGAAGGCTAAAGAAACTCCATGTACTCAAAGGAAGAACCAAACGCATACCAGATTTCTAGTGTTATGAACCGTTTACTGCAGGTATAAACATCATTATCTCAGGAAATGGAAAGCAAGTGTGCCCTGCTGTGTAGTTGTTTTTCCTCTTGGGTATTTGCACGAGCCTCTGACACAAAACAATCCTGCCCTGCACTGGGATGGGAGGAAGACGCCGTAACGCAATAAAACATTACAAGACATACAAGAATTTTGCTTTTTAAAACTGCAAAGTGATTTTCCTCAACATTGAATCTATGTAATGTTGTTTTAGCCGCGGTCCGACATGTTTTGTCTATAATCAAACTCTCAGTAAACTTTTATCCTTATTTATAAACTCTTAATGCAAGTAAATTACCATGAAATTAAGACAATAAAAATAAATAACTACATCTATTTGTCAAACTGTTTGTCCTTTGACAGATAGCCAGATGTAAGGATGGATATATGGGCCGATGGATAATAGACACATTTTAGAGAACGTAACAATTTGCAAATGCAAATTTAACATAACCGGTTTTATTTCCCATTTTTATCAGATCTTGAAACCTTAAACCAACCAAATTTAGTTACCATCTAATTTTTTTATTTTGAACAAACTTAAAACAATGAGGAAAAATTTGTTGTTAACTGTTGCTAATATATATATGTAAAATACTAATTTCATTAACTTGTAAAATTTGTATATTTTCAGTTGTAGCAAGGAGCTGCAAGTAAAAATACAATAAATTAATCAATGGAAGGATTCATTCAAGATCAATAAACTGCCTGCTTGATAAATGTTCATTCATCCTGACGAGGCCTTAAATAAAAAGGATCACTTATATACATGGGATTATGCTACAATTTATCTTTCTCTTGTGAGCTAAGAGTTTTTCCATCTGCATGTCCTAACCACAGACCAAACCAACTGGAACCCAAGAGAGACTGGTTTTGTAGGCTGCTAGAGCGTTTACGCCAGTAATCCAGTTTCTGCAAACCAGCAATAATAACAGGCTGCTTTCCGTGTGCTGGCCTGAGAAAGCAGAACGGAAGCGGTCCTTGCTTTTTGTCCAATTCTTAATCTCATTTTTGCCCATGTGCTGGCATCTGAACTTCTTCCTTCCTGAACTGATATTTTCTAAACACTAAGTATAAATGCATATTTTCTCCCAAAGCTGCAGGATAACGATTATGGCGGCAGGATTATTTTTACAGTGCAAGCAATTTTGGTGGAGTTTATAATAAACCTCCTGTTTTTATATTTCACACCCCCACAAGAGTTCTTGGACAAAACAAGGCAATAATAACTCAGGATCTTGTTGCTCTGCAAGTTCAACGTTTGACATTTACAATCTGCTCCTTTCAAATCGTGACTTTGTCTTGGAAAATACACTTGCAGGAATTAATTCAGAGCTTGCTTCATGGGACAACCATCTTACTCTTCAATATTCAGAAGAGTACTTTGAATCCCAGGTTTTGCTTAGTACTTAGCACCTGACATCCAGCAAGTTTACCTTGTGATAGCCACGTGTACTTTGCATTCCTATCGGCTGATTTAGTTGGATACTTAATCAGATCTTTGCACAGAGACCCCTGACCTAAAGCTGTGTTCAAAAGCCTCAACCTTTTCACAGACTTCCTCACTGGAATGTTTTAAATCTCCTCACCAGCACAGATCCTGCACCTGCAACTCAACACAAAACATCTGGTTCTTGTGCTTTACCATCTAAGTTCCCTAAGAGGTCCTCTTTACAAGACGGTAAAAAGAAGCCACATGGAAACACAAAGAATACCACAGAGATAAATCTAAACCACCACTGGGAAGCTCCGTCACATTAGGAGCAGAAATCCATCGACACCCTCCAAAGTGCCAAAAAACTTAATATTACTGTAAACTTTTCACATTTCATCAGATTACAGCCACAAACAATGTGTTTCATTGGACTTTTATTTGATAGATCAGGAAAAAGTAACACATAATTGTCATGTAGTAAGAAAATGTCAAAAAATGTTTGCCTTGTTTTAATCTTCATCCATCTGACCATGGACTCCTATTAGCCTTCTTGTTTTCTTCCAGATAACGTACTTCTACATGATTGCTACTTAAGATTTTTTGGTTTTCCTTTTTGTAAGCAATATTTTAAAAGCCTCAACTTTTAGAAACATGTCCACCACACTTTTGAAATAGCATTATTAAAGATTAACAGTAAGCAGTTTCTTTTCACTTCACAATTAAACCTGCATTTTGGTTAATCCATCACATAAAATTCCAATAAAGAAGGTTTAAATCTACTGTTGCAATGTGACAAAATGTAAAAAACATTTGAAGGATCACTTGGACAGCCAAATAGTACTCAGCATTTGTGTTTCTGCACAGCCATCTTGGCTGCGGAAGTGGCTTTCTTGGCTCTGAAGGTCATTTTCATTCAAAGCTCCAACAACTCAGGGACTAATCAGGTTTCAGAGACCCATCGAAAGAACCACAGACATGACGGATCCAGAATAAAGCCAGGTTTGCTGAATCCAGCAAGTTATGCATGCATGGCAGCAAGACCGACAGTCCAAATTATTTTCACACTCGGTCAAACTGTGGGGTTGATACAAATGAAAGGAACAGTTCGAGAAGCGCAGCGCAGCTAAAAACTACTCAAAGACCAAAGCAAAATGGAACCCTGAATTATGGCAAGTAATTCAATTTACTACTTATTATAAGTTGCCTAAAAACTAAACATTTTAGCCCTTAATAATATGCAATTTATATTAAACCAGTTATATAACCTTTTCTGAGATGCACTGGAACATTTTTGAAAACTTTACAAGTTTTCCAAGACACTGCAACAGTTTTCATTTAACCCGTGCAGTGAAAGGGGAAATGCTTGAACATTCGGAGGGGTCGCTAGTTTGCACTTGTTTAGAACAAGACCACAGAAGCCTGTGAGTAAAATAAAGGCCTGTTTCTGCTGAGCGGGAGCCCATGAAGATAAAAGCAGAACAAGAACCAACGTGTCAAACTTGCCCTCCGTTTGAGTCTGTAATTTTGGAGAGTGACTGCAGGGCTGCTGGTGAGCAGTAACAGCCTGAGGGCACCTGGTGGCAGTACTCAGCTAGAGGAACACCTGGTAATGAAAAGTTCTCAAGGAGTCCACTGAAAACCTGTCAGGTGTTGGTTTTCCCCTGCTAAAGTTCCTGTTTCTATTTGCAGTCACAGGCCACATAGTGACTTTTGCTGAAGCCAACAATGTTCTTCCAATGACCAAACACTACTGCTCAATCACAATGAGCCAACAAAGTATTCCTAAATACATATACTTGGTTGATACAGGCAGAATTAATGTAAAATCTAATCAATCTGCATCTAACCAGTAGTGACAGACTGGAGAACTCAGGATGCCAGAGCATTTGAGCATCATTTTGCTCTCAGCCCTGATCTTCACATTAAGCTAGAATGACCTGAAAAGCATAGATTTCCTTCACAAATTGCTTCTTTTTGTCATTTTACAGCCTGTTAGTGAGGCATTTTCAAACCTCAGCAACAGGTTGTGTAATTAACAAGATAATCTTTTGTAGAAATAAAAAAAACCAACCCATCTCTGACAACAGCCTTACCCTGCTTCTTCGTCTCAGGTCACAATTCAATAAATTTATTCACCACGGGTTGCAAGGCAGAGCCCATATTTTATAAATCGAGTCGTGGGACTGGGCAGTTTTGTAAGAAATAAATTGCCTTTTTTGTCTTGTTGGTTCCAGATGATACAGTATCTCCTACCAGGACTACAGGTGTTCAATTCAAAGAAAAAAAAGGAATCTTTTATAGTCATGGTCAATAGTCGTTTTAATTTATTATCAGTCAATATATGACTTAGAAACTAGGAGGCAGAGATTCAGTGAGTTCTATCATCAAGCTGCAAAATATATTACATATATAGATATAGATACATTTCTATATAATTGGAAAAAATTGGTTTTAGGTTGACCTCAATATTTTAGAGATTATGCATTCAAATAATATAGATGACAGGTTAATTTGACCCTTAATGCATTTATAACCTCACTAGAACTAGATCTCATTACCTGAGATGATGCATTTCAGATAAAGTAGTGGACGCAGGTGATTAATGGAAAAGGAAATTGGATGGAAATTGTGCAGTGCCGTATTTACTTAATATTGTTATTTAGGGTGAGGAGCTAAATAAGGCAAGTTCTCTTCGCTCTCCAGCATCATAGATAGCATGGTGCAAATACAATATAAGGCCATAAATGCTGTTACTGCCGGTTGAATGGTATGATTCATCCTGAATTGCTGCAATTTTCCTTTATAAATACAAACTCGGTTCCATCCCACACTATCCCTTAGTCATCTTGTAATTTAGTGAGATAACTAGCTGCGAATGGATTTCTATGCCCCTTCAGTAGATCTTACTGAACATTTCTGTGTTGCCCTTCTGTTTAGAAGGTAGGAATTTTGCAATAATAGTCATATTTGGTGCAGAAATTCAGACTGCATGTTCCATAAGCTGATACGATAAGATAAATGTTAACGGTCTGTACTTGTATTGCGTTTTGTCAAGTGCAGAGAACCACAAAGCACCTCATTCGACATTCAGAATATTATTTCTACTGTTTAAAGTTCTTTTAAGGAAGAGAAAGTTTGTATATTTATGAAGCGCAGAATTGGATAGCGCTGTTGTTTCCCCACCTGTTGCTGCTTACTGCTGAGAAAGCAGTAAGCTGCGTGGAAATATTTCTAGTCATAACAAGATTAAAATGCATAAACAAAAGGAGCTTTACTAGTCACTTCTGTAAAGGGGATGTTTTTAATTTACAACTGAGGAGGTGTTATTAAAACCTATTAAAAAATAACAGGATGAGTGAGATGAATGTCATACCAAACCTTACTGTTAAACTGGGTGTGAGTCAGACAGGAGCAGAATAGCAGGTCCATATATTGTGTACTGGTTGGGCAAAATGACCTAAAAACTAGCGACAATATGCATAAAATGTCTGTTGGTTTGCATTTCATTAAACTGTATGTAAACATAGGACATAAATATGTTAATTTGGCAGTTTAACGTATAACTCATCATCTGTAAATACATTGCGCTGCCTCGTTTTGGGAATATTTGTTAGCCTGACACACAACTTAACCCGGGTTTTAACTCTTGCTTTTGAAAACTGAGTTTCAAAAGCAGAAATGTCACTCTTCTTCCAGTGCTAACCTGTTAAGGTGCATTTTTGGTTGACAGCAACAGTTAAACTGCAAAGAGAAAGTTCAGCAGGTTGAGATGGGCAGGAATGAGGAACGGTGGCAAATTCTTCGCACAATTAAGAGTTGCTTTTTTGAACTCATCTGCTGCACAGGGATTGAAGACGTAAATATAAGTAATCTCTAAATCTTTGGCCAATGTGGTTGGAAAGTATGATTCTTGCTGACTTAATGCCATTTGAAATGCAAATCAACCACATCTCTTCGCGAAGGGATCATGTAAGAGCACAGCCTGTGCAGCTCAAGGTTTCTATGAGATCAAATAAAAGTTTACATCTGCCAGCACTATGCAAATATGTACTTATCTTTATATTAAATCACCACTCTCCTTTTTAGCCACATAATAAAACCTCGTTCTTCCAATATGCCAAGATGGCTGAAATGTAATTGTGTTTAGTTTGTAAGAAGCTGTAAAAACTTTAAAATACCAGAAAGTTCAAATATTTTGTTTCCCTGACATGTAAAACCCACCTTGAAATTGCATTTATTCCTCAGGGAAATTATATTTGTCACTACAATTATTGAGCTTTATCTTTAGTCAGGCATCCTGATCTTAGGAATCTCCCTGAACCTTTTGGGACTTTAATACTATAATAATAGAATTGATGGAGTATTATGAAGCACATAAAGCCAAAAATGAAAATGAGATTGTTGGCCTTTCAAAATAGTTAAAAGGTTCAGTGATTATTGCAAAAGTAGGTTCCACTTAAGAAATAGACATAAGCATAAATAAGGAATTCATTTGGCCAAAGGTTTTGCTTTTACTTGGTCTAATTGTTACAAAAAATCGGTTCCAGAATCATGACATTTTTTTTCTACTGCTATTCTGGGCAAAAGCTCTGAATAGCAAACACTCTTGAGTTTGATGGTTTAGGATCAATCGGATACAAACAGATTCACCATTCATTCAAAATGCACAAAAGACATGCTTTGCATGCATCTCTAAATCTAATTGAAGCAGCTTTGGATGCCACTGCTCTGGTCCAGATGTAGCAGTTTGTCAGCTGTAATGGATCCCCAGGATTTGACTCTTTGCCAGGACATGATGGGATATCCTAAATGCAGCAAAGGAAGGCCAAAACTAAAACCTGTTTGAGGTTAAATACAATGAAATACAGCTACTGAAACATGCCAAATTTAAAGTGCACCTCATCAGGTATTTGGCTCAGATCTGAGCTTCATATTGCACGACAACCTGTGTGGCTGAGCCCATATGTGGAATTCACAGTTGATCCCATCAAGGCAGCCCCTCCAAACAAACAGAGCGAGTACCACCTACCTAGCGCACAGCACAGCTGGAGAGAGCCCCAGGGATGACTACGACTGACACAGGGAAACAATAAGCATGACACAAAGGCAACACTTCTATTTAAAGCCAGCATCTGCCACCATATTGTCTGTGCAATACCATTCCTCGAATATCATTCCCGTTCATGATGCATCACTTCTTCTGCAGAGAAAAGGACCTTTCCAGATGGAAGAGAGAACTGGCAGGAGGCAGACACAACAGAGGATGAGGATTCTGAATGAAAGGACACTGTGGCTTCTGACAGCATCCATTTTAAGTGGCTCTATAAACAATGTTATGACAGCCAAACCATTTGGTACAATTTAAGACCAAAGGCATCTATTGTTTACACTTGTCAGCGCCCTTCTTTGCTGTGATAATTACAGAGAGATCGCAGACTTGACACCGTAAAAGTGGGATGTCAACATCAGCCAGAGGCAGATGCTCCATCTGAGTCTGACTTGAGCCAAGTGGGGGCATGGGACAGTAACCAGATGCGATTCACCAGATGGGATGTTGATCTCAGACTGCAAACCTTTGTAACTTACAAAGACAGCTAATGAGTGTTATACATCTTAAGCTGTAGTGAGATTAATGATGGTACAAGTGTAGCGCTGGAGTAAACTGGGGAACTTTAGAAAGCGATGCAATGTACTGGTGCAGATGTTACAACGCAAGACAATTTAGGTGCAGAGATCTGAAATTAACAGATCGGATGGCGATTTATAATAATCCATTGTTAAAGCAACAACTTTGATTTAGACTAAAACAACAAATTAAAACACATTTGACTTGCAGGTTAAATTAAATTAAAAAGAAAGAAAGTTAGTAATAAAATGGCTTTTTCCTCCAAGTACAATTTTTGGTTAGTCAACAAAAATTATGCTTTTTTTTAATGAGATGTCTCATGACATGGGGAAATATGTTATTTTCCAAATAAAGAAAGCCATTTATGTCCTTTATAGGATACCTTAGTCCAGAAACTTGCCTAAGCTACTTAATGTTTTTGACTCTTTAGTGCAGCTTGAATAATCTTTGATAATCTAGTTGCCATAAAGAAAAAAAGGTTGTTAGGAAGAAATCAAGAAATTAAATGAGCAACAAAATTTTTCCAGAATTTAGAAATTAATCTCAAGTACCTCAGAAACAAAAGTAAGACTCTGGACTTTAGACAGAAGGGTAATTGGTGTGAAAAAGTCTGAATAGTGAGCAGTGAGCCTGGATCCAGTATCAGAGGAATTTCAATGAAGTGCAAGTTGATCCCCAGAGCCTCAGCAGCGGGACATTCATCAAGTTTCTGGGAGTTTGCTTTGGCAGGTTACACCACATTTTCTCTGGAGTCGGCTCTTCTCGCCAGCACAGAGGAGTAAGCAGACGCTTGGGAAAATAACTCCTTTTCTTTTCGCGAAGCTGCCGAACATGAAAAATTTCATCTGGTAGGATTATTGAACCTATGTGGCCACTGACTGCTCCGGCCAAACCAGACTTGCAATCCAATTCCACATGTACGTATAAGTGGAGTGAAGCAAAACGACAGTAATCCAGAGACGTCGTCTCGACTTTGCAATAAAAGAATCACGGAGATCATCATGACATGTCTGGTTCCTGGAGAGAGCTGCTGTTCAAATAGGCGAGATATTATCCATACAGCAAACAGACAGGCAGCCGCATTTAACTGGCAGGTCGAGTCTTATCTGACTTCAACAGGCATATTTCAAAACACAAAACAAAGAAGCAGCAGAGAAGATGAAAGAGTTACTCCTCTGGTGAGGCGGCGAGTTTCCTCTGCATGCCTCCCATCAGACGGAGAACAAACAGGATGTTTCTCCAAAACTGGGATCTCACCAACTCTTCTTTTTCTCACATAAATAAGTGCAATAAGTTTAATAAATGCTCTGAATATTTCAAAGTTTAAAAAAATAATAAATTCATCTTACTAATGTATGGCGATTCTACTAAAACTATTTTTAGATTTGAATTTCAAATCTTTTCAAAGTATCTCATTCATTCAGTCAGTTGCTTCTTCTTCCTTTGTGGATTTTCTTACCATTATCAGCAATAATATTTACATAAGGTTTAACTCAAAGGTCAAACACTTTGAGAGCTTCTGCAGAAACTCAACCAATCAGAATACTGGGTCTTGCATAACCGTTGCTATCATGACAATGGTTCTCTAAAAATATCTGGGTACGAGACATAAATCAGGGCAACAATTTACAAATCTAGTCACACACTTTGCTGGACATTTAACATTGATGAAACACTTCTCGGATTAAATTTTACAATGCAGGACAACTGGGAAGAGGCAGAGGAGTTTGTTTGTCTCATACTCCCACAACATAGTAACAGATTTGACAAATGTGTAAAGAACATTTTTTATATTTCATTAATTGTATTTGCTTGCTTGCTTCCTTCCAATCTGTGTCACAATTTGACTAGTTTTATCATTTCATACAGGCTGTAAACTATAATAAAATTTACCCTGAAACAGGAAGTGATACTACGTGTCACATGGAAAAGAAAGGTAAACAGATCTTTAGGTAAACGAACATTTAACTGGCATCAAACTCGACTCCACGCCTTGGTTTCTATCAGAGAATATCGCCCATATTTTTTTACGCAGTGTTATGTTTTACGTCCAGTTTCCCTTGTTAAATAATGCAAAATTGTTTAAATGCATTGCTGCTGCTTGCTGTTGAAGTTTTAATCAACTCACTATAGTGAGTCTAGTAAAAGTGAATTCTTAGTTACTCGACACCGTCTGCGCTGCCACTTGATACGCTGGACGTGTTCTGGTAATCTATTGAATTTAAAACCACAGAACAGCTTTGGTGCAACGACCGACAAAGCTTTGGCTACATAAACTGCTCTGAGGAGGGCAGTTTGTTTTATTTTGACGCAGAAACACAGTAGGAACTGAAAACTTGTATTGATGAGAGGGTGACAAGATGGGAAAAATGAGAGACAAACAGCCCAATCAGTCATAATCAGCTACAGATGATTGAAATAATTTCGTTTCCAAACAAAAATATTCAAATTCACTGAATGATAAAACATTTGAATTAATTTGCAAAATATATGACAGCTGATTTATGAGAACCAGTCCCAAGCTTTCTAAATCTAGGATTCTCTCAAACAAAAAAACAATTACACAGAACCAAAATAATGAACCCGTTGCTGAAAAAGTAATAAATCAAATTGATTATTTAGTTTGTAGCAAAAGATTTCTGAAGATTCATATCATCTCAAAACTCTGCAGCCTGCTTTCTTCTGTTGGTATTTCATTTCTAAATAATCTACAAACCCTACAGGAGAGAAACAAGGCAAGACTAATAAAAAAAAAAAAAAAAGCACTCCGCTGCAGGCAAATCCATCAAACCAACTGGAGTCTGGTATTTATTTTATTTATTTAAGTTTTTATGAAAACAAGACTGGACCAGAGGAGCAGCGAAGGTTTACTGATGGAAAACAGCATTTCTGGAAATAGTAAGTTTAAGCTAAGAATAAATCTCCTTCCTTTAGGAATCATGCAGATGGTTTTTCAACTGACCAGTAGGAGAGTTTATTTTCTTATAAATAAATCTAATAAATCTCACTAAAGAACATGGTGCTACTGTCTACATACTTTAGGAGTACAGAGGGGCCTTAAAAGAAAATGCATGACCTTCTGATATTTTTTGCAACCCTGATGCATTTTATTGGGTTTTATCTCATGACCATCAATAGCGACAGCATCATGGTGTAGCAATGAAGTGATTGAATATCTGAAGGTTAAAGCAGAGTAAGAGAAAACCAGTCTGATACTGGAAAAGATTCAACTGCAGTCCAAACTAATATCAAAATACAGAATTTGTAGATTAACGTTGTAATTTACACCAGATAAAAGGCCAAAAAATGTGTACAATAGTGACGTGGAAGAAAAGTTCGTTTTTCAAATTTCCATCATGCTGTGATGGAGTTTTTATTTTAATCAATCAGGAAACGGCCAGAGTTAAATAAGTGAAATGCAAGGCAACCCTGCAAGAACACTTCTTAGATTTAAAACCTGAACTGGTTCTGTTCCAGTACAATAATGCCATTATGTGCCAGAACAGCCCAGTCAAAGTCCAGACCTCAGTGAAACTTGAAAAATGCTTTTCACAGATGCTCTCCTTCAAATCTGACGTTTTGGAGCCAATTTAATGGCAATACAAGCATTCAGAATTTCAGCATTTCGATGTGGTAGAGATGCACATTAAATCTGATCAAATCTATGAATAAAATATATACATGTAGCATGGCAACAAGTGGAAAAGCTAAGAGATTAATTCTTTTGCAAGGCTATTGTTTCATTAAAGTTCATAAGTTTAAATGTTGCAAATGGTGATGATACCAGAGGATGTTTTCCAAAGATTTCAGACTCATTGTTCTCTGGTACAGCTTGTCCTGGATTACTGACTGTGTCACAACATTCCCATCATAGCAAGGGCAGCAGACAAAATGAGGAGGTTGTTATGAGTTTCAGCTTTTCCTGGAAGAACATAAACATCCCCTCCGCTATCACTCTCAGCTGATTTTTTATTTTGGGGGGGTGAAAGTGGGGACTCAAATTACTAATGTTCTGCCTTATTTTAACAAGCAAAACAAAAAAAGTATGGCGCCTAATGAGAGTCGGGTGAATACAGCTGCATGGGTGAATTCCTGTCTGCTCTGCCCACCCAGTGCTACAGTGCCGACCAAACAAAAGCAACAATGAAATTTCCCTTCTCTGTTTCCTATGAGTCCTCTAGTAGTTTAATGCATCTCTGTATTTGTATATAAATAAGATAAATATGTGGGTAGTTCTGGTCTTCAAGTCTCCAGTTTTGCATCTTTTTCGAAACAAAAATAAATAAATAAATGAAGACGTTAAGTGTTGTTGCATTTTTGTTGGTTGTACAGGAGGCTCCACTTCTGCTTGGTGAACATAGTTCACAGTTATTGTGATCTAGTAACGCTCTGGAACCTCCAGTATGCACGATATCTACCTTAAACCCTCATCAGTATTCAATTTTTGCCACTACTCAATTCCAATACAATATCGCTGACCCCCAAGTTGGGCACCATAACTGTCCCTGAATAGCTAAAATCCCAGAATATTCGAGATTCCCTCTAAAAAAATATGACTGCTGCTTAATTAATACTGCAAATACCAAATGTACCTTAATGCGCATTCATACGCACAGTGGAAACTGTCTTAGCAATAGCGAAGAAGCTGATATCCGCAGTCTTCTTATTTCCACTCTTGGGGCTTCAGTCACTAAGCAACAAGGAAACTGAATGTTTTTTCTGGATTGGCTGCTTTGCAAGCACCAGGCAGTAGCAGGTCAAGTAGCACTTCATCCAGGTATTTTAGCTTCTCAACCTGTGTTTCTGTGCCAATATCCTCAACAAAAAAAATTACATAAAAAATATCAATGCATAAGTTTAACCCTGAATATTTAACTACAACTGCTGTTGTCATTAAGCTTCTGTTCGTCATAGTTGAAGAAAATGTTGCTTCGTATTTACTTTGTAGTAAATTTAACAAATTAGCTACAATGTACTCTTTGCGCTGTGTTTCATTTAACTCTGAAAATGAATGTAGCAAGATATCCCTTGACTAGATTCATTACCGTTAGCAAAGTCAACTTCGAATGAATCAGCATTTCACACACAGACGTTAAACGAATAGATTCAAAAAATGTAGTTATTTCTTAAAGAATGCTCACTGCTGAAGTGCAACCGAGCTGTTTGACTGTAGTTCTCACCACTTTTTAAGTTTACGGAAGCAAAGTTGCATTTTGAGGACAGGGTTGGTGAGAAACATCCAATTTCTTTCCTCTTGAAACTCTGACTTCAGGGGACCATCTTGAAATTGTTACTTCAAACGTTGAGTCCAAATGGATTCTTATTTTGTGATGAAACAACAAATGAAAAAAGGTCAAACCGCTGTTCCAGTAGTTTTGAAACATCAACAGCCCAATGGGATAACTACATTAATCAAAAGTGAAGCGTACTCTATATATTCTGCAAATAAATTAGACAACAGTCCTTTATCTTCGATGATGACGCTGAAAAATAAGCCTTTGGATGAAACACTCAATGCACGCAGCGTCCAATCTGCAGCGTTTTTAAAAACAAATGAATAAATAAATATTTTAACTGGTTTGAAAACATGTTTTCTTTCTTATGATCCAACATAAATATGTTCTAGAAGTATTACAGATTAAACTTTAGCTTTAATAACATAAAGCTACATGTTTTTAAAAGTCTAAGAAATCTGACAAATGAAAAGATGGAGTGAAAACAACAGCTTGTGAAACTCTTGCTGAAAATTGTGATAACGTTGTTTTACAATTAACCAAATATTTTTAAACTTTTTTGAAAGTAGCTTAAATCAAAAGGTACGCTATAGTTCACTGATTTTTTTAAATGATTATTATTTTGTAAATGGTGGAACCATAAAATTAGTTGTTAACTGAAGTTTTCAGAGGGTCTGAGGTAAGAAAATCCTCCCTCTAGTGTTTGTTATTCATGAGAAAACAGATTCTTCTTATGGGACTCTGGGAATATTATAGGCAAGGCGAATAGACTGCTTCTTTTTCTCACCTCACCTCTGAACAGAAATGGCTCCTTCAGTCCACCGTTCCTATACAACCCCATGGGCTGCAGAGGCTTATCTTGCACAGCAGAGTTAAGACACAACAAGAGGGGTGGATTTGCAAGAAGAGCAGGGGGGTTGTGGGGCTGGAGTGAGAGACTGAGTGGAGGGAATTAGTTCAGGATTTCAATAATGGACATCCTTGGAGTGAGCCCAAATGCCCATCACTGAATGTGGAAGGGGAGTATGCAGGGTGGAAAATAAAGAGATGAAGACAAAGAGTCCAAAGCAAATGAATGTTCATTCAGGCAAGACCTGCAGCCAAATCAAAGAGCACTAAGAACAATTATACTTGTGTAAAACAAGTCTAAAAAAACTAAACCACAACTAAATTTTTATTACACTTAGACAGGATGCATCCACAATTTTAAAACCTTATTTAAAATTTAAATTCATACAACCTCACTGAGTTTTTTTTTTTTGGTGCAGCAACTAAGAAGAAATTGCAGCAAATTTTAAAGTCCTGCATTTCCAGAATTGTAGCTCTGTATCAGTTCTTTGAAGTGTCACTCAAGGAAAGCAGGGCAGTTCTGGCATTTAATAAAAAGCATTTGAAAGCAAATGAAGAAACTGGTATAAATACTTTCCCAGAGGGAAAAAATAAGAGCAAAAAGCATGCAACATTTGTATCTCCTGCAGTACGTAATAATAATTCAGAATTGTAATGAGCATATTCACATAATCTCTCCCATTCCATTTGGGAGACAGATGTCTTTTTAAAAGATGTCAGAAAATGCACAAAATGAGTTTCTGCAAAAACAACATTTGCATTACAAAATGCTGTTACAAAGACGAGTGAATATATTTTATTCTCTACGTACAACAGAAACAGGCTACATCTTTAAAGGATTCTTCTTTTTAATTTTCAGACTAGAGTTATCTTGAACCAAAGGACATTCAAAACAATCTGCAAATTATGTTTTATCAGTGCTTCTTGCTCAGTGGCACAAGTTTCTAGTATTCAGAGATAAGACTGCAATCCAACTGGGACTGCATGTTTGTGGATTCTGTACTGCTGTAATAATCTCACTAAATGTTTATGACTGTTCCACCATTCCCAGAGGAACTCAGCCTCCATCCACTGACATCAGAAGCTCTGTTCTCTCATCTCAACACTTCCTGTTTGAAGAAAGTTTCCTGTGCTCTTAAAAGCAATATAAAACAGTGCACTACAACCTCTGACTTCTCCAAAAGCTGAATCTTTTAATTCTGACCTGAGCCAGAAAGTCGAGCTTCCCGTTTGGAGGAGGTGCTCTACTTCAAGAACAGCTAATTAGCAAATAATATATTTTGGATTTTGAGTCAAATTATTACACGATTATAATAGACATCATCATTTTGGATGAATGGATGAACAGAGTTAAAATATAGATGGACACAAACTATGGATGAATGGATGGTAAACAGATGGACAGAAAAAGGGAATAATAGGTAAATGGATGGATGAATGGAAAATGGGCACTTAATTGCTTAATTGACAAACAATGGGCAGAAAACTCTAAGAAATAAAATTTGGTCCACACATCAAGACAAACGATCTAATTTACCAAACCTCGGATAAAATTAAAAGGTATTATATGAGAGGAGAGAAGGCCGACAAAACCCCGTTATGTTTTTACTTGTGAGTCAGGATATCTTGTGAACTACACCTTGGTTTTCTTGCCATGTAACATAATCCTTAGATATCGGAAACCGTTAAAGCATGTTTTGCATTCCAGCAGGTCTATTGTGTACAGAGGCCATTGTGTTTGTCCACTGGCAGACACCAAGCCAGACCGTGAGTCATGCTAAGCACAGCCGGGACTCCCCACCAGCAGCTAATAGCTTGGGCTGGGAAAGGCTACTGCTTGTTCAACACACAGCTTTTGAATCAGCTCAATGTTCACCCCTAGTTTACTTTTACAATTGATGAGCATGACTGAAGCCACAAATGGTCTTGGAGAGAAAAATCTGGCTTGCAGAACAAGCAACTGCGCAGAACAAACAGCATTTCTGGCAGGATACTGCAACTGTGAAACAAAAAGGACCACAGGACAGAGAAAATGCTATTTCACACAAACTACATCAGAGGACGATTGAATCAAGAGCTGGTTCCTTTCTGGTCTGTTGCCTTCTGCTGTTCTGGACCAACAAATAAGACTTATAAAATAAGACTTAAAGTTACTATAGAGACACTGGGTGAATGCAGACGCGTTTTATTCCTGGTTCTACCCAAAAGTCAAATGCATCTTGTGCAGAATAAACATTCTTACAAGGCTGTACTCTTTACATCCAGGAAGGTGTCAAAGTAATTCCAGGGGATTCGCTTTTCCTGTTCTCCAGATAAAAGTGACACAAAACCAGTTTCTGCTTGATTGCGTGACCTTTCAGGTCTGACACAAGAAAGATAAAACTAAACCTGCAGTCAAAGAAAGCTGACCCATTCATTTTTCTCCAAACAGCTTCACATTGTGGGTTTAGCTGTGAAGAAGGAAGGAAATGAAGGGAAACAAGCCGCCTCACACTGCTGTAGCTCATGTTTACTCATGAGCTTGAAGCCTGCAGTTTGTAGATGCAAACAAATGGCTGTGCATGCATGCAGACTCGCGATCAGATTCACTGATGAGCTCTTTGAGGAGATGGTTGAAGACAGCAGGGTTTGTTTGAACTGGAGGAGGGCTCAGATGGAAAAAGGAAAATAATCCATTTGTGAGTGAACGCCAAATACCAGAAGAGATGAAATACAGGAGAGGGCAGAGACAAAAATACAAACAAGGTGCTGGTGGAAAAATGGAACTCAAAACATACCTAGCAGTCAGAAAGGAATGGATAGTGATGAAAATCTCATCAGTCATGGTGAGCGGAGAAGTTTCATTGGCCATAAATCTTTCAAAATGCTTTTAGTGCCATGGACAAAAAGGTTAATATCCAGGAGAGTGCCCTACAAGACACCTATGGACAGAATCACTGCTGTATTTTGCTTTCTCTGCACATCAAGGCATGACAGAAACACTGGGTTAAAACCACTTTTTCATTTTTACTTCTCCCATTTGTTTTTTTGTTAGAAATATTTCTGTAGTAAATAAAAAAAACAAGCATAAGAACATCTTGCATGGCAGGGCAATGAAAACATAAGTAAACGAACGTAGAGGGAACAAAACATGGAGAAAATTACACACGGTTTGTATACTGTTAGATCTACTGTAGTGTGATGTGAATAAGCAAAAAAATAAAAAAAAATCATACTTAGAGACAAGAGTGTGACTGTTTACCATCTGTCTGTTTGCATTTCTAAATGCCTCCGTTTGCATAAAAACAGGTTTAAACCAATGACTACTGGTGGCCTAGAAATAAACGCAAGGTTGACACATCAGATCCAAACATCTGAGCCAATGTAACAACAAAGCATGTGTCAGAGTCAGACAAAGGCGGTTTGTAAAAACACACAGTAGCTTTGAAGGTTCCTGGTGTAATCTTGTGAAGAATGCAGCATCTAAGAAGCACTAAAACTTCAGGTGAGAGAGGATCAGACCAAAGCCTGGTGCAGACTCATTTCTCACCGCACTGCAAGCTTCGTATATTAACTCTGTCCAGCTGAATATTCTAAATATCACGCAGCGTGACTTGTTGCTGCAGCAGAATCATGTCAAAGCCTAAGATGTCAAACATACCAACAGATAGAAAGTTTCAGGACCAAATTAGAGGTTTGTGCTTCCATCACATGACCACCGCAGACCATCAACTTCACCCTACCTCCAGAGATTTTATTTCATTTCAGTGTGAGCCTACATAGAGTAAAACTGTCAATTAAAGCTCGAGTAACCTGCTTCAGAAAGCTGATAACGGTGGAAGATATCATAACATAAATGTGCATTTATGTGTGACGCTTTAGCAGCTGGTAGTTTGATTTGTTCAAGAGTTCCCGTGTTCGTTTCTCCAAACTGAAACCCAAAAGGCCTCTCAGCTTCAGGCAAGACTGATAAATGTGAACCAATTAAACAAATCAATTAAAAATTATCGCTTTTTAATTAAAGGATGAGACCGAATGTGAATGAACAGGGTTCTTTAAACATCATCTGTGGGAAAATATTTAACCTAAGAGTGTGGAAAGTCAAAAACAGCAAAACTCCAATTGTATCCTTCTTAAATGCCACATAATGTGTCCAATACACAAAATATGTGTGAATTTGCAAACGAATGCAACTTGGAAGATAACTTGGAAATACTCTGAATACTTACAGGAGAATTTATCAAACTTTTGTCATTTGTCGGACAGATTTATAGGTTCATGAAGCCAGCCGGAGTCCAGATAATAAAACTATTTCTCATGGTATTTGTGCCAAAGCTCAGGAATTTGTACAACGATCATGAATCCAGCTTAAAACCATCAATAAACCTAATAAGTTTGAGTTGATGATATAAAGAGAGCTGAAGCAACCATCCCAGTTCCATTGTTTATTCTAATTAAAGCTGACTCATTGTCAAATCAGGTCTGGTGACTTAGTCTTAATACTCAGAATGTCTCAGTCGCAAGACCAAAACAAACCAGACCAAAAAGTCAGTTAAAAACTTACTGGCTGGTACCTTTTTGCAAGTTGCACCATAGAAGTTTCCCTGTGGAAAGTTTTCTATGTAAAAAAAAAAAAAAAAAAAAAGTCAAATCTGTGAGAAATAGAAGGAAGAAAGTTTCCTTTTTGTGGGTGGTACAGTGTAAATCCCAACCTCAAAGCAGGAACTGCCCTGATAAACACAACTCTACACACATTCATGGGCACGTCGACAAACAAGGGAACTGGAGCTCCGGGGTATGACAGTAGGCCGGCCCTTCACTCGGCTGAAGCAGGTTTCAGGCTCCTTTGTTGTGGGGAAAAGGCTTAAAGATCAAGGCTTCATGCATTTGGCAGTTTAGCGCCACATATTTATTCAGTTTTAAAGGTTCAGCTGCATTCCTGAGTTGTTTGACTGAGCACAGCTTTTAATGTGTCTGAAGTGAAACTTTCTATTGCCCCATGTGGGCATTTTAAGGGAGCCAGAGGAAAATCTTTACTATCTCAGCAATATTGAGACAGGAGGAAATGTAATTATTCGGCTAATTAAAGAAAGTATTTTAACTTCATCCCAAAATGCCAAACAAACTTAAATGTTTTTGTTAATAAATCCTATTTATTTTCACTTGTGGAACACATCTGCCAAGGGAATCAGTTTTAAATTAAATGCAAGCCTGCAGCAAAGCTGCTGAAGGGAGGTACTAATTTCCAAGGGACGCAAATTATGCAGCTGACACTCCTACATCTGAGACTTTCCCTCATAACTTAAGTAGAAAAATATGCCGGCTCATCATCTGTTGATTGCCGGTAAAACAGTGTGTAGAACCAGTTTGCCCATTAGCAGCATTGTTAATCACAGGGGAAAGAGTTTGAGCAAGTTGGATGGTGACATAACCCAGAGGCAGAGCGTGAAACCTGTTAGACTGCAGACAGAATCGGTCTGTTGATGTGCAGTCACTCAGACTAACATAACTGGATCTTATTGTCTCTACTGAAATAAAATGGCATGAGTGAACAGAACAGTGACTGAACGAATCACTGCTTTAGTTTCAAATGAAACTGGTTAATCTTTCATCAAAATTTAAGCTGGGCTACATTTATAATGTTTGAAAGTTAGACATCTTAGAAGGGGCCACTCCCTTAGCGAAACCATCACTAACTTTTATGACTAAGAAACATAGATGCATCATACAAAAGATCATAAGATGAGAAAATGCAAAAGACAAAATAGAAGAAAAGCAAGTCTGGCTAGTAATAAGGTTTATAACTTCTGTAACCAAACAACATCTACTTCACTAATGTTGGTTCTCCGACAAGAAAACAGATCTGCTAGTGATAATAAAAATGCCAAAAAGAAGATTAATAACTCCACTTACCTCTGGTTGTTTATTTGGTAAGATATTTTTCAACTGGACACCAAGCTGCATCTGCTTTGATCCCTCGACATTAGTTTTACCAGCAAGTGATAAAAGATTTCAAAGTGACAGTTTAATGTAGGGAGTTAATGTGTCTTCACTAACCAAAAGTTTCTACACACAATGATTTAAAAATACATTTTAAAAGCAAATAAATCAACTGAATAGAATTAAACACACGTGAACTTACACGTTTGCACTTCTTGTAAGAGAAATTAAAGATCTTGACGTTTGCAGAAGCACAAACAAATTCTATTTATCATTTCATTAATCTAGATTGGCTGAATCCCTAAAAGCAGAAGTAAGGAAGATTATGGATGTTAGCTTCTGTAAAAGTGTTAAGATGGCTTCCAGATTAATGCAAGTACAGGAATGTTGAGCTCTGAACAATGAAAACGGGCACCTGTACGTGTATTTAGAAGGGTTCTCAAGGATTCACAGATTTTAGCTACTTCCAGGTGGCTGTGGGCCATAAACCAAATTTTTAAAAATAAAATGTTTTGTTCCCAGTGACAACACAGAACTGAGAATTTATTACCATTTGAGAGACTTTATAGTCAACCACAAGTGATAATTAATGTGCACTGCATCTGAAAGATGTTCTTTGACTTAACTACTGTACACCTTTCATGCATTGCTTTATTTGCAGAGTTGAATTTATGTGCTTATAAAAATCTCCCTTCGGTTGTGCAAGAAGATGCTAAAATTATTCATTGACCTAAAGGGATTTGGAAATTTTAAAAACCAGAGTTTTGCAGAACAAGGAGGGAACCGGCAAACCAAATTTGAACCAAACATTAAAAAAAGAAAAGTGGGAAGAGGGACACCGGGTTCTCCAAGTAATTCTACTTTAATGAATACAAACAGACAAGCCTCCCAAATGCCTAATCATGCAGAGTGGCCTGATTAGGGCTGACTCACAAAATTCCCCACAGTCTCCAGCAAAGAATGCCCGACAAATAGGTTACACGTTACAGATGCGCAGAAATCACTCCTAATCCTCGACTTTGTTACTTAATACCCCCCCGCAGAGCGAGATTCTTGTATGTCTACATACCCGGCGGCAGAAAAACCAAGAAAAAAAAACATCGCCCACGACTGCACGACAGCAGCAGACTTAATTTCAAGAAGTGGAAACATGAAACCGATTAACTCTTATCCCTGCTTGCCTTCACAAACTACTAGGATTAAAATCCCACGTGGTGCATTTCTGTAAACTCCCTCCACAAACAAATGCCAAGTCGTATTTGTTTCAACTTAAAACCTGGTAATGAAGTATCAAACAAAAAAGACTGAAAATGGGGCAAAAATGAAAGAACTCATTTGAACTTTCGGGACAAACAACGGCCCGAACTGAAGGTTAGCTCAGGGCAAAGCTATGCACTTTTACTATGAAAACAAATAGACTAGGTTTGGCTAAATATTTGCAAGAATTTTATAAAATAATCTTTTGACAAAAGCAAATACCAAAGAATCATTCACTGTGTGCTTCATTTGGAAACTTTAAGCTAGAAATAGGACTAATGCAACTCTACATCATTGAACACAAATGTGTGTCCATAATAGGAGCATACTCCAGTTAAAGATTATCTAAAAAGACAGCAATAGTGTCACTCAAGCATTAGCATTGACGTGTGCAATGCCTCGGACAGAAGCCAGATGCTTCCCTGTCGGGAAACTGCCTTCACAAACAGACGAGGGTCAGCACCAGTCCATACAGAGGCTGACCAAACCCTCAGCCGATGGGACTTTCTGATAACATTGGTTAAAGCTACATCAAGAGGAGGGGGAAGTCACTGCAAGTAGGCATGCAGGCCTAGTCTCAGGTATTCACAAAATGTGCACATTCCTGTGCAAGCCTCTGCAGGGGGGCATTTTATCCTTAAGTAATGATCTGCACTCTGCCCCAGGAAGTTTCTGGACTCAAAACTAAAGAGCACCAACCAGGATAAGAGATCCCTTGAACTTTGTACGCAAACAGCAGCAATGCTTCAATAGCAAACAGAACGAAGGGTTTAGATGGGGGGTCTAAACGATTCATACCTCTTCAGCAGTTGTGAGTGCAATGTAGGCTCAAACAATTATGAGTCTATCCTTTCATACAAGACCCAAAATCTTCTGTCAAGAGTTTTGAGTCATAGTTAATTCAGAGTGGCTCTTAAAAATTAGGTTTGGGTCCATGACTGCATCTAGGGTCCTGGTATGACCTGCAGTTTAAGCTGTGTTAAGTTTAGCAGAGTTCTGATTTCTAACCTGAAATTCTTAAGACAACAACAAAAAACAATTCTTGTTTTCCACATTAGGCTGGAAAATATACATTTTTGGCTCTTATATTTATAAGACACCTAAGATTGGAAACTACAAGTGACTATAGTCATGTAGTAACACAAATATAAAACTGTATGTCATCAGCATATGAGCGGTGTAACATTTTACATTTTTGGATCATATATTCAATAGAAGTGGTCCATGAATGAAGCCTTGAGGAACGCCACATATCACCCTAGTTTAGTCTGATTTCTAACTGCCAAATAAAGTAATCTGCTAAATAGTGAGTATATGCTACTAAAGAGAGAAATAATTTTTAAGGCTTTTGACACGGCTTTAATAATCATGGAGGAATCAGCATCACTGAACTGCAGATACTTTTCAGCTTACAGTGGCTGATTTGGTCAGATCTGACAAAAAAATGCAAGCCTGGTGAGATATCAAGCTAATATGAACAGGCATTTATACAACTGTCTCACATGATGAACAAAACCACGTGCCATGGCTCATTGCAGCGCTACAGTGTGTTTTATGAGGTGCTGAAAGACTCTCAGGTGCATGTGTGGAAAAAGGGGCCAGACATGGTAAAGACTTTATTTCAGCCATAGAGCGCTTTCTCTTTTTGTTTCCTTAACTAATGTACAGAAGATTGAGATGGAATTTTTTGTCGATCCTAAAATATTTTCAGTGACGGTAAATGGTAAGACATACCGTAAGGAAAAAAATTCCAGATTTTTTTTCTCGTAAGTCAATCAAAACATTCCTGCAATTTAAAGGCGGAAAACAAAAACACTCGGCCTAAATAGCTCTCAGCTTACCCACACTAGTGATATAATCAATCTGCTATTTACTACCATGACGGGCCCATCTTTGGAGAAGAATTTAAAGGATAATAAAACGAGCTCCACCTCTGAAAATTACCTTCTCGCATTCTTTAACAGATCAACAAAAGTGAAAGACAAAGAATTTTAACACCTTCAGTCCACTCCAAGAATTGCTAATAGTTATATTCATTGCTGTTATACTATTAATACAATAAGCGATACATTTATTACAAAAGCAATTACTTTTCAATCTGATTCATTCACACTTGTGACCCGCCTGTCAGAAGCACAAAAATCTGATGGGTTTTTGATCAGAACATGGATTATAAATAAGAGAAACACTCTTGGGAGACGAAGTTGTTCCTGAGTGGAGGAAGGGAGAGAGGAAAAAAAAACTTGCTAGTGTGATGTGGTTCATCTAAACAATCTAAAAGGATTTTCAGCATTTGGTTTATTCAGGCTGCAAGAGAGAGCAAGACTTTCAATAGTTAATAGAAAGGCTCGGTGGAGGGCAGCAAAGTTGCTGCTTGTTTATCCTTTTGAGCTTTCAACCAATCTGTTATGGGACAATTTGAGAATATTAATAACCTCTTCAAACTACAAATTAGTTGAGGAGGGATGGACATTGTTTGGGGAACATACACAGATACTGATGTCCTAAATACGCTAAACCCACTAATTATCAATCCTAATCCTATTTTAGCAACTGCAGTCTCACACAAGCAGCTTGATATCACTTCCCATTAGTAGAAACAATGTGGGAAGGACAGAAAAGAAGCTGTTACAAATGTTCAACTGTTTCAGAATAAAAGCATTTAAAAGGATTTACAAAAATGCACTCCAATACTAGAAAGTGAAATGGAGTTAAAATATAATAAATCAAACATCTGGATTAAGCAAGACCCTATCATGGTGAACTTGTTTATCTCATCAGCAGAGCTGCAGGAAAAACTGGAGAGGCACTGGTTGAGGTAATGCCTCTCTGGAGCTTCTCCCAGGCCTGAGAGGTTTGACCACAGCCTCATGAACCTCAAAGCTCGTAAAAGCCAACACAACGAGCAACCAGTAAACCGTCACGACAGACGGGAAACATGCTTGCATCACAGATGCAAATCTCTTCAGATAAGAGAACTCAACATTCCACAAGCATTCTCTCATTTAAGTGCTTCTCTGTTGCATAAGCTCTTCTTACAAAGGTCAGGGGTCAATCCCACCAAGAGTGACCTCTATGAGGTTATTAGTGGGAAGTATCTTTCTCCAACTGAGTGTGGAGCTTTTATCGTGCCTTTATGGCCTCAATGGTCAGAATATTGGGTTCCCTGGATGCTCTGAAATTCCTCTCTGCAGCTTTTATTCTGCATAAAATGAGCAGGGAAGATAATCCCAGGCCACTCCATTCACACCTGTCCATTCATATTTACTTCACAAAGAGGGGCTTGTGAGAGAGGAGTCTTCATTTGCATGGTTTGCTTCTTGTTTTAGAAAGAAAAAAGAGGGGAAAAGGAAGACTTACACACAGAAAATACAGAAAGTGTTTAATAGTTTTACCTGATTTATCGGTGTGTTAAATTAACCCTATGGTATTTATGAATTAATTTTGCCAATAATAAATTAGTCAGGAAAGAAACCAATTAGCCAAATAACCTAAAATTACATCACTTTTTGTTCTTTAAACTCAAGTAATGCTAAAGTTAATGCATTTTCATATATTTTCTAGTTTCTGGAGCCATAATATGATAAATATCAAAGAATGGGAGCGGTTCATTATCAAAAAGATGGGTTTTGATTACTTAAAGTTTGATTTCCCCCCCACTTGTTTCACCTTTGAAATCAGTTATTGTTGCATTTATAGTTTAATATAAACTCATCATGATTGTAGGTGTCAAACGGTATAAACGAACCCAGAGTCTAATGCTCATTTCTGACAAAACAACACACCATCTCACCCCTCAAATGATCACAAACTCATTTTATGAACATGACAATGAGTTCCCTGTACTCAAAATGGATCCAAAGTCACCAGATTTCTAATTGAGCACATCTGGGATATGGTGGAGCAGACAATTCACCGCAATGAGGTGCAGCTGACAAATGTTTAATAACTCAGATGTCATCATGTTCAAATGTACCAAAGTCTGAGGAATGTTTCAGACACCTTGTTAAATCTGTGCTGGTTCTGGATGCAGTATGCAGGTCAAACAGAATATCTTCATCTATTAATTGGACAATGAATGTAAAACTGGACATTTCTGGACATTTTGCATGTCATCACAAGACCAGTGGTTTATAATCTGGCATGTAAACTTGAAAGATTTTAAACTAAGATTAAAAAAAAGAAATAAAGTACCACTACAGCTCTGTAGTTGCAACGCTTAAGGAGGGCGAAACAACTTTACATGCAAATATACTTAAACAATTTTACCTCACGATTCTCTCCAAACATTTTTTTTTCCCAAAACAAATGTCCTTCTGCGTCTCCTCTGCTTAGTTGTTCGCCATGTGGTAATTTTGTTTTGATTTGGTTCCACCTTTTGTAGGGGAGTGTTTTTTTTTTGTTTGTTTTTTTATAACTTTCACTGCACTTGAAATCACAAAAGTTTGGCCTTGATGCCAAATGCAAAGATAAAAATCAATGTCTCAAACGCTGTGTTAAGCAGGCCTAAACCATAGCAGAAGCAGACACTGGCTGAGTTCCTGTAAATCAAGGTTTATATAAGAGATGAGCTCCATAAGCATATGGTTTTTTTTCCATCATTATATTCTTAAAGTTTAAAGTCCACATAAAAAGAGATACCAGAGAAAGTGCTGGAGTGGCAGGAGTTTGATCCATCTGTATAATCAAAGCTTAATCTAGCAGTGTCCGCCCTTTCTGTTGGTGTGCTGCACTTCATTTACAGTAGTTTGGTGTCTGCTGTGCAGGTCAAGTAATATTAAGCTAATGGTTTCTTTGATCTTTGAGAAGAAAATCCAAAAGCATCATATTATTAGCTCAGAACTGATAGACAGTGGCTGTCTGCCTATTTGCAGATCAATATTTGTGGGTTTTTCTGTGGCATGTCGTTCTGTACGACTACCGGAATATTTCCAGATACTTCCCTGAAGCAAATCTAAAACAAAATAAAATGCAGCTCAGGAAGTTGCTCTACCTAGATGCAATGCTAGTTGACACACATCGCAATTTATTTTTATTAACGCTTGTTCCCAAACTTTGACACAAAAATATAACAGCAGCAGCAAAAACTGACCTGGCTGCAAACAACAGTTGCAACTGAACACTGACATAATTAGAGGAAAAGTTAATCCACTTATAATGATAGTTTTGAAACTTCTACGGAAACATGGCCAAAACTGTGCAATTGCTTTTAAAAAGGTTATCCGAAGACCTCCCAGGTGTTGTTTTGTGACCCAGAAAGGCTCCCCACCCTAACTTTAGGCAGCTCAAATCTAAGATATATGGCAACGCTCATTTGCTGAAGGCCAGCATTACCGGCTGGCCCATGTTCAATCTTCAAACAGTTTTGCTTGACACTACTGAGCACCTAATAACAGGATTTAGAGCACCAGCTGACAAGATTTGGTACACAAAGAGCACAGCGTTCTGGGTGGGTTGTGAAAGTGAGAACAAATGGAAAATGGGAAGGTTGTGGACCACTTTTAACCCTCATAAAAACAGCTCACACTCCCAGCATTTCTGTATAATTTGAGTGCTTTCAGAGTACATAATCACAGCGGTGGCCCTCACTGGGTTGACTGGCAAGGCTTCATATCAGAGTTCCTGCATGTGTCTGAACCGCAGGAATCAGGCCAGGAGTGTGACATGATTTAAATTCAAAAACAATGAATGTGAACCGCCGCCTTCAAACATACAGACGGAGATGCACAGCCCTCCTCCCCTCCCGGACCAGCTTTCTTTTTTTCTCGCTACAGAGGCTCGATTAAACCAGACACATGTATGAGAGGAATTTGGAGTCTTCTGGGGAAAACAAGAGCTGGTCTTTGCTTCAAATCATTTATGGAAGTGTTACACACACTGACCCCTAGGAATCACATTTCTGAGTAACAATTCTCTAAAACAGTCCCACGTTGCTGTATTACATATGAGGAATGTTAAACATCTGAAGTTACAAAAGAAGGAAAAACAAGAAAATGCAACTTTAGAACCATTTACATGGAGACCAAACATGTGCTCATAATTTGCCTCAACTCATGAATCCTCTAAGATATTATTTATGAGTTTTGCCATTTTCTACAAAACTTGGCACAAATTTAGCAGCTTAAACATGTTTCACATTGTGCCATGCAAAAACTTTTCACAATCACAAATCTGAGTCCATTTTTAATCAGACAAGAGGTGGTGAAAAACATTTTGTACATATAAATCTAAAGTATTTGTATTCAATCCCCTTTTGGTCATCTTCGTGAAACCCTTTGGATCTTAGGATGACGTTTCTCTAGCGGTATCATCACTTTTCTACAACTGAGGGAATGGTGCGTTCAGGGTACCATCTTCCACATGTTTTGCTGTGTCACCTATTGAAAAGTCCTTCTGCTTCTTGTACATTTTAGCTGTTCTCTCAACACACCTGACTTAAGGCCTTTGCAGAATTTTATGGCTTCCTGAAGGGACCAATAATTTCAATCAGGGTTCATCTAAAGCGTGTTGGACTCTGAAAACCTGGTGATTATCGACGGTTAACTCCTTTAGTTCAGACTTTGATCAATGGCTTCTTTCTTTTAAGTGCCTTCTAAAGTCACTAGAGGGGATGAATACAATCACACCACACTTTTAAGATTATTATTATTATTGTTATTATTATTATTACACCATCTCTTTCCTTGGACTTCACAACAGAATCCCAATACATTGATAAAATCTCATTTTCAAAAATCCAGACTGTAAACAACAACTACCTCATTAGAAAAAGCTTAGTTGCTTCGGTGCATGGGAACCAAATAGAGATATAGCTCCACATATCACACTCACCTCATTGGACGGAATGCTGACAACACCTGTAGATCTCCTCTTTTCCCTCAACTTCCTCTTCTCAATCTGTCCTTTGCCCTTCCTTGCACTGGGGCCTGAGTTTTTCTTCTCCTTCCCCTTGCTGGGTGATGGTGACGGACTGTCCTTGTCACTGTCATTGTTGCACGCCATCATAGAGCTGGAGTCCGGCGAAGCGCACCGAGTCTTCTCCATCTGAGGCGGGGCCTTCTTCAGGTTGCTCCCCTGGGCGGTGGGGGTGGTGGCTGCGGGTGCGGCCGGGTGGGGCGCCTCTTCCTCGGCTCTGTTCAGCGTGCCACCGGAGGGAGACCGAGCCACCGGAGAGGAGGAGGAGGTGCGGCAGTTCCCCGCGGAGGCGCTTCGGTCCGGGTTGGCGCAGGGCTCGGTGCCCAGCGGAGCGCCGAGGCGGCTGTTGCTGGTGCTGCCGGCGGGACTCAGGGGGACACCAGTGGCTTTCGCGATGTCCCCCAGCATTTTAGCCCGCATTTTCTCCCTTTTTGCCTTCCACTCCTCCAAAAAGTCAGCGGGTGCGTTTGACTTAAACCCGCCTGTAGCCATGATCCTTTTACTGCTTCGAAAGTTAGTGAAAGTAAAGCTGAAGTTGGTGCAAACTTCCAGGTCTGGACAACCTTCCTAATGAAACCACATTCCTCAAGTGATTAACCGTGGAGCTGTTGACAGGTTGCAGGAAAATAAAGTCAGTCTCGCTGGAAACAACAGCTAAAATGTTTTCAAACAACCAACAAACTAAATTGTTTCTGTCTCGCGCAGACGCTCGAGAACGCACTTTCTTCAGAAAGTTAAAGCTCTGTAGCCATTTAAACACCCTTTCCCCAACTCGCTTCTATTAAAGACCCGACGCGGATAAGTGCTAAACTCGCGATAGTGAAAGAAAGTCGCGTAAAAGTGGAAGGAGACTCACCTGTCGGAGCTGTTCGAGTCGCCTCGGTCCCACCAGGTGTGACCGCGCTCGGCTCTGATCCGCGGCGCTGGGAGACGCTGCAGGGAGACACCGCGCGCGAGCGCGACTGGTGGCAGCGGCGCTTCCGGTGCGCTGGTGAAAAACGTCACCCTGAAATGAAAAGCGGGAGGGAGGGAACGCGCACATGATGGGCTACGATTTCTAAAATAAAAGTGTATCTCATTCATACTTTTATTATTTATTTATTTATTTATTTATTTATTTATTTATTTATTTATTTATTTATTTTAAAGTTTTTAGTTTTTAAGGAAGTAACAAAAAAAATTCTCAATATTTTTTTTTCCACACATCAAAACAAAAAATGCATCTTTGCGAAATAAAATAAAAAAAAATATGCAACATTTTTAAAATGAAATTTTTTTAAAATTTTTCATAAAACCCCATAAGTGCATAGGTGTAAAACCCCCTCTTTTACTCTTATGCACATAATTCACCAAAATGCTTTCACAAGGCAACTAATTAGTCTATAGAAGCAACACGCCTGTAATTTAATCTAAGTATGAATTAAGCTGTGAAGTGGAGTTTGGAAGAGGTGAACCAACAACATCTTGAAGACAGAAAAACACACAGAGGACGGATCAGGGAGAAGCTCCGAAACTTAAAACATCTCACAGAGCACTAATTAATCTTAAATGGAAACAACTGTAATCCTACCAAGTTTAACAACTTAACCTGAGCATCACTCAAAGAGACAGACAAGAGAAACAGACTCAGAAACTTTGAAGGAGTGATAGAGTTCAAGAGTTCAGATGGGAAAATTTGTTGAAAGCAACAAATCTGCAATCTGGTCTTCAGAGAATATCAAGAATAAAGCCAATGTTCTCTTCCTGTGCACACCAGCACCCAAAGCAAAGTCTATAAAAACATAAATGATACAGTTTGTGTAGCCTGTCTTTCACACAGCCCTGACCTCAGCCTGATAAAACACTATTTGGAGGAAGCAGAGTTGAGATTGTGAGCCTCTCATCCAACATCAATGTCTGACCTCATGGATGAATTTCTCAAACTTTCAGAAACACACTCCTGAACTTCGTGAACACAGTTGAACTTTCTAACACAGTTGAATCTGTCATAGCAGCAAACTGGTGCCAAAAATCATTATTAAACTCTGTGAATTAATAATGAGATGCCACTAAAGTTCATTCATCTGTGACGGCAGACAAAAGAACATTTCTGGGAATAGATCATTCGTTGCAAAATAACCCGAGAGTCTGTGGAATATGACTCACAAACAAGTGGATTTTTAAGCAAAATATCCATCTGCTATTAGTAGTAAAACAACTCGGTTTTAGTCAAGAGGCAAGGCACTCCAGAGATATTCAGTCATTTTTGCGTTCTGCCATTTTCACTTCAAGCAGTGATTTAAAGCAGCTATAAGGGTTTAGTACCAGAAATCTAATTTCATGCTGCAAAAACAGACCTATAACTCTGCTCTGCTCAACGGTGTAACGTTAATAGATTGCGGGTGCACAACTGGTTCCCGAGGGTCCACTGACTTTCATGGATGTTTGTCACCATTACACAAACCCAAATTCTTCCTAAAGGATGCATACACATCTCCACAGAGTTAGACGTCTTTTTTTTTTTTTTCCCTTTTTGGCCGTGAAGCTCCAAAAACACGACACGCATCCACACCCCACTGGTGAGTGCAAGCCAGATGTTTGGCCATTATCTCTGCACATGCCAGCCCTCATATAGATAATGAGAAAAGCAGGGTGGAGCGAGCAGGGGAGGTACTTTTCCTAAAAATAAACCCTGATCTATGGGCAAAGGTCACACTGCTGCATATTTAACATATTTCTGCATTCTGTTGGAAGAAAAACGGTGGAGAGGGTGTAAAGGTCATAGCTGAGCGCTTTCCATTCATGCCAACACGAACACCTCTGTCCTGCCGCCAAATAAATCCCCAAAGCACTCCAACCATGCACATTCTCACACTTTACCAAGAATTTTATTTAATATTTCTTTAATGCTCTAAACCCAGTCTAATGGGTTTGATTTGGTTTGTTTTCAAGGACTCACTGTGTGTTTTGCGACCATAATGCATTTATGGTAAACAAATGAAGCGCTTGCCGGGCTGTAAAATGAGCTCAGCAAGCAGCCGCAGATTTATATTCGACATAACGCAGCACGATGGCTGCTCATGCGCTCACACATTCCCCTTTTATTTAGCAGTAATGTCTCACTCAGAGGCTATTAGAGGCAGCGAGGAGCCCGCATCACGCTCACTTTTCCATGAAATTGTGTATCCAGTAAGAAAGCACTCAATAAACGAACAACGACCCAGATGTTGGGTTTGCATGCAGATGTTCGGTGGGCCTGGAGGTGTGTGGAGACCGACCACTGGAAGGGTTTTTCCCACGAGAGAAAACTGATTCTGTGCTGCATTTCTTGAAGGGAATAATTGTCAAACTTCAGAAAGAAATTCAAGTAGGTCGATAAAAAGGAAAGCAAAAAGCAGTTCAACTGCCTTGCTAAGGAGGATTAGTGTTTGATTCACCTTTCACACCCTGGTTCCCGTCAGATGATCCTGGATTTGAGCCGTTGAGCTGCCTGTTACTGCTACCGGCCTTTAATCCTCCTCCAAGTTCAGGCCCGTGCAGGTCAGGGCAGCTGGGCGCCGAGCGACGAGGTCAGCAGCAGGAAGGACGTCAAACAGAGACTTTTAACTGACACACTTCCAATGAATTTCCAGGAAAACACTTCACTGAATCACTGATATGTTCTGGCTCATTTTCCCGTCATCTTTACCTCACAGATTTTGTCCTCTCCATCGCCGTCTGTCGCCTCCAACGGTTCAGATAAAGTTCTGGGTTCAGGTCAGCATCTGTTTACAGCGGTAATGTTAGTCGGGATGGGAGTGTCAGGGTGCCAATTTTATCTTCTGGTGCCGAGTTGGGATAGAAATGTCCTTGAGTTTGCAAAATGATTCATCAAGATTTGCAACAGGTCTTTTCTTGTTGCTCTGATGTTGCTAATTCAATAAAAATCAGTTTAGATCTTTTAGATAAAAGCTTGTTTCCCAAATATATATTTTTAGTGTTAATTGGATGGTATGAACATTTTTTGACGTTTGGTTCTTGGCTCTTTAAAATAATAATAATGATAAAAAAGATTTCTTGCATTTCATTTTGTTTACAAGAATGCGTTTTGTGTACACATCACATCAGATGCTCTGCTCCCTCAGATACAAACTCCAGGATTCCACTGACAGAGCAGGATATTTAGTTTCCTCCCGTTACAACTCAGCCTGAGTGTGAAAGACGTCTCTATATCCTGTTTTCGACATGCATCCACAATAATCTGCCGTTGCCTTGAATTGCATTTCTCTAACCAAGCATGTTTATCTTTGTTTCGGCGACAGACTCGAGTTGTCACATCATCCGGATGCCTCGATTTGTCATCGTTTGTCACTGGAGAGAAACCCTGCTGCTGTTTGTCCTCTGAGCAGAGTGGTTTTGCGCACCAAGTGTGTCTAAGTCTAGCATTTAAGATTGCAGCTGGGGAGGAGGTTTGTTTGGGCTGCAGCGCTTTCCGGTAGAGGAGTCATGGACGAATGTGAGTGTCTCTGCGTGCGACTGTAGTTGCAAAGGTCCAATTTCACGTTCATGAATAATTTACGGTGTGAAAAAGCAAAGTTTCTTCTTACAATACCGACAATTTTGAAAATATGCAATATTTGGGGTGGGGGGAGGAAATAGGGCCTGAGGTTGTGCAGAGCAGTTATGTGTAGTCAGCATCTTCTGGAGGGAATTTTAACAAACAAACTGAAAGTAATTTAAACAGATTCCAGAGGACACTAACCTATTTGTTATTCAGATTCTGCATTTTCTTTGTTGGAAAACAATTCAAAATTATTCACAGAAAATCTCTCTACCAGCAGATTTTTTTCCTACAGCAAATCTAAAATCAAATCGGCTCACAAGTCACATATTTTAGTTCCCAAAAAGAAGTACTTGTGTTTAGTTTCATGCTCCTACCTTTTTTAATATTTTCGGTCATGTTATACCTATAAACATCAATAAAGTTTATTGACTCAAAAAAGCAAAATGTGAAGTGAAAGAAAAATAAATGTTTTTTTTAATCAAACAAACGTGTGGCTTGTATTGGCATTTTACTTTACTTCTCTCATTTGTCTCTACCACTGTCAGACTTGGTTGAAAAATTCTCCAGGAAGTGTTTTTATGGAAAACACTTCATAGTTCCCCACATTGTTGCATAAAACTATAAAAGAACTTTGTGGCACAATGTGACATGAAAACAGTTGGACTGTGATGCATTTCTAGGACCAGCAATTTATCTTCTTTTCCCCAGATGAATGTTTAAGATCCTGCAATCAAGGCATTTTCATGCCACAGACAAGACATAAAACACACTCGTTCAGAGAGGGCAATGGAAAATCCAGAGGCAACACACTTAACTTTAGCATGACTGTGTAATTACAGCACAGCACAGCTTATCCGCTGAGCTTTATCTGAACTTGGGAGTTCTGGATCCAAGCAGGCCTCAGCAGTGACAGCATGCAACAAGGACCTACTGCAAAAGTGGCTCCTGAGGAACAAAGGGACATAAATCACAGCCGGGTTCAGCAATGAGAGCTGGCAGTGGATGCTCACCATGGCTTAATTCATGTCATGGTTGTGTGTACACGTCTGATTCTGGTCTGCGCTTTATTTGCTTCAGACACGCCGTCATGTGGCGTCAAACAGTGAGGCGGCGCTGAATGATGAAAGAGAGCCGAGTCTAAGCTGAAGATTTCTGTTTGGAGACAGGATGTCAGCCGTCTGTTTCACTATTCAGATCATATTTACATGCTGCAGTGAGGAGAGAAGTTCAAACCACGTCTGCAGAAGTGCATAAAGTACCCCACCTACTGGTATAACATGGCATAGCAGCAGTAACTCAGCGATATGACACTTGGAGGATTTATACTCATTTTGTAATAACTGATAAGTACCAAAAAATTGTATAACCAGCTGAATATTAAAGAAAAAAAAATCTAGACTGGGATTAACTGTAAAAGCTTAAGTGGAGGGAAAACATATAAACCCTTTAACCTGAGAGGGAAGTGATTTATACATCTTATCAAACAAGCATTTAATATATGTTGATATATATAAATGTTAGTTGAAACACTCAGTGGCATCAATAATGAGGAAGCATCATATCCCCGAATGCAATGTCTTTCTGCCCAAAAGAGATTTAAGGGGTTCCTTAAACATCCTATTAAAAATAAAGAAAAAAAACTTTAAAAGATAAAGGCAAAACACATAAACATTGTTTCACATCAGCTTATTAAATAAACATCCAAAAAGGTCATCTAGTTACTTCCATAAGACTCCATTAAGTCCTGCCTAACCTGCAGCAGCACACCTGTTGCATAGTTAATAAAACATCTGTGCATAATTTTAAATGAAGAAAAATCGTTTTAAGGACTATAGGAGTGTAGGACTGCCACATGTTCACCAAATATATCCAGAAGGAAGGCACTGCAGTGTTTAGGTTTGACTTCTATACATCAGTGATTAATCTAATCACTAAGTTCTTGTTAAAAAGAAAAAAAAAAGAAATAAAAACATGAAAAATATATGAACAAACATGAAGGAAATAAGACACAGGAACTTTCCAATGTACAAGTTTATTTTTAATGAATTCTTCAGTGGTTGGTAGTCACAGCACAGCTTGCATGTATTAAGCCACACACCTATTTTACAAATGACAAAAAAAAAAAAAAAAAAGGGAGAAAAAAAAAAAGCCTATGCCAGAGCAGACAGCAATCAGTCCATCTGCAGTGATTCTTCTTTAAACTTATTGGACTAAAACTTCCTTAAAAGGCCACTGAAAATGCATAAAATGTTGAGTGGAACAGCTGATGGTGGCGTTTCGCTTCAACCCCACAAGACTCCTCACATGGCATCGACAGTGCATGTAGACATTGTAGAAAGAACTGGGTTAGCAATATCTAAGATATCCTTTATTTTTTTTTCTTTTCAAACATTTTATTTTAGTGACAATACCTTGCCTATAATACTACAGCTTTTTAAAAAGAATGGGAAACAAAATTAACAGCACTCGTCCAAGATACTGAATACAATGAAAGTGAAATGTAGTGAAGCGATTACTCTTTAGATTTCACTATTATGTGAACCAAAAAAAACAAACAAAAAAAAAAAAAAGAAAGCCATCCCATTTAAGAGAGACGCTCTACTGTGTCCAATGTCCTTAAACTATAAAAGGAAAATAATTAAAACACACCTCTTTGTCCTCTGGAATTTGTATACTTTTAATAGTAACAGACGGGATCCATAAACGCATGCCATGTGCTGCTCTCAAACAAAATACATACAGGTATATACAGAATCACTCAGTACCTGCTAAAACAAAGTGAGAAATACAAAAAAAAAGAAGCGAAAAAGATTGAAGCGTCAGGAGTGAAAATCCTACTTGTGATGGACTTAAAGCATTTTTAAGAAGAAAACAAAATGAAAGAAATGCATATTGCACATACAGTGAAAGCTTAAACTCCACCAGATCTGCGAGAATTCAAATGTTTCCCTCTTGGAGGAAGACGCACAGAGGGACGAGGACGAGGGACGAGGACAGGGGGGCGGGGCGCAGGTGTGTGCTTGAGAGAGGGGAGGAAAACTAATAATCAGGATAAATTAGGTGAGAGAAGCCACAGGGAGCAGTTGTCAGGCAGAAAAAAAAAAAGAGGAGGAGGAAGGTGGGAAACGCACAGCACACAACACGTTTAGAGGAAAAGGAAGCAAAAAAAAAAAACAAAGAATGTGGCACAAGTAAAAATCAGGTGAAGGATAATATCTGTTCTTCAGTGATAGCTGAGAGAGGAGATCAATGGAAGTGTTTTTTTTTCTTTTTATGTACAACTAAGGCTTATTGGTTAAATAGTTTTCAGGCTTCCCCGCCCACATCGCTCTCACACAACCCTTCCTTCCTTTTTGCTCTGTAAACTCAGCACTTCTGTCAGAGCAGCCGCCACGCCAATCAAGAGAACCACAGCCGAAAAGGATGGATGAACGGATGGATGGATGGATGAACGGATGGATGGACGCTGCAGTGGTGGTGGTAGTGAAGGAGCAAAAAGGGAGAGCCGGGAGGAACAGAAAGCAAAAGGAGGAGTCTCGTCTCTGATGTCTGTTGCAATTAATATCTAAATGTGCAATTCCATTAGTCGCTGCCATGGGGGACTAGCGGGTGCAGAAGACCGGGCGGGGCAGGAGGGGCAGGAGGGGCAGGGCAGGGCGGGGCAGGAGGGTCGGTTTCTACTTGGAAAGCTTGCTAATGACTCGAATGAGCGCTCCGTTCTCGTCCTTTAGTCTCTGGTTGTCTGCTTTCAAGTCTGGGAGCATCTGAAAGGGAAGAACGGGGAACACGGGGAGGCAAGGGCGAGAGAGAGACAGAGAGAGAGAGCTTAGACGAGTCTCGACATGTCGTTCGCCCAGTCAGGCTGCTGGGAAGAGCATTACCAGCAGCATGAACAAAGCAACCTCAGGAGTCACACAGCATCTCACTGTTTGTTTGTCAGAAAGTAAAACAGGAATAACATCTTTGATCCAAGTCAAAGGAAACTAAAGGGCGAACACACCACAGGCCAGAGATCCTCAGAAAGCCATGCAGAATCTGAGCGGCTGCTCACCAGCAGCCGGGGAATCACACAGCGAGGAGGGAGAGTCCTCCTTCCTCAAATCAACTTCAGCTCAGAAACACAGAACCGGCCGCAGACACTACTTCCACCGTGTGTGGACTGAGCAAGTTCCACAGGAAGTGGAACAAGATGCAACATTAAATAGGTGATAACTGAGAATCATAAACACAGATTTGGATATGTGTTGTAACAAAATGCAAACTGTCGGGTAATTCTGGGCTCCAAATATACGATCTAGATCACAAATCCAGTGGAAATGGGCAGTGTGTACATCAGCATTTTAAAAACTAAATTTCATTCAAATTTTGTCTCAATTGTGCTTTAAGGTCTTTCAAAGGCTTTTAATGGAGATTTTGACTTAATTCCAATGTCAGTTAAATCGTTCCATTATTGTTTTAATTTAAAATGACAAAATTTCATGTGTGCAAAAAAGTAAATCTTCATCAAGTTTTTACAAAAGAATCTAAAATCTTAGAAACTTTGACTAAGAGAAACGTTTCCTCTGAGAACTAAAAACATTCACATTTAGCCTAGATTTTTTTGTACTTTTATTTAAGAAATGCACAACGAAACTAAGAGTTGGAAAACTATTAATACTGCTTTCACTTTTCCACATTTTGTCACATTTCAGTCACAATCGTCAAAGAATGTTACTGGGATTTTAAGTTGAAAGCGATGCATCCTTATAAAGCTGCTTCTGTTTTGTAAACAGAAAAGTGAACATGATTTGTGTGTGTGCGTGTGTGTGTGTGTGTGTGTCAAACTGGCTTTGACTGGGTATACTGGAACAGAGATGAGTGTCTGGGATTGGCAAAGTTTATCCACCTACTTCCAGTTAACAGTGATCAGATGTGAATACTTAACGTCCTATTTAAAGTGCATTGGCTGGTAGAGGGATTCGGTCTGTGACCCTTTGGGTCAAATCAAAGTGATGCCACTGGTAGCTGCTTCATGCAATAAAACCAGAACAAGTCAAACTGATTTACTGAGCTACCTCTGAGGACAGCATCAAACTAGAAACCACAAAAGGACACTTTCCTTTACAGCGCTTTCAAATTCGTTAAAAAAAAAAAAAAACTCACCTTCGCTTTTCTCCAAGTATCTTATTAGCATGTTATTACTATAGCTTGTTAAGCAGTAGTTTTCTGAAAGCCCACCAACAGTAGCGGACTGTAAAAGGAGAGTGTCCTGCTGGAAAAGGCAAACAGCCTCCCCAATCTGAAAACCAAAAGCTCTGGGGAGGCAGAAGAGGGGAAAACAGTCGGAGTATGGCGGCTGGACACCTGCCTGTCTACGGGTGCGGGGCAGAGCACAAATGGAGCATGAGAAGAAAGAAGGCAAAAAGGAGGAAGAAGAAGACAGAAGGAGGAGATGGTGGACAGACAGACGAGGCCTAGAGGTCGCCGGTGGGCAGCTGGCTGCAGGCCGACTGGGAGAGCTTGGCCACAACGCGGGCCAGTGCCCGGTTCTCAGCCTGCAGCCGCTCCTTAACTTGCCGCAGGGCCTGAACCTGCTTTACCTGGGGGAGGTTCTGAAGGGAGGGCGGGGTGGAGAAGAGAGACAAAAGGGAGGAGACAGAGGGTAAGAGTGGCAGAAGAAGAAGAGAAATGCGTTTTAAGACCAAAAATCAACAGAGAGGATTAATAAATATATCGGGAGATAAGACGGGAGCAGGAGGAGGAAAAAAAAAGGGAAAACAGGAGAGGAAGATTATTAGAAAATGGGACAGATCTGGAAAACAGGAATGATTCAGAGCTTTCCGTTTCAGCAAGAAGCTTGCAGATCAAATGGTAAAGTGACACTGATAAGATCAACATCCTTTCTTCAAACCAGAAGTTACGATATATTTTTATTCTTCATTCAATTAATTTTTAAAAATAAGGAACCATTAACTGCACATGACAATACAGGACAGTAAACCCTGATGGTCACAGATAATAAAGAGGCTAATATTTGTTCAGATGAGCAGAAGCGGATACAAGTTGAGCTCAGTGTCTGACACGGCCATTATGAGCCAGTAATATTTAAACTTTATAGAAAACTTTCTTCACAGCTCGTTTTAACGCCTGGCTTGCTCTGATTTCTGTTGCACCATCTGCTCACACTACTTTACTTTAAGTATGATTCAAAAAAGGAAAAACTCAAATTATAGTTGCTCATTTCTGTTTACTTTGATGATTACGATTAAATTATAAAGTTATCCCTGTCGCTTTAGAATTTAATACACGTTTTCCTTTTACTTAACTTTTGTCTAATTCTCTGTGGATATAGAATCCTGGACAGTCAGGTTATTTAGCAGCAGAGCTTTGTGTCTTCCCAGCTTTATGAATTTTATAAGAAAGTATAGTAGAAGGAAAAACAGGGGCCAATTTAGGATGTTAGCCAAAATTCAGCTAATAAAAAAAAACCTCCAAAAATCAAAAGTTTGTTGGTTATATCTTGGTTTTCCAGCTAAAATTAGAATTAAATGCTTAAGTTGTGTCACTGTATGAAGTTTCACCTTAATTGATAACGTTTTTATTACATTCAAATTGATCAAAGACACAAATGTGTTTTGTTTATAGTGATGCACCAATTGGTCAGTGATCTGAGCTGAAGTCTGCGGCTTTGACCAGCAACTGGCAGGTCAAAAACTGACAAATGGGTTGAATATATGCATCAAAATGGAAAACACCCATCAGTAAAACGGCTAGTTCAAAATCAAAACTGTGCAAAAATCATAATCATCTGGCCACACTTGGGTTTTAATACAGTGCAGTAAAAAATTGATTGGTGATCGGAACCAGTCGATTTTAGATTGAGATACAAAAAAAACAAATTAAATAAAAACAAGTCTTACCTAAGAAACTCTTTTGGTTACTAACAGAAGACAACCTAAGATTGACTCTTCAGGCTGGAAGGGTTTTGGCAGATAACAGGAATACTGAACGTAACACTGCTCTGTATTAATTTGAACTACTAATTTGTGCATCTCTGATTACCAAATTCAAAAATCAGGAGGACAAACTCCTTCTGGAATAAATAATGTGAATTTATGCATGCAACTTTTGGTACCTTGAGTTCCTCCTCCATCTCAGAAATCTTCCTTTCTAGAGCTCTTCTTTCCTGTTGGGACATAAGAGGCAGGTTAACACTGAACTAGAAAAGAAAACACCAACAGATTTAATGAGTGGTGGCAAATGGTGTTGGGTGATCACACACACACACACACACACTTCACTCGCATGTCCTGTGAGGGGTGTTCAAGCAACAGCCAGCTCACACCTAAACAGCAAGTGACTGAAACTGTAGTCAACTTTCTACAGGCAGGAATGAGTCTGACTCAAATGTTTATTCAGATAATTAAATGCAGCTTATTAAGTGGATTTAAAATAGAGGATGAAAAAACACAGATCGGCTGGGTATGAGCTAATCTAACTAACTGATATCTAAAAGCATGAAAACACATGCACAGGGTCTGCTAATGTTTCTTGTTTTTCAGCAAAATATTGGATAAATACACTTTCACATGTTAAAATAAGCAGTCAGTGGAGATAGTGACCACACACTGCCACTAATAAAGAGAAATAGTATAAAAACAGTGTTCTGGGTGGAGAGCCTGACTGATACCAGCTACCACAGCACAAAGTGAGCCTACAGGCAGCAGCAGAGAGCAGACCGTTATAAAGTCAGGGTAAGATCATACCACCACCCAGTTGGTAAGAGGGTCTGCTTGTTACCTTCAGACATAAACCCATTAGCAGTGTTACTGGGATGTTTCAAATATGTTTTAACAGTAAATTAGTCTTAAAACACACAGGAAACAGAAATGATCTCATTTTAGTTGATGGTTATGTAACAGAGGAGTGAGATGGAGGTGGTTTTGTGAAGTAGTTCTGCCATTACCCTTTTCTCCATCTCAAGCTGGGATCGGTCAGCGTAGCGTTCCTGCCTCTGCGTTAAAAACACATCATCAAACTTCAGTTGCCTTTCCAAAACAGTTTTGCTCTTTTTTTTCTTTTTCTTTTAAAGATGATGAGCCGTGTCAGTGTGCATACCTGTGTAGCTTTCTCTAACTGTAACTTCAAGTCTGCCAGCTCCAGGTCAGTGTCGCGTAACTGGGCCTTCAGCTTCTCGTTCTCGGCTAAGATCTGCTCATAGAGCTGAGACAAAACATCAAAACATGTTTACAGCCCCTTTCACCGCCTAACAAAGTGCTGAGCAAGTGTTAGCAATTTATTTAGATTAATTCAATTCAACTTTTCATTTGATCCATTTAATGGACTGACATTTGAAGCCTATTAAGGAAAATGATGGTTCACCCTCTTTCATTGCCAGGATTTTAAGGTAAAAATGATCTGGACTCAACCTGGGGTGAAATTTAAATGAAAAACAGAATCCATGTTGACATTTAAAAGAACAAGGTGAAGGGAAAAAAAGAATAAACTGTGTAAAAAAAAAAAAAAACTAAGTACACACAACAAAATAACAGCTTGTGAAAGAATATTTGAGGAAGGAGAACTTGCATGAGAAGGAGACCAGAATAACTTTTGAACTTATTCTGAAAAACTTCTCGTTTTTCAGCATTTCTGTCATCCAAAATTAAATAAAATTAAAAAAAGAAAGCTAAAAGTGGGTGCATACCTTTTTGTAGTCGGTGGTGTCGTCTCTATCCAGTCGGCTGGAGTACGGCCTTCGACTCTCACCATAACTACGGCTAAAAAGAGCATCGTTGCGATCTAAATATGAAGTACTCTCATTTCTGCAAATGCATAAATAAATAAAAACAGGTGACATTAGCAACCAAATATTTCAGTTGAGCAACAGCATTCAAAACATGGTGATGCTGCAACTTACCTGGACAATCTGTCACTCTGTAAGGAAAGAAAACAAAACGTCAATAGAAAAGAACTAAAAAATCCAGTTAGGTTTGTCTCACCTAATCTACCTATGTAGATTTATTTACGAATGATAAATTAAATATTTCAGCTCTCTGTTAGTAGCTGGAGAAGCCGTGACCTTAAGGTTTTCCTCTATCCAGAGATAAACACTCATTTCCTGTCCTGGTTTTGCTGCAGCTCCACCCACTGTAAGTGATGGATCACAGCTGGAGTTCCTCCTCCCTGATGGCTGACTTCAAACAACAACTGTCTCTTTGTCTCTGTTAAGACTTCAAAAAAACACTCTTGTCCAAACAGGAAGCTCACTCAGAAACTAGTGAGTTTGCAAAGCTGCATTTTCGGCCTTACGTTGCATCACTTCATCACTAATTTATAAAAACTTTAAATTTCACTTTATGACAGCTAAAACTGAAGCTAACATCATGTTTGATTCCTAGGGTCAACTAAGTGACATACAACGTCCAAAAGATTAAAGAAAAAGAGCAAAAGACAAGAATAAAGAATAAAAGCCAAAGAGCAAAAATCAAAGGGAGAAAGACTGTCAGGCTTTGATTTGACTGTCAGGCTGAAGTTCTACTTTCCGCCCTCAGTGTGTGTCAGGTTAGTTACCTGTGGTTCTCCCCTGGTGCTGCCCTCCTCAGAGTCCGACTGCTGCTCGGGGTCATCATCTCCACCCTGGAATTTAAAATCAGAGAAAGTGGTCGTCTTAGGTCTCATCGCCATAATGAGCACAGGAGAATATCAAGTCTCCTGACCTGCAGAGCGTAATAATAATAATAATAATGATGATAATAAAAAAACAGTCCTACATCTTGAGTCCAGAAGGACACCCCAGTGGAGCGTCTCTTCTCCCGGGGCCGCCTGCGATCCCGTATGGAGCGGGGCTGAGACTTGTCCTCCCCTTCCTTCTCTTCATCCTTTCTGTCTGATTCTGTCATTGGAAAAAACATTTTACATTTCTTCACATCGAAAATAAACCTTTAAGATCTCAATATTTGACCTCTAAGTGTATGTATTTGTGTGGCATTTTGTTAGAATTTTGATATTTTAGATTCATTTAAATGTGTGTCATCAACAAACTATTCACTAATTTATTGATAACCGTCCACTAAACGTCTAGATTTCCTTAAAAATCTTTGCCTCAAACAGTATAGCTGTTATTTATTTTGGTGATTTTGAAGAGGACCGACCTTTTTCTGTGTCTCGAGAGGACCTGCTGTAAGATGAGGTGATCCCCGTCAGACTGTTGGGCCGGTTGAGGGCGCTGGACCCAGAGGACAAAGAAGAGCTGGAGTAGGGAGCAGTGGAGGCAGTGCTGACGGTGGAAACGGAAGAGGACGAAGACGAAGGTCGATAACGCTGCGGGAAAAACAAGGCATGAAGAGGAGAAATTAAAAATGTGTGAAAGCATCTCCCATTTCAAGAGAGAGATGATGGAGGTGAAGCAGGTACCTCTTCAAAGCTCCGGTACTTTGATCGGTAATCGTCCTCCTTGGTCTCCGTCTCCTTCTTGTCCTCCTGTTTCTCCTTGTCTTGCTTCTCTTTTTCCTCCTTCTCCTCTTCGCGGGTCTTTTGGGGACGACTCCTGCCAATTGTTTTTTCAGCCTCTTGTAGGTCAGTAAGAGTCACACCCTGGAAAAACAAGGGGCATTTTCTCTTTAGAAAAATAATGCCAGTAAAAATTGTTTCAGCCCTACTGCAGCAAAGAAACGTCACAACATTTAAATCCCGATGCAATATACAACAGCTCAGGTTCATTTTAATGATAAAAACTCTGAAGACACTTCCATTTGGATGAATAATAAGACAAAGTATGAAAGCATTACTGACCTGGGTGGAGCGCCTCGACTGCCGGGCCTGTCTGGATCGAGCTTTCCTCTGAGACTCCGACTCCTCATCTCGCACCGGTGTCAGGTACGACCTGATGCAGGAAAAAAAATAAAAACATTTCAAACAACTCTTATGCAAGACATCTCTCTGCAGAATGAAAGTAAAATGACTGGCCCTTTCATCTTGCTCGGTTAGAAAATAAATGAAATAAAATAAACCTATAAAATAAATCAAAGTTGAGCAAGCTATAGCTGATCTTTTGGGAGCAGAAATGCATCTGAACTCCTGCAGAGGGAAAAAAAAAGTAAAGAAAAAAAAAACAAGGAAAAAGTTTAAGTAATGTACATATTAATATGTCTCCACGCTTTCTTAAAGTGGCAGTATTATGCGTTTTCCAGTTTCATAGTGCCACTTTATAGCACAATCAAGTAACTATGTTACCTTCAGTTGTTATAAAATGCCATTTACAAGAAATTGCTTTAATAAAATATGTTTTTCAATCAATCTTTATTGTTATCACAACAGTACAGCACAGTCCTGAGATACAATTCTAAGTCCATATCACCAACCCTTCTTTAAACCAAAGATAAAAACAATTCCTAATGGGAAAAAACAAAAAACAAGCAAGCAAGTATTCCCTGCTTAAAACTCAAACTTATCTGCAAATGAACAAACAGAAACAACAAAACGTTGTGGTTAACAGCATGTTGCCCTCGGCCTTCAGCCCACCGTCCTTATAAGGGGAAGCAGCTGGAGTGGACCAGACTGTGAACCTGCTCCCACACAGACAGGTGGCTTGTTTCAGCGAGCCGCTCTACTAAAGCAGACTTTCTCTCCCTCAACATGTGTGGAAAAGGAAAGATTCTTAAACTGAATAAAAAATTTAAAAAAGCATCTAGACTGCTGTGAAAACACTTCCTGGTTAACGTTTAAGCTACGTTAGATACATTTTTCAGAACAACTGAGCTGCAGAGGAGGATTAAAAGAGAAGTGTGCGTTACCTGCGTCGTTCTGGGCCGGTGCCGATGCCAGTCAGGGCGGTAGTGGTGGATATGGCGGTGGTGGTAGTGGTTGACGTGGTGGTGGTGGTAGAGCCAGTGTTTATAGTGGGGATAACAGCAGCTGAGTCCTTTTCCTTCTCCTTTTCCCTCTCTGCACTCTCCTCTGACCAGTACCTGTTATAACAGCGAGCGTTTTACCAAGACTGAATAGTTTGTCTCTATAAGCTCCAACTGACCACAGGTGGAAGACGTTTACCTGCTGGTGAGACTGGTGGAGCCAGTTCGGGTGGAAGAAGACCCCAGGCTGGAGAGGAGGCCGCGGTGGCCAGTGGGCGAGGTAACAGACGAGGAGGTGGTGGTGGTTGTGGAGGAGGTGGAGGTGGTAGAGGAGCTCAGGTCCTCGTGTCTTCTGCCGAAAGAGCCGCTGAAGGGACACAGATGTTACATAAGTGACCAACACAACCGGTCTGCTTTTTTCTGTCAGCTCTTTTATCTCTGTGCATCGCCTCCGTCCTGCTCCTTTGCCGAGGGTAGATCGAAGCCGATACGCCACATAAATCTGATGAGTTTAAGGAGGCCGTGTTCACCGATTCCCCAGGAAACAAACTGAGTCACCAGACTCAGCCGAGTGTCAGTGACACCTTCACATAAAGTCAGAGCCGCTGATGCCTCTTAAGGGAAAAACCCAGCATCAGCTGCATCAGTGTTACTTAGAGGTCCTTATTATAGGACAGCTGGTGGGATTTTATTGCCATTTGTTCTTTAACAATATGAGGGAGAGAACAGGTCAGACTGAGACTGAGGAGAGTTTGTGCTTGGTGGGATAAGATGACTCAGATTAGAAAAGATCTCATCTGATGAAGGAGGAAGATTACAGATCAGTTATTTTCATTTCTTATTTTCTAAATGCATTTACAGTGCTTTGAAAAAAATTTCATACCCCAAATTTTTCCCCACATTGTCTCAAATACAAGGTGAAAGTATTTTAGTAGGATTTACAAATACTTTATATTTGTGTAGTGGAAGGAAAAGATTACAAGCGGAAATAAAAACCTCTGAGTCAATACTTCATAGAGTCATGAGCCAAATATCGAGTCCCTCCAATATTATTTTTTTCGACAATGGCCTTCTACAAGCCAATCATTTGAAGTCCTATTCGTTTTCCTGTTAAAAAAACGTCCATCTATTGCTTTTTTTTTTTTTAAACTGTTGTTTTTATATTTAGTTGTATTAACAACCTGGAATTTATTTCCCAAAGTTCTGACAGCATATAGTGTGTCTGGAAGAAAAGATGTTCGGGGCTTTTGAAAATTTCTCCTGCATTTAAAGTATTATAGTTAAACAAAAATCCTTGAACTTAAACTTCAGAGAGCTGAACAATAAAAACTAAAACCCAGAGCATGAGACGTTGCTGCATAAACCGAGGGAAGGCAGAAAACGACCAGAAGAGCAGAGAAGCGGACAGAAAGGACAGCTGGGTGTGGAGGCAGCGGTGTACCTGCGGTAAATGCTGTAGGACGGATAGTGGGAGGAGGGTGGCTGCCAGGGTTTAGTATTACAGGTGTTAGGATCCAAGCTGGAGGTTGACGAAGACTTGGCTGGCACGTCCCGCGTGCTGCCGCTCCGCCCCAGCGCTAGCGTATGGGACGTGCTAGTGTGTCGGCACGCAGGTGGCCAAGAGAGTTAGCGGTGGAGGTGCGCACACACACAAACACAGACAAACATTTACATTTATAAAACACAAAACATGTTTAAGTCTATGAAGCACACTACTGCTGCATTCATAGCAACATAAAACTAAATGACGCCTGGGAATTAAAGAACTTTTAGGGAGACAGAAAAACAAAGTTTCCAAATTGAAGTTGGTTTTAACAGATGGCTTAAAGCCATAACTTGTGAGGATATGAATGCAGCTTTAGTCTATGTTCATGTGTCATAAACAGGAATATGATTTATCTGATGCAACAAACAGTAGCTGTTGTGTTTGAACTGTGGCTTGACAGAACAGACACAGTCATGCAACAAACTGTGGCCGGGGTTGAGAGGGTACAAATAAAAGCATTTACATACATATTGGCTGATCTGACTATGAAAAGCAACTAGTGGCGATTGCAGCAGGTCAGATCTAAAGGAAGAGAGCAGATGCTGAGGTGAGGGATGGAGGTTTAGCAGGAGCTAACCTGCGCTGGTAGCTGGAGGTCCGGTTGGTGGAGGAGCTTCCTTCGCTGTTCTTCAGGTCGTCGTCCCAGCGTCGCCGGGTGTATGAGCCGCTACGTATCAGAGCTGTAGAGTCCCTGGGGAGCCACAAGCTCTTTAAGTACCTTCCATTTCTTTACCTCATCATTTGCTTCTAATAACTTCTATAATCAAAGTATTAGCGCATTGAATTATGTGAAATTCTTTTGCACAGAGTCGCTGCTGCTCTGCTCCAGAGCTTCACCTGTTTTCCTTCTCATCAATGTCTGAAGTACTGGCCAGTCTCCTGGGGATGGTTGGGGCCACATACGCAAGTCGGGTTCCTTTGTCTTTCTCCTGTAGAAATCAGAACAAGCAAGCATTCTGTTAGCAATCTAAAACAATAATTTCTTACATTAATGACCAAACATTAAGTAGAAATGTAATTAAAAAAAAAAAAAAAAAAAACATTAATAGAAAAAGGCAGTACCCTGTGATGCTCCTGGGCTAATTAACACTTGTTTGGATACACAACCTTCACAAAATTTGGTCTATTTATGGGATAGAGTTAAAATAAAAGCTAATCCAGAGAGTTGTTAAGCTCAATATGTACCGATACTTTTGCACGGAATGGTATAGGCTGGATTACACAACCACAAAATTATGTGTTTGACAAAATAGGTATGAAAGTATTTTCTGCTCGCATTAGAAACGGAACGTTGGACTGAAAAAAATAAATCTAACTCAACACTGCCGACCTTTTCTTTTTCTTTGTTGTCCAGGGATGAGGTGAGGCGAGGGCTGGAGGCCGATCGCATCACGCCTGTAGTGTCCTTTTCCCTCTGGGCTTCCTTTGTGGCTGTGATCTCGGAGAGCGCGCCGTAGCTGCCCGTCTTCCTCAAACCCAGACGCCACGAAGCCGGAGACTCGTCCTTCCTGTCTTCCTCCACTTTGGTTGAGACCTTTCCGGCAGGCTGAACGACCTGGAGAATGAAAGGATGAAGCAGCAGCTTAGATAATAGCTGCTAAACACACATTTATGTTCATGATTATAGCAATATTCTTAGTAATCTTAGTAAACAGCAAAGGGGGATCACGTCAAACGCTTACTGATTAATTGATAAGTGTATTTATCTCCTTGCGCCTCTTCCCATTTTCTCAAGTTACATACAAACAGAATGTATTTTATTGTGCCAGACAAACACAAATCTGATTGCACAGAGAGCAACCTAAGACATGTTTCATTCTTCACATTTATGCAACTTTCTGTCATAATATGTAAAGGTCTAAGAAAATACGTTTTAGTTTGTCATTGTAATGTGACAAAATGTGAAAAGCTGAAGGAGAACAATGACTTACGCAAAACACTTTATACTTTGTTTTTAAGGATAAAACCCCAAGAAGAAAAACGATCTTCCTCTCATATTCAAGATTTGGCTTCGATCTAAGGTTTTAGCAAATAAATATTTGATTCTATGCTATTTTAACCTCTGGCAGAGGATGAAAGCAGTTGAAAACACAGGAAACACACAAACACAACTTAAAATTAAATATTAGCAGTGCATTTGTTGATTACAAGTGGAAAAAAGCACCATGTAATGGTGATGAGTGAAAGGGAAGTTCAATCACTTGTTGGATTTTTCCACTAGGGTAGAAGCCATGGTCAAATATAACTCAAAAGAATTATGTGGGGAATTTTCTGTAAAAAGAGCAGTTCAAATGCTTCCCTACAAATATCACTTACAAATATTTACTTCATTTATAAGTGAAAACATAACTGAGAGCTGAAAGTAATTAATAATGCGGTACGTGCAAGTCAAAAGCTGCCGTCTCCTGAAGACGTCACAATTTACTGCTGCGCAAAATTCTTCAACAGGCCGACCCCAGCAAGTGGAAAAATCCTACATCACCTGGAACAGGTGGGGAGTTAGGGGAAACTTTAGTGCTTTGTGAGTGCACAAGTGCATGTAGGATGAGACAACAACTCTGGTGCACACCAATGCCTCACCATGGGTTTTTTGGGCACAAGAGAAATGCCAGTTTTGCGCAAACCTTGACGCCACAATGCAGGACAGCCTGGCTCCGCCAAAGGCATGAGAGGTGTAATGTAATCAAACTAAAAGGCGACCGCGGCAAGAGCCGAGGATGATAAAACGGGACGGACAGGGAGGAAAACAGAAAGGTTGAAAAAGAAAATAAGACAGAAGCAGAAGCAAAAGAGACAGACTTTGTGCGCGAGGACTTCAAAGCCGAGTCACACCACCTGGTGCCGAACTAATGGAACCGATCAGATGAAATAATTGCAGTTGGTTGGTATGAAAAATGCTCAATTCTCAATCAGGTGTGGTGTGTAAGAACCAGGCTTTAAATAAGGTCTGGAAGTTTAAGAAGCAGAACTACTAAAGCAGACAGAAAGAGTTCAACTCAGTGACTGAGTTCAACACTTTCTGTGTTGATTTAACTTTTCCACAAAGCTCCTCGTTCAGTCAGCAGCTTCTGGCCATCCAAAACAGTGCAGTTGCTTTTCCTTAGTCACACAAGCAGCCACAGCAGCTTACATGCTCAGTAATGCTAGAGGAGTTGCGTCTTTTTGCCAGCAGAGGGCAGCAGATCCAAAAGTGGCAACAACACAATTGACAACACAAGTGGAAAATAAAATCTACAGCTGAAATCTAGAGCTTTTATAGATCCAAATTTTCCAATAACTCATTCTGAATGGGAATTCCATTTTATTTACGAGCCAAAGAATGAAAACTACAACTTATTTAACTGATTTCAGAGAGTAAATTAACGTCAGCACTGCGTTTAAAAACTACATTGACCTGACCACCTGTATTCACACAGTGCCATGAATAAGAAATCACCCCCAGCTGCAACTCTGGACTTCCTTAAAGGGGTTTAGTCAACAAAATCTCAAAGACTAAACTGTTTTAATAAGAAATTCATCCAAGATGTTTTACCTTCTTAACTGGTGAAGTGGGCGTCGTCACCTGATTTGTTGGACTCGTTGGAGACGACGTGCTGACGGTGGCCGGGGTCGTTGTCGTCGTCGTGCTGCTGGTCACCGCCGCTGGGGGTTTGCTCTTGTCTTTGGAGCAATAAAGAACATTTTTAGCCATGTCAAAATGACAAATATTCAGCAAAATCTTTTAATCCACATTTTTCTTTTTGTGAACATCACCTGCTTCAGTTTCAGACTCTGAATCTTCCTCCTCCTCATCCTCACTCGAGCAGCTCGATTCGTCCTTCTTCCCCTCTTCCTCTTCGTCCACCTTCTCCGGTTCTAAGGTCTCGATGCGTGGCGCAGTCTTTTCCGGCTCCAGAAGCAGCGTTTCTTTGCTGAAGTGGAGATTAGAGCAGAAATGTGATCCTTTCATGTAAATATTTGCACAGATTTATTTTTTTCCCTCAGGATAAACCTCCCTCTACCTTTTGAATGGTTTCAGTGATTGGTTGTTGTCCCCTGTGGTTGTCACCTCAATCAGTGGAGACTTTTTAGCATCCTTCTTCTCCCTCATCAGCTGGAATAAAGACAAGAAGCATGTCAATTGGTCTCTGAAGTCCATCCAAACTCCTTAAGCTTGAATGAATTATCCAGACAGTGACTCACCAGGTTTTGTTTCTTTTGTAGCTCTTCTAAATATCCCAGAACATCTTCATCAGCTACATCAAAAGCAGTCTGGCCCTGAAGGGGAAGATGTAAAAATAAGTCAAGTATTGCAGAAACACTGTGTGAGTAACAAGCTTCCATTACCCACCATTTTATTAACAAGTTCCATGTTGCACAAATTCTCCACGAGTATTCTACACGCCTCCTCTTTGCCCCAGTGTGCCGCTGCGTGGAGAGGCGTCCAGCCATCATAGTCCTTAATATTTACGTCATAACCTGCTTGGATTAAAAGCCTGGACAGAAAGAGTGTGTGAATTAGTGAATGTTGATTCTGCAAACCGATCCTTTAAGCAGCGGCCAAAAACGACAACCTTGAGTCAAATTAGATTATTCAAATCTAAGCAGTTAATGATCACAAGCAGCAAAATATTTAAGTAGAAGATTTAAGTCAAGAATTACTTAATAAAAATAAACTAGTTCCACTGGTAGATTATTTCCCCTATAATTTTGGAAAAACATCCTCTTATAAGAAAATTTGCCAGTGGAATTATTACATTTTTAATCAATAGTAAGGAATTACTGATTTATTACAACTTTCTATAGGTTATCTAAGTTAATTTTGTTTTATTTCAAAAGCTCTGATGCATTTGCAACTAGACCAAAAAATACTTGGTAAGATTTTGAGTTTTTGCAGTGTTGAATGTGTTTTTATCCCAATCCTGATTTGAGCTTCTCCACAACTTTATTCCCGACCTCTCTGCCATTTCCAGACTTTTATTTGGCATAAAAAGGGGTTAAATACAAATGCAAGAAACACATTTAGGTTTACTATGGGCTTGTCTATCACATGAAATACCCTAAAACATTGACATTTGTGGTTGTCACAACTATGTGACAAAGTTTAAGGGATAAAATTGTTTTGCAAGGAACTATGTGAAAACTTCCTTTTAAACTTTGCAAATTGTGTGTTTTATTTCAATTATACTGCTAAAACTGGATGGATGGAGAAAACCGACAGCTCCGTGTCACACAGGACCTCGAAGAACCACAGGCAGCGGCGTTCTGGCTGCCATCCCGGAGCCGAGGAACAAGTTACTGCCGCTTCGATGCTCACGCGGCGCAAAGTGTATTAACAACCCACAGAAACCATGTCAAAACAAAGCGAAATGATAAGACGCAACTACGCTGGGATATCTTGTGTTACGACTGCTGTCATAACCCAACTCTGTCCCTAGTGCTCCTCTGAATGCACCCGGTGAACCAGCGTCGTGCTGCAGGTTGCTACATGCAGCGATGCTTACTTTAAAACCTCCACGTATCCTTTGGCAGCAGCTACATGGAGCGCCGTTCCTCCTGACTTTGCGTGCCGGGTGTCTTGAATTTGGCCGCTGTTCAGCCATTGCCGAGCATCTCTCAGCATGATGCGCTCCTCCTCTTTTCGGGCAGCCTCTATGTCCAACCCTGGAGGAATAAAGACAAATGACACTATAAAGACTACCTGCATTTAAGGAGAAAGCTGCTGCTTCGCCAAATATATTCCCAAAGTGGAAATAGTGGAATAATTCTTGGCACCGTTATCAACTTTTCCACACATTTGATTGCATCAGGTTGATTGGCGTGCATACCAGAAAGATGTCTCACCTTGCTTTATTTACAGTTTGTCAGGTGATGTCAGTCGAACTTCTATAAATGCGCGCACACGCATACACAAACCACATAATCAGCCGCAAAACAAGCCACAGTTTCCACCATAGGCATCACTGTAATTATGTTCAGCCAAGTCTTTGTGTTATATGCTGTGTTTCAGGTTCTGGAAGAGGAAAACCAGACCGTAGATAATTATAGCGCCACCTCTGAATACAAGGGTTTGTTGAGAACTTTGTTATGCTTTGGGGAACAGTTTGTGCCAATATCCAGTAAATTAAACAACACAATAGTTGCAAACACCGACACTGCCTAGCTGGTTAAGTGGGTCAGTATGTCAGTGTTATACAATCCATACAAGGAAGCGGTGAAAACAGCCCTGACTTAGTGTGACACCTGGCTGAAACATGGCCTGAAAACTCACTGCTGTGTGCTGCACTGATTTTCCAGCTGAGCCTCAACTGCATTCCATAAACAAAGACCCAAGAAGTGTTCTGGGGTCAGAGCCAAGCTTAAGCTCATCATAAAGCTTTTTTGCTCCATTCTGATCAAAAGCTAAAAAAGGAAAGTCTGTGACTGCATGCTCGGGCTGGCAAATGCTTGCTTGAGGAAGAAACAACATTTTAAAGAAGGTTTTGAGAGCAGAAGGAGGAAAGTTCGAGTCGTGCCATCTTATTTTACTTTCCACTGAGTCGGAGTTCGACTGCATTCTTATTTTCTCAACTTACGAAATATTAATGTTTTATGATTCAACAAAACAATCAGTAAAATAAATGGTCTTGTCTAAGATTGAGCCACATGTTGCATTTAAGACTCCACTGTTGGTCTCAATAATTTTGGCTACAAATGCTAAAACATTAGGAAATGTTTAAAGATGCCAAAGGTTTTTGTTTTATTTTTTCTTAGCTTTGGCAACTTTTACAAGTGTTTTAAAGTAACATTTACAAAATATTTTGGTATGAAATTACAATAGCAGTCCAATAATACTAATAATTACTGAGCAATTTTTGTCTCTGTTGCAAAGTATGTATTTTGACATTTTAAAAAAATGACCAGACTTAAAGTAGTTGTCCATTAATTTAATAGGAATAAATTATGCAGTAGGTTCTGTTAAGGTAATTTGTTTCTCTAAACAGATTTTGTGTAGCTGAACCAAAGGTTATTGACCTCTGCTCTAGGTGGAACCACATGATAGACCAATTTGAAATGAATTGCAGCAGTATCTGCATTGAAAGGTGGTTGCACAAAGTATCACCTTGGAGACAGAAAACAAACGCCAATCCCTACAAATCACTACAAAGTTCTGAGTGTCTGTAACAAACTCTTGCTAAACGCATTAGAGTTCACCCCAACACGATAACATGAAAACGTTCAAAAAGTCTGAATGTTTATGCAAGGCACTGCATTCAATGTAATTCACCAGAGCATGACAACAATCTGATGCACATCATTTTACTTAATGTAGAGAACCAGGGCTGACCGGGTCAGCCAGCATCCTTTGATCTCTACTGAAGCAGACAACACAGTCTATAAAAAGCATGGAGCCTAATGGCCTCTAAGCAGCAACACAGAGCAAGAGCTAAGTGGAAAACTTGGCACTTCACAGCTGATTTTCTTTAAGTGAGAGAAAAGAGTCTACCTGATGCGAGATGACACAGATCGCAGTGAAATATTATAATAGTTGATGACATGAAAGTGATACCACTGCAGCATTAATCTCTAGATTTCAGCCATTGTCCTGGAGTTCCCTCTACAGAATCCAGGACAAGTTTTCTAAGCTGAGCGAATCTGTTGGCCACTTGGTAACAAGTTTAACTCTGTGGTGTCCATCTGACAACAGAAAAATCAAACCACAAATGCAGAGAAGTGTTACACAACAGCTAGTTGCATAATGCTGCCTACTACCTCTAGCATGGAAAAAAGAAAAGAGCAACTGCCCTCAGGACAGGATCGCTGTGAATTCACTCTCCAGTGGAGCTTTGTCATGAAAGCAGTTTCTGCAATCCTGTTTCTGTTTTAAGAACCAAAAACTTAGATTTGGCTCACTGACATCTGGACACTGCTAACGATTTAGCATTATTTAATAATAGAGGATTCGGCTGAGAGTGATCAGTATAATACAGGAAGAACTTCCTGTGTAATTCTTAAGTATTTATGCATTATGTATGTACATGCATTGCAACTTGTTGACTGTAAACAAACAAGCCAACACAGTTGATGCCTCAGACAATGAACCAGCTCTTTTTGTATGAATGCAAACTAAGGAGTTTGGACAGCTGCTCTTCATGAAGGAGCGTCCCGAACAGAAATGGTAAAAACTCAGCTTTTCACTTTTGAATCATCACATGACAGTGAGTGACACAGATGCATGACATTTCTATAACAAGTTAGTTATATTAGGGAGCCAGGAAAGCAGCAGGTGGCTGACGCATCGACGCTTTAGTTTATATTTCAAAACACAGACTTTCATGCATGACATACCAAGAGGATCCTTCAGGTTGCCATTCAAATTTAAGCGCATCGTTTGATTCTAGACATTATGAAATAAAGTTAGTTCCAAATATTTATACGTTCATATTTTCTTTTAGATTCAGTCCTGTGTTTTGAAATAGCGCCATTAACAACAAATGTCATGAAGGCATTCATTAACTTCAATTCAAATTGTTCCAGTGCAATCCAATCAGACAGTAAGATTCAAATCCATTCACACATAGTCCAATAAACCAATTACAAAGTCAAATGTAGATAGTCATATTTTACCAAATGATAAAGATATTTGCCAACAGCACGTTTTTCTAAACTGAATGATTTACGATCTGAATGATAACTGAAGTTTTGGTTCATCCCGCAGGGAGTTCGGGGATGGACGACATACTGTACCTTGTCGGTTAATCTCATTTTGTAGAAGTTCCTCCATTGGTTCCTCCTCAGCAATGTCCAGAGGCGTCTCCCCCTCACTGTTCACAACGCCAACATTAGCACCTTGGCTGATCAGATACCTGCAGAGAAGAATTTCAGCAATTTAATTCCTCAAAAGCACCAAATCAGGATCAGAACCACAAACAATGGAAATTACATAATTATTTAAACATTACATGCATTTCCATAATTACAAAGAATAATAAAATTATACAAAATGGTTCAAGACAGATACAAAAGGATTCACTCGCATGTAAGAAATGGAAGTAGAAAGTAACAAAATGGCAACATCTCAATCATCTTATTGTCTTCATTAGTTTTCCTGAACTGCAGGATCCTGCTCTGCCTCGTCACTCAGGCAGATCGTAACAGGTGTGAGCCTCAAGTCATCCATTAAAACACCCAAATATGAATTTGGGGTAATTTCCGCACATAGCACCTTAAAACATTGCAGTAATTTGCCGTCTCCATTTTGCATGCATTCACACTGGGACGACGAGTCCAGTCCAATACATTGTGCGGCTCTGTTATTTATCAGCCAAGATCTTGATTTAATTGCATTTGTTTCTCCGTCTCCTAAGGCTACGAAGAAAGTGCAACGGGTTTAAAAATAAAGCACAAAAAGATGAAGTCAGATGAAGCAAATGTCATTTTAATTTCAAAGACTTGTTTCCTGCAGCAACTGAAGACATTTAAACCATTAAGCCTCTCTAGTTCAGCTGCCTCCAATTAAAGCGGTGGTCACACTCAGGCCCTTCTCATTAGACCAACAACCCACTTCAAACACTTTTGAATTTCACACAAATAGAAACTGACCAAGAACAATTACGTCAAATTTTCAACCTTTTTGATTGGACGTTCTGTTCCTTCTTTTCCAAGGTTGGTTCTGTGGTTTTGTGGTCTGCAGACCCACTGAGTTTCTTACCCAGAGTCTGCATTAGGTTGACCATGGTGAGAAGGGAGCTAAACAAATCTGGCTCTGTTCATTGACAACAGCGATTGTGAAAGAGGATGCTGAGATTTAAAAGGACCTACTGAGAGCTCCCAGCCTACGTCAGGTTATAGTTTGTCCCTCTGTGACATGATGTCTCCATTAGTCACCCATATCGGCACAGCCACTTGACATTTTCCCTGAAAATGTTAAACAAATGACTTCTTGTTTTCTGCTACACTGCCTCTTGCTGGTGTGTTCCTGAGGATCCACTCAGAAATGACAGTTTATAAACCAAAATGAAGCAGAATTTTTCAATATGTTATTCAATACGTTATGTTTGTTTCTCCCCTGCCAGCTGCAGTTTTTGGAAAAAACATATCAGCCCAGAGCTAGACTTCTGAAATGTAACCCTAGTAAAGCAGGTCAAAGAACACTCCCACTGTGCTGAACAATGAGTACTACTGAGCTCCTTTAGCCCCTTCAGCCTGTTTAAATATCTCCTGATAACATCTATGTCTTGGTTTATGCCAAAAAGAGCCATCTTCTTACCTGACAAATACAAAAAGGGCAAGAAATACTAGAGTGCAGCTCTAGGTGTAGAGAATGACCCTAATCTGTTAGAATTCAATAACAACAAAAAAGAGTTTTTATATCAAGAAGACACCAGAACCGGCAAATATTGAGGAGAATACAGAGGCTGCAAAACAACCCGTTGACGTTCGCTGCTGTCTGACAGAAGTTCTCTGTTCCCTGTCTCATAAGATAAAATCTGCGTTAAATAGTAGGATTAACAATTTCTTTTGTCGCCAACAATTATTTGAAATAGTCAACGTTGACAATACATTTTCATTTAATCTGTTAATTCAAATAAGTATTCTACAGTCAGAACTAGTAAATAGTTTATACTTGCAGCTTTCGTTGCAGTCCTTATGACTGGCAGCAATGTTGGATAATTTCTGCGGGGTTGTTTGATGAGATTAGACTTTTTCCAAAGTACGTTCTTGTGTTTTTACCACAAAACCCAGAAAATTTTAGTTTGTAGTACTAAAAAGAACACGCTATTAACCACAGGGAGTATTTCTAGATTAAACAAAACAGGCACTGCTTTGAAACTGAAGGAGCACCAACCATAACTCTGGATTAGGTAATGCTTTTTTTAAACTAGAGTTGACAGATTTAAAGGATTGTCTTTGCAGGAGTGATAGTGGTGCTGCTTTAGTTTCCATAACCTGAATGTTCCCGATTTTGTGGCCTGAAATATTTTCAAATGAATACAAAATTCGCATGTGACTGAAATACTCTCCAATGCTAAAACACATCTGAACCGCAAAGCCCAGCTAAAAAAAGGAGTCACCCCTTGAATTTAACTTAGTAAAGATTAAAGAACCTTCTGTTGGAAAATGACAGATGGTTATTTTGTTTCAGCTGGAAACAAGTCATTCAACCCTCACTGACGCAGGGAACATCGCTTTGAACAGCAATCTTACATGGTGTGAGAACGTCAGGATTCCAACTTCAATTATGAGTGAAAACTTCAAGGTCAAAAAGCACATTAGTGTCACAGTTTGGACCTAGATGTGATTTTTTCAATGTTTTCTTGAAAAGGTTATGAGCAGTTATTTTAATCTTGGAAAATAACTGTTTGTGTATAGATTTAAAATGTACTCAGAACTGTTGGACCTAGAAGCTGAAGCTAAGGTTAGCCAAAGAGGTGGCGCCACATCCAAAGCAGACTTCTACAGCCTTTAAACGACTCCAGTTTAACGTCGTAGTCACACTATTTGATGAGTCTTTGAAGATGAGTAAGCAAATGAGTTTGCAAAGATTGCGAGAAGCAATGTTTGCGTTTGTACTGGTTAGCTGTTAGCTTCAGCTTTAAGAACCTCAATTTAAAAACCCTGAACTCTGACAACCTAACATTAACACAAACACACAATCTCTATGGAAATTCTAAGCAACTCTGGATGAAAACTGGTTTTTCGGCCTGTTGTATAGTAAGTCAGTCTGAGGGGATCCATTAGTGCTGAGTAGCATGATATCTGTTAAGTGTTAGATTTGTTTCAATCACCAATATCACAGAAGGAACCTCATATTGAAATATCACACTTCATGGTACAAATCAGTATCATTCCTACATTCTTGAGAACTTGAGGGAATTGTGTCACAATAAATGATTTATTATCGAAATGAATGTCTTTGTTATAAGTGAGTAAATTGCCGCTGCTTTTGAAGGATCTTTGGGGAAAACAAAAGCTTTTGTTTGCAGCTGGAAGGAGTTTGTATGCACCATTAAATGGATTAGTTATTTTTTCCATGGGCTGCGTCTTTTGGCTTCAATCAAGCACTGTTATTAATTAAGAAAGTAACTCATAGGGAGAAAAAAAAAAAAAACTACAAAAGAGAAAAATTGCTTTTAAAAGTCAACCAGGTGAAAAGCCACTGATGGTCAATAAATTTGTCCAACCTTAATCTCCATCTAACACCATATCAACATCTTCCTTGGGTCCCCTTCTCTTTGTCTGAAAATATTTGATCATTCTCATCTGAAAATGCAACCGGAAATGAGACAATAGAAAAAATACCCGACATTAACCCATGACGTGCTGTTCCAAATGTATCTGGGACATGAAGACCAAACTCTAAACTTCAGCCTTTTATTTTGCTATTATACCAACCTGATCAGAAAAACTGACAAAATAAAAGAAAACCAAAGACACCGTCAGCTTAATAGTATGTGAAGATGGTCAAAAAAGGTCAGCTGTTTGCCTATTCTTGACCGCAGGTCAATTGTCAATACAAAATACATGTTCTATTCATGATAGTTGAAAATGTAATACAAAGAATTTACCAGTAAGATAGTTGTAAGCACTGTTTTCTTAGATTTTGCTTGCATCAGCGCTGATGTGGCAAAATAGCATTGAAAAATATCTTAGCTATTTTGTTTTGTTTTAGTAGTGTGAAGGAAGTTTCAGAAAACTCAGATAACTTGGCAAAGAAAATGGTAAAATACTGAATTCATGGGTCAAACCAGACATTTATTTTTATTTGATCTTCAGATTAAAGAGTGCAGCATTCAGTGTAAAAACAACACAGGATGTAAAGGATGAGTAAGCTGAACTCAAATCAGATGAAGCTGATAATGTTTCCAAGAAAGACAGAAAAAAAAGAGAGAGAAGAGAGACTTACTCTGCTATGTCTAGGTATCCACAAGAAGCTGCAGCATGGAGGGGGATCCATCCCTCATTGTCAGGCTGGTTGACGCTGGCTCCGTGTTCCACCAGGAATGTCACCATGTCAATGTTGTCATCTATGCAAGCCTAAAAGAAAAGGGGAGCAGAATGAGACCACAAACTTCTCCACACACACTTCCACGCGGGTTTATGTCAGTGGGAAAGAGCATTTGAGTCCTGCTGATGGATTGCTCTGTGTGTCCAGAACAGTTGAGGAATTTAGGCAGCTGGAGCTTTACCAAAATGCCTGCACATAGCAGGGGTGCTTGAAATACCGCAGAGTGTAACGCTACGCTGGCTGATACAGCCGTTGACGTGTTGTGTTTATATACTGATAATTTATGAAGAGAAGGGGGGAAAGTAAAATAGGTCAGCTATAAATGATAGCCAAACATTTTGTCCCAGAAATTCAGGTAGTTTCACCCAGGTCGGTTCTAAAAATTACCTTTTATAATTATCAATTCAAATATAAATACACCAACTCATTCATTTACTGAATTATTGCACTTTTCATCAATGTATTGGCTCCAACAAATTTTAATTAGTGTAATATATTTTGAATATTTGCCTTATTATTTATTGGATCTTATGAACATGATAAAGTACATTGCAGACAGAATGTTTAAGTAACCTGGGGAGGAAAAAAAACAAAAAAAACAAAAGTAAAACCACTAAAATTGCTACCAAAACACCTCCGTTCATTCAATTAAAAGCTACAAGTAAAACACTTTGTCACCCCTGGAAGCAAAACGCACAAATATCTCCTTTGAATGAAAACTAAATCTATGAAAACCATCTCAAATTAGACAGCAGTGCTGTTCGAACTGTGTCCTACCTAACACCACCCACAAACCAAGCTGACAGTGACAACACAAGTGATGCCCACAAGAAATAATAATAATTATTAAAAAAAAAACAGCAAGTGTGGGAGTTCTAATTTAAGACTTATTTAAATCATGATGGAGGCGTTTCGAGACAATCTTTAAGATGACTAAGAATTTGCAGAAAGAGTGAGCAGGCCTGAGATTCTGACTACATTTCAGTAGCTGGTAAGGGTTATGAAATGCTGGATGGAACAAGTATGGTGATTTTACACTGGTTTGAAAAAAATATACAAACATTAGGTTTTCAGTAATGTTGTTTTTTTTTTTTTTTAAATGCATGTTTTCTATAGTGGTAGAAAGTTCCTGAAACAGGAAAAAAAAAAAGGAACATCTTTTATTTTGTACAAATAAATCACTTCCAATTAAAATACAGTTAGCTGAGATTTACTTTTAAGTAATAAAAAAAAAAAATACAAAAGAAAAAATAAACAAACGCCTCCAACACATGACCCCTTAGCTGCACTCTGGACCATGTGCCTCTCTTCTCGGGTTGCTATGACAACATAAGCGTCCACAAGAGAAACAGACACACATGAACGCATGCCGGCCTCCTGTTCAGGGCACACCACTATCCGAGTGGAATCCTTGTCCAAATTTGGACCGTTTTGGAAGCACTCTCCTGGCTCTGAAGCATTAAAAGCCTCGCTGCACTTATCTGCTGGTAACCGTCTATTTGTGTTTGATGTGCATGATATAACCGAGACTCATTTCTATGGTCCGGCTGTACGTAGGCGATCGGTTCCTTAAAGAGAGAAAGCTGTAAGGCTCAGGGGGAATTTTTCACAGACTGTACGTTTTTGGATTTTAAGCCGTTTATTTTCTTTGTTATAAAACAAAGTGATTATTAATTAATTAAAGCTGAAATAACCTTCAAAATGGAGGCAAGACCTCCAATTCACTGCATATTGAAGTGTTACAATTCTACAAGTATAAAAAACTACAAATCCTGGTGGTCTTTATTGATTTCAGATGAGAATATTCAAAAATATCCAAACTGTGGAAAAAACAAAAAAAACTGCTGACCAGATATTTTTCTTCATATCTGGTCAAATGACAACAATTTGCTGTCCTTCTGGCAAAGGACAGCAAATTGTTCAGTAATTAAAGGAACAAACGTCCTACACCATTAAACTACCACAGACATCATTAAAAGTCAGTATTGATGTCTCTTTCTGAAAGGTTGAGTTGGTTTTACACCGAGCGTAGCATTGAACACCTGCCAAAAAGTTCCACTTTTGTCTCATAAGTCAGTAAAATATTTTCCCACATGACAAACGTGGGTCAGGTCTGGAGTGGTTTTGGTCTTTAAAACGGAAATGATTCTCGATCTTGAATCATTCTCGATAAGACGTGTGAGAAGCGCTTTAGATGTTGCTCTGTGTTCCTTTTGGACCACTGGGTCGTCAATCTGCTCCTTGGGTAATTTTGTTAGTTAGCAAGGCATGCCTGGAAAGAGTCAACACTTTTCCATGCATTCTCCAGAGGTTTGTAACACTTTCCACACAGATGTCACTGAAATTAGTGAAACTCAATGAAAAACAACAAAGAAAAAAAAATAGATTACTGCTCTTTCAAGAAGTATGGTGGGTTCATGATTCTTCCTCCAAGGTGGTTTGGTTAGCTTTTAACTCTAAAATGTAATCCTCATTTGAAAACTAGTTTGTCTTTACACAATATTAACATTTGATCATCTGAAACACTACACTACCATGACTATTATTCATGTGCTTTGTGTTATGTGTGTGCGTTGTCTAATGTAATTTGATTTGGAACAGGTAACCTTTACTGAAACATAAGAGTGTTCAACAGCAGCCAAGACAGTAAAGGAAATTAAAAAATAAAAACATTAATTCTCTGCAAAGTGAATGGTGTTGCATCACCCATTAGTGCCGTCTGAGTTTTCACTTTTACATTTCCATAAATAATTACCAATAGCAGAGAAAATCACAGAAGTCTCAACCTATTCCCCTCAACTTGTCATTCTATGTTTCAGTTTGTATTGGAGAATAAAAGGGGATTATCTATGCAGATTATGATCATAGGGGACGTTTACACTGTGTATGTTTGTCTTTCTACACGCTTGAGAAAGCTTGTATATTGGCAACTGCCTGTTTTTATGAGACAAGATGAAAATATGCAATCACGGTCGCATAATTCTGTCTTCTTGAAAAATAGAAACAAGCCTGTTTAGGCGGCCGTTGATGATGGCGAACGTCCCTTAAATGCGTCAGAGGCCTTCCTGTGAGAAACGCTCTGGGCAGCTACCATACTAATTCCTTAATGGCTGTCGCATTTTGTGGTTGACAGTAAAGTTTGGTGTCGGAGCCTAAAGGGAACATTTTCAAACAGCACATCTAAAAGCCTCCAATGTGAATATTCTCCTACATGTAGGCAGCACATGTTTCTGCATACTGAACAGACCTAATCAAACATTTGATACCTAGCAGCAGACAGTCATTCCACACAAAATAAAAGGGTTTGCACGTAATTAATTGAATTCATACAGGGAAACTCATTAGCCACAGAGTTGCCAAGCCTGCATACATCAAATGTGACGCAAGTCCTCTTCCTACATACGTAATGCTTTAAACCTGTTTGGTTGGTGTCATTCAGAGAGGAGACGAGAAGGCAAACCAGCTTTAAACATACCAGTGTGCACAAGAGAAAACAGGAACAATGTCTTTTGACCAAAGTTTAAAATGATCATTTATAGTTGTTTTATTTTTAACCAAAAACAAAATGGCCTTAAATGTAATGTAAAAGGGTAATAGCCTCCACTCAGCCCGCTGATGAGCAGTGAGGGGGCAGAGCTGAACCACACAGCTGGAGAAAATCATTTTCTCCCGACTGTAAATCAAATAATTAGTCATACTACTCTGTTATGTTTATATTGGATCTATTTATTGATCCTTTGTTTAAAAAAACAAAACAACAAAAGCACATAAAAAGGAAAAATTAGCTGAAACCACCAAGCCTACAGACCATTAAATGCACCGTAATTGATGTTGTCACTTAGTGAGACAAACAAGCTGCGTTCCCGCCGCTGGATCTGACAAAAATGCCCAGGCATAATGGAAACTGACACTTCTGGGAAGTTGATGCAACAGCAAAAATAAAATGAAGCGCTACGCCAGATCAATGGACACAGGAAGCCCCATTTAATTGATCGATGCAGTTTAATGTGGGCTGTGTGATCAGCCTCTGAAAACAGCCCTGCTAATCCATTAGTGATTCAGGATGGTTATCAATGCAGCAGCAAAATAAAGTCAGAAAGGCAATTATAAAGTAATTTCATGTTGAAATTTTGGAAAATGTACAAAAACAAACATGAAATTAGGTTTCAACACATTTGCTTTTCTAATTGCACTTTTAAAATATTCTGCATTTTGATATGTACAAGTGTTTTTAAATGCAAGTTATTATCATTTTGCTATAATTTTATTTAAATAACTAGTCTGCTAAAACCATATTTTCTTTATACTTATCCTATTGGACGCCTGAATGTCCAGACCAAACACTGATCAGAGATATGCACATATTTTTTTAATACTTAATCAGTGAAAAGCTTTCACATCTGACTGATGTCAGACACAGCCATGGGATTATCTTGGAGTGGAGTGGATCAGAACCAGGTAAATGCAGAAGGTACATCAGGAGTTGTATAATCCGGAAATAATAAGATGGAATTGAAGTGGTGTCAATAAAGCCATGAAACAAAATGGACGGCGTCGGACGGCGTCATTCCACTGGTCACCAAACAGACAAATGGGTTGTTTTTTGGCTCTACTGTAGAGCCAAAAAACAACACAAAAAAAAAAAAAAACACAAAGAGAGGGCATGGGCTCAGGTTTTGTTTGATTACATTAGAAATGTAAATAAATAGAGAAAATCTCATTTTAAAACACAGCAAGGTTCCATGGAAAGCCCACAATGCATTTCTTTAAACAGACCACAGAGAAACAAACAGCAGACCAATGTTAAAAGGAGCATATCTAGCTAACTAAGGATTTTCCTTCCAATGTACGTGAGACAATGTAAATGGCAAGAATCCCTAAAAAGCTTTTGCAACTTTGCAGGAAAACATAAAAAAAACCCTCCACAAAGCAAAACAACAGATCTCAATTAGAAAGAGGACAGGTATTGCTATTTTTGGTTTATTATCTAGGAGGGCTTTGTGAACAGAAGTCCAAATTTAACATCAAGGAGACACTTGAAGACCCCTCCCATCCTCGACTTCCTCTAGCTGCTTCCTCAGATGTTCAACTCAAAGCTCAGAGACAGCGGATTGCGGGAGCTTCTTCTTCTGTCTTTACAGCAGCAGCCACTTCATGTTGCTGCTTGAAGAAACCCATCTAAAAGAATCACTGTCATTACTATAGAGGAGGCATTAATAACTGCCATTACACAACAAAGATAAGGTTTACTGCATATCAGCATTATACAACACCAATAACAGAGTATATATGGATACTAAAAAAATGACTTTTGACTAGGGAGGAAAAAAGTATTCATTGGGAATATCTACATCCAAATAAAGTCTAGGTGGGTTTGTTGTCAAAGGTTCACTGAAAAGTTGGCTCATGTCCGGATCGGATGATTTACAGCGCAACCTGCCCTGATAAGAGATAAGAGTCAAAAACCTTTTGCCTTCACTGAAAGCAGCTGGTAAGCGTTGGTAGGTATTGCTTACTTCCCATTTTCAGTATCAGTGAGGGATCTAAAAATGAAGTTTGAGGACACATAAAGCTATAAGAAGCTATATAAAGATGTAACAGTTTTCTAAAATGTGCCAGTGGGTCACCCAGGTTGTGAGAGAGCAGGACTTAAAAGAAATGAGGAGCTTTCAACTTGTAAAACCTAAAACTTGCCAACTATAAAAATAAGACTCCTGTTTTAGAAATGCCAGCCATACTACTAGCTATGGATTCAGAAAACTGTCAAAATATTACTTGCATAAAAAAAATGAATGTCCTAAAAAGGCTCACGATGAGATAAAATGTCTACCAGCAGGTCAAAGCTTTAGAAAAAGTGGGGTTCACAACTTCAACACAAACTTCCTCTTGGTGCATGTCGAGTTATTCCGTTAAATTTAATAAATAAAACTGAAAGATATTGTATGTAAGGGGAAGCAGTGGGAAATTCTTCAACAGAGGGTCATCTTTAAAAACACGATATAAAACTAATACATTTGGTTAAAGAGATTCTGTTGCTTTGTGATTAATGATTACCAATAACATTTTATACATGGGAAGATACAGTCCGGCAGATTCATATAAGCTGCAATTTTAACACATAAAAATTCAATGCCACACTATTCCTGTGGTTTTAATGAGATAGCAGAAAACATTCTGCAGATTTACCTCCATCTGCCACTTTTACAAGTCACTTCTGTTAGCGGTTTATTCTATAGATCAAAACCTAAATCATAAACAAAAGTTTTAAATACCCTTATTTTAATTAGAATAATGAACATTTTATTTTTTCTGCAGCCCTATGAATAATTATTTAAGATCTTCAGCACGCTATACGCCTGGCAGGACATTAGGGTGGAATGGTATCATGTAAACAGCATTTCTTACTCAGAGCTATAACAGTCAATATTGAACCATAACTGCTGTGATAACGTATTTATGATTGAAAAGTTAAGAGGAAATAATCATTCAGATAGTAATCTATGAGCTTCATGTGCACATAAACATGTCAGAAAGGAGGAAGAGGATATATAAACTTAATGTAAATAATCCTGCATCCCTATTTTTGAAATGTCACTTCTCTGTGGAAAAAAAAAATAAAAAAAACAGAAATTAGAGATTAGACCCCCTGAATCCCTGCAGCAGCATTACTGCTTTCCCCAAAACTACCTAGTCAGTCAGAAGCGAGGAGCTGGACTAGCATACCAGTGTAAGTAATACTCCTAGCCTTGAGGCTGCAGGCCTCTGCGCTCTGGCCCCGCCTCCAGGCCTACATCATTGGCTCAGAGGCGCACAGTCACTTCCACAAAAGGAATTCCTTCTTACAGCCTGCATGCAAGTATGACTGCATTATGTCTCTGCGTTTGCATATTTCTGTGCGCCATCAAGGTGAGCCAAGCACTTTTCAAATAAAAACGCAATAAAAAAGCACACCAATATGGATTACTGGGCCTCCTGTGAAACAAAGAATTTATTGGTGATGTGATGAAGCCTACATCTGTAAGCGTGAGTGCACTGACTCCTGAGACAAAGAACTCGCAGCTCCTGTGCAACTGGCAGGATTTGGGAGGCCACAGGGTACGAGGGGGGAGGGAGGGAAGGCGCTGCAAGGCGACCAGCTGGGTCCCTTAACTAGACGAGGTCTGTTTGGAGATGGAGCCAAACTACAAACACACTCTCACACACACACACACACACACTTGCAGTCTTCGCCTTCAGCACTCCAACTCCTGCTGCTACCGAGGACAACCATATATGGCCCTGGGATTCCCATGGAAAGGAAAAGAAAAAGACGACCAGTGGGGGGAAAAAAAAATGCCAGCAAGATTTTAACTGTACATTTCATCTTGGCTTTCGCTCAGCGGCTCAAACAAAACCCCCGCTTCAGAGCCAACTATGTTTCCATGTGAGGGGTCGAAAGGCGAGAGAGGGAGGGAAAGAGAGCACCGGCACAGCCGAGGCTGACGGGTCAAATAGTCACACAGATACAACTTCTGTTGACGTATTCACTAACAGAGCTCTTATTTGCCGGCTTCTGCAGCAGCAGACAGGGCACGGAGACTCACTGACAGAGCCAGACCACAACAACCTCCCCTGGCATTACGTCGCTCCTCAAGCCAACAAGATCAAAACCCAGCAGGTTAAATAGACGGCATGGACGCCTGAGCTCACCTCGCAGGACTCCAGGTGATCATCAGCAAGGATTACTACAGATCTTTATAATGTTACAGAAGCACAACTAATTCAAGAATGTAAACAAAGGCTAATTTATTGAACAAAACTTGCTTTTGTGATATTTTTGCTTATGTTCATGCTAAAAAAAAAAACCCAAATGTTTCTAATATATTTGTAAAAATAACTATTTGAAGCAGTAGAAATAGTTACTGTTCAGTAAAAAAAAAAAGAACGCTGATCATTCCCCTTCATTAATCATTTATGTAAATATTGATACCAAGCAGACAATGTGATGAATTTGTTCCCAATCCAAAGAAGCTAAATAAAAAATGAACTGACCCTAACCCTAACCTAACTGCACTGTGTTTGGCAGGGAGCACAGACAGATGTGTGAACCAATACAAGTGTCCATGTTCTGCTGCTGTCAGTGATTAAAGCTGAGGGAGAAGCAGGCTCACAAGCAGAGTCTCAAAGAGGAAATGAGAAAAATAAACAGCCACTTCCTGTTCCTCTCTGGCCTAAAATCTCCAACACAGATCCCTCCTACCATGACCACCTTCATGAGGCAGACGAGCAGCAAACAATATATCTCAACTTTAAAACCCCAAAAACAATAGTACCTAATTTTGCTTTCCTTCTAAACTCAATGTATATTTCATTTTGCCAAATTTATTTTCTCTGAACATTTTAGGAGTCTCTTCACAGAACTATAAACTACTCAGTTTGATCATGACAATATAAGGAACATAACCAACAAGCTATAAACACCTCTGCCCTACATAAAGATCATAATTTATACAGATTGCATGCTGTTGAATTTTTAGTGTGCTGTACAGCAGCCTGAGTGCTTTGGGTCATTAATTATTCATTTTATAGTCTGTTAACTTCACAGCATGATTGACCCCAGTGACCTCACATTTATGCTCTAGAAGACATGGAAACAGGTCTTTGTCTGAGCAAACTACAGCCATACAATGCATTCAAAGTTTCCTCCCTCCCAACTTGCGGTAAACATTTGAGCTTTGTCTCTTGTAAGTAACATGATCTAAAATATTATCTATATTACCTACGACGACATGCAGATGGAGTTGGAATGAAGATCTTAAAAGCACCCACACTTTGACATGAGTAAAATCCACATTTGTTTTAAAATCTACCAGGTGTAGCAATGACCAACAGTTCAAAAGAGATGAAGAAATGTTCTGTCAAATTGTGCGCTTCCTGTGTGTCTCCTTTTGCTGGCAAAAGATGCAGCCGTTTTAAAGAGTGAAAAAAAAAAAAAAAAAGCACTTCCACCGACAACAAGTGGACATGTGCGTTTTCCCTTAATTGTGCTGGCAGCTCTGGAAGACAATGAGCAACTCGTGAGCGCTGGGTCCAGGTGTTTTCACTTCAAAAACCAGCTCATAAAAACACACTCAGCGTGAGACATGCAACTGCGCCAAGCTAGCAACAGCAGAATGGCTTCAAGAAGACCTGGCTCGAGTGGAAGACAGGCACACAGTGCCACAGGGTAGGAAAAAAAAAAAAAAAACACAAGCTGAAGTCATCCTGCAAACATTTCACAGCAGGTCAATGTCATGCTGCGTTTGGAAACATGGATGCAGCATGAAAAGCAAGTGCTGCTAATTAATCAGTTAAAGCACCTTAAAAGATAATTTATCATTCATCTAAATAAACTTGTAGACAAGGAACATTTATCAGTCTCAAATGCCCTAGTAATTAAAACAAGACGACTGTGTGGTATAACTAAAGAGGATAATTAAGATCGAGGAAGTTCACTTTTGTAGGTTTGACCATAAATCATATTAAATAGACATGAGTCATTCAGATGATAGTTCATGTCTACCTGCAGTTTCACAAGGAACTTCATAGTAGAAAACAAAAGCGTCAAACTCAACTGTTGGATGGGCCCAAATTTCAACAAACCCGAATCAATTGACTGTAGAGCTTTGATTACTGCTGACAACTTAATAAATTCAGATATAGAGACGTTGAAAAAAATGAAGGAACCTGGAGTCTGACGCCTGTGTGAATCCTAGTTAGTGCATAAATGTTATAGGAAAATGGGACATTCAAGTCTATTCGGGAAATTCTTTTTATCTTTAGCACAAACCCAAAGGGATGTATTAAACATAATGTTAAAACAGTGAAGACATAAAAAAACAAAAACATGGCAACAGGGTTTACCGTCACAGATGGCTAATTACCATAACAATCCTTTCCAAAACAATTACTGCTGCATGAACACAAAACTTATTTTACATGAACATGGCTGTCAAGTCACTAAATCACTGAATGAGGGTCCAAAGAACACATCAGACTGCCAACAAGCTGCAGCACAGCAGCATGTTTCTGCAGCTCGCTCTACTGCTGTCTTCAATGTCAAAAGCCACATATTCATTTGCCGCTAGCTGCAATTAATGCAACAAGTTTTCTACCAGCTTTGTAAATCCACATTTTCATTGAAGAAAGTCTCTCATGCATTTCAAAGTCCTGTATCATATCGTCAGTCAGCATAGATCTGGACCGTCTGCCATTCTAACAGGAATGTCCTTGAAACTGAACCATTCCATGTGTCTCTGAATGTGTGTTTAGGGTCACTGTTCTGGTGGAAAGTGAAACTCTATGCCGGGACGAAGTGCTTCGCAACCTTAAATGGGTTTTCTTCAGGAGTCTCCTCTATTTAGCTCCAATCCGACTTCCTATCAACTCTGGCCAGCCTCCTTTTATCTACTGAAGAGATGGGGATGATGTGTTCAGGGTGATTTGCAGAGTCAGTTTTCTGCCACACACAGTAGTCAACAAGTGACCGGAGGTCCTTCTTCTACACAATTGCTATGAAAGTCACTTTTATGCTTCAGAACATGTTAAGAGCCACTTAATGCAGTGTAACACGCAAGTCACTGTTCCTACAAAATCTACAAATGCATTAAAATTTCAATTTAAAGAAGGACACAAGCTCAAGATGATGCGCAAGGAAGCACTCATGTGTCACAATCAGCAAGATGACCGGACATGTTTGGAAAGAGTTGGTGTGCAAATGCCAAAAAGACTTCCTGATGTTGATTATGGGGTTGGCAAAGAAGTGGAATGAAACTGTGAGTAAGGCCAGCTTGACAAGGAGACACCTGCCAATTACACAGAGGTAAAATATACGTGCTGTTGGGCTCCGTTTCTAAAATTAACATTCTCAGTCATGGAGCCGGCTCTCGTGATTCTTTCAGACTGGAATCCAGCGCAGCATCTGCCTTGTACAGCAGGTTCGAACATTTAAACGGGGGCATTACATTCGTGACAGTAGAAGCTTTCGTTTCCCATTACAGCAAATGTTCTCTTTTTGGAAATGTGTCACTTCTACTTTTCTTCATTTATTTTTTAGAGTATTAATATGGTAAAGCTGTCTGATGAATACTTAATTTTGCCAAGGGAGCTGAATACAAAAAAATAATCAAAAAGGTCAAGAAAGTATACACAACGTAATCTCAAAATATAATGAAATTCAATGGTCCTTTGTCCAACATCGAGCCAGACAAAGAATAAAATCTAGACTGTTTATATTCAAGACTATGAATTATTAAACTCCATCTTAATTTATTCAGCAATTTGTTATACATTTATGAGATGAACTAATGGTTTTCAGGACCAAGAGTCAGCCAATAAGAAAATCTCCAGAAAAGAAATCCACTCAATGACAAATAACTAAGCATATGCAACTTAAATAAAGGGTTCTTCTCAAAAAAGTTGATTTTAGTATCATCTTATATTATAAGATAGTGCAGTTAGTCTGCACTTAACATAATGCTGATATTAGAGATGCTATTTGAAGGTCTAATCTCTGGATTAGACCTTAAAAAGGGAAAAAAATGATCTTTTAATCTGTATCTGGTCGACTTTCAAAAAATTTGAAAGTCATCTATATCTATATGAGCCACAAATTGTGAGTTATTAGTTTTGATGCATTAATTGAAAGGAAAACATTTTTTTTTTTGCTGATTTCTGATCCAAACCAAACCAGATGACGTAATAGCACAATGCCGATGTCATCCTTATCCTGAACATGTGCAATACTCTGCAGTCTTTATCCAACACTCTTCAGATCTCTACTTCATGTAGATTGTTGAGTTGAATATCTGAGAAATTTCTGCCAACGACATCTTTGAGTCACTAAGCAGCATTAATCTCCAGCTAAAAAAGAAGGATGTTCTGCCTCAGGCAGTGACTCTGGATGCAGGGGGGCTTCATGACAGGATGTGGCGCTGCTTTGAAAGAAGACAGCGACGTGTCAATGGCGTTCTGTTTTACTCCTCTCAGTGGCAAACTGCAAGCCTGGAGGCACAGCCAAGAATATCAGGGCCAGGCCGGCAGTAACGTTCCCAATTATGTAATGTGTTAACATAACTGATGCTCATCTGGACCAGGAGAAACGCAGCCGTCTTATCATCGTTCGCCACATGCTTAGAAATACTTCCATTACCGACTTGTGAGGCTGATTCTTGTTTGGAACTGCAGCACTCAGCCAGACGCTCGCTCTGCACAGTCTGTTATGCAACTCCCACTCGGTCCATGCAAATCCACCAACACGAGTCACTGGTAACCTTCCGAGCAGTCGTCATAGAAACGGTGCAAGATAATGTTCATAGACTTTAAGGCTGTAATGAGGGTGTGTAATGTCAACAGACACAGGCATTGTAATGTCCAACTAACATGTTGAGCTTAGCTGAGCCCTGCCTCCCCCCATTCACACATACACACACCCTCGTCTTTGGGATCAGCAAAGTGTATGACTGCAGTCAGTAAGTTCAGCTGCAGGTCAGTGTGGAGATTTTTGGAACGTGACGGAACAAGCCTCCATTCCCTCCGCTTTGCCGGTGGAGCTTAGTGGGCAGAATTCAGGCCGGCCGGAGAGACGGAGGGAACGACCAGACAGGAGGGGTAGAAGTGACAGCTGAGGAATGTCTTCTGTGCTCCCTCTTTGCTATGGTTTCCAGCGACCGTCATGTGAGGAATGCCCAGGGTAGGACAGCAGGTCTTGGAATGTCACCCTCTAAGACCAGTTTAGCCGATGGAGTAGTAATCTGTAATCTCTACTCATCTTTGGAATATCTCAGGACAACCTCTCAAGTTATCCACCTACAACACCTTGCAAAAGTATTAATCTCCGTGAAATGTTTTGTCTTTTAAAGAGGAAAAATTCAGTGTAATTTACTGAAAACCGTTATGATGAAACAAAGCATTATATAGCTGGGAGGTAAAAGGAAAATATTTATTTGTTGAAGGATGGGTTAGAGTTTTCTTTGTGCCAGATCAATGCCATAATCGGTCATCTGTCAAAATTTTAGACTGGCATCAGTGACACTGGGCCCAATCCACGAGGGCTAATCTATTCAGTCTAGTTCTATGCTTTGTGCTGCGTAATGTCATGCTTTATTATTTATTTTACATTATATTCAAACTTACCAATTGCACTTTCTTAACCATTTGAAAGAAGGTTTGTTGCAGTTTATTTTTACATGCTTGTTTTTCTGTATTGGATCAGTACAGGCCGATACTAAACCTCAGACATCTGTATCGGAAGTGAACAAAGTGGATTGGTGCATCCCTACTGAAAACCAATATATTATTTTCCTTCCACTTCACAAGTATTCACTTTAGCAAGGCATTGTACATCTGTAGTTTATTGATGAAAATATCAGCATTAATCAATGCATCAGCTTGTTTGTACGTCCTTCACTTGCAGCAAGTCTGCGATTTGGACACAGACATAACCTCCTGCCTAAATGACACGGCCGGCAGTGCAAAGCAGTGCTGCAGACTGAGTCATACCCAAACTTAGTATCATATCCTGAAACCCAGTTAGGAGAACTTGTGGTGGTGGTATTTTTAACCCTGAACTGGTCACCAGGAATGGCAGAGATACTGGAAGTGTAGAGCGAGCCATTGTGAACATGACACACAAACGGAGACAGAGGTCAGAACATTTCAAAGAATGTCCTACAAATGTATTACCATGCGACAATAAATAAGAGTATCAACAAGACAACGCAGCTAAAGTTTTGCTCATCATTTGTGCGTCAATAAAAACCACAAAATCCCCACAGCTAAAAGATAATCAGCCTCTCATCATTTGGCAGGAAGAGTCAACAGCAAATTGTTCCTGGCTCCAGCTCTTCCCTGGACACAGGTCCAAATAACAATGAGTTTGAACAGGGGCCTTACTGATTCCAAATTTTATTATAGGAAACTCAGAGCAATGAGAATTTTATGTTAACCAGAACTTTTAATAAACACAAAGCAAAGACATCCTGTGAGCGAAAACATGGCTTAAACTAAAAGGCATCCATATCAAAAAAATTGATTTTACAACAGCACAACAGAAACCTTTGAATTTAATGACCTTCACACCTTCTTGCCAAGACTAAACATTTAGACAAGAGCAACCAATGGTAATGAGTAACCTCTGTATTCAGATCATTTTAACTTAGATCCTCCACTTTTCCTTCAGAATGGAGAATCATAAGAAACTGATTCCAGAACTACAACTGTTTTCATTAATACTTACAGTAGCTGCTTAAATACTACAAGTTAATTTCAAATGCAACTAGGCAGACACCCATCAGCGCAGCATACTGAAGCCAACATATGTTGATTATGTTCCAACATTTGAAAGTCCAGAATGCTTCAAATTCCATTTCCAACCCAAAATCACCATTTGTACAAATCTCCTCTCTCCAAGCAGACCATAATATTCCCTAAATGTGCACCGAAAGTATAGCTGCCTTATTAGTACTGGATCAGCGGGGCTCCAGAAAGCTTGTAAATAAGAAGTGTTGCATTGTTTGCCTTGAAAAGATTTGAATCACATGGTAAAGAACCTCCTGATGTCACAGAAAAATGACTGCTGGCCAAGCCGGGCTAAAACGGGCAGCGCTGGGAAAATTCAGTTAAGTTATTGACAAATAAGAAGAAATGTATCTTTTTCAGACATTATAGAACTGAATCTTCACTTTAAAAGTCTAATAATCTGTCCCCAGGTTCCCTTTGTCTCAACCATGCAGGTGACAGAAAGACAAAAATGAAACTGAAGTATAGTGGCATTACCTACAGATGCACTGACGAGGCATTTCCCAGCCATGCTCCAGATTTCTTTGACGCTTGACTTACTGGTTTCAAATTTTTACATCAAAAACTTGTTGACTCAGGAAAAAAAATGTGCAGCAGCATGATACGGTAATCTAAAAATTTCTCAAGATACACTTTAAACAACAACTTAAAACCGAACACAGACGTAACTTGGCTGCGATTCTGCAGCTGCAGTTTTATTCCTGTCACTGGATTCAGTAATCCAGTTCATCAACCAATTCGTTTTTTGTCTTTACAAGCTGAAATTTTTCAAAATCTCAGATAAAATTAATATATTCAGAAATGAATTTGTCATTCATTTAATTCCTGTTAGGCTGTATAACCAGACCACAGCATCACACTGTTAGGTTATCAAAGTCATGGTTAAGAAGAGTAGATTTTTAGTCTCTTAATGTTTTCCAGAACATGCATACATTAGGTTACAACTTTTTTGTGCATGTTTTAAAGTAAATTAAGGCTTTAATGATCGAATAAAAGCAGAAGGCAAAGAAGAGCTTTATATCTCATGTTTGTGAAACGATCACCAAATAAATGCGTTCAAAACTAGTATGAAAACTGCAAAAAATGTCGGTCTTCACTGTATTTTAACACAGATCTTGCCTTAAAAGATCTGTGCAGCTTTACGACTAGCAACGTACCCGGCTAAATGTTACCAGTACCTAAATCTGCATATAAACTGATGAAGAGGACAGTACGTCCATTGCCGAAAGGTGGCTCGCTTATTTTATACTTTTCTGACGTGTATTTCTACTGATCCGATTGCTTAATTCTGCCGCAAAGTCTAGAAATCCTGCAAGCGCTGAGCGAGGCTAGTGGATGTAGCTCAAGTGAATAGCGGGCAAAATGTTAGCTTGGGACAGATGACATTACAGCCAAAACATCCAAAAGCCAGCAGTGTAACCTTTTTATTTAAGCAGACAAACAGTGGAGGGTATAGTTGTTTAATTTTAGAGGTCATATGTTTAGCTGAAGTAGTCAGTCAGCTCGGCTAATGAATGAATTAAGCTAAAGTCCAAAGCCGCAAGCGACAGTTATTTTAGCATGCTAACGCAGCGCTAGCTTACCCATAAATACATTAATTCCTGTCTCCAGAATAACATTTCCACATGGGTTATGAAAACGAGTGTTAAAGCCAACTACAACCTTCCGATGAAAATATTGCAATGGTACTATTGGTATGGGACAAAATTCCCAAACTAGCCGCTTCTTTCTCTCCAGAGAGTAGCCACCGTCGTGGCTCTGGGTATATCAACAAAACGACTTTTACTGTTAGCCAGGTAGCAACTCTTCACCGCCGAATGCCTCAGAAAATCTACCATTAATGGTAATTCCTTCTGACTTGGCTCGTTTAAAGTATCCTATATTTGATCGGCAACCAACATTTTCCCTAAAGGACAGAAACACTTTTGAAACTAGTTCTTTCACATCGGCTTTGAATGTGAAATGCAGCAGAACAGCAATTAGACTGCACCCAAAGGTTTAAGATATGTAGCCTCAAAGAAGTTTAAATAGGTAAAGGAAAATCGTTCCAAAAGGGGAAGTGTGCGAGTTTAAAGCCATTCTGCAAATTGTGAACATGTTGTACATAAGATGATGAAGCTCAGGCAGCTAATGGCTTCAGTCCTCTGCGTCGAAAAAGACGAGTCTGCTCGGTAGGTAAACAACGGGATGAGAATGGCTTCCATTTGACAGGTGTTCCAGGACATGCAGTTGCTCACAGTAAAGGGATATTTGCGTCTAAAGGTACCAACTGGGCCAATGAGTAATATTACAAGCAATGGCAATGAAGCACAAACCTGGTGGAGCGCAGTAAGACCGTCTACATTGGCGTAGTTGATGTCAGCGCCCCGGTCAAGCAGACGGAGCACCTCCTCGGTATCACCGCTTGAGCAGGCGGCCAGAAACACGGCGCCATCATCGAACTTCACCTTCGTCTTCTTCTTTTTCAGAACTGAAGGCTCCTGGTCCGTCTCCGAGCCCAGCCATCGCTTTAACTGTTCATTCCTTTTCTGCTTGGCGTCCGCCATCTTCATCCCCCTCCTGTCTCGGGCTTCTTATCGTGCTCCGAGAGAGGGTATACTTTATAGAGGCACTATCCCACAGCGCACTGGGGCGTGGGAAGGGAGGGTTGGGGAGGAGGGGGAAAGAGGCGTCTGGATTGTTTTCCATAACCTCGCGAGAACTGGTTCCCAGGAACTGCAGCACAAAAGGACAATACAATTTCATACTGTATTATGTGTCGCACACATTGACAGGCGAACAGGCTTAACAATTCAGAAAATGTAGTAAATATAAATAAATTTAAAAAGTACAATTAGTGAATAATATTTAATTTTCATCCTCTTTTTTATGCATTTATTTATTTACATTCCTGGTGTCATGACTAAATACACAAGAGCTGCAAAATTGTAATTTTCTTAATTTGTTTAAAAAAAAACTGTAACCATGCGAGCGTTTCTATTTTTTATTTTTATTTTTTTGTTACTTAGTCAAACAAATTATTCAATTCAATATTCCTCAAAATATATAGTTGATGATCTGAATATTTTTATCCAAACTAAAGTATAGAAATGTTAGGATACATCCGTTAATAGAAGAATAGATAGAATAGAATAGAATAGAATAGAATAGAATAGAAATGACCTTTGCTGACCCACAGTGGTAGAAATTTTAGTGCCATTTTAGCAAGTTAATTGAAAAAATACATGTAAAAAAATCTTACTCTGAACAACATGGACAAACATAAAAAATAATACTGTGCACTAAAAATATCACACTCAATTTTCAAATTTCTGTGAATAAATAACAGCAGAGTAGAAATGGAAAAAACACAAAATATATGGACATAATATTCTTTGATCTAAACCATGCTTACTGTATGTTCAGATGAAGGTTTATGTAGAAGCTCAGTTTCAGGTATTTTGCATTATCTTAGTCATTTTCCTCCAGTATTGCCTTGTGTTTACATTTATCTTCCCATCTCCAACTAATTTGTGATTGTATTGTGACAAAATGTAGAGAGACACTGCTTTATAGCATATTGTGGCAATATGTTGCAAAACAAATCATTTGAATATCATTCCTTACAAAAAATAAAAAACTGTGCCTGTCTCAAAGTATAAATTTTATGCTATTTTTATTTTTATGAGTGCCATGCAACCCTTGGTATTAGAACTCTTAAAGATGTTTTATTATTGCAAGGCGTGATGCTAATAAACTGTCAACACTGAGGTGGATAGTCTTTTATCTTTTCATTTCAGGAAGTGGAAGGAATCTTTTTTCATGCTAACCAAACAAACTTTCATTGTCAAGGTATTTTCGCTTTGGTGCACACATAAATGCATCAATGACAGGGCTCTACCAGCTTTGTCCCATGCGATCTATTTGTTTCCATGTCATGGAAACGCACCGCTTTTCACAGAGAGAAATAAAATCCATCTCACCAGAGAGCACCTGTAGGAATTTGATAAGTAACACTTGAAGAGCTTGTAATGTCTGGAGGACTAAAGCACCTTGGTGGTCCTTCTCAACCTGGAGCAAAAACAAGGTGGTCAGGCATGAAGTCTTTTTTATTTCAACACAGCCATCTGTTATTGTTGGCAGGGAACCGCGTGTACTCAGCAGGAGCTGCAGTATTACCTTCTCACATGTAATTCGAGGGTATGACGTGTGCCCCTGGTACTGTTTTCTTCCCTCTCTGAGGAGTCATTACAGATGATAATGACGTTATCTCTCTCTCAAAAGTGAATGTACTTGATTAGATGCCACCCACCCACTGAAAGTGGACCTGACATCCTGAATTAAAATCTGTTCAAGCAAAAATATTAATCCAAAGCATTTATGCAACTGTGAGCCATTGATATAACATTATTATTTTCTCATTTAGGCACAGAAATTCTGTGACTGTGAAATAATTTTGGTAGTTTAATTAGGCAAATGTTATAGATTTTAAATTAGGAGGAATGGTGAGCAGAGATGGGGTGGGCGAAAGGGTGTGAGTTTTAGGTGAGGCGAGTCAGCTGGCTGGTCAAACACACCAAAATCTTCAGTTTCATCCATCCATCCACTTTCTAAAACCCTTGTCCCTAGTGGGATCAGGAGATGCTGGTG